>OZ020577.1:4421906-5680831 GCA_963971525.1 Cephus spinipes | reverse complement strand
AAATGACAAACAGGTAACATTTTTTGAAAATATCGTAGGTAGTGGAGTGATTCAGTGTGACGTATTAGGCCTTGCTTTCGAGGGGTAGGAGAATTCCTGCAAATTATAAATTAGTTTTTTGATTCTAAAAAATTATATATAGAAGCAGTGCGATGGATTGGACTGCTAGGTGCTGCAAGTTAGTAGCTTTTATCGCCTCTTCGTCTCTTTTACAGAATTCTATAAAGTTTGGAACTTATCGGTTCAGTGACCCACTTTTGCTTGCGGGTATCCCTGTCCCTCTGGTGGCCGGTGGTTGTATTGCATGTATATAGTTTCATATTAGGGCAATTTCAGTGTTGCCTGATTTCACACCTAATACCGCAGCTCTGAATAACGCCTGATTACGGCCAAGTCAGATTTTCCATAATAGGGCTTGCCATGAAATTGCCTGATCAGGGCCTGATCCTGTTCAGGATCTATATTTCAGGCTGATCACATTTACAAATGTTGTACTGATGCATGATCAGGGCAGGATCTGGGCCTCATCCGGCTATCCTGATCAGGCATGCCATACCGATACCTAATCCGGACTCGATACGACATCAGGCAGCCTGACCAAATTTCAGCTCGGGATTGTATCTCATTTTTCGCGTAATGAAATATTCAGATAACATTTAATACTTACGTACATTCATTGTACTGTCATTGAAAGTAGCAACCATAAATCGTGAACCCTTAAAATTTGAATTATTATTAATAATACCTAAACATGTAACTAAGAATAATTACAAAATTTATATAAAAGTTGACACCAGCAGAAATCTGTAGGAACCCGTAATCTTCTATATCGAATGTTAATAAAAAACTATATGTAAAGATTTTCGAACTCTATAAAGAATATGATACATATAAAACATTCCTGCATATGTTGCACATGCATAAGTAATATTTTTGCTATAATAAATCTAGAGTATCATATATAACTGCGTCTTAGGAGAAATATTTCTACTTTTATTTTTAAAAATTCGACAACAAATTCCCCATGGGCAAATAAGAGGGGAGGTAAGGGCTAATGGCTTAATACATTTATACGACTCTTCTCCCACGTGTACGAACATTTGTGCACGGTATAGAGTATGGTGGACATTCCGATAACTTTTCTGACACCCCGTAATTTATTTCACCTGGCTACCTATGGCGAGCCATAATGGTTTTATGCTCTACTTCTCTCGGAATTTTTATCCACAAGCCGCGAGTTCTTTACTCGCTCAATGATTTATGCAGACCACGCTGCCTGAAGCGTCGGCTTTGCCGAGCACCCTAACCTATAAAATATGTCATTGCACCACGGTTAATTGAACCGGTGCGGTTATCCGATGTTATATGAACTTTCTTGCTGACGAGTTTTGCCGCCGTATATTTACCATTACCCGATATATCTATACATATGCATTTGTATATATGGTATAGATACTTATGTATATGCATCGAGGGCGCAGGATACTCTTGGCACGGGCTTTCGTTCCTGCTATAAAGCCTGCTTTTCACCCAGTCTGTTGCGTTAATTAAACTTAACGGTTCAGATTTATCTTCCGTCTGACTGAGCCAAGTAAACCATTATACGATAAACTACCGCTTTTCTTATTACGGAAATCTACAATCTTCTTCATTTTTGTACCAGTAAAACTGTAATGCCCTTACTGTATACGTATAAAAAGCATTGTCCGATAGAACGAACGTCCTATCCTTAGGATTTGAAACATGCGCATGATATACTTGCAGATTATGCGATAACTCTAACGTTATTAGAATGAATGACACTTGTCAGATATATTTGAAGAATATTTACAGTGATTTTGTATCGCTTCCAAGTAGCACTTTTGGTAGGTTAGTAAAATTATATAGAAAATTTCTGTTATGTACTGAATATAATTATTATGAGAGAGATGTTGTAGTATGTCGAAAATCTATTTAGCCAGGAATCATTGAAACTATTTACATACATCGATACTCGATAGTAATGACGATTTTAGTGGGAAATAATGTTTGGATATATGTTAAATGGATGCCTGTGTGCTGTAAATGGAATTTAGTCGATCCTTAGACCATATATTACTGGACTGCACATCGATGGCCGGGGCTATTGCCGCGTTGAGGGACAAAGATAGCACAAGAGTATAGAGTGATCTACACTTCGTTCGTGCTAATGCCTAATGCTAAGTCAGGTTAGATTTCACATTACCATGTAAATTTCGATTCACTCTTTAATCTCGTTATGGCACTGGCGCCAAATTTAGTCCGAACAGGATATAAGTAAAATGTGACAACTTTTGTTCTAGTAAGGGTAGAGATTTCCTTGTCACAGACGTCACGAAGCACTGTCTATCTTTTTCTCATAACTCGGCAACAGCTCAATTGTTAGAAAAATAGGAAATGTGCAGTCCAGTGAAATAGACAGGAAGAAACTTTTATTGAGGCTCATAAATCTCATGTTCATAAATCGTAACTTCTATCACATCTACTGCTAGTTAAATAGCGAAATACGAACGGATCTCAATCGATGATTTTATTTTTTAAGAGCTTTGGTTTTTATTATCGACGTGCAATAGCATATTTATTAATTCAGTCGGCCGCTACGTCTTGATATTTTTCATGCACATGGTTACGATCAATTAAGCTATTTTTGCATTTGTAGAATAATACTTGGAACAAAAGATATTTGACTAAGATATCGATTGATTACAATGATCCGTGAATTTGAATTATAACCTATTCGTCTTGTGTAAAGTTATTATTTATGTTCGTTGGGATTCTGCCAGTAATGTTGAAATTCGTGCACTGTAACGAAATTTTTATCTGTTTCTTGAATTCTGCATATATATTGTCGGCTCATCGTGGGTTCTTCGTGGACTATGGAAATTCCTGTCACGTAATGCTATTTGAACTTTGATATAAGCGGTTTACACGGAACTAGAAGTTCTTCTCGAAGAATATTAGCATGTCGTTCGATTTTCATGGCTCGCGACTCTCCACAAGTTAACATCTAACTTCTATCAAATTACTATACTTTCCTGTCCTTTACCTTCTACTGTCCCCTTTTCCGCCACTTCTTTTACGCTTCTCTCGCTCTGACTTTAATCTGTCCTGAGTAACAGCTTTTTAATTACTCTTCCGTCTCTGTGGATTTACGAAATTCTTGTAGTTAATCTTTAAAATTGCTTAAGTAATTTGCGCTTTACTGAAATTTTACTGAATTATCCATAATTTTTAAAATTAGAATATCGTTTTAAATTCTATGCTGCTAAGACCACAAATATAATATAATGTTTTGCACCAAATGCCCCTGACCGCATACGCCTGATTCAAATAATTCAATCTTCCGTTTGATTGCATAAAGTTTTTATACACGTATACAACCAACGCACATGTAAAAAGTTAATTCTTATTTTGCTGTGGCAAATACAGGGCGCAACTGCATGCGTCCTTCTTGTCCCGATAATTCCTTATATCAACTTCAGACCTATAATGTTTCATTAGTCGTGTTCAGAAAGAAATATGTATATTGCTATTCTGTTAACACTATATTCCTCTACTTCTTATCGTTAGAAGATCATTTATCTTAATTACAACAATATATGATATAATTTTCATACGTTGATTGAAGAAATAAACACCATAGTGACCGATATTTAATAATAACAACCAGACCTATAGTGAGCTATAGCATAAACAAAAATATCATGAAATAAAGCAGAACCTTCTTCAAAGAGTATGAGGATACATTAGATACAAACATTTGTCTAGACCCTGTTTTAAGAATGTCTTGTAGCTACTCCGCTCAATTAAAGGACGAGGATGCTACTTCCCAAGGTATCTAGAATCTTTGGTAGGATAGATTCTGATACCGGGCGGATTGGAATCTTTTCCAGAGTTAGAACTTGGAACATGGAGTTTCGTATGAAAAGTAGTAAAGAGTATATTTTCCAATAATTGAATCGATGCACTTTACAATGTACAATGATTATTTATAAAAAATTAACGAGGGATATCTTTGTGATTCTTGGTTTAACTTGTACTGAGATCCGAAGGGTCTGGATCAGGGCTAGTATACTCAAATTATAGTCACGGAGTGATGAATAGTTGCATCCCTTCACTGTCAAGATTTCCGTCTGACGGACCAGGGCTCGTCGATCATTATATATTAGGATGTTGGAGGCATAATTATTAATAATAATAATAATAATTTCAATAAGTTGTTATCCATTTTAGCGAATTCGTTTCCTATGGTATGCGTAATGATTCCATAAGAATTGTTTCTCCCTTTGCAAAACTCCGTGGCTTTGATGATTACGTTCGATGCGAGCTGCGCAGTATCAATACTTCGGGAATCTATTACCCAATTTACAAAGGAAGCTAATATATCGATGAAATTGATGGCCAATCGATACCAATGTGAAGTACCACAATCATATAGTTGTTAAGTATAGTGGGTCCAAGAGTTCAATGCGTTTTTTGACAATGCAACATTTAGCAAATCACATGTGGGTTTCTATAATAAAGTAAATATATGCTAAAATATATTTTAGTACAAAATCATGTACATGCATACTTCGTAACCAAAATTATATGCAGAGCCTCGTGTGGCTTATTTAATACTTTTTTTTTCGATCTGTAAAAAGAACACATTGAACTCAAAGACCGACTATGTCTAAGTACTTCTGGTACAATACCACACAAATGTAATAGGGACATGTATAAAGCTTCGAACGGCAACATTTGATTATTCGCATCGGTAATCACTTAGTAGCCATTAAAAAATTCCTGAGTAGTATTCATCCGATCTTTCGTTGGGTCATTTACTTAATTTGATGGAAAATTTAAGTATCTCGCAAATATACGATTTGATGGTACTAATGATATTTTACGAATATATTGCAATAATTCCATTTGATGGAATTGAACATTTTATTACGACCAATAACAATTACTTTCGATGTGTCCCGTTTATTGAGAGGATCGTAAACTTAGAATTTTAAATCTCTATTCACCCGAATTATGAAAAACATAGATTTGATTATAAAAATTATTTAGTCACGACTTACACAATATAATTAATTTCAAATGAAGTAAAAAAAATACGGAATGAGAATTTATACGTCTTGATTAAAACTACAATATATGAAAATGTTTTAAATATACCAATATGTTTACATAAACTCTACAATCTCGCTCCTTAATAATTGAATCTTGAATTTATTCTTTCGCGGCGGATAATTCAAACTGATTACATGTCATGCATCATTTCAACAATAATATACTTCATACTACAATATATATAAATAATAATTATTTATTTACTTCGTTTTATCGTGAAATAAATTCATCTTAGAAATAAATCAATAATAATTTTTCTCAACTTTGATCTCTGATTCAGAAAGAGTAAAGAGTACTAAGAGTATTAAGCGCACTATTTGATAACACTGATGATTTATGCCATTACAAGGTGAGAAAAAAAATATCAAGCGATTTTCACACCCTTAGTTACCGATAACATTGTCAGTATCTACTTTAATCATGCCTATGGTATGCAAGATAGCGTATACACCTATTGCTTAAGAACGACTTCGATTCGCAATAGCAAACAATGCACCGCTATTTAGATAATGAACCAATTAAAGATATGTCGAGGCATGGTGCTCGGTGTGCTGGAGCGATCTCCGGGACTAGAAGACATAAATACACATAGCGAAGACGCGAGAGGCCAGAGGAGAGGAGTACCGGTACGAAGAGTACAGGTACGTGCTGTTATAGTGCATGCAAGTACTGCGTATCTGTTCATAGTACTTATACAGTGATCTACGGGAGACTGCAGGTTCTCTTCGCTACTTAGAAATCTATTTAAATTCTTCATTCGAAGAGGGTTCAGATTTATACAAAGTATGTAAGCGGGACGTGAGCCTATTAACCATGTTAAATGCTATTAATATCAAACGTCAATATACGTTGTAACAAGATTTCTGTATAGTTCATCTAGTAGGTACTTACATGTATTTCCATGATATTGAAATTAAAGTAAATAAGATTTTTATTATTCACGGTATTGTTGAAAATATTTTTGGAATTTATAAGCTTGGTATTATTTATAATTTAATTATCGTTCCTTTAGAACAACGAATTAAAGTTCTGTGCCTATAATTATGTAAAGATAAAGGAACATCGGGAAATTAAGGCGACGGGTTGATATAATATAAATATAATTTTGAATTTCTGATTGATTGTGATAGGCGTCTCATTAGTACCACGAGTTTTTATGTTTTGACTTGATAAGTAATCGCATCTATATTCTGAATTATTAAAGGTGCGCATTCAATTAAATTATAAAGAATATAAATATCTACTACATGCTTAGTGAAGAAAAATTATTTAATAATTGTCTGTTATCGTATTAAATGTAATAGACCATATCATCTGTATCCAGCTTGACGTAATTTTTAGTAAATTCAAATGACTAGAATTAATTATGATTTGTTTTTAGTACAAATAGTCTGGGGAGACAAATCCATTCAAATTTGACATCAGAGATCAATATCAATAGACGTTAATAGGTAGTGAAAAATACATCGTTACTTCGACTATTAAAGTTGGATGAGTTGGAAAGAGTGTATCTTTCAGGAGACAGTGGCCAAGGCGAATGGAGCACAGAGCGGTAATTTATGAGGTATCGAAGACCTTGTACACTTGGAGCCAGCAAAGAAGCAGCCTCGCCCCACGGAATCCAGTCTTGACCCTAACTCACCGATACATTCTTCCCTTATGCCCACGATAGCTAACAACCATGGCACCTTATAACCATTCGGGCATCTCCTACCATCGCGGTAAGATGGGATTCGGCGACTTCGCACAGTCGTATTCCTTGAAAGATTCGCCTTAAACTATCCTGAGGATCGAGACAGTCCATGAGAACGCTCCACTCGGACGTATGTACTTTAACGTAATAAAGATAAAGTAGAGCCGTAACTTCGAGTCCAGCTATCTTTGCCATCTTTACGGTCACCTCAACGCGATTCAGAGTCGCACATGGAGGGGAGACTCGTGCCATGGGATTATCTAAGGAGCCCGCCCCGAAGATACCACTGATTCTCTCCAATGCTCAGTCCTCTACTTTGTAAAAAAAAAGTAAACAGAAGGTAAAGCGAACGCATGGAAAGACAAAGTTAGAAATATTTTTTTTTTCGACCAGCAAACCAACAGGGGACTCGTTAGAATTGCGTAGTAAGGGAACGCAAAATCTGCTACGCTCGGAGGGAAATTTTACGCGGGCGATTCGTCTATCTGTATATTCTTAAATTAACAAAATAATAATAATAATAAATAGAAAATAATATTGATTCGGCACCCTAATAAAATGCTTGGCGATATGCTAAATTGCAGTAGATATAATTTTACCGTTTGTCTATAGTGCCGACGCAGACATTTTTATTCTACCTGTTACATTTTACCACATATCGTCAGAATCTCTATTGCACTTTCCATGTCAAATATCACTCAGGAAGACAAGCTATTAGTCAGTGGTGATATGCTCGAGTTTCTCTTTCTTGTTTCTCCATAGTGAACTTACCGCTGCCTCTTCCAATGAGGAGATGTACCAGCGAATCTGGATAATATATTTAACAACGGGCGTTAATTATATTGTTTCGGTAATGTGTATTGAATCGATGAGTAAGATATGAGGTTTAGGAGACTTTTTTACTTTGAAAATCTTATAGAGAAGGTCTCTCTAGAACACATTTTACTCATAGATGGATAATAAGTCGAGATTTGCAAGTTGGCATATTATGGAACGATACAATTTATTCGACAAGTTATTGAAAATTACTTTTCAGCTTCATTTAATAATTGAAAAAGAATGCATAGAGTTTATTTATTTGTATGCTTCATACCTTATTTCTTAGCGTTCGGTATTTCAGATTTTTTGTTTGGCTTGAGAAACCGGTGCCAAATGCGAATATAAACTTTGAGCTAGGTTTTCCTAATCGTATAGCGCAGTAGAACCTAATAAAAGACCTCGTTGGCTTGAGGGTTCAGGTATCGCCAACTGGTCAACAAATCTTCACTGCTGTGGCACACACTCGCAAGCCAATTATCCACAGGCTATAGATATTACATAAATAACAGGCTTGTGTCGTTTCTTATTTCTTTGTTTTTATCTATATTTCCAATCTCGACTTATTTTAGTTTTAGACAGTATCATATACTGAAGATATTTACACTTTGTTAAATTTATTTAGACCTAATTGAGAAACATTTCAATTAATTTATAGAAAACAATGGACTAAGATATTTGTAATTTTTTTCTAGAGTGATCTAAAATTTATATATGTCTGTATCAATATAGGTATACATATATCGAAATTCATATAAAAGCCACAGAATTTTATTACTTTCTGATTATGACATTTTAAATTCTTTAAATTTAATTTCGTAATTAATTACTGATAGTTGTGAGTATCGTTTATTTTCAATCCACATTTTATTATGTGTTTAAAAATTCTTAAAACAAAATTTTTTAATTATTTATAAATATTGTTTATAATCTTGGTAGTGCTATGATTTTGAAGAAATAGTCAGAGCTTTATATCATTTTCATCTTCAAAAACAATATTGACTTTGAATATTTCTTATCTTTATCAATCACAGACCCTGCTAATTCAAGTTCTCCTGTAGCGAAATAAATTCAGTAAATGCATGACGTCCTGCTAAAGTTATTTATACATTATTTTGATTGAAAATAAAGTCCGGATAAATTTGCAAATCGACAAAACTTTTATAGTCCTATAATTAAGATATATTTATACTTTTTTTTTATTGAATGTAATATACAGGTTGGTTTATCTACAAGGGTTTTGCGCAAATTGATGCACGTTTCACATGTAAAATAAAACTAGAAGGTCTATGTGTAGCTACACTTTATTTATTATAATTAATTATAATATGAAATATTATGATACAATTATATCTATGAAAATATTATAATTCATTATAATAGATACAATAATTTATACACTTTATAATCATAAAAAAAATCTGACTTTCGTTCTCAAATGATATTATTAGATAATATTAGTTCTAGAACAACAACTAATTTGAAGTTAGCGCAAAGTGATAATTGTTGATCTTATATCGCTGTCACAGTGCGTTTATTACTGGCTCAGATTGATCGTATTGGTCTCTCTAGACCTATTGCGGATCTCTTGGTTATTTACCAGATTATATCTAGTTAAGGGATAATGATACGTTGTGCAACATTGTGTAGGTTCCCCTCGTCATTGTCTACGTAATTTCAGTTGCAAATAGAAGAAGCGACTCCGGGACCACCAGTGACCCATCAGGAATGGAATGAAAAGAGACTGGAGCCTGTCTTGGATAATTACCTAGTAGGGCTTTCATTTACCACGATGGATACTCTCACAAGCAACATTTTTCTAATAAGCGGTACACTGTTCAACCCGTAGATATATAAAATTATTGTTAATTCTAGTGGCCCCTGATAAATGATAGCTCTACTCATCAGATTTACTACGGACTGGGCTTATTATGGAATTCCTACTTAAATGACAAAATATTCGCAAACAAGTTCTGGTCCAGCCAGAAATTTGAAATGTTGACACTTTTCTTGCTGCTACTCATGCAGCAGCCCTAGAATTATATCAGCATATTCAATGTGAGCTTATAGGATGAACTGAAGAATCAGGTACTCCTGATACCTGGAAAAAGGACTACGTCACTAGCCTTATGTATAGTATATTATTGCCATGCTACACGCTATACTACGATTATGGTAACCCCCGTCCTTGAAGGCACCTACGCGAACTACTCTTTTATCTCGATCAGCGGCTTCTATTGCTTTGAATAGCACATCGAGCACTTGTCTTGGAATCCTGAATCCTCGGGTTGTGCTCGAGTTCCATAGATATAATTACGTCTAGGGAAAATCACGTTTGTCCGAAGACCAAGACATTTCTTTTTATACCCTTCCTTCTTCTGTTTCAACTTCCAATACGCGTATGTAGTACTGACACCTTGTAAAGCACGACTACATGAAAAATGCCTTATGGAAAATGTCTTATGGATTCACCGTTAAAAAAAAGAGGGTTGTATATACATATATACATACATGTATGCAACATCTTATGGACAAAATTCGAAACAAACGGCTAAGGTAATTTGATTAAAATTGTTACGAGTTTAAAATGCAAGTTCCGGATGTAGATGGAACTGCAGCATTAAAAAGTGTTCAGCACTTGTAGTTTTCATAGATGACATGTAAATGTCTAAAAATTTAATGTCGTGTGTGTGCATCTAAATGGTTGAATGAATTGCTTAACCAATGGTATTGAAATTTAAAAGAAAAATCATCAATATGTTGATGGCACAGTAACTTTTGCAAATGTCTTTGAGTTTCAGTTTGAAAGCTCCCCATCCATGAAATTATTTTTTTTACATCGGTAAATATTTAAATACGACTCCATGTTTCAAAAAATTGTGCGTCAAGGCTCACCCGCCTTATGATACATATTTGTCAGTATATGGATGGTCAGATCAGAAAATCAGCCTCATTTTCCTAAGGTCACTTCTTATAGGATAAAAATATTTCCTTGAATGTGGAACTAATGTCACGCCTCTATTATATAATAGTATTGTTCAAGTAATAGAAATTCTACGACTTTCATAGGCCCGCTAATCCAATCACTTTTCGCATGTCCGATTATTTTATTACAATACGCTTGAATCTCAATAATAACCTTCGTGAATGGAATATTCTTTTGTTGAGATTATGCATCTTTCCAAATATTTCCACGTAGTATGTTCTAACTCTTTGTCCAAAGAGTTTTTTAATTTGTAATATACCATACTAACATCTCTAAATACATCTTTCATATATTTATTTTTAATTATTGATATATTATTTGTTCAACACTTTCATTGGATCATAATCGACTTATTGTAACTGTACAACTACTACTGTGTTAATTGCCTATAATTATTCAATATGTAGCATTATAAGGTTTTGATTATCTGCTTCTGAAGTTTTTTAATTTATCATTTTTATATATGGATATAGTGAAGATACAGATGCCCCATTAAATTGGGTATCGAAATTTCTATAACCAAAATTCTGAACAAACGGTGATCAAGCAAAGATTGATAATAAAATTGTTTTCTGAGAAACTGGGTTGGTGGGTTGTCGTGTATATTGGAAACAACATGCCAATGTAGGTATTTCAACACTCCTTCTTCTTCTTCTTCTTGTTCTTTCAGCAAACATCATTTTCTTCTCGAGCGGCAAGACTCTCCCTTTTTCTGTTCTGCTTGATCTCTCTTTGCCTCCTTCACAACCCTCCCGTTAGTTTTTTTTTTTTGGCGTCGAACAGACCGCCAGAGATGTAACTGGAGAGCACATTACCCGGCATTAAGTCACCAAGATAACTACCTGCGTGGGAGGCTCACACGAGGACCTCTAACACACGGTACTTCAGCATCGTTTATTTGGTAAATTGGGATTCGCCGTAGGACAAAGGAACATTACTTTCACTGGAAACGAATGCAACGAAGGCTGGCAAACGTTGTGTATCTCGTCTTCTCGGAACGACGAATTCTTTGAGCTTCCTTCATTTATTCTTAGATCTCCCACTCTTTCATCTCCTTTATCTCATTCCTTTTACAAAGTGAGAGAACTTAATAAAATTCCTAAATCAAGAAGGTCATATTTGATGTCATTGACGCCATGTAATCAAATGTTTGCAGTTTTACTATAAACGTTTTTTCTTCTTTAAATCCTATATCTTTTATCATACTAAGTTTTTGTCTTTTATTCATTTCATTTCTCATCTTCATTCTGTAGTCGGTCCACGTGTTCAATATATTCTTTTCAAAACAAAACGGAACGTATTTTGGAAAGTTAAGATCAAAGGGATGAATGCGATATCTTCGTGTAGCGGCATTTCGAGCTTTACGGAGGGTTCGTATTATAATGGTTTTGGTCAAAGTTACCGAGTGAAACACGGAACGTGGCAACGCGCGACGTAGCTTACTGGTAGACAAAAGCAGCGGCCGGTCCCAAGAGAGCGCGCATGATCGTGTTATCTCGTGTCGGCTCATCCTTGTCTCTTTTCGGTCTAATTAATTAGATTTATTTTTACGACTCCGCCTGGCCTTTGATGTAGCTAGCGGCGTGTCACAAGTACACACCTAACTGCTCAGTGTGAGGAATCCGTGAGGTAGGCCAACTCACTGAGGTCCTGACCAACGTGAAAAGGACCTTCCTAAGGATCTTACAAACCTTTTTTAAAATTTCTCTCTTAACCGAAATTCCACATGCGCACTATATGTATAGTACTTCGGAAATTATATAGCTAAAGATTGTATGGTTTTTTGGTTTTTCAATGGTTCGTGGATTCTTCTAATGCAACATAGTTGTCTGAAGTTTTAAAGGGAAGAGGGTATTACGTTTTCGACGATTTAAAAAAAATTTGATTTTGGGTTCAGTATGAAAAATTATTAGATCCATATTCGTGTCCATACGTAAATTTGTAGTCTGATCTTTCCTCAATCTAAATTTTCAAGAAAGATGTCGATCCGTCAATTTGTTGATCCGATAAAACCTTTCTCGCGAACCTCTTAAAAAACCACTCAAAATGTTATACATCAAGTTGTTTTGTTCTAATTCACCGATCTCGGTGATCCTTTGCTCAGTTACATTTTATAAGGTCCCGAATAATCTGTTAAAAGAACAAAATTTTATATAACAAACTTACGATTAGGTTAAATTCAGTAATATGCACTTAACGTGGTTAAATTTACTAATGTAATAATTTACATAACGATCAATATCGTCATAAATACATATTGATTTTAGTGAAGCTGTATCATTAAATGTAACTTTAGCACTGAATGCTCCTTGCTGTTTGTATTAGCGGTCGAACCTTCCGTTACGTGAATATTATGGAGCGGTTGGAACGGAATAAAGTCGCGGGTGGCAGTCGCCAAGTTAATTTGCATTCTCGGACGAGGCTAATTATGGGGCTTGAACTCTTGAATACTCCACTGGCGTAGTTACAGTTGCACAACACGATATTACATACTTTGTTGTCGGGGCACTTGGCGCCGTTTTTCTTTTTTTTTTCGTCCATTCGTCCCTTTCTTTTCACTAAATTCCTTATCCGCGCCAGTACCCCTTTATTGCACTGTAGGTCGACTTTTTTTCATAAATAACTTCCTGTTATCCTTTCGGATAATATGTACTTAATTTTTTGTTGTACCGTTAATTTGAAAATCCTGGGAATTTCATATTATAGTATATATTATACAGGGTGTTCCGAAATTACCTAACTAACGGGATATGGCGGTGTTCGGAAGACACCACTGATCACGAAAATGACCTTCCTTTTCTCCGGAAGGTCATAGTTTTTAAATGGGAGCAGGTCAAAGTTGACCAATCAGAACGAGGCGTCAAGAGAAACGTAGGCACCTACGAACTCTGAGTTTTCTTCCCTCGCTTTTGTTTCTCGGTGGCTTGTTTCTTGTTTCCAATAGACATGTCTTCGGCTGACGTCATCCTGCCCGAAGCCACCGAAAAACAAAAGCGAGGGAAGAAAACTTAGAGTTCGTAGGTGCCTACGTTTCTCTCGACGCCTCCTTCTGATTGGTCAACTTCGACCTGCTCCCATTTAAAAACTATGACCTTCCGGAGAAAAGGAAGGTCATTTTCGTGATCAGTGGTGTCTTCCGAACACCGCCATACCCCGTTGGTCAGGTAATTTCGGAACACCCTGTATAGTGGTTAGCTTTTTACATAAGAGTGCTTAAATAAAAAGTTATAAATTATTCAACGATGAACAGCAAAAAATTCAACCTCACGACGAATGGATGTTCAAAAGACTAAAATAGCTGGTTGAAAATGGCATCTTCAGTCAGGCATTTAAACACAGTAACTGAACAGGTCTAACGGAACTTAGTAAGATTCTTCACGAGAAAGAAAATCTCGTAAAATACCGCCATGCCAAGGCACCCCTTGGTTAGCCATTAGCATCCGTCCTCAGGCAGTCGCTATTCAAATTTCCTAGCTCAAAATGTATAAATCAACTTCCCAGCTTGCAAGCTGTCAAATGTATGCATGTACGTACTGCAACGTATTTTGTTAACTCAATACAGATAACGAAAATTCTGGAGCTAACATAAGTCACCTTTAGTTGTCCACCCTTCGTCTATGCATCCGCACGTCAGGCAGGTGCCAGCCAATTCTTCTTTCACCTTGAACTGACGAGCTGGTATGACTTGGGAGTTGAGGTGGAACAGTCTCAACTCCGCCAAGACGAGACCTCTGACGGAATCTATCAGAACGAACGGTAGCATAACGGATCCTGTCGATTTTTTGGGCACCCAAAAACCGAGAAATACAACCTTAGGTGCTGATCTTTGGGGTGCCGTAAAATCAGGAAACGCAACTGGATGCACAAATGGGAGCGGACGGTTACGGAAATGCACGGCCGTTCAGACTGCTAGGTTGAAGTATATAGTGCCGGAAACAGACAGCAAGTGATTGAAAATGTAACAAAGCAAATCGGAGTTATGAAATCGAAATCCCTTCACTAATTAATAAATTGGTAGTCCTCACCGGAGCTGTTTCAGCTAATTCGTGAAATCCGAGAACTGTATCCAGGGGACACTCAGGTGGGCACTACACTATAGCGCAACACTGCACTTCCGAAAGACACGCAGAAAATCGATAAGATTTTCTGGATATTGCGAGAACAACGCGAGAAGTATACAGGCGAGAACTTTTTATACCGTATAGAAAACACGGCTAAAAGAACTATCGACAGATTGCACGGGAGCGCGAGCCAGCTCGGGGCACCTCGATCGGTGTCCCAAGGCAGACTGCTTTGACAATATTCAAATTCGAGAACTAATCGTTCTGATTGGTCGAGATCCTTATAGCCGATAACTCTTATCCTTTCCTTCGAGTCGTCCCTTTAAACTAAATCGAAAGCGTTCCTTAGCGAATCGGTACGTAACTCTTGGAGATCCTTCATGGCTGCTTCCCCAGGACATCGGACGACAGCCGAGCACCACATCCTTAACTTGGATTCGAGGGTTTCTCTCCTGCCCTTAACCGTAAGAAACTTTATCTCTGTCCACTCTACAGCCCTTTGCCTCTTTCCAGCGGTGCGCCGGTATCTCACCCGGACCTCTGCCGGTCCGTGAAGACGTCTCCGTCGGGTACTCTTCTCTGCCGGGCAACTTGGTACGTGGAGACTATCTCTCCAGGGCAGGTTCAAGCACCTCGACCTCAACTAAACAATCACAAATGTTCCGAGAACATTGGCGTAACTATACGAATCAATCCGAGAGCGTAGCTTCTGAGCAAGGTGGTGACTCGAAGGGAACCAGAACGCGAGAACGTTATTTGACTCGCCTTGTGACCGGAAGTCGAAAAGTTACGTCACAGTACATAGGTTCATTAATATCACATAGAAATAATAGAATATTTAAACGCATATAACCATTTAAGGAACGAATTGGTGCAGTAATAGTGACTGAAAGCGCAACAAGTAAGGCCAGATATTGGAACAGATAAGAAGGAAAGACTAGTATATGGATATATGTAGTCTATCGTTATTATCCTTCGTGCATAGGAATGAAAAGAAGCATCCCAACTTTCGAAACTACGATGGACTAAATCACAATCACCTGGTGCATTGATTGTGGCGCACATCGCGTTAGCATGGAAACGCCGTGGAGCAGCATTATTACGATGTATATAAATAATCGTTATAGCTATTCACGAAAAATAAATTTGTGATACCTACGATCGAGTCGAATCCTCCGAGTCACTTTCTAATAGAGACATCGACGCTTCTTAATCGGTCAGTTGGAATCCCCTCAGCGCGTTTCCCATATCTTCCAACAACTTTTCTCCTCATCTCCGTGAGCTCTTCTTTTTTATCCTTTTCCTTCCTTCGGTACGCTACATCGCGGGCACTGTACATCCCATCTTATGCTCATAAAATGCCAAACTAATGAAACGCTTGAGTTTACGCGTGTAATTTACGCACCGCTTACTATTTCCGTATGAAATGGTATTATTCACGGTTCTAACAGACGTCGCAGGAGACTACTCTGAGTAATATTCAATTTTCAGTCATATTGCTTTCTTACGGAAACTCAATTATGAGTCTTCGAGCCATTTCTATTACGTCATAGTGTTTGGTTCTTTCGACTATTTATTACTGTTATGACCGATTAAAAAATTATTTTAACCTTTCTCTTTTTTTTTCACAACCGGTTCAGAGGTCAAGTACGAGCTCGGTTTCGTAGCTATTCACCTCTTTTTTTTTCATTGCTGGACGTATTTACTATTTCGTTATTGTTGATTTACGTTTGACTAGTTTGACTGGCAATTTATGTCTATCGCATTAGGAAAACAATTTGTCGAGGTCAATTTAAACGCGCCCTGTGAGACCTATCGGAATACACCACAAATTTCCCAGGACTTACAAAATATTTAGTAAGGAATTTTTCTTTTTTAAAAGATCATTTTGTCATTTAAGTTTGTCATTAAAAAAAAAATCGATTTTTCATGATATATTTTCAAAGATTTCGAAAATATTTTAACACAGATTAGAAGTCGAAATTTCAATTATTATTGTCGAAGCTACAGCCATTTGAACAATATAACTCACGCCGCTCCGTAGGTAATTTTTCTGCGCACTCGGGTAGGAATATCAAAACTTTCAACTCGTTTATCTCGAAACAACATTTTTCGGAAACTGCACTGTTTTTTGGTTAAAAAATATAATTTTTTCTCGCATTTTAAACACTTCATTTTCAAAGTACCGTTCCTGACACGAGAACTATCGCTATATGTAATAAGAATTCCTATATTTTTTCCTGGACGAAATGGACGAGCTGAATTATGCTTACCGTTTTCACTTCGCGAAAACTGACGCTATTGCCAATATGTTATATTTTAACACATTGTTAATATTTTTCTTCAACATAACTTTTTTTTGTAATGCTGAATCATGAATCTGTGAATGGAAAAAAATTATTCATTTGAACCAATATTTTCGATTTAAAAAGTTTCTGAACATTAACCAATTTTTTGGGAGGAGAACCGTATATGACCCATTCATTCACGTTGTTTGTGTTCACAGTATCCGTTAAATGTTGAGATTTTACTTCTTCTACTTAGATTCGAATAAAAAGTAAAAAGATTCAAGCACTATGTAAATTTTGGGAAAGTCTTGCATAGTGTCACGCACTGCCTGTAGCATATTGAAAAGATAATTTCTTTTGTTTTGTAAATGTACTGCAGGAAGTGGAGACGACACAAGAATTGCAAAACTACTGCAATCAAAACGAAGAAAATGGCGCAGTGGAAACCTGACAATATTCGTAAATTTCGAGTATAATATTTTTTATTAATCTAATAGAATACCAAAGAACGCATTCTCACAATTTCACTAATCGGAGGAGGATGCAATTTTCGAACCCTATGCGTGTACGCGTATTCGTCGTTCGCAAGCTACGGAATTTACACGTTTATTGTCGCATTAATAATTCATGGCTGTTGTGCAATTTTTAATCAGCCGCCGTCTGCCATTGATTGATGCTGCCCGCGCGCCCCCACAGGGCTCGAAAATTTACATACAGAACGAAAAGGGAAAAGTATTGGCGCTCGATACATTCCTGCAATCCTCATGAGTTACCACCCGATACTCCGTTTTGTGGCTTGTTATTTTGTAAAAATTTCTGTCTAGTACTAATTCACACTCAATTATTAGTATCTGTGAACCTTTACGTTTTATCACCATAAAATTGCCTCGAAAGATTTTCCAAATAAACGACTCACTATAAAATAAGAATAGCATAATCGAAATTCAACATTCATTAACGGACACTGTGCAATGAATTTCTTTTAACGTCGTATTTTTCTTTTCTTCAAGTATACCGTCCCGAGAGTCGTTAGCGAAGTTCATTAACGAAGTTCAACATTGAACGATAAAATATAGCATCCATATGAGTGGAGGGTCGATCACGATTTACCCAGATGGAATAAAGATACATCAAAAGTAAACAGATTGCATACAGTTTAGACATGATTTTGCCCACATATGGACTTTATATAAAGCGTATATGAAATTCATACTAATTAAATAAATATTGTAAATGGTAAATAATAACTTATTTGAGTATAACAAAATATCTATTCTGATTCAAGAGATTTAAATTGCAAAATTTGCAAATCACTATACCTCAATACTTCCGTAAAAACTGCGAATAACACATACTTCCATTTTGAAATTGTCATTATTATACAATATTTTCTAACTACTGTAGTGAAGAGAAAAGACATCCCATATTTTGATTTTGTATGTATATACTATACATAAAGAGATCTCCACTCGAGATACGAAATCAGTATTGAAGAAAATTCCAACGTCCCTCGTCATTAATCTCCATCGCGATTCATTCTGTGGTTCAAACTACGTTTTCAATTGACAGGTTCGAATGATCGTGTAAAATCCTGATGCGATTGGCCACCGTGAAATGGACAGTGGTACGAATCGTCGATTTCAATCAAGTAAAATGCGTAAATATTTTTTTTCCACAAAGCGCTTTCATAATAGGTTTTCATTTGAGTAAAACGAATTGGAAGAATTTATAATAATTCGATTGTCGCTCGTACCGTTCGAACCCTTCGAATGATCATGTAGAATTGTATATAATACTATCGGCTACAAAGGTTCTTGCAGTCGTAAGAATTCATGTAATTAAGCGGGAAGCGTTAATAAGCTGTATTTTATTGCTGTAACGAATCGTCGTACCCCTTGCTCGGTTCTCGTGTCAGTGACCCTACGAGAGCTTTATTGTTCTTTATTCTTAGTCGGCACCTATTTAGTGTACTGCTGAAGAAAACACTACGAGCTATGAGAAAGGTCTTAACTTGGTACCTACGGTAGAAGATAGAAACGCGGAACGCAGAACATAGGAATGGAATAGGTACGTGCAATATACACTTGCTACGTTACTGGGCACACAATAGTTGCCGACCGAGCACCCAACACATCACGTCATGAGATATTAAATTTTACGATTTATAAAACAATAGCCAAGTATATAGTTTATTGGCTGACTTCTCGCCACTCACTACGCCCTCTGCTGCTGTAACTCCGACTCTCCCTCTAGAACTGTACAGAACGCAGCAAGCAAAAAATGGCCGGTGAGGTTGTCGAACCGTTGCCATGGTGTACCCGACGGTGTACGGTCACCATTCGAATAAGCACTTTTGTATTAGGATTTAATGTACCACTTCGGTGTCAACGTTATGTACATGCTGCTGTATACTCTAAGAATAATTTCAAGAGTTTGCTACCAACTGAATTCTAGAACCATACTGTGGATTTTCTTTAACGGAGTTAACGAAATTCTTCACTTGATATCGATATGGATGTATACGCTAAATGAAAATACTTTGACGGCGTATCACATTATGATGATCGTTGCACTTTTATTGATGAAAATTAAAATTAAATCTACTAGTTCGACGTAACGCTCTATAGGATAGTAACACATTTGACATAATTCATTAATAGATAATAAGTTATATTTCATTAAATATTATTTTTCAGATATATTTTACATTTTACTCAATACTCGATATGTATTATCGATATAATCAATGTTCTTTAGAAAATTTAACTAAGTTCTATCAACAGTTCATTACCAAATATCTATTTACTCAAATTGTCAGTTTTTATTTGCTTGTCGAAAGTCATTTTCTTAATGCGTTACTGCACATAATAATTTTTTAATTTAAGTTGAGATTCAAAGTCAATGAAATTTTGTTTTTTTATTATTGATGAAATACTATGGCATACAGGCATTGAGCACTTTTGATTTCAAAATAGTATATGTAAAAGATATAATTATTTGCCTCATAAGTATTCATATGGCTGCGCAAGTCTATGGTATGAATTGCGTGAGGTTAACATACGAGCAAAGCGCAATATGTCTCTATTCTCCTATACTACATGTTACAAATAGTAGAGATGTCTGAGACAAGAAAAGACTCTGATTTCTTGACTGTCACGTACTAGGAGAAAGGGATAGAGACAATAGGAAGAACGGTGCAACTACGGTACACGGGTGCATGAGTGCATCGAGCGAACCCCCTGGATATACTCCTGATTCTCGCCTCTTTGGCATTCCTTAGAGTTTCTCATGTCTTTCTAGTGTCAGTATGCAATTACCCAACGTCAACGTTGAGTCTTCAGTCTTCATGCGTCAACAGTTTAGTCACCTTTACCACTTTACTACTTTACAGCTTCTTCAGGACAATTCCTCTCGTCCTCATTCCCGTCCCTCGGAAGTCTGCGCTTGAAAGTCGAGTTTTCTTCCGTGAAATTGGTAACCCATTTAATCTCACGCGAGAACGTGGTTTCAAAGAAACTAGAGTATTTGAAATTTTATTTGTAACCGGAATAAGTTTATCGCTTGACTGCTAAATTGACATGCAATAATCGTAAATAATTGATCAGGTAATCAAAGGAAGATTTCTTAAATTCTTACATTATATTTTTAGATGATTTTTGGAAATATTATATTGTCAGCATTTTTTCGTTGAGTATTTACTGTTTTGTTTGCTCTCATACATTCCCATCCTGAACTTCTTCCTCGCCTTTTTGTTTGTTCGTTATTCATCGTCGGTTTGCGCCTTTTCATTTACTCTTCTTCTTCGTTACCTTTGCATGAGTACATTTTTCTTTCTTTTCTTCTCAGTTCTTTATACTTTGCTTCCCAGTGTTCCTGATTCTGTCGTTCAGGCGCAATGCCAGTTCTTCTTTTTCCTTTCAGAATCAGTTTGTCCCAGCTCCCACGTCTTAACCTGACTGTTAAATTTTCATCTGTTCCTTTCTTCATGTTTTTTCTTCCGGATATCTTGGTCCTCCCAGCGTTCTTATCTCCCATAAAATTAATTGTGTAGCGCTTTATCTCTTTAGTCTGCCCTCCCCCCCCCCCCCCCCCCCACTTCCACTCATACTTATACTCTTTTTTCTCTTTGTTTTTTGAAAATCATCAATTCATTACCTTTAACTTTCTAATACTTAATCGCAATTTCTTTTTTTCTATTATATTTTCTCACCTTCGCGTCATTCGTTCTAGTTTTCTTTTCGCTGTTTTAGTAATCAAGTATAACACTGGGTATTTTATATTTATTGGTAAGGAAAGGATAATAGAATTTCTTAATACAAAAGATACTCAATGCTCATAAATATAAAGCTTGTCTGAATCATTGTGAATGGCCAAAGAGTTGAAAGAAGATTCAGGAGAGTTAGGAGTAGAACAAACGAGGAAGAAACTTTTAAGGTCACAGCCTCCGCTCCATTCATCACTGACTCTGATTCGCATTAAGAAGCCTGATTGGCACCTTGTCTCGAAGATTCACGCCCATGTCTTATTGATTTTACAGCCTTTGATATTTAGGTTCTTTTTTCACGCCACTGGCGATTTTACGGTACGCGTTACGATATTTCAACTGTACTGTATAACTCACTTAGCTCTTGTTATCTTTCATTATCTAATACTCAAAACTCTCGACAAGCAGCAGGAAATACAATAGTGTCTTGAAGCACGTGTCTATGACAATCAGTAATTATTTCTCTTGACGGCTGTATAATTATTGATTCAATAGTCAAACGACTTAGCAAAATGAATTAATTGATTTCGCTGGTAGGAGTAAGTGTTGATTAAGTGTCAGAGTTGACGAAATTTCATCTGAATAATTACTCGTATTAAACTTTTGATCATGTACGTTAAACTTCAGTATTGTCCAACAGATATTAACACATTTACACCAAGTATGTCATTCACGTTCATGTAAGAAGAAGGAGATCAGTGTATTGAGTCAGTAAAGTTTGGCACACTTGGCTGAATAATTGTAAATTCGTCTCAAGGAACGGTTAAGTCAGGATCCGTTAAATCCGTTGTCAAGGTTACTGTGGGTTTATGCGTCCCTGCTGAGAATTGATAATTGATGGTGAACTGTCACTTTATTCTACGGTTCTTATTATTCTTTAAGTATTATCTTCTGCTTTATCTATGTTACGCGTACCGCGTAAAGTATTGCGGTGTACGGTTTTTACATTTAGAAAACGGTTTTCTAGCGTCAACCGAAATTTGGTTCATTTAACCGCATATGGCAGTTGCCGACATAAATTACATGTTGTCATTTCAAACGTAATTTGCGGTAGGTTTTACTACATTTTCAGCCGTTCGAAATAAATGTAAATGAAGATCGATCCATCACTATCGCACTTTATGGAATTTCTGTTGTTGAATTAAGGTAAATATAGTCTATTTGAAGATATACAATTATTCTATCCAAGTATCATATAGTTTAAAGTAGCTTCGGTGCAATTTTTCTATACCATTACTTCTTTTACACATAAAGTACATATTATGACATACTGGTATTTCTATGCTTTACCCACAATATCTCAGCAACCTTATGTCTTTATATCCTTAATTTTAATCTGTCCGGGATGTCCTTTATTTGAATCAAAATGTTCAAAAACCTTACAGTAGCTGTCACGCTATGTAAGCACATTTTTATTAAAGTATACTACATAAAAGTGTTATTCTAATAGATACATTTGAGATATTCACTTTAATAGTAGCGGGTTGATCATTTCACGTCCCGCCGTGTGGCGTTCATGTTCTTGACGATGCAATTCTTAATTTTTATGTAACCGCACGTTCCATGGGGTTAATTTCATATAAGTTTATTTCGATTAAATAATGTAATCACTCTGAATATAATACAGAATCAAAACAATTATACCAGTTTCATTATTTTTACAACGGTATAATCAATTCAAATCTGTGCCGATTAGTCCAAAAAAATTCCCATTATCACAACTGGTAATTGATATTATCAAATTTTTTCTCCGTGTATTTAACAAAACCTGACAAATTAATTTTTTAAATGAAATTCTAGAAATCGTACCCGTTCTATACAGTTATTTTATCATTGCAAAAAAGTGGTGTGCAATGGCACACAAATTTGCAGGCTAAATTTTGTACCAACTTCCCAGTCGATTGGGTTTCAAGTTGCAACGAATATCAAGTTCCAGGTGTAAATACAGCACTAATATTTGCAGGTGTCCAGTACTTCTGATTTCAAAATATCGCATACGAAAAATTCAATTTTTGTATAATAACAAATGTACATCGTGCGACCGTATGATCCATACGGTCGTGCCTCAAGGCAAACCTGTTTACCACTATACGTGTATTTTTCACTCCCGACTATGCACTTCTGTGAATGTAGGCAATGAAAGGGAGGTACGTATTTCGTTCTGTAACTTCTTCCCTACTATACAGAATCCAAAAAATATTGTGGAAAATACACTTCTGTTTGTACAGGATACTTTTTACATCTATGTAGATTTAACATGCGTAATTGGATAAAAGTATCGAAAATATGCCAAAAAGGCCTATCGATTTTTATGGTTCAAAGTTGTGATAATCTCTCAAATATCTTCGAGGATCAGGAAATATTCTATTTCTTACTGATTCTTCAATAGGTAAACCTTTTGGCAGTTTCGGAAACTCCATGAGAATCAATTTCCACGATAAATATTGAATAGAATTATCTTATTCGTTGGTATGATATTTTGTCGCGTCTAGATGCTTCTGGCTCGTTGGTTTTGTTTGTTTTCAAGTGTACGGTTTGTTCAATTGTCTGAATAATTTTCATAATTAAACTTTCGTGCCACTTTGTTTAGGCATAAGTTTGTATTTACTCAGATCCTGTGTTCCTAGTATACTTGAATTTCTTTTGGTATACAACTAAATCTTAATTAGGTCGTTTGGGATAAAAAACCAGTCCATCCAAGTTCTGTTGATGTTGAGATGAAAACATAAATTAATTCTTTAGTAAAACGTTAAGATTGAGCTCAAATCATGTAGACTAAGAGTTATCTATTATTTATTAATAATAGAATTCGTGTTTAATTAGATTCATTATCGATGGAAGAATTAACAGTCGGTCTTAATATTGAATGTGGGTATATCTAACTGTATATTATTTCCCATACTTGATTCTTCTTTTTAAAAAATAATAATTCCTATTTGTTTTATTTATAATTTTTTATTTAGTCCATCTTTACAGCCAAAAGTTTCAAATTCTCTTTAAATACAATAGTTTACCCCAAAAAGTTGTTATTCACAATCAGTGTCCATTACTTTCAGAATATGTTTAAAGCTCTACGTACCGGAATCTTATTAAACGACATTTTATTGCGTAAATGTAAATTAGGTATACGTGCAATACGTATGTACTCATCCCTCCTAAAGACTCTAATTGGTTTTCGTACCTATATTGTGAGCGAAGCTGCACGAAGTAAGAGAGTAAAATATCGAAGGACGTTCAATCGAGCGATGCTACGAACTCAAGGATTCTGTCGGAAGCCTCTATCGATACTCCTGGAATCTGCGTAGCTGTAGATTGCGCGCGCGGGCCCGGATTACATTGCCAAAGGGTATATTTATCGGGCGAGAATGTATGCAGAAGCGCGCCGGACATCGGGCACAAAGGAGCCGCGAACCGCGCGCTGCTCTTTCGATTCAGCCTTGACGCGACTCCGCGAATGCTGCAGAATACAAGCAGGATACGCGGACTACGCAACGGATTCAAACCCTCGACTCTTTGCCATCCGGCATGGCGACGGAGACTTCTCGAGACAGGAAGACTCTGTAATGGATCGCCTGAGTTATCTCGTTCTCTTTTCTTCGGTTGCACCTCTTCCTTCTCTCCCTTCTTCTTCTTTTTCTTCTTTTTTGGTCTTCCTACTTCTAAATTCTCTGGAATTTTTCGGTAACGAATTGGTTGGTACTTGCGTGGTGTTTTTATTTTTATATTTTACGTACGATGGCTTGGAATATATGAGATGCGTTGTAAAAGGCAGATTGTTTACACGTGTGTATGCAAATATATTAACACAAATTCCTCCGAGCTGAATTTTCGCAGCGCTATTTCCATTTAAAGATGGTCCATTTGAAGTTCGCAGTCTATTTGATTTCTATTAATTCCCAGGGTAAAGCCATCGTCGGATGGTGCGATAGACCTGAGAAACCATGTATATGTCCATGTGCATTCTTTGCCGACATAAAAATTGCTACTCAACGAGCACCAACTTCATAGGCTTGCAGGAATATTAAATATGTAAAATGACTCTCGTCGAATCAACATAAAAAAGTTATCCAGCGGAAGTAATCGAGATTATGATCAGATACATTCCATCCTGTCTTATCCTCTTGATGTATTCCGATATCCGTTAAAAGAAGACATCTCGAAAGACTCAAAGTATCACCCAAGCGTTCCAGCAATCTCGGGAAGAGTTATCGGGCCGATCGTACCAATCCACTCGTCATCCACCCGTGCGATCTGAGTGTTTCAATTACACCGTGACAATGGTTCACCTCAAAATGCCACAGGATCAACCCTCAATATAAATTCTTACACGCAATTTCGATTACTCATGGTTTCAGTTTTATCTCCAGATAGCAAGTATACCTCGATTGAGCTCTCGCGCTAAATAGTTAAACAGTTAGAGTAACCGTATTTCATTCTATGTGAAATGCATATAGTGAGTGTTATATAAAGTTAACAAGTAGAACTGTACTGCCACTATTTTTTATCATTCACAATTTTATTATTACATTAACCAGTCCCTTCCATTGCTGCCTTTTTAATATGTATATATATATACATATATATATATATATATATATATATATATATATTGACGTTTTCCTTAACATCATGGAATAAATAGTACATTCAACTGTAGAATATAATAGCCACGTGAATCTAGTTCCATCTAGTAATATAGCTATTGGTAAGATTATGCTTAGTCCAGCGGTGGGGCACTATGCGACGTTATTTTTATTGCGGTCGAATAAGAGTTTATCCGCGCGCGATCAGAGACGTTGCCTGCATTCCACGAGACGCAACTGGCATCGAATACATCATCGCAACGCCGTACACGAAAGGAACGTCACGCGGTCCATCTCACGAACAGGTTTAAGAGGTGTTACTCGAGTACCGTTATGAACTTGCTCTTCCTCCTACTCTATCGAACACCTTTGCTTATCCTCCACATAAGCTCTTCCTTCTCCTCAAAGAATCCTTCTCAGATCAGGCCTTCACTCCATTGCTCGCAGCCGGCGCTCACCGCAGATTGATTTACTGATTGATCGATCGCATTAGACACGGAACGGATTATCTGGGAACGAACGTATTTAGCCGATGTTTGGATAAGTATATCCTGCGACGTACGAGCAGTTACGTCCGAAAGTTTTTACGATTCTATTCCAGAGGAAGAAATCATGGACAGTTTGAATGACAGAATACAATATTCTATTATTGATGTGCTCTTATATATCGTACTTCAGTATAGAATTGCAATAAAATGAATTGTGAGGAATAACTATTGTTAATACGTCTGCGATGTTTACTTTACGTAATACTATGCTGCCATAACTACGGTTGATGTATAGGGAGAAAATGTTATATAATTGCAATTACTAGAGCAATGGTTGGTTGGACAACAATAAATTTGTAATAGCAATGACAATAACCCTAGTAAGATTGACGAAATCAACTAATGAGACCTACAATGACAATGATACATTTTTAGAGAATTGTTGTCGTTGGTATTATAATTTTTTGTTGTCCAAATACTAACCCCTCTTTTAGTAACCATTTTTCGTCGTGCTGAGTTTAAATTTCTTATAAGAAATTTCTTTATATTAATTTTAAAACTGCACATCGGGGTCCACTAGACCTCACGCCACGAGTGATGTCCAGTTGCGCACAGAACCAATTGGACGCAAATGCGCATTTTTGCCTCCCGAGCAATCCTCCATCAGTCATTTACCATATTATAAGTGATCTTTATCTGACGGAACCTTTTCGAATATGGAGTGCTCTGTTCAGTCCCACGATATACTCGTCCACTAACCCACACAGTTTCCAAATTTTCAACATTTCATCCTATCCTAACCTTACCTAACCAAACCTAGCGTAAACTAATGTAAAACCACATACAGTATACTATAATAAGACATCGTTTGTACATAATTCTATTTCATCTATTTAAAACTGGACAGAATTTGTAGTAAAATCTCATTTGCGTCCAATTGGGTCTGTGCGCAAGTGAGTCCTCCCTTTCCTCCACTATGAGGTAAGGCAAAATCCGCTTTCAGTTACCGTCATAATATCAAAGGACGCAGACTCAAAGACGTGCAAGAGTTTACTGGATCACAATGTTCAGTTTATGGAAGCTTTAAGCTTGAAAAGTAAAATTTGTAAAAAATGTTTCTATTCAAATACTTTGTTTTGTAATTAAATAAGTCAATGTAATACATAATGGTGCTGTAGAAGCGACCAATAATGTGCAGTAGTTACGAGAAGATATTATGTTATTTTTTTTTTTATAATAGACAGATCCAAGCTAAATATACACGTTTTCAAAATGGCACCATTCAACTTTCAGAATCTAGAAAAGGTATTAAAAAATAATAACTGGACCCTTTGCATTTCGCTTTCTTGCGCAGGTATTCAAATCTTCTAATCGTTATCGCATTTGCGTAACAGGTCATGATGGTTTTTAAACTAGATGAATGTCTTCCGTATAATCTATATTTTCCAAATGTATCTGGTTTTCTCGAATTTGATAACTAGAATAAAAACAGTGCAGAAAAGGACGCATGGAGTACAATGGATCTCGTTGTGCAGTTTATGTACCTAAAATAGGATTATGCAAGTTCAGGGTTAAAGGGGTAATCAGGGTAAATTAAATACTACACATAATATTACAGAGGATATAAGCGTAATTGTTTTCTACTATCTTAAACAGAAATAAAGTTAAAATCACGTAATTATAGAGGCACTTCCAAATGCTTGAGATAATCAATATTTTATTAAGTCAAAATGTCCCGCCTCAATCATCTCATGAAATGATGAGCGTGGATGAATTGATCATAGGATTCGTATATTTACAGGGTGGCCGACCCCTGAGTTGCGATTGCATTATTTTCTTGGAGTTAACGACGTTTACGATAAATTGATCGCGTCATCGTCTCGAAAGCGATACGCCAGTTATTCAGAAGGATCTCTCTATATCACCCCCCCCCCCCTTTCTGTAACCTCCGCCCTTCGTCTTCCTCTACCCTATTCTGGTTTATGCTCGTTGCCAGATATGTCTTGTTACTCAGTACTTGCATGCCCAATGCCACCGCTATCAGATTGACCAATTAAAGCTACATTCACGCTCGCATTCGTAATCATAGACTCGTCATAAAGTGATCCGCATTGTTGACCGGTCCAATCTCGCACGCTCAATGAGGATATAGTTGGATATCGAGTGGTGTGTGTTGCAATGCCGCAAGGAAAGTGTAATTAACGTCTCATTGATGCTCTGTTATTCAGGAGGCCCCTGTCTACCCGGCCGCCGCCATTATTTCTTGCTAAAACACAAACACGAAACTCGGGATCCATTATTCATCACTTACATGTTATTTTACACATCGCGTATACCACACGTCCATACCAGATGAGCTAACTCCTACGAAAAAAAATCCAATTCCCGTGTGTCATTATCATTCTATATTTTATGATGGTTTGATAAGTTTTTCAGAAGCTCCCAATTGCGGAACAAAACAGACAAACAGACTCGCCCGCATATCCTATCGTTTGAAAGTTCTATTAGATTTTTATCTAATACTTCTATTATGTATAATGTAACGATGCTTTCCTAACATGGTTCACAAATAAATGGCACCCTGAAAGTTCTAACGAAAGAAACATACTAAATTTTTGGGTGTCAGGTTCAGAGAAGTTGTGCCACTAATCAGTCTCCAAATTTAACCCTGGCCAGCTCTTATATGCTGAGCTCGTGAACCAGGAGACAAGACGAATAACTAATTATTAGTTGAACTAGGGAGGTTCTTCAGAAACTACTGAAACTATTTTATTCGACTCACAGCTATCGGAAACGATATCCACAGATGGGTCCGTTTTATTTTAGAACGCAGAATAATAATAATAATGACGAGCGTAAATAATGAAACAGAACGTAATTGACAATATTCAAATGCAATATCATGTAAGACGTTCCTCCAGGGACAACGCAAATTACAAACGATACGGCATTAAACGATAACGACTCACGTATCCGTGTGCTAGGGTAACGATTTCGCGAGGCATGGACTGAATAGTTTGAGGCGTCACTTACTGAACTAAAAAATTCGATTTTCAGGATGGCGGACCCAATATGACCGATCTCGAAACGGTTGAAAAATGCAAATACTATTAAATTCCCGTGAAACTTATGTTATATGGGTTTCCGATGGTGCTATAATTTCGATTCTGAAGTCAAAAATTCTGAAATTCAAAATGGTGGACCCGATATGGCTAACCTTAAAATGGTAAAAATATTATTTTATTTTGTTTATTATACATATATTATATAAAATATTATTTGGTTTACAAGAAATTCATTTTACTTCAATGTCGGTCATTCAATTTGATCCGCCATCTTCAATCACAGGATTTTGAAATTTTAAGGTTAGATTCGGATTCAGCCATCCTGAAAACCCCTAAAACACTAGCATTCCCATGACTCGTTCTTTCAGCACCCCCTCCCCCTTCCCCCCATCCTCAAAGGTTTCATTAGAACTCCTAGTGCTTTTATACCGGAGTCATGAGAAGCACCAATTTATTGTTTCTTCATCATTGAAGTATTTCTATCGCAACGTTCATACCTGCTAGTGTAGATATATTGTAGTTCCTGCATACTGTTATCATGATTAATTCAAGTAGCTCGTAGATTCTACCGTTCTAAGAGAAAATTGTAGTCGCATGGTGATTCCCATGGTACACTGTAATACGAGACCGTTGCAACGAGCAATCGTGTGCAAAGTGGTGCATACGACAGGTACGTTTGTATGCTGGAGGACGAAGAGTGGCTTATGTAGAATATCACGAAAGGGAAAGTTAACGTGCAAAGGACGAGTCAGTGGAAGTGGAAGGGAGTTGGAAGTAGTGAAAAGCGATTATCTCGGTATCGAATACCGCATAGTGCACTTTGCACACGGTAATGGTGGTCCGTTAAATTCTCTGGCGAACTGCATTGTCTTTCGACTCGATCGCACGCGGCGTCGTATTGCACTATGCAGTTCGTCTGGATTAGCATATAATTTCTGGTTCTCTTATAGGTTACTGGACCGTCTAAGCGAATTAACCGTGCGTGTACCTGAGTCTACGGTATACCTATGTTTTTCTGTTTCTCTTTCTGTTTTTCCCTTTATGTCTATCCCTATCTTTATCTCCGTATCTAAGAAAGAAATGTCTATATATATATTTCGTGTTATGTTTCAGGTAAGCCAGACCATGCCTGTATAATGTATCCAGGTCAGCACGTTGAACCACAACCTGGGTAAGAGAACCCGTTTGGGGGGGTAAGCTTAAATCTTGAGTGATTTTTGCACTATTGATTAGCGCCAGACGTGACGAAATTTTTTAGCCAGGGATAATTGGCTTTTTGTTTTTTGTATCTCAGGAAGTTTTTTGTATCCCAGGAAATTTACGTGATAACTTGGCTGGAAAAAAATTGTTGCATTCAGTGAGAGTTAAGAAATGTGTGAAATTCAATATACGAGAAGTCTGGACAAAAATCTGTTTTGAATAATATAGTATTAGTGTTCCGTTGTAGTAGCATGACTGATACTATTCTTTAATCTTTGTTCCTCGCTCAGTAACACCTAGAAAATCTATACGCATTCTTGTTCATGTGCTACTTTATAAAAAATCTCCAAATTATTACGGTATCACTTCGTAAGTGATATTGCTGGTGCAATATCTTCTACTCGTATACGTATGTTATATACTGTCGTATACTGTTATGGTATTATCAGGTATTCTTGTGTATAACGTACCCGGATAAATAACAAATAAATCGGATAAAGTAGCTATGCCACAAAATTTATCAGGAATGTACCCTGCCTGTCTTTTCTAAATCCTCAAGCGGGCTTAAACAAATCGTGCAATTAACCGCAATCTTTTTTACCGAGTTTAAACATGTTATTGCATTTAGAAATCATCGTTTTTATCATATCTGTTTTATTTTATTACATATGGAACATCAAAAGTGACACATAATATGTGCAAGGACTACATTACCTTCCTAATCTTCAAATTTATATTTACTTCGTATAATTTACTTCTTAAGTTATTTAAAAAAATAATTAATGAAAAAGTTACAGAAACATAAACAAGTAATTTGATACGTGAACAAGAAACGCCGGGATATAATATAAGTAAAAATTTAAAGTTGAAGGCAAATTTCGTGCAATTGTGAAAAAGTTTAAAAAATGAGACACTGCAGGATCGAAGTAAGTCATGGGAGAACAGAAGAAGGAGTTTCCTTGATTTTACTATCCTGCATTATATTAGTGTTTCCATAGTAAAAACAACCCATGCGAGGGCTTCACAAGGAAGAGTGGCGACGCCTTAAGTGGACTTAAGCTGTCGCCCCCGCGGCCTGTCGACGCCTCAAAGGGCCCCATCTGCATGCAAATGAGCCGCCCGTCCCAGTTTGAATAATTTTTCGTTGAAATCAGAACTCCCGTGATAGACGCCTGCCTACCTTTTCGAAACCTTCGCCATGGCTATTAATACACAAGGTGTTCAGGAAAGCTATAGTGAGTGGAATAAGAAGATCAGTCTGTGTTTAAAGGGTTATCCCTTATGGCTTTTGAATGGAAGAAAAAATAAATTTGCCATATAAATCATAGTAGAATTTGGATAGTATCATTTTAGCATATATTAATTATCAAATGCGAAAACTTTTATCAAAAAATAGCATTGTATTCAAAATATGTTTTAGTAATTGACAGTTAGTTCAGCGGACTGTGGTAGTTTTTCTGTCTTCTTTGATTTTTTATTTTTTCTCTCTCTTATGCATAACGCTCTGCTTTACTAGGAAGGAAGACAAATTTGATTAATAATGAATTATGCATTCCCGCACTTATACATATTAATCCCATAAACTCCTAGTTTATGATAATCGTTAGAGCAATGTTAAAAGAAGGCGATAACGCGCGACACATTCCATATTCTCTAATGCATCTCTTGATCCGAAGAACAGTTCGTAAACTATTGAAACTTGGCAATCTAAATTCTATATGCCTCACGGTTCACTGCGTAACACGTTTCTACATGGTAAGTAACGACACCGAAGTTACTTGGAAGAGAGTCTATAATGAGGTTCGGTGTACGATTCATGCTCTTATCGTGCCTCGTGACCATGCTATAAACGATATCACAGAAGCAGTCACATATCCTTTGTTATACCATGCTTTTCAATTTTGTACATATGTATACAAATTTTGTACGTACGTTTTGGCCACTTATCCCATCGACATCGTCGCCTAGAAGGAATTAGTAAAGGAAGTAAAAGAGCAGGTCTATACATTTTTTCAAGTGAAATGTCCTACTTACACAGATAGTAAATGCACCACTGTCCTTTGTCGCGATCTTTTAGTTTGGTTGGGACAATGATGGATTACACAGTCGAGTCTACAAGAGTCTTATTATATATATACACCTTGTGCCTTCCAGCGTTTTCTTCTTGACTATTATATTTTTTTTTAATAGCCACCAAACTACCGGCAACAGATATTTTTACCGTTTTACACTTCTGAATGATCAACGTTTTTTTTTAATCCTTATGGCTCACTCATATTTTTTTCGACCAGCAATTTCTCTTGGCCACGCATCCACTAATTTATTCTGCAACTTCTAAATCCAATTATGTCTCCTTTCTCTCCCGGCATCTTGTTCAAAGGCTTCCCTATCTTCTATAGCAGATATATCCACTCGCGTTCGTGGAGTTTGATGATGCTTGTTCCTTCGCGGTTATTTCTCTGGTAACAACTGATAGCAATCAGCGAGGCATAACTTGGTCTGAAAAGCACATGAATCGATCGCACGAGAAAAGTGTAGAACTGGCATTACGCAATACAGTACATAGATGCAATACATGATTGATTTATGACGTATAATGTAGTGCGTATATCTAAATCTATGTGCGTTTTTTAATATATTTAGAAAAGATGAGGCAGTGAAATAAAATCAAAATGGCAATATCCCTATATTTAATATCGTAATTCCATCTCATTCCTTTATCAAAGATATGTTTTATCTTTCGAATAAAGACTTCTTGACGCGGAAAGTATATACTAAACCGAAACGAGGAATTTTAATTTATGTGAAATCCTTTAGATTTCTTACTAAAGTTTCTAGAGAAGAATTAATTAATATTTACGTATAGCACATAATATTTCGCATTAACGAATGTCTGTGGGAAAGACTGCCTTGCCGGTTATTTTTATGCTGCGCGAGAATCTATTCGTTGCCTGGTTTCCTAGATATTTTTATTTAATTGTAATACCAAAGAGAATTGACTATTCCGCAGTGTAGAAGTTCTACTCAATTTCTGATCTTGGCGAATATGAATATATATGATATATCGATCACCGAGCGTTGTAGGTCTGTAGAACGATAGAATTGTAGAATGGCTATGCAACGCTTTTCTGAGTGTTACTTTCCTACTCGCGGCAAATAATGGATCTTTCTTTACATCTTCGTAAGCCTTCTCTCTGATTCTCATTCTTTCATACTCGCCGGAATGGATCAGACTCAGATCGAGACATTCCAAACCGCGTTTCCTTATTGCTGCTGAACCAGATTGGCCCTCACAGTGAGCCATGCTCGGAATAGATCGACTCCCCTGTCGATCTATCGGTCATTATGATAATAATTTTCCGGTTCGACGATTCTGTCCGTAAAGATAGAACCCGGGGAAGTGGTGTGGACCCTAGGAATTTTTTGGTCGGTCGGCGAATCCTTTTGAACTTTTGAAAACGTTATAGCAGCCAGAACATATGGAGTGCTATAGACTTACAAACTATTAGTAACTTTTCATAAGATTATTGTGTAGCATCAAAACTCCATTTTAGGATAAATCTACACCACATGCGCATCCCTAATAATTCTTCGTAGAGATTAAAATTGTTTTTGTTTTGTACATAAAAAAATGAGATGTGAGCATTTCTTAAATGGTGGACGAATTCTTGAGAGCAGAATCAAAAGGTGAAGGAGAAATGTGCAAGAGAGCTGAGGTGGACTCATAACTTATCGTCTATACCGGTGGGGAGTTTGCTATGCGGCGCTTTCTTGAGATAACCTTTCAAGCCGACAATTATTGGTAATACCGAAGCTGCACGCCCGAGACCTCACTCTCCTTCGTTCTCTTTAATTCTTCTCCTTCGCTCTCTGATTGTGAGTCCTTCTCCGAGGCGAGAGAGAGTGAGAAGAAGTCCATATAGAAAGTAGAGAGGAGGGAGTGCAGGAATAGAGATACCGATAAAAAACTAGTGAAAGGAGCATAACGTGGCCGACCCTCACGATCCTCGCGAAGCGAGAAGTGCAAGAGGCTTCAGCTCCCCATAAATTACACCTCTCTCACCCTGTTGTTTACAATAGCCAAGTAAATCTAATGAATTTCTATGCAAATAAAAGTGCCAAATGCTGATTATGATTTATAGAATCCTCCGCAGCTTGCATTGTTTCGAGCCATTATTATCTCTTTACGATCTCAATATATGATGAAATCGCTACCAAAACGTTCAGTGGCTAATGCTTGGATTTACCTATTAGCTTTAGACTATCAGAATTATCTATTTAGAGCAAAACAGATGAAATAGTTAAAAGTATCTCATGCATTCGTTATCGCAAAAAAGAAACGTGCGTGGATACGTGAACACCATATTCTGGATGTAGATAGAACATCGACATATTACGAAAAAGTATTTCAGTTATAGCATAAGGTATACATAAAATAATTTTTTTATTGATGGCACATTTAAAAGATGTCTCCTGGTATTAAATATGGTAGTGCCTCAAGAAGGTTCTATTCAAAGGTTAATATCTCATGACCATCCGAAACTTTATTTTTCTTGCAAAGTTCAACATGGTTGATGCAACAGTGCACTTCACAGTTTTTCCACGAACAGCCTGCACGCTACCAGATTATAGTATATTCTGCATTTTGTGCACGCACTGTTTTGAAACCCGAGATACCGAATGTATATACAAATCTTGGTATTTTTCTTTTTTAGAAATTTTAGCTCAATCCCTTATAGCTATTCATTTGAAATTTTACTCACAAAACTTTGTGTACACAACGCACTCATACATTCATTTGCTTGTGATACAAATGCTTAACTATTTAAGCAAACGACACGAGCTAAGAGTATACTGATTTCAAGACTAATTTCTCAAATTTTACAGTCAACTCATCAAGAAAAATTCAATATCACGGATATAGCAATATTTGATCTCGTTCTTGAATTTGACGGCGAGTTGAAGTTTCATCCAGGTACTTCTTGTATCTACAATCGCTTTTCAATTTCTTCATTTTTGTAAAAGATTCCATTAGTTAATTTGTAATGCAAAGAAGCGTGTTATATAATTTCAGATATAATATTAAAATTGATTAAAAACTGTAGTTTAAAATTATATTACTTATAAATTCTAGTACCTATGGTTGACAACTGTCACATAGCGCAATGTCATTTAAAAACGTTATATATAAGTTACATGTGAATTTTATATGTCTAATTATATAAATAAACGTATATAAATAGGTCCACGGGATACTTTCGGGACCCGAAGCATTAAGGGGTCAAAACTGCAAGCTAATGTTTTTTTTATAAACAAAAACTAAAACCTTGGGGTGTGACAGCAGTGGAATTCTATGCTAAACTAACTTAACGAAACTTAACCTAACCTAACATCATAAACAATTTTATAAACAATAAAAAAATTATAAACAAATTCGGTGTGAGAGTCACCTTTATGGGCCTCAAAACAGTCATTACGCTGGAAAAACTTTGAGGTCGGACCCCAAAACAGCCATAAGACCTCGAATAAGCGTGTCGTAAAAGAATTCGACTCCAAAGTATGCCATAGCCAAATTTATATGATCTATTCTATATAAAATATAAATATTTACCGAAAATAACTGTTATACATTTATTGAACGTCATTTTTATAAAAATGACAGTTTTTTTTTTAGAGAAATTGCATTGCAATTAAATTCTTAATATAATCAAAGAGTAGAATTTGTGTAATATATTGTAACAGTATATTGTGTGCTTGTACAAGCTTGTTTGTCTTGTTTATAGAGACGGCTCGATTGTTTATATGGTAAATAGGGTGGGTATATATGGTATATAATTTGGCACATTCCTAAATTCTTTAAAATTTTTAACCTTCACCAAAGATCTGAAAGTTGAATTTGTTGAATTCTGTCTTATTCTGAGGAATCATTACAGTTCATCGTATCTTGAATTGTTATTCATCTTTCAGTATCGCAATGCTAAAGACAAAAATTTGTTGTTCGTTCATCAACTTGACGTATTGCTCCCAGAATCTTTCACAAGGTCGTACTTTTACACAAGAGAACAATCGTCGATTAGGTTTACACGCACTGTTCATTGCTAGTCTCGTTTCTCACAACCGTATATAAGAGGTTGTTAGTATAGGTTTCCTATTTTCGCTTAAGTCTTTTCACGGATAGCACAAGTTGACCTTATATGTATGATGGAGAACTAAGCTATAAGGTAAATAAACATGATCCATTCAACAGGAATAGAAAATTAAAATACATATCTAAACCTGGTATCTAATTGACATTAACGGATGCATTACAGACAGTGCTACAAGAAAAATATAAAAAGTCACAGTAGCTGTGAATAACACAAGCGAAGTCGGTCAGTCGATTTATTGAAACTGATTAGCTATTAGCACAGAGGCCACTTAAAATAACTCATCGTTACCGCGTCTGCCTGTTAATTTTTTCTTACCCTGAAACCATTTAAGATTGTTTAGCTCCGACACGAGGAGTCTCGAAAGGGCGGTGAGCATCTCACTTCCAATCATGAACCAATGTTATAATGGTCCTTTTCCGTAGATTTTCTTTTTTATTTCTAGAGAATAAATTGGAAAGAACTTAGATATTTATACTTATTGCTTTCTACGAATACTAATAAGAACGACGTTAATGGATAGACAGCTTGACTTTTCATGACAATTTTAATATTGAAACGTTTCCTTTGCTTGTTAATTCATTTTTTCTTCGATCCGTTTATGCATTTATAGAAGATATTGTAATACATTATTATTTTTAAAAAGTGGGTTAAAATTAATTAGATCTCGACCTTTTAATTTATTCTAAGAATTATTGAACAAAAATCAGATTACAAAAATCAATTACAGATTAAAATACCATTGCTCTGTTTTATCAAATTATGCATATGTAATATATTAAACCTTCGACTTCTTCTTGAACCAGTGAAAGTTATATAAAGGTTACATGGAATTAAATTGTATATCCTCATGTTCTTCGTTAATGCATTATGCTTCGTTGTTCGTACGTTGTATCTAAAATGTAATACCTTGGTACCAAAAGTTGTTTTAATCAGTTTGACCATAGCCATTTTATTGCTGCAGCAAAAGTTCAAACAGCTTCGATACAGTGTCCCTCTGTGAAGTACATACTTCCTCACTTCGACAAGTGTGGAGGAGTGGAAAATTAAGACAAGGCCCAAGGCAACTGCAACGGGATTTGAAGTGTAGGTATGAAGGATTGTAGCAACACAAGAGATTCGCATTACCATGCATAGCAATTACGATGGGTGTCACCAGTACACTCTGGGACCTGGGCGCGACCTCGCTTCGATTTACCACACTCCGATCGATCAAAAGGAACCTGAGAGTGCATTCAGTTAATTCCACAGGGTACTTTCAACATGACAGCGTATACTAGAACGTTTCGTTAGAAGCAGATTCGAATTACGCTCGAAAGGATAATTACGTTGAATTTACTAAAAGGCAGGATAACCTTTGGCTCCGGAATACGCTCCGATTTGTCAAAGACTATTCTGCCGTGAGCTACGACAGAAATCCCACAGTGGCTGTACCTTAACATTATATTTTGCTTCCTCATAGAGGAAGCTATGTGACGGTGAAAAATTTTCATGTCGAGATTATTATGCCACCATGCTTAGAATGTTCCAAAACGTCGAGAAAACGCGTTTGGAGAAAATGTCTGGATGTATGTGTGTGTGTGTGTATGTGTGTAATGGCCTCTCGAAATTCAAACGTGTATAACTCGAGAACGGTTTTAGCTACATCCCCCCAATTTTGCAGGTATGTGCAGCTGTATAATCCCTTCATTTACTATAATTTTTGTCATTCAAGCCGTGGCTCAAAATTTATGTCGTTTTCAAAATTCCAAAAAAAGGACGTTCGCACTCTAGCGATCGCAAATTTTGTGATAATCGTCTAAATAGTTCTTGACAAAGAGATATTTATCCAAGGTTGGTTGGTATTGCATTTGGACCGAATCGATCGAGAAGTTTTGATTTTATGATATTTTGAATTTTTCGAAAAATTAAATTTATCAATATAACTCCCGTCAACTTTGACCGATTGAGCTCCAATTTTTCAAAAGTATAGAACATCATTTAGCCGTGATGTGTCTCAAATTTGGCCGAGATCGGAAAAACGGATCTGATTATACGTATATTCAAGTTCTTGAATTTCAGCCAATTCAAAAATATTAGGCCCGAAGAGATCATGCAAGAGATTTATCCTTAGATGCGTTCTCTACAGTATGAAGCACCCCAAGTTGCGAGAGACATGGGGACTCACGTTAAACAAGCTGCAAGTTGAAACTTGCAATTTGCTTCCTCCGAATCGTAAGTAGCGTACGAAGTCCTTATATGAGGAAGCCCAGAATTTTAATTTTGCAATTTGCTTCCTCTGAATCGTGGGTAGTAGATGAAGATTCATCTATGAGGAAGCGAAAGATTAAAAAAAAATGAAAATGCTTCCTCATATAAGGACTTCGTACACTACTTACGATTCGGAGGAAGCAAATTGCAAGTTTCAACTTGCAGCTTTTTTTACCTTGTAACGCAAATAAAAATAACATTATATTTTTTTTATTTTCATCCGTTTTACACTCCTTACTCATTCCCTACGTTAGTCCTGTTCCCCCTTACATGGGTTCACGTCCACTTTCGAATCCACGGAAAGTTTATCAAGAAATCTCAACTCTCCTCGGAAAGAACGCATAAAGCACCGGGACACGGCACTAGAAGTATTTTCTCAGGTGCATGCAAAACTGCCTGGTTCCATATATCAAAGGTGGCCGTGGCCAAGGCGTACGCGAATTGTTGACATTCGTATAATACACATTTCACTTGTGTAATTAACGCGGTGATGTATGGTTACATTTGCGAGTGAACGGAAACCCATTCATAATACGAACACTCGGCACTCGACAATTACTCATAAGCGATACATATCATATGAGATTCAACTGAAGAGCAATAAAATATTTTGCTTCTCTTTTTCTGTGTAGTCAAGTCTTACTCGTATCCTAGTCATTTAATTTTAATAACGAAATGCGCGTGATGCGTCCTTCATAAATGAAAAAAGTTTTAAAATAACAGAAGACACATTATTATTGCTACAACTATTGCTCTCCAATGTGTTTATGTAAGTAGATAAATTGTCAGGACAAAATTAACTTGAGAGCATAAATACATAACTTAATTCGTTTCAAAGTCAATATCATGGCTTATTGTTAATGTTGTTGAGATGTCTTTGAGATCTACTGGGAACTTTAGTTCGTAGAAACACGTTTAAATATCCATAACTTTACCAAAAATTAAAATATCTTCCTTTTCCTTTCTACATATTCTGCTATAATACATATTGTTGCATTTAGTAACTATAACTTCGTAACGCACTATATGTTTATGGTAATTTTTATAGTTACATCATGAATAATTGAAACAAATATATAACATGCACTGATTCAGTTAAGTGTGACAGTATAAGGATATGAAAAAATTATCCATTGGCGTTAATCGTGTATTTTTACTCAACTCAAAGATTTATCTCGAACAGGAGTTTTTCTGGGATATCCCATTGTGATTTTCGGTGCTAATAGTTTAATTTAAAAATTTCCAATGAAATTCTCTGACATGAAGGGCATTCCTTGGCCTTAAGGGTAGTTTAGGTTAAAGTAAAAATTATGAAAACTACTTGTTATTTGTTGATCTGTCTGATTTCAGTACAGTAGCTATTTTGAACGTAGAGCACGTAGTAAAAGCTAGGTTTTAAAGGATGAAATAATCAGTTTAATATTGATTTGCATAATCTATCATAAAGTTTTGCATTTAAATAAGAAAATACTAACAGTTCTAATATTTTAAGATGTATAATTTGCTTTATTTCTCATTAGAGACACATAAACTACAATAAGTCAATTACAAACATTGAAGCTGTCATCTGATTTTTCGCTTATAGACAATTCATTGTGTATTTTGATAATTTTTATTAATTATTCTAATATGAACTATACACTCGAGTTACTGGTATGTCCTTGCCTCAATTTACCTCAATATATTGGAACATGAAATAAAATACGTAACCAGAGGTACATTTTATGTATACATGGTCTCTGAAATCTGACGCATTACCTTAAAGTAAACGTATGGCAATATCCAAATAAACTGGGTGATTTTGGATGATTGTTGGGGGTGAAAGATACTATACACGTCGTTGGTAATGAAAAATTGTACACAGCGCTATCAAATAATACGTTTCATTTACCTAACTTACCGCAATAAATCGAGGAGACAAAGTGCGCGGTAAGACAGGAGCCCGCATCATTTCACTGTAAAACAAAACTATAATCTTGTGGCTTGAGCATAAAGGACAAAGTGGCTTTAAGGAGTATTCCGGAGGAATACGGAGGATGGCTGAGAAGTAGATTGAGGTGGATAGGAGAGAAAATCGCGCTCGCACGCCCTCGTTAGCTTATTAACTCGCACGCAACACCTTCAGCTGAAACACCGGATACATCGTCCTCTTCAACTTCTTCTTCTGCGTCCTCTTTCTCCACGTTTACCCACTTCTTGTTCTTCGACTTTTCCATCGTATTTCTTCCTATTCTTCGGCTGGTATCTACTATCTTCATTATTAGCAGCAGTTATGCATTACTACTAGTTAGTCTAGCATAATTACTCGTGTAATTCTTCTTATTTTACTGCTTCCCTTCCATTTCTCGAACAAGCTCGACATTTAGTTTTTAGCGATATAATAACTGAGTATTACATGGGTAGGATCTTTTACAAAATAATAACTATCTTGCTATATTATTTTTTACACTTTATATATGCATCAAGAATACAAGCATTTTTCATTATGTTATTTTTCAAGATATTTACATGCGAAAAATTTATTTTGTGATAAATCAACAAATATTTCTGTAAAAAACAGTACAATATTTTCGAATTACTTGCTTTGTGTTTGTTGCGTATTAAAATTTCGAACTCCTTGTAATCATGTAAAACCGAATGCAATATTATAAAATCTAATATATAATTAAAAGTATTTGTCTTATATATCTTTATAAAATACTGACTGGGTAATATTTTATTCTATTTAAGAAGGATTGTAACAGTACGCAAAAAAAGTTGAAAAAAAATAGTGACATCTGTCAACGCCTGTATCTTGGCCAACATCGAGTGAGAACACGGCTTTAGACAACTCATAATGCGATAACAGATTCGTCATTGTCTTGAATGTGATTCAGGACGTTATTATTAGTCTCGGAAGCACAAAGAAATTCATCAAGTCGCCACTAGCTCATACGCACTTAGAAACTCGTGGGAACGCATAAAAAATTCTTAACACACTCTACCATTATTAAATGTCAATCCATTTTTTTTCTTATGTGGTTTATCGTTCCATGGAGGACAGAAAGCAACTAAAATTTAATATAAAAAAAGAAAAAGAATCAACCGAACGTTTAGGAGAATCAAGGAATTTTGTAGATCCTTCTTTTTAAATATAATTTTTCTATTGAGTGTTCAAGACGGGAACAGCTTATAGCACTTATAAATATTATACCGTATTAAACTAACGCAATTTCAAAAATGTAAAGAGTTTAATTAAAATATAACATACTTCCACCAGACCATTGTTACGATGGGCACCTGGCAGGTTTCTCCTAACAGATAAATAAATTCTTGGCAAAAAAGAAATTCCGGAAAGTTATCCGAGCGTGACGGCTCGTCATTGTTCTTCGTTGCCCGTTTATTTTTTTTCGCATTTGTTTCTTTTAACGGACATTTTTTTCGCTTTGCGCTTCCTGATTTGCTTCTTCGTATTAGACTTCGCACAAGTTTTCTAAATTAGTATGCAGATTTTCTGATCTACATCTATCCAATCAATGAGCCTTTTACTACTCACAATCAGTTGCGATGGCACATTTGCCAACAGTCACGTACTTATTTTTGGAGTAAGAAGATGTCTCGAAAAATTTAAAATCTACAGACAACGAAGTTCTTCTTTGCGAAGCAAGACGTTACAATGCACTTCATTTTAATATACCTCTGAGCATATTTTACATTTACCGTGCGCGCTCGTGCATGGCTTCCGCTCTTCTTACTCTTCTACGATACAGGCCCATTCTCCCTACCGACAAAGTTACCGGATCGTCTGACTTGCTTATGCGCAGCTCATGTGCATACCACTACTGATTTTATATAACCATTTAGGTACTTCCCATTATTTCACATACGTCCCGTTTCACGCATCAAATTCAAATTGCCTTGCCGACTGAGGCATGTGCTACTTATGTTCATAATAAGACATTTGGATATGTGGAAAACTGTTTTTTAATTATTTGGAAAAACTGCTTTTTAATATTTTTAATGCACTTCAATCACGGACACGCTTAATGTAGGATGGCAGTATCAGTTACAAGTTGCTGTATCTTGCAATCTGAATAAGTATTTTTAATATTTGTTATATATTGCAAATCCAAGTTACTGAATTGCATTGATTTGTTTTCTGAACCTCATTCATTAATTCATATAGGTATTATTTTCAGCACCCTTGCTGAGTAATGTTATTGCTAATGCGAAACTATTTGTAAATTCTTCAAATTATGGTTAGGTTATATTAGGTTATGTTTTCGCACGTTCGTTGACATTCAGATTGTGGTTCGTAGCAGTTGCTTCTTATAAGACCCGTCACCTTTCAAGCGCTAGGCTAAGCATTGAACACGCAACGATACCCGATATCCGTCTCGATTTGAGAAAATAAATAAATCCGGGAGAAAAAAGTCAGGACGGAAAAAATGGCGGTTACTTGGCGAAAGACAGGGTGCAGGCCATAGGCCGATCGTTCAACCTTCTCTGCAACGTTGCCGGGTGTTGCACGTCGGTTAGGTTCTCAAGAAACCTGCTCTCGATTAGGTCTCGCTCGACGGATCCGATTCTTCTTGAATTCTTCCTTCTTCTCTTGCATGTGCCTTTTGAAATTTTATATTTTCACCGTCAGTAACATTGTTGATTATGTCCACATGCACGTGGGATACCATTACATAACACTGTATAAAATAAACCTCTAACATAAATCCATTCATTCATAACGATGACGTAAATAGACCGAATTCAACGTGATAGGTATGTAAAGTCTGTGCGCTATCAAAATATCTTTCGGGGAGGCCATCGTCCTATGACTTTCAATACAAATGAGTCCCCTATATCCCATATATTACTTGTCGATCAGCTATATACATATAATATATGTATATATATATATATAGTTTGTCTATGAACAAAATGTGTTTTGCAGAGGCCATCTTTCAATGAGTCTCGATATATAAAAGAGTTCTCCACACCTGGCAATTTACCACGGATCGACTATATGTACAGCGGATATCGAGATATAAAAAAAAGAAGGTTAGCTGCTTGCAAGAGGTTCATGGTTACGTCGACGATGGGGCAGCTGGTGTAATTAGCACCTTTCAACATCTTTCTTCACTTACTTTTATGGGGTATATACTACACATGGGGAGAAGAGACGAGGGACTCGTACTATTAATCCGTCGCTTTCCTTCCTCGTAGCTACTTGTTAAATCCAGCCGTCAGCATTGTCCAAACTTCTTCTTTCTTGAGAATATGCCTTACAGATTTTGCTTCTTGTATTGTAAATGCGTTAAGGTTCATTCACCAGAAGATGACCATGACCAACAGTCACAGTTGTCAGTCGTAGTGTCGATGTCATAGGTGTCCTGCCTACACGAAATATTTGAAATTTATAATTCTGATATAAAATATTCTGATAAACATTTCAATTTAAAAATTAATTATTACTTTTTCTATTCATACGTAGCAATATTATTAAATATCGTTCGATACTAAATTCCGCATTAAAAATCGTACGTTAAGCCTTCAAGGCACAGACTATGGCAAAAGGGGTTAGCGTTGCATTGGCGTGTCACGGGGACACGAATTTTCATGAAGCCTACGTGGTAGTAAGCAGTAAGTGGGTGAAGTGAGGGCAAGAGTAGGGGTCGGCAAAAGGCATTGTTTTAAAATATACTGCTCGAGGTAGGTGGCGACATATCGCAAAATGGCCTCCCGATAAAGGAGGAGGTTCGACTATGTAGGAGCTTTACTCGGCGCACGAGGCACGCCGATCCAGACACGACCTCTATGAATTCATCAATATATCAGCCATATCTGCCCCAGCTCTCTCAACATCGATTCGTGCTCCTGCGCTACACACTTACGGAACTATTTAATTCAGCGCATCTCCTGACTTTTCTCTTTTTTCTACGTGTACCATACGGACCTATTATCAACCACCCATCTACCTTCCCGACCCACTCACCTGTCTGCCTTTTACCTTCCTACTCCTACTGAATGTGCTTAAGGTAATGTAGTAGAATTATGCTAGAAAGTTGACCCTACATTTTTTATTGCCTAATCGAAAGAGTTCACTCAGCTGCGTTTGCTGACTCCAAACAAAATTTATTTACCGTCTAGGTAAAGAGAAATAAGGGGGGTTGTATTAAGTCAGATATCCTTAATTTTCGCAAAAGTTAGCAAGTTAACTTCTGCGTTAGATTATACTTGCAGATAGCTGGATGTCTGGAGCGTTTACTGTAAAGAAATGAACATCATTTTTCGTATGCTTATTGAGAAATTACTGTTAAACGAAACGAATGCGGCGACTGTCTCTCTCTTTCGCGTATTCTTTTCCCCACCCGTAAATACTAGAGAAAAAACGACTGTTTGCACATTTGGGCGTTCAGTAAGCATTATAATTTATTTATCAGAATAATTATTATTTGCTAGTATTAAATTCACATTTATTAATATATTTTTCTATTTGTTTTATGAAATTTAACAAATTATATATGGCTATTGATTTGACTTCAGCTAAACTCTACCATACTACCTTAAAAGGTTATGGATCTTGTGCCGTGAGATTCTGATTTTTTTTCGGAAAATAAAAAAATGGAGGTATTAAAAACATTTTTTTATCGTATTTTATAATGAATAATAATGCTGACGATTGAAGTATTTTAATTACCTGATTTATTAAAAGTGAATAATTGAAATTGAAAGTATAGATTTCTGTAATTCCTTATTTTCGAATTAGTTCTATTTATTATTGCGGAATTAGTTGTGCAATATTTATGTACTTATTATCTGATGTTATATTTTTTCAGCAGTATATATAACGTAGTAATTATTTTGAGAACCAGTAGAGAAATATGTACTCTTTGATCTCTATTTTATCACTGTATGCACTGTGACGTGGTATTTGCAAGCTTGTTACACGAGGCTGCATCGTAGGTCCTGACGAGAAGAGTTAGCGTACATATATCTTACGAAGGTAAAGTACCTACGTTGATTTGAGTTTGTGTACTGGTTTTTTTAGAGCATTTATTTTTTTCGCGAGAGAAGCTACGTGAGATACATGAAAGATTTTCTTAATCAAGTAATTATCTAGCATTCCAATTGAATATTGCACATTTGTATAAAGTTAGACTCCTTCTCCCCTAGTTTAGTTTGTCAACAATTTCATTTTTCGGATCATATTCGCTCATATTTTATAAAAATGTACATCTTTTTCATTTTCACTTGTATGCTTTGTGTTCACTTTTGACTCAATAAATTATCTCAGTAAATAATTTCAATATACTTAAAAGAAATGTTAGCTCTTATACCGTTGCAATCAATTTTAATGATTTGCAAGCGTTTTACTGTATTTTACACTGCAACCAAATTGTATTTTTTATGACAAATGACAAGTACTACTGACCCAATTATTATTTGAACAATGAAATAGTATATTACGACCCTAGGCCAAAAAGTTGGATTTCCTGGCCAGGGCCAGGGCATTCAACTTTTTGGCCACGGGTCGTATACTATTTTTCTTGATCCCCTGCCGAAAGTTCGTTAATAAATTATTGTTAGTTTATAAATTAAAAGCAATATGTATTTACTATTCGTACCCGGATCGAAAAAATGGTATTAAATTAGCTTACATCAATTGTTTTAACAGTCAGGTAACTTCATGTAAGTTAATTTTTTTCGATTCGGTATACTTTTACGGATTATGTTAGAACATTTTCCCGGTTATCTCGCGAAGTGGACCGCACTCCGAGGCGAAGCCGAGGTTCTTGTAGGGCAGGGGAGTGCGAGGGCGGTGGCCCGCCCGACTTTTGCAAAACCGAGGCGAAGCCGAGGTTCTTGCTGGTCGGGGCGGGCATTAGAACACATACAAAATAAATTGCAAGAATAAAATGACTAAAAAAAAGATTATTATTAAAGACAATATTATTATTATTGTTATTAATATAATAATACATTTTATTTTGCTATTTTTCCTTTTTTTTGCGCGTTATTTTTATTCTTTACTGCAATTGCACGTAGTGATGGTAAATCCACAGTTGTTGAATGTACAGTTTTCAAATTATACAGGCTTCGCCTCGGCCTTTATATCACATACGCCAGGGCATTCAAGTTTTTGGCTATGGGTCGTATACTATTTTTCTTGCTTCCTAAGCCGAAAGTACCGTCTTCCCGTTTTTCATTATTTAACTGACATTACAAATTTACGGTTATGAAGAGTTGAGTAAAAACATAGGCGCTTAGGCCCGTACTCATACCTCTCTTTTAGCGTTAAAGACGTCTTTTATCGACTGCTATCTGCTGTCTTTTAACGACTAATAGACGTCTCTTAACGCTAAAAGAGAGGTATGAGTACGGGCCTTAGAGTTTATGATTGAACATTCACTTGTTTGCATTTGTTTATATGCAGGCAAGCAGGCCACAAAAGTGGCTCTTCCCGAACTCAAATGCGGCCGGGAAGACGGTACTTTCGGCTTAGGGAGCAAGAAAAAGAATTTTTCTGAAATCAGAATTGCTTGGTTGGTCACTCGGCATTCGAGAAAACAGAGGGAAAATAGGACAGCTGAATAACATATTTGAAATGTAAAAATAAGCACATTCAAATAAAAGGATGAGTTATGCGTGTTCGTTATACAAAGCAGAAACCTCAGACCATTCGAATATTGTCTTGGAACATTTTCCATACGCTAGCAGTATCTGCCGCCAATATTATAATTTATTCTCGTTAACCGGTAAGGTAATTTTATTCGCTCCATAAAGTATTCCATTCCGTGAGTTTTACGGCGTCTAATAATTTTCAATAACGTCCCGCATCGGATCTTCGTGAAAAAATATATGTGAGTGATTGCACCTCCAATGACAATATTCACGTATGATTCCTTGTTGAAGATTGACATTGTACCTTAGATCTTACGCACGTGATTGGCTGAAACCATGCAGGTAGTACTTACTTAAACCGTTCTTAATTCCACGGGAAACAAGCATATTTAAAGTAAGTATGCACTATCGATATTTATTTTCCTAAAAAGTGTAACCTCTTTGATCTCGATCCGGTATCGTTACTACGGCCTCTCATCGCGCGATAGAGAGTACTATCTAGTGCTGTAGTAAAAGTATGTACATGCAACACATAGGCCCGTACTCATACCTCTCTTTTAGCGTTAAGAGACGTCTATTAGTCGTTAAAAGACAGCAGATAGCAGTCGATGAAAGACGTCTTTAACGCTAAAAGAGAGGTATGAGTACGGGCCATAGTGTCAATACAAAAAATATATTTACACGAAACAGTGGAAGACTGTCGATAAATATTAAATTTGATTAATATGCTAGTACTTTAATTAAATGCGTAAGTTAAGGGTCAATCGAATGGACCTTAATCTGGCTATGCGTGTGCACCGCTCTCCATTAAAATAAACTTCCTGGCACATGTCCCCTATTGGGGATACAGCTATAAGGAAAGGAAGGAAGGAAAATAAACGTCAAATTGAAAATTTTGCAGACTTTCCTAATATGTATATCCGATACCCGTGGACTGTAGACTTTCTGAATATTATACGTATTATGTATAACACCCTAGTCTTGGCCTACATAGTATACGTAGCAGGTATTGCATAATAAAACGGGTTTCATTACAGTTTATTGGATTTTGGGTAATTTTCAGAAAATTCTAAGCAGATCCATGGATCAATCAGGATATAGTAGTATTTTATTAAAGGTTGGCCGGGAACGATCTACATGATCTTTCTCACCGGTACAGGGGTATACTGCTGGCCAAGGATCTCAGGATATTTATGGTAATAACAGACTGGCGTGAGCCGCACTGACAGCCGAGCGCTACAGGAACCCGCGTGCGATTTTAAATCCAGCTTCGGCAAACGCATCTACTACGTATGTTGAATTGTTTCTGCTTATTGGTAAACATTCTATTTGCATAAACGGAATGCACGGGTAGGGTTGCCGACTGATTTATGTCCTTCCGATGCGATCCTTACTTTTATTCATTACATTACTTACATATGTAACAGAGTCCCTAGTCATGACTAGTAAGGACTATTATGAGAATATGGAGCGGCCTGGGGACTACCGTGTTGCATACGTATCTGTAATGGGGAGTCTGGAAGATTCTTTCTTCATAGGGGTACTTGTACGTTGTTCAGAGTTTTACAAACAAAAGGAGAACTTTAAAGAATCTTTAAAAACTCGAAGTATGATTATCCTTATGGAAAGAAATTCTTATTATTGAGTATTAACATTCCGAGTCTAAGAGTACAGATTAAATTGCAAATTTCATAATGCACCCATCAAATTTTGAGTTTTATACACTTCGACGGTGCTTTTTCATGCATATAAGGCTCAGAGGATTAACAGTGCTGGATGCATATTTCGCTTCGTTCACTAGAAGAAGATTGAGAATCAAAAGTGTCCCGGTCGGTAGCATTCGATCATATTCATGGGAGCTCCGATCGCCACAGACAAAGGACCGCTTAATTGTGGTGTCCTATTGGATTAAATTTCGTGAGCCAATAACTAAATCAATCTGCCTCTGCGAATTTGTCCGGGATGGCATGATACATTGTCGGGTGGGCAGTCTTGTTTCAGTTCGTCCAAACTGATTATAGCTTGGATGGGATAAAAGGCTGCCAGAACTGAAGGAGGGGCTCGAGGCTCCGGTTGGAGTTGGGGAGAAGATGAAGTAGGATGAGAACCTGGTGGAGATGTGGAAGATTGGACGTCCACAAAGAGAAAGGAAGAAGGTTTAGCTTCATATCACGCGTTACATAGGCCTCGCAACTTTAAGAATAATCTATAAAGTATTTGTCATTAAAAATAGTGTATTTATTCAGTTCCAATCATGAGTATGAGACACATTGCAGTTTAATAAAACTAAATTAAAAACTAATAAGTGAGAATGATTTGTATATTGTTTTTTAAAAATTTATATTTTCAATATTGAAAATCTGGATAAATTTGATTTATTGATTTCTATTATATGAAAAGTTAAATTTTTGGTATATTATGAAAATTAAAATTATAAACTAATCGAAATTTAATAAAGAGATTTATAATTTTCATTGACCTCCGCCAATGGCAAAAAGTGTAGATGGCAGCAAAGGGGATCGGATCACGTTCTCTTGGTTAAAGAGGGATGAGAATTGGGCAGGGTTGAGGCCCGCGTCTCTGTGTTTACTTTGCCTGAACTGCTCGCCGCCGGTTCAGTTCTCAACCCCCGCTTCCCCCTTGCTATTCTTCTGTGGTGCCCCGCCCCTCCTGTTCACGGTGCGCCTGTGTCCATTATCACAAATTGGTGGATAATATTTTTCAGTCGCGATACCATAAATCGCTATTTGTGTATCGTTGTATGTACCGTACTAGCATCTCAATACATCGTAAGAGATAAAATGTTCTTAACTCTGTTAGTGACGCTTTTTTAATCAATTTTTTAAATTACAACTATTTAAGAAAACACTTTTAAAAATTGAATCTTCAAAAGTTAAGCATTTTCTAAAAAAAAAAAAAAAACGATATAAATTTAATAAGCAATTCTTTCTAATCTGTATACAGATTATATGTTATGTAAAAGTTTTACGTGTTGATTCGAAAATTAAGAATTTCGATTTTAACGTTTGTATATAATTGGTAAATGCATTGCTTTACTTTTCAACATGTAAATATCTATGGCATAGATCTCACCTGACAAATCCAATATAAAAATGTTATAAAAAAAGTTAAGTAAGAAGAAGCTCCTAATCCATTGAGTAGTTAAGCTAGACCATGTGACAGTAGGTACGCAAAGTAAGCTCTATTTCTGTTGAGTTTGGTAGGAATATTAGTTGCGTATGACGTCTCAATTCTCGAATGCTGTCAGAAGCGAGAAGCTACGAGGATCGGTGACAGGTTTCTCTACTCGACGAATGTGCGCACAAAAACACGTCGTTAGCTCAGTGGGGTACGAATGGCAGGTGGAAAGCGAGGTTCATGTTTGCAGTGATTCGTTCTCATGCTTAGAGTCACATTTCCATAATTCTCGATGATAATAGTGGAGCTCGAGTCCCTGGCGGTTTCCGTGTCTGTCGATTTTTGCGTAAATTGAATGTAAAAGAACTAAATCAGCCTCGTCGACTATCGACATTACAAATTTATTTTTTTGAAGCATGTCCGTACATGTTTTGATATAGAACATATTTTGATATCTCTATACTATTTAAGTAAATGTTGAAAATTTAACACCGATAGACATTGACTGATAAATTAGTTTGACTATTCTTCAATGAGTTCGCGTGAAATAAACACAAAAATGGTTGCAATTTATGACTCAGGATTGGAGTAAGACAGAGTAGGAATTTGAGTAACAATTTATGATATTCTCACGTTCATTAACCTTAAAATTCTCCTTATTTAAGGTCATGCGAACAAATCTGTAATTCAGGGTAAGACGGAGATTTGGAGGAAATCGTCTCTGACTTGCTATGTCCGATTATCCCCGGACGTCCTTCATAAAATTCCCATGTACTATATCCCAGTGTAATTTATCCAGAGGCACTAGGGGGCCCTCTGTAACAGTCGATAAATCTCACGGGAATACGTCCTTCTAGGTGAAGTAAGTCGTCAGGGAGTCAGTCGTATTATCCTTTATGGGACTTCAGGTGAGCTACAGTTGGGGAGGATATCCAGTTCTACCTATCTAAGATACTTTGAATATACTTACGAATTATGTTTCCAGGAAATATTCAAGAATTATCCTAATCATGCTTTCTTCTAAACTGTAATAACAGTGTCAAAGTAATAATATACGTAGTGGATCTCGACATAAATATTGCACATGAAAGCCCATTACGGTGCATAGATTATTGGATGCAGTTTAAAAGTGGAGTCAGAAGATCTGAACGAGACTGCAGAGGCATGCAGACGGTTGCTGCTGCATTCTCCAAAGTTGCTCAACCACTGCGCAAGCGAGTTAGCGAGTGAAGTTGCTTGTACGCAATACTGGCACAAAGGTTGGATATGTAGAGAGGAAGGTAGAAAGGTTTTGAAGGTTCGTCGAAGGGAAAGAAGTTTAGAATGGATGGATGGATAGGGAGAGAAGAAGAAATCGAGATGGAAACTCCCTGTAGTTCCTTACGAGGAGAAGAGTGTGCGCTTGCCTTGACTCGATAAGTCTTTGCCTCATGCGATACTCCTCGCGGATTTACTAAACAGCCTGCGGCATGATCTTTTAAATTATACTCCGTGGACCGGTCGGTAAGAGATATAGAAGAAACGATGGCGTTGCTGGCAAATAGTTTACTGGATGCGCGTCATTCCTTTCTTTTTAGTTTTCGGTGTTTTGTATCTCTTGGGAAATGGATAGAAAACGAAAGTTGCGATACACTTTGTATGTATCGCGTGTATCTTCATTTTTATTTCCTAACTTTATTTATTTCTTGACGTACACTTCAGTTCGTAATCGAACTTCGTAACAAAATTTTTATGTCAGAACATATATAAAATCGACGTGGAAGTTAGAGATCCATCGTATTAGTTTATTATTATTAGTGTACAATAAATTCACGTTCAAGATTTACAAAATCTCGAAGATGTTCGAATATGATAGAACATATACAAATGTGGGAATAGCTATTAGATAACGGTATTAACGCTAGGTTCACGGACATTTCTTGTATACCTATCTCTACGGACACGCGTCAATTTGTCTCAGAAACGAAATCAGATATTTGCTTTAAGAAATAATTTAAAAAGTAACATCATTATACATTATTAACTTATTAATGCAACTATGAGATATATATTTATATAAAATTTATAATATTCAATATTTATTATACCTTTTCTGCATCAAGATTTTCCAACGTAAATATTATACGTGGGACAGAAACAGTGACCCCCTGTTACCCACTTCAGATTTGAGATATCGGGTTCGAAGTATCGCTACTCTATTGCTTATGTTTACGTTTGACATTTAATTTTTTGCAGAATTAACTCTTTTATTACGTTTGTATTTATTGCTATAATAATACTTTCATGAGTGAAGCCAATTTACTAGCAGTACAGATAGATATACTACAAAAAGAATTTCAAAATTAAAAAGCTTTGAAGATAATGAATTTCGATGTATATCTGTCTCGTTAAATGGATAACAGTCAGTACAAGTGGTGGAAGAAAAATGTAAACGGTTTCTGTAATTTTCCTCATGGAATTCAAAATACGTCAAAAGAATGCGCCACATATACTTAGTATTAATTAATATTGAAAATGGGTGTACTAAATGAATATAAAATGCAGTAGATAATATTATAACTTTATTCTATTAAGGGACAAGGATATTTTGGTCTTTGTGACCAGAGGTTAGTCTCCTGTAGAGATCCTAAGTGTACAGACGGTCCTTTCTTGTTGCGTTAATAGATTGAAATTTTTAATATATATGTATATTCACTGCATTTTATATTCATTTAGTACACCCATTTCCAATAATTAATAACAAGAAATTACGATTTTAAATTTTCTAATATGTCACATTAATTTTATTTTTGGTTTCTTAGCGATTCGTTTTTGCCCCTCAAAAATAGTATTTTATCTAGCTCTAACTTCACACTCGTGTCTTATACTCATTGGTACTAGCTTAGATATGACAGTTTTTGTAACAAAAGTTTTCCCTTCCTTGAAAATATTTTAGAAGCATGACGTCACTATCTTAAATTTTTAGATAATTTTACAGTCATTTGTTAAAAAAATTACATTTTAAGGTGCCCTCCGGCGACACATTACAGGGCATTCTTTGAGCATTTTATACAAAAAATATCTTCTTAAACAGATTTATACTTTATTGAGAAGCCATTAATTATTTAATATACAGTTGAGCAATTTTGTACATCGCAGCTGTATCTGAGCCGTTCAACACAGCAGCTGGTTGAAGGTAAGCGGATTCGCAGCTGCGTAATAAGTTAGACTGGTTCGTGCTTCTTTTTTTTTTTGTAACAAATTCTGGAATACAAATTTTCTTTGCACTTTCAGAAAATTTCGTAGAACTGAGTAATGCTGATACCTTCAAACATCCTCTTTTAATGGTAAAATTTAAACACGCGGTCGAGTTTGAGGCAGCGACCGTCGCGCTTGAATAGATCGATAGCGTGGCCAACATGTCAGGAAGGTTCTGAGATTATTGCTTAACGATCTTAAGCCAGCCAAGAGTTATTCTTGCGCTGGTAAAGTAGCGTGCGGACTCGCTATCGTCTGCCCGTGCGTTTTTTACTCTTCCTACCACCACTTGTGAAAACTGCAAAGCTACTATACTATTCGCTGCATAAACCTACATGTTCACGTATGAAAATGCTGCGAGTAAACTCCATGTATATTTAGACCTTAAAAGGACTGCATATGAATTTTACCGTGAAATTCTTACAAATTTTGAACTTCGCATCTGCACTATTCATACTTTAACACAGCATTATCAATAGAGCATATTATCATAATAATACTTAATCGTCCTGAAAGTTTCTTCATTGATATTAACACAAGTTTTATGTCTAGCAATGAAATAACGTCAATATAAATAATTTTTTTTTGCCGGCAGTATGCTATTCTTCGTTATGCACGAGATTATTATCCAAAAGCCATTTATATATGATGAAAATATTATTTAAAAAATAGAACCATTTTTATTTATTACCTGCTGATATATTTTCCATGCATTCTATTTTATTAGAATGTACTTTATTGAAACATGGAAACGCAACTATAATATAGTAATCAAAACATTTGGTAGAATTTTGCTCAGTGCAAGAGGCTTAGGTATAGCCACATACACTCGGAGGAAATTTCACTATCGAAAAAGTGCATGAAATTATTAAAAAATTATTCGACATACGAAGAACTATTATACGAAATACTCACCACACCGCAACTCTTACGTATCGAGTTAGTGACAAATTATTTAAATCGATCCACACAGTCGAAAGTTACAAGAAACTTCGTTTATCCATTTATATTTTTCAATTTTGTCGTCGTTTTGTCTTATTCGTACGTTCTTTCTCTTTAGTCGCTACTAGATGGCACTGATGATAGTTTTACTCAGATTTTTCTCCGCGGTACCAAATTTTTAGTAAATTATACGATATTATTTAAATGCTTATACTTGATACACATTCTTTTGTACCACAATACTACTTTTATTTGAAGTCAAAAACTTCATACGGTGTCGCTGCAGGATGTTTCTCATCGCGATCTCTGATGTGTACACCTTCCTCCTTATGTTTGTTGATTTCTTTATGTTTCTCCTCCCTGTTCTCATCTATTTGATATATCTAACTGTCCCTTGTAGAAATTTGGAAGACTTAAATATTTTTCGCCGTCACTCATAAATCCAGATGAGCGGCGTTGTACATTTATCTTTGTATTTGTATATTATCCTTATTACTCGAAGCGGAAACAGAAATTACTTCTGTCGATCCTAACTGTTTCCTTAAGGGACTAGTAGATCAAAATTAATAAAATGTAGTGAAACTTCGATTATAAACACATTTGATCTAAGCATTCCAAATGTTAGGAGTACAAATTAATTAAACAAATAATACTTGGCCCCAAAATTTAATAAATGACGGCAACTATATGAATTTGAATGTTTTCCCCGCCGCAGGGTAACTTTAAAGTGCCATCCTTAAGCTTTTAAATGAACTATAATAGTTGAAAGTGTTCCTGATATAATATCAAAAAACAGTAGTGAAAGCGATGTCATTCAAATAGCAAGATTTTAAGCAATGCCTGCTTTTCGTATTCCAACTGAAAAGATGCTGCAGTGGCTAAGGAAATGATTTGTTTTACCTTAGGTGACAATGCTGTGTTTTATAGCACGTGTAAAAAGTGGTTTCAAAGGTTTTAGGATGGAAATTTCAATCTTCAGAAAAAAAATCAGTCCTTTTCCGAAGCGAGATTCGATAGTTGTCTGAGAAATGGCGAGATGAAAAAAACATCATTATGCAAAAAAGGCTAAGAGTTAATTTGTACACCTAGTACAAGCGGTAAGGTGAAGTCTAAAATATTCAAGAAATAAATTCTTTATTATTGTTCCGCATCCGAAAGTATTGAAATTATATAAGGGTACTAAGGATTTACCCTTATTATAAGCATTAGCTTATTGAATTAGAATGATATATAGTACATATAAAATATATAAAAAACTTATTAACATTTAATAGTTATTCATTAGTATAGTTACTTAAATCGTTATTATCATAATTACACTAAAGAATATTAAATTCTACTAATCGCACGTAATAACAATCATCAGCTTCAGGCATTGTTACAACAGCACATTGTCACCAGAGCTGAGATTTTCTAGTGACCCCATCGCGATTTTTTTTTTAAATCAACACGCAGTACATATTTGTTTCCCATCTAAATTAATTTTAAATGCACATCTTTGCCTATATTGTAGTTTACAGGAACATACACCGCGACTCTAGGCTCGATAGCAGTTAATTAAAGAGCGAGTTAAAAAGTGAATCTGTGTGATTGTTGACGGATTTTCAGTAGGCCTCAGACGGAAATTTGTTTTTACTGCGTATGGTTTTGTCTGTTGTATGAAAAGGTGAGTATGTTTATATTATGTGTATACATATGTATAATATGTATATGTGTAATAAATATGAATGTATGCCTGGTAGATGCTAAAACTTAATCGCTATAGTAAATAAAAATATATTTTAACATTTAGCGTTCTCGTTTCCTTTTCAATATATGTTTCAACGGCTCTGACATTAGACTCTCATTGGTCAAGGGAGTGGAGTCGACGGCGTAACAGTGCCTGCGGTGCCCGGTTCCCAACCCGTATCAGTGCCCGGGGATCGACTGTATATTATACAGACTTATTCAGGACAAACGCACCAGTTGAGATTGACCGTGAATAACTGACTTCGTCATTCAGAGCACTGTGACATCATTAATGAAATGAAAGTTAACGTAATATTATTATTAACATGACAAACTTTATATTCCTTTATTTGTTTAAGGAGGTTGAAGCAGCATAATAATAATAGTATTCTTATTTCGGTGAATACCCTGTATGTCGTTCATTACAAAACATTTCCTACCTAAGGTATTATCTTTGAAACAAGCGGAAGGACAGAGATAGAACATTTTACAATTGTTCATATTACCTGTTGCTTAAATAATGCAGTAAAAAATAATGAAAAAATTCCACGTTTGTTAATTTACAAATCATCGTAGTAATATTCAGTAATATGTAAAAGAAGCGTCTCCTAGAAATTTTATCAACTTTTACCACCTAAAAGCTGAATTATCTCAACGAATATATAGCTATTTTAACACACGAAGTATATCTTTATATGTAGTGCAATTTTTGCTACCTTCATATTGTGTATCTCGCAAGCTAGTCGGTAAATAATTTTTAAAATTTGCACGCACGACCATTAAGCACCTACCAGGAAGATATGTTAAATTCAGATTAGTATCCTGGAAATGCTCCAACCACCTTAACAAGGTATCACTGCCTCGATTAACAGAATCGTTCAATCGTCTTCAACTTCAGCTGGTAAGTTTATCGTGTATAACCGTGTATTGTATATGTAATAATAATCAACACTAACGATCGTATACGTTTAATGAATATTATTTTATATTTTTTATTGTCATTATGATATTACCCCTTACCTACACAGGTCTGACCTTAGAAACGTATTTTACATGACGAGGTCTGTGAGACCTCAATCTGTCGAACTGGATTGTGAGGTCATTGCAACGAACAGAATAGCTCAAAAGTAAAGTTTTACGTCGCTCTCCACTTAGAGCATATTCCGTAATTAAACCACGGTTGCGGTTATTAAATTTCAGTCAATTGCATCGCTTGATCTCGACTGCTGACAAAAATCAAGCGATGTCATTGGCTGAAATTTAATAACCACAACTGTGTTTTAATTATGGAATATGTATACCCTACATTGGGCCATTCTACAATGCAACGGAACACGTAACGTATAAGCGACAAGATCTTCAATTGTATCTTCAAACTTAATAAATTCCATTGCATCCTCCAATTAAGGAGAAAATCGTTTTTCAAACCGAGCGCTTACTAAGTCTCTACAATTTTGGCGACGTCTTGGACATAGTAACGATACGGAAACGGTTGCTAGGGTCGTTGAGGATTTCACAGTGCACGTAACGTCATTGTCAAATGTCATTACCTGTCACCTGTCATTATCTGTCAATATATAAATATTTAAAAATATGTGTATGCGTTTATTCATATAGATAAGTAAATCATTACTTCATTTTTAAAGTCACAATGACTTTTATCGTAGAGAAATTTGATTTGACCTCGTCTATAGAGTTGGTAATGACAGGTGACAGGCAATGACATTTCACGCATAGAAATATTGGCGAAATATTACGTATTTCACGGAGCACGGAACGTGATGAGTACCATCGAGCATGCCCCGTTTCGTAATCTGTAACGGCTTACGTTAAAAATACATAGCAACGATACGGAAGCGGTTGCTACGCTCGGTTTTAAAAACCACTTTCTCCTTCATTCGAGGATCCTTCATTCGAGAATTAGGTAAATAAACAATTGAAGATCTTGTCGCTTATATGTTCCGTGTTACGTGTTCCGTTGCATTGTAGAATGGATGGTTATACTACTCAGGCGTACTGAAAAATGAAGGTTTTTTGGGGAATTTTTTTCTTGGAAACTATTCAATGGATCAAAATGAAATTTTGAGGCTTTATTATACATATTTTGAGGTATACATATAAAAAAATTGTTATTATAACTTTTGATACAAAATGGCGTCTTGGCAAGTGATAAACGGAACATGTGTTTTTTCCGAGGAGCGAATCTGCGTACATCATAACATTCTCCGAACAGCACGTAGAGCAAAAAAAAAGTTTGTCGTTAATCTACATTAGTTTTGCTAGGGAAGTACCCACAATTATACATTTTCATAGAAAATTCGCAAATTGGCGTCAGTTTGAACTTTTTTTTTTCATTTTTTGCTAAAAATCGATTTTAAATTGTTAATAACAATTTTAATTGTTTATCAATTTTAAAAAGCGTGTGTAAAATAAATAATTAATAAATAATAATTTATTATAAATAATTTATCTAAGAAGTTACAGTTAAAATTTCAAGTGAATCCGACAAAAATCGAGCGAGTTACAGTGTACGCAGTTTTCAAAAATGTAGTTTTGAGAAAAACGCATTTAAAGTTTCAACTCGGAGTAGCACGTGGAACTGTTTACTGCGTGTTTATTCGCAGTCTAACGGTTATTGTAGCGTCCAATATGGCTTCTCTGAGATTTATTAACGCCATCTATTTGTATTTTGAAGAAATTAAATTGATTTGTACCGACAAAGATTACCGACAAGCTATAATACATTTAAAATGCGCGCAGGTGAACGGCCTTTTTAAACGTTTAGGAGCGCTCGAAGTTATCTTGTTAAAAATAGTTTATTGAATTTTCCCAGACAAAATAGTGTCTGCACATCATTCTTGGATAGTTAAGTATCATTAAGCTTATATTTACTTATATTAAGTATAAGTTATGTATCATTTAAGCCAATAAAAAAAAAAAATTGGAGAAAAAAAATTTGCTGGGTAGTATGGCCCCTTAAACAAATTTAACGACCAAGCATCAAGTAATATATTACTTTATATATTAATTATAATTATCTAGTAGGTTGGTTTTTTAATTCTTTGAAAATTTACGTAGAGACGAATTCGGCAGGAGAGCTAAACAACAATTTGGTGAGGTCTTTGAGACCGCAGGTCTGTAATTAAGCGTCAATAATTTTATTTGTATATTAATAATTTACTAGGAAATGTTAGTAAGTTTTTAATATTTTTTAATAATTAATTTTATTTTATTAATCTAATAATTATAATAAAGGTATTTTGGTATCTCCCTTATCTAATTTAAATTCATTCGTAAGTGGAACAATAATAAAGGCCTTTTTTAATACCTTAGACGCTCCTTGTACTGAACGAAGTTTTTGTTTCCGCCGAAGGTGTTTTTCCACGGTATAATCTTTTGTGCGCGTTCATTTAGCAGCATCGTTAATCGTACACGCAAATCTAGATCCATTTATATTTGTAGAATAATACAAATGTTCGGTAAACGTGCAAAAATCTCGAAGCAGCATCATAAATATTTAAATAGACAATTACATTATGTTGCATGCAACATGATCAGCATATACGAATATCATTGAACTCCATAATAAACTAGTATCAGCTTCAAAAAATGACAATAACCGTTTGTTTCGACTCTCCAAGATTACCTTCAAAGTTATTATTTTTCATACAACACGGTAGAAAATATAATTTTATCACACTTACGATTGTTCAATTAAGAATCCGCGTGCAATAAGAAAAATTCAATTTAGTTCACATTTTTAACATTTCAACAGCTTGATTACAATATTTCAAAATTATGTATAATCATTGATTTCGTCTATTTAAAATCATTAAGAAACTTGTCGTTATCTAGAAATAACTAAAGCACCATAAATAAACAAGCACATAGTAATAACAGTCAAAATGCATTCTTTGTTTGCTTTACATATAATTGTCCATAGATAAGATTCACGGTGGAACAAAAAAAACGGCGTTTTCCTGAGGAGAATTCTTTTTTATCACGATTCGCGTGGGTAGTTTGTGGGCCACTTCGTGAAGTGGAAGAAACGGTAGCGAATTGTACAGGTAGCACGAACTAATTACTACCACGGCGGACGGCACTTGGGAGGCAGTATCGGAGGGCTGCATCGGTCGATCTGGCCTCATAAGTGCAGCATGCTAATTAATTTGCTTAGCGAGTTAACACTTCGTGCCAGCCTGCAAATTGCCCGGTTGGCGGCAGTGCACGAAAACTATGTTACTTTGTATTGAAATGCATTGAAATTCTGTATTCAGCGATACATTCCAATCTCTTATCTCTTTAAAATATTCCTTATTTGGATATTCCACCTATTCAATACGAATGGCGAATACATAATCCGAACGATAATTATGATCCCATAACATTTTGCTAGTCCCACGTAAAATTATCGTTAAAGTACACAAATCCAACTAACAGTTCATAAATGTCTAACTGTGGAGAATTCACGCATATAACGAGTATCGTAAGAATGTTTTGTGTGGAGAAATTTGCCGTGTAATTGGCGCAGAAATTCTAATGGTAATTTAAGGCTTATAATATTTATGTTACTCGTTCCGTATGTTCCGCATGATTATCAGAAATGGTTGTCTTTCAATATTACTGCAATGCTCCTTTAAGATTGGGGGGGGGGGGGGGGGTATATCGCACTGGCGTAAATTAAATTTCTCAAGAATGTGGATATAGTTATATAGAAAATTAGCGACGCGTTTTATGGCGGCATTACGTTACTGCATGTAAATTCCTTAAAGAGTTGAGCCACACGTTTAATACCAATTATTAGATCATTAACTAATAGTCGGATTTCGCCTGCGTAAACCTTGCAGCTCGTAAACGTTCACCAGCAGCATAATCAGAAAACACATAACCCGGGTCTCATATCAGTATTGTCTTGCAAGGTAGGGAAAATTTACCTTACTAAGAAACAATGTTTAAAAACTGTATATAAAAAAAATGATTAATCTCACTCCACCTGCAATTGAATACAAGTCACAACTTTTACTGTATGTGCGAACAGAAGCGATACATTTAGTAGCAAGTATCACTGGTTTTTTTTGACAATTTTTTTTTATACAATTTACTCGTCCTGGAAAACGACTTGTCGTTCAAGGAAATTTGTCCTATAAAAACGGGACCTTGCAGCGAATATCTATTACCGATATTCCTAATTCAATGAGAAAATAACTTCACTTCTCTGAAGACAATCATATTGGTTATACCTAATGCCTGTAAAAGTGCCTATTTCGAGCTTGATTAAGAATTTCATTTAACAATTTTTAACAGATATTAATTTTAACATTACATTAAAGAAATTTAAGATATCGATCCGACTCAATTCTCCACGATCGGTTTATTCTGTCCAAATAAAAATTGTTACATGAGTTCGGTTCTCTCGATCAAATTAATCTGGAGGAGTAGAGGGACCTTAAGTCGGGATGTATGAGAGAAATTGTGCCGGTTGGTTGCGTTTCTCCGTAAAACCTGCACAATAGCTATATAAGAGTATAACGTAGGAACAAGGTGGCATAATCACAGGATGCCACTTACCTTGTGTTTCTTATTTATTCACTGTTTTCCTTTTCTTTTTAAATTTTCTCTAACCTTCTAGTCACTCTCTCTTCTTCTTGTTCTATCTCTCTCTTCTTCTTTCTTGTCCTTCTCTCTGGACTGAGAAGAACATAACTTCTTTCTATTACCTATTATTATATTCGGTAGAACCTATCCCTTATTTATTTCCTAGCCAGCTATTCATATTCATTAGAGTATATGACCAATGTCAATGATAACTTAACGTAAACACTATAAGCCCATAAAATTAACCAAGATATCGATTGAAACGTATAACCTATTCCGTGAATTATATTTTACTCTGTTGAAACTTTACTCGGGCTAACACAGCGATACAGTAAAAACTTATATGAAAAGATATTACCAGACAATTTTTGAATATTTAAAAACACTGCCTGCCACATAATTTGTAATATCTTCTAATAGTGTTTTCTTACGAATAGTTTTTGTTTGTTATTTCTTACGTAAGGTAAGGTGAGTTGGAGAAAATGCGAATTGTTGTTTAAACTTTTATTTATGATCCTGAGGTATTTCAATTTCTGTATCCGATTAATTGATGTAATAGTATTTAAGGAGAAATTTGCGCACTTCTCCTATATTGTACATTTATGCGAATTAATTTCTGCCCTTTACAACATATTTAATTACCTTTCAATTGCACTGGCATCTTTTTTAATCCGTGTATCGGCTATGCTAAGTGATTTTTATGAGATTTACAAAGTTTCGAAATTTATGATGTTTATATGTATATGAAAACTGATTGTTTCGGAATAATGTTACCGGTTTGTTGGTTTTTGTCAATCGCATTATCGTGTGGCATAGGTGAGAAATGATGATGCATTATTTAAGAACATAGAAACAGAATTTTATTCATCAGTCATAGATTGGGCTTTCTTTGCATTATAATTAGAGCTTTCCCTGATCGCCGGAAAAATATGCAAAATAATTTTCTTTGAATACGTATATCTATACATACATAAGACGAAGCGGCGGTGCGCGTTGCGTTACGTAAAACTTCACGGAAATTCGACACGCCGCCACCGTCGATCAGCGATTCATATGAGCGTCCTTTACTTTTTTATAATCGAATTTGACAGTCCTATTCTTAAAATTTTGCAACAGTCATGTCAAAGTAAAAATATATTTCATATAAAATTTGTTAAAAAAACTGAATAAGATGAAAAGGACTATTGAATTCGAGTAAAGACTTTATTCGAAATATAATGATAATTTTAGAACGATGTTTTATACGTTTTGTACAAATTTTTATGAAACCATACAATAGTGTAGCTGTTGTAGAGTCGTTCGTGATCATAAGTTATAACATGGCAGGCTTAAAAACAATGGAAAAGAATGGCAGTACAAATTTTGTAATAAAAATCGTTCGGTAGTAATCTCGTATAAAGTCTTTGAACGTTTCGTGCGAAATAAATAAAATATTAATGCGCTACTTTACAAAAATAAAGGGAAGTATAGAGACAATAGACAAGATCGATTCATATCATTCGTGGTTTGAACGCGCTCAAAAATATGAGCATTTCTTTTAGTATTTTTTGAATCGCCTCTGAATAAATACAGTACGATATAGCGCTTGTCAAAGTATTAAAGAAATGATATCACTGTGAGTACACAGACTCACCGGAAGCTGCATACAAGGCAGTTCTTGTGGTAGGTTTACAATTTTGACTTGTCCTCGACAAATTATCCTGATCGAGCACTTTGAACCATAAATTTCTTTCACGAACATGCATATAATCTACTTCTCAGTAAAACGTGTGAATTTCTTAAAAACATACAAAAAATAAAAAATACGATATAACAATTATTATTTTTAATTGAAATGGCTATAAAAACGATTAACCATTTAAACCGTCAATTGCATTCTGTCGATTCGTCCGAAAAAAAAATAAACCGAATGAAAAAGGTTGATGAATGTCTGACCATGCATGCTCGTGAGAATTTGAAACTCGATAGGTTCTTGAGAAAGGATGATTTTAAGAGAACGAAAATTAAGAAAAAAATATATAAGTGGACGATTTCTTGCGGGTAGCGAAGACGATGCCCACCGACATGAAATCTCAGTGTACAAATTATTTACAACGATTTAGTCTATCTACTTCGAGAAACTATCCTTTCCTCGCTCGCAAATGTACATAAAAATTCGAAATATCCCTTTTCAATCTCTTTTCGTAAGCGTAAGAGAAAAATGTTCAAAGGATTACGCTTTTCAGTTATTCGCTCTAAGTATCTACTCAAATATATTTACATGTACCTGTTAACGTGCCATGCACGATTTTATAATTTTTTAATATTTTATTGTTTATATATATCGTTTATTAACGATCCATGAGTATTTACGAGTATCACTCTTGTCTATATACACTGGTTCGCCTATTGCACGGTTAACAAGAGAATCGTTTTAATTCCTTTAATCAGCCTTCACATATTTCTTTTTTTGATCCAGACGAGGAAATTCACACTTTCACCATATTCCATCGTGTAGTAGTAACTACACATTAACTTTTCACTTAACACGCTATGCATATCACTTTCTATATGTGAACAGCAACCGTACGCGGTCCATTTGACGTCCTGTTGTTATGCTGCCGTCGGACTGGCGGTGGTTGTCTCCTCTGCGTTGTACGTTGATTATTCGGCACGTCAGGTAATGCGAATCGTAATTTTTCCCAAAACAACTTATCGCCCCACTGTAGATACGTATTTGTCTTGAGGTAAAGTCTTATATCAGGATCCAAGTCCCTTTGTGGCACATCACCCACCAGCACCAGGATCAACCGACGTCTACGATCCCTAAGAACTTGATGATGCGCCGACTTAAACTCAAATCTGCACCATTCGGATTTGATGAAATTCTCCGAAAGCACCATTATCGTCCTACGGGACGATTCTACGGCTTGGACGATAGTGTCCGCTATGAAACTTCCCACTGGAAAATCACGATAGTGCAGACACAGTTTGTAAGACGGATTTCCCATTTCCAGGACGGGTGCTAATTCTTCGGCCACAAACGCTTCGTCCTTCGAGCTATAACTGACAAAAGCGTCAAAAAGTTTATCACGATCGTCACGATCGGCTTCCGTGTTTCTGTAGAAAATTCGAACACCAAAACGCGAGTGGAACCAAACACGAAGTTCCTGACGGAATATAAAGGCTAACGTGCACAGCAGCATTGCGATTAGGAATGCGGCTAACGTGGCTAACAGAAGTGGTAAATAATCCTGCAACGCTTGACGTTCGATTATGGTTTTGGTTAGGTTTCCATGGATACTATTCTCGATACTGGCTAAGCCACGGCAAACCGTATTATTACTCGTCGTACTATAGGCAGTAATGGAGAAACCAAACTCATCGTCGTTGAACACTTCGTCTCCGTATGCCTCGAATTCAGTTATGTTAAAGACACATCGAAGTTCGGTGGTGTCAGTTATTTTGGTTACACCACTGAGCACCCACTCGCGATACATCTGTAAATAGTCGCATTCGCATGACCAAGGATTATCGGACAAGCTCACGTCTATTCTGCGCGGTAACAACCACACTGATACTATCGAGAGATGATTCGAGTCCAGTCGCAGTACTTCCAGTGATCTCAGCGGCGTGAAGGTGCTATTCGCAATGGCGCTGAGCTTGTTGCGCTGCAGATAAAGGGTCTTCAGTGCATCGAGTCCTTCGAATTCGTGGCCGCGAAGTTCACGAATTCTATTATCTTGAAGATGAAGATCTTCCAAGTCACGTAGACCGTTGAACGAACGATTTTGCACAGTCTCTATGTTGGAAGCATTCAAAAATAACATTTTGAGTCTCTTGCGTCCAATGAAAGCATGACTAGAAACAGATTTTAGGTCATTCCCATCCAGGTATAATTTGGTAGCGTCCATTGGAATTTGTTCGGGTAATTTACCAATGTGTCCACCGATGGAGCAATCCACAACATTTGCGGACCACGATTGATCATGGTAGCAGGTACAGTTTGAAGGGCACGTCATTTCACAATCACACGCATCGAAGTCACAGCAATGACATAGGGCAAAGCAGTGTGCCTCGTACTTGCAGAGAAATTGAGAGTGCGAAGCTTCTACCAATGGTATGAAAACACGTTCTCGATCGTAAAGTAATTTGCAGTAAATACTTTCCAAGTCCATTACTTTTGGCTGTATTCTATTTTGAGAACGTCTATTGACACTTTGCAGCCATTCCATCGTGCAGTCGCAGAGATATTGATTTTCGCCGATATAAAACTCCGGAAGCGGTTTTTGTGGCGGTACTGCGCTGATCCTCAAGGAATACGGCTCAAGATTCCGAATACGGTTTCCCTTTAAATCGACACGAGTTAAATTTGGCTTCTTGAAGAACGCATAGCTCTGTACTTTAGATATTAAGTTGTCATTCAAATATAACAGTTCAACACTCATAGGTATAGCACTTCCGGTTATTTCCGTGAGTTTATTATCACTCGCATCGAACGTACCAAGTTGAAGCTGCGACTCGATTTCAAAGTAGTTACCGAGTTCACTGATCTCGTTCGAATGTATATCCAGCCACTGAAGTCCAGTCGGTATCATTGCGTAATCGAACCATTTTAGTTTGTTATCACTGACATTCAGCCAGACTAGATTTGGCAGCCTACTGAATAATTCGGTAATTTCTGTCAATTGATTACCATCTAATCGGATTGCTTGGAGATTTACGTTAGAATCGAAGGTGAATGGCTCTACATATTGTATCCGGTTCCTCGAAAGATTCAGTATCTTCAGATCGACGATCTTGTCAAAGATGCCCTTAGTCAGATTACCAATATGATTCTCTGTTAATCGTAATCCGTACATCTGAGGTACGTGATCAAACGTGCCATGCGGTATTTCTGTGATGAGATTCTCCCCGAGATCTAACGTACGCAGTAATGGAGTAGCCTTTAGCGCTTCCGGTATTGAAGTAAGTCGATTTCCGTTCAAATGAAGATCCTGAAGAGATGAGGCGTTCTTCAGTGAATTGGGATGGAGGCTATTCAGTCGGTTATTGTCGAGAGAGAGTAAACTCAATACATAGAGTCCACTCAAGGTAGCGGCATCGATTACAGTCAATCGATTATCACTGAGCACAAGGGTATGAAGATTGTAAAGTGCCGAGAACGTGTTCTCAGGTAGATTGTCCAGTAAGTTTCCTTGTAGACGCAAAATTTGTAGACTGTAAAGATCCCTGAAGACAGCTGGCTCCAATCTGCCAATTCGATTGCTGGACAGATCTAGAACGACCAGCCGTACCAAACCGGTGAACGTAGCAGCATTCACCCATTCGGCAGTCAATTCATTTTTCGACAAGTCCAGTACAAGCAACTGCGATAGTTCACTAAACAGACCAGGAGGCAAAACGTTCAAACTATTATTCCTGAGATGAATCTCCTGTATGCTCCTGGACTCGCTAAAAAGTTCAGGTGGTAGACTGGCCAAACGGTTATCGGATAATCGTAACACGGCGAGGGAACTGAGAGCCTCGAATGCTCTGTCGGCGATGAAGGTAATGGCGTTGCTACGAATGTCTAAAGTGTGTAATCTGGTCAAGCCAGAAAATGCAGCCGTAGGCAGTGACTCGACACTATTATTACTGAGGTCAAGTTCGCGAAGTCCAGCGGCACATCTCGCTTCGGCATTAAATCTGAAGCTGTTCACCTCCCTTAGACGATTTCTCGTTAAATTAAGTACTTCAAGATTTATCAATGGACATAATACACCCTCCGGAAGTGTCCACATATTGTTCTCGCCGAGATCGAGTCTCTCGAGTTGTGAGAGTTCCTCGGTGAAGGCTCTCGAGGATACGTCGAGTGCCATGGAGGACCAATCGGTGTTGTGCGTGCGCACGGTGAGGTTTCGAAGTTCCTTAAGACCCTTGAAGGCATCGTCGGACAGATTGCCGATTTTACAGTACTCTATAATGAGTTCACGTAACTCGACGAGAGGCCGAAAGCTTCCGGCGCTCAGAGAACTCTGATACAAGAGTGCGTCGCTGCATTCCAAACGTAATCGAACTGTGTGTTGAGGTTGGATGACGCTGAAATTGGTGTTCTCCAACTCGCTGTTGATCGTTCTAAGTCGACAGACTAGAGATACGTCGTCCTCTGCATCACCAGTCGATACCCACTTGCACTCGTCCGGTGCTTTGTATCTAAGGGCCTTACTTAGAGAGGCCCCAAGGACCCCGAATATCGTCCCGAGCAATATGGCGAAGAAGGCAGGGCTGCCCTGCATCTTTGCACACTTTATAGTCCCATGCACGTATCCTCACTGTTTTGCACTGATCACAAGTTATTTAATTATTAAACAGCTATTTAAATAAAGGTATATCAAGGAGGATAGGAAATTAAGGGGGTCCTAAGGCCCTTAATAATCGTTATCTCACATCGCTCATCACTGGGACCTTACTCAGGTCTTCACACACTTCCACTTCATCCGTTATTATCACGAAAAGGGATATGCCAGTCTCCCACGTTGTTCTATAATCCAAATGGTAATCCTCTCACGAGGCCCACTCTTGTTGGGCCTAAATCCTACACGCAGGTACACTGTAAATTCGCTCGAACTGGGACTCTTCGGATTTCCACTTTTAAAAACGCGGACACGAACCCGCGCGCGCGTCGGTTACAAAAAGATTGCCCGGCTCCGCTAGCTGGCACGGTTCTCCGAGGACTGATCCGGTAGGCCGTTGGGCCCAAGCCTGGGCCCGCTACTAGAATAATTCCTTTCCCTCACCGCGCGACCTTCTACGCTCCCATGATTCACGTCCCTTCACCTCACTTCGTACCGTAGTGTGAGCTCTACTGAATTTCTCCTCTTCTACCGGCCCCACTGTGCTGCTTCCTTGCCCTGGACCCCACTCCTGAACACCTTCGGGGCCCGACGCTCCAGCACGCCTATAAAAACAAGACAGGTACACTCTCTGGGCCCTCACAGTGGCTCATCCGACTCTATGCTTTGCATACATACGGATCTTCTCCATTGCTTGGTCCTCTACTTGCTCTACGTTATACATAGCGGTAAACCTCGGGAATACCAACAAGACTCTAGTTGCCTTTTTTATGCAACTCCTACGACTACACTTTAACTTCCACCCTCGAACAAGAGACAGGATGTTACATTTACAGTATATTCTCACTAAGAAGGTATCATTATAAATATAACCTACAGAAATCCGAGCCGGACACGTTTTCACTTTCTCCGCTATCAATATCTTGACTATCTCAATTTTACTATTCTCTACGTGTAAGACTATCTCTTATAATTTTCAATACTAACGTAAAGTCGGCAATGATTATTAATTTTAAATTTGTAATAATTATGAAAATAATCATTAAAGTACTTTAATTGTTAGGTAAAAATAGCATCTATAGTTGTTTTGCAAATGAGTAGAATTTATTTGATACGTGGAAGATGGATTCTCGTGCTTAGTAGATGTTGATATGGTAATATATTGTAGTGGCTTCCACGAGGGTTGAACCTCGTCCTCATCCTTAAGCTCAATCCTCTAGTCGCTTACGAATCTAATAAGCATTCTCACTCGGGGTGTAAAACGATCGGGCATATTGTATTAACGTTATGGCGCGAAGCGGGGCTTCGTTAAGTGGTTCCCTATAGAGTCGGGCTACCCCCTGCCAAGAGCAGGGGGTCCGATAGCCAGTAGGTGCCGATCCCTGAATATGCCATGGGACCCCATGGCTCTGTGGACCTGCGGGAAAGCACCGGCTAATTATGCAGTTTAACGCGCTTGGCCACGGCAGGTCCCGGGTGTTATTGTAATAATGTTGCTAGCGTTACGGGGCCTCCTGAACTGATGGAAACTAATAATTCACACTATAGAAACGCCATTAGAATAACTGTAAGTCGTTGCGTTATTGGCCGTTAAGTCATTTTGAAGATTTTGCTACAACCGATTATATGCTTATGAACTTTGTCTCACTTTCTTTGCGTTGTAACCCTCACGATTACTTCGACATCTTGAGCTTGCTCAACAATTCTGTGGTAGAAAGTAACGCGGAAACCATGGGACCATCGACCTTTCGTTTCTGACTTTACCCGTAGAACAAAAGACAATCCCACACTTTCTTCTTTCATGACAACGGCTGTTATACATTCTAAGCCAGATCGCGCGAACTATTGAAGCTATTTTGCTCAAATAACGTCGGAGTTATTCCTGACAGGATATGCGAATGCAATGGTGCCGCGTCAGAGTCCTCCTAACAAGAGCCCAGTAAAATCATTTTCGCATTCTGATTTACGATCGTTCCTTTATTGCCACTTGCGGTGCAATGCTGCGCTTAATAAGAGTGTGATTAAAAAAGGCTATGGGCTAACCAGCCCTGCCAGTTAGTCAGCCTTTATGCTTTCAATTATCAATAAACCGAACAGCCCTTTGCGGCTCGTAAACGTACCTAACTCATTTATGCGAAAGCTCAATGACATATTTATTTTCTACCAATTTCTTGGCAGGTAGCTACTCCATGCATTATTTTTAAATAATAATTATGTATTTCATTTTTAACAATTTTTGTTTGTCCAGGTTCTATCGGCTGTATGACAATTACTGCTGAATATTACACGATTCCGTTTAGTTCATTTACGGCGATCAATACCATATGGCGATTCAAATAGTCTTCATTATTATTTTTGTAAAATGGAAGGATACGAAGTCTCGTTATAATTATAGCAGTAAAAGGAACACGCGCTATTTTACAGGTGGCTTTCTTCTTCGGATAACATCTGTGCCACAAAATGATCGTTGACCACAAGATTGATAGGTTTCTACATAGTTAACCCGCCTCGACCACCATAAATTTATCCAAACTATCCGATTCCCTTCCTAGTCTTTCTGTAGCGCATTTCTTTTTTGATGACACGTGAGTTAAAATTTTCTCATCCAAACGAATTTGTTGCTGTATCCGAATTCAAAACTTCCGATTAAAGCCAATGTATTTGAACATCATGCTAGTCCTACTCATGTCTTATAGAATCTTGGTGCTCTCAAATATTGCGCAACATTGAATACAACGAGTATGTCAAATTGATCCGGATAGAGGGTTAAACCACTAATAGATGGCTATAGGTAGCTTAATGCATACGGAAATTCTAGGAAGCATAAAGATAAAAATGTTGATGGATTACGGAAAAAAATGTGCTTATACTCAAATCGTGCTAACTTTCCGTCGTAGAGGTCTTTGGAGTACCTTCTATTATATCCATCTGGTTTCTTCTCTATGTCACCCCTCTCCCCCCTCTCTCTTTCTCCTTCTCCTTCTCTTTTCCTGCTGTGGATGCATGTATGTGTCGGTTATTGTTTTAGAGAGGATTCCATGCCGCGTCAGCGATCACGACGAATACCTAACTCACTCCTGCTTCCATGCATCATGTATTTTCCATCCTGGTTGGCCTTTATAAGACGGTTCGTGGTAGACCGACTATCCCTACTTCGTGAGCCGTAACCCTTTTTCTTACTGCACTTTACGAAGAGCAGTCCTATCCCCGCCATTAATACGTTCTAATCTGCTGTATGGTCTTTCCCTTTCATTCTTCTAGTACACCGGGTAGAGTTTATGTACTTTAATCACCTGTTGCAGAATGCGGCAGAAGGAACTTACGGGTCTTTCGATTAAAGTTTCGTTCGTGACAGAGTGAATTAACTTTAACCTGGGACAATAACAATTGGATAGTATACTTTTTGTTGGGAGAAAATTAATTATTCGAATTTTATTTTCCATCTCAAACACCGCAGCAATATATTACATACTTTCTTGCATACAAATTTTTTATGTTTTCTATTTGATTTCGTTTATTCGGATGAAGTATACTGTTGGACTTTACTATTATTATTATTGAAATTTAATCGTATTATTTTGAGGCGTTACAATTAGTAAAATATAAATTTAATGAATAGGAATTTGATCGTATATTCTCGATTGGTAAAGCTAATTATATAACCAACAATGAGAAATATTTGTTAAAGTCTGAGAATTTTTTCATTCAAAATATTCGGAACAAGCGTGGAAATCAATTGATTCTCGATGAAAGGTGGAAAAATAGACAGCTAGATGTGCATTTATAAGGAAATTGACCGTGAAATTTCGATAACACCTTTCCTAAGTTATGCATATAAATAAGGCAAAAGAATTGCGGGTAGACTGATGCCAAGAACGGTGAAGATGTGGCAATACCTTTGTTAGTGGAAGGTTAATGGTGAGGGACCCCCGGGTATCTTACGGCGCTGACAGGAGCCTCGTTAACGATTACGATAACTCCAGCTCGGAGCTAGGGACGCCGCCGCCACCGCCGCGCCGACTGACTTGGCACCTATACCCAGCGCACTGGTGCTCCGAAAATTAACGACCTCGCGAACCTGCTGTGATTCCGTAAACGAAAACCGCACAATTTTCTTCTTCTTTTTCACTTTCTTCCATTTTTTTTTAAATTTCTTGTTCTTCAATTTCTTTTCCTTACCTTTTCTTCGAATGCTTTTTTAAGCTACGTTCTTTCAGCTTACCTTTTACTGCCTTCTTCAATTGTCAGTCTCCCTCGATCACGTTTCCTTTATTCTGTTTGATGATATTTCATCTTTCTCTGCAACTTCGCATATGGAACGTTTAAATCATGAAGAGTACGCATGTGGAAAGTGGTTGCGTGATTACGTGAGTGGCGTACCATGCGTGTGAATGCGTGCAGACACGTGTCACGTTCCGTCTACTTCTACAGTCTGCCCATTGCAAGATCTTTCGCTCTTTGTGTACCTATAAAAAAGGCTTTCTTTGTAGTTGCATAGGGAAGTATCTTTTTGTTCTTCTCTGAATGGATATGTTCTTGCAAAGTGCATGTACACTGTGTTTACAATTTTCAGAGTTGCATGAGAAAATTAACGATAATCGGATTCTATCGATCATTTTATGTCGATTTTACATAATTCAATTCTCGGTCTTATCAAATACAGCTGTTATTTTTATGTATGTAGAGATTGGTGTTACCAATATATTGAGATCGTTCAAAAGAAAATGGGAAAAGGATATTCCAACATTAAATTCTCTCGTTGCTATATTTTGATTATATATTTTTATTTGTCATACTCGTACTTGGTTCACTCCATTCACTAAATTTATTTGGTAAATATATAGAATTCTACGAATTTATTCAGTACACTGGAACTTCAGTTATTTGAAATACTCGAGAAGTACAAAATAATTGCTAATAAAATTGTACGTCTGTGATGTTTACTTTATATCGATTCGTAAGAGTCAATTCATTTATTATAATCTACAGTGAATATCCAATTAAAAATTACCGCTTTCTCTCTGAATAATTAAAAAGTTATCTTTAAAGAGACATATTATTTCGCTTTTCATTACATTTATACTGCAATGCTGTGGCGCTACCACAACATTCATGACACTCTGTATAATGTATCGGTTTTTCATTTTCGTTTACTTATCAACTTTGTAATCGGCGTGGAGCATTTTTTATGATATTTTGAATACCTAACTTTGCAACACTCAAAAACATGACCATCTAAATACACTATTTCAGGAAAAGAACAAATCTTGTTTTCTTTTTTTACTTCAGTACATCATTCATGTATTTTTCCCATTCCAAATGATTTGAACGCGATCTAAAATAATGATATAGGAAATCAACGTTGTAGTAACCCGATTCAGAGGCCGAAATCAATTCGAATATTACGCAAAAAATCACTGTGTTCCCAAAATGACTATATAAATTGTTAAATATGGAGCTGATTCACTACTTTAGAAAGTTGGTACTCCTGATTATTACACATATGACTCGATTGTAAAGTCGCAAGACATTCTTATCGTAAAATATTTCTTCATTATTGCCACGAATATTTGATGTCCTCAGCAATATCAAATAATGCATTTAAGAACAGAAACGATTATGATAGGAAAGTACTGTAAAATATTAATATTGATTAATTTTATAAACCTTGTACATGCTTTAGAAAACATTTATAATGACATATTTCATTTGAAACCATATTTGCATTTTTTGAGTTTTCGTATAAACATGGAAGTATTAGACGCAAACGTGATTTCTTCGCAGAAATTTATACTATTAAACAAATATGCACTTATCAAACCTTGGCTGCCTTTGAAATCATTTTAATTATTTGCAGTGCTATTTTTCACTATTGTGTCCCACACAAACTTTTTCTATGCACCATTATTACGTTCACGATAAAGTATAGATTATGGAATATTTGAGAATGTCTTTTATTTTTAAAATAATCCTACACTGTTCATCGACAGAATTCAAGACTACGTCCCATTTCAATATTTCCACACTGTGTTGCTTCAGAGACCGTACCAGACTGTTTTATGCAATCAAAAAGAAATAATCTTATCAGTCGCAGATGTGACGTGTCGGTTAATATGTGTAACGTATGTTTAATGTATTGCAACCACGTGTGTGTTTGTATCTTAATGTCAGTATTCGATAACACTTGTTCCGTGGTAACTAAACCATAATAACATTACTGGTAAACACTGAATGGTTATTCAAGTCGACCATTGATTCCGAATTTCGACTTCGTTGTGGAAATTAAACTAAATACTATTATCTGTTACTGCATCCAAAATAATAATGAATAATGTTAACACATTTTTATCTCTGATCTAATTGCATGTAATATGTGAAAAATGTATCGATCCTAAAATAGACGCGTGAATGTTTTGAAAACGTGAATCCATAATATATATGGCTGTATAGCCATGTTGATGTTCGGTATTTGTGGTTTTGAAATTACACATATTCTAAATTAATCTTTTTTTTTGGTGAAGGGAAATCCATAAATAGGAGAATGTGGTAATAATCACCCATATTTCATATCGAGTCTATTTATTGTTATGTTAAATTATTAAAAAATGGTATTCATAAAAAAATGATTTAGTCAATCTAAGCATTGTCGCCTTTATAGTTAATTTATTAATTCATTAGCTAAACTTATTCATTGAGCTGTTCGGTTGAAGTAGGAAATCTTGAAGGGAAGGTTAGAGCCGAGTGCATTTTCATTGAGGCGTGCACTAACGTCTATGAACCTGTGACTCGACAAAAGACGTATAACGGAAGGGAGATCCTACCGGAAGCGGGGAATGGACGAGTGCCTAACCGTGTCCCAGGCGTGTCCGATGGCTCGAAACCCCGTAATTTTCCCGAAAAAATACCTCGAAAACCGTGTGCCGCTATGGTTCTGATAGCCCTGAGGCTGGCATGTATATTAACAAAGTCTTGGCCTGTTTTCAGACTTATAATGAAACATCAATTATTATCCGTTAATCATTAAGGAATCTTGTTGTTAGGGGCACGGCCCAGATACAACTTCAAGGCAATGGAACAAGAATGGTCTTAGAAAATGAACGGAAATGAACGGTATGCCGTAACCATACGAAATATTCTCATTCTAATATATTATACATATAAGTTTCACTAAATGATTTTCATCAGATAATGTATATTTTATTTCTGTATTTAAAATCTTCTTCGAGGCGGCCTAATTAATCAGATGAATCAGACTTTTTTTAGCAGATGTATTTTTGTCATTCGATAATAATGAAGAAATAACTATTTGGAATATTTAACCGGTAGTCTTGAATTCGCAATAAAAATTTAGTTTCTGATAAATTATGTGCATTTAAAGCATCTATGGTACCTAAAGCATCTAGACAAAATTTCTGATCAACTCTAACGTACTCATGGCACTATGCGCTATGCGTGGAGGCGAGCTCATTTATTTACCGGGTCTCAGTATTGACAGGGTGTAATTTACAAATCCTGAGGGCCGTTGGATATATCGAGGCTCCATTACTCCCTTATTACTACCCTCTTCCTCGCTGGCTCCAAGAATCGCTTTCCACCCTCCTGCGTCTTTCCAAAGTCCTCATATTCCTAATTATCATCGGCCGGCGGTACTATCGGAGAAGATGTATCTCGTCTTCCCTCCCCAAAGGAATGAGGCTCCTCTACTCTAGGTTGCATATAAAAATATGATGGCAAACGGATTTCCCATTAGAAATGCGTAATTTTGAAATTGGAAATGTTTAACATTGAACCGGATTTATTACCACTTTATTCACATACGATGCTTCATTTTTTTTCACGAAGTTCAATTTAATTAGGTCAATTCGACACCTCAACATTTTCCATGCCTAAAAATATCCTGTCCGTAATATTTAAGGATGAGCGAGTAAAAAGTAAAATTGTCAAATAATCTCATGTCTCTTAAAAAGAGACATTGATGCATAAATTCGAAAAGATTAGCAACATTATGATGATTATGACCAAGCAAAAAAACAGTGGTAAGATAAAGGTGATAGGTGAACAGAGACAGAAGGGTGAAAAGACAATCTTGGGCCTGATCCCACACATCAGGACCACAGGAAGCACAGACCTTCCTTCGTACTCTCTTTGCTGCTCGATTATCGCAGGATCAGGAGACATTTGTTTCGGTCGATACGGGCAAATAGAAGCTGTCAGTCCATTGTCAAATAAACAGAGCTGACCCTTCCATTCCCTTTGGTCCTTCTTCACTCTTCACGGTCCCCTATTAACAGGGACACAAGAAGTATAGGTAGGTACCGCTCTCGATGAAAGGTCGTTTGTTCCCTAGACTATTAGACTGGATAAGGGATGAAGATGCTGCATTACCTTGCACGCATACGAACTCGAAATTTCCTCTTGACATACCAGTGCTTCTGCCTCTACCTTTAAAACTCCTTTCAGAACCCTATGCCATCCCTTTTTCGGACTGACCTGTGATCCTACCAAACAAAGACTCCAGATTCCTATGATAATAACAGGAGAGTCCCTGCATACGATTAATTCTTGGGTCATGGTTCCCGTTAATATTCCGCCGGAATAATTGAATTTGTCTACTGTAAAAGACTCTTCGTCCTTTGAACTTTTCAATTCTCTACCGAAGTCCCTGGAGGATTTTCATTTCTAAAGATCTATCTTCTTTCTGTCGGTATCTTCTGATTTTTGTTCATCTTTTTTTCCATTTGATTTGTTATGATTTCACAAAGACGCTTCTATTTCAAAATTGATGCATTATTGGAGAGTGACGCACATTATTTTTCTTAAGCACGTAATCCACAATGCGACATTGCATTCAACGACGACTCCAACGAGTAACGGAATGTTTCCGAGAACTTTTTTTGTTCGTGGTGCATCAATATGCACGAAGTGTCATAAAAAGTGGTTCACAGTTACCGATACCTGGATCTATATGTGAGAACGATGTTGCTGCGACTTCAGCGTATCGGAGACTAAGCTGAGCACAAAATGTTCTTACTTCATGAAACAAAAGGTCTTGCTGTACAATGAAAAATCATATATTCCAAAACGATGTTCTTACTACGCTAACTTAAAATATATCAAGTATCAATAAGGTAAAGTCATTCACGATGCATTCTGTATTAGTCTGTAATTTTTTGAGAGGCAGAGGCGGAAAGTATTTTGGTGAAGTGCTGATCGAGTGTAGGTTGTACAAATGTCCATGGAAGAAGGGCCGAAGGAATATAGAGCCTCGGACTACTTAACCCTTTGCATCTCCGGGGCAAAGGCTCGGTATCACTCGGCGCGTGCATTTCCAAGCGAAGATGGCTCAGCTCAGCTCGGCAGTGAGGCTCAGGGTCTTCCTCCTCCTTACTTCTCTGCCAGGTTCCCTCTTTCTTCAGCTCCACGTTCCTCTTTCCCGTACCTTTCCTCTCGCAAGCAGGCCGCAGCTCGTTAAAAACTTGCCTGACCGGTTGGCCGTTCGAAGCTGACTCTGTGGTCTACGACCCGACACTCAACACAACCCGAGATCCGAGTTTGCTGCACACGTACGAACATCATCGAACTCACAGACATTCCCTCTTCATCTTTCTTCTTCATCTTCTTCTTCTTCGTCGCTTGTACAGCCTGCCTCCGCCGATCTCCTCTACTACCGACTCCCAGTGTACCTCGTGCTCAAACGCCCTTGAATAGCTCCGCTTTTCCTTCGGTTGCTCACCAGCCAGTTCTGGTGGAGCTCGACATTGGCCGGCAAGTCCACCATCATGAGTTCCACTTGGTACGATTTTTATTATAGATTTTATTTCGAAAACTCTTTTTTTTTATATTACACATTTTGCTTGAGAGTTTTTTTTTAGTACCAGAATAATTTCTTACGTCGTTTATACGAAAGATCGCCTTCTCACGTTTGGTACAGCCTATGACAACGTGATTAACACTAAAGGATACGTATGTTATCGAATGCACGTTCGAGGTTTTTTCCATTCTTTTTTTACATTTTTACATTTTTCATGTATTATATATATATTGTTTGTAACCATTTTAAGCAATTTTGCTTCGCGATTTACACTCTTGAACTAACAGTATACACCTGACGACGTTTTGGAAGATTTACAACAACTTTTAAAGATGCGCATTACCGAACTCTTCATAGTGAGTTCTTTCACGTAAGAAGTAGTAAGAGATCGTCTTTTGATACTCAAGTAGTGCTGGAGAAGAAGAATGACAGCGGAATACTTGGACTCCTGACACTTTCTACCTTTTAAACTTAAGCGCTTTTTATAGTTCTGGGTATGACTTCCTCTGACCTCATTTCTTTATGTAAACTGAAGTACAATAATATTTTATTTTATTTATCATACTTTTCTATCACAAGTCCATGAAATTTTTATACAATTCTGAACATCGTTTTGTGATTTTTTTCACGATGCAAAACAATCTGATTACTAATCTCAATGCGTGTAATGGTATTTTTAATAAAAAGTTAAAATCTTCTTTAGTAATTTTCAGTGCAAGATGGTTAAATATTTTCAATCTGGATTATTCGAATCTTCACACTTTATGGTATTTAAAAACATTTGTATACGAAAATAGGTCAAACTGTGAAGCATAAAGTGCAAGTCGATCGAACACAGTAAACATACCTTGTGTAATTCTCGCGACTTAACAAGGAAATGCACTCCGTACCTGCTACATCAACGACTATTATCGCAATCAATGATCTTCGAGAAGAGTTCATATTGTACTCTTTGAAGTTCTCGCTTTTATCTTTGCACGAATTCGAACTAAACGTGGTCCGTAGTCGCGCGTAATTATTTTGAGAACCCCTTATAAATTCTTATGTAACCGGTGCTAAGATAGGCTCGTAGACATAGATTATGTTCGTCTTTAACATTAAATTTACAATGTACGAAGTTGCAACGTAATCGTGATCTTACTGTATGCAGCAGACATAACTTGATACAATAGTAATATTGATTGTTCTTGCAATTGTTAAAAGAAAGGACGGTAGTATAAGGTTGAAAAAATTGAATTTAAAGATGAAGATATTATGAAAATAAAAAATTATAGAGTACTGTGAAAATCTGAATACTGTGAGAATTGAAGTTTGAAATAAATAACGTAGAATGTAATTTGGTATTTCAATAATACTGGGGTCTTTTGTGAAACGTTGTATATTCGGGAAATTCTCTCCACCTGCTTCATGCAAGAAAACTAATAGATTTGAATTACATTGCTACAGCCATTTATTCACGTATGGTTCTGATATCATTATTCCGACGGTAAAAATGTACAGACTTGAAATGGAAAAATAGAGACCTACATACGTTAGCTGCAACAAAGATTCCTTGTATAGAAAGTTGCAAAAAACTGGATTCTCAAATCCCGATGCACTGGGTGCTCCCCTTTTTAGTAAGTTTTGTTTTTCCCTCTATTGAAAAACACTTTTGTATCTCTCTGTGCATTTATGGTAGAACTCACGTACTCCTTGGAAACAGTGTTTGAATATCAAATACTCTTAAATATTTTGAATTCTAGTTTCCCCGTGAGTGTAGAGTACAAACTTTGAATGTTAGAGAAACATACATATATGTATATTGACGTTGGTATCTCCGAGATGCTTCCATTTGTTGAAAAGAGGCAAAGGATACTGTTTATACAGATGAATTTTCGAATGTTCTAGAGAGGGTTATAGTTGTTTTTCGATTTCACTATAATTAATATTTCATCGAATAATATCATTATTAATATAGAGTTCATCCGGCCATAAAGTCTCACCAATTTGTTGTTAAACAGGAAAGAATTTCATTTTTTAATTTAAGTATACAAATCCGTAAATAGGTATAACTGTTGTTTTTGCTATAAAATTTCTTTGTGAAATACTCGGTGACATATTTAAGAAATGCATCTGAAAATTAAGGTATACTTTAGGAACATGCTCATGAACGCTCGAACTACCTTAAAGATTTATAAGTCTCCGTATTTCCTTTAACAATTGTACACTAAATTATTCAGTATTAATTGTGCACTAAATTGAACAATAAATTATTCAGTAATTTGTGAACATTACTGAAGCTCTGTACAATAGAATGTTGTGCGACAAGGGATGAAAAAAGACGATTTCAGATTAGGGTGAAGTTGCTGCACAAATCGTAAGCGAGGGTTTACATCACCCAAAGTCTGAAACCGAGTTTTATCCCATGTCACACGCAATACTTTTCATGATTATCTGCATTGAAACCAAGTTTCAGCGTCAGCAGCAAGTCAGAAACAAGTTAATTATGTTTAACAAGTTAAAGCTAATGGTGCGGAGAACTATTAGCGTATGCGTAAATTGTGATTTGCAATTCACATTTGAATAGAAATAAACAAACGATGCTATCAACCTAAACAAAATTGATTAACTTAATGTTATATTTTTTTATGTTATTAACCTTCACAATTATAAATATTAAAGTTTCTGTTAATTAATTTATTAAATTAATGGTACAATTATAAAAATTAGAAACTTTTTGCTCAAAAGTTTCAGCGGATGGATTTGGTATTGCTCCGTTTTAAAGTTCATGAGAATCAGAACTTATAACAGGAACAGATTTTTCTTCTTCAAGTTTTTCAAGTGGTACTTGTCATTTTTTATTTTCCAAAAAAGTTGTTGCGGAATTAATAAATTCAGTTAATTGAATTTAAAATCTTTCTTTTATTTTTTGTTGTTTCTTGAATGTATCCCTCAGTAATTCTCGTCGACTTCCTAGTCACTGTGGCAATTATTGATCGTGATGTTTATACCAAAATCCATGAGTAAAATTGCTGAAGTTCTTCTGAAGCTGTGAACCCGTGTATACTGTCCGATTTGGTAGCTTTATCTACTCAACAATTAGCTTCGGGCATGAGGCAATTTTATTTTTACCGATGTCTTGCCGATTGCGTTTGCCACTTTAGGAATTTAAAACGAACCTATTGGTATCTGCATTTCTTAGTCTAAGATTGGAGTACTTCTTGAGAATGTTATAATAGTCACCATCAATTGTAAAAGTTCTGTCGGTCTGGATTTTTGTCTTGGCAACAGTGATTTTCAAAACTGTGCCAACAAGATGTCATATTACAGAGTTTTTTATCTCTGCATACACCAAGTACTCCGAGAATTGCAACTACCTGATTGCAATAAAATGCATCGTTAGTGAAATATATCAATTATCATAAACAATTTTTTTGTTGTAATTGAAAATAAATGCATGACAGCTCACCTTTGTTACTAGAGTCTGATAATCACGGGCTTCTTGTAAAAATTTGTTGATTTCACTGAACGAAAACACTTGCGACTTTTTACTTAGGAATCCAGTTTTTTTTCAGTAAGGATTGTAGTCGATACGTTAATATCGATATTATGTTTAAAATTTCTCGTACATGTGAGCATTGAATAAGTCGACCATAATGTAGTAGGAGCATATTTTGTTGTCAGGTCAACGAAATAGCTCAATAAACACGTCTTCTGTTTACTTCCAATTGAAAAATATCTCGTAGCTACTCAGATACCGATCTTTTGATTTATCTGGTTGCAAATCGAGTGAACCAGCATTTGTTTTTTTAAGAGATGTTATGGCGTACTTTTGATCGTATCATCATCATTTTTATAATCATTTTCTTTATTATTAAAACTCATTTTTATTAAATTTTATTGCACAATTGGAACTGTCACTTATGAAAATAGAATAACTAAACTGAAGCAACTAAGAAACAAATGACAAAGTATTAGGGCCTAAATAAACATTGAATTTAACTTACAGCGAGATGACTTACAGAAACAATTATTTCTGCCCGCTGATGTAAAGCCTTCGCAATTTACGCACCCGCTGACAGTTGTCCATGTACCATTTGGTAATAGCTTGAAATTAGCTTGTTTCGATTGGGTGTAAAGACATTGAAACTGGAAGTTTCGATGCAGGTGTCATAAAAAAAAAACATTGTTATTTCAAGCTAATTCTCAAGTGTATTACTATTCACCCATATCTTATTTCATTGAAGAAGACAAGTGAAGACTACAAAAATTGTAGCATTACCAAATTTTCCGCAGTTGTCTCGCATAGCCTCGTTAAATCTTTTAGCCTGTAAAGGTTATTCAATACAAATCCATCAACTGGTTTGATTTGCTCTAACAACTCAGTGTATTGTCCATCATTAAGGTAAACGGCCCAGTGACTGACCGTGTTCCAGATTATGACCTCGACAACATAATTTTGACTGCCATAAATGCAGTTTTTGTGGAATAATAATTCAATTACTGGCTAATTAAAAAGCGTTTTTCACTTTATATTATTCGAGAAACACACTTTTTTAAATGAAATATTTTAGAATAAAAATTGACCAGTGAATAGTACGACACGCGTCTCAGTGGCTCCGCAGCGGCAGTTCTAGACGGTGGCAGTAGTTGCGACTAGCTACGTTGTTGTGAATTTTGTTCATCATGTAAGTATAAAGCGACATAAAAATGGTGTCAACATCTTCAGCAGGAACCAGACTATCGATGAGATGAGAAATTATTTAACTTGTGGTTACATATTTGCTCAAATTCGCGGGATCAATAAGTGCGTCACATAATTCAGGTTGTGTTGCTGGGCTGTTGACCGTCGATTTGTCACCTGTTGCGTCGAACAATTTGCTTTGTTTATTTATTCTAATTTGCCGTGGCATAACAAATTAAAGAAAAGGATATTAGTTTTCATGAACGAAAAAAACGGGAAAACAAATTTACAATAATGAGACTTAAAATTTTCGAAAATCTTTTTAAAAATATTTTTTATAAATGAAAAGAAAATAAAGTAGTCGTGCACTAATTAAACATTTTTCGTGGTTTGTACCTAATGTATGTCCGTGAAATTATATAAATTGCAATTTAACCCGTTTGCATGGAAATATTCGAAAGTGTCAAAAAGTGGGTACGCGCAGGCGTCATAAATTACGCCAAGGGGGTCATACATTAAGTACACGCAGGGATTACAAACTACGACATGGGAGTTTATCAACGGTCGGAAATCCCGGCAGCAGAAAAGCGCTATTAAAACAATGATTACTATTAAAACAATGATTAGTAACAAATCTTAATTGTTTCGAAAAGCTTTAGCGCACGTGTTGCAACCTTTAGTTTTCAGTTTGGCTATATCACGCGTGAATAAATAGCAAAAATCCGATACGGCCGCTCTTAAACGGTCGTTAACTGGGCCGTTTACCTTACCCACTACACGTTAAAATACTTTTCCCTGACAGGTACTACAATACTAAATGGAACGAATTACAAAACTCTTCACGAACACATGCATTCTTCATGTGTAACATATCTGTAACCAGCATTTGCAGCTGCAATATTTCCTAAAAGTATTAAATGTACAAAATTGAAAACTCCTTTTCAATCCTTTTCAGAAGTGCATTCCCATTCTGCAATTTGCAAAACCGTTCCGACTTTTATTCGTAACTATTCGCAACGATCTTTTCTTCTACCTCCTTCCTCCCTGAGCTGGATCTTTCCTCCTTTACAACCTCTTCTTTCATGCACATCATACTCCGGGGTCCAGTACTTCGAAATGGGGCCTTTTGCCGCACGCCATTTCTCTTATGGAGAGTTGAACGCGTGACGCATGTCCCATTGTTCGCCGATTATGACGTCGTTCCGCGCCATGTTATGCTAATGACGTAACGAGCCGAAATTCTCTGACGAAGTCGAGGGCAGATGCTTCACCCGAAAGGATATCAAACTGTCCGTTCTTCGGCACCGAATACAAATTATCTAATTTATTACCTGATCCAGACGTCCATGGAAACTCAACGTCTCTTAGTTCAAGTATAATTTTACACGAGGATACTTATTATGATTTCAGAATATTTCTTATTTTTGTTACCTTTCGCCCTGTGCTTTCAATATAGCTATTAGGATATACTCAATCGTTATTTTATTGAATAACTATTTGATACACACAATTAGATACTTTTTTTATTGCCATAGAACAATAGTTGTCAATCTCGTTCAGTCTTATTTTAATTGCATCTTTTATACGTCTCTACACTTACTGTAATTACTATATTTGTAAATAAGCCTATGAGTCTGTAAAAGTGTAGCTTCTCTCGTCGGCAAATAATCTTCTGTTAATTATCAAAGACTCCGAGAGTCCGACTGATTTTTCGTCTTTTACGCTCGTCTATACCACGGAGATCGTAATTTCGTACCAGTTCCTTTCCTTCCTTCACGCGGAACGGACCGAAGCAAATTGCGTCCAAAAAAAAAAGGATGGTCGCATGACATTACACTGGGATTTCGAAGATATTGCTGAGATTTATTTAAAAAATAAGAAAATCCTGACATTCATCCTTAAATAACTTATAAATGAAATGCTTCATCAGTATGTCTTATCTGTACAAGTCATGATCGTTATACTATCTAGTAAATATACGTACAGGTTATAAATATGAAAATAACAAAGTTTCATAAAAAGTCAATTAAACCATAATTTTTCCTCTTGTTTCAGGTGAGTCATCATTTACATTATGGCGTTTCATGGGACGAAAATACAGTGTCGGCTCGTCCGTAAGTACACACACATTTCGCACACACGCGTCTTGAACCTTTTCTACGTAATTGGTTGTCTATGGCGCAAATAAGGCAGCCACGCAGCCAGGCAGCACTGGAGTCAGCGCACAATAGGTTCCCATAAGCCGTGCAACTACCGCGGCACTACCGTTAATCCTTTAATAGTTTTGCATATTTCACCGTAAGACGGTAATACTATAGGTTGGTGCTATTGCGCCGACGATGCTTTATGAACTTGCAAAAGTTATAGCTCAGTGATTACTTGTTTAAAAAAGCACGGTGACCTTCGCGGCATACTTCAAAAGTAAATTTATTGAACGTTAACTACCATTTAACAGTCCTACTAATAAATCCCCTAATAACCATCCATAAGACGAAAATACTTTTCTTTAGGTCCTAACAAGATTCCCCACGATCAATTCCTAGATTAAATTTTGAGCCAATTTCTTTACTGGTTCTCGGTTGACTGTAAATGATACGGCTATGTTCAGACGTATATACATAGAGAATCATCCGAAGGCAGACCACGTATGGTGGAACGATTCGAAACACGTAGAGAGCGAAGCGTACCTGAAAAGCTCGATAGGGATTAGTTACCATTATACGTAGCTTGAAAATTCCCCAGGATAGTATCGGGAATCAGCGATTTCGGTTAGACCAGATGGGAGAATAAGAAGAAATCAATGTTCGGGTTAAAAGGATGAAAATAAATGAGCACTTCGTTACATTTTATCTACCTATCAGGGAATTTAAGGACAAGATTGCTCCTCCGGGTCGATTCTGAGAGTTATGATTTCCTATCGGCTTATATATATATACCAAAGCGAATAAACTTGTATACGGAAATTCGTGAATTTCGAAATAACATGGCGCGTACCAACCACTAAAACGAAAGGTTTTTTATAAGCCGCGATTTCGTCTCGAATTTCTCGTGCGTAATTGCGGAGTAGCCATCGCGCTGGTATCGAGAGGAACGAGTTTCCTAAAGTCATTACTGCACAACGACGGGAATGGTGGTGGTTGCTTGAAAAAGATCGTCGAGATGCTGTGTCTGGACTCGAAGTTTGGGACATGCAAGAGGGGATGAGGTCGAATGAACAGAATGAGCAGAATGGAGAAAGGCAGGTTCTTAGGAAGGGACTCGATCGTACCAGCCTCTACTGGCCGCTTCATAAACAGTCTCGTTACACCTTGACTTTTCTTAAATATCCTTAAATTTAATCAAATGCGAAATCGTGACTATCGTATACATATTTTATTTTCGTTTATCTGCGTATGTAGTACCTTCGCTCTCGCTACGTTATTTTTAATCCAGTTTCCTATTCTGAAATGTATTACAAATTTCACTCCATACTGTGCATTTTCTACCGTGAAGAAGTGGAGCGACTTGTTTGGGGAGCAGGATATTTTTCTTAGAGTCAAGGATTTAAAGGTGCCCTCCAAATCTCGTTGAGTATATTAATAAAATTATTTTATTGGAACTTGACAGAGTCCAGAATCTTTATGTAAACTCGATTTGAGTGTTTCTTTATAACATACTTGAACGTCATATTTTAAATATCTTACAAGATACTTTTAGAAACAGATTCCGTTCCTCTTGCATTGGTCTCACTTGATGCCAAGCTTCAAGGAGCCTTTTTACTCGCTCCTCGTGAACGATAGCGAAGTATGGAACCGAACGGTAGCTTCTCGGGATAGCTTCTCAAATATTTAACCACTTATATTCCTGCTATTTGCCCTTCCTGCGGAGCCCACTTCCCGCGATGCTTAATTTGTTTGACGTACGTGGCTCGAACAGAGGTAATGAGCTTCTTTTTTTCATGTCGCATTCACTTACACGTTTCTTTCCCTTTCATTTATTTTTTTTCTTGGGTTATTGATTCTTCTAAATTTAAAATAATAAATAAATAAAAATACACGTTTCTTTCCCTTTCATTTATTTTTTTCTTGGGTTATTGATTCTTCTAAATTTAAAAGGACTGAGTAAAGTCGATATACAATCGTGTTTCTATTAGTGCTTTACGATGCAGTTTTGTAGTAATAATTTTCATTAAGATGATCTTTTTTCCCCGAGAATGTGGATTGGACGAGATATGAGAGATTCAAACGTACGTGTCACTGTTGCTGCCTCGAGGAGAAAATAAAATAGACGGAAAATCCAAAGGAGCCTTCCGAGAATAGTATTACGCCGTCTGTAATAATCCGATTACCCCGAATATCTCGAGCGCCGAACGAAACGTGGACCCAATAAGGCCACTGAGGCCCAATTCGGCTTCGTGCCTCTGGAATACCTATCTCGAATTCTCGATACATAACTCCAAATTAAATAATTGCTCGTTAACAAGCTAGAATTCGTGGCATTTCAAACGCGGCCTATTGACGGTACGTCAGAGGAGAAACTTCTCTATATTTTCTCTTTATATTACCTTTTTTTATCGTAGTTTTTTCTATCTTCTTCTTTTCGCCCGTTACTGATTTTCTCAACATTCCTTTCTGAATTCTCTGAATTGCGATTTCCGATATGACGTTTGAATTACATGCTCAGTTTCGAAGGTTTAGAAACTCTTTTGCCAATTTTGAAGCCATATGCAAAATATTAAATATTAAGCTAAAAGCAGTCTTTGATTTCTAAATGCCATCGTTTACTTAGACAAAATGACGTATTTTTCTCATCAAAGAACATGATTTGCATAGGTCTGTTTATGGATAAATGCAAAAGGAGAATTTCTTTTCATTTAGGTATTTACGGATCATGTTCAGTTTTATATGTTAGTTAATCAAGAAATTCACGTACATAGCAGATGTTGTGAAATTTTTTTAATCACTCGTTATGATTTTTGATAACTCTAACGACAGTTCCATTTTTAGTTGACGCATAATTTGCTGCAAACAAAATTTGCTCACTTTAAAAAATATACAGGGTGTCCCAAAATTCGCAGACAATCTCCACGTAGCGAGGATCAGGATCAGAAGGAGATTACGAAAATGACCTTCCTTTTGTTCAAAAGTTCATAGTTTTTAAACGAGAGCCGGTCAAAGTTCACCAATCACAATATGGTGACAACGGAAATGGCAAAGATATGGAAACTCAGAGTTTTCTTCCTCGCATTTGTTTCCTGGCCACAGTAATGACAGTGAAGGCAGTTCCCCATGCATACTAGATAACACGCTACCCGATGGGCTTTTGTTTTTAGCTGATTGACGAGAATTAAACATAGGACGCGAAGTCCCAGTTACACGATGTCTCTCATGAAAATAGCGGGAGTTTCACTCTGAGAGCTCATTCCCTCAAGTAGAATTGTCATGTCAAGTTATGACAAACCTGACCAACACGTGACGAACGCATGCTGTGTAACATAGTAGCCCTGAGGATGGGAAATATCAACATCAGTTCGAAATACAATATTTAAGATACGAATTGCTTTACTTCGAGTTCCTCATCCCAGTCTTTATAATTTCATAATACCTCGCAATAACCTTGACAGCTTTTGTGTGCAGCACGCCATTACTCTTGATCGTACATATTTTTTCCCCATTATCTCTTGATCCAGGACGAATTCATGTTCGTAGTACTTCGGAGTCCTGCATTTCCTCGACGTAGTGCTGGGAGATTCAGGGTCCCTCGCTGTCATCCTTGGAGTTTCTGTGCTACCTAGCCGTTGCCGTTCCTCTTACATTTTCCTGTACTTTCTCCCGTATATTATCCCGTACGTTTTCCCGCATGTTTTCCCGTACCTTTTCCCGCATGTTTTCCCGTATATTATTCTCACTCCTGGATGTGTTCATTTTCGCAGTACTTCGGAGTCCTGCAGTTCCTCGACATAGTGCTGGGAGATTCAGGGTCCCTCGCTGTCATCCTTGGAGTTTCTGTGCTACCTAGCCGTTGCCGTTCCTCTTACATTTTTCTGTACTTTCTCCCGTATATTATCCCGTACGTTATCCCGTACGTTTTCCCGCATGTTTTCCCGTATATTATTCTCACTCCTGGATGTGTTCATTTTCGTAGTACTTCGGAGTCCTGCAGTTCCTCGACATAGTGCTGGGAGATTCAGGGTCCCTCGCTGTCATCCTTGGAGTTTCTGTGCTACCTAGCCGTTGCCGTTCCTCTTACATTTTCCTGTACTTTCTCCCGTATATTATCCCGTACGTTTTCCCGCATGTTTTCCCGTACCTTTTCCCGCATGTTTTCCCGTATATTATTCTCACTCCTGGATGTGTTCATTTTCGCAGTACTTCGGAGTCCTGCAGTTCCTCGACATAGTGCTGGGAGATTCAGGGTCCCTCGCTGTCATCCTTGGAGTTTCTGTGCTACCTAGCCGTTGCCGTTCCTCTTACATTTTTCTGTACTTTCTCCCGTATATTATCCCGTACGTTATCCCGTACGTTTTCCCGCATGTTTTCCCGTATATTATTCTCACTCCTGGATGTGTTCATTTTCGTAGTACTTCGGAGTCCTGCAGTTCCTCGACATAGTGCTGGGAGATTCAGGGTCCCTCGCTGTCATCCTTGGAGTTTCTGTGCTACCTAGCCGTTGCCGTTCCTCTTACATTTTCCTGTACTTTCTCCCGTATATTATCCCGTACGTTTTCCCGCATGTTTTCCCGTACGTTTTCCCGCATGTTTTCCCGTATATTATTCTCACTCCTGGATGTGTTCATTTTCGTAGTACTTCGGAGTCCTGCAGTTCCTCGACATAGTGCTGGGAGATTCAGGGTCCCTCGCTGTCATCCTTGGAGTTTCTGTGCTACCTAGCCGTTGCCGTTCCTCTTACATTTTTCTGTACTTTCTCCCGTATATTATCCCGTACGTTATCCCGTACGTTTTCCCGCATGTTTTCCCGTATATTATTCTCACTCCTGGATGTGTTCATTTTCGTAGTACTTCGGAGTCCTGCAGTTCCTCGACATAGTGCTGGGAGATTCAGGGTCCCTCGCTGTCATCCTTGGAGTTTCTGTGCTACCTAGCCGTTGCCGTTCCTCTTACATTTTCCTGTGCTTCCTTCTGTACATTATTAGTACAGTTAATTTACATGTCGCATATGAAGTTGAAGTTCAGGGTATGAAAGTTACACCAATTGATAGCTAAAGGTCTCCTTATGAAGATATTATTTTGTATCAGCTCCAATTTCCTGGCCAGATTAATAATTGATAAATAACAATCTAAGATTTGTTCCTAACAGACTTTTACTTTCTATTTCTTCACTATTATTTAGTTAATTAAAAAAATTTTTATCACTTATTTATATCAATTGGTGTAACTTTCATACCCCGAACTTCAACTTCATATGCGACATGTAAATTAACTGTACTAATAATGTACAGAAGGAAGCACAGGAAAATGTAAGAAGAACGGCAATGGCTAGGTAGCACAGAAACTCCAAGGATGACAGCGAGGGACCCTGAATATCCCAGCACTATGTCGAGGAACTGCAGGACTCCGAAGTACTACGAAAATGAACACATCCAGGAGTGAGAATAATATACGGGAAAACATGCGGGAAAACGTACGGGAAAACATGCGGGAAAACGTACGGGATAATATACGGGAGAAAGTACAGGAAAATGTAAGAGGAACGGCAACGGCTAGGTAGCACAGAAACTCCAAGGATGACAGCGAGGGACCCTGAATCTCCCAGCACTATGTCGAGGAACTGCAGGACTCCGAAGTACTACGAAAATGAACACATCCAGGAGTGAGAATAATATACGGGAAAACATGCGGGAAAACGTACGGGATAACGTACGGGATAATATACGGGAGAAAGTACAGAAAAATGTAAGAGGAACGGCAACGGCTAGGTAGCACAGAAACTCCAAGGATGACAGCGAGGGACCCTGAATCTCCCAGCACTATGTCGAGGAACTGCAGGACTCCGAAGTACTGCGAAAATGAACACATCCAGGAGTGAGAATAATATACGGGAAAACATGCGGGAAAAGGTACGGGAAAACATGCGGGAAAACGTACGGGATAATATACGGGAGAAAGTACAGGAAAATGTAAGAGGAACGGCAACGGCTAGGTAGCACAGAAACTCCAAGGATGACAGCGAGGGACCCTGAATCTCCCAGCACTACGTCGAGGAAATGCAGGACTCCGAAGTACTACGAACATGAATTCGTCCTGGATCAAGAGATAATGGGGAAAAAATATGTACGATCAAGAGTAATGGCGTGCTGCACACAAAAGCTGTCAAGGTTATTGCGAGGTATTATGAAATTATAAAGACTGGGATGAGGAACTCGAAGTAAAGCAATTCGTATCTTAAATATTGTATTTCGAACTGATGTTGATATTTCCCATCCTCAGGGCTACTATGTTACACAGCATGCGTTCGTCACGTGTTGGTCAGGTTTGTCATAACTTGACATGACAATTCTACTTGAGGGAATGAGCTCTCAGAGTGAAACTCCCGCTATTTTCATGAGAGACATCGTGTAACTGGGACTTCGCGTCCTATGTTTAATTCTCGTCAATCAGCTAAAAACAAAAGCCCATCGGGTAGCGTGTTATCTAGTATGCATGGGGAACTGCCTTCACTGTCATTACTGTGGCCAGGAAACAAATGCGAGGAAGAAAACTCTGAGTTTCCATATCTTTGCCATTTCCGTTGTCACCATATTGTGATTGGTGAACTTTGACCGGCTCTCGTTTAAAAACTATGAACTTTTGAACAAAAGGAAGGTCATTTTCGTAATCTCCTTCTGATCCTGATCCTCGCTACGTGGAGATTGTCTGCGAATTTTGGGACACCCTGTATACGAGCTTGCTAATTTGTATGGAAATAATTTGGATTTCATTACAGCGCATTAATCGCGACTTGTAAAGCCACACCTTAGTGACCAACGATTAGCGTAATCAATAAATAATTAAGCGCGTTCAACCGTAAAGAAATACTAGAAGTCAATCCTCTACTGAATATGGGATCAAGTCGTAGCGACTTGTTAATAACCAACGCGTTTGTAGATATCATATGCTCGTGCATATGTAACATACGTGCATGTATGCCGAAACGATGCACTTCATCCCCTTTCCTCGTTTCTATATTGCCACACTACTGCTTCAAATCAGTCATTCTCCAATCATTTTTTGGAAGGTAAACGTTTTGATTATGTTACATACAGTTAATTGATCGATGTGAGTCAGTTAGAGCGTATTTTGTCTTAGGCAATATCGTTTATTATAAAATCACGTTTCCTAAGCGGGTTGAGTGATGTTACAAATTTTGAAGTATCCCTTAGTAAGGTATGCAAAGGTTATACTTAATGGCCTGACAACAGATTTCTGCAATACCTACTCTAATTTTTTAAAGATAATTTTCGGATTTACTTCCGAAAAGCGCATACCGCCGATCGATCTGAAATTTGGTATAATAACGTATTTTGACCTTCTAATCACGAGTATCGTAACGAAAATTGGCGCAAACGCCATTTTGAGTATGAAAATCAAAGATGAACCTCTTTTCGTTCGGTTTGCATAATCGCGCATTCCTAACCGATTTAGACTATTTTAGCTTTCCCCAGAAAGGGTATGTGTGTGTGTACAGCGGAGATTAGGAACTGTGGGGCTGTGGGGTAGGAACAGTTCTTGATCTCCGCTGTAGACACACACACACACACAGACCCTTAATAGGGGAAAGCTAAAATAGTCTAAATCAGTTAAGAATGCGCGATTATGTACACCGAACGAAAAGAGGTTCTTCTTTGATTTTCATATTCAAAATGGCATTTGCGCCAATTTTCGTTACGATATTCGTGATTAGGAGGTCAAAATACGTTATCATACCAAATTTCAGATTCATCGGCGGTATGCGCTTTTCGGAAGTTTATCCGATTCCGGATAAAAATTAATTAGTAAAATTTACTTGTAGCCATTGAAAATATCGTGTGTTATATGTTATAACTATAAGCAATAAGTAATGAAATGGTAACAATGTCCCACGATTACTGATTTCTTGCGGTACATTTTCAAACATGGAAGAAACATTGTACCCGTAAACAGGAAAAACAACGTAAATCCTTAAGGTATTCGTGACGAAGATTTCCGTGATCCAAGAAATATTTTTCACTTTTCGTATGCTACCTTTAACTTCGGAATGTCGATTCAAGTCCAGTTGCCCATTGTCGATACTTATCTATGCACGCCACGCTCGGATGGTCAAATAGGATTAAAAATCCTGCCGGTACTGTTGTCCACCTCACGGCAAGTCCTACCGATCTTTCGAATCATTAAGCCTTTCTAATTTCTCGGGAGACACACATTTGGAGTAAAATTTAATGTCACTTACATCTTTAGAAGTTGCATGCGATTAAGATGAGTCAGCGCAAGATTATTCATATTGCGATTTAATAATAATGTAATATTGAAAACATAATTTGACAAAAAATGTTAATTGAACTATACATGTAAAGCAGTATTCGTTCCTGTTCGTTATAAAAAATTAAACGAAATTTTGCTGGTCCATTAATTCTATACGAGTTCCTGTTTATCGTGCCGACTCGAGCACGGCTTCTTTATTCGATCTACACGCTTCCGGAAGTGATACGCTTGAACTTCCTTCCATTGGGTCGTGCGCTTACATAGCCCTTGACCTTTACACTTTTGCCAGTAAGGGAAAGTCTCTGGTTTGGTAGAGACATTCCTTGTACCGTGTAACACAGAATGAGTCTCTAGTATTAGATGACGATAATATTAATAAATAATAGCATAATTTAACATAACGAGTATTTTATGTTTTTCATAATTTATGAAGATTCGCCAATGAACATCTTTTGTAACTATATCCAGTTATTATATATGCCTCGGCATTATACTCATTTCAACTGATTTGGGAAAATGTTTCATTTCCACTCGTGATGCCTGTGCTATAAGATATTTTTAAAATTCTCAAAAATGACTTTAAAAATTAAATATGTACTTCTGTTTTTATTCTTTGTATACCCTCTACCAACCTAATTGGACATTAACCATAGTATAATTTTATTATGGTATTACGAAATTTTATATGCTGCTTGCTACTATAAATTTCAATTTTATAGTAAATTGTTACTCTTTCCTGTTGTATTTACTCGTTCTATGTATATGAGTAAGTAAGCTATAACTCTGTAATGTTTGTACTTACTTGTACTGAGCATACAGCGTACAATAACGTTTACATTGTTTCTTCAGCGATTCTTAAAACGATCAAAGTTCAATCTTATCCTTACTTAATCTTTAAATTCAGTTCCTCCCTCTCCTCTGCACCTCGTCTCTCTTTACCCACATTTTTCTACTTGACGAATATTCAGTTGTCTTTATCTACAGTGAGTACAAAGAATGAATCTTTTTCCCACCGTTGCTCGACTTGCGATTCAAGATTACTTTGGAATTTCATTAAATTGTTTTCAAAAGTCATAAGTTTTTTGCCATTGCAAAGTTGTTTTTCACAAGGAAAATCCAGAGACTGTAGAAAAAGAATAAGTGAAGTTAAAGAAAGCAATAAATGAGCTATAAGACTTAAGATTGGACAAAGGCAGCCCTACTTGTAGTTTTGATCATATTATATGATGTCATGAAAAACCAACGCCAACTGGAAACGTAATCGATCACGTACGAAAAAAGCTTGTACGATCTCATCGTACAGGATCAGAAATAAAACAATATTTCTTTTAATAACAGTCGGTTCTCGAACACAATATTTTCTTTCGACAGATCGTAAATAATAAAATCCCGATACCATGTACCACGTAGTTTGATGTAATACTCTTATTGCACATTGTGACGTGATGGTTTTGGTTAGAAATATATTGTAGAAAATGAAAAAAAAATGCATTTAGAGAAATTCATTACTCGATACAGAGGTATCAAGTAACTATTATATTTCATATGTTTTTATGCTGTTACTAGGGCGAGTTCCAACCAAACGAATATTATTTCTGCATATATTATCGTCTACTTTACTGCCTTATTTTATCATTCGTAAAATAACGCGCACTTCTAGATCATTTTCCAATTTCGAGAACTCAAGAAAATTATAACAGTTTTGGAATATAAAAAGTCGTTCTAATGGTGACCATGGAAAATTATATTGATTAAATGTGATGTGCCTTTGAATATAGAAATTTCTTATTGTCCATGATTGGTGACAATTCGAGTTCAGACTAGTTCCGTCGAGAGCCAGTTAAGGTATTTACATTTTAATTAGCTCTCCCTTTACCGATGGCCTCTCTAGTCTTCTCTTTTACCATCTTGCAAGTTTCCTCCATCTTCCATCCACCATCCACCCTCCAACACCATTCCTCAAGCGAAGATGAGCCTCTGCTCTCCTACCGTGGATCCCCCCTGCCCCTTTGGGACTCTGAATCGTTTAATCATAATCTAATAACCGGCTGACATAAAAAACTAACTCGATAAATGTATGCATAGTCCTCTACACAGAGCTAACTGGAAATCATACGTGAACATTATAAGACAGATGTGTATGCGTCGCGACGTTCCACAACGATATAGGAGTTACATATCAGATCTTATCCTATTCGGTCAGTCCGAAATGGACGCCTACGATAAATCCTTCTCGTTCAATTCTTCTTTTTCAACATTTTATTTTCTATTCATTTTCTTTTCTTTCTTCAGTAGTCTTAAGACATTTTTATCGCCTTAAAATAGATTCACGTGACACCGTTATCTTCACTTTCTCGATAAACTTTCTTGGAAACTGTTTTTTTTTCTTCTCCAAAAAATTGGGGATACCGTATTTTTACCTTATATGTGTTAATATAGATATACCATTTCCCAAGTAAAAGTAATTCACGTTTTTGTTTCTAATTAGACATATAGATAGTGAGTTTGTTAGTGTGGGCTTGTCCGTTCTCGGGCACGTACAATATCGGATGGTATGCACATCTTGTCTCTCTGGGCAGCATGCTTCCTCCCTATTTTTTTCCGAACTGCGAGAATCAGCAACAACTTTGCCGTTAATTAGTAATTAGGGAATGCAAGGTGAGTATAGATACCCGTCCACGTTTACCATTTGGCGAAATCATTTGCTTTCTTAGCAAGTAATAATAATTCATTAATGTTCGATCGGACTTCTTACTTACGGAAAAACAAAAAGAAGAAAAGAAAAGAAAAACGTAAAAAAGGGCAACTTTTGCCGGCAAAGAAAAGTATTAAAATCCTAAATAGTAAGCAGCTTAGAACTTAATGATAACATCGTGGAAAATGGTCAAGGTCCTTCTCGCGGATTTTTATAAACGAGATATAACTTCATAGAATAATAACCAATACAATCGGTATGGAGATTATGTTGCATAGGCAATGACATCAATTTCGACATTTTCAATATGAGTAATGAGACCTCTTATCTCCGAGTTTCTACGTCATTGGCAAAACAGTCGACTGCGTTGACATCTAGCTAAATATTTATGAACTAAAAGTTTGACTAAAACATTTCATCCGCCGCACAATAAATCGTCTTCTGGCTGTAATAAGATGAAAGTTCAAAACTTATGGAACTCAACTCATTCGTACATTTTATGACGAATCATTACGATAATATAACGTGAAAAATTATTAGATTTGAAGCCAAGTGGATTTTTTTATGAAAAGATACAACTTGTATCCTACATTCCAGCGATTACACTTTTTTAGTATTGATATGTGATTTCGTAAAAATTTTATTTTATTTCGAAAAGACAAATATTTCTTGTCTTCATTATTCATTAAACGTCACTTCTCTCATAGGTGAACTTGGCAAAAATTACACGTTGACATCCCTATTATCATTAACCTCAAAATGAGACCATATTCCACCAGACCAAAATTCCATAAATTTCTTTGTGTAAATCGCGTTATTTTTCAACATGACGCCGATGACTTTAGCTTTCGTATTGTTTATTTCTCGATCACATAATTAGGAATCATAAGTCTTCATAGCACCTACATAATACTGACCAGTTTCACAAGCAGCAATGCATCTGAAAAACACAAATAATTTTGCATTTCGTTTAGTTCTACAAAGTTCGAAAATAGTAGATACAGTTGAAATCTACAATAAGTAAAATGTGAAAATTCTGTTATCTCTAAAACTTATAAAATAAATAAGATATGGCGATGCGTCCATTCTTTTACCAGGAATAGTTTGAAAGACATTTTCTTTGAATCATCAGAGTTGCTGTGTCCTCATGACATCCCTGTGTCGGGCGAACGTATTAAGTATGACGCGTTTATTCAAGAAATAATTTGAGCTGGGATTATCCTTTCATTGTAATCATCTTTCTCTTTGCTTTCCACTGACTTCCCCCCGTCCCGTCATTTTCTTTCTCATTCTCTCAAATTCTCTTTCTTTCCCTCTTCACCATTCTCATCCATTCTTGGTCTTCTCTTATCCTTTCTTTTTGATCGAGTCGGAAAACAAGTAAAACGAGACACGGGGATAACTACGTAGCTGGGACCCAGGTCCCTGGGACTGTGGGAGTCAACGTTCAATCACACCGGCAATTTGTCAGGTTCCATGGAACCCTCGTCCCTGAACCCTTTACTCTTTACTCTAACATACGCATGACCACGGAGATCACTACAAAAAAGGATTCGTATAAACGAACGTTTATCAGCCTCTTCTACCATTTTTCATGTTTATCACTTCCAAGAAAAAAAATCAGATGTACCAATACGAATAAGCTGTTTCTACTTAGCTTCATTGAAAGAATCTTTAATATTTGATCAGCCTTATTGACTTGTACGGTGTCAAGCTTTCTGATGACCTTAACGTTATTCATTCCTGTCTATCACTTTGCTTACAGCAATTCTGTAGTGTATCGAGATCATTTTCTCTGGGTCAACTGCAAGAAATAACCTATGTTGTGATCATTATTCACAGTCTGGAACGCCTCCCATGGATTCTGAGGGTACTAATGGATACCGATATACATGGGAAACACCCACCACACTGGATTCCCACAAAAATCTACAGTGCTTGCTATCGTTAATCGATTCGTTACGCGTGGGCCGCGTCATACCTTCTCGTATAGTCTCTATACGTTCGTTAAATAGGTAAAGGCAGATAACAATTCCAAAGATATGGCCACGAACGAATGAAAATTATCAGCATATTCCTTTTGCTCCACTTTCACAGTAGTCGAAGTACGTATTTCGTTTTCCAATTTATAGGAGACATCTTCTTAATCCAATTTAAATAATATCCGAATAACTGAATAGCTGATAACGAAACCGGTTGAATACATTTTTCAATTGCGCACAAAAAGTCATTTTATTGGGCATTATACACGTCTTACAGGACGTGTGCTATTAACACGAAACGTGCAGGTAGTGTAATTGGAATTTTATATATGAAACTGGCAACTTATTGCCTATGAAAAGGGAATGACTCAAAGAGAAAAGTGAAATTGGATCGAATAATTAATAAACCCACGTGACGAGTATAAACACTTGACAAGTTTCTTGTTATTTGCTGTTTAAAAGTCTTCCATGTAATTTAAATTATTACTCTTGCATAAATGGCTCAATACGCGAAATCGTTTCGACTAGGTGGCATACGCAGTGGACAATGAGATCCGTGTGTTATTTATGGGCTACCTCCTTACGTCTTAGAAACTAAAAGAGTCCCTTCAATTGTGTACCGAAGGTATCGCAATTCGATTGTAAATTAATTTCTTTAATCGAAAAATCTATACATATATTGTATGTATAAGTTGATATGGTTTAGGATTTGTTCAGTTGAACAGAAAATTTAAGAAATTGAAATTAATGAAGATCGAGGTATAACGTGAATGTGTAAATCTTTCGAAGACGATCAAAGCGTGAAGAAGAATTCAAGTTAAAATCGTAACGTTAAAGACAGCGTATACGATAATTAAATTAGACATTTGTTTCCCATTATAAATACATTAATTACACTGCTATCTGCATTCCATATCCGTAGGGTCGCTAGAACTCCGTGACCTTTCCATGAATTGAAATTGTGAATGCTATGAACGTTGAAACAATTTTATAGCAGCTTATATATATGTGAAGATAAAAAATTTTACGATACCTAAATACAGAAAGGAAGGTTTTCATGTATTTCTATATTTATAAAATTGTTAAAATTTTCTTATGTAAATTAAAAGAATTTTTCATATTCCCAAGTTTCCCCAGAAAATCTTCCGTATCGTTTCTGAATCTCTAACCAAATTTTGTATTTTCTTCGTGAATACATGCGACCCGCGGAAGACCCTTTCAGGCCCCGCAGCCTCATCCTCCTAGCCCGACGAATTTATGACCAATTAACCAAACAATTATTTTAATAAGTGGTATATCGAGGTAGGAATCGCTTACTAATTGGGAACTACGGTAGGCACTTAGGTGGGGCCTGTTGTAGCCGACGTTCCAATGTTTACCATTGCAAATGCCTCGAAAACTCGTCAATTGCCCGAATACCCACTCCCCCACGGTTGTGCAGGATTTTATTGGCTGCGAACCTTAACTTGTAATTTGGCAGTCCATAAATAAACGGTTTTATACCGATGCCTGTTTGGAGAGTAAAAGAGAGGAAGCTTAGACTTTGATCGAAAGGAATTCCATCCTCTTATTAGCAATCCAGTACCTGTTTTAGGTCATACACAGCATTCTAAGCTATGGTTGATGAAAAAAAAAACGATTTTATACCGAATATTATACATATAACGACGTAACTATAATATTCAACTAAAAAAAGTTCTTTAACATTGATGAAGGGTTCCAAATACTTAATCCGGAGGTTCTATCTAATTGTAGAAATTACAAAAAAAAATATTTCAGGCATCCTCTATACCCAAGAACATATACCAGCATACTATCATTAGAAATGTGCGTGGGATGTACCATAGTCTGTTTTTAATCATTTTTTCTATTTGTAGTGTAGGATTATTCAGCGATCTAAAGAATTTTTTCGGATACTTTCAGTAATTAATTAATTATTCAGTAAATAATTAATTACTGAAAGTATCCGAAAGTAATATAATTAATAATTATATTAAATTTATGATATTTCTTTAAAATCAGATATACCGGCTTCGATGAAGTGGTGGACCCATGTTATTTTGTATTTATGCAATTTCACTTTTCTTGCTGCTTGGAACAGAAATTATTTAATCCGTGGCTACCAACCGACAATTTTCAATAAGACGACAGGGAGAATCTTGATTTATTTTAATTTGAAACTCATAAATTTTCACTCGGAACATGAATTTTTCAATCGGACAGAATAGGCGACAGGCAGGGACAATGTCGTCAAAATTTCGTCCAATATAAAGCCATTTGAAAAAAAAAGTTAATCTTCTTCTCAGGAATACCAAGTTTCTATAGCAGTGCACAACAAACTGTGCCGGATCTACTGATCTTGTCCCTAGGTAAAAAAAGAACTACAGTTAAATTATAACTACAAATAATCCAGCTGTACCCAATATGAATACTGAAACTGAAAATTGCTAATCTTAGAGTTCGCACCCCTTACTTTATGTAATCATAAAATCTCAAATTCATGAAATCAATGCTGCCATGTTCTCTACTTTTAAGATATTCTCCACCTAGAAATTTACGAAGATAGGGATTGGAAATAGGTAAGAAGAAAAAAAAGGAAGATATTACAGCTATATCGCAAGTGGATAATATATGTATATGGTTTCATATAAGAAGACGTGGGCATAGCCGTGCATTGTTGGCTCGAACAAAGCCTGGCGGTGGCTGCATTCAATCCCAAGATGTGTACTCTCTTGCACTTGTACTTCCATGGGTACTCCTATCCCTACCCATAAAAGCCGTACCATTCTCCCGTAGCGAGGAGCCACACCATAAAGCTACACCAGCATCGGCCCCAACTCATGCCCAAGCCCGTAACTCTTTGCCCTGGTAACGAGGCATCGTAAAACACGATTTCATTATCGGGCTTTCGTTATATTAAAAGTTTCGCGTGTCACGGTAGGAGAGAAGCAGTAGACATTTTATTTTCTAGTTAAATGCATGCCTTGTGCAAAATCGAAACGAAACATCCTTAATGCTCACGTTTAAGACGTCAAACGTTCAAAAATGTATCGATACAACGAGTGTAGAAAATGCTGAAACCATCAGGCCATCTAGCGGCACGAACGAGCATCAGGTCCTGATCGTATTTCATGCAAGCTATTGGATACAATGTTATAAAGTGTAGTCGACGTTTGGTTAAATTAACCGTTGTGCAAAAGTATCGGCGCATATACAATCCCAGCTTCGTTGCTTATGGTAGAACAGCTTAAACCGGGTGGCACGTCAGAGTGGAACTGGGGGCCCTACGGCCCTACCATTTGCATACGAGATTTCGTATTGACTCGCGAATGCTTAACAACCCCGTTAAACATCACCCGCTGTGGACGCGCCATAATGTACTTCGACCGTTAATCGGTGAAGTGCGCGCATGTCGTCGAGGTTTTATAGAGAAACTCAGAGGCCATAAAGGCCCGAATGCAAATCGGTTTAGTTCACCAACAAACAAGGCAAAGGGCGTAAAATGGGGAACGTATGGGAGTATTATGGATACCTAATAATAACAATGAGAGTCGTAGAAGTCTGGTAAGTCTAGAATTCATTGATACCGTAATTCTCCTTGCTGCCGTTCCTTCTACAAATTTCCATCCTCTTCTCTTCCGAACGAGAACGCTCTCTTGGGAGCTGTTTCTGCGCCTTTGCTTCCGACGCGCCGTAGATCCTTCCGAAGTGCTATGTTAAAGCATCGCGACGGTCTAGGAGTAGCTTCGAGAACGTTAAGGAATACGGATTTCTCGAGATCGAATATCCGGAATGGATTACGCATTCTTACGCAACGCTCGGCTGACACGGCCGTTAACGCTTTCGCGTGGCTTTCCAGCGAGCATGAACTCTACATCTTACGGGAAAGGAAGGAATGTGCAGGAAGGCTGCACTATCGCGAATTTACTTTATTTTAATAGTGCCGGTGCACATCCTGTGTACACATTTACGGATGGGTGTGCACAACGGAGAAATCCCATTCGCTCGGTGTGTCGGAGACCTAATATGGCGCGGTCCGCATTACTTGATTCCTCCTCCCGGATAACCGGGAATTTGAACTCCATCCAAGTATTCTTTATGTCTGCAGCCTCTATACCTTGTACCCGTTTTCTTTATCAGTCAAAATGATTGTCTGACTCAAAGATTTTCAATCAAATTAGTTTCTCCTGCCCCTTTGAGATCATCTCTTCTCAGAAACGTAATGTCAGTGACGTAATATTCGTATGTAACAGATTCTACCATTTCTATGAAGACTCGATTGAGATCCGTGGCAAATTTTCGTAATACGCAACTAATAGTATAATTCTACTGACATTAACCGATCGTTCCCTTTTTCTCTTACATTAGCTACGTCCCATTATCTGCTAATATAGGTATGTACCATTTAACTTGTAATCATTGGTTTATACACATTCGATGCGATTATTCCCTGTACGCGTATCTCATGCCGTTATTCCAGCCTTTCCCTTTCTCTTTCTTCCGGAAACTACGGCAATCGAAGATTCCCCTCTGATCTATCCGAGTCGATAGTTAGATCCGACCTCGGTCGGTAATAGAATCCGTGAATTTTTTCCCAGTCATCGAGTGGTAATAGCTCAACCATATTCCCACATTCGTTCAAAACGTGAGACTATGCCACGCATATATAAATTTACAAGAATTTACGTTTAGTTGGCTGTAGATATTGTCTACAGCAATGACATTATATATTTTTTTGCCGTAAAATTCTAAACTCTAACTGTGCTTTGCTATGGGTATCCATTCACGTGTGAATAAGACATAAGTCAATTTCAATTTTATTAATGTATTATTATTATACACGCCGTGCCCTTGTGTATCGGAAATATAACAATATCCACGTCAGCGCATGATAATCATCATTATTAGCTAGATTGCACGTGATAACTTGTGAAATACGAAGTATGCCTATGAGACAGATTAGATGTTAGATAGACGTTAGATTTTAATCAATGGAACATGATCAATTTTCTAGATTCTATCACGTACTGTCTAATGATGGAAATAAATATATCTTAGTCGATTAAAGATATTATGTTGATAATAAGTTTGGCACTCTGAAATTAATTATAATGTTCTGTATTATACATTTGCCTATCGATATTTTATTATTGTAAGTAGATAAAGTTTTTTTTTACTATTTAATTATATGGATCCGTCTTCATAGTCTGCAGAAAGTAAATAACCATACAATGGCTATTTTAAACACAAATTTTTTGAAACAAAGTTTTTCAGTTCGCACTGCGAAAAGCAGAATGACACGCAAGATTAAAACTTTCCGAATGTCACTTATTAATTTCTATTTATTACTATTTATCTACTATATTATACTTTTATTGCTTCATTAATTTCCGACCTTCAACGTTGGACAAAAATGTTTATTCGTTATGCACACGTAATATTTCTAGTAGGCTATAAGTTTTCAAAAATTATAACTGGACAAACAGGTTTGCCTCTATGCAGATTAATGTTATTACATCTGCTACACCTAAAAACTGATTTTTTAAGTAAATTTTAACTTAACACGACTATTAAATTCTCCGGTTTCGCTCCTGCAAAAATTGATATGCGCAGAATCACGCGCACATAATAATCGCGAAAATAAATTTTTTAATTCACAAGTACCTATGTAAGGCTTTCCCATACGTTTCGTGCATTTGTGCATAAAAAATAACATTGACTCTTTTAACAGGTTCAACTGAAATTTTGTTAATTTTTCAAAACTTCTTATATCGTGAAAAAGTATAGAAGGATCCTGCACAGGAACACGCAGTATGTCATACATATGTATATCCGTTGTATCCGATTAATCAACTTAATAGAGCGGGTTGTAATCGGGCAAGACACTTCATTATACTTATTTGCTCTTCACTGTTGCATACCGCTAATCGGGAATTAATTAACCGTTTAATCATTAGCGCGCTCTGCGGCACGAGAAGTATACCTTCCAATCCTTTTGCAAGGTCTCCAATTCGAAGAACGATCGATAGATCACATTTTATCGTAGAAACTCGCTTGACCGGAATTCTCCAATATCTTTAAAAATCAGCTTTCAACTGTAGTCCCATCAACATCTTAGATAATTTTTATTCGTAATTTAAAATGCTTCCTTAAAATTTCATCAAAATGATAATTATCGATATTTCGATACTAAATACTATAATCGTAATCAAGGCTTGTAAAAACATCCAGTCGCACGCGTTACCGATTTGTTATATGGATCCGTTTTTATAATCCGCATCAAGTAAATAACCGTACAATATGGCTATTTTAAACACAAATTTTGGAATTCATTCTTGGGATTCCTATTTCTAATCATATGGTGTAATCATATGCAGCAACTTTGTTCATATTAAAATCAGTAGTAATCAATCCAGACGTAATACTATAGTTAAAGGATTAAGTACGATGTAGAAAAGGTATTACGTATTGTGTGTACAGAGTGAATGAAGTAGGTAAATAAGAGATGATTCTCGACAGTGAACAGAATTATAAGTCAGAGAAAGTAAACAGTAAGAAATAAAAATAAAGACAGAAGTATTATAAGCGAAGAGGAGAAAATAAATGTCTGTTTTATTTACAACTGTGTCGAGTAAAGAAGTTGGCAAGTGAAAACGAGGAACAAGGGCAAGTTCACTGCACTGAGTTGCGCTGCGCCGTATTGCGTTTCTCTCCTTTCGGATAGCCGTTTATTGCGTAATCCCACTAGCGTGTGATTAATCATGACCGGCGACGAGTGCTGCGCTACAAGGCCTAGGTTATATGAGCACATTAACACCAAGTGCCACTGGCTGGCAATCAGTCAACTACTTCTTCCTTTAAAAGTGACGGGGTATCAGAATTGAGATAATATTTGAGGTGCGATGCAAAACGATTGAACGTGAACTATGAAAAAAATGTGTAAATTGGTAACTAATTTTTTTTTCAATACCATGTACGGAACTAATCAACAAAAGCTGCATAATCACATGGACAAAAAATTATAGTTACGATTTATAGAGCAACGATTAGTATTTGGACAACAAATTTCTAGTGATTATAACAACAACGCTAGTAAGATTGACGAAGTCAACTAGTACGATTTAAGACCACAATGGTAAATTTTGACAGAATTGTTCTCTCGGGTACTAGAATTGTTGTCCAAGGACTAGTCTAGCTCTAGTAATGATTCTTCTGGGGTTACGAATGAAGAAAAATTTTTTAAATAAAGCGACTGACCTAACATGGTAATGTAATAACGATAACTTCTGAATTCGCAAGTTATTGAAAGGCCGGCATTAATTAATCCTAAGTGTCCAATCAGCATCGTTCAGTCAGACCAGGTGGCGATACGTGCATTTTGACCTCGCATGGAAACATTTGTGATAATGTGAAATGAATCAGCATTGAACGCGGTATGCGGTGGTATGTAGTACGAGAATGGCCGGCGATCAGATGGGCGGAGACCATTACTCACATCGCCAGCAGATGTCAGCCGCGCTGGGTGTTGTTATTAATTAAACGGCTGAGTGATAGACATCACACTACACACCGATTTCGCCCTTCTACCTGTGCTACCATCCCTATACTTCCAGCTCTGTCATACAATCCGCCTTACTGTTAGATATCATTTGTCTTTCCTACTGGAAATTTCTCCAGTTTTTATCACGCTTTCGTTAAAAACAAGATTTATTGTTTGGTACTGTTCCATGCGAATGCTTTCCGTTAATGTTCGTTTTTATTGCGATTACGCGTTGAACTTTTTTCATTATCTCTGTGCTCCCGCTTATGCTAGTCGTTATACGAGTGATGCGGTGTATCTACTGGAATAGAATCTTATCTCCGAGGAATCCACAGGTTATTCTATGTCCAATGTCATTTGATCGTCAAGCGAGCAAAAAAATTTTACCGATCGATCGCAATCATTACGTTCGACAGATACATACGGCTTATTAATATTAATGAATAGCCTCTCATAAGTTTTCCGTGATTTATGCCGCTCGCTCCTACGCCAATGCGGCACTTCGTAGCAACGCCGTAAATCTTTAAACCGACCGCTCGAGAGTGGTTTCTCTTCGTTATTCGACGCCTTCGAAAACCTTACGCCCACGATGGTCTTGCATGAGTTTGTTTTCTTTTTTAAGTTTTCATAGGATTGAGGAAACATGAAATAACATCTTCAGTCGTAATCTGCTAATTTTCGATGCATCAACGTTATGTATGAGCATTATAGTAGCGATTCGCTAAACTTTATACTGTGATTACGTCAAAAATGGAATTTATTAAATTTAAGCATAATTTTGTCTTACAGCTTATTTTTTATCGCTTATGGTATTCACGATTTCAGTACAGTTAATATTTTGATGACACGACTCTTATCTTATGAAATTTGTCCGATACTCAGCATCTACTAGACAACTGAAATTTTCGCCATCTGGTGCACTCACGTGTATATTGGGTTGTTAATGGGTATTGCACCAACTACTTGCTGGTCCATTTAAGTTCTATCGTAGAAATAGCTTCATACGATGTAATACTCCTGAATAATCTTATATAGCATATGTAGATGCTCTATTGGAAGTTTTTTAGTTTCTAAGAAAAACGAATAATGAGAATGACTTTAGGAGAATTTAAAAATAGAAAAAATTTGGGAAACAGCATCAGTACTAATTTATACTGGATTTCATGTTATTTTACAAGACACCCCCTATAGTAGGAAAAGATGATCGACCACAAGTTGCGCTTGTTCTGGATCGCACTCGTTGTGCCCATCGTATTTTTTGGTGATAATAGCGCCGAATTCGGCACATGACTGTAAGAGGGTCGTGTGGTCCACGGTGGTAAACACAATTTCAAGACGCAGAGAGTACTCTCTATTGCCGATAGCTTCAGGCTGCTCGACACTGCCTACATGTATAGATACTATTCCGTATCACGATCTCGTTTCTTCAAGAGTTCGCTACAACGAATTACTATTTGCTATATCACCATTTCTCCTGCATTCCTTAGTGTGCGCATGCATGTACGACCAATTCTATATGTATACCTGTACTAGACTACCTTTTACCCAATGGCAGTACGGTCTTCAACGTTGTCTCAGCAACTACAAATCGGGCGGGAATTTTTGAACGAACATGTATATGACAGTTTCACAAGTACGAGAGCACTTACTCTTCTGGTATTTTAAATGTCAGCGCAAATAGGATTACTTTTACCCGAACGGTTGCACCTATGCATTTGCTGATACAAACAAAAATAAATTTCACGAACGCAACATTTTCAAACCACAAGACATTTGCGATATTTATTTTTTCATCTGCATGACGAAACTGATTTTTTCTTTTTTTAAATAAATATCGACCCGACGTATTATAATGGTTTCCTTTATATTTTAAATATTGACTACATAAACGTTATGTATATTTGCTCATAAGCTATTTTCAAAGCGATAGTGCTAAACATCTGCAAATGTTACGGTTTGTGTATATGAAGAATCTTATTTCTTGTTTAAGCTTTTGCTTAATCCGTTGTCGTATCTTTAGATTTTCAGTTCCACACATTTATATCGATTTTTCGGATTTTTGCGCATGCGTCCCCTTGAAACCGGAATTGCTCGATATCTGCAAGTATTACTATACCATCTACTATTACTATTACTGTATTACTATAGAATGCAACATAATTTCTTATGCAAATTTCAGCCAAATTGGTTTAATGGTTTGCCCGATCTATTTGATAAAGAAATATTTGCTGCGTGGGTACGTGCAGGTGTGCACACACGCCCATCATTTTTACAATAGCAATGTCCCATCCGTTCGTACTTAAAAATTGCAAGGAAATCCTGTATCTTATTTTGAGTTCCTGGAAAACGTTAATACAATGCATCTAATCTATTGGCACTTTTAAATATCCAAATAAATATCCTGTACTATTTATTACGTGTAATAATATGATTACTATCAGCAAAGGAATGTCACTCGTATAACACTCAGAAAGCGTCAGAATTACAATGTTAACAGAATTGAGCACTAGTCAATGACACCACGCACTTATAATATATCAGGGCACAAGGAAACATTAGTGTCACACCTAACGTGTGCTAATATGTCGCCACAGCAAGACGAATGTGGTTCATTACTACTCGCTGTCGCAGAGAAACTCCACGAGGTACGCACGAGCCCATGTCCTTCGGCTCTTGACTAATGCAACGCAACGTACTGTGCTGCGAGGCAGTGCAACATAGTCTCACGCATAGCGACTACCTTATCTCTTCTACTCCTTTTTACTCTCCAACGCACAGCAGATTTCTGCATAATTTATATTCTGTAAATTTCAACCAAACAATGCGTGTCATCGAAATTTTTGTCGTTGGTAAAAAATTAAGGAAGAAATTTAATATTTAAAAAAAATATTTTTACCATTTGAATTAAGAATGGCTTAATATATAAATCAGCATATATACTGGGTGCTATTAATTGTAAGTAATTTCTTGCATTTCCGTGCTAAGGATATATCGTGGTATCGGCGAAGAATAATTAAAGTGAAGGTCATTCGTAATCATGTTTGATTTAGCAGATCTCGATGTCTTAGTCAATACTGCTTACATTAATAACGAAAATTTAATAAATATTGCAATTTTCATTTGTTTTACTCTTGACGCAACTAGAGAAACAAAATTACTCGAGCTTTAAGGGGTTAGGCCACTCTAGGATTTTCAAAAAATCGATTTTTTTTTGTTTTGTTAAAAAGGTACCTTAGTTTCTATAGAATTATATTACAAAAGATTATGTGCGTGAAAAATCCCTAAGTACTCGATTTTCGTATTCTAGGTATTGAAACACTATTCATGTTCTGACTTTCTACAAACTTTAAGGGGTTAGGCCACTCTAGGATTTTCAAAAAATCGATTTTTTTTTTTTAAAAAGGTACCTTAGTATCTATAGAATTATATTACAAAAGATTATGTGCGTGAAAAATCCCTAAGTACTCCATTTTTGTATTCTAGGTACTGAAACACTATTCATGTTCTGACTTTCTACAAACTTTAAACACGTTTATCTCAAAACTACATTTTTTAAGTTGGCCGGAAACATAACTCCGACAATTTTCAACCGATTCACTTGAAATTTTGAATATATCTTGAAAAATACATTGTCTATGGAAGTACGTAGGATTTTTTTATACAGTGCATAGTTCATTTGTTATTAACAATTATCTGATAATTTTTTACGCCAATTTTTCACTTTCCACTTTGGAAGTTCGCCATTTTGGCAAAAATCAATGTATCGAAAAAATCCTACGTACTTCTATAGCTATTCTATTAAATAATCGAAAAAACTTTGGTTTTTCATCATAACTTAAAAATTGCAGGACCTGTTTGTCCGGCCGTTTACCCTCCAGAAATAAAGGCGTCATCGGAGAAATGTTGCACAGTCGCCATTTTAACATATATCGCTTTGAAAAAATTATTTTTTATAGTTTATTACTTGTATAATAAAGGTCTTATTTTGTAATTCCAATTTATTTCGTGGTTCCGCTGTAAAAAATTCACAAAATAAGCCTATTTTATTCGCCTCTAGAGTGGCCTAACCCCTTAAGACGAGATTAAGTGTAAAACACAAAATATAAATGAACATTTCACTCTCATTTTATAATCAACAGGTTGATTATTATGTATTAAACATTTCGCGGTAGATTATATCGATATGTAATTTATTTAATTATTATTTTCCTTACAATATAATGCTGTATTTGTACTTTGTTATAACTCTCACACTAAGCTAGTCTAGGAATATTATTAGATATTTGTCAACAGAATATATTTAATATTTAAACAAATGTTTGTTCTGCTTTGTGCTACGACATATTGGCTATCTATATGTTATTTCATTCTGTAAAATTATCAATAAGATGGGTATTGACCTTCAATTTTATATGCTGGAAGATCCTTTTAATGGAATTGGTGTGGATGAATATTGAATATGGAAACGTGACTTCTTTTTTTTCAATCAATGTAAATTCCATTTACAAAAATATATTATGAGGAATTTTCAAGGCAATTTCCGGTACGTTAATTTTATTTAGATTACCTTCAGCTGTTATGGATGAATGAATTCATTAAAAAATTAGTCAAGCATCTCTCCGTAGGAATCGGCTGTAGGAGGAATATCACGTTGCATCACCGTCGCATAGTGTAAAGGCGACAGATAATCGCGAAAAGCTGCGTTTCCCGAATCATCTGTTCAATGGAAGGCCTTCAGTTTAATTATATGGGTTTCGCAATAGAATTTCCTTCGAATTTAATTGTAGTAATTAATCCGACCGATAAATTTTTTAATTTGCTCAATGGAATTCATTTAATTTTCCATGAATACTATAAATAAATTATTAACTAACAAAGAACTTTTAGTGTGTTTCAGGCAAAATTCTTTCATTAGATATCTCGCTATCTGTGAAATATTATATGGTAATCGGTATTTATAGCACAAGTATAACTGACGAAGTATTTTATAACGAATCAGACAAATATTTTTTTTTTTACTATAAAAATCTGTATTTCAGAATCTCAATACGTAACTTAAACATGTATCAGACTGATCATCCTTAATTACTAATCTCTTTTGCATTCTATTTTTAAAACCTTTCTTAAAAGGGTCTTATAGGAAAATTTCCCATTACCAATGGTTTTTTTCTGAGGGTAATGTCTGGTAAATCAATGGAAAACCATTCGTTACTTTGACGAAAAACCATTGGCAATAGAAAAATAAAACGGTCTTAGATATTTCTAAAGTTATTTATGCCGTAATTAAATATTTTGAAACGTTTACTGATTCTTGACATAAATTTTTACTAATGACATATGAGAAGGTGCTCCCTGAAGCAAATTAAATTTTCAAGATTATAATTAATTCAAATTAGATAAGATCATAAATTATCAATCTAAAGTAATAACAATACTCATAATATCTTGATAGAAATCAAAGTTTTCATTATGCTGCTACGTACCTACTTCCTGAACTATTGAGAAATAACACATGATGGATACCCTCTATCATCGTGTATTTCGAATTGTTTTTAAACAAAAAAAAGAAAATAAAAAGATTTCTTTTTCTATTAATTACTATTGATATTTTATATATCTATTGAATATCTTTGTAAGCTATAATTATTATGATATTGCCAATAAAAAAAAATATATCGCTAATAAAAAAATCTTACAAATTTTTCACGTCGGATTTTATCTGGCTGTCTCGCCGAGCATTTTTCAGCATATCTTACATTTTCGCCTGATTTTAATTTCATGAGATTTCTTCAGTCGAGAATTGACTCCACATGCATCAAGCCGCGAAACGAGCTTTCGGTATTCATGGACGAGATATAAGTAATATTCACACCAAAAAATAAATCTTCCATGCCCACTTCAAGAACGGAAAAGTGTCCTACATACAATGTGCGATATATTTAATGTACAATCGCGTCTATATCCTTAGATAATAAGCTACGTATGAACAAATTTCCAAGAACAAACAACAGGGGTTCAATGAAACAAGAGAGAAAGTGGAAGAACGAGAGGGACACTATCTCACGTATTCTCGTTACGCTTTTTCGACCGTTTCATCGATTTAATTAAATACACCCTATTCACTTGTAATGATCTACCCTTACCTGGCTAAACCCTCTTAGAGCTCATGAAAAAGAAATTGCCCACGACACTTTTTATCACCAAACGAATTTTCCCCCTCGCTTTTTGCTCGACTCACGTGCTAGATTGACACGAACTATATATGCCAAGATCCAATTGCCGAGGGGAGATGCAAGTTTCTGATTATAGAGGTTAGATTAATTTTTTTTTTCTTCACAAAAGCACACTACAGGAAGTACTTGATGATTCGCGAGATTCTGAGTCGTCGATTTTTTTTCCGAAAAAAAAGTCTCGCCTTTCTGACAGTTGACAGCTTCTTTCCAACCTCTCCAATCATGGGGCCTCCTTCACATTTCATCTCCTAGAGTGACCCAATCCTCCGTGAAGATTAGGGTGCGTCACGATGTTTCAGTGTTTTGGCGTTTCGGTACTGTCGTAAGACCCTCGAGTTCTTTTCGGCGCGAAAGGGAATGGGTTACTGGCGGACGTAGACAGTGAATTATGGGCGTTATTGTCCGCCCGCGAACAACGGCCCGCCTCATTACATGTGCGAGTTATTGACGCCAGTCCGCCCCGGTGGCTGTGCTTACACACCATCTTCTTTTGCACTCTCCACTTTACCTCAAAGTTATCCAGGCTCCGTGTATTTTCAATGCAGACATTTTCCACTAGGACGACCCTTAAAATGCGAAACATGTCGAGTACACATTTTTAGACTGCAAGTGTCAGTAGATGAATTTATGGATGCATGTTATACCACTGGCAAATTATACACTTTTTTTATCGTAGGGTTACTTGCAGTTGAAAAGTTTTATGGATTTTAGTAGAATGTCTTAAAAGGCAAATTACAAGTGCATTATACATAACTTGTCTGAACCTTTTTTTGGTTTTTGAAAGTTCAGAAAAAAATTAATTAGATGCGTAAAAAACACATGATGAGTTAATTTAACCAGAGAGCATTTGTCGATTTTAGACCTCTTAACAATGAAATGCGTGCTTTTAATATTTCAAATATTTTAATGGTAGTTGTCCTTTGCAGTATCACTTAACCAAGGATTATGCAAGCTTAAAAAAATCAATTAACAGAAATTTGAGAAATTATACGTAATCGTCCAAGCATTTTTCTAGTATAATGTTTATCTTTAACATCATAAAAACATCGGATAAATATTCATGATACATTGTGTTTTCACAAACTTATTCATCAATTAATTTTATGTACTGTTATTTTTCCTATATTCCATACGACTTTCAATTCCAGTAGTACTCTCATATATTGAGCTTTCTTGACGCATTTGCTTTTCCTAGTTAAAAAATATGTAGGAGAAAATATTAAAAAGAAGAGGTATCAATCGTTAAAGTTTCACAAGAAAGAAATCTTGTCATTTATCAGTTTCAAATATAGTATTTGGAAACATTGATACCTGGAAAATTATTGACCATTAAAGTAATTCGAACTTTCTTGAACTTCAAACTTTCCTCCATGAAGAACAGCAAAAAATATAATGAAATTTGTAGTGACTTGAATTATTAAATTTATTAGTACATGTGAGAGTAATACCAATTGTTCACTGTAGACTGCAGCGGAAGTTCTAAAACATAAAAAAAGATTCAGAATACGTATAATGCTACTTTAACAGTAATTTCTATTTAACTTATTTTTTAGCTACGATTTTTTTTCCGTAAAACGTACTCTACTTTCATATAGCATTTTGAACTCTATACTTTTTCATTCCATGACTTTTTAACCATTGACATATAAATTACTACTGAGTATTAACTCATTTGAAAATTGCCAAGTATCACCAGAGTAAACTGACAAAAACACCATTTGAGATTGTTACGTGGTCCATAATATGGTTACGCTTTTTTTAATCTCAACGCCAACAAGGGGGCGAAAGTGTCGGAAGTTTTATTTGCACTTGCGAATTCCTAGTGCCTTAGGGTCCATATTTCGGTTACGCTTCTCCTCGCTGAGAAAGAGGGAGTGGCTCGACGCATCGTCCTGCAATTAAGTTTGTTAATGCCCCTTGCCAAACCCACCAAGTTCTGGCCGTTTATCGCGAGCGTTAATAAGAATGGCTGACGCCATCGTGTACGATTTCCGCGGAAGAGAAATGAGCTTCGGTAGAAGAAATGCTAATACTTGCATATACGATTTCTGGCAACGAGTGACAAACATGTATCCCGCAGTGGTTAAGACACTCACCTTTAAATCCTGTAGCCGCCGTACCTTATTGTTACATGTCACACAAATAATTGATTTTACATATTACAGCCATATTTGTTGCCCCGAGTAATGAAATTATATGAAGGAATTATTTATACTTTTCGCGTTAACTAAACTTAAATAACGAAAAGAAATGCCTTGATTTTTGCAGGAAAGTCTTAGTCGGCAGAATACTTGTTCATTGAAAATTTTACAAAAATTTAACTGTCTTTTCTGACGAAAATTAATATAAATCTTGACTTCAAAACGTGCCTATAAACTAACTAGAATTATAAACTTATTTGAATGTCTTCTTACTCATGGAGTACAGACATTTACATAAGTACAGATTGGTCATCAAGTTCATAAATCATGGAGTACCTTGAAGCCTTGAAGTACCGGGGGGTCCTAATAGCAACATCAAGAAATGTTATCCGACAATGAGTCGAATGCAGAGGCTATATAAACATAAGAGTCAAAGTGAAAGGGAGGAACAAAAAATCTTTGAAGTCCAGGTTGACAGTTAGATTGTCCTCTTCGATGTCCGAGAGGAAGTCTCGCCTTGTGGAAGGGTTAATATCAAGACGTGTCCTGCAGAGTCAGGATGCATTGACGACGGGCTGCCTGATGCAATTGTGCACATGTGGCCAGTGTCGGTAATAAATTTCGTAAAGTAAAAACGTGTGTGTGTGTGTGTGTGTGTGCGCGCGCACGAACTTTCTCTCTCTCTCTTTCTTTCTCTTTCTCTCTCTCTCTCTCTCTCTCTCTCTCTCTCTCTCTCTCTCTCTCTCTCTCTCTCTCTCTCTCTCTCTCTCTCTCTCTTGTTGTCTGACTTACGAGAGATTGATGGAGCGACGCGAGAGGTGAGAGCACCAAGCTGAGAGTGGCCCTTTGCTCCCTGGAGCAGTGATCGTCCTGAGGGTAGAAAAAGTTGCCACCAAAGAAGTCGACAGCTTCTCTTCGCGTCTCTTCTACGTCGACATTGACTGTTCTGATAGTAACTCTCATGCTTCGATTAATTTTCGCTTCTTTGAAGATCTTTTTCATTTTTTTGTTTGTTTTATCAAGTCGTGTATACGTGATTGGTACCTGTCAATTACGAAACTACGATTATCCTATTGTCTTACTGTAGTACAGAAATATTAACCCTTTTAGTGCCGGACGACGATATATCGTCGTTCGCTACACTTGCGAAAAGTGCCGGACGACGATATATCGAATCTCTCGTAGCGCGATTTACAAAAAAATAAATGAGCAAATCTTATCGTCCTGAACGTTTTCTAAAGCTCTCATAGTAATTTTTTTGAGAAATATAAATTGAGAGATTTATATTTCTTTCCCCCACTTCATGATTATTTAAGCAAAACGTTATGATATATTATTAAAGAATAAAAAATCCGTTTCGTATCAGAGACTATTGCAATTTCTTAACAAGTTTGAGATTACAATTATCTGAAAATCTGCCGTACCTACCAATGGTGATTTTATTACGATCCTGCTGCTATCTCAGGATTACAGAGTCCTTTCTTACCGACAACGAAAGTGATCAGCAGATGCACGTCATCTTAGCTCTATTCATAATAATTTAGTTATCCCACATAAAGTTAGACCACAATAGTTCTCTTTAGACATTCTGATGAATTCTTACGAGCCTCTGTGCGTGAGATATAGACATATGAAAAGTAGGTATTCATAATCATAATCTTTCTTCATTGCATTCTTCACGAGTAACAATTTAAATTGTATGTGTGTGTATGCCTACATGCATTAAGCAATTTAAAAATCTTCATAATTAGATATTCTAATTAAACCGTCCTAATTAATACGTTAAAGATGTATGTATACGTCTTCGAAATCGTAAGAAACGTCTCATTTTATAACCTCGTAAAACTATCGATTAATTTGTAATACACGATTCACTGGTAGCCTGCAAATGGCAACCCGTACTACCCGCTTGCGTGTATGGAAATCTTGTAAGGAGAGCGTGTAGTTATTTTCTACACAGAATGTCTATATCTTCAACGTGAGTGGATTTTACACAGACTGTCTGAGGAGTCTGTGTCGGCATGAGATACAGGATATAGTACCTACTTATTCGATGTCTTTTCGGAGGAAGGGGAGGGGGGCAGGAAGAAAACTTGGGTGAATAAAATCCTCGCGACTGGTCCAGCTGGACAAAGCACCATAAGTCAGCAAGATATGCTGGATGGGTCTCCATTCGCATTTTTAAATATTTAGCACATTCGTCTCGGATACTTATGGTCCAGCATGGCGTGTGGAGGCTTGGGGAGTGAAACCGTCGGTGCCCCGCTGTTTATGCGCATTTGACTAACCGACGCTACATTTTCCAACACAAAGAGCGAACCGCTGTGCAGGACTGCTAATTTGCCCTTGGAAGATAATTTATCGTGGCAAGGGTATCATTGGGATATAGGTTCCGGATATTATCAAGGCTTGATATACCAAAGGAGTACGTTAAAAATAAGTTTTAACGAGTAATAAACGAATAGTTACAGGATATTTTTCTAAAATTTATATATGTCACAAGAAACAAGATGGAAATTAATAGCGTACAAAGTAAAAAGATTATTTGTAACTGAACTCTCATCTTGATGACTGCCGGGACCATAAATACTCGATAATCGATCCTGTGATGAAGGTTCTACGATTTTGGCACGCGGTACACTTAGAAAGAGGCTAAAGCCTTCCGAGGGAACGAGGGGTATTTGTTTAAAAAGGGCTCTAAATCAGTAATAACTGGGACCGAACCAATAATATACGACCTCTCTACTTGAGGCCTCGGAGGCCGAAGGCGTACATGGCCGGCCGGGAGGCAACTAACATTCTTGATTTTATGGCCCGCTAGTTCTATTGTGTTTTGTTCTTTGGTTTTATTTTACCAGGTCGCTTGACCGTATAACCAGTCGCGGCCACCAACCAAGTCTTTCCTTTTCACTCCTTCGGTCGAACCTTTCGTATACCTAAGAACCTTTTGACCAAGATCGTACGTGTGTTTATTTAATTGCCCATTTTATTGCGACACGCCCCTGCTCGGCTCAACGTGATCGATAAATGTAAGCCAACGACCGAAGAGGGTATACTTACCCTTAGTATCACGTCCAGTGCTAGACACGGTCTTCTAACAAGTATTTCATCGAAGCTCCACGAGTTCTCTGCAATTTCTACAATAAAAGGGTTGTACCAGAGTCGGTACGTTTAAGCGATAAAAATATTCGGACCTTTTAAATATCTTCATTATCAGAGCAGATAGGACGTGGTTATAAATTATACCGTGACGTGACTACGGGGGTGCAAACTGCGATATTACCGTAATATTTTTTTACCTTTCTTATAATATACTCCGGTAGAAGATACTAGTTAGTGGTGGTTGACAGCTGCCGGATATGTGTGTGTCTGTGGGCCTTGGTTTATCTCGTTAAGACGGTAATCAGCATAGCGTAAAACCGGGACGGTAATTGCCGTCATTGAATTCTTACGTCTTGGATATCCCTTGGATTTATTATTATTGTGAATGCACAGTCCTAGAAATCCTATATTGCATAGTTCATATATTATAATAGTACTTTTGCACTACTTGGCATTACATCTAAACTGTTAGTTTCATGGGAGTACGTAATTAGAGAAATATAGGAAAAGTTATACATGAAATACCAAAATTTCTAAAATGAAAGTTATGCAAATGCACTCTGTCGTCAGTGCAGGGCTATTGGGATTTTAATTACGAAGATCGCTAAGAACGCCACTGGAAGGTTATTTTAACCTGATCACGTATTAAGATCTACGTTTATGTTGATTTTTTTCTTATCGAAATGCTTGTGATCCTTAGCCATTTAATCAATCCACAAAGTCACGAGTATATATGTATAACAGGGTGGAGTAACGATCCCTGGCATCGTCGATCGGCTTACGTTAAGAAGAATTATAGTACAGCCGAACATTAAGATCAGCATCAGAAAGCTCCATCTTAAAAGGTGGAAGCTAACTCCCGGAAATTCTTTCATAGCCGTAACTATTTCTCCCTCGTCGTTATCGAGAGCCGTAGAAAACTATCGCGGGAATCGAGCGCGAGTGAAAATACTTAAACGTTCGTGAATGGCTCGTATATAAGGTTAATGGAGGATATAGTCTCGCGTTTGTAATTAGGACAGAGTGGCATAGGGAGAAAATGTAAAAGAAACAAAAAAAGCGAACGGAAACAAGAGGGAAAGAGGAGCATTGTATACACACGAGCAAAGCCGATCACAATATTTATCATGGATCGTTTCCATCATCGTTAAATCGTTCTGTGCATCAAATGCAATTAAAGTCCAGCACAGATAAAACTAATGAGACGGTATCGAAACCTATGAATATGCCCCAATATAAATCTTCTTGCACTGAAAATTAAAATGATCCTCATAAACTCATGTTGGTATCATTCACTCAAACCTATATGTGCTATACGTACATTCTTTTTCTTTAAGTTTTTATACGTAATTTTAAAAATTCCTATTTGGCGGTGTTTATAAAATGCACTATTCACATTGAGTATCTTTTTAAGACAAAATGCTTTCTGTTTCGATTGGTCCTTCCGTAATATACCTCAGAATTGTTACCGATTAGATAAACCTATCATTTTGAAATGGTACAGTCAAAATCGAATCTAGCGCGTTTCTGTCCAGGAAAATTGTAGACGTAACGCGACACGACGCGGAGCATCCTCATCTTATCGTGGAGATAATATGACGCCGCGGGGTTCTGTCCCGGTAACTTGGAAATTGTCCTGTCCCTAGCAAAAATTGGCTGCTATCCGAGCATCTCCTATAGCCTTCTCGTTCTCTTGGCGCACCTACTTTTACCACCCTTTATAGATCTGCCCTTTGTAAGCACCCCGTACTCTTCGAGAGTTCTTTTAGTTCGGTAAAGAGAAAATTGAATCGTGCGCTCTGCACTTGTCATTTCTCATCAGACTGGTTTACCATTCTTTATTTATAGTCACTATATACACGTTGTTCCGTCTAACGTGCCTGATAGAATTGTTGCTCCGCAAGAGTGAAATTATACTGTCAAAAGACATCCTGTTGTTCGGTACACTTATAATTCGATAAGGTAAGGGAGATCAGTGTAAATTGCGCAACTTCTCTTTTTTACAGAAAGAAATAGTGTCGTCAGGTCACCGAGTAGCTGAGCGGTTGTGCTACGATGTCAATTGATAAGAGTACCAAATAGTAAAAAAGTGTGAGTGTAACACAGTGTGAGAGAAGCCTGTATCGTTTTATTAGGTGTAACATTCCGTACAATGCTGTTGTTTTTTGTAACCTTATCGTACTGGAAAAAATAATTAAAGATCAATAGCATAAAGTTCTCTAGCTTTATATTGTCTTAAACTACAAATAGAGAAGATAATCGAGAAGACAGTGATCGCAGATCAGGGTGCACATACTAGTAATAAGTCTAGGAGCACTTCTAGGTACTAAGCTCACCGACAGGATTAACCCTTGCCTGCCGTGCTAGTTAGTAAAATCCGAATGTTCTTCGAATTGAATTAAATTTCCATCGAAATTCTGGGTTTTGTATCAAGTCGAAGTTTCCGCCATATCCCATCGTTGATGTCGTTATCGGTGTCGATATTGATTACATAGATTTAACATAGTGATATACACTGGTATATCCTAGAAATAAAATTATCCTCAATATTAACTTCTTTTTCTAAAAACAGATACACGATAACCACAGGGTTTCCACTAATTTATTACTGCCTATCATTTTATCTTTGATGAAAGTCTATTGTTAATGATAATTTTTCCTTTGATCACACATAGTATTATAAAGATAAATGAATATGCATCCCCATCACGTAGGTAGGGTTTTTAAGAAAGAAATAACTACTAGAATACAAACCAGACGAAGATAAGGAATCACCCGCAGCCCTCGATACCCGCCACACGTCAGAGTGTCGAAAAATGTCTGGTTTGTAGCATAGGATAGTTTGGGACGATCGGAATTCGGGAGATCCTTTTGGAGACGAAAAAAGGCAAGGCCTTTGACCTCGGCAAATCGTGAATGTGATCTGAGGAGATCAAGCGACGCGCTTTTCAACCTCCTTCGCCCTCTTCGACATTTACCCTTATCCTCAAGTTGAACCTACGCAACCTCCAGCATTGGGCTCCGTACACCCATGAACGACCACCTAAGCGGTTTCAATATTGGCCAGAACCCTCTTCTCCTCCCTTCTCCCTACACATTTACATAAGGTTCGATATTGGATGGCAGACTACAGGCAGACGCCTTACCCTGGCTTCACGTCTCTTCTTAGAGTCCCTTTCATCCCCTACGGCAAGAACGTTTTTGTCTAGGGTCGTTACGACTTTTTCCATTTCTCAATATCGGCCTCCTCTTCGGGACCGCTTCCAAGGTCCTATTGGGAAAATTCGTACAAGGAAATTATGGTTCATCCTGGAGACATCAGAGAACCGGCGTCGCGTAAACTCGCTGATATATTGGCGGCGTAAGGAGTCTAACAATAAGATATCTTATCCCAATTTGTGTACACGAATTTCTTTACCCGTTTGACAAGGGAACGCAAGTTATTATGTTACATAAGATTCTGGTGGGCAGATATTTTGCTTTCTTACAATTTTTTTGTAATGGAAATTATGTTAGAATAGATATAATAAGGTAACATTAATTTAATAAGGGACACAATTATGATGCTCTCGATCGAATGAGTAATGAACAATAGAGAAGAAAACTTTTAATAAAATGCACATCTACCATCAGCAGTTTTTTTATACTTTATTAACTTCTTTTGACTATCCGCCTGTCTGATCAAAGGAACAAAGGAAAAGTTATGTAATTCGTTTTATTACATTTTTTTCGCATGAACAGAAATGCAAACTTGTAGTGAAGGTAATACTGTTGCTTGTACGATCAGTAACGTACAAGCGTTTATTCGGGCAACTGTTATAAGTTCTCATGATATTCGCTACTTTTCGTTATACACAGAGAAAACAGAAACAGTAATGGTTCTTAGTCTGGTTAACAGTGAGTCCCACTTTGCAACAAAGTATTCGTCCTTAACCAATTCAGTAAGACTTTCCTTCTGCACAATGATAGTTACTTTCTCCTATATAATCAATACTATTCGTCGCTCATTTCCTATGGTACTTGGGACTTGCTGCTGTTCTCTTTTTTCCGTCTAGTTTCGATATGTTGATAATTTTTTATTTAGAAAGGCGTATTTTCATACAACATAAATTACATATTGTATCATTTATATGCGTTACATAGTCCCTTAATTGATTAACTGATCTTCTATTAAATAAGTTGTTGAGTGTACAATCTGCGTATGAATCGCGCAGTCTACACTATTATCATTATTAAAACTGTTCTACAGTTGCAAAGAGATTTCTTATGAAAATATGTCGAATTGCGTATGATAATAAAAAATTGTATGGATAATTAGTGAAGAAAAGTAAACATTAATTTGAAAAATGGTTTAATTCATGAATAGTAGAAAAGATGAAAAATATTAAAAATACCATAGCCCACAGTTTTTGTTGAGGCATGACTACATGACAAGTGTGGTCAGGTCAAGTTTCATGCAATTACTATCGCAGACCAATTAACTCGTCACACATATGCCGGTTATACATTGGCGACTAATCAGCGCAATTTACTAATGTGATTCAACTGCGCCACTATCGCGTACATTGTTCTGAATGTAATTCCTCAGTAGAGGGGCTGGGTCGACGCAGATGTTAAAAAAGGGAGATAATATTGAGGAAAAGAGATTGAGAAAAATCGGATTGAGAACCCATGAATTTCAGTAACAGAAAACATAACAAATTGGTCTTTTTATTCTGGGGACTTAGTCAAATTTATAAATAACAATTTCAAGAGGCAAGAGAATAAGTATAACGCGAGACAAGGCCCAGTTCGAGATACGTGAAACAAAGTAAACCCAAACTAAAGCCATGCGATACAAGGTCCTCTAAGGACACGTGAACAATATTGGTAAGAGAAAAGATAGTATCCGGTATTCGGTTCATCTTACACAGAATTATTCTCTATTCGACGTAACGATCCGTACGCGAGAAATTAGACAAGGGGAATTCTATAACACCCGGAAGTGAAAAAGATCGACTAGTAATAACGGCCTGTCGCGACACAAATTATCCGGAGCACATCGAAAAGTTAGGTATCGGAAAAGAAAGAATAGTGACTCCAAAAGATACGCAAAATACGATAGAACGCGAAAACAGAAAATATAGGACTTAGACTAATGGAAAGACAATACAGGAACTCACGAGATGCGTGGAACACCAATTCGCTTAACAGTTCCTCAGGGTCACCGAGGCACAAGGCTAAATTCAATAGTACATTTCGAGAATACAGAAATTATTAACGGAAGGTACGAAATTTTTTCCTGGCTGGCGAAACGCGAACATCTGGTAGGTCGAAACCAGGAGGAACGAAACGGAATAGATCTGAACGTGCCACTGCACGAAAGCCGAGACGGAATTAGTATATTGTGCAACTAGGGGGGGGAAAGGGCTATTTCTAGCGAGGGCGAGATTTGAGCACGAGTCGGGCGCCGAAGGCGCCCTCGACTCCAACTCGTGCTCAAATCTCGCCCGAGCTAGAAATTGTCCTCCTCCCCTAGTTGCACACTGTGCTTTTCTTGACAAGTGCAGGTAAAGGCTCTTTGTTATGTATTTAGAGTAAATGGGAAGTTGTGCATTTTGAATCGTGCACAACTCTTTTCCCAACTCCAATCACAATGGTATATTGAAAAAAATAAATAAAATTAACAAAATTTTTAAAATTTTGAAGAGCGGGAGGGAATATTCATTCCCTCCCGCTGTAGCGGGAGGGAATCATTCTCTCCCGCACGCTCGAAATGAGCAACTTTCCATTCACTTTAAATGCATGAAAAAGGGCCTTTTTCATGCACGTGTTAAGAAAAAGATTTTGTCCTTTTGACAAAAGGTGCTTACCGTTATGTTGCATTTTGATACCACATGCAGGACAACTTCTTAATAGAACCGGCCAAGACGGCTGACCAGAAACGAATTGCGGCACGATAGCGAAGTTACTATCGACTCGGTCCTAGTAGACTATAAAATAGTGCCTTTTCGGCGAATCATCGTCGCGGAAGAATTATCTACTAGTACTGCTACGCGGAAATAGTGAAGTATACCAATGGCCTCAAAATAAAAATTTACGGGATTGATCTCGAAGCGACATATCACCAATAACCCTTCAGGAGAAGGACGCTATAAACTCGATAATTAATTGTTGGAGTCTCTCTGTGATCGACGATATGCGATACGCGGAAGGACGGTTAAAACTTAAATAGCCAAATCCTGTTAGTAGCCTAAATGGCGGTGTGACTCTACGTCTGATCGGTTGACCCGGGATCTTCAAAGCTGTCACAAGCTCGCTGCCGTAGCTTCGGGGTGCCCAGGTTGCTCTGGTGGTGATCTTCGTGTAGACCAGGTCGGGATGGCTGGGTGGCGGAGGTTTATGAGGCCTGGCGCGGGGTGGCTCCTGTTCCCCATCCTCTTCGGTACCGCTGATGATCCCCTCTTAGCACATCGATACCGGCAGTAACGTGAAGAACGAGATGGTCCATGACGATGCCTTTCTCAGTGCCGACCCCGTACCCAATTTGGGAGGCGTCGGCGATGGGGTGGAAGCGTCTTTTTGGTGTTTTTGGATCGTTCTCCACTATCCTAGCTGCAGCCTCGTGCTGATCCTCCTCCAGCAACGTGAAGGTGTTAGATGTTGTGGCCGAATTCGCAACGCTTGAAATCGTTTTACAACAAAAATTAGCGTAATGTTCGATAATTCAAAAAATTGTGACCCTGGAGTTCTTACCCGTAATTTACGTAACGCGATGTTAAGGGACGGCATACATTTTTCAGATATACTTTAGGAAGAAACGTTCGATGTCTCAGATGTATTTAGAAAGTTTCCGGAAATATAATTCATATAATTAGATACATAAGAGATATATCATATATATCTGGTACATACATTACAGTCCTGCTTCGTTATAAGCGAATTTCTCCGCCGCTCCGCTTGGTCGAGCTTTATAGCTTCCCCCGCTAAAACTCTGTACATCGGACGGACGGGATTTCAGCGCAGACGTGTCGTTATAAGCGAAAAAGCGATTGCGTGAAATCATATACAGGGTGTAAACGAAAGATACGACCAACAATTAATGGGATGTTCGGCATCGCGAGCCGAGCAAAACGTTTTTTTTTTAAACTTCATACGACCAAAATTAACCGAGATATCGAGGGTTAAAGTTTTCCTATCTCAACAATGTGAAATGCACTGAAGAGGCGATGGATTTACTGTGCATTGTCTTATACGCACAGGTAACATCGACAAATGACAAGCGACGGAGAAAGTGCTTGGATGTGCTCGACTAGAAGTTAGCTGCAAGCCGGAGAGCAGAATGGAGCAATCGTTTACATGCAAAAGTTTTGATCAGCTGTCACGATGACATTCTGATCGTACGTTCGTGTGCATCCGCGCTTCGACTGTTTCGGCAAACAGAAAAAAGGGAATTTCTTATGAAATTTTATTTAATTGCTGAAATTAACAGAAATCGCCTACATACATTCATTCCTTTGACTACATACCTAAACTAATTGGAACGAGGATTCCAGCAAAAAAGCTAAAGTGGAAACCTAGTTTCCTCAGGGATAGTTAATATTTCGAAATACAGCAGAGAACGATAAACTCAGAGTAAGAATTTGCAAATGAATGAACCAAAATTGATGATGAATAAAATAATATGTCTATTCTCACTACTCTTTCGAAGGACTTTTACTGCAAAATATTTTTTATCCCACCGAGCCATAGTACGACCATTGATTATTTGAATCGATTTTTCCGTTACAACGCTCGTCGTACGATCTGCTTCCCACATAATCAGCACGTACATGGTTCCAGTGACGATAAATAAAATTATGATTGACGTCTTCAAAATAAGATATTCAATTAAAATTTGACAGGCCAGATCAAACAAGTGCATATAGTTACCGAGTAGGATGGAGTATTCGTGGTGTGCTCGTATGGATAAAACATTTGTTGCTTTTAATTGACTGACTAATTTATGAAAAAATGTAATGTAGTGAATTAGTATACGCCAATTAATAAAAGCGCTGCACTACTCAATAACAGGTTACTACCGTTTCGAAATAGAATTAATGGTTTCATCAAGATAGTTCTGCTTTCAACTTAAGTTTAGAACAAGTTGATCATAAGTTGAGAACAAGTTGGTCATAAGTTGAGAATACAAGTTGAGAACATATTGGAAACAAGTTGAGAATATATTGAACATAAGTTGAGAACAGATTGGTAACAAGTTGAGTATAAGTTGAGAACAAGTTGATCATAAGTTGATCATAAGTTGAGAATACAAGTTGAGAACAAGTTGAGTATAAGTTGAGAATAAGTTGATCATAAGTTGAGCATAAGCTGAGAACAAGGTTAATTATAAGTTGAAAACAGGTTGGGAACAAGTTAAGCATAACTTGAGAACATGTTGAGTAAAAGTTGAGAAAATACACATTGGTTCATACAATTCGAAAGCATTCGCACCGGCTCCTGGAAGATTGCATCTGCAATAACTTCAAGATTTCTGCATCCGCAAAAAATGTAACCAGACGACTTTTCGATTCGATTGCTTAGAAACTAAATTATTGTCGAATCGGTACTATTTACAGTTTCTTGTGCATGTCATTATGAGTCTTTTGGAAGAAAAAAAAGTTGTTGAAAAATTCAACGTCATGAAAATTATTAAATGCTGATTTTTTTTATTTCCAATAGTCCTGTACCCCCTTAAGTTAGTCTTGAATGGCAAAAGAACTAGAGATTAGTTCGTCATCCACTTTAGCTTTTTTGCTGGAATCTTCGTTCCAATTAGTTTAGGTATGTAGTCAAAGGAATGAATGTATGTAGGCGATTTCTGTTAATTTCAGCAATTAAATAAAATTTCATAAGAAATTCCCTTGGTTCTGTTTGCCGAAACAGTCGAAGCGCGGATGCACACGAACGTACGATCAGAATGTCATCGTGACAGCTGATCAAAACTTTTGCATGTAAACGATTGCTCCGTTCTGCTCTCCGGCTTGCAGCTAACTTCTAGTCGAGCACATCCAAGCACTTTCTCCGTCGCTTGTCATTTGTCGATGTTACCTGTGCGTATAAGACAATGCACAGTAAATCCATCGCCTCTTCAGTGCATTTCACATTGTTGAGATAGGAAAACTTTAACCCTCGATATCTCGGTTAATTTTGGTCGTATGAAGTTTAAAAAAAAAAACGTTTTGCTCGGCTCGCGATGCCGAACATCCCATTAATTGTTGGTCGTATCTTTCGTTTACACCCTGTATATTTGGACATAAGATTTTACTGTATGTAAACAGATATATAGTAATGAAAAGCTATTATTTTAGTTAAAAAAGATTACAATATCAAGATTTAAAACTGTAACAGGACTGAATTATCTTTATATTCTGAGAGATGTCATAAATACTATTTTTTCCATAAATTTATTGGTAACAGCAATAAAATAAGCAAGATTTATTATTTCACTTTCAAGTTTATCAACTGTAGCATATCCAAGAAGGCTTACGGCAATGCGTTGGACTTCCTTACGCATTTAAAATAACAATATATTTATGAGATCATGAGCTACTGGTATTATCATAATTTATTTGCCTAAGTTATTGTTAGTGAAAAAGCTTTTTTTCATACTCAACCGAGCTAACGCTTCAACTCGTCCGTGTCTCCTTGTCAGATAAAGTAATTGTAATTATAACGGAAAACGGTGATGTTCATGGACACCACTTATAGATGCGCAAATTCCTATCTTGCTGCATAGTAGTGGGGAAAAGCTCGATGAGGCAATTTTTTAAAATCCTATTTCCCTAACCGCCCGAATCTTCTCTTATTACGAGATCCATGAGTTCAATGTGTTTTTTGACAGTCCGAAAACAATGAAGTCTCTAGCAAGTTCCACATAGCTCTGCATAAAATTGTCGTTACAAAGTATGCTTGCGCATGATTTTGTACAGAAATATATTTTATTTTTTGATTTTAGCATAGACATCCATAACTTTATGGAAAGTCACTTGTCATTTGCTAAGCATTACACTGTATACGAACTGTCAAAAAAGATATTGAAGTCTGCAATACCATTAATTAAAGCATAGACAGAAAATGTGAACTGACTTTGCATTTTAAACAGTCTCGATTGTCAATCGTCAAACCCCGAAAGTAAGATAAAAATAATCGCTGATTTGCGATTGGGGTAAATTTGATTCGTCGTTCAGTTTCCCGGTGGGGCAGATAATGGTATCTCCAATTGGACGTCCACCGACGAATGAATACTAATAAGAAGAATATAGGGATGGTGCGCGACAATGGCGTAATTGAGCATAAAATTGAATTCCAGATGGCGATATAAGTTAGATGTCCAATGAAACGGAAAATACCGCCAATCCTATGCGAGCTGATGGAATCTACAGAGATTCTCATATTTTACATATTTCCGACGTATTGTTTCTTAGCGCTTTATTCTTTATTAGACTCGCTTGAAATTATTGTTAGGTAAGTATAATCAGTACACCAGTTTAATGTAAAATTTGGACAGATCGAAAACAGTGAAGTCTGTAGCAAGACATACGTAACTCTGCATAATATTTTCATTGCAAAGTATGCATGCGCAAGGATTTACAACGAAACATATTCAATTGATCTATTTTAGCATAAATTTTCGTATTTTTATTAAAAAAAAACCCGTGTCATTTGCCAAGCATTGCACTGTTTGCGAATTGTAAAAAAAAACATTGAACCCGTGAACCGACTATGCTATATAGCTAAGGAGCAAAACTCACTCTACTGTGTATGCAACTATTACATTCTTTGCGTATGAAATTGTAACATTACCAGTATACTGGCAATACTGGCGTTCATCCATATAAGCCAGTCGATAAAACTCATACGTCAGTCTGTTTAACCGGTGCATTTTTATTCTATTCGAGGAGAAAATTATCATCGATTAGCTGGAGCACTAGCATCATCCAAATAAATGCAGTCACCTAGTAGATACGCTTACAAAAACATGTGAATCATTAAGAAATTCGACCTGATATATTTTCAGCTTCATGAATGATTCCAAAATATTGTGAGTTTACAAATTATTCTTAATTCGAGACTGTTTGTCATATGAGTTGTATGCATTCGATATTTAAGGCAATTATACATGTGGAATAAGAATTGCCACTACGGATCGCATGTTATACTTTTCCCCTTAATAAAGTAATACCACCACACCTACCAGGAGAGCTTAGAAGGATAAATGTATTAGCTGTCTCCGGGTAGCAGTTTTTATTTTATACAGGCAATAACAATTAAGAGCATGTGAATGAGAAAAGATTGTACAATCGAATAATACTGCAGGTAATGGAAATTAAGAAGTCTATTTTCAACAGGATAGCTAAATAAACCAAACATTTGATAGTTGCAATGTTTTGATTGCTCAGTCGACTAATCTTCAAAATCGTGAAATCTCTTCATACCTACAAAGTATTGCAGTACAATTGATCAACCTTCGATATTTGCTCGCATTTTCCTTCAAATTGGGATACTTACTGTAGTTATATAATGTTGAATTAGATTTACTGATATAAAAAAAGTGAAATTGAAATTAATTAAAAATTAGTTAATCTACGTTCGCTATATTAAATTTTCTTCATATTTTGAGTTAGATATTTCTCATATGTCATATGTTTTTTACTGGCCAAAATTAGATTTCATAATGTACATATAACAATGTAAATGTAACAATGAATAAATCTGCGGGCATTTATTGCCATTTTTATAACTTTTTAAGTATATCTTAAAAATGTATCTACGTATCAGGTATAAAAAAGATATAATATCTTTATGTTCTACACTTACCTAATTCGAAAGAAGTAAATTCTATTTTTTATAATATATTACTCTTTTCCAATATGGAAGACGTTACAATATCCTCCGGATAAGGCTGATTTACCCAGGACTAACACCAGTCATTGACTAATTATGATCACCCATGGAGAAATACCATCTCTGTTAACGAGGTTCATTCAATTGCGTCTCTTCTAAAATCTTCTTATATGCGAATAGTATACTGGATGGCAAGTACTATTTGCTGTAACCGGGTTAACGGTAATAAACGAAATGCTATTAAGGCACAGAAGCAGAGTGAAGTAACATTTATTCATCTATATGTATAAGTAATTGAAAGCATATAGGTACACTGTGTTTCTTATTGCTATTTTTCATGTAGTTATCGTGAATTCATTATATGTCCATAGTGGTATTGGTTATAGAAAATGATGTATGTTTCACAAAAATGTCTTTTCCCAAATCGTACACTGAGAAAAAAAATTCGTTGCGTTAAAGAAAACTTGGTCTGTCCAACAAAACGCGGCGGTTACGGGCGGCGAAATAAATATTATATAAATATGACAAAATATTGGCTGCTTCAACTGAATTAAAACTTGTTCAATTAAACGAATGCATAGGTAATTCAAAAAATGATAAATTCGTGTGAAAAAAAGATTTAGTCTACTGACGTGTACTATTTCGTTGATGCAAAAAAAAAATTGTTAGTCAGAATGTGACCTTCTTGAATTGAATAAACTTTTGAACAAAGCAAAGTGATGTTCTGTCTGTTCGACTGAATAGCTTTCAATGCAACTAAATATCTTATTGGAACCACTAATGATCAGTCCGGTAAACTCTAAATCCAGTTCGGTGCAGAACTTCCTTTGTTGATTCGAGAAAACATTTCGGTGATCGCAGTAAGACGTTGTTGGATTGAACAAAGCTTTCGGTCAAAGTGACGCAATATTGTGCTTGTTGGACTAAATCTTAGTCCGTGAAACCAAATATTTAGTTGCTTTCTCAATGGACGGTGTGATCACGAAAAAATAGTTCTCTTTCGGACGAGAGAAGCTGGATATTAGATGCAGGATACAAAAGTATATATCGCTGGCGAAGACAAAAACTGCAAAATCGACGGATTAATTATTTACCCGGTCCTACGTTTCTTCATGCGAGTTGCCTTGGCCATCTAGTGGCGCGACAGCGAACTAGTGCTCGCTCGGATATCCCTTGTCTGGTTAAGGACTATTGTCACAAATCCAACGACGTCTCGCTGCAATCACCGAAATATTTTCTCGAATCAACAAAGGAAATTCTGCACTGAACTATATTTAAAGTTGTCCGGAGTAATATATGGTTGCTGGAACTGTTAAAGCAACCATAGTTTACTCCTGAGTAATCTTTGGTGGCTCTAACTGTTAGAGCAACCAAAGATTACTCCGAACAACTTCAAATCCAGTTTCGTGCAGAATTTCATTTGCTGATACCATTGAACTGCGCATCGATTTGCGTCAAAGAGGTATAAGGTTGTTTCAAAAACAATCCGAGTTCATTCGACGTGAGGTCGAAAATATGACTATAATAATATTCGATACGACTCTTGTCGTTTTTGTACTCAATCAGTATCTTGAACCTAGGTTTTTTCACAAATAAAATAGGCCGAACAATTCGATTCGTTCGCCACAATCATCACAAGTTTCAAACTAATATGGCATTTAGTCAAATCAACCGAGCGCATTTGACAGAGTTGACGGAGTTATAAGTTTGAATGAAATAAATGCGGATGACTTGATTCTATCAAACCATTTGCTTTATCGAACGATGCATAGCGATTGTTTCAAGCAGTTCAAGTTCGGTTGATCCAATCACTATATTTATTCAAGACAGCAACGTATGTTGTTGATCCAATTACATGCATCCAAATACATTGCCTCTCTACTTTAACCGAATGGTTTTAATCAAAACGACTAATCTATAGTTGTTTTAATTAAAAATGTGGTCGAACTAAATATGTGTTCCGAATAATCCATTTGTTTGATTCAAATGGCAAAGATTTGTTATGGTAATTACGGCTTATTCATTCAAAGAAAATGATGGTCAAAGCAACTATTTTTTAACCAACAAAATCAGTATGTTTAATTCAACGAATTTTTTCTCTCAGTGTAGAAAACTTTGAAACAATTAATGAAATAAAATAAGGCGGTACATAAAGTATAGTTAGGCCAATGTTACATTTCGAGGGACTCTTTTACCTTATAATCCGTATGAAGATGGTCCCCGAAAAACGAAATAATAACATGCATAATGATTGGATATAAAATTTACAAACCATATTTATCTTAAAACATATATTTCTAATTAGAATTATCAAAACAACACGTATAAACTTAACTATTTTAAAGTCAATGTTACATAAGGTTTGATATGTTCTATTTAAGCGGTGATTGGACGATTGTGAATGGTTGAGAAATATTAAAAATTGCAAGAATATCTCATTCAACATATTTTCAATCGCGTATAATAGTTTGAACAAAGTAAATGTTCATACAGTGGTAACAATTTTTAATAAACGTGCCTTTATTTTACATCTGCAGCACATGGTAATATTTTCCATAAAATTATACACGTATATGGAATTACATTAAAAATGCTGAAATAACAAAATAGTTATATTCTCTGTTAATGATGGAGTCAGTATTTAAACTGAGTCTCGACATAGACTATAATCTAGAGTCAGCCAGTATAGAACAAGAGATGATTCCCAGCAAGGCGTATCCCACAAAGCGATAACAGGCATTGCGCTATCTCCTATTTGTATCTATTCAATGATCGGTTTGTACGAATTACATGAATAATAAGTTTTATCGAGTGTATGAAACGGTGTATAAAACAAGCGATAAGTAGGTAGGTAGGTTGGTAGATATAGGGGTTGCAGCAAAATAAGGACGAGAAGATGGAATAAAAAATTGTGCGAAGGAAGTACAAATTATGGGGAAAATTATTCCTTCGAAGATAATACGTAAATCGTAGTGCGCGTGCTGGTGATCGTCTAAACTGCCAAGTCGTGATGTTAGTTCGTCGACAGGAAACAAGAGGAAAAAGAAGGATCAAAACTAAATGAATGATTATAACAGAAAAATTGTAGCATAATTGAAAAATTACGATAAGAATATCATTTTTTTTTCGTTACAGTAATGGAAATCTGATACTTGAAGACATTTTGCATATTTTATCACGTTTAACTTTTAGTCTAAATTTTGCAAAATGCAATGTTTCTATATTATTCGTATTAAAAACTTTAGTCTTTTCATGTAGTTCCAATTTGGGTAAAGGAATTGTGCAAGTCACGTAATTAATACGGAACGATAGGAAAAGGAAAAGTTCACGGCTACTCGTGCCACTTCATTATAAAGACGTCGTCGCAGCATAGGGACGCAAAGCAAATGAAAACGTCTGGTAGTTTCTCCGAAATAATGCACGTAATGAGCGTATCTCTATTCTCCCTCGGTATTTTCAGATTCGTACCTTTATACTCCATTTCCAGAAGCATTGACACTCTGAATATTTCGTAAAGACAGGATCACCTGGCAGTAACTTTCGGGTCCTTGACGCTGGGGCGACATATTGTCCCAATGGGCTGGATAACCAGTTTAGATTACTTTTAAACAACTCCCATTGGCCAACTAAATATTGCTGAAACTTTCGCAATAAGCCAGAGAATAAAATGAAAGCTTTCTATGTCACGAGTCTACCTACTGCGCGCATATCGATTTTCTTAATGCTAGACTCAGAGGCTGCTGTGCGTGCAATAACATCATATGATCAGTAACGAGAGGACTCTCCTTAAGGACCTGATACAGGATGTTGACTACAAATAACAATTTTATAAAAAATAATACAAAATTAATCATTAATGCAGTAATAAGGTTTCCAGGGCGCAAATAATATGCAAAAAGTGTCACCAGCAACAAAGCAAATAAAGTTGCAAAGTGTTGTGCAATCCACAAGACACGGATGTATGACACTCTATGTTACAATACGTAAAACGTACGTCTTTACGTAAAACGCTGATGATTATTCTAATAACTAATAAGCATCAGCGTATAACTTAATAACGTTAGTACAATGGTATAGCATATTAAGAATAGAAAGCAAGATGTTCTATTTTTATGGCCATTTAGAAACTGCACGTAGAAAAGAAACGAGTACGAGAGTAAAGTCAAGAGAAGGATTTGGCAAAAGAGAAAAAGAAGTGAGGGGATGGAAACGGAACGAACATACACGAAAGAGGGCCTGGCGTAAATTGAAAGAGGGGCATGGCTGTCTTGTTGTGTTTAAAAAGGCAATTTGCGGGCCTGAGATACGGCCTATATATTATGAGAACAGCGGTGCGAGATAGCTCGGTTGATAGGGAGGGCCCCTTTTGCCATAGCGAGAGTCTACCATCGTGGGCCAGTTGAGGCCCTCAAACGTGGCTCTTATAGCACTGTATCCTTTATAGCACGCACCTTACGAAAAATCCCCTCGACCTCCTTCCCCTTTGAGGCCCATGCAAGTATCCCTATCTTTTTTTAGCTTGTCGTATTCCCTAGTGCCCTATCTTTCTCTCGCTCACTGATTCGCTCTCTCGCTTGCTTACTCATTCACTCGGCCGTTCTTCTTCGCCACTGCAAATGCGTTTCTTGTGTTGCTGGCCGCTGCTCGTTTGCAGGCTACGATTTACTTGCCAAGTCGTATTCAAATATATTTCTGGCCTTTCGCCATCCTCTTCGTCGCTCTGCCATACTCCACCCTTCTTACTTTTCTTCCTTCCATCTTTCTACCGGTTCCATCTTATCCGCTCTTTTCACCTACCTCTTTCTTCCTTTTTTCTTCGTCCTTCTCAATTATTGTAATTGCTGTTCGCCTACCGGTCCTTCGTGCTCGAATACTTCGTAGCCCCTAGTCATCCTGACTCGTTGATACGACTGCTACTTCCCAAGAAATACTCGATTGCACGGTGAATACTTTGATAAATACACTTATCACCTTTGTAACGGTACATAGAATGTTCTTTTTGTACTACAACCATAAAAATATCAAGGATACCCATAGACTTAGAAATCATGAAGTAATGATCAGAGTGATTTCGTTCCTGCACCGATATTAATAGATTACATATTATCGCTAGTTGAAAATCCACAGTCACAAAACACAGTCCGGAATACGCAAGAAATAGGTCTACGCCCGATACACATGGGTCTAGTTCCGGGTGAAAAGGACAAAATCAGACTCACCAAGAACGAAACAGTACTTATTGCCATGGTCGATATGAAAAGGATACTGAACCTTATCTACCGAAACGGAAAAAAATGATTTTCTAGAGATATCATTCAGTAAATACTCATACGTATTTATAAAGTTATCATTTGAGCTCATCCGGCTTTGCCAGATTTAAAAAGATACGATTGCATGACACTCGCAAGGCATTTATCGTGGGTTAAGTTAACCACCAGTTGCCGAGAGGCACTCTCGTGTGGTTAGGGGTTGTTTTTGGTGCTTCGATTATTTATAGGTCCTTGTAAATAGCCGCATAATATAGAGACGAAGAGTCTAATGCCTTTCACTTCGGCATGTCGGTCTGTAACTGTTATTGTTATTATTCACGAGGCGGTACAACACCCCATATAACTTTATGATGGCACGTACGACGGATATCGTGGTTTCACCCTCGCTCTTGCGTTCTATAAATCTATCCGATTGTGAGCGTACTCTCTGGGCAACAGTATAAAATGGAGTCACTTTACCGACCATAATGAGAACGTAAAAACAAATGGGCTGGTATTGCGAACGGGAGTGGCCTCCTGTGTGATCTGTGCGATTCACCGTGTGGAAACTCCAGTGAATTTTGTTCATACTGCACAGGTAAGGTCTTCGGCGTTCTGGTGATCTTAGACAAGTTACAAGGTCGTGAATTGTTCTGAACAAAACCTTGCATATTTCCTGCGCGACCTACGCATCGCAGCTACTCGACGGCACGATAATAATTGTCATTATGGTAAATGGCTGTAGATTAAATTAAACGGCTATTACTTTGTACAAGTCTACCGAGCAAGGTACAATGCTACAGATAGGTATTTACGGTAGCGTTACATTAACGGAGCATCAAGTCTGAGCGTTCATTATACATGATAGTGCCAACGTAACCATACGATTACACCGTACTTATACGTTGCGAAAATAATTTCGTACGGTCCGATGCGCTGTGTCGTCCTAATGAAAAGCATTCTCACGAAGCGCGACGTGCATGACATACAAATGAGGAAAGAATAAAAGAGGGAAATTGGAACAAATGAAAGGGAAGCGGACCATAGAGAGCTTCCGAAGAAACGAGGCGGGAGGAACCGGGTAATTTTCGCTTTATTAAAATAATAAAAGCGTTGAATGGTGGAACATTAAGAGGCAGCGGCTACTTATAGAGAATTCTTTAGTCTACACCGGACCAAAGTCGATCCTCTATTTTAATTCCAATTTAATGATGTTTGCCCTTGCAATAGCTTTAAACTTTAATAACCATAAAATCATGGAATGGGCGTGTCGAATGTGGCCCCCTGTCTATCAACTGCACCACTATCATGTTCTCCTAGTGCGTGTCAACCCAAAAGGTCACGTTGTGAAGTAGCTGTATCACCGTCAGCATTAATTCTATCACATTATTACCCGACTAGCTTGCTTACCCTTCCGTGATTGTGTTTCTCGATCTCCTTAAAATCTCTTTTCCCTTATAACATTAAACAGGTAGCTGACCTATTCGATCATTTGACTAGGGACGTATGCAGGTAGCCACGTAGCCAGGTAGCCAGGTAGTCAGGTAGTCAGATAGTCCGCTGGCTATGTAGACAAGGTGCCGTTGATGAAACTTAGAGACTTGTGCATTCACGGGAGAAAGAGGCATGCTCGGTGAACATGAACAGTTGACAAAAACATTAAGTTCGTTGAACTATGTTGAGCCACACGTAAGAGTTCTGCCACTTGGACGTTTCAGTATTTGACTGTTCACTAACGCGAAGGCCCCGAGTTCGACTCCCGCCGAGCGACAGAGCGCCATAAGCAACCAATTTAAATGTAAATTGAAAACCACCGCGGCATACAAATTGTTCGACTCAGCATCAAAATATACTGCCAGCCAAGATCAAACAGAAGACGAGGGCGTTGGTGGGTCGTCTTGAAAGAGGACCCTGTGCGCGAGGGATGTTGCACGATGGACGGAGGAATGCGCGGAAAAGGAATACAGAGGAACGTGGCTTGTCCTATCTGGTCTTCCTTGCCATCTCTCCATTTTTTATGTCTCCCCCATTGTCCCCTTTCACTTTCTCACAAGCTTCCGGTCTCTCTCTTCCCTCCTCTCCCCCTCTCCCCCTGGAATCTCTCTGTTTCTCTCCTCACAAAGGGATCCAAAGGGATTTCAAAACCGTCAAACCTTCATTACCAACTGTGAATTCTAACGATTCCAATACAAATGCAGCTGGTACAGTGCTAATTTAACTTACGATCTTTCGCTCCCTCTCTCTTTTACAAAAAAGACTCCTAACTATCCTTACGACTCCTCACCATTTACCAATACTACACCGTCGCCGTTTGGTACCATCACCGCCAACAGATTGTACACATAAATTTAAATTAACGAAATGGGATCCAGCCACAGGGCCTTGCTCGGTAGCCGGCAATAGCTATCAACATAATTAACCCTTGAGCGTTCTGTATCGTGATTAGAGGATGCCCAATGCTATGGGATTTGATAGTATCCTCACCCCGACAGGATATCACACCATCTGTTCAGACTTCTGCCAAATAATTGTTATAATTTCCTCTGTATCGTGTATTTTACCAATTTTAGTAATATCAGAACTATGTTAACACCAGTTTGCACTTCAAATTTTACATAGACGAAGTTAACTACGTTAATGTAGATACGTGGTCATTTTTTATTTCCTTTTACGAAGTTTTAACTCAGTTACTGTCACACTAGCCTTTCACTGTTCCCTTGTATTGAAATAGAGGGAAAAGACCATGGCAAAGTATATAATATACACGAGCATCAAGGCACTAGATACTGGCTGGACCATATCAGATGAAAGCTTGATGGACGTGAGGTGATTGATGCACTGTTCACACACTGTATGTCCATTCCATTTAAATAATAAATGATTATTAGGCCGGAATAGGAAGCCATTAGAGCGCCTTATATCAGAAGAGACCGCGCAGCTGTGAATCAGAGACACCATGCTCGATGCGGACACTTTAGATTTTTATCAAAATCACGTAAAGGAACCTCGAGGGGATCCACTACATAAATATACCTAACGGTCGGTTTCGTGTACGTGGCAAGTGTGAGAGTATAGAAAATCTCATGAGCTTCACCAACAAGAAGATCTATACGTCATGATGTTTGGACTCTTTTACTTTCTGACTCTCTAGTAGTTTTTAAAGTCACGTTACGTCGTCCTATGATCAATGATCGCTCTTTGAAAGATATTCGAGTGGACGTTTTTAAATTGTAACCAGATTCTTGGAACTCGTCACCTCGCACTGATAGAATGGATTAAGAAATGGAGCACTTTGAACGGATGATAGATATCGAGGGAATTTGAAACCCTATACTTGGGGGGTACTTTTAATTGGAGTGATGTCAGACGTATCTTTGATATAGGATCATTTACCAAGTAATTGAACCGTATTCAATTGATGGGCCCATAACCGTCAAATCGTGCACAGTGAATAATGCTTTAGGGGTCTAAAAATGATACGTACGTTCACTGACAATTTATGAGTAATTTCAACTTAGTTCTGGATATGAATTTTAAAAGTGAAGCTAGATTCAAATAATAAGCAGAGACAAATGCATCCTGAGTAAAATAATCATTCTTGCTTTGAATCTCTTTTTGTTGTTCTCGGCAGTACAAGAACACGATTTATAATTTTAATTTTAGCCCAGATTATGCAAAAAAAAATAAGCCTGCGACGGGCCGAAATCATAAGATCAGACTTATTAGGATTAAAGTAGTATCTATTGATGAGACCAAGTCAGTAGAGACCAAGTACCAAGTCAGCACGAGCTCGAGTCAAAATAATAAATACTATTTCCGTCCTTGTGGGTCTGATTTTGTTCTACTCATACTGATCTAGATCCACTCATGAGTTTGATCTCGTTCTTTCGTCCCGGATGTAAACTTGTTATTTCTGCGTATGCAGGACTGAAATAAAACTTATAAATTGTACTCTCTTACTGTCGAGAAGAACGCGAAGTAATCGAAACAGGATCTTTTTTGACTCGGGTTATATGTATATTTGTTTCATCTAAATTATTCATCAACATTTGCTAATTATTTAGTCTTATTCCCGTCAGAAATTTTTAGTGTACAATGGACATTGTTGAGTTTTACGTATTTTTTCTTACCAAGTATTTAAGGATTAACAGAAAGAATACCAAAAGAAATATTATTGTACTTCTAATTAATGATAATGCTTTTTGCAATTTTCTATTTTTAGGCATGAACTCATAGAACATGTGGAAGAGAATTTTATGCATCAAGTTCCGAACGTAAATTAAATAACAGCTTTTGCAAGTGTCCAGCCCTTTCTGATTCAAAACGCCGCATATCGCAAATAGCTTACAAATTAATATCAAAAGGCTATATCTGAAATTCTTGATGACACACCGAACCGATCGATTTATAATTTACATGAGAAATTAGGTTCCGGTTGTAGATAGCACAGGACATTGGGAGCACTTTCGGTTTCAAAGCGGCCTATGCATAAATATACAAAAGCCTAATGTCGTATGTGTGTATACAAATGATTGGGTGAATTGCTTAACCAATCTGATTGAAAATAGCATCATGAGCATATAGACGGGACAAATATTTACAAATGTCGAATGCTTTCAATTTCTCATCAGCGAAATTAATGTATTTCTGCAACGGTAAATATATAAGATATGACCACATGGTTCAAACAGTCGTACCTCAAGGCAAACCTGTTTGCTCTGATCTTTTAACACTAAACGTACCGACAGTTTATATAGATGTTCATACCAAATGACCAAAATGATGAATGGTCATGTGGTAGATAAAGGATATAATATAAATGAGGGAAAATGAAAGGAGAAATTAAGTTGAATATTGAAAAATTAACTATTTGTATTTTATAGAAAAATTCATGAAGTCCACGAGAAAAACATACTTACAATTTTTTTAAAATAATTTCAAACTGGTCATTTAAGCAGTCTTAGTACGGTTAGTGTTAATTTTATCACGGGCCACGCCTAAAGCAGCCTGCAGTATCCGATATTTTATACACAGGCATATTACATTTTTATTGCACCGACCCCTGTATTGTAGTCAGTTTCCTTCTCCGGTACTCTGTCGCCCTTACGTTCTTATTTCTCATCCATACTAGGACGAAAATGAGATAGTATAAAATCTAATATTGGGAGTTTGATTAAAAGAGATTCAAACAATGCCCAATAATAAGGGGATAAGAGTAGCGCGAATTCTTTTAAAAAAGTATAAACGAGAATTTTTTTCCTCTCAGGAATACCTTAATTTAGTAAAATTCATGGCTTCCGGATGGTTGCCGCGTTTAGTTTCACCTTATTTCCGATATTTCGCAAACGTTCCAGTCTAGGTCATCAGGGCTAAGGGAGCTCTGATACTGATGCTCCCCATTTTTCGGGGTGTTCTTAAATACTGATGTTCGTCCTTCCGGAATACTGGCACAACTGATCGAACGTTTTAATTGATCAGCTATTCGCACGATGAGCTATGACAGTTGTTTGATAATATTCATTTCAATGCTTCTGTGATATAAAAATATTTGTTTCCTTGTTCCTTCACAATATTTACCGGCAACGTCGTCGAACCCCTCAACATCTTCAGTAAGAGTAGCAGCAGCAGTACGCACTCCAGCAATTTATGTAGCTAGGTATTTGAACGCATAAAAATTGTTTTATGCCCACCGACCATAAAAGGCTCCAGTATTTCACATTGAGGAATATTTCTCGCATGGGAATATATAATGATGCATAGGGCGATTGTAATTCAAATATTCGAAATGTACGCTAGCCGTAAATCATCCCCTTTTGGCCGTGGAAGTCCTCGTGGGCGTTTGCCCCGTGGCAGCTATGACTCTTTGGGTCTCGAACCTCAAACCTTAAACCTCAACCCTCAAACTCGTACCTTACCACTGACTATGCTTTAAGTACTCTATACCATCGTCCCATAACCGTCTTTCATCAATATCACCATACGCTATGGTGAACTTTCGCCATCTTCTCGCGAAATCATTTTTCTGACGTGGTTGTATCCAAGTTAAAAATTATGCCTGCGTATACAGAGAATTCACGAGTGAAGTTGAACTTTGACCTCGTATCGTGAAATTTTTAACAGTATTCTTAGAATTAACTTGACATCATCCCATTTTTTTATATATTCCTTCTCGTGGTGAAATTATTTTCTTAAATGGTTTTGTCTTTTTTCTTACAGTACGCAATGGATACTCATGTGTTCCCGTAGCACTATCCGAAGGTCTTGATATCCGTTTAAATACGGCTGCCAGGGCGATAAGATATGGTGCTAATGGCGTTGAAGTTTGGGCAGCGCCGTCGAGAAGTCCACATACAGCTCATACTGTCTACAAAGCTGATGCTGTACTTGTAACTCTTCCTTTGGGAGTGTTAAAGGCATCCGCACCACCATCGGCGGTTGCGTTCAATCCGCCACTTCCTGATTGGAAGGCCCAAGCTATTCAGAGACTCGGTTTTGGAAACTTGAATAAGGTCAGTTTATACACTTTTATATTTTTTTATGAGAAAAATGATTAACTATATATGGAATAAGCTTTTTCATTGAATTCTATGAAAATTTATTAGAAATGAAAAGGGTACTAATATTTTAGTTCAATCATATTTTCAGGTTGTGCTTTGCTTCGAACGTATATTTTGGGATCCAACTGCGAATTTGTTCGGTCATGTTGGCAGTACCACTGCTTCCCGCGGAGAACTCTTCTTGTTTTGGAATTTATACAAAGCACCGGTACTTTTGGCTCTGGTAGCAGGAGAAGCTGCCTGTGTTATGGAAAATGTCAGCGATGATGTCATAGTAGGAAGGTGCATTGCAGTTCTAAAGGTAGGCATCTATAAGATTACAATGTGTGTTTGTCGCTATATAACAGGATTTATATTTTCTGTGCATATCAATTCAGCGTAGGAAACTCGCATTTTGTTACTTATTCGGTGTAGTTAGTACTTGTTCGATGTAGGAATTATTTTTATTATTATCTTTCCTTATATCTTATTTGTAAAAAATTATTTAATGTATCATGTTTTTTTATGAAACGAGAGAGTGAATATAATGAAAAAACATTCATTAAATAATTATAATATTTTTAGGGCATTTTTGGAAATCAAGTAGTACCACAGCCACGGGAGAGTGTTGTAAGCAGATGGCGAGCTGATCCCTGGGCCCGAGGTTCTTACAGTTTCGTAGCGGTTGGCAGTTCCGGAAGTGATTACGACCTTTTAGCGGCTCCGGTAACACCACCACCTCCACCAAATCAACCCCCAGGTGCACCACCACCGCAACCCCGACTATTCTTTGCAGGTATTAATATTAGTATATTAATAATTTGTATTTGCAATTTACTCTATTCTTTATAAACATATGCATTTGGTAATATCAGTTGCTCTCTGTTTGTTATTCGTGCAATTTTTTTACTGTATCAATTAAATAATTGATACTTAAATTTACCACATCACCCATGTACTTTATGAATCAAGAACTACGTTATAGCATACATGAAGTTCCTGGTGGAAAATGCTAGACATAAATAAATCGATAATCGTTATTGTTAATGGAAAGATAAATGGGACAGTCATATTTTTCGATTTATTCGGATGCAAATGAACACAAGATTGAAATTTTATTTCTGTACTTATACATATGTAGTGGAAAGTGGAACAAGACTGGTCCGTTAGAGTAAGATCCCTAGAAATTTGGTTGAATAAATCATAGTATATTTTTTTTATTTTTCTGACGGCATTTTTTCATTTAGAAGCATTCCCCTATTTAGCATGCTTTAAGCGTTAAATCGATTTCTTAAATGGTATAGTTTTTCATACGGCGTTCGTAATACAATTCAGGAACTGTTATTTCGGTAATGTTGAAATTTATTTCGGACAATTATAATAAAAGCACATCTTTTCTGAAGTATAAAGTGTGCAAACATATAATGCTGCTATATAATGGTTCAAATTAAAATTCAAAAAGAAAACTAACTATCTAGACCGTAACAATGTGCAGCTATAATGATATATGTATATTTGAACATATTTACCTTTTATGTGTTGTGCTTATTGCCATTACAGTTGCACATTCTAGATGTTTATTGAACTAGATGTTTACTACATACAGCAAGCATAATTGAAACGCATTTTAACTTATTCACATACATGGACTCTCTCAACTCTGTTAAATTCTCTTCCAAGACGCATTTGCTTGCTCGAGGCTCTTGTTTTCAAAATTTGCATACGAAACTTTTTTCTGCCGGAGAAGGTACATAGGGTAGTTACACCAAAATTAAGATCTAAGCTGTAATTAGATTACAAATACTAGTAATTTTTTTTAATTCTATTATTTATTTTAATTAATACATTACTTGAAAACATATACTTAAAAACACCCCTTTAATTGACCTCAGAAGATAAAGGTCATCGAGTATAAATAAATGATTCAGTCAATTCATCTTCTTATTTCTAGCTTTGAGTCTAGCAATGTAATAATAAGTCGGAGCTCGCAGGTTCAAATATATTGCGCGCCGATTGTTTCAATGGGCAACAATGTGAAATAAATTTCAGTTTTAGTAAAGTGGACCATGTTATTCGCAGAGACATTGCTTTGGACTTGTATTAGGGTTTTGCGATTTCCTGCGTCCTCACGCTAAGACATTGTTTCTATACACCTCAATTAGGACTTAATTCCAACATAAATTCAGTTTTCTTAAACGTTATTAGGCTTTCCTCTTTTGCAGTAATAAAATATGCCTTTTGAGCATCCTTGTCTTTACACCCTTCTGTTTTCAAAAATGATTTCTATATGAATTGTCATGGATCGAATAAATTTTTCTCTTTCGCTCTCATAAAGACACTAGATGCGTATCAGCTATTGCCCAGAGATATAAAATGAACGATAGAATAGCAGCACACGGAGATAAGAAAAGATTGAGAAGTTCAAAGAATCGTCTTTATTCTTGTCACATTATTTCCGTCTGTTGGACAGCCGACAGCTGATCTCGTTATGCTCTCTCTTTTGCAGTTCAAATGTCTTGTGTCTAAGTTTCTAGGAGGGAGACTACTGTCTGAATGGGTGAGATCGGTATGTATAGTGGGGTAGGGGATGGAAGGGTAGCAGTGATGCTTTGACTGGTCTGACTGCTCTGATGGTGGATAGTGATAGGGGGGGGGGGGGGGGGGAGGAATTCCATCGTACATTTCAAGAAAATACTCTACCTCATACAAAAGTTTTAGTCTCCTTTTATTTGGCCTGTCTCTCGTTCTGGGATATTTGACAAGTTCTATTTGAAACGTAAATTTGAATATTTCACGTATGGGCAAGTATTCATGAGTGATTATTCACTAGCATGATAACATTATATTCGCATCCCGAGTCGAAAAATAAGTACTGCTTCGAGTTTGGTGGGTCGGATTTTGTTTTCCAAGCTAATCTAGACCTGAAGACGTAAAATTAAATTTGCTGCTAGCAAAACCGGGATGACTAGTTCTAATAATATCAAGATGCAGATCTCCAATATGTTACCACCGCGTTCTTCATTTTCTTCTTATAGTTTAATTATAGCAACGAAGTCTGGTAACTGCATTTATAATAGAAAAAATTTTTTAAAAATTTTTTACGCCGTGTATGTACGTTTTATTTATTTATGCACGATTAGCATATACATTCTTTTCTGTTCTATGTTACAGGAGAGCATACCATACGAAATTATCCTGCTACGGTTCATGGAGCTTTTCTTAGTGGTCTACGGGAAGGGGGCCGAATTGCTGATCAGCTTTGCGGAAGTCCGTATGCCCCTCCAAGTAATCCAACTCCCGTTCCGCCGCCCACTGGTATTCCCACCACAACTGCAACTTCTGGCTCAACTACTTAACGACCACGTTCTCGTGATCATTTCTTTATTTGCACGTAGTCCTCCAATACTTATTATTCTTACTTCCTTTTTCCTTTTTATGAAATGTTATCAAAGGTGGTTCTATCCTTTAAACAGAAATAATTCTAATGGCCGATCATCGATTTTTATTGGCTTTTCAATTTTTAGCTGATAACAAACTTTAAATTCTTACGTTTGTATTGACCCGAATGAGATTTTACACAAATGTCAGAAACCTTAGACTAATCGATATAAGACATAATATAGCTTTCCGAGATTTAACTGCTTTGAGATTTTTGTTAGAATTAGTTACTACATTATGATATTTTGCTCATTGTCTGCAAATATGTCTTGCTTGCTAGCATGTAGTGGTAATACATTGTGCTTGAATAATAAACAATATGATTCTTTATTCTTTCAACAATTATAAAAATAACCTAAATAATTACTAATAATTTGTTTTTTTAATTCGAAAAAGAACTTACACACTATAGAAGAGATTCTATGAAATTCAGGAAATGTGCTTTTACTAGACATCCCTTCTGATCTTAATTATCCAAGTACATTAAATTAAATTTCGAATAATTGCCTATTTTTAAATTAGCATTATAAAACTGTCGTAGTTTAGTATACACTTCAAAATATCGAATAACACTATCATTAGATATAATACCTTATCACATTACTTATTAGAAACTATTTCATTGTATCTGTAATTTTGTCCAAAAACTGTTAATAATACTTTAAACTTGTCAGCTGTGTATGGTTCATTAAATACCGCTTCAAATAAAAATTTGTATTTGATTTTAATAAATTTTATAATCAACCCTGAATCCGAACTTCGAATTATGAATAGCGTGCGTTATGTGGTGTTATGGAATTTTATCCTTTCGCTCTATTCCTGTTGCATATCCTATATGCGGGGAAATTAAACGAAAGCGGAGGATTGAGAAAGTATGGAGTGATGACGTACACTATTTAATTCAGAGTTCGATCCCTGAATGGCTAAGTAGTACTTAAAACTATATTGCTTGGCTCTGATGACGCCTTGGAGGACAGATGCCTTCGATTTTCATCTGTAACGATGTCTGGGACAGCGAAATACTTTAACAAAACACAGACTGGTACATGTCAACTAATTTTATGAGATCTTAAAGAGTCTGCAAGTCCTTGTTAACTAGACCCACACCCTTCTCGCGCATTGTGTAAGCGAAAGCTGAAGATTTTTATCCAGGAGAAAATTAAACACATGTTCCCACTTCAAGGAAGGATCTAAGGCATAAGACATTTGAAAGACTAGCTTCTCCCCTGTATCTTTAAACTTCGTTTGGAGCAGTTATAATGCAGCCTCTATGAAAGACAAATCACTGTATAACAAAATATAAGAAAAATAATACAACACAATAAGATTAATATTTTAAACCTGTTGTCATCGTTTCAAAACCAATCGGCAGAGTTCCTCCTCCTCCGACGCACTTGACATATATCACATAAACACGCATATTACGTATCAAAAAGAAATGACACTTCACCTTTGACTATCTCTACGATTAAGATTTAACAATTAACCTAATCTGCATTGTTCACCATAGTGCCAATTAAGGTACAACTGGTCTTGGTTACTAGAAACTATAGATAAAGTTCATCAAAATGTCGGCTTCATTATTTTCTCTTGAACAGGAGGTTCTACCTCTTTTCATCTTCTTCACATTCTCCTACCTTCTTCAGGACCACCATACATCCTCCATCTACATCCTGGACAACATGTCTCCCCAGAGGCTAATAGTTATTTGTTATAATGGATACCAAACTGAAATTTAGTTTTTTTCTTTCTTTAACTATTCTACGGAGAAACTCCATCTATACATTTTTTTTTCATTATTGAAACTTCTGAACTTGAGAGAAATGACTTATTTGCACTTTTTCTCACGTGATCGTAATTAAGTTCATAAAGTACTGGCACTTTATATAATGAAATTAATTCATTTCCATTTATGAGGAGAATTTATGTATAAGATATCAAATTATTCATGTGCTTATTAATATTTCATTATCTACGTCCATATAATAAAGTTAATATATGCACAATAGTTTTCTTTAATAAATGTTATATTCAATGAATTGAATTTTTTAATTTTCTGATACAAGTCCTGGAAGTGTAATTCTGGTAAGATTTCGAAACCTTAGCAAATTGCTTTATGACGTATTAAATATGACGAGCGTAGAACATAAAATAAATTAAATGATCTTCCTCGGCTCCAGTATGTCTCGTAACCATTAATCAGTTCAAGATATAAAGCGTTGGAAAGAATTACGTACATGTTTGCATAACAATCCCGTATTGTCACTGTTAGTTTAATTTGGATCGTCTCACACTTTATACTTATTCCACCATGGTTATTTATATTGCAAACCACAGTAAGTGCTTACTGTCTACTTACGAACCACAATGAAATATACGTAGCGCTAGAAATAGCGGGTAGCGGCAAATAGTAGAAAATTAAATATACAGTAAGAGTAAAGTATACATATTCTCTCCAGCATTCGATGGCTTTGCCTCAGAACGATATGAGACGTTAACGGGCCCAAACTGGTCCATAAACGTCCTCAAAATTAATGGGGTTCTGAAATCTGATAAGGCTACCCAGACTACGATGGGAGAGAGCAACAGAAAATCCGACGTGTGAGCAAGCTGCAGGGCCAGTGATAAAACAAGCCCCGTTTAATTCCTCTTGACCGGTTGCTTGTCATCAGCCTACCATAAAATCACCGCTAACTCCATAGATCCTAACCCCCTCATTCCCCCTTAGTTTTATCCCTACATAGATTCTATTGTACTAGATTTAACTTTATACCCGTTTTACATTTTACGATTATTGCTCGTTCATCCTTCTGCTTTTTCACCTTATAATTTCTAGATACTGTCCTCTATCCTCACTCTTCGACAATATACCCACGCATAGTCTCAAAAGAAATTCATGATATAACTTCCATTGCCCATTTTACAAAATTTACTTTGGGATGCCATTCTGAATACTAATTTTGCTTGGGACAATAAAGACATGAGTTTTATATGTTGGCCAACCCTAGGGATTGGTCATTAAATTTGGGTCTGCATGGCTTCTACGATTAGCGCAATGACATTTGGCCAAACCGCGAATTAATTTCGATTTATGTGCGTTACACGTGACTGCATTAATTATGGCTAACGCAAGGTTTACAGGATGCTGCGCCACGTGTAATGGAGCTGATAAGATAATTGAAACGGTTTATTATTTCAGAAGGGATAATTCCCGAGACAAGGGTTTAAACGTTTCAGATTATAATTGTATGGCGCGCCGTTTTAGAGAAACATTAAAGTGTGGTGTAACGGTTTATACATTTTTTGAAATTATATTATTGTCCTCCCTATGCTTAAGAATTTCGAGTGTTTTTTGTTGCTTCCCCTGAAGGACCGCCGGTGAATAGTTTTCACTGTGGAACTTTGAAGGATTGCTATAAAAATGCGTTAATAGCCATTAATATTTATAGTTCGTCGTAAATTCAACGATATCCAAGAGCAGCGCGAGCTCTTGTTAATTTTATGGATTCTACCCTTTTTTTATTCGAGTATCTGGTTTTTTAATCCACGGCGTGTTCAAGCTTTTGAAGAATATAGGAACCGCGCCACTAAAAGAGCGAAGTAGTTCCACGAAAGCGATTCATATTTGCCGCTCTTTCTAATAAGATTTCAAATTATTCTACATTAATATATTAAAGTAGAACGTTAATACGGACTGTTGAACCCTTTTTCGAATATAAAAAAGGGATTAAAGTCTCAGATCATCTTCACATTCTATGCTGTGTATTTGACTTTCTCGAGTCGTTACCTTTACCGACGTTTAAAAACTCCCCGTTAGTGCGAGAAAGTCCACCGGGATGGCGCCACCGATTCTCTTTCACCATAAACCCAAAAATGTGTATGCTTTGTGCACACGCGACCTTTCATTTGGTAAACAATTTTAATTAATCACGCGAATCATTTTTGTTATAAATCTCGCAACCAATTAGTTAATTATACTATGTTTAGTATTGTACTTACACAAAGTATTAACGGGGCGCATAGAAAACCATAGTAATGAAGTATTCTTGATATTTCTGTGGAGACCAACATTTTTTTAAAGCAAAAGTATTACTCTCGTGCACCTCATCAAAATCCATCTTGCTTCCTCATAAAAGCACTCTAACTTCTTTATAATCCCTTTTCATATTTCTTTGCTGTATTTCAGATTTTTTTCAAGTGTATACACTTTATGACAGATGCCAAAAGCAATAACGATTTTCAAGCTGAAGTTAAGATGGACGCTGAAACCTTTCAACAGCTATGCTCCACGGATTGCCTTAAGTAATTGTACGTCGGTATGTTTAGAGTACATTAAAATTTATTTTGCTAAATACGGATTGCGACATTTTCGAAATTTTCGTCGTGCTTTTAAAAAGTTCAGAACCTTATGATATATTTAAATAAATAAGATTTTTACAACTGTGCTTTACGGAAATATGTAGAACCCATATACTCTTCGTTATGATAAACTTATAGTACTTGTTAATTATTGAGTAAATTATCCTATGGCTTTTGTCGAGTTAAAATGCTTTGATTATTTCCACCAATAATTTGTTAGTATCTAAACTATTGGTAGTAGATAATTTAATCAGTCATCGGGCAAAGAGAAAGAGTCTCATGCAACATTCTTCCTGCTTCAATTGACCTTAATCGAGAAACAATATCGGGTCGAGGTACTGTGGCATGTTTCGTACTTTGTGCGATGCAGGGACGGCTCTCATTAACATATTCAATTTGTATGGTGCAGATTTTTTTTCTCATTGCTTTTGCTATTTGCCGACGATAAGTTATTACAAGGCAAGTGGCTTATCGTTCATCAATCAGAGCGTCCAGTGCAGATTGCTCGATCAATTTGGCTCTGAAGAAGTGTAGACATTTTTTTCCCTTATCCCTATCATCCCTTTTTACCACCCTGTTCTATGCTTCTGATTTGTTCGCCCTTCAAACGGGTCTTCTTGCCAACTGCACACACTGCTAATCGTATAGCTAATCGATCTGTCGTTATGAAAACTTGTTTTAATGGCGAATAAAGAAGTTTCAATCGACAAGAAAAGTTTCGAAGAGTCACCATTTTTTTAGAGCAACTTTACGATCAAGAGATTCGATAAAAGCAAGTTTCGGAAATCGTTCTAAAAGTCATGCAAAGCCCTTTCTTAAATGCTTTAACCCCTTAACTGTCAAGCGAAATAAATGGTCTTGGGCCTTCGGTGATCTCAATGAGCAAGTTATTGACCTTATGGAAACATACTCTCTTAAAGGTTTGTTGAACCACTGAATTTAAATTTGAACACGAAATTTACACAATTCAAAATGGCGAATCGAATATACCGCTTTACACACAGTAAAATTGAATTTCAAATAAAAACGTTCAACTACAAAATATATAAAAACTTATATCGACTTTCATTTCCAGTCAACGTCAATCTTTATATTGAAGTTTGAAGTAATTCTGATTAAAACTTGAAAATTTCGACCGAGAAATTGAATTAAAGAATTTCAAGAACTCTCAAAAATAAATGTTTATTTGAATAAATTTTTTATTATCTTCGACGCCATACTTGATCCGCCATTTTCAATTCAATAATTATTACCTCCGATTTGGATTAAGCGACCACTACAATGTAAGGGCATAATTCCACGTTTGAATTTCTGAGGTTTTTTTTTTTACATAACGCATATATGTTAAATCTTCTGTGAAACTCAAAAATACGAAATACGAAATATCATACTTCTATCAGTTTATAAAATATTATAAAAAGCTTAAATAAGTAATGATGCGGTAAAGTCAGCTGGTTTCGCGAAAAAGCATCCACAGATTTCTCCACACACATTAGCAGAATTTATTAGTGTACTAGGTTTAGAAAAAGCTATGTTTTGATTCAAGGTTATCCAGAAGATCAATTTCAGTCGTTCACGTCGATCGGCTGGCACTAATTATCCGTCGGCGCCAGGGATGGGATCTCGGCTTGGCTAATTCCGTTCTACTCTCTAGTCGATAAATTTGCTTAAGTCATCAATCAAGCCAATCTCTTTTACTCTCTCACTCTCCCCACCTGATCGGCTCATCTTCTTTTCTGTTCTTTTCGATGCTCTCCCCCCTAGTCCCATACTCATCACAGACTTCTCTACTACTTGCTTAGTTGCTTACTTGCTGCCTGCCTGCCTGCCTGCTCAACTGCCGAGGATAATCGGTCTTCGCAGACTTCTATCCGACTTCGTAGATCGAGCGATTAGCCAATTAGATGAAGGCTACGTCGAACGGGCGATTAGTTGGGCGAATTAGTCGCTCGAGCGATCCCAAGGATTCGCTCTGGGTTCTCCTCCATCCCTTACTATTCCTCCCACCACCTGGGACTTTCTTATTCCACCTCTTGAATTCTCTCCGATCTCCTACTCCCATACTTCGGTAGCTTCTTTTTTTTTTTCTTTTATAGTTCTTAGCAGTAGACTAGACTAGGAATTCGTTCACTTAATATTCCGATAATTCAGTCTACTCGGGGCTTCCCGATGTCATTCCTTCCGCACGGGAATTTTGTTTTTGCTCGCCAAGAGAATCGGCTCCTACTTCGTGTCTTTATCGCTAGGGAACGTCAGTACAAGTGAATGAGAATGCCACGAGGATCTTCTTTAATACTTCGTACTTTTGTCTGCTGCCGTTCCTGGATCTGTATTCAGCTCCAGCATCGCAGTTTGTGTAATTAATTGCGTCGAAGGAAATGAGAATTGAACGTACACTTCTACATTACTATAAATACGAATTAAGGATCTGCAGAATCTAAAGGAATACCTTATATCTACGAAAAGCTTATCTCTTATTTATGGTTCTAATATTAAGCGAATCTCACTAAGTTGGAATTAATTTAGGGACATGATTATTCGTTATGCCAAACAAGCAGATTAGCTTGATTTGAGTTTTGAGAAGTCAGCCAAGAGACACTTGCAACGTATGGCTAAATATAATTCAATTCAAGTTTCCTATATTACTAGTAATTTTTTATTAGAAGTAAATTAAAAATCTGAGGTATTAATTATACCGTATATGTAAAGGATTATTGACTTATCTACGGTTAAAGATCCCTTTAAACATTAATCTGCATGAGTAACATTGTAGCATATGAATCTACATGCATAAATATCTAAATAGTACTTAACCTCGGTTGTATTCGTCAGACAGGTACATTAAGGGGTATTAACGCGAGTTCGCAGTCCAATGCAGATGATGTTACCGCAACAAGGTACTAATTGGATATATCGTCGATGGGGGTAATTAAGCGTTATTGGTATAGATGATAATCATTCCCTCCCTCACATGATATAATTATCAATACCGACTGCCTCCAGTCCATTAAACCGAGCTAGTCGCAATGAAGTACACTTTTCATTGACACGTTACAACACACGCCATAGTCGTTTTACTCAGCGAAAACAATGGCTATGCGAACAATGCGTACGGTAACAAATACGGGTAGGCATGTAGGATCCCATATCCGTATATACATATACAAAATACAGGAGTCAGACGTCGTATTACCTCTGCTGCTGTTATAATCAATATACAGGGTGTTTGCATTTCCCATAGGTATATTATGTTATTGAGAAAGGTATTGTGCAATTCTTTTACCGGCATAAATATTCGTTATTAAGCGCTATCAATTAAATGAATGCTGTAGTGAATTTCTAGTGAATTTCCAGACATGTATTTGTATTTGGCAGTTCTAGCATTAATTTGCGAATTATCGATACTAATGCGGTTTTCATTTTGTCTGAATTACGTTTATTTCCTAATATCAGTATCTCTCTCGTCAGACCAAAATTTTAGAATGTCTCATTACGTCTGAAAATTCATTTGAAGAGTACACACGGAGAAAAGGAAGATCACGGGATAGAGGGTGTGATTGTCCTGACGGGTTGATCCAACGTTCTGGATTGTTAAGATCCTTCCCATCGTTGCCATAATCCCTATCTGTACTATACCGTCCAACTTCGTAGTGAAACTTTGCTTGGCTAAGTGCACCAGCCGACACCATTATATGGTTAGTGGAAATTTGAGGTAAATTAATTAGAGTGCCGTTATGCATAGCAAGCGGAATGCTATTATTAACCGAAATTGACTTGACACCTTTTACCTAAGCGTATTCCATGTGTTAAATTATAGGAAGCTATTGTATATTGCATCGAAGACGATAGTTAGAATAAATATAAAATTTTTAAAAAAGACCAACACCCTTTTTGGGATACATCGACCTGTATCATGACTTTTCATGAATGTTTTAGAGTAACGGAAGTGAAGATCAGACTTGGTATTACTATAGATAAAGGGCTCTGTAACGTCAGAGCCAAATAATTTGGCGCAAGCATCAACCACCCCTTTCCGCAAAAGGGTTTCATTTCCTCGAGCCGTCACTACTAATCCCCGAGACTTGCTCAAACGACTAATTACATGCCTTCCAATTACAGTATAGTCCTCGGTACCTTCGTTTTCCAATAGATAATCACGTCGGAAGGGATGATAGGCACCAAATGTTGATATTCCATTTTGATTAAATTCAAAGCAAGTTTCAGACCTAATTATATAGAGTATATGTATATGATTGAGAAAACAGAAGGTTTACGTATTTGTACCTACATTTTTATGTATAAAATTCAGTAAAAATTATTAAACCGATAGATTCAATTTTACCGGGAAATTAAATTCTGGACGTAGATGGAGCAATAATATTTGCAAACGATCAGCGTTTTATCCAGTGCATAGGGAAATTCTATAATATTCTATACTTCGCTTGCAACACGAGCATTGTTGCGTGTAAATTTCACATGGTTCAACCTGACGTACTTCAAAACCAACTTATTTACGTACATACTTTGTTATTTCTGATTATTTGTCAAATGCTCCCATGTAAAAAAATGCATACATAAGTTATATCAGATTATAGATTATACAGGGTTATATATAATATTTTGTATATTTTATTATATACAATCATATATACAATTTTCCCCCATAGGCTGTTTATTACTTTCCCAAGATACTCTATGATAGACTAAAAGATAACGAAAAATAAAATTTAATTCAATGTTTTATTCTATCTTCTATTCCAGAACAATGTACTCCGTTATAAAGGTTGATTAAAAATTCAAGAGTGATGTTGCACTCTTTGGTTCAGAAAAGTTCCCTCTCTAGTTGTTTCTTTGTTCCATCACTCCACAAAAGTTACCCTTCCCGTGCTATTTCCGATCAAAGTGGATGGATTCAAAGTGAATGAGAACGAAGTGGAAGCTAGATTTCTTTTAAGGATATCAATTCTAATGTAAAGTGTCAAGATATCTTTGGCAGCCTCCACCGCACCCCAAAATTCGTCAATAATCGTTTATTAGTTATCGACAGATCAATAAATTGGGTGTCGTTCTGAATGATTTTTATCGAAATAGAATTAAGTATACAGAGTACACACGTAAGTATTTCACATTTCCAGGTACTTTTTTTTCGTAATATCTACAATCTTCATGCTGCTTTCTCATAATTCATTTTCTATGAATCATGTAATTATTCTTCCTGCAGATATCGCTATTCCTTTTTATTATTATTATAATATTATTCCCCTGTCTGCTAGAGTCTTTATAATAAAGAATCTACGTCACTCTCTTTAACTAAATAAGGAAATCCCCACTTACACTCACAGACAAACATAACCTCTGCTTACTCACCATCCCTATATAAACGAAATGATCCATCCTTTTGCATCAGTCGAGTGGTTAACCGGTCTGTCGTTAAAGATCAATTGTCTTTATTTTTATATGAACGGTAAGTTTAGTGATTTTATTTCATGTGGATATTATAGGTTATTGTGCTCTTTTATCAATACGCAGCATAGTTGATCAAACGATAAAAAACTTAGATGATGATATTATTCGTGATTAATTATATTTAGCTACGTTGCTTAGATTATTATAGATGATAGGTAAGCTTCGTATATAGAGATAGTGTTTGCCATTATTTGTGCTTTCAGTATCATTTACGCAATAATTCTTTGACTTGATCGATTAGCGCTGAGTACAAATGGTAATACCACAAAGGTGGAATTAGGTTGATTAACCACCATAACCTAAGTCAAGAAACGTGGTCCGTAATACAATAGTTAAATGGAATATAGGATACCGGAATAATGCGTCCTGAAGCTTATGAAGGGATCAATCCAGTTTCGCTCGAATATTCATCGATTTGAAACTCTGTTCAGTATATGGTACTTACATAATTGTTATACATATAATGATTTTGACCAATGAAAAAAAAAAATAAAAAAATGAAGTAATATGTACTAAAATATACGAGACTAAGCAAATATAAATATAAGATTTTTAAACAAATATTTTAGAAACGAGTTTGTTAATAGATTTTCAACGTTCCGCCAGGGCATGGAACATTAAAATAGGTTGAATGTTACGTCACAGCGTGAGTCGGATGGAATAAAATTATTAACATTTGTTTGTTAGGTTCATGCCTATTTAAAGTGCTGAAGCACACCTGCTCGTGTTTAATCTTTTTCATCAAATATATGATAGGTCAGACGGACGTCTAACATTGGAAGTGTATGTAATGGAGGAATGGGCTATTGAACATCTGATAAGATTATATTCAGAGAGTAATAATATATTGCTTACTTATTAGTTCAACATATTTTCCAATTATAATATAGAGTGAGTAGAGTATGAGGATATATTTGGAGGCTCTTAAAATTAGTTATCCCTATTGTTTGTAAATGTGGTATTACCACATCTATATCTATTTCGTGTTTACGTGTGTGCTTAATATCACATACGACAAAATGACCCAGAAAAGAAGTAAAATGAGTAAATATGCTAGGAAAATTGAAAGAGAAGAGGGGCGCGTCTCTGGGTTAATGACTCGGATCTCCGTGAACCTCCGTACATCCTAGGGAGGGAGGAGATGCTACGCTAAGCGACATCACGGGTGATTCTCTGTCGGGCACTAACTGGCTTCCTGTGGATTACCGTAATGCGAGGCAGAACTACCCAATGACTAAGGTTGAGCTATCGAGAGGTTTCTAGGATTTAACTTCGATGCAACAATTGAATCGCGAATAACTTCACCTCGGCACAAGACTCTAGACTTTTCTAGGGAAGTGAAAGAACTCATGGAGTCACTGTGACTAAACTGTTTGTAGGATAGTAGAATTTTATACTGATCGATTGTTTGAGTGATTTCATCTCTACTTTGGAGTATGGGAGTGATTATAGTATATGTTGCGATTTTTGTCGTGGTGAATCACGTGCCGTTTCTTTCTTGTGAATTGGATTTGTAGGATCAGTGAATGAACCTGTTCGTGAGAGATAACGGGGATGTTGCTTAATCTCTAAATCAGCTTTATGGTTCCTGAATGACAACTTAGCTAAAAGTGTATTAAAATGGGTATTTTAGGTTACTGATCTTACTCACTGCGGCATGAGCTACGTTGAGGCGTAACGGTAGTACGACATAGGAATCTAAATTAGGTTAAGGGGGCACGTCAGTATAGATCGATGAAAAAATCGATTTTTTTTTATTGAATTTTCCGAAAGTTGTAGCCTTTAAGAATGTTCTCTGAAAATTTCATGTAAAAATCTTCAAGTCAAAATATCCGGTTTTATATGAAAGATAATCCTTTGACATAAGTTTTCCACTTACGTTAATTTTGAACGCGTTTTACTCGAAATGCTGTTTTCAAAGTCTGTGTCCATTATATTTTTTACACAGTTAGTCTGATTGAGATGAAATTTTCAGAGGATCATCTTCAATGCTTTGACCAGTCCTTGACGATCTTACTTTTTTGAATTTTGAATTTCCTTTCATATACCGCTACATGGAAGGTCAAAAAATGTATTAAAATTTGGATTTTTTACTTCAGATGACACTAATTTCGTAAATAATCATTGTTTTCTAAAAATTGAGATCGTCAGGGACAGCTTTTGACTATCACCTTTTTAGAAAGAATCGAATTTTATGTTTTAAATAACCAAGCTCCGAGATATCTTGGACACAGAAAATCATGACTGCAGCCTCCATGCGGTACGCCAACAGCCGCCATTCTTCCAATTTTAAATAATTTGACTTTCAAAAAATACACATTATATATTAAGTATTGCACTAAACAACGATAAAAACCGCTTGCGAAAAAAAAGTTACGTACTAGAAAAAAAAATTCGTAAATTTTGACCTCATTTCAATGCGACTATACTGACTTGCCCCCTTAAAATAAAAAAATTATAAGACGTATAGGTTTGAAGCAAGATATTATATTATATATTGTTACTTAATTAACGTTTTGTAGTAGTTGCTAATTATTTTATTAATTCAACTAAAAAGTGGATCAAAATATTGTAAAGAATAGTTACACAATTAAATTCTACCATACAGACATTCAATTTATAATGTTACAGACTTATTGGATGACTTTTATTAAAATTTAGTGATTCAGTTATTATTGGTCGCCGTGATTGGTCGACTTCAATCGATTCCCGTTCCCAAACTATTATGAATTCGACGCTGAAACTTCACAAGTGCGTTCGGGTGGCCGCCAGATACCTCTCAATATCGGGAACTGTATAACTTTTGGGACACCCTGTATACCTACTTTTTATTCTGATCGATAATAGATAAATTATTATTTTCTCCATGCGCCGTGTCACTTTCATTGTTATTGCTTAATGCTGTTTTTGTTTCATCAGTTTCATTGCAAGTTGTTGATAATTTTCTTGGTGCTTTTACGAAATTTGATGACAAATGATGTTCAACAGTCTTTGTTTAACTTTTTACAAAGGTTTAATTAGTACACGTATATAAAATGTTAACATTCATCCGTAAGTCTCAATGTTTATTGATTTCCAAATTTGGTCGAATCAGTTTTAATCTTTAACATGTTCTTTATGTTGTTATACTCTCGCCAGAAATACAACGGCTTGATAATACTAATGAGGCTATTCTTTCAATGTTAGGTGTTTGAAACTTTCCAGAGTACTTCTTGATCCTTACTCTGTACTGATGAGTCATTTTTCTCGATATAATTTCTAGGAGGATCGATTCGATGAAAATTAACGATCATGAGGTTGAAACTCCCATCCCATAAAAAATTATTTTCTAAATCTGGTCTATATTTAGAAGGATCAAAGAAGGTATATGAGTTTTTTAAGATTAAAAAGTAACATGTTTACCCTTTGAAAAAGCGTTGGACATAGTTAATCCATCTGTATGGGTTAAGGGTGCCAAAAAAATATACGAAACAAGGGTTAATTTTTTCATTTGGTTAGCCGATCGATGAAATAATCGATATCTTATTGATTTTGGCCAGCCAAATAAATATGACTTCCCACGGGTGCTAATTCAATTATATAAATTTCAGATATGAATCATAAATACATCGCCCTTCTCTTCTGTGTCGCCTTTCTTGGTGCCACATTTGTTCAAGCTGACGATGATGATGATGGAAACGAATTTACAAGAGCCCTGAAGAGAATTGGAAAGGCTATCGAAAAAGTTGGACAACAGGCCCATGAAAAGGGTATTTTTACCGATTGGATTCGCAAACAACTCGATTTAAAAAGGAAACGCAGAGACATTGAAGTATATGAATATGAACCTACTGTCGAAGATGGTCCTCAGTAATTAACACTTTAATTATTGTATTAATTATGATACAATAACATTACATACATATTTTTGATGCCATACAAATCATATTTCCAATAAAGAACAATTATAGAAAATTCCTATCGTCGGACGTTTAATTATTTCGCGATTTTTACTTTTTTTAAGTACTTTTTTGGATAGACTCAAACAGATGTTTCAATATATACATATACATATTAGTAAAGACCCAATGCGCTGAACCAGGTCATAAACGATTGAACAATTATTTCATATCTTTAAATTTCTAAAGTGACCGAAATGTGTAAAATTGACTGTATGTCGCGAACGCGGACGCTAACTATAGCGACAACTAATTAGCATCCCGGAAAATAGGTAACAGTATTTTGAGATAGTTTTTAAGAAGAATATTGATAATGCATAATGAACGGCAACGTCTCAACCGAGAAAATGTCTATGTATAACCATTTTTCTCCTGCGTTTTTCATGATTTTATTCAATTATTGATTCAATCATCTTCCTTATATAAAATAGAAAACAACATATCTGCATTTAGTTGAATAAAATATTCTGATCCGAAGAAAAATGTGAGAAAATTAAGCAGGCATGACGGCCACCATTATGAAGATTTGACATGAAGGTTTTTTAAAAATATTCTTGCAAACAAGATTTTTGTCAATTTTGAATACAGATGACTCGGCTCCCTTGTTGTGCAAGGAATGTAGCGAAACCAATAAAACATCAAATTAGTTCAAAACAAAATAAAAACCCAGTCGTATAGGTTTCCTCGCTTCCGACTTCATCATTCCGTGTACGCGTGCACAATTGCACATATAAAGATCTAGTTGGACATCAGACTTAACGTGACTTCTTTACTGAAAGGGACAGAAACTGTTAAATGAAGTACACAATAAATACACAATACAATAAAAACTTCTTTTTATTAATTGCAAAACGTATCCAGCAGAAAAAGTGTCATTGTTACAATCAGGCGATAAATACAGACATTTTTATATGACGAGTAATGAACTTATCACAGACGAATGTTTTTCAACTTAAAATTGTCGATAATGATTCGGTTCTAATATTGCAAAATTGATAGGAAAATCGTCATTTCCGTCGTCACTTTCCAATAATTTATCGTTTGAAGTTCGACGTATCTTATACTCGACTGTCTTCAAAGCTGGTGAATCTTCAGTCAAATCTGAGGGCGATTCGAAAATAACCAATCTTTTATCTCTTTTTCGAGTTAACGAATCCAAGCCGTTCCTATTCTTTAATTCTTCATTTTCTTTTTCTTTGTCGAATCGAATAATTTCTGGATAATCAAAATCTTTCTCAAATTTTCTCTCGACATTCCACTTCCCGGGTTGCTTAATCGATTTCGAAAGAGTTACGTAAAAGCAACTCCCACTCAGTAGAAATAAAGCAATGGCCATCTTCATTTTCAAGAGTGTAAATATTCCTCTCTTGCACGTGTCACAAGTATTATTAACAAATTCTTACTAAAAACACAAGAACCGTTCTTCTAGACGGTACAGAGTTAATTGACATGTATTGAATAACACTGGAGTTTTATACAAACTCAAACTGCTACGGTGTCACATATTGTACTATCTTCTTCTGAATACGTATTGCAATACGTCCGGTGCATGTGAGTCACTGTATTACAGCCTCAAGGCAGCATCATTTCTGACAATTGATGCATAAGTCATTTGAAACGTCATAGGTTTTATTAATACCGTTGCCTTTCGTTTTATCTCTTCAAATATTATTTTTCGACTTGATCGTTCGATAAAAAATGTTCCAAGATGAAATTAGAAGTTTTGTTGCAGTGATTATGTCACAATAGAAAATTAGCTCCTGATAATGTAATTATAACTGTTACCAAAAAAAAGAGTATGAAAATTCATATAGAAATAATTGTTAGTGAATATTTTGTTCTAATAATATGCATTATCATGAATTCTGCGAATTCTAGCGTGAAGGATAAAACCACAGGAACGTGCAGCCGAATTAATTGGATAGCCATCATTTTTGGATTGTAAAATTTTCAATAGCTCATTATAACACATTGGGATATTAATTTTTCATATTACGTGATATAACCACATTTATTTACTGTTAATTAATACGTTAATATCTGTTGGCACAATTTACCATACCGTTTAACACGTTCGATATGATATTATAGCTACAATGATCATGCACACGTGTTATTTAACTGGAGATTTTTTCTGCTGAGAACAATGTGTTAAATGCCTCCATAACAAACAGTATAAATATATAAATATGTAATGAACCGAAAATAGATCCTAGCGACATCCTTCGGACAATTGCCGAAGTTGATTGTAAGTGATTATCTATCACCAGAAATAGGCCTTTCGTTGCCTGGTGTCGTCCCTTTCGAGCTCTGACCGTCACCACGATCGGACGTCACCAGGCAGCAACCTACAGTATAGCCAAGTCCATCAATGGATGGTAAAGTAACAGAGAAAGAAAAGGCCATCGAATATAGATCAAGCCAATATTAAAAAATAGTAAAACTCGGAACGCCTGCAGAAAAAGGACATAGGGAATCGACTCGCTTTAATCCCACAACGACGAGGAATAAATGGCAATGAAGAACATCGAAGTCATTTAGAACAAGATAAGATTATTATAATTTAGTAGTGTTTATTTATGTATCAATAGATTTAATATTCGTAATCGGTATCTGGGTTATGCGTGGATGAATGGGTGATGAGAGTTGATTAGTAAGCGCACTCAGTATTTCTATTATTTTATTCAGTGAACCAAACTCATTTCTGGTATACAAAATTATTTGATATTCTTTTGTATGACATCGCATATGTTCATATTTTACTTGTTCCAAGTTATAATATATTAATCTTTTTTGTTATACATAAGTTTTTTTTGTTATAAATAGTAAAAAGATACAATACAAATATATACAAAAAAATATAAGTATAAATATAAACAAAATATATCGCAAATCCAAAAGATCGTACTGGAGAAAATAAACGGTTAGTACAATTATTAATATACGTATTGTCTATGTGAGCATTAAATACGTTTAAATATCGGTGAGCATATGCATATATTATATATACATATAACAATGTACATGTAGAGGAAATAGATAATGAGAACTTTCGACGAGCAATACAGATGACGCAGACCGAATGCACGTACATTCCACACGTGCTAACTAAGATATAGCTATACTTGTATGTAGAATGCGAATACTGTACGACTATATTCCTAATAAAGATTTGTTCGCGCAATTCCAAATTGTAAATCGTTCATCTTCATTCTGACTTTAAAACGCGCCATTTGCTAACAAAATATGTCGAAAATTATACAAATAATTTTCTTAATTTCTTAAATACAGTGTTCGGAAATGTTTTATAGTGTAGGTACCTATTGATAATCTTATTAGCTTACGCTTAAAAAACTTATTAGCATACGATTAATGAGTTCAAAAATTGGAAGATTGAATCTTGATCGTGTATAATGTTCGTATTATTAAGCGTCATGTGAAGCAGTATAAATCATCTGAGTCAATAGAGTCGCTTTACAAGGACAATGTCTCTCTCATTCACTTAGTCATGCTCAGTTATAACTGTCTGCTAAATTAAATGTAAATGATTAAATAGACCTCCAAGTTCTCTGGGATTTACAATTACTATTACTGTATTTTTTAATTGATTGCGGTCATTACTACCAGATAATTCTTCGGAATAATGACCGCGACCACTTCCCTCGTCTGACACATCACAGGATTTCTGTGAATTACTATGATACGACGTTCAATATTATTGACGAAATTAATAAAAGTATGTTTTAGTAAAGTACGTAGTATGTTTGGTTTTTTGTGACATTGACAGATTAGGGCAATTGTGATAAATATTATTTCTTTAACGGATGAATGATCTTCTCTTTATAAAGAAATTTCTCGTTATACTATTTACCATTGAACTCGATTAATCCAAGTGTTAATAATAGGATCGATTGTTGGTAATCGGCCAACGATAATCATTAATCGCTCTATTGAGTTAATCGGGTAATTAATATTGCGAGATACGTGCACTTAGGAAGAGCGATTTACAATTTGTAACGGTTCAAGAATTTCCAATCCGATATTGTTTAATCTTGCCTGTTATCTGCAGTAGTCATTATCATAAATATCAATAAAAAAATAATATTAATTGATAACGAGTTGCTTTTTTAATGTTTGATTTTCAATTAGACTTATTAAAAACAAGAAAATTATCAAACGAAATTAGACAGACTATCGTCATCTAAATTGCATATTATTTTTTTTATTTTATGTAATATAAATATTAATATACTATTTAATACTGTAACATGATGTTCGTGCATCATAAAATTTATGTCCAACAGTTTAACTAATAAAAAACTATATAAATAAATATATTATGCAATCTTAAAATTACAATATTGATTGCGGTTAATAAATGTATATAATTTATGTATAATTTACATACGTGTGCGATATAAATTGCTCACATAAAACGGTATTTTAATTATATTCGTATCATATTCGTAGCAAATTACGTATGTTCAATTCTGTATATAGGATTGCATCGAGACATATTTTGATTGGAAGCAGAATTAAAATTAAGCTATGTTGAATATTTTGGAGCCAGTAAAATAACGAGAAATGTGTAACTAATGCGTTATAGCTTAGGTGTATTGAAATGTTGCTCAGTCTTTTTTGGAGCTGCTTGGAAAATGTTGAAATAGAAATTAATGAAATGTTGGTGAACAGTGTAATTGCCTTGGTGCTAAAGTAATGAAGGATTTCTTCCGTCATACGTAAAAAATTGTGCAAGGCTAAACAAAGTGTAATACTTGAAAAATGTATCTAGAAGATACCACGAGCTGTTAGTTGACTTCTGATGAAGTAATTTTTAATCACAGACATATTTAACATTTCGATCCTACTGCTTTCACAGTAGGCGTTACTTATATGTAAATTACTTATATGACAACACAAACACTAACGGTGTTAAAAATTTATATTTATGTAGTACTAAGAGATAAATAAAAAGCTATATTGACGTTCAGAGTGGGTTTTTCTTAACAGCCTTTGATTTGACTAATAATCATAGCTACTTTACGGCCTATGGGATATTCAAATACTTCTTCTTCGGATCTTTAACAAGTTTTTATATACTTATGTTTTGTTTCCAATACGTTATCTGTTCTTCTACTTTACTTATAAATCAGGAAAAATCGTCAAGTACTTAAGATTGGAAGGTGAATTGATTCCATTCTTAACACACAATAAAATAACTATGTATTTCCCGATTGTATTGTAACACCAACACGTCATAAAGAATTATGATTAAATTGGGTGAAATGTCGGCTAGTTTAGAAGAAAATGAAAGGAGAATGTTGACCAGGTTTCCAGCCCATAAAAAACGCGAGTGTTTTACGATGTTTCGGCTTGGTTTTGGACCCTCTTCAGGTATTTATTAATCTGTATAAAATGTTATAAAACTGTATGTTATAAACGCTATCAAATGTTTGTTATGTGTGACTAATATGAAATTCTATGGACTACTACTAATAAATTTTGAAATTAATTTTCTAGTGACAGCGATATTAACAATTTTTCACTTCGTTGTGGAGATAAAAAAAACACAAATAGAAGGCTCATGTAAACAATATTTAAAACATAACGGATATGCGGTAAATTATTAATAAATAATAAATCTTATACTGTAATAACTATAATTCTTGTAATATTAGGCGAATAATTGTAAAATATTGATCATTTAGATTACTTGTATAATTATTACTTACAGGTGGAGTTATAAAGCAGGCATGTCACTTATGTTTAATAAATTTCTCCGTGGAAGATAGAGAACGTTGAAGTTCGGTCATACAGTTTCCAATCAGCAAGAAGAAAAATTGTAAAATAAAATAATGGAAAATCTAATAACTACTGAAAGCGTCATGGTCCACAAATGCGATATACCACCAAGATATAAAAGATAAGCGAACGGTTGACTTTCAGACATCTCTGATAACTTCTAGGAAGCTAAATTTATTTAAAAAATTAATTATACATATACAATAGTCTTAATAATCTGTTGGAAGTAAAATCATAAAAATCAGCCGATTTGTCGACAATTTGTTGTTCCAATTCTATAGTATTCTTTTAAAATTATTATTTCATATAAACTCTATGTGAAGGACATATTTAACTATTATTTATAAAAATTAGTTGTTCAGTGTATTGTGATAAATAGTACTAAAATTGACTGCTTTTTCATCTTTTACAATTTCTATCATTTCAAGTATGCATCTTTTACTGTAGTTTGATTCTGTTGCTAAAATGCTCGCGTCAGTATAGTCAAATCGATAATCGTTTTCCATATAAAGAATTACGGCATATCGCAAATTTAATTACCACACATATTCTTCCTTCCTCATACACATACGTCCAAAGCGAATCGGAGTATTTCAAAATTTTTATCCATCTTTTCCTTGATAAATTTCAGAAGAATTGCCCACCATCTAAATCATGGTGAATTTCTCGCATACTCCTCCCTGCGTGCACATGTGTCTCGAAACACACATATCCTTTAATTACCTTGGTAATATATAATCCAGAATAGTTTAATTTATTTTGTTCATTCACTCGCGTTTATGAATCCTGTTGTAGCTGCCGCTGGGTTGATTTCACACACGTCTGATTACTACGGCAACCGGTAATACAATGGCACGAGTCGAAGACTCACAGGTATCACATGGTTAATTGGTGACGCAAGTGGAGAACTCATATTCAAGCTATTCACACTTCTTGACAAAGTAATCCTTAGGTCGACTTCTATAACTTCTATGTAACGAGCTGCATTTGTATCGAGTGGCCTTCAAAGAACACGTCTTTCAGAATACATTATGCGACTCTTAGAGCTGTGTACATCTGCATTTAAAACATTATTTTAATACAGGTACTTGCTACGATTTCTTGTTGAGCAAAGCTATTCATCCGTTGAAAGCTTTATTTGGAACTTAAAAATAATTAGGTGTTATACAATGTTACGATAACTTTATCTCTATATAAATAGACATTGTATCGGCCAGTATGATTATCACAATATTTCTTGCTCTTCTTTGACGTACATCATGAACTTATTAACTGATATCGGAGTCAGAAAGTCCATGCTACATCAGGGGAATACCCAGCATCCGATAATTGCATTATCTGAAACCACATAACGACATACATGTATCGTCGTATACAGTCTTGCATGAAAACGCGAAGAAGTATAGAGCAACAAAATGGATGCATCTAATAAACCAGACATAATACGTTGACGTCACCGCACAGTAAGGAGTTTACATGTGACAAGTATTAATTATCAGAATGAAAGACACGGTTATCTTTGGGATCTTGACAGTCGCCATTGTCTGTTCAACAATATCTGCGGAAGGAGGAAAGGTGAGAAGAAGCTCACACGTAACGTAAAAGCTATAGAAATGGTCGACAAAAGCCACTAGAAAATAGGTTGGATACATTTTTTTTTAAATATTCACAAAAGAAATTTCAACACATTGAATGACATTTTTTACATTCTGTATGAAGTAAGACATAATTAACTGATAAGTCGAGGGACTTTGACAAACCATGATTCACATGATGTGCACGTCGTAGAAAAGAGAAAATTTCAAAAACAAAATAAGTAAGCCAAAGAGCAGGATTTTCGTCTCCAAATTTTTAGATATTTTATTAATGGGTCTTCCATGATACGAGAGTTATTCTAGACTCACCAGATAAAATAAAAAGTACCGTCCGACTTGAAAACCCATCCAAATGCGACTGTTCTTGGTTTTGGGAACGCGTATGACGCTACCGACTCGTTTTTCCTACTTATTTTTTAGAAAATTCAAGTTGTCACGATTCACGAGATAATACGAGTTTTCTCTGTCATTGTCACGCAGAAAGACCAACGACTTTTTCCAACTCCCAAAACGATCTCAGAGAGAAAATTTTGTAGGATCAGATGCCGTGTCGGAATCCGCAAACTAGTTTTCTCTTTTAAGCTTTTACGGAATTCAACTCCAGAGATTTCGGCAAGATAGAATAAGCTTCCCCGAGTCATAATGAAAGAACTGAAATGCTGTCTCTTGCTAGCACCGATATTAGTTATTGTTCATATAGAGTCTCATAGGACGATAAAATATTGAGTATGCCAGAAAAATGATACTAGCACCTCAGGAGAGCATGAATATTGTGAAGCAACATCGCCAACCACCACGACCGCATACACAACGAGTTGGTATAGATACCGCAAATACCGTCCAATTGTGAGAATTACGATGAAGCATCTCATTCTGAATTTTTTTAAATAATAGGGCTTCACTAACCTATATTTGTGTTTTAATTCTTGCAGAGTAAAACTGTACAATGATTTATGGCATGGTATGAACATCCCCGGAACTCATTCACACAAAAAGCATGTCAAGGCGATTTTGACGGTTCCTCCCTTTGACGAAGGGAGAATGAGACAAAAGAAAGAGAACAGCTCTCTTGAGTTGTCCCATTTGAAATGGGACATATGATGTATAATCTATATATTATTACGCCTAAACGAAAATGCTCGTCGACTAGGTACTAGAAATATATGAAATGATAAAATTCGATTTGTGAAAATAGCTGTAATGTTCCATTACAATTGATAGTTCCGCTAATTCTACGAGAGTAGACTCAGCTGACTTTGAATAACAGTCAGCTGAGGCCTCTACGCCTCTTCTTCAACACGAAAGATTAATCGAACCACAGTTAGTTTCTCGTAACAATATAATTGTTTTACACGGGATGATTCATGTGGTGATACTTCAGGGGAAGTATTTTATCCCAGCAGTTTCTATCCGGCTTCGTCTTTTTAATGCCTTTCTACTATTCTCCTGATCTGAAATTCCCCTAGTTTTTTAGACTGAAGCACCGACTGTGGTTGCCGGTCTCTGTAGCGGTGATTCCCCTTGAATTCTCAGCCGCTATATAAGCTAGCAAAATCCAAGCAGTAGTATCAGACACAGTTCGCATCTTTGACAAGTTGCTACTCTCCAAATAGTAATACAATAATTCCAAAATTCATCATGAAAAACAGTACTCTGCTGGTTCTGGTTGTGGTTGGCTTGGCTTGTCTGGCAGCTTCAACTGAGGGATCCAAATTGTCCAGACTCTTTCGCCGTGTTGGAAAAGCTAGCGAGAAAGTTGGAAAGAAAGCACTGGAAGATGGTCTTGTGACTGCTATCATCGGAAAGAAGCTACTCAAGAGGTCCATCAATGATGACGATTTACCTACTGGCTTGGATACGGAACATAATTCCGAACTTGGAAGTTTGGAGAGCATTGGCGCTAATATTGAAGATATCGACTATGTCCTTTCGGAACAATATCCTTCAATGTTGTTAAAAAATTACCGTAACAGCCTCGAAAGCGAAGACTAATTATCGACTGTATTAATTAGATATAAGAAAGTATATGTATATCAAATCTTTATTTAATTAAAAGTCACTCATTTCGTCTATATCCAATGTTTCGTCTGAAAATTTATTTAAGAGCCTATTCCAATGAAGATTCTAAATTAGTAACGAGCAGTGATTCGCAATATTTAGATCACTGGCAACTCACTTCTAAATCAGTAAGTAAATACCGGTGGATTGCAAAGGTAACAAGTTGAATTAGAATAAGTCGAACGGTAGATGAAATTAATTATTAAAGCAATTCTAGTAATCGACCCAAGCTGACCTCCCAAGAGACTTCTCTCAACGTCACCCTCCCATCTAAATGTCTCAGGAAAACCAGCTGCTCCACTTTGGTCCCTAACCTCAAATATTGGCACGAGCAAACACAAATACAAGAATCCGGTTTTCCACTGGAGCATTCGGGGACGTAGAGAGGACCCACGGTGTTGAGAGCCGAAGTTTCCCTGTAATATTTGATATCTTGCGAAACTGCTGACTGCGTGGAAATATTGAGTGATAAATCTGGGTGGAAGTCTAAGTGGGAGGTGGATGACTCTGACTCGAAGGATGCGAGGCAGATCATAGAAAGGGGCTCAGAAATGTAGAAGGCCAAGGTAGAATGGGACTGGTTCCAGGATGGAAGCGATATCCAAACATTAAGTTTGATTAAAGTTTCGCACCCCAGCATCGGCCAAGAGCGACCACGAGCTTCCAAGTAGGATCCTAAATCTTATCTCCGAGGAAATAGGATTTTTGTTTGTGACGTTACGAGGGCGTGTTACTCCCAAGCAGCGGAAACCCCCGAACTTTTTTTCCTTCGTTCTTCGTTTTCCCTTCCAGTTTTCTATTCCTGCCTGCTGTTTGGTACCATTGCCACCCCCGAGCTGTTGCCAAACTAGGAACAATATAATTTCCCTGAATTCAAACTGCAACGATGGATCGAATTTTAATGAGAACACAATTTCTTTCTCTTTCTTTATGATTCATTTCACCATGGAGGCGATACAAAATTTTTAGTAATCATATTCTTCTATTTTAGCCTTAATTTTTCTTAATACTCTTTTATATTTATGTTCTTATTCTAAGAAAAAGTCAATTAAATCAGTGGTAGACCCTAATTCAGTTATTTTTGAAAAATACTTATCGAACATAACCTTGAATCGTGGTATACATATTCACTATAACAATAATCATATTTTTTCTTTAACGCGATGAGATTCTCTCACTGCAACTGCCTTAAACTCTTGACCACTGAACTTTTTTTAGAATTTTTTCAATTTTCGATATATTTAAATGATATATAGCTTATTTGAATAAGTGGCAAAAGTCTAGCAACCTGTTCCACGCCTATATAAATGCATCTAGCGGTCTAGAGGTTAAAATGTATTCTACGTAGTAGACATATAAACCTACTGAGAAACAGTTTGAGGTTGAACGAAGCAACGAGGAGATTGCTGGGGTCGAGGGGTCGACGGGTCGATGAAGAGATACCCGAAAAAGTACCCACGATCAATCTGGACTTGTCGGGTTCGAGGCCAGGATTTGGCCGCAACCGTCATTTACTTTGAGCGACCGGCAGTTTGTTCGCAAACTCAACTACATCCATCCCAATTGTGACTGTATACTTTCTCTTTTTCTTTTATTAACGTCCTGAAATAGTTTATCACTCATTAGTTTCTATTAGAAGCGTTCTAAGCATATTTGCCTTCAAAACTTTTATATATTTCTAAACCTTTTCAGCTATGCTTAAGTAATAATCTGTTGCCTCGTTGTCTTTCCTCTTTTGCCATTTTATCTGATACTTTTCGATTACATTATGAAAACAAATCTCAAACGCTGAAGACTTTTGGAAAGTTCTATCAGCATATGCATAGCTCTATCCTGGTCACGTAGCAGCTTTTCTGAATGTAAAAAGAACGGCCAGAAATAAATATTCGAAGACGGAAAAAGACGACGAGGTCATTGAAATATATACTGACTTTTTAATATCAGTGAAGTACATTTTTCGAATATCATATTAAGAATCTCCGCGAATCAAACATCTTACGACGTATCTACAACAGTATTAATACTCGGGCAGTTTTCATATCGAAACAGGCCTAAATGCACTTAAAATAGTTTTCCTTAAAATCTTGTTACGTATCTTAAATAAATTAAACAAACATTATTATATCATTTGTAAAACATTTCACTCTATTTTTATAGCAGTGTTAACGTATTATATGTATACTATACTTTATTATTATAGTTAATATTTATATCACTATACCATATTTAAATAACAAGCATACCTGATTTTAATTTTATTCAATTACAGCATACGTTGAACATGAAAGCATACAGAATCACATTGAAATTGACTTTAATCGGGATTAATTCAATTCAATCGAATTAACTAACCTTTATGTTACAAGTCAGGTAGGATTTCGAAGTAAAGAAAGTAGCTTGCGGTTTCGGTAGTGTCAGTTGGGGTCAACATGGGACAGTTAGTCAGGGGTTGACTTGAGGCTCTCCTAGGGATTTCTGTAGAGGGTGGTAAAGGATTTGGAGGGTGCAAACCCGATCCACTCTCATCTTCCGGGACACGTGGCAGAGCTAATCACCCAGTGCATCCATGTATCAGGCGGCAAATGGTTTAAAAGTGTCGCGAAGTTCAGTCACTCGGCAATCGCTCTATTTTTGTAATGTCGGATTAACCAAGATGAATGTTTATTGATCAGAATAACGACCACCTCCATTTTAATGGAGTGGTAGAAATATCCGATGTAACATAATGGCAACTGGACTAAACTATTGTACTTTGGTTGAAAAAAATAAACGCGAGAATCTCATTATTCAGAAACTCAAGAGTCGGTCTATGCTAAATAGCCAGCTTCAACAACTTAAATCTTCGGCGCAGGAATACTGTAGTAAGGCAAAAAGAAGACAAGAAAAAAAAGATGAAAGGTAAACGTAGTAAACGGAACAATCGCTAAAGAAACTGGTTTATTAAAACCGTTGATAAAATTCTATATAATTATAAAGCACAGGAAATGAACTCAATTCCATTTACCGAGACGATTTCCGGTATCTCGTAAAGAGGGAGATTGAGTAAATTTTTCATTCAAAATCCAAAGTATGAACATCGGAACTTCAATTAACCTTGATACGATATCATTGTATGCTACCCTTGAGATCACCGCTGGTGTTCGATTGCTGGGTATTTAATTATATATATATTGTAACCTTATTAAGAAAGGGTTTGTTTCCAAATCCAAAAAACAAGATACTTGATCTCAATCAATTTCCAATACGGAAAAAAACCGTGTGAAACGTCCAGCTGGAGGTCATACTGCAAATCAAAGTGCTTAGCGAAGTGTGCTTTTCAATATGTTTTTTATGGTAGTCACTTTTTATACACTGTGATATTATTTTCCTCAAAAGATTGCGCGTAACAAGACCTGATTGTGCCACAAATATGTAAGACGATACTCTAATGTTTCGCCGGGAAAACATAAGTAGGAAATTCATACAATGATAAATGCTAAATGGGCTCCAGACAGAACGTTGGGTCACGAGACAAACGGAAGTCCCGAGAAAATCAAGTAGACTCCGGCTAGTAGAAAAGGAACGGAAAGATAGGGTAGAGGGGCGGGGAACGCACAGATGGTAAAAGACAGTAGATTGAGAAACCACGAGATATTCAATAATAATAACAATAGGCCCTTTTATTGGGGACTTATAAAATTAGGAAACTAATAAACAAAATAACAATTTACGAAAAAGAAATAAATAAGAATACATTATCGACGACGAGGTCCTCTACAGGACACGTGAACAGAATACGCTAAAACAAAAATAGCACACGCTATACAAGGTTCTTATGAGACACTTGAAACAAAGAGAAATAATCCTATCTACGATACAACTAGGTGCCCTCGCGATACGGCTATCCGTTCTACAAGAACAAACGCAGATATTAAACTACTCGGGGACGTGAAATCATGAAACGATCTGTATGTACAATTCACGTAACGTGAGCGAGACAGACGAAATCGAGTAGTGGACAGGCAGAGTAGGCCCAGCGGATATTATAAAGTAGAAAATCTAGGTTGGATAACCACGCGAGTAAGAACTTTAGAAAGAATAATTAAGAGTAGAGGTACGTAACCGTAGCGAGATAGAAAAGAAATTACTAAAAGAATTATAATTAATGAGATAAGATCGTAAAATATTATTCAAAGATTCGATAACGTGAACTTACGAGAAGCGTAGTAAATGGGTCCTTACGCTAACTTTTCAGGGTCACCGAGAACAATAAGAGTAGATACTACTAATACGAAATAATATAAGAGTTCACGCTAAGGCACGAACTATTTTACTCTGGCAGTACGCAGTCTTCTCATCAGTCGAAACCGGTGTGACAAGAGTCTAGAGATATTCGATTCCGATTCGATTCTTTAAAAGATCGATTATTTTGGTCAAAAAATCGATTCTATGCTATTCGATTTATTTATGAATCGATCCTGTACCCCAAGAATCGAAAAATCCGATTCGTTTTTGAAACTTTTTTGCTTGCTGACAGAGGAAGTTTTGTGTTCATAACAAAATCTCATCAGTAGTGTAACGTGGCGTCCGGACGACACGTTATCAGAGCCCCGCGTCTCCGTGCGCGGCCGGCAGCACGGCAGCGCCTCTAGCCTCCATCTCCAAGGAGTTCGTAGGTCCGTGGCTCGGGAGAAGGGAACGGGGGAAAGTAGTGGACTGGCGGCGGAGGCACGCGACCCTTTTGGGTTGAGAGCCCGCAAGCAAGGGGTGCCCAACCGCCAGGACGCACTGCCGGTACCCCGGGAACTTTGAGCGGCCACGGTTTGCGGGTCCGCGGGGAGGGCGTCGGAGAGGAGGTTTGTTTTGATTCTTGACCTACCGTGAAGAACGGTGGGTAGGATAACAGGCGGGGGGCCAGGAATGCCCGTGAGACGGGAATTCCTTCGGCTAACTTCGGCAAACCGACAACAATAGAATTCGGCGATCTTCGTATTAGCCGAATTCAATCTCTTTCCGGTAATCGACCGAGTTGCACGTGGCGATTCTAGTACGGACGATTGCGGGTAAAGTGGAGTGGACTGCTGATTTTCTGGTGCATCAATTTGGCTTGGATTACGGTGACTCTCTCTGGTGGACGACGCGGCTTGAACCTTGAGACTCGATTTTGGATTTTGTGGTGCGGACAAGGGTGACTGTGTGTGGAGTGAGGAGGCACGCGACGAGCGGAAGCGCGGACAGGACCGCCAGCCGAAGCTGAGGACCTCCCACCCAGAACCGGCCCACTTGGTTTTTTTTGGTTGGCTGCTTTGGGATTCTGGGATTAAGCCGCTACACCGGTAAGTACCGCCGAGAGCGGCCCTTCTCATTACACGGAGTCCCCTCGAAGAAGGGCCGAATAGCCTCCTTCACGTCGCCCGGGCGGAGATCGGTGGTCCAGGCGTTCGAGACGCTGGCCTAAGAAGATCTCCGCGAGGGAAGAGGTTCGTCCGCCGAGCTTGGTAGGACCGCGGCCGCGTGGTAGGAAACGCGCCGCGTGATAGGGCCAGCTAGGGACGGTGGGCCGGTTAACCCTGCGGCCCTCAGAAAAGGGCCGCGCGCGCCGTTAGAAGTTCTTGGACGGGTCGGCCAATCTAGGCTGGCCTCGTTTTATTTTTGTTACTTATTTTTGGAATAAATCGAACTTAAAACTTTGAACGTTCCCCTCTATCATTTCAGCTAGCTGAGGCTGAGCAGCCGGGAGATCGCGTGGAAGCGGCCGTAGGAGGAACGTCGGTGCGGGGAAGTCCGCACCTGGCGCCCAACAATCCGATCTAGTTCGGATCCCGGATAGTTTCCGGTTTTCAGCACGTTGGGAGTGGCCGTTAATTATTTGTCGGCTACGCCGTTGGGCGGCGTACGTCACAGTAGGTATATCCGATTCTTAGCGTTATTGCCAAAAAATATTTAGCGGTTGTTGGAACGTCAGTACCTTCTGAGAGATTATTCTCAAGGGCAATATTGTAGCAGAATCTAGGAATAGACTTTCGCTCGAATATTTACAACAGTTATTTCTTCTAAATTCGTTATCTATGAAAGATCAGCAGTTAGAAATAAAATAAGTAATTTTTTATTAAAAATTAAATGATATAAGTATGCTTTAGAATACCTGTGTTTCGTAAATACTTTCCTTAATAATATGCCACTTTTTAAAAAGAAAAGGCCTGATTCTTTAATTACCTATTTGATTTATAAATTAATTTTAAGAATCAAAAAACTAAAACCAATCGAAGTTCAAAATTAATAAATATGTATTAATAATAAAAAATATATGTGCTTGTTTTAATTATACATAAATAATTTGTTTACAATTTTTTAGATCGATTCTTACAAGATCGATTCTTTGATTCCGATTTTTTAACAGAATCGATTTGTATAATTTGATTCAGAATCGATCTTTTAAGAAAATCAAACATCCCTACTCTCTAATGGGAAGAGGTGTTACCATTTTTACGTTCAACTTAATAATCGATAAGTAGTTTCAATTTTGTAGAATTTGAGATAATTTGATTGACTCCGCTAACCGCGTCCGTAGTATACAGGGTGTTTCTTAAGCCCCGGATAGAGGACAAATCGTTAGATCCGGCGTGAAAAAATAATAATAGTGGCGTAAACAAAATTTAAAATTTTTAATTAGTTTAATAATTATTACCGATTAAAGTAAGCCAATCATAACTGAGAACTAGTAACTCCTCCTCAGTCTCCTCTCACTGGGCCAGACTATCATTTATTTCACCACAAAAACAGTGATCGGTGGATACGTAAACGAACATAGTAACGTAAATAAACAAAAGAGTAACGCAAATAAACAAAAGAATAATGCAAAATGTTTTATTTTTACTCTTCTTTGAAGAGACGTCTTGCAATTAGATATTTTCCAGAAGATGCGTTTTGCGTTATTCCTTTGTTTGTTTACGTTATTCTTTTGTTTATTTTTTCCACTCATCGCTGTGTTCTAGTGTAATTAGTCTATCGTAAGCCAGAATAGAATACACTGCTCGCGAGTATCGCGACGTGCTACTATGCTTGGGTGCTGCACATAATCGTGCTGCTCCTGCAGCTCGTCTCTATCAGGAATTGTATCCTAATAGAAGACATTCCAACGTGAATGTGATTGTTCGATTGTCTGACCGTGCTGCGAAAACCGGAACTCTTACAGTTTACCGTATTGAAGGAAGGCCTCATGAAATCAACGTCGTGCAGGAAGAACGCGTCTTGCACGCGTTTTATTAAGATCCAGAAATTAGTATCCGTCAAGCTTCCAGAAGATTTCGGTTAAGCCTTAAGACAATACATCGTATTTTGAGAAAGCATGGATTGCAGATTGCAGATTGCATTGGAGATTTTCTGGCACGAGTGTATTTTAGTCAGGGACTGTTAGTTCAGATAAAAAGGAATCCTGAGTTCCATCACCAAATTCTGTGGACTGACGAAAGTACATTCACGCCAAACGGAGTTTTTAACTCAAAAAATTTTGTTCAATGGGCGCATGAAAATCCACACCACGTCAGACAGAGGAAATTTCAATATCGGTGATCTGTCAACGTGTGAGCTGGAGTTCTTGGTGAACTATTGGTAAGTATTTATATCTTCGCATAAGAAAATGTAATATTTATTCAACCATCCGAACAAAATCTGCTTAAGTCATTCAAGAACCACAATTAAGCAGACCTTAAAACGTTTCAAAGTATTATTATGAATCTTTCAGATTGGACCATTCATCCTTCCACCTCGTCTTAATGGACGGATATACCTACGAATTCTGCAAGAAAATCTCGGCCCTCTTTGAGAAAATGTGCCTTTGGAGAGTAGGCAGCATATTATTTTTATGCACGACGGTGCTCCACCACTTTTCTCTCATGCAGTCCGAGATTACCTCAATGAGAAGTTTCCTGACAGGTGGATAGAACGAGGAATTTCCTGGCCGCCTAGAAGTCCAGACTTTAACGTCATGGACTACTGGGTATGGGGGCACATCAAAAAAATTGTATACCGCAATGAAATGGTCGATGAAGAAGGGACGCGGCATCGAATTATGAAGGCGTTCCAGACGTTGACGCCAGATATTCTTCGGCGGATGGTCGACCAAGTACGTCGTCGGGCAGAGCTGTGCACTGAAGGAGGCCGCCATTTTAAACAGCTTCTGGATTAGCCGAAACACTTACAGACAATAATCAGTGTCACTTTAGCGCCCACATTATTATCTATTTAAGAATAAAAATAAGTAATATTTCTTATTTTGTAATTTTTTTTAACATATTCGTTGACCTATCCACCGGTCACTGTTTTTGTGGGGAAATAAATTATTGGCTGTCCCCAGTGAGAGGAGACTGAGGAGGAATTACCAGTTCTCACGCGCTTATGATTGGCTTACTTTAATCTGTAATAATTAATAAACTGAATAAAAATTTTGAATTTTGTTGACGCCACTATTTCTATTTTTTCACGCCGGATCTAACGGTATGTCTCCTATCCGGGGTTCAAGAAACACCCTGTGTACTGTAACTAAAATGTTACCGCAGATTCCCCTCCGCCTCCTGGCTTGAGGTCCCCACAGGCCTTGAGCAATGCGTTCGGTAGTAAGTATTGTTAACTGCGTTTATTTAGTGTTTTAGGTATTATATTTAGCCTAACTAAGATCCCTCACCACCACCCTTTCCTCCCTGCTCCCCGTCCCCTAGGGCACTGGCTCGGAGACACCGATGACAACAATCACCACTGGAAGGAACGCGAGAGTGGCTACGTTGCCGAGGCAACGAAAGGCAGGGATGGCATGGACAGGAGGAACAGCTGATCCGGCCACAAGGAACTGACGTCCGCATAGCCCAGCACGACCGCCTCGTGTATGCAGCCCCGGTACAGTCCCGTCACACGGGTAGTAAAAAGGCCCGTGTGACAGGGGTAGAGCCCTCTCCCTCCAGCTCCGAAGACCTGCCCGGGAGGATGTTTTGACAGGCATGGAGACCGCCATGTTGGCCGGCGCGCGTAACCCGCCCGCGGACCGGCGATCCCGCGCCGTGCCACCTACTACGAGGCCCTGAAAGGTCCGACGGGACATAACGTCACAGGGAATCCACCAATGCCCTGCCATGCCGGAACTGCCGACCAATGCCGGAGCGCGTAGCCCTCTCGGCTGAGCAGCCCAACCAATCAGCGAGGCCCTGGAGGACCACGAGGACCAGTACGCGGCAAATCACACCACTTCGAGCCAGATTGCGGAAGCGTTAGAGCGGGTTTGCGAATTGCGAGAGAAAAGTATAGAGAGTCAATGAGTAAATAGTGCGAATTTTCCAGTGATGGATTATAGTGTCACGAGCGTTTCGAGTGAGTACCGTGTGATTGAATCTTCCCTATTTGCCATCCCTTCCCTAGCACCCCCTTATTATTTGCGCCGTAGATTTTGTAGGTCCCTTCAGGACGTTCGTGAGCCGGCCCACGTGGTCCGGCGTTCTTGTAGTTTCTTTTGTACTTGCGACGGGCCTTCCGCCCTTATGCTCAAGGCCCGTGGTGTATTGCGTACGCCCTTATTTTTAGTATCATTACGCCCTTCATCAGAGTCCCGCCGCACCCCCTCCTACACCGTACACCCTTCGAGAATTGTAGTCACCGAGGTATTTCAAGCAGCCATTTTTGCGTTTCGAGAACCTTCCTCCCTGAGATCCTCTCACCTCTCCCTTCGCTAGCCTTGCTATTTCTGACGAGTAAACAAGCGAGGACCTTCCGGGGTCATTCGTCGGTGCTACACCGATACAGTAGCTGGCGCCCATAGATCGTTCGAGCCTGAATCCCCTGCTGAGAGTCCCCTCCCGTCCCTCCTGCCCCCCGCTATCACCGAGTTCCTTTAAATTCTTTCGAGGCCGTGTGCTCCCGCGCGAGCCAACGCGTGCAGCGTGAACCGACCTTAGTATAGCGTGCTGTACAAATCTGCGGACGTATTCTCCTTTCTTTTAACGCTATCTTTTCTTTCATCTATTTCACTGTCTATTTTCTGTATCACGACTTTATTTTATTAATTATCTTCCTTTCTATCGTATCCCATGTCCCCTTTCTTTTGCGTTCTCCCTTCCCTTTGGCATTGCGATAGCTGCCTTTGCGAGACCCTGGGCCATTTTCGTGGTCCAGTACGTCACAATACATATACCTGAAAGTGATGACATAAATTTTCAGAAAATTTAAATGGAAAACTGACCATTGCGCGGAAACACTGCACATCCAAGTATGTACCGAAGTGTGTCATTTCGTATGCTTTCCATGGTAGTCACGTTTTACTCTCTTTCAAGTACGTCATTTTTTTTCCAGGTCTCGATGTGGTACTCGCGTGCTTTTGATCACGAGACGCAGTGTCGTCCATGGGGAAATAAAATCTGACTGTACCGGCCAAGAACTCAAGGGTCCCGATTACTATGCTGAACGAGATCACGCTAATTTTTGGTTTATACATTTATTAGATGCGATGCGCCGAACCATCATTACGCCAAGGAAGAAACCAGTAGAGAAAACGTCACCTTCTCTAGTATCATCGGAGGAAAGTAGCCAAAGGTTACGCCAGGGAACGTGGAAGAACACCAACGTCAGCAGGCGCCTCCACCCCGTCACAGTCGGCCCCGAATAAAGTAAGGAGCCAACTAGAAGAGAACATCGCCCTGGACTACCATCACGTTTCGCCAGTTCCGGTACCGGTGCCTCGTTAAAGGCACCCGTATCGAAGAGGAAGCTCAGGGACCTACCCTAGGCCGAGGAGTCATGACCCTCCGCCACTATAACGTCTCGTCAACCAAGGCCCAGACCGCAGCAACTACCCGCCACTACCTGGACGCCAAGATCGTCCGTATGTTCCGAGTCTCGGGAAAAGGCAATATACGCCAGTGTATCCTGCGTAGACTGTAAGGGAACATAGATTGTGCGTACCATTTTTCCCAGTATCGTAGTTGCACGATCCGTTGAAGGCTCTGGTTAATATATACTCTAAAATAGAGAATCTCGCGTCGGGTAGTTATCAAATAGTTTCGCATTGTTAAGCAATTATCGAATTAGTCCATTGGCATGTTTTAAATATTTGCGGGTAAGTCATCATTGGCCGAAAACTTCCGCGTAGACGATTGGCCCAATGGGCCCAGCTAGACTTATTCTGAGGGAGCTAGTCTGAACTGGTAAGGAGAAGAACCCCTCGAGCCCCATTCCCGCGTTAACAGCCGTCTTGGTCGGTGATTTTGGGTAGAAGAACGTATCGTATTGTATCGAAATTGTATCATTCATGGTAAGGGTCTCGGCGCCAAAAGGGCGAAATCTTTTACACTTTGTGCCCAGATTGTAGCAATATTGTAACGTGCGTTTACCTAGTGAGTTCCCTTCTAGTCAAATCGTATTTAGTATCAGGAATTAGCGAACGATGTCACAAGGCGAATTCCCCCCCCCCCCCCCCCCATTAATCGCATCTAGCAAATTAATAGTTGCTTGGGTCTCTTCCCTTTCGTTTGTCCACAGTTGAAGAGACAACAGCGCGCAAGACACCAGGCATTAGCCTTTTGATAAGATCGGAGGCAGACTAAGCGCTTTTGGAAATTAGCTACCAGAAAAATACAAAAAGGATCCGCCGATCATTGGAACTGTAACGCTACATGTGGCATACTCTCATGGTATTGAGATCTAAGGACAGAATACGGAATAATAAGACGACAAAGACAAGGGAGATAAATAATCAACCCGTTGCAATCTACATGACGTATTTATTTTATAATTTGTGACGTGATTTTTCGAATCAGGGTCCCAAAGCAGCTCCGGTTACCGATACAGATAACGTTCTCGATTTCTGGTTCCCTTCGGGTCGCCACCCTGCTCAGAAGCTACGCTCTCGGGTTGATTTGCATAGATATGTCAAGGCTCTCGTAAGATTTCGTCATGATTTATTTGAGGTCGAGGTGCTCAAATCCGCCGTGGGGAGATAGTCTCGACGTACCGAGTTGCTCGGCGGAGGAGAGTACTCGACGGAGACGTCTCCACGGACCGGCAGAAGCCCGGGTGAAATACCGGCGCCCCGCAGGAGATGGGCAAAGGGCTGTAGAGCGGGCGGAGATAGTTGTGATACGGTTAAGGGCAGGAGAGGAACCTCCTGCCCGAGTTAAGGATGTGGTGCCCAGCGCCCGATGCCCTGGGGAAGCGGTCGTGGAGGATCTCCAGAAATTACGTACCGATTCGTTAAGAAACGCTCTTGATTTGGTTTAAAGGGACGACTCGAAGGAGATAGAAGAGTTATCGGTTAAAAGACTTTCGACCAATCATAATGATTAGTTCTCGGATTTGGCTATTGTCAAAGCAGTCTGTCTCGGGGTACCGACCGAGGTGTCACGGGCTGGCTCGTGCTCCCGTGCTATCTGTTGATAGTTTTTCTTGCCGTGTTTCGCTACGGTATAGCCTGTTCTCGATTTGTACAGTTCTCGCCTTGTGCTCGCGATATCCAGGCAATTCTATGAATTCCTGTGAGTGTTCCGGAGGTGTAGTGCTGTGCCTTAGTGCAGTGTCCACCAGAGTGTCCTTTGGATACAGTTCTCGGCCTCCACGGATTAGGTGCCCCAGCTCCGGTGAGGACTCCCAATTTATTAATTGAGCTGCTGGAGAGCGAGGACCAGCAAGGAGCATGGTTCGAGGAGATGTTAGAGGCCACGGCGGCCCTCAAGAAAAAGGTGGGCAGAACCCCCGTGGATTATCAGGGCGCGTGCCGCGGCGCTCTCAGCCAGCGGACACGGGGATGCTACATCCGCCCCGACACTGATCCAGACCATCACGGAGCTGGCGCAGGAGACCGTGAGGCCACCCCCGGAGGAGGTGGACCCGCTACCGACCGGTGAAGCGGTTCGCAGCGTCGCGGAGCCCATTCAATCGGACCCGACGAAGGCACCAGAGGAGGTGGATCCGCGACCGACCGGTCAAGCAGCCTTCAGCGTCGTCGAGCCCGAACAGAAGGACCCGACGAAGACCCCGGAGTGGACCATCGCCCGGAGGAAGAAGGCCAGCACCTCGGGCCCCTCGGCGCCGAGCACCGCCGGTTCCCGGCCAGGGGCAGCTCCCCAACCAGCCCGGAGGAAGGCACTCGAACGGGCCTGTTACAGCTGCGGGGAGACCGGCCATCAATATTCGGATTGCCCGCACGGCCCACCGACGACCACCTTCTGCCGCCGCTGCGGGAGAAAGGGGAATACCTTGGCCACCTGCCCGTCGTGCAGCCAGAGCTGGCGACAGCGCGGGCCTTACGTTCCGCGGGCCGGCCGAAACGTGCCCCGGGAGGAGCTGAAGGCTCTGCCGCTGTAGGGGACCTACAGCGTCCCTCGGTGGTCCGTCGAAGTCACCGGCTATCGGTTCTGTCAGTGTAGCCAACGGAGATAGGGCTTGTCCGAAACCTTGAGGACATCCTGATGTAGCTGTCGGAGTGGACTCCCTAGTCCCAGATCTCGTACTTGGCCTTCGGGCCAATTGCTCTCGTTACCAGCTCTCGGGCCTAGCTCTCGTTACGTGGGTCGCAAGACCCCACTGCTCTCGTTAAAGGAAGGGACCCGAGATCCCAACCTTTGGTATGTCTGTCGAAAGACCACTCAGCTCTCGTTAAAGGAAGGGACCCAACAGTCCCATCCTTTATTGTCTAGATCGCAAGGTCTACGGCTCTCGCTAACGGAAGGAACCTGCAGTCCCAGCTTTCGGTACGGGAACTCTAATATTCCACAGCTCGCGTTACAGAAAAGGACGTCAAGTCCCCTCTCGTGAACCGTGGAACGCGAATCCGCGCAGCCCGCGCTGATGAGGCAGACAACGGGTCCTTGTTCTCGACCCGCGAAACGCGAAACCGCGCAGCTCTCGAAGAAACAGAAGGACCCGAGATCCTAGCTCCCGGTGTGTGCGGATGCTGACGGTTCTCGATACGCGTGTCTAAAAACACCTGCTCTCGAAACATAGGCTTCCGGCCTCAGTTCACGACGTGCGAGTCACGGGACTCGAGTTTCGGGAAGTGGTTCCTCAAGCCCTGCTCGCGAAGATGGACAACCATCAAGATCGCGGAATGCCGCTCTCGGATATAATACGGAGATCCCTAAAGGGTAACGTACGCTTTCGACTTTCGTGATTGTTCGCGTCCTGTCATCATCGTTCAGTGTCCGTCTGTCGATCTGTGTTGGATACTTTCTCAGAGCGAGAGAGGATAAACCTCTCACGCGTTCTCGGTTCGCCTGCGAAAAATATTGAATCAATTCTCGACAGTAAACAGCAGGTGAACAAGGCTCGCTATCGTTATGGCTCCCGAAATAAGCTACGCTTAAATATCTTCTCGAAGCGAGAGATAACATCTCTTGCGGGATCTCGATCTACCCGCGCAAAATAAGAAATTAGCTCTCGACAGTAATCAGCGGGTAGAGCCTCGTGCTATCGAAGAAGAATAAAATCAGTTCTGGGTCTCTAGACTTAGCTCACGACAGCAAGGATAACCGACCCCAGCTCTCGTAACAGGAAATAGAAAAAAAAAGAATTGTGAGATCTCGCGCTGCACGTGGATAAGGAATCACCGAGAATAATCGGTGAAGAAGAAAAACAAATTCCCTGTGTGAAGATACCGAAATTATTTCTGTCTGTAGACGGATAGTAGTTCTTGAATATTATTCCCGTGCCGAGGGAAACAAAATCTCTCGTGCTACTCTCGGTTTACCCGTGACAATGTAAAAGGCTCTTGCGTGTAAACACGCGTAAGAAGACAAACGATCTCGAAAACGAATCAAGTCGGTTCATCGTTCTCGAATTAATTCGCAGCCTGGTCAGAGGATCTTGCGAAGAGATATCGCTACAAAAAAAATAACAATAATTCATTTCTCCAGCCGAGAGAGTAAACATCTCTCGCGCGATCCCGGCTTACCCGCGAAATATTAATTAAATAGCTCTCGACAGTAACCAGTGGGTGAGACATTCTCTATTAATTTGTATTGTAACTCTGTACCTTATTTCATTTAATATAGTTACTGAACCTGATGACGGTCACTAAAGTGACCGAAACGTTGTTCTCTTAAAATCAAATTCTTCATTTATTTACCTGGCTGATTGGTCGACAACCATATATATTGGATTATGATTTAATTAAAAAAGGACAGCCGACATTACATGCATCAGGGTGAGACATCGTTCGCTATCGGATTATCGTATTTTGCCTTCTCGTTCCAGGACACCCCGGTCCCTGAACGAGTTCTCGATTTAGGTTCACGACATGAGTCCGGCCTACGGGCCAGAACTAGCTCACGATCGTAACGTGCTCTCCACCGTCCCTCCTTACGGAGGTAGCACAGGTGAGGAGTGATCTAGTTACCGAGTTCTCGAAACAGTGATCCTTAAACATCTTCTCGCGCCTACCAATTATCGGGGAGCTCTCGTCTTACGTACCAAATATTATTATTTTCACTCTGTCTCGCTCTCGCTCCCAATGGTGGGTAAGAATACTGGCTATCAAAACTGGTTTTAATTGGCCATAGTTCACGAAATAAATTAGTAAGTATCTGAATTGACAAGCTATCGGCAGAAATATTAACTTCAGAAAAGTCATTTTCTCGAGCTGGAGAAATTTCTCCAGCTGGCTTTCCACCATGCAGCTCTCCACCGTAAACAGGGGAATGAATACTAAGGTATCGAAAGAAAAAAAAATTATATAATCAAGCTCTCGAATCTGTCGGAATAGCGCCGAAAATATTCTAATCAGAAATTTGACTCTCGGTCAGATTTGCTTGCATTAGCTCTCGTTTCGATCTCTAAGAGTCAACCACCCTTAAGAGGTGGGGAGTTCTGATGTGATTTTTTGAATCACGGTCCCAAGGCGGCTTCGGTTACCGATACAGATAACGTTCTCGATTTCTGGTTCCCTTCGGGTCGCCACCCTGCCCAGAAGCTACGCTCTCGGGTTGATTTGCATAGATATGTCAAGGCTCTCGTAAGATTTCGTCATGGTTTAGTTGAGGTCGAGGTGCTCGAATCCGCCGTGGGGAGATGTCTCCACGGACCGGCAGAAGCCCGAGTGAAATGCCGGCGCCCCGCTGGGGCGAAGGGCTGTAGTGCGGGCGGAGAGTTTTGATACGGTTAAGGGCAGGAGGGGAACCTCCTGCCCGAGTTAAGGATGTGGTGCCCAGCTATCGCCCGATGCCCTGGGGAAGCGGCCGTGGAGGATCTCCAGAAATTACGTACCGATTCGTTAAGAAACGCTCTCGATTTGGTTTAAAGGGACGACTCGAAGGAGATAGAAGAGTTATCGGTTAAAAGGCTCTCGACCAATCAGAATGATTAGTTCTCGGATTTGGCTATTGTCAAAGCAGTCTGTCTCGGGGCACCGACCCAGGTGTCACGGGCTGGCTCGTGCTCCCTTGCTATCTATTGATAGTTTTTCTTGCCCTGTTTCGCTACAGTATAGCCAGTTCTCGCCTTGTTCTCGCGATATCCAGGCAATTCTATGAGTTCCTGTGAGTGCTCCGGAGGTGTAGTGCTGTGCCTTAGTGCAGTGCTCACCCGAGTGTCCCTGGGGATGCAGTTCTCGACCTCCCCGGATTAACTGTACCAGCCACGGTGATTCTCCCAATTTATTAATTGGTGAAGGGATCTCGATAGATAGTTTAGATTCGTTCTGATACGTTCTCGGTTCGTCGCTCTCGGTCTCTCGCACTATTTGCCGGACTCTTACTCCGACCCTCTCTACCTCAAACCTAGCAGCCTGAGCGGCCGTGCATTTCCGTAACCGTCCGTTCGCATTCGTGTATCCAGTTGCGTTTGCTGATTTTACGCGACCCCAAAGATCAGCACCTACGGTTGCGTTTCTCGATTTCACGCGTCCCCAAAAATCGAAAGGATCCGTTAAGCTATCGCCTCGTCTGATAGGTTCCGTCAGAGTTGTCGTTTTGGTGGAGTTGGGCCTTTTCCACCCCAACTCCCAGTTTATACCGGCTCGTCAGTTCCCGGTGAAAAAAGAATTGACTGGCGCCCGCCTGGCTTGCGGATGCACGAACGACGGGTGGACGGCCGAAGGTAACGTAGGTTGATTCTCGAAGATAGTTCGTTCTCGTATGTTTTGCTATCGGTGTCGGGTCACGAAAAAGAAATACGTTACAAATTATATTTATTCATATTTCTATTATTGGTCTCATGTGACATGTTCTGTCTCCATATTGTAAGGTGTCTTGCTGCCCTAATAACGTGGTAACATAAGGAGTATGTCTATTCTATCAAGTAACGAACTTATAAAGGAAAACTATAACTAGATAATCGAACGTATGAATGTAGATATTTCCGTATGAGTATGTGTGCGTATGTTTTAAACCGATCAATTGACGAATGTAGTATTGAAGGCTATAGTCCGTATTCACAACTCGCTCTTAAAGTCACTAACAGAGTCGCTTGTAGTTAAAACTCACTAAGAAAAAATTTAAAAGCGCACTATTAGCACTAAAAGCGAGTTCTGAATACGGGCTTATATCTTTAATTCATGTAGCAAATTATAATTGTCTTTTTTTATATACCAAGATTAGTACATAAACTCATTTTCTTTTATCTTAAAAATTATGAATAAATGTCTCATAACCAGTCGAAATAAATTACAATATCTTAATAGTGTTGTAATTATCCTCCAGGTGTAACGTATATTATGTCCAACTGTCAAGACTGGTGAAGTACCAGTTCCCTCGAATGACGATTTTGGCCACTTAGCTCTTAGAGTGAACCAGGGTTCGGAACGGTAAAGGGATAGTTGTGTGACAGCAATAATAAAACGTTCTTTCGGATAAACTTTTCCTCGTTTATGATAATTTTGAGTCTCCATTCGGTATCCATCTTTCGGTATCATCTATCGGTTCTGTTATAATCGGTATAATTAGAAATGTCGGAGAAATGACTTCAAGCTGTGGAAGTCAACAACTCCCAGCTACGGATGATGCGTGACTTGAGACTGTGTAAGCCAACACTTCCGGCTACGGATAATGTGCGAGCGATCACTCTCTGCTAATTTGTCTAGAGTAGCTAAACGCTGCACTACTGGATTCGATATGCTTGGGCTAAGTTGCTTCTCTCTCGGATGACAGACATTGTATATAAAATGCAGGATACAAAAGTATCTATCTCAATGACGAAGACAAAAATCGCAACATCGACGGATTAATTATTTACCCGGTCCTCCATTTTCTCATGCGAGTTGCAACATTAGGATTGTCAACCGTAACGACAACCAGTTAAAGAGATACATAGGTACAACGAAAGATAGTATTTTACATTTTAACAAATCTAACATAGTTTATAAAATACCCTGTGGAGATTGCAACAAATGTTACATTGGGCAAACTGGTAGATATCTAAAAAAACGTATTAGAGACCACAAGTATGATTTAAAGAAATTTTCACCATCACACACAGCTCTTACATACCACATTATAGAACTAGACCATCAGTTTGATTATGACAATACCACCATATTAGCTACAGAATCTGATTACCACAAGAGATGCATTTTAGAGATGATTAAGATTTTTAAAGACAAAAAGACAATTAACCCCCAGAGGCCACACGGGTGCAAATCGGGCAGGCCAAAAATTTCAAATGCCCCTCTCTCGTAGGACACGCACAGTGGAGCCCTCTAACCTATACGATAATTATGTCTATACACTAGTGTAATTGTCGAGCAGCAGCTTGGCATCAATCGCCATACAGCCATTGTGTATTCAGCAGCGAAAAGTAGGCGAGGTGCACATTTGCACCCCTGTGGCTTCGGCGTTAGAAAAAAAGTGCAATTTTTTTGGAGCTTTCGCAATAAAAAACATATTTGCATTTTGCTGGCGTCCAATACGTAAGTAGTCTTACTCGTTATGATAAAATTTTAACACGAGAGGACACGTTGGCCAAATGCAAGCTGTGTGAAAGTCAGCAGACAAGACGCACGCGAATGAAGTGCGCCTCCTGCTTTTGCCGCATGTGCGACGACCATCGGGCAGGTTTATGTGTTAATTGCGTTAATAACATTAATTAATATATATTTTTAATTCAATACTATTAATGTAAACAATAAATATGAATATTATAAGCGACATTTTCAAAATAAAGTATTTTTTTTTGTATTCTACAGTATTTTTCATAGTTGCGAAATTACCATTATTTCAAGCCCCTGTTAAAAATAGTTATTTATAATTTATTGAAGAAACGATTTTTTCCCACTTCAGTATAAGTCTTTACCTTTATTTTCCCAAAGGGTCTTTGACTTATCTCTTAAAAAAAAAAAATACAAACTTTTTCGTAAAAAATGAATTTAACATTTTTCTTTTTTGAAAAAACCTATTTATCTATGTGACAATGTATTTTTACGCTTTTGCGTATGAAATATTTAAATTCCTAGGGAAATTCTACCCCATATTTATACCGTTATCGATCAAAAAAGATTAAGCCAGAGAGAAGAAATTACGATTTAAAATAGTAAAAACCATATTTGCACCCGTGTGGTCTCTACGTGATTGGAAAGAGGCGTGGCCTCTGGGGGTTAATTATAGGAGTGACACAGAAAACCTAAGCTCAGTCTATCATAATATATTGAACAGTCATATACATCAATAATTAAATATTTTCGTTTGCTTTACATAGAGTCGAATAAATTATAATATAACGTACAACTATAGATAAATAGACGCTTCAAATTGCTGACAAGACTACGGTTTTTTATAATTTGGCTTCTAACAGTCCTTTAAACTATAACGCCACTAACGGACACATCTATAGTAGCTTATAATAACTGGTCGGCCATTTGTGATCGAACCAAAGACTGAGACGTTCTTGAGTAAATTGTACATTGGCTTTTATTCCTTAAATTCGTGCATCCAGTTTTCTTTGATCACTTCGTACGACAATTTGGTTTCATAGAGATCTAACATCCTTACCGCATATCTGTAAGGTATAAAAAGAACAATTATTAATCACATAATTAGAATTCTGTCACACATGGAAATTAGTTTTTGTCTTGTACTTATCTGTTGCAGTCAGTGGGTATATGGTACATGTAGACGATGATACGTCTCAAAAAGAGATTGTACTTTATTGTGTATATTTATCGGATGTCTATTACTTTTTTATCTTTTTGTTCCTTGACTGTTAGTATTCTCTAAATTGAGAGACCTGAATTTTTATAAGAGAGATGACACCATCTCAGTGTACCTGTAAGTAACAATTATAATATATCTCATTATTTCTAGACGACATATATCTCATAGTACTAATTCAAACAATAAGTATGTCGGAGACTGGATACCTGTCGTTCAAATGTAGCGATACCTAGATTATAGAAGCGTCAAGCTATGAACAGCTTGGGCATGGATGCCGGAATCGGTTGCGTTCACACTAATAGGTTGGACAATTGGAGCCGTGTAGCCAATCAGAGGTCCCAAAACATTACCGTATAAGAAAGCCGGGGGCGGGAAAAAGGGCAGTTGAGGGTGAGACTCGAGAGTGAAAAGTGTGACTCGAGAAGGTGTGAACGTGGCCGAGGAGAGCATACTTGCCGCGCTTTATCATTATAGTTTATCGTTACAGTTATCATTATAGTTTATCGTTACAGTTATCATTATAGTTTATCGTTACAGTTTATAGTTATAGGTAGAGTTGTGCAAGTGATCGGTATATTCATCATGAACGCCGACCGGCAAGATGACGGCAGCGGACACCACCCTTTGAATCTGTCATCAGAAGTGGGATCGACATCGACCTGTGTACGGTTGCTGTACCCACAGGCGTATTATCATGATCCAGTGAGTCATTTTCATTTTGTTTTGATTCGGGAGCTGAGTGTTCCCTGTTAAAAGAAGCGATAGTCGCGAAATTTGGGGGTAAGAGCACTTACAAATACGCGCACGACAGGTTGAGATCGGTGCCTGTTAAAAATTTCCCTGACGAGAACGATTTGACCGGTAATGACTTGGATGACTCTCACAAAGATTTGTTGTAGATTTGTAGTACTGATCGGAACTCATCGTTTAATAATCAATGGTTGTTTTTTTGTTGTTTAATGATGCTTAATGTTGTGCTAACCTTGGCCATTCGTAACGTAGGCGTAAAATTCGGAACCTCATAATTCCGTTGCAGTGCGGCCATGACTGTGAGTGGCATACGTTTGGTCTTGGTTATATCACCAGATGGAGGTGATTGATTGCCGGATAGAGGCAAATGTGTTTTGTTTGCTGGATGGAGGCAAACGTGTGTTGATTGCCGGATAGAGGCAAGTGTGTTTTGTTTGCTGGATGGAGGCAAATGTGTTTTGTTTGCTGGATGGAGGCAAACGTGTGGTTATTGTCGGTTGAAGACAAATGTGTGATTATTGCCGGATAGAGGCAATCTTATGTTGTTTTCAAGATTTCTTTTCATTGAAATGAGCATTATTAAGTTTAGAGTTGCTGTAGAGGTTTGTTCGTTGAGTTCTGATGAGGTACGCGTCGTACGATGTAAAGATTGAACTTTCATAAAAGCCGTGGACTTGTAAGAACTGTGTTAAGAGGCCTGGGTCAGGGTGACCGAACCTTAAAACAAGTTACTGTTCAAAGAATTTCTTTTTTTCTAGGATTTTCACACGAGGACGTGTGAGGCGTCAGGATGGCCGTGTCGGAGACTGGATACCTGTCGTTCAAATGTAGCGATACCTAGATTATAGAAGCGTCAAGCTATGAACAGCTTGGGCATGGATGCCGGAATCGGTTGCGTTCACACTAATAGGTTGGACAATTGGAGCCGTGTAGCCAATCAGAGGTCCCAAAACATTACCGTATAAGAAAGCCGGGGGCGGGAAAAAGGGCAGTTGAGGGTGAGACTCGAGAGTGAAAAGTGTGACTCGAGAAGGTGTGAACGTGGCCGAGGAGAGCATACTTGCCGCGCTTTATCATTATAGTTTATCGTTACAGTTATCATTATAGTTTATCGTTACAGTTATCATTATAGTTTATCGTTACAGTTTATAGTTATAGGTAGAGTTGTGCAAGTGATCGGTATATTCATCATGAACGCCGACCGGCAAGATGACGGCAGCGGACACCACCCTTTGAATCTGTCAAGTATATTATCTCAAGTGTACAAATTTTAAGTATAAATGTTTAGAATTTTTTATATACATTTTAGAATATATTACCTGAAGAGGGCCCAAAACCGGGCCGAAACGTCGTGAAAACCGTGTGTTTTTTTCTTTGGCTGGAAACCTGGTCAACAATCCTCACTTCCAAATTATACATGACCAGCCGACATTTTCAACACTTCAATTACTATTAACTTTTCCGTTTGTGAACGTCTACTATCGTCCTGGATGTCAGTTCCGATTACGTTTGCTAAACCTAATTAATCTTTTGTTTTTGTTACGATATACCCGATCTCGACTCTCGAGTCTCTCGAACACGACATAAGGGCGTGAGGACAGGATAGCCACATTGGAGGTTGTGGAGTATTTTATGGCGATTCCGTTTGGCTGTTGATGCCGATTTTGAGATTTTCGACGTAACGGACAACCTTGGAGGGATCTGCACGCCGCTCCCACCGACTACGAGATGCCCACCGGTTCCGTCGACCTGGATGTCGCCGGGATCCTCCTGCTGCTGTCATGACTCCGAAGAAGCCCTGGAGAACCGGGGAGGGGACTCCGCCGTTTCCGTCGGCCGGCGAAGGCTACCCTCTGGGCCTATCCGCCACCGATACGGCCGGCAGAGAGATGAGGCTTTCCTTCCCTGGCCCGCCTAAGGCCTGCCGATCGCCCACGTCAGGGCCTCCGTTCGGCCGAGAAGCCGCCGACCTTCCTTACTCGCCAGGCCCAGAGTACTTCGAGGGCCGTGCCGTCAGGATCACCGTTCGACTCCGTCCGGCCGTTTCCGCCGCTGCGCGTCGACGCTCGGGAGAGCTCGGCTACCCTCATCAACGTTCGTCCTGTTCCGGTGCCGTCCCGCCTCACCTGTGCCCGCTTGCCAACGATCGACGATCGATAATTCATTGTCGTGCGAAGTTTTGAGAGTGAAGCCACGTGCCCACTATTAAGAGAGCTGAAGAGAGAGATAGAGAGAGAAAGGGATAAAGAGCGAATACCGAGAGTGAACTTGTTCCGTTGCCTGGAGGGCTGACTCTTTTGGAGCTTTACCCTTTAATTTTCTATTTTTGTGGTGAGATCTTTCGCTTTCCTTAAAATTTTCAGATTGTTGCGTATTGAAGATTATAGACAAGCACGTGCACGACTAAGCCGTCCGTTTAGCCGGTGACGAATTTTCCTTGCCGTTATCGGGCGAATGTCTTTCCGCCTAGTATCATATAAAGAACGATAGTGCCGTTATTATTTATATTTTTGAGTTGCCGATTTTGCGCTTTTCTATCTGATTTGGTGTTTGCTATTCTTTTGTAATTAACGAACTTTCTGGAATCTTCTTCGTAGTTATAAATTCTTTTGCGTGACTCTTTCGTATTACGGTTGTCCACCGCGGTTATAATTTCGCGCGTGCGAGAATAGGAACCGCGCAGACCGTTCCTTGCATTCCGATTTTTGTTGTTATCGTTATTTGGTTATTTTATTTCAAAACGAATTTGTTAGTTTATTTCGAGTAATTCTATAATTCCGACCGTATCATTTTCGGTGGATATCATCTTGTAGAAGTATCGAGCCCGCGTGCTTGCGTCTTACTCGCGTGCGCGCTCGCGGGTAGCGCCTTCGACCGTGATTTGGCGATAAGCAGCCTGCGTCTATAGTTGTCTAAATGGTATTTCGTGATTCCTATTTCTTTTGCATGGTATAGCTTCCGATTTTAGATACTAACCCTTGTGAATGAATTTTATGATTTTTTTAAACCTATGCTTGGCTTTCGCTCGCACTCTCAGTAATGCCTGAGTTAATGCTTTCGTAATCTTGCTATTGCGTCCATTGATTATTTGGAATCTTGTTTCTGCTTAATACAGCTCTGGTGCGTTAACGAATTAATTTGGACTATTCTTCTTGTAGTTTTTTCGTATCACTTTCCTATAAGTCCTTGGCCGAGTTCTTTCCTTCCTTACCTCTTGAACGCTGCGACGCTTCCGACGAGCTAGCCTCCGAAGTGGCGTACCGGGGGAGGACGTATAGTGGTCTAATTTAGTACTATCTTTTGAGTTCCGGGTAACCTTCAGGTGTAGTTACGTTCTCTATTCTTTTTCTTGGCCGTGGTGCCCCTATCTGATTTTGCGTGGCCGTGGTGCCCTTAGATTTAGTTTGCCCGATGGCATATTTAGTTTTAGTTCGCCTGGTGGCACCTTTAGGTATAGTTATCCTGGTGGCAATCGGTTACCCCGGACTAATCATCTCTCGCGATCCTTATTATCTCGACAACGAGCCTGGAGCTCGTGGTGCTCCTTGGAGGGTACCTGGCGCCCAACAACCTTTCCGAGTCTGCCGAGGCCACTTGCGCTCCCGATTTCCGTTGGTGTAGAATTCCGTTTTGTCGACGACCGAGAAGTCCATCGCAACATATATTTTTGAATCCTGCATTTTATATCCGACGTGTGTCATCCGAGAGAGAAGCATTTTTGCGACTACATCGTCCGTCGAGAACTGTGTGATATTCTAGTTTCCTTTCAGCAACTTAGCCGGAACATATAGAGTCCAGTAGTGCAGCGTTTAGCTACCATAGACAAATTAACAGAGTGTGATCGCTTACACAGTCTCAAGTCACGCATCATCCGTAGCTGGGAGCTGTTGGCTTCCACAGCCTGAAGTCATTTCTGCGAAATTCGTAATTACACCGATTATAACAAAACCGACAAATGATACCGAAAGATGATACCGAATGGAGACTCAAATTATCATAAACGAGGAAAAATTTATCCGAAATAACGTTTTATTATTGCTGTAACACAACTATCCCTTTACCCTTCCGAACCCTGGTTCACTCTAAGAGCTAAGTGGCCAAAATTGTAATTCGAGGGAACCGGTACTTCACCAGTCTTGACAGTTGAAAATAATATACGTTACACCGGGAGGATAATTACGACATTATTAAGATATTGCTATAATCTAGGCACAAAGTATAAAAGATTTCGCCCTTTCGGAGCCGAGACGCTTACCATGAATGATACAATTTCGATACGTTCATCTCCTACCCAAAATCACCGGCCAAGACGGCTCTCAACGCGGGAATGGGGCTCGAGGGGTTCTTCTCCTTACCAGTCGAGACTAGCTCCCTCAGAATAAGTAGTTGGGCCCATTGAGCCAATCGTCTACGCGGAAGTTTTCGGCCAATGATGAATTACCCGCAAATATTTAAAACATGCCAATGGACTAATTCGATAATTGCTTAAAAATGCGAAACTATTTGATAACTACCCGACGCGAGATTCTCTATGTTAGAGTATATATTAACCAGAGTCTTCAACGGATCGTGTAACTACGATACTGGGAAGGATGATACCCAAAATATATGTTCCCTAACAGTCTACGCAGAATACACTGGCGTATATTCCCTTTTCCCGAGACTCGGAACATACGGACGATCTTGGCGTCCAGGTAGCGCCGGGTAGTTGCTATGGTCAGGTCCTGGGGTTGACGGGACGTTGTACTGGCGGAGGGTCTTGACTCCTCGGCCTAGGGTAGCTTCCTGAGCTCGCTCTTCGATACGGGTGCCTTTAACGGGGCACCGGTACCGGAACTGGCGAAACGTGATGGTAGTCCATGGCGATGTTCTCTTCCAGTTGACTCTCTACTATATTCGGGGCCGACTGTGACGGGGTGGAGATGCCTGCTGGCGTTGGCGTTCTTCCACGCTCCCTGGCGTAACCTTTGGCCGCTTTGCTCCGATGATACTAGAGAAGGTGACGTTTTCTCTACTGGTTACTTCCTTGGCGTAATGATGGTTCGGCGTATCGCATGTAATAAATTTTTTAACAGAATCGGTTTGTATCATTCGATTCAGAACCGATTCAAAAATCGAGTCTTCTAAGAAAATCTAACATCCCTACTCTCTAATAGGAAGAGGTGTTACCATTTTTACGTTCAACTTATTAATCGATAAGTAGTTTCAGTTTTGTAGAATTTGAGATAATTTGATTGACTCCGTTAACCGCGTCCGTAGTACATACTGTGACGTGATTTTTCGCATCACGGTCCCAAGGCGACTCCAGTTACCGATACAGATAACGTTCTTGATTTCTGGTTCCCTTCGAGTCGCCACCCTGCTCAGAAGCTTACGCTCTCGGGTTGATTCTTATAGTTATGCCAATGCTCTCGTAAGATGTCGTTATTGCTTAGTTGAGGTCGAGGTACAAACCTGCCGTGGGGACATAGTCTCGACGTACCGAGTTGCGCGGCAGAGGAGAGTACCCGACGGAGACGTCTCCACGGTCCGGCAGAAGCCCTGGTGAAACAACGGTACCTCGCTAGAAATGAGCAAAGGGTTGTAGAGCGGGCGGAGATAGTTGTGATACGGTTAAGGGTAGGAGAGGAACCTCCTGCCCGAGTTAAGGATGTGGTGCCCAGCTGTCGTCCGATGCCCTGGGGAAGCCGCCGTGGAGGATCTCCAGAAGTTACGTATCAATTCGTTAAGGAACGCTCTCGACTTGGTTTAAAGAGACGACTCGAAGGAGATAGAAGAGTTATCGGTTAAAAGGCTCTTGAACAATCGGAATGATTAGTTCTCGGATTTGGCTATTGTCAAGGCAGTCTGTCTCAGGGCACCGAGGTGTTACGAGCTGGCTCGCGCTCCCATGCTATCTGTTGATAGTTTTTCTTGCCGTGTTTCGCTACGGTATAGCAAGTTCTCGATTCGTATAGTTCTCGCGTTGTTCTCGCGATATCCAGGCAAATCTATAAATTATTGTGCGTGGTCCGAATGTGTAATGCTGTGCCTTAGTGCAGTGCTCACAAGAGTGTCCTTTGGATACAGTTCTCGGCCTCCACGGATTAGCTACACCAGCTCCGGTGAGGACTCCCAATTTAATAATTGGCGAAGGGATCTCGATAGATAGTTAAGGGGGAATGGAACAGCTCGGCGAACTTTGAGTTGTCGGTGCTGCCGCGTGGCGGTCAACTGTGGAAATAAGCATGCCGAGTGCATGGTGCTGTCGGGCTGCACCGTGGCGGTTCATGCCACTATAGTATGACGTCATCGAGTAGTCTGCCTCAGTAGCGTTGAGCAGTGTGATGTAGCCCGCCGGGTCCCAATAAGTATTTACATCACGGGATAAAGAGAATAGCGATAAAGCAGCAAAAGATGCCTAAATTTCAATTACTCGATTATTATCTCAGAGAAATTGAAAATATTTTAGGTACTGAGATTTTTGAAAATAATATAGATTTTTACGCAGTTGCAAGACATGTCAATTTATTTGTAATATAGCTTAATTTCTGTGTAGATCTAATAATAAAATTACGGCGAGAAGCTGAAATTAGTGTTATTTATTTTACCACAATTTTTAAAGTATCTTTACTGCAAAAGTCACCAATATTCAAATAAGTGCCGTGGAGGATAAGTCACAACTATAATTAATTTTTCACTTTCATATTTTCCATATAAACTTTTCTTTGACTATTGGTGAGTATTGCTACACATTTATACTGTTCCAACAGAAAACAATGAAGGATAAAAAATTCTTGCATGTTGGATTTGAACGCAGCTTCATCCTGTTATGAATCTTGTAACGTGCCGCTTGTAGGTGTACAATGTACATACATACATAGAAATACTATGTATCAGCCCCTGGCTTTTTACAGGAAAAAAATTAAAAACTATCGTTCGGGATTTGAACATGCGTCGGTAAAGCCACGAGTTGGTTGTCTTACCACAGACCTATCTTCCTAAATCGTTAATGACCAGGCAACCACGGGCCTCAGAGCTATGGGGCGCCAGGGCGTATTCGGTAAGTTTTGAAAAATATTTGTTCATCTGTATCCTGTTGTCATTCCTATGATTATTGTTATTATAAATAATGAATCTTTTTATCCTTCGCAGCAGCAGCCATGGCAGAACGGTGTTCCACCCTACAACAACAATCTAACCTATGGTTGGGGTTACCCTCAGTGGGGGTGGGGGTGGCGATGAAGCCAGCGCCCCCGGCGCCGAAATAATAACAGCAACAACAACAGCAACAACGGAGCCCACAAATGTTGTGGGCACCGTTGTTGCCATTAGAATATTTTTATCAAAATACATTATAAATAAAATAATTAAAAAATAATGTTTTATCTAATGTTTCCTTCCCCATCTCCTTATTCCCTTCTTCGATGTCGATCCCGCGGAACTGTAGTTTGTGTAATAGATTCGTACAGTGTTATAAAGTCTGCAGCTAGTTCACATGCTTGGTCAAGGGAAAAACAGTGAGGTAGGTCGCTGGGGTAGTGGTAAATAGCCAGCCTGGTAGTCAGAAGGCTGCGGGTTCAACTCCTTTTGTATACAATTTTTTTTTAGTTATTCCAAGTAGTTATTGAACTTCATTAATAAATTTTATAAAAATTATTAAAAAATAAGAAATTTACATAATTTTTCAATGTGAAATTCCATTTTTTTTTTTACATTTTATTAACTCTTTTCAAAAACTCCTAGTTTTGCTATAAATCATTGATTATTTAATGCTTTCTGATATTAGTTTTCAATAGCACATCGTTTTCGACAAATTCCATTTCGAGAGTTGAATTATAAGTTTTGTATGAAAATTACCTTCGGGTGAAGAATATACGGCATCAGTACGGAAAGATTTCTACCTGAACACACCTAATATCCTTCAAATGTGTTACAACAGTCGAGCAAGCAGCGTATCTCACCTGGTAGCACTCCCGTCCAGTGATCGCGGGTTCGTTGGTTCGAGTCTCACTTTTCGATTTAAACAAAATCTAATTCGCATACTTACATCTTTTAAATATAAAAATCACCAAATCTATGCCATTTCATAGATATATAATTACAATCTTCAATGAAAATCGCTCGTTTTATTTTTAATTATCTCGAGTTTGAAAAATTGCACTTTGATTGTAAATATCAATATTCAATTACCAGTACTTATAATAAACAAGATTTTAAGGACGGAAATGTAAAGTAGTGGGTTATTGTACATTATTTTATTGCAAAATTTTACAAACGAGGTGTCATGTTACACGAGTCACAGTAGTAGGCGTCGTAAAATAACAGAAACAGAAATTTTTATGTGTAGGTACGTACATACAAGATAGTCATCCTTCGATATAACATTTATTTCGCATTAGTTTCGACGCATAGGCGCATTTCATATTCCATTTAAAAAATTGAGCATTTTATCAATGAGAAATTTAATAAAAAATAGGTATTACGCAACAATGAAACAGCAAGTATTATTACGTTCTCGCACTGCACATTATAGGCTACCCTGCAGGAACCCCGATAAGTACGGTCTCGTAGCCGATTGTCCGTTCAGTCTGTCCTCTGCATTTCCTCTCCAGCGCATGTTGACGTCACGGATACACGAGCGCTCGTAATGGCAAACGACTCAAGTTTTAGGCGAGGAAAATCTGCGTATTGACAGTTCAATATGTTATGTGACGTTGCATTTTCAAAATGCGCGTCACAGGGTTGTTGTCATGGGAAGTTGGAGTGCGGGCTGGATTTACAGCCCGCTATTTGCATAAACGTCCACTGGCGGGGGTCGGGGAGCCACCTAGAAAACATAAGATCTGTAAATTAATGCTATCTAATTTTAACTGATACCTATGAACGAGCACACACTCACCAACACGGAGGATTGGAAGCTGGAGATCTACGTGGGACGACATTACCGACCCCGACGGGACGGCTATACCGACTGCTCGACCCGATCATCACTGCTGGAGCCCGCCAAATTCAACCGGCTCACCATCAGAATTTCCTGTAAAGGAGTTATTGTCTTACCTGCTGATACGCCACGAGACTGCTGCTACCTGCATCAAGACTTTCCGGCTATCTGACATCGGGAGGCGAGTTCGGAGTCACCGCATGCCAATCCACTACGCCCCGGACGAATCCTCGACAGAGACGGGTGAAGGGCCACCTCGTCTCCCGTCCTAGGGGATCCTTGTGCCCTGTGGGCACGATAAGGCTTTCCCCAAAGACGTGGAGCGAGGCCCCGGTCAGCAACCTGTAAGGCGCGGGAAGCTGTCACTCGGAGTAACATCAATGTCTAAACGACGGAGTAGAAGGAAAAGCTCACTTACCTGCGGAGGAGTTGTATACGCTACCTGTGGCTGCCAATATTCTGGATTACCTGCATCGGCCAACAACTGCCTGGAGTGGTCACAACACCATTTCGAAGCACAAGTGGGAAAAGTCGGAGAGTACGGGAGCACTTCAAAACATCGCGACAATAACATTCGGACCGCGGCATGGCAACGCGGAAGACGCTAGCACCGCCTCACCTCGGAGCGCGTGCGAACTACTACTGCCCAGAGGGCTGCGCGAACGATGCGCGCGCAACCGCTCCAACGTTAAAGCTACCTGATAGGATTGCGCATCCTAGATCCTGACGATCTATTGTCAATACGCACCTAGGATTGGCGGAAGTAATCGCGGTGAATAAGTAACCAATTATAATCAGCAAAATTAAGGGTCGGGTGGGAGGATAGTACCCCGGGTGTCGGGAAAGAAATTGTAATCGTTCTCTTTCGTCGTGGACCTCCCTACCGGGTGGACGTTTTACTACACTGCTCCAGAAATACCTGCGAAAGCTTCCTTTGTGCGGAATATCTTTTTCAATATCTTTTTGGTAAGCAATCTTTTCTGTAACCGGGTACGAATCTCTTCACGCTATCTACGGTAGCCATATAATTGTATGCTACCTGTTAACTACCTCCGGCCCAAGGGCTTAAACAAGCGTCCATTGAAGAGCTTCGTCGCCGGAATTATAAGTGATATATGCTAGTTCGCGAGTGTAGAATATTTTAGATAAATAGTGGTTCCCCGATTGCGGCCACGGCGAAGAGCCTGTCGTGTTTCGTCTGTCTTGTGTAATTTCGTTATAGTTTCTTTTACGTCGCGGCTACCTTGTGCTAGCTTACTTCATCGGATATTTCCGTGAGTAGGACGTGATTTTTCCTTTTAGTTGATCCGACCGCGCGTGTAAGATTTCCTCGTACGGGTGTGAATACGCACAGCTACCTGGGATAGTGTAAATCCCGCCGCGGCTACCTGAGTCCTCGAGACTCCCGGAATTCGCGAGAATAGGAGTTTGTCGGCACCATGTTATATGCTACCTGGGACAACCCGAGCTCTCTGTTATAGGAGTTAATCTGAGTGTCGACCACGCGGTCTGGATTCGAATTTTTATGTGATGTTCTCTCGTTACTTATGACTGTGTAATTTTATCTTCGGATGATCTATTGACTTCGCTGACTTTACTTATTGTTTGATTGTACGTCAATTTGCGTTATCCGTATTATTTGTGTTCCCTGGAATGCGAAAGGTCCTTGTAAAAGAGTAATATTGTAATCGGCAGATCTCCCGGAATTGGTGCGCGCGTTGCATCTACGCTCTTCGCTATCTGTTTTCCGAACTCTGTAATCGCCGAACCTTACCGCGACTACCTCTGGTAGCCCTTTCGTATCTCTGTCGGGTTTTGATGGTTTGTTATATTTTGGTTGCCAGGTGCAATAAATTGTTAAGTTTTTGGTTACGTGATCCTGGCTTACGGCTCTTACTTCCCAATTACCCCGCCCCTCTCCTATACCTAACGGGGCTGAGCTAGTCAGACTTCCGCAACGCATCGGTCCTAGTGTCGTTAGATTTTCGTTTCTTAACGCTACCTTGGTGCTTTTCATTATCGTTACCTTGTGGCATCACTGGATGCCTGGCGCCCACCGGCATATCTCACAGGTTTCGTGTCGCTTTTGAATTCAAAGATGCTGGACCGATCGAGCGAAGGTACTCCCTGTTCCCGAGTCTAGTTATCGTGACTCAATATTAGGAAATCCGGGAACAGGCGTTACAGTTAATACCGAAAAATCTCGGAAACGGCTGTACCACAACAATTCCCATTGAAATATTGTTAAGCTTATAGATGTAGAACTTTCCCTGCGTGGCCTTTTTTCCATTTTCGTCCGTGATTCTGTGCAATAGTGCAATAAGTGTGAGACAGGGTACGACAAAGGTCTTGTTGGATCGCCATGACAGGTCCGTAGGCTGTCAGTCTTAATTTTCACCTACATTTTATATGTCTCCTAAGCAGTAATTCAAAAATCCGGCTCCGCAGGGAAAGTTACTTTACCGGAAGGCTTCAGGTTTAAGTCATCAATTTATTGATAGTGCTTTCTGTACAGAGATTTTTGGGTGCGAAGTTTCCTCGCTTCGAGCTCTCGTACGTGTAACACACGCATAAATAGAATCGTCTGTTCCATTCCGCCTTAAGATTCGTTCTGATACATTCTCGATTCGTCGCTCTCTCTCTCTCTCTCGCACTATTTGCCGGACTCTTACTCCGACCCTCTCTACCTCAAACCTAGCAGCCTGAGCGGCCGTGCATTTCCGTAACCGTCCGTTCGCATTCGTGTATCCAGTTGCGTTTGCTGATTTTACGCGACCCCAAAGATCAGCACCTACCGTTGCGTTCCTCGATTTTGCGCGTCCCCAAAAATCGACAGAATCCGTTAAGCTATCGCCTCGTCTCATAGGTTCCGTCAGAGTTCTCGTTTTGGTGGAGTTGGGCCTGTTGCACCCCAACTCCCAGTTTATGCCGGCTCGTCAGTTCCTGGCGAAAAAAGAATTGGCTGGCGCCCGCTTGGCTTGCGGATTCACGAACTACGGGTGGACGGCCGAAGGTAACGTAGGTTGGTTCTCGAAGACATTTATTACATGCGATACGCCGAACCATCATTACGCCAAGGAAGCAACCAGTAGAGAAAACGTCACCTTCTCTAGTATCATCGGAGGAAAGCGGCCAAAGGTTACGCCAGGGAGCGTGGAAGAACGCCAACGCCAGCAGGCGCCTCAACCCCGTCACAGTCGGCCCCGAATAAAGTAGAGAGCCAACTAGAAGAGAACAGCGCCATGGACTACCATCACGTTTCGCCAGTTCCGGTACCGGTGCCCCATTAGAGGGACTCGTATCGAAGAGGGAGCTCAGGGAGCTACCGTAGGTCGAGGAGTGACGACCCTCCGCCACTACAACGTCCCGTCAACCCAGGACCTGACCGCAGCAACTACCCGCCACTACCTGGACGCCAAGATCGTCCGTATGTTCCGAGTCTCGGGAAAAGGGAATATACGCCAGTGTATTCTGCGTAGACTGTTAGGGAACATATATTTTGGGTATCATCCTTCCCAGTATCGTAGTTACACGATCCGTTGAAGGCTCTGGTTAATATATACTCTAAAATAGAGAATCTCGCGTCAGGTAGTTATCAAATAGTTTCGCACTGTTAAGCAATTATCGAATTAGTCCATTGACAATTTTAAATATTTGCGCGTAAGTCATGTTTGGCCGAAAACTTCCGCGTAGACGATTGGCCCAATGGACCCAACCAGACTCATTCTGACGGAGCTAGTCTTGACTGGTAAGGAGAAGAACCCATTCCCGCGTTGACAGCCGTCTTGGCCGGTGATTTTGGGTAGAAGAAGAACGTATCGTCTTGTATGGAAATTGTATCATTCATGGTAAGCGTCTCGGCGCCGAAAGGGCGAAATCTTTTATACTTCGTGTCTGGATTATAGCAATATCTTAATACTGTAGTAATTATCCTCTCGGTGTAACGTATATTATTTTTAACTGTGAAGACTGGTGAAGTACCGGTTCCCTCGAATTACAATTTTGGCCACTTAGCTCTTAGAGTGAACCAGGGTTCGAAAGGGTAAAGGGATAGTTGTGTTACAGCAATAATAAAACTTTTTTCGGATAAACTTTTCCTCATTGAATTTATTTACCTGGCTGGATTGGTCGACAACCATACATTGGATTATTATTAAATTAAGAAAGGACAGCCGACATTACACACATAATTATATCAAGATGGACCATAAACACAACGGGCGCTTCTTCTCACACATCACCACAACTTTTGGTACTAGAGCTGTGAATATTCTCAGACTCTGGAAAAAACTCACCATTAAGAAGATAAGAATCGAACACCAATTGATTTTTCTACTTAGATGTAGAAGTAAGAAGGTTATTCCCACTTATTTAATGAACATAGGTAACAGTAACTTCGCTTTCACTCACCGTAATACGATTAATAGGCTTAACAACACTATTACACGTACTAGATTCCAGATTCTTAACCTAGAAATTAGAGATAAAAATTACACAATATGCCGACTAAAACAAGAAATAGCACAATTAACTTTCAACCTCAGATGTAGCTTACCTGAAAACATTCTAAATGACTTCTTTACAATAGAACACCAAGGACTATGTAGAACCTCTCTGAAAATCAGACAAACATTGATTAGAAAATTCAACAAATTATATCTATCCAAATATACTAACAACGAGGTGATTAATACTAAAAGATCAGGATGGTTTAAAAATCTAACGAATATTGAGATACCAGCAACGATAGAAAACAACTTAGCCTTAGGAAGCAAACACTGCTTTGAGTATAAACCTAATAAGATTCCAATTGATAACATTTTAACCAACATTGAAAGTAACATAGACTTACTTCCTACAGATAAACGAGATGAGATTAGAAATAACACAGTTAATACCTTAGTAAACTTCACCAGACGTTATAGTCAAACTTACAAAACTCATTATAATAGCACTTTACCTAACGTCTCTAATGTCACACAATTTTTGAAGAATAACCCTAATATACTCATAACTAGAGCAGATAAAGGCAACATCACTGTAGCTTTTGATAAAAACACCTACACCAACACCGTAGAGGATATGTTAAATGATAACAATACCTATAAGGAATGCAATAAAAATCCAACTAACACACTGCAGACAAAACATAATAAGATGCTAAAAGAGTTAGTTAAAAAACAGTACATCAATGAATTAACTTACAAACATCTGTCCACCAATAACGCAGTGATACCACGTATGTATGCGCTCCCAAAACTGCACAAACCAACTCTGTCATTCAGACCAATAGTATCTTCAACGAATAGCGCTACACATAAGATGGCTACTTACATTCATTGTTTATTACACCCTATCTCTATAAAATGTGATTCATATGTGAAAGATAGTTGGAACTTCGTAGATCGAATGAAAAATATTTCAGTACCCGCCAACTTCAAATTAATTTCTCTGGATGTTACATCTTTGTTTACTAACATCCCCCTTGATCTAGTATTACATAGCATAGATAATAGAAGAAATGATATCAACCTAGTAACGAAAATTCCATTAACTGACTTAAAAAATTGTATTACATTCATAATGAACTCCACATACTTCTCTTTCAACGATAGATTCTACAAACAAATTTTCGGCACCCCGATGGGCTCTCCTTTATCACCAGTTTTAGCTAACTTAGTAATGACCGACCTGGAAAATTCTTGTATATCTAAATTAGGATTTAACTTACCGTTTTACTTTCGCTACGTGGACGATATTATCACTGCCATACCTGAACATGAAATATCTAGAATATTAAACTTATTCAATTCATACCATCCTAGATTACAATTTACTTTTGAATTAGAACTTCACAATAAAATCAACTTTCTAGACGTCACCCTACATAGAAACAATGATCGCATTATTACTAATTGGTATAGAAAACCTACTTGGTCCGGTAGATACATAAATTACCACTCACACCACCCATATTCACAGAAGTTAGGCATAATTAAGATGCTTACTGATAGAGCCATACTACTTTCACATAAAAAATACCACACTGATAATATTAACTTAATCATAGAGACACTTTCACGCAATGATTTTCCAATACATATTTCAATTAGACACATTACTCAACGGATTACATACCTAAGATCGAAACTAGCACCCGTAAATAACACTACACAATTAGCTGAACCTTCACTAGATACGAAGAGAATCATTACTATCCCGTTTGTAAATGGCCTTTCACAATGCTTTAAAAGAATCTTTAAACAGTATAATATCACTATTGTTTATAAAAACGAAAATAACTTACACCGTTTTATAGGCTCTACAAAAGACATAATCCCTCTCACAGACAGAGCAAATGTTATATACAAAATTCCGTGCGCACATTGCAACCAATGCTACGTAGGACAAACTAGTAGAAACCTCCACATTAGATTATCCGAACATAAACGTAATATTAATAAGTCCACTGATCAACATACAGCACTAACATTACATAGAGTAGAGACTGGTCATAATTTTGATTACGATAATGCTACGATCTTAGGTACTGAATTAATTTATAGTAAACGCAAAATCCTCGAAATGATAAATATAATTAGAGAACCTGATACAGTCAATTTTCATACAGACATTCAGCACTTAAGCCATATTTATCACAATCTGATTTTTAGACATACTTAACTTATTACTTAACTTATATTACACCCTAGTTGTTTAATCTAGATAATGATTATCAAATTTATAAGATAAACCATCGCTTCTTCTAAGTAATATAAACATTTCGGCTTTGTGACCTCTTGACGACTTCTCTCCTTGTTAAAATTTCAGTATAGACAGACTCGTGCGGATTATCGGATTAATCCGTCACCATGACCATAAATCTTCATCCTGTCTACAAATTAAATTTAAATAGCATTTTATTACAATTGCAAAAGGTATGCACACACAACATTAGTTTTTCTTTATAATCATAGATCTATTTATACTCATCTTTTATTTTTGATTAATTAATTTTTCCATGCAACTGCTTCCCTTTTTAAATTCACTTATTGACCTCCAGGTCAATCAAACCGTTAGTATTAACAGCTTTCCTGATATGATGAAATAACTAAAATTACAAATTTATTAAATATTACTTGGTTTCCATCATATTAGTTTAACACAAATTTATTGAATTAGCTTACTTTACCTCCTTGATAATTCCTTGTATGACTTGACTTACAGCCTACACCATCAACCCCTGAATTGATTTTTCGGGCTTCACAACTAAAACTAATAATATAAATTTGATACCTGGCATTCGAATCCAATTTTTTAAATATATGACAAACAATAATTATATTTAACAATGATGATGAGGTCGTCAACTGGAATGTTTGAAAATGTAGAATTATTATATTAATTAAGGTAAGAAATCTGGATTCCCTTTAAATATGGATTCTTCTTCTCTATTAATTTTTATTATAACTTTGTACCTTTGTTTAATGAATATAGTTACTGAACCTGATGATGGTCACTAAAGTGACCGAAACGTTGTTCTCCTAAAATCAAAATTTGAATTTATTTACCTGGCTGGATTGGTCGACAACCATACATTGGATTATTATTAAATTAAGAAAGGACAGCCGACATTACACACATAAACTTTTCCTCGTTTATGATAATTTTGAGTCTCCATTCGGTATCCATCTTTCGGTATCATCTATCGGTTCTGTTATAATCGGTATAATTAGAAATGTCGGAGAAATGACTTCAGGCTGTGGAAGCCAACAACTCCCAGCTGTGGATGATGCGTGACTTGAGACTGTGTAAGCCAACACTCCCGGCTACGGATAATGTGCGAGCAATCACTGTCTGCTAATTTGTCTAGGGTAGCTAAATCGCTGTACTACTGGACTCGATATGTTTGGGTTAAGTTGCTTAAATGAAACTAGAATATGACACAGTTTTCGACGGACGATGTAGTCGCAAAAATGCTTCTCTCTCGGATGAGAGACGTCGGATATAAAACGCAGGGTACAAAAGTATATGTCTCAATCACGAAGACGAAAAGCGCAACATTGACGGATTAATTATTTACGCGGTCCTCCGTTTTCACATGCGAGTTGCCTTGGCCACCTAGTGGCGCGGCAGCGAACTAGTGCTTGCTCGGATACTATAAGGGACTAATTGTAAGTCCCTAAAAAGACAAGGGGTATCTGAGCGAGCACTAGTTCGCTGCCGCGCCACTAGGTGGCCAAGGCAACTCGCATGAGAAAACGGCGGACCGGGTAAATAATTAATCCGTCGATGTTGCGGTTTTTGTCTTTGTCATTGCAATGTACATATATATGTATACATATATAATGCTGTTTGGGATTAACGAATAAAACTGCAATGAGTTTCTGTAATTCAAGAATTTATTGATCCATATAATCTGTATGAATTTTATACACTTATGTAATAGATTATTTACATATAATAATATTGCATGTAATACAAGAAACGACATTTACAGCTTATATTCACATATTCTTGCTATTTCTCGATGTGATTTCGCGGATAACAATCGATATTAAAATTGCACCTATGCTAATAGTTTTCACATGTTCTTTAGCGTTTATCTTAGTTCCTCTGGGATTCTCACGCGCATGTGCCTTTGACTACTAGGTTGCTACGACTGGTTATTCTTGAGCGGCAAAATTCAAATTCTGGGGAGAAGAAATATGGTAACGCAAATACAGTTGTCGACATATTTCTTTACATCTCCCCCCTTTGAGAAGAGTGAACAGTGAAGAAACACTAGGTTTCCTGAATAACATTCCGAACCGGTACAAGCTTTGTAATGTAAAAGAATGACTCTGACTTCTTTCGATCCGTATGGATTTTATAAACTGAGTTTGAAATGTTTTCTACAATTTTGTATGGTCAAATTTTCAGTTCATCCAATTTTTTCCAATGTAATCGATGGCTATTGTCAGCGTGAACTAGGTCCCGAACGTTGAATTCATGATATCTTTTATTCTTATCGAATTGTTTTTTATTATATTCATGTAATTTTTTTGTGTTTTCTAAGGCAAGTTTTCTATCTTTATATAAATCATTTTGTGTTTTTTTTTTGTTTTAACTCATTTCGTAGAATTGTACTATTTTTATCTTCTATTAAGTATCTAGGAGAGAATCCTGTTACTGTATGTTCCGTCTCATTGTATTTTTCTATGCACTCATGCGCTATAGTTGTCCACGCAGTTTTCCCTTTTTTCTCATTTATTTTACATTTGATTTTATTTACAAGTGTTTGATTAAGCCTCTCGCTAAGGCCGTTTGAAAATGTTGCATTTATTGCTGTAAAAGTCAAGATTATATCTTCTTTATTTAAAAATTCTTTGAATTCCTTTGAATCTAATCCTGGATATTGGTCTGGCAAAATTATATTTATTTTATTATCTGACATTACTTTTTGTGTCAATTTTATGAAATTGCTAGAATTCTAAGTTTTTGACGTCAAAATGGTTGCATATCTTGTGAAGTGATCAACAAGCAAGTGTAAACATTTTTTTGTTGATCGTGAACCACCAAATCCTCCAATTGTATCTATGGAAACTATTTCATAAGGGTAAGTCGCAGGACCTAGTTGAGACATTGAGCCGATTTTGTACTTTCCTCTTGATTTATTTTTTATGCCGACTTCACAGTTTTCGCACATTTTTTTAATATTTTGATTTAATTTTTTTGCTATATAAAATGGTTGTATCTTACTTTCCATTTGTTTTATTCCTAAATGACAATAAAAGAGGTGTACTTCTATATCTATAAAAGAAAAGCCCGAAATGTGTTTATAATACCATAACTCGAGAACGGAGCGTCCGATTTGCTTGGGGAATATTTTGTTGTGTTCGTCTCGGCCACCCCATGGTATGTACGTCAAGAAAAATCCGGAAAACTCAGCCGGAAAAGTATGAGACCTATATTTCAAGAATCGATGGGCATAGCAACCAATTATTTACATAGCAACCGGTAGAATGGAATATTTTTATTTACTTCTCTAATAATTAATATTAAACTGAGCGACAGCGAAGTATCTACCTCTTTTCCGTAGAGGGAGCCACAGCGAAGCGTGGCTGGGACGCTAGTTTTTTATAAGTTCTTTACTGACATTTTGTGAGAATACGATTTTCTCCTTTTCTCTTATTTTTTTATAATATGTATTGTTTCTGTATATTAACTTAACTTTATCATTTTGAATATCTTTATTGTTTTCTTGATCATTCTGTATATCTTCTAATTTTATGAAATTAACGGTGTTTAAAATTTCATTTTCATTTTTATCTGATTCTAATACTGGGTTTCTGCTTAAGCAGTCTGCTTCTAAATTGTCTTTTGCTGGAGTGTATTTTATTTCAAAGTCGTACTGTGGCAGATAATGCATTAAGTCGCCTAATTCTTCATCTGTCCTAGATCTAATATTCATATTTTCTAAGGGTTTGTGGTCTGAGAAAACCGTGAATGATCTCCCTATGAGCCAGCGCTGCCAGTATCTTATTGCCTCTTTTATTGCTATACATTCTATATATGTAAATGGCTTTCTTCCTTTTTTGATATTCATTTAATTTTTTCGAAAAAAAGCAACTGGTTCATCTTCTTGGTTTGATTGTGTTTGTTTTAGTACAGCCCCAATACCTTGCAAGCTTGCGTCCGTGTAAATGTCTATTGGTAGATGTGGATCAAAAATGGTTAAAATCGGTTGAGAGCAAAGTAGTGATTTCATGCTTTCAAATGCTTTTTGACATTTTTCACACCATACAAAATTTTGTCATTTTCTCAATAGGTTATGTAAAGAATCTAAAGTAGTCGAAACATTTGGTATATATTTGCCAAGGAAGTTCACTTTTCCCCAAAATTGTCAAACATTTTTTCTTGTTTTCGGAGTCGGAAAATGTTTTATTGAAATAAAATTATCATTAAGTGGACTAACTTAATTGTTCCTTATTTCGTGACCTAAATATTTAACTGAGTCTGATGCAAAGTACATTTTGAGAGTTTTAATCTAAATCCTTCCTTCATAATTGCTTCTAGTAATCGTGATAAGTGATTGATATATTCTTGGAAAGTTTTCGAGAAAATCAGAATATCATCTATATAATTTACGCTAAAGTCTGCGAGTTTATGCTTTCTTACTTGCTTAGTATTCTTTGAAAAATTGCTGGTGATGTTTTTAAGCCGAAGGGTAAACAGGTCCATTGGAAATGTCCTTCTTGCGTTACAAATGCGGTTTTTTGTCTATCTTCAATTCTTTAGGGAATTGACCAGAAAACTGAATTTATATCAGAAGTCCAGAAAAATGTACAATCCCTTGTTTTAACTATTAAATCTTCAATTAGTGAAAAAGGTTGCGACTGAGGAATCGTGATTTTATTTAAGTCTCGGAAATCTATGCATAATCTTGCTTTTTTACCTTGACCTTTCTTATAGGTTAATGTCACTGGAGCAGCGAATGGGCTGTAAGATTCTTCAATTAAACTTTTTTCTAACAATTTCGTTATCTGTTGTTCTATTTCTTTTTTGTCTTCCATAGTGCATCTGTATGGTCTTTTGTAACAATATTTATCGATTGATAAATCAATACGAGCTTCATAATCTTTCACAGTGCCTATGTTGTATTTATCTTTAGCGAAAATCGATTTATATTTATCAAATAGTTTATCGATTTCAGATTGTTGCTGCCTTTCCAAGTGGTTTATTGATATGTTAAAATTCGTCGTATCTATTGTAACGTTTCACGATAGTGCAATTTCGTACGCTCCTTATGAGTGTACGAAATGGGATGTAGGTAAGTGCTCGGGGCTGGCGGCTTTAAGAATGTAAGCGACACAGGTGGGTAAGGTAAAACAAAATAATAAAGTTTTATTGAAATAATCGATAATCGGTACAGAAGTTTTGTAATCACGGTCAATTTTCCAGTTTTAATCTATTGTCGGTATTGTAGGAAAAGGATTGTCCAGGAGGCGTCCTACACTTGTTGTCTATTCCTATCTCTCTCTAACCGGTCGGTGCGGTGTCGAGGGGACGCCTAAGTTTTGTTTTTAGCTCTATCGGCGCTTTGCCTATCTATTGGCTATGGCACCGTGTGCAACTCAACTAATCACGGCTCGGATGATAGATCGAACAAAATGGCGCTCACTGATGTGTCTGAGGAAGATCTCGGTGGTCTCCTCAGAACTGTGACGAATTTTCTCTACGGTGCGGTCTAGGCGAAATAGCGGACGCTAATGTGCCGTGGCCGTCGACAAGATTATAGAAAGTAATATGACTGATAATTATATGCTCTGTCCCATCGGGCATAGATCGAGCTTATTGACACTTTACTATTCGCGATCCTTTCGGATTTAATTAACTTGACGGAGATACTGCGTGTTCTTGTAGTTCTACTTCAGATAAATAAATTGATTGGAAAGCTGTTATTTATTCTGTTGGTTCTCTAAATTGATTAGCGGGAAGCGCTAATCATCTAGCGGATTTTATTATTATTATTCTACCAGGATCTACTTTCGGGAACTGTTGTCCATCTAGTGGCTGGTATTGCCACTAGCCGCGCGTCCTCGTTGTCCCCTTGTAACGGGTACGCTCTCAGTACAGGAGTACTGAGAGGTTGCTTGTTTTGTCACGTTACACTATATGTTCATTAAAGTTTATTATGTATTCTTTATTTGTATTTTGTGTATTATGTTTATTTTCAGATGTATTGTTAAGAATGACCTGAATTTTTTGTGTAATTTCCAGATTTTCATCTTGTCTTAGTTGAAAATTTTTTACACAGTCTAATCCGATTAAAAAATCGTGTTCAAAATTCTCTTTATCTATCATGAAAACGTCGATTTCTATTTCAATCTCAAAAATTTTAGTTTCTAGAGTAACCATACTTGCTTTTCTCACACCATTAATCGTTTCTAACTTTGCGTTTTGTAAATTATTCAATTTTTTCCCTTTCAAATTAAACAGTTTTGAATTAATTAAAGAAACGTTTGAACCCCAATCGTAAATACCATAAATTTGTCACGTATTATTTAGCATTACTTTAATTTTGATTAATGGTGGCACTATGAGTTTTTTGGATCTTTGGTATTTAATTCTATTTCCAATCCAGAGTTATTCACATGCTTTATCTGTTCTTTTTTTTGCTGTTCATCATCTTTGGTTCTAAACCATGTAACGGAACTATAATTACTAGCTATAAGCCAATCCCTTTTTAATTCTCCACAAACCGGGAAAGTACGCTAATATCGCGTTTCTTCCCCCCCGTATTGAAATTATAAGCAAATCGCTTGAGTGTCGCAGCGTTAAACGGACTCGTCCCTTTCGCCTAACAACCGCTGGACAAGACACAGGTATTTTTCGTGCGCTTATAAATAATTAGTTAAAAGTAGTTCCTAACGGTATTTTGTATATCCTACACAGGCGCCAGGGCTCTTTTGTGATATCGGTTCATCAGCAATACCAATTTTCACCATCTCATTCATTTGAGAAAATTTGATGAATTAATCGCTGGAGCTAAATCTACAAATCCTCACCTGGAATCAATGGATAATGCTATTTGACGACTTGGAGACACACATTGTCTTCCAGACTCCAAAATTTCTGATTCGCCAATAAGAATAGACTGTATATGGTATGGGCCATGCGTCTAATAAATAGGCTATGTGTGAGTACTTTTTTTTATATTTCATATTCGAATCATTGTTATCTGCGAATCTTTTAGAATATAATATGCCGGTTATTTTATAATTCTTTGTTTTATTATATACCGTTGCGTTTAAGTTGGTGTAATATATTCTAATCAAAATATATATTGTAATTATAGAACAAATTATAACCAGCATAGGGCTTCTGGATGGTAACGATTACTTTTAGTTTTTTTTATCACAAATTGTACATGGCTTGTGGTTATTTTTTCTCCCTTTATTTTTATTCTCAAAATTTGTAGTATTTTTTTTTCTAAATTCTTTTTATTTACCAAATGTTCCAATCTTCTAATCTCATTAAGAGACTTGGTCGAGTCTCGCGCCAAGTACAGGCAACCCGCCGTACGGGGCACGGCCCGCCGAGACTCTTTACTCGAAGCATCTCTTGTACAGTTGCGGCAATTGATGGTCGGAAACCCCTCCAGCGCTTGTGTTTATCCCTTACCCCCACTCCTTTAGCTAACCACAACAAGTAGCGGATTGTAGGCGTGACTGTCAAAAGGTATGGATCCCCACTCTTGGGTGCTCCCAGGGGGGTGACACTCCAAATGGGCTATAGTAAACCATAGAGAACTTATACGACCTACCGATAAGATGGCGCGGCGGTAACGTGCGCATGCGCAGCAATGCGCAGTCGCCATCTTGGAAAAAATAAGTTTGTATGTAAACAAGTCCCTGTGCGTCACCGTCTTTCGATTCGGTGACGGCATCGCATCTACAAATTTACGCTGGTGAATTTTGAAGTGTGTTCAGTGCAATTACAGTGCAGAGGTTTTTCTTTGAGTGTGATTGTGTTCAACATCCAGACTATTTACTTGGTGGAACTTTTGTGGACGACGATTTACAAGAATTACGACAACGAGACGAAGGCTACGCCACTCATCTTTCCAGGCTAATCTTATTTCATACTTTCTTACTTTTCTATTCTTATTTGCCTACTCTGTTTTCTTTTCTCTAATTTCTCTTCTATTTTCATATCTTAGACCTTCATAATGTCTCCTTTGAAGAAAGACATTTCCTCTTTTAGATGTGTTCCTGGTTGTATGTACATCGCTGTGCCTACAAGTGGGATCACATTGCTTGGCAAAAGACTTGGAGCTATCGAAGGTCTGGGTAGAAGCAATGTGCAACCCCATGCTGAGGCACATTGATTCATAGCTTTTAAATAAAAATTATCATTTGTGTAAACTACATTTTTCCTTGAAAGTCTATGTACCTCATACTGCGAAGGCAATACTAAGGAAAAATGCAGTACCATCATTGTGTGTGCTAATGATTTTAATGCAAGTGTTACTATGAGTGCGACTGTAGTAATAGATCTTATTTTTATTCAATAAACATCTTTTTATACCATACATAATTATGCACTTATTTTATTTCAGGTACTTGCAATTATGGTAAAATGAAACCAATCGTTTGACCATATTAATTGTGCATATTTTCTTTTGCACCACATATTAACGTTTTAGGATGTTTTACTAGAGTCATGCTTGTTTTTCATAATTGCAGGTGCTTTTAAAAATACCTTATAAAACTTTCAGGGCGATGCGTATAGAACGGTGAGTATAAATGCACGTGTATATCTATACAGGGTGTCCCAAAATTACCTGACCAACGAAGTATGGCGGTGTTCGGGAGGCACCACTGATCACGAAAATGACCTTCCTTTTGTCCGGAGAGTCATAGTTTTTAAATGGGAGCAGGTCAAAGTTGACCAATCAAAGCGAGGCGTCAAGAGAAACGTAGGCACCTACGAACTCTGAGTTTTCTTCCCTCGCTTTTGTTTCTCGGCAGCTTGTTTCTTGTTTCCAATAGGCATGTCCTCGGCTGACGTCATTCTGCCCGAAGCCACTGAGAAACAAAAGCGAGAGACGAAAACTCAGAGTTCGCAGGTGCCTACGTTTCTCTTGACGCCTTCCTCTGATTGGTCAACTTTGACCTGCTCCCATTTAAAAACTATGACCTTCCGGACAAAAGGAAGGTCATTTTCGTGATCAGGGGTGCCTCCCGAACACCGCCATACCCCGTTGGTCAGGTAATTTTGGGACACCCTGTATATACACGTGTATACCTATATATACACGTATACCTATATATATCCCAGTATACCTATATATACCCCTGTATACCTATATATATCGCGTTACTTATACGACCTACCGATAAGGTGGCGCTGCTGCTCGTGCTAACAGTCTAAAGCACGGGAGTGCCGTGTCTCCAATAAGTGGTCTGTGGGTGCTCCCTCGATCTAGTCAGTCAAAATGCCACGTAAAAAAGGTATATATAGATTATATGTAATTTTTTAGTTATTTGTTGTTACTTTAAGCATCTATCTCTTAATAATTGTTAAAGTTACAGCTGAAATAGAATATTGCTTTTAAGTGTCAGTTAGCCAATTCTGAATGAAAGCATATTCAGGCCCACGACGAAGTAGCGATGGTCTCTATCTTCCTATATATTTACAAAAAGGAATGCATCTAATTCATTGCAGCAGTAAACATAAAGTAGGAGGTTAGCAGAACTGAAGACAACCGTTTTACGAACAAAAACCAAAATTTTATATTTTGCCATCCCTCCATGTCAGACTGATCTAATACTCGGTCCAGTATCCTTCCCGGTCAAGAACTTGTTGCAGGCGGCGAGGCATCGAGTTCACCAGATTCATGAAGAACTCAGGTTTAGCCCTGAGCCCCTCCCAGATCTCGTTGCAGTGTGCCAGAACAGCCTCCCTTGTTCTTTCATGTCGAGGCAGCCACTGCATCTTCATTCTTCCCCACACATTCTCAATGAGATTGAGATCGGGCGATTTTGGAGGATGATTTATAAAATTGATGTCTGGATGTTCATCAATGAATCTTCGCGTCAGTAACGAAGAGTGCACAGAACTGTTATCCTGCACTAGTCGTATGACCGGCATGTCTTCCACTGGGTATAATGCACGCACACTAGGGATCACGAAGCGTTCCAGCACGTGAATGTATTCTTTGGAATCCATGTGAGATGACACTTCCACCAGCTGTCCAGGACCAACGCCGCTGATCCATCCTAACACACCACAAATAATGCGGCCACTACTTTCGTTGGGTAGAACATATTTTATATCGAATCTGACATTATTAGAACGCCAGACATAGGGTCGATGATCTGGCGATGAACAAAAAACGGATTCATCTAAGAAGATGGTTAGATCCCATTCTTCTAATGTTGTTGTCAACTGTTCGAGGGCGTAACCGATGCATTGATTGCGATGATCTTCAGTTAAAGCAATTTTTCTTGGTGGTCGACGACCGTGATAACCGTACTCGTGCAAATGATTCCTCCCAGTTCTGACCGACACATGGAGGTCTAATGCTTCAATGGCATGGGATACCGTTAGCCATGGATTTTGTTCCATGTGCTCCAAAATCGCACGATTCTCTTGATGAGTTGTCACCCTTAATCTACAGTTGTTTTTGCGATGATCCTTGAGCCCATGTTCTCCATTTGCTTGAAACTTCCTGATCCACCTTACCACAGTTTCCTTTTTACATTGAATTTCATCAGCGATTTCATGAATCGGTTTCCCTGCCTCCCACATGCCCACAATTCAACCTCGAGTGACTTCTGATAAGTTAGCAAATTTGGATAGCCTGACAATATTTACTAAATTCAAGTCCTAGAATTACTTTGTGTTAGTAAATATTGTCAGGCTATCCAGATTTGCTAAAAAATATTTGCTTCTCAGTAGCGACATAACTATGGCTCCTAACTTATCAGATCTAAGAATGGGATTGGAAGAATGGGATCTAACCATCTTCTTAGATGAATCCGTTTTTTGTTCATCGCCAGATCATCGACCCTATGTCTGGCGTTCTAATAATGTCAGATTCGATATAAAATATGTTCTACCCAACGAAAGTAGTGGCCGCATTATTTGTGGTGTGTTAGGATGGATCAGCGGCGTTGGTCCTGGACAGCTGGTGGAAGTGTCATCTCACATGGATTCCAAAGAATACATTCACGTGCTGGAACGCTTCGTGATCCCTAGTGTGCGTGCATTATACCCAGTGGAAGACATGCCGGTCATACGACTAGTGCAGGATAACAGTTCTGTGCACTCTTCGTTACTGACGCGAAGATTCATTGATGAACATCCAGACATCAATTTTATAAATCATCCTCCAAAATCGCCCGATCTCAATCTCATTGAGAATGTGTGGGGAAGAATGAAGATGCAGTGGCTGCCTCGACATGAAAGAACAAGGGAGGCTGTTCTGGCACACTGCAACGAGATCTGGGAGGGGCTCAGGGCTAAACCTGAGTTCTTCATGAATCTGGTGAACTCGATGCCTCGCCGCCTGCAACAAGTTCTTGACCGGGAAGGATACTGGACCGAGTATTAGATCAGTCTGACATGGAGGGATGGCAAAATATAAAATTTTGGTTTTTGTTCGTAAAACGGTTGTCTTCAGTTCTGCTAACCTCCTACTTTATGTTTACTGCTGCAATGAATTAGATGCATTCCTTTTTGTAAATATATAGGAAGATAGAGACCATCGCTACTTCGTCGTGGGCCTGAATATGCTTTCATTCAGAATTGGCTAACTGACACTTAAAAGCAATATTCTATTTCAGCTGTAACTTTAACAATTATTAAGAGATAGATGCTTAAAGTAACAACAAATAACTAAAAAATTACATATAATCTATATATACCTTTTTTACGTGGCATTTTGACTGACTAGATCGAGGGAGCACCCAAGAGTGGGTTCCATACCTTTTGACAGTCACGCCTACAATCCGCTACTTGTGTGGTTAGCTAAAGGAGTGGGGGTAAGGGATAAACACAAGCACTGGAGGGGTTTCCGACCATCAATTGCCGCAACTGTACCTGTATTTCGACTCAAATATCTTATGAACGGCTGTATGCCAGAAAAATTTATTGATACTGTTACGTATATCGACCTTCAATCCGGCACAGAATAATAACGTAGCCAACAGGAAGTATAATTGCAGACTCAGCACGTTACCCAGTGCACTGCCTGTGCCACCTACTCAGCTGGTTAGCCGAGTGCATTCCTAACATCCTAACCGTACCTATAGCATCAGCAAAAATCGACTATAATAAGCAGCCAAAATCATGGCACTGGTGCTCAGAAAATCATTCAGTTTCACGCGTAAAACATCTGACTGCACGTTGTCACTCGTGGCTCTAACCGTTAGAGTATTAGATTCAGTGTAATATTCGCAATCAGGCCTAGGTACGGATTCGTTATTACATACCCTAGGGAATAAGCTGGATCGGTTACCCGGCAAAATTGAGCTGCATAGACTAGTCTTTCCAAGTACTGCATGGATTTGATAAATTTCTGACTTAACCTCACACACAGCCAGTTTTTGTAATCCAATTTCATAATTTTTTTATCCCCAGTATTTCTCATAATCGAAACACTGTACACGACAATTAATTGAAACTTTTAAATTATTTGTAACAATATATCGCAAATTCACATTTTACTCGCGTTTTAAGTATCTATTACCCATCCTCAAACATTTCAGAGAATATCTATCCACGTTGGAATAGCAAGGCGTGTTTCAACACCTTAAACGAGCAGCAAACCCACCATTGAGTGCATTCTTACCGCTCGGAATTCACTCAAATATTATTCACGTTACCTCCGGTCGTTCCTTTTCTTTTGGTTACTTCTAAATATTTGTTATCAATTTAAAGGTCTCGCTAGCCACTACGGCCTACGTAACAATACATTCACTCTAGGAATCAAGGGTTCTGAATTGATTGTCACCAAATTCAGTACGATTAGTATACAGGATCAGGACGTATTCACATGGCGAGCGAGACGATTTTATTTCAGGTCCATCGTCGTCATCGTCGTCGTTGTCTTCGCACGTCCATCGCATTTTTTACACGACAGATGGCGCTGACTGCTTTGCTTTCTTTACCTATTTGTACACTGGGCCACAGGAATGGTGACAACGGTAGACGCCATGCGGTGAGGTAAGAGAGGAGATTTGGGCGGCGCGTATCTTGGCCTGTGCGTGCGATGCAGAAAGCGCTACGGTGCGAGCGAGACGCCAGAGGGAGCTTCGTGGGGCAATAGAGAGCTTCGTGGGGGACCGCTCGTGTTCGGTGGCACGTTTTCCCCTTCTTTCTCAGACTAACGCTCTATGAGGAGGACAGTTAGTACCCCGCCAAGAAACGAGAAGGATCTATGGGACTTTCGGTAGTGGGAATGAGATAGACTTTTCGGTTATCCGTCCTCGTCAAACAGCGTTAGTAAGACAAAGAGAGATATATGCGACGTGGTGGCTAGGAACAAGTGTCCAGCGTCTAACGCTACCGTGCGCCCTTTTCGCGCAGCATGAGTGGGGGCGAGACAGCGATAGGTCCCAGAGTTGGCACGCTACCTAGTCTAGATGATACTATTATGGATCGTTGAAGTTACGTTTCTATTGCGCAGGTAGAAGAGCGTAAGTTTTATGACTTCATTATAAGATTATGCCCTTTTGAAACGCACTAGAAAAGTAGTAGAAAAATAGGGGGTGTCTGTAAATGGTTTTCCCACGTATATGAAATTGTTAGTGGCTCTTAAAAGGGCCGGTCAGCGAACCTGGCAGAGCGCACCATTAATGCGGACATCAATAGTCCGTCCAGAAACCGCCGCGGTCGATTACTTCATTCAACCGATTCGGGATCGAACCGATCAAATTGTCCAAAAACGTGGGATCGTGCCGAAGCTCGTCCCAAATTTTTTGGACATGGTTGAGAATAGATGCCCACGTCTTCTCCCTTTCGGGCGACCATCTCTTAGTCATCGCGGCCCAAACATTTTCAATAATGTTTAGGTCGGGTGACTTTGCAGGCCATTGCACCAACTGAATTTCGGGGTGCGCCGAGATCCAATTACGTGTTTCCCGTGAGATATGACACGCGGCGTTATCTTGAACTAAGCGAATTGTTGGCATGGCTTCTGCAGGATATACCGCGCGCACACTCGGAAGCAGTACTTCCTCAAGTACGCGAATATACTCCGCAGAGTCCATACGTGGAGAAATCTCCACCAATTCGCCGATAACGTGATCGCCGATCCATCCCCACACTCCACACGATATATGTCCGCTGGAATCATGCGGAACAACGTATCTCGGGTCCAGCCGGTTATCGGTCGGTCGCCATACGTAAAGACGATGGTCAGCAGACGACACGAAGACTTTTTCGTCTGTCCATATCGTAAGTTCCCACGTTTCACGAGGCGTCAGCAACTCCTGCAACGCGAACGCGACGCGATCTTCCCTATGTCGGGGAAGCAACGAAAATTTTCGGGCTGGACGACGACAACGATACCCAGCTTCTCGTAATCGACGACGGGCGGTTTCTGCGGATGCACTAAAGACACCCCGTGCGGAAATTTCGGAGACTGCTGCGAAAGGGTCGTTGCTGACAGAATCGATAAGCTGCCGATCTTCCGCCTCAGTTGTTTTTCGCGGCCCCCGATTTTCCGACCGATGGTCGTGCAGAGCATGATCTCCACCGCGACGATACCTCTCAATCCATCGGACCGCAGTTCTTTTACTGCACCCGATGAATTGAGCAATATCATCCACGGGAACACCAGCTTGCCACAAACCAACTATCCGTCCACGTGTTTTAACACAAAGTTGCCGTACCATGGCTGCGCGCTAAGAGTTCGCTCGTTAGAATGAAAGTCGCTACGCATTAGATTTCCATAACACCTATTATGTCTAGAAAAGTCTATGCGTCTCTAGGCAACCTAGCCACAATGCCCCTCCAAACTCCCGAGTGCAACTCTGGGGCGCCGCCCAAATATCCTCTCTTACCTCACCGCACGGCGTCTACCGTTGTCACCATTCCTGTGGCCCAGTGTACTCTGTATGGTGTCAGTAATTTACGAATACACAACACAATCAAATACACTTTATACGTGAAGCTACCGTTCATACCGAATTTCCAGATAGTATAATGGTGCTTTCACAACAATATAGAATTATTAAGTTTTTAATAGCGTTCATGTGGAGTGCGCGTGTATGGGTGTACGTATGTGTGTTCTTCGATATAGTTTTTCGTATTTTAGATGACAGCTTTTAGAGATATAGGATGTCCAGGTGTTCCGCTCCGTACTTTCCTGTATCTAGGTGCCGGACGTGAAAGTCTAGGGTGTCTAGGTGTTCCTTTCCGTAGTTTTTTGTATCTAGGTGTCGGATGTGGAAGTCCAGGGTGTCTAGGCGTTCCTTTCCGTAGTTTCTTGTATCTAGGTGTCGGATGTGGAAGTCTAGGGTGTCTAGGTGTTCCTTTCCGTAGTTTTTTGTATCTAGGTGTCGGATGTGGAAGTCCAGGGTGTCCAGGTGATCCGCTCCGTAGTTTCTTGTATCTAGGTCCTGCATATGGAAGTCCAGGGTGTCCACGTATTCCGCTCCGTAGTTTCCTGTGTCCAGGTGTTGGATGTGAAAGTCCAGGGTGTCTAGGTATTCCGCTCCGTAGTTTCTTGTATTTAGGTGTCGGACGTAGAAGTCCAGAAAAGTGTGCAACAAGCTTTGGCGCTTCGCTCAAACTATAGTATCCTCTCTGATGTTCGCATGGCCTGAGGTACGTAAATAATCCAGCACACTCTCCTCTCTTACGTTTATCACAGGGCTTCAACCAGCTGGACACCACTAACGACGCCTATATGCATTGAAGATTATATTTTCTTTAAAAATTTGTATATGTTGTACGCCAACTTGTGGTGGCAGGCTCTCCCCCCCCCCCCCCCCTCGCCCTTTCCGTCTGTCGCTTGGGCGCACGGCGGCCGCCGTAAGGACGGTGGTACGCCGCGCCGCCGCTAGGGGGTCGCCGCGCTAGGCATGGCCCGCACGCGAAGGCGCCCCCACGCCCACATATGATTGGGAGGAAAACCCCAATGAAAAAAGAAGAATAAAGAGCTTCTACGTGCTATCTTTTGGGACTAGCAGTTCATAACCCTTGGTTGCTCGCTTCGGAGCTCGGCAGCGGCAGGCTTCCTCGCTCGCTCCGAACCCTCGGCAGCGGCAGACTTCCTCGTTCGCTCCGGACCCTCGGCCGCGACAGACTCCATAACTCGCTCCAGAACCTCTACGTGGGTCGAGTGCCCCGGCTTCGTTTCTTTCGGAAGCCAGCCGATGCCCAAACGCGCGGGCCGAAGACACCATCGCCTCACTCGCCCTCCGGGCACCTCCGTGGCAACCCAGTCGACAACCAAGTTCTCGCCCCCTTCTTCCCCGCTCTCTCCGGCGAAGGAGAACCGCCCTGGGGCAGAAGTTCCTCGGACTCCGGGCAAGGCGATAGAACGCGCGTGGATAATACCCACAGGGAGCCGCCGGGTTCTCTTCGAATCATGGCACCCCTACAACGTTCGGCAACCCCCGGCACTCCACATCCGACCAGCGGATCTCTCCCACCAGAGCCCCATCTCTACGCCAAAGAGTCTTACCCCTCCTGGCCCGTCTGTGTTCCCGACACTCCAATCGCTGCCCGTGGTGCCCACGGATCTAGACGGATACTCTCGCCTAGCCAAAAAGAACGATCCTCGGCGATTGAAGGCACTGATAGTCAAGCTCTTCGGGCCGGATAGCGATCCCCTACCGACTAGGTCCAAGGACGGGAGCACTCCGTCTCCATCTCCACTCTTAGCACGTGATTAGTTATCGCGCCCCACCGGTCCTTATCAGGACCATCATTCCCCGATCCTCCACGTTGGTACTATTCCGGCTTGATAAAGTTAGCCCCACCCTCCCTCTCTCTCGGGAGCGGTATCAATGTCTTTATACATTTTTAGAAAAAGGGACTTACAAATTAAATTTATATGACATTAAACATTTTCGACAACGCAATATGTTTTTCTGATTAGCGATATCATAATGAATTTACATTTTACATCTGTGAAAATATAGATTTCAGTGCTTAGAGCTTCTATGTCCCGTTGAACAACAAAAACTTGTGATATCCCCCAAAAAACACTAACGAGTAAAAAACTACGCCAAGTACAGGAGTGCTGTGAATTCCTCTAACAAAAAGTATTGAAATCAGATTGTTAAGGCCAAGTACATAAGTCACTACATGACCCGTGTCAAGTAGTACTTGATAAGGAATCACCTTAACTTTTAATAATTATTAAATGACCATTAAATCATAATTAAATACGGAAAGCAGTGGTAATGTGAAAGAGTAGCGAAAACGTTATAGAACATTTTGAAAATACAATTAAAATGATGGGCCAGTGTTAGATCATATAATAGGCAAACATGTAGTAACTTATGTACTTGGCCTTATTATGATTTTAATACTTTTTGTCAGAAGAATTTGCAACACTCCTGTACTTGGCGTAATTATTTACACCTAAGTATTTTTTGGGGGGGGATTGTATAGATCATGTGCAGACTTCACCTTTGTTTACTGTGTACAAGTCTCATAAAAATGTCAAAAAAAATCAAATAATAATAATTTTACTCACTTACGATGGAAGAAATGGGCTGAAACTATTTAGAGTGATTATGGTAGCAGTGAGTTAAAAGACAAATAAGGGAGGACCGAGAGAAACTAATTGTCGAATAAGATAGGCCACCAACCGAATCCGGTGGCAATCTCCGTAAATTACTGCGATGGAAACCGACAATTTTCTCAAAGCCGAGACGCAACGTAACGTGACTATTATTTCCCACAAGTTTTATTTCGCGTCGTATCGGGGAGACCTGGATAAATGGAAAATGAGGGAAACGAGGCCTAATTGAATTGAATTGAAAGAAATGCGTTTAAGTTCTAGCGGCTCTTGCCACTCCCTTGCAGGACATAATCAGACGCTCTGTTAGCTCTTACTACTTGAATGAACTTTAGGACGCTATTTTTGAGCTCTTAATTCTTTTCTTTTTACTCGTTCTATTTTTGGAATTCGCGATAGTGTCTTTTGTGGGGAAAGTACTAAGTCACTCTCTAATGGGAAGAGGTGTTAGCATTTTTACGTTCAACTTATTAATCGATAAGTAGTTTCAGTTATGTAGAATTTGAGATAATTTGATTGATTCCGCTAAACGCGTCCGTAGTATATACTGTGACGTGATTTTTGGAATCACGGTCCCAAGGCCACGGTCCGAAGGCTGCGGTTATCGATACAGATAACGTTCTCGATTTCTGGTTCCCTTCGGGTCGCCACCCTGTTTAGAAGCTTATGCTCTCAGGTTGATTCGTATAGTTATGCCAATGCTCTCGTAAGATGTCGTTATTGTTTAGTTGAGGTCGAGGTACTCGAATCTGCTGTGGGGAGATAGTCTCGACGTATCGAGTTGCCCGGCAGAGGAGAGTACCTGACGGAGACGTCTCCACGGACCGGCAAAAGCCCGGGTGAAACACCGGCGCCCCGCTGGAGATGGGCAGAGGACTGTAGAGCAGGCGGAGATAGTTGTGATACGGTTAACCCTTTGCGGACCGAACGGTCTGCACTGTTTCGTTCTAGCAGGTCCGCGCTGGATTCGCAAGTGCGTACCAGCAGGGCCCCACAGATTTCACCAGTCGCTTATCCTTACTGACGTAACGTACTTATGAATTAGGGGTATATAAAATAAAATTATAAAATTTTTAAGCATGAACGCAGGGAGATATTTTTTTGAACATTTTTTTTATTGTTTACAGCTTATAATTAACCATTGTATGATACCGTTTAAAGCATTCTCCAACATGCAATCCCGGTTTTCTGTCGCAGGTTTCGCAGATATAAGAAGTTTCTTTTCTACCACCTAAAACGTTTCGATTAGAACAAACTGCACAATCCTTGTGTTTACGCTGGGGATGCAGTGTAATTATATGTAATTTTCCATTTAGTCGCTGTTCATTGTCGCTGAGTAATGGTACTCCACGTTTTATTGTCATACGAAAGTTCCCTACAAGATCAAGCAATAGCTTTTCTCTAAATTGTGTGTGAGAAATGTTTTTCTTGGTATTCGGAGATGCTTTGAATAAAACATAAGCATTGATTATAGATACTTCCAAACCCCAGAAAAACAGTTTCCTCCACCATTTTAGGGTTTTGCGGAGGAAGCAGTAGGTTGCAGTATATTGGTCGGCTAAATCGACGCCGCCCATGTTTTTATTATATTGTACTATTGTACTGGGCTTCAAAACTGGCTGCGTTCTATTATCCCCAGCTCTTCTATTTCTAATAAGTTGGGATCGTGACGTGCCATACGTTGATAGCATGGACATGACACGTTTATCGCGCTATGCAAGCAGTAATGTTTCTTGTTTGCGATAAGCAATTGTTTCCCCAATCCTGAGTTTCGGTGATTTCATCAATAAAGGTATTCCTTTTTTATTCGTCATTACCGTTCCCGTTAAATAGCATTTCAAATTACGTAATTTTTGGCCAAGTATGATGCTAGTATAGAGTCTGTCGGTAAACATATGGTATTCTGTAGCTCCGGGTATTGACTGCTGTAAATTATTATACAGGTGTAAAACAATCCGGCTTGTAACTGGCAAATCGGGGTAAATTAGTGCGTCTGTCGTTTGTTTTCCAAAATATGGTAAAAATGTGTTGTGACGTACTGGACGGATTATTACCGCCCAGGGTCTGCTCGAATTAGCTATCGCAATACACGGGGGAAGGGGAATGCAAAAAGAAAGGGGAACACGGGGTAAAATAGAAAAGAATATAATTAACAGATCAAATGCCAATACAAAGAAAAATAGAGAAGAACAGAAATGAGGACTTAGTACAATAGAAAACTCAACCGCTCCGAACACGCAAAACCAAACAATAACACGCGGGCTCACGCAGGAGCACGCGGTGTCATATCGGGTCTTTAAACGGGCTAATGGGCGAGGGGAATCAGGGAACGGGGGAGCAGGGTATTGGCAAGGGGGCAGGAGGGACAGGAGGGCTTACCGGCACTAGATATCTCGAAAACAACAAATGGGCGCCAGCTACTTGTTCGGCGTAGCACCGTCGAGCGACCTCCGAAGGTCCTCGAATGTTTACTCTAACGCGAAATGGCACGGCTAGCGGGGGAGGAGGTGTGGGGGGTCTCAGGGAGGAAGGTTCCCGAACGCGACAATGGCTACTTTTATACCTCGGATTTTACAATATCCAAAAACGGCGGGGAAGGGAACGGGCACGGGGGTTTTCCAAAAAGGGCGCAAACTACGCTAGAACGCACGCAATATACCACTGGCCGCACGCGGTGGGCGGAAGGCCAGGCTAACATTCAAAAGATCTACTACGCAAAAAGAAGAAAAAGACCAGTCCACGTGGGGACGGCTCGCTAAATCCAAAAGGGGAAACTATTCTCAGTGTATAAACGCAAGTAGGGAAAGGGGGGGGGGGGGCACCCACTGGCACACAACCCGATTGCGCACACGCCCAGTTGGACACAAATCATTGGACACAACACGATTGGACACAGTGTCCATTCCGCACAGCAAGATTGGACACAATGCCGATACGACACATTAGTTTTGGACACAGACGGTTTAGCATGCGATAACATTGGACACATTAGAACTGTGTCCAATCTTGTTGTGGCGAATTGGTTTCGTGTGCGATCTGACTACGTAAGGACGGACCGTGAAATTGGATACAGATAGTTCTAGATAAATTTCAGATAATTCATTGGACACAAAGCTAGCTGCACAAATATTATACATACGAGATCAATGGAACAGGTTCTTACGTACTTTTCTGAAATAATGTTGAAGTTATTATAGAAATGTTACATGCTAGATTATAGGGAAGTGAACGCTCATAAGTTTATCCCAACAGCATTTAAATACATATATGCATATTAAAAAGCTGCAATATCAAGGATTGAAATATGAGTGAAAAAATAGTATTGTGACGTATAACTGTTCTGTACGCTTACGGGGTAAAAATCTGGCCCATTATTACATTATTATAAAATATTCATCAATAGTCGTATTCTTTACAAAACGTGTGACTTTCAACTCACGAATAAATCCCATTGGCTAGTGTAAATTATCATGTTATAATTAAGATAATAATTAAAAATTTCATTAAAATGCATTACCAAGTCATTAACAAGAAACATTGAACATAGAATTCATTTATGCCTGATGACGATTATCTCTACCTATTTGACGCCAACACTTTGTAAAGTTACAAATATTGGAAGATCATTTTTAGAAGATATATAATAAATTTATTATAAATGTACCACAGCAGTTCACATTCCCTCACTTCTTGTAGAGTTCTGGTTACATCGATATACCTTATTGTGCAGCTAGCTTTGTGTCCAATGAATTATCTGAAATTTATCTACAACTATCTGTGTCCAATTTCACGGTCCGTCCTTACGTAGTCAGATCCCACACGAAAACAATTCGCCACAACAAGATTGGACACAGTTCTAATGTGTCCAATGTTATCGCATGCTAAACGGTCTGTGTCCAAAACTAATGTGTCGTATCGGCATTGTGTCCAATCTTGCTGTGTGGAATGGACACTGTGTCCAATCGTGTTGTGTCCAATGATTTGTGTCCAACTCGGCGTGTGTGCAATCGGGTTGTGTGCCAGTGGGCATCACTCGAAAGGGGGTAGGGAAAAGGGCGGCAAAAAGGGGAAACTCAATCATACGCAATAGTACTCACGCAACAATATCCGCAACAATATCCAATGCACTCTTTCACTCTCACTCACGCAATCTTTCCACTGTCTCGCACGCTATCCTGGCTCGAAGTGGCGAGGTTTCCGGTCGTCCTGGTCCTCGTGGGCCTTCAGGGCCTCGATGATTGGCTGTGGCTGCTCAGCTGAGAGGGCTACGCGCTCTGGCATTGGTTGGCAGTTCCGGCATGGCAGGGCATTGGTCCGTTTTGAATGGGCTGTATTGCCGGGCCTTCCAGGGCCTCGTGGCGGCGGCATGGTGCTGGCTTTGCCTGCGCGCGTGTTGGCTGCGCGCGCCGGCCAACATGGCGGCCTCCAGGCCTGTCAAAACTCCTCCCGGGCACGTCTGCGGTCTCGGAGGGAGAGGGCTCCGCCGCTGTCACACGGGACTTTTTCCTGCCCGTGTGGCGGGACTGCACCGGGGCTGCATACATTGGTGGCGATGGTGGTGGCTGGGCATCCATCCCACGAGCGACTCGATCAGCTGTTCCTCCTGCCAATGCCATCCCTGCCTTCCGCTGCCTCGGCGACGTAGCCACTCTCGCGGTCCATCCAGGGATGCTGTGTCCTCGTGGCTGGTTCCCGATGGTGTCCTCGGTGATGGTGTTTGTCGTTGGTCCTCGGTGATGGTCCTCGAGCCAGTGCCCTACGGGGAATGGTGACAGGGAGGGAAGAGTGGAGGGAGGGGATCTTAACTCTAAATACAACAGACCTAAAACACTAAATAAACGCAATAAACAGTAATTCGCAATACCATACGCAATACTCGTGCTCGGGGCCAGTGGTGCCCTCGAGCCAGGTGACGGGGAGGAGCTTATTGTAACATTTTTGTTACAGTGTATACATCTATACATATCCAGATAAAGAGTCAGCTAAGACGTATAGACGGAGTCCCCATTTGTTTGGTTTTTTGGGATTGTACGTTTTGAACGAAATTCTTCCTTTGAATCCAACAATAGATTCATCTACAGAGATATTCTGTGCTGGTACCAAATGTTGTCTGAATTTTTTGTCCAAATAGTTAAGAAAATGGGCAACTTTATCAACAGACATTCTTTCGTTATTGCCCGTTTGCGGCGTGGTGTCTAAATGCAGTGCCCAGAATATTTGCAGAAACCGTTGGCGTTTAAAAATATTATTATAAAATGGAATGTATGTGTTAAATTCTTGCCTCCAATAATCTTTGATGTCATGAAGAGGCATCAATCCCATGTTGATAATTACACCAAGAAAGGCTCTTACTTCAATTGCAGTAACCTCATACCAATTATGCCACAATGAATGCATAGATATTTCACGGCCGCTAATTATTTATTGAGCATATAAATTTGTTTCTGCCGTTATTTTACTAATTAGCTCATCTGTAAAAAATAATTTAAAAAACTGCAGAGGTGTGGTACAATCACTCGGAACTTGTGGCCCTAGTACTTTGTCTCCTGTAGAAAATACGATGGATTTGGAATAGGTGTCATTTTCAGTGACATTTTGACACTCGCTCCTTTGGTCCATTTCATTATTACTTTCAGATGTATCATGAATTCTGTTTATATGTCTGTTCCGTCTGAATGTAACTACGTTCTCTGAATCTTCACTGCTTTCGATTTCAGATTCACATAATCTTTGAAATTGTTCTTCTATGTCGCCTAAACAGACACTATCATCACTTTCAAATTCAGTATCACGCACTGTTGTACTCTGTTTACTCTGTTGTTTAGCCATATTCTTTATAAAAAAAATTATCTTGTAACAATGTATGTTTTGAAACTGTTTTCTTGTGCTACGACTTCGAACCGTACACCTCGGTGTGTTTGAAATGACTAAAGCCAAGGCCTGAATTTCAAGAAGCATCGCTTATTTTATATCTGCTCCGGTAGCTCATTCTTATCTTGTCTACAATATTCAAACGTAGTGCAACTTGATACAGGAAGCGGCAGAACACAAAGCGCTGTCGAGTCAAACTCGACATCGGACGTGCTAGAACGAAAAGCAATGTCGAGTCACACTCAACATCGGACGTGCTAGAACGAAAAGCGATGTCGAGTCACACTCGACATCGGACCGCAAAGGGTTAAGGGCAGGACAGGAACCTCCTGCCCGAGTCAAAGATGTGGTGCCCAGCTGTCGTCCGATGCCCTGGGGAAGCGGCCGTGGAGGATCTCCAGAAGTTCGTACCGATTCGTTAAGGAACGCTCTCAACTTGGTTTAAAGGGACGACTCGAAGGAGATAGAAAACTTATCGGTTAAAAGGCTCTCAACCAATCAGAATGATTAGTTCTCGGATTTGGCTATTGTCAATCGACTGCTTTAAAGCAGTCTGTCTCGGGACACCGACCGAGGTGTCACGAGCTGGCTCGCGCTCCCGTGCTATCTGTTGATAGTTTTTCTTGCCATGTTTCGCTACGATATAGCGAGTTCTCGATTCGTATACTTCTCGCGATATTCAGGCAATTCTATGAATTCCTGTGAGTGTTCCGGAGGTGTAGCGCTGTGCCTTAGTGCAGTGCTCACCAGAGTGTCCTTTGGATACAGTTCTCGGCTTCCACGGATTAGCTGTACCAGCTCCGGTGAGGACTCCCAATTTATTAATGGGCGAAGGGATCTCGGTAGATAGTTAAGATTTGTTCTGATTCGTTCTCGATTCGTCGCTCTCTGTCTCTCCCACTATTTGCCGGACTCTTAATCCGACCCTCTCTACCTCAACCTAGCAGCCTGAGCGGCCGTGCATTTCCGTAACAGTTCGCTCCCGTTCGTGCATCCAGTTGCATTTGCTGATTTTAGGCGACCCCAAAGATCAGCACCTACGGTTGCGTTTCTCGATTTTACGTGTCCCCAAAAATCGACAGGATCCGTTAAGCTATCGCCTCGTCTGATAGGTTCCGTCAGAGTTCTCGTTTTGGTGGAGTTGGGCCTGTTCCACCCTAATTTCCAGGTCATATAACGGCTTGTCAGTTCCCGATGAAAAAGAATTGGCTGGCGCCCGCCTGGCTTGTGGATGCACGAACTACGGGTGGACGTCCGAAGGTAACGTAGGTTGGTTCTCGAATATAGTTCGTTCTGGGATGTTTTGCTATCGGTGTCGAGTTAAGGAAAAGAATTACGTTACAAATTGCGCCCAACGTGGGGCCAGCCAGCAAATAGTGTGTTACCGTATGCTCTCGAATACTTTTGGCTCGCGAAGAGATGCTCTTAAGCACTTCTAGTTATCGATCTGTGCTCCCGATTACGAGGATTCTTCGTAGATACCGAAGCGATCACGCTCGTTCGGCAATCGGTCACCAATCTGCTGTAGCTATCGAACCCTGGAAAAATTCCAATGCACTCTCTTGCAACAGGCCCTCGTCTTGCAAAAAAATCGTAAGTTACCAAACACACTCTCGGTGAGGAAATTTCAAATTTCCTCCTCTCGCGATCCCCACCCAGGTGATGTTCTCGACGCAGTTACCCCTAGGTGACGGCAAGGTTACCGCTTATTGTCAAGCTTAGACTAGCACGATAAACGGTCGCGAATATTCCCCTCCGGGAATCCTCGACTTTGAAAAGTCGCGTTCTCGTTCCCCGCCTGTGACGCCCCTAAAGTTGTCATACCCGGGTGACCCTACCGGTCATCGAGGTATTGTTACAATGAAGACTGTTATCGAAACGGTTCCCGAATTCTGACAAACAAGATTTTCAGAAGTTTCGAAGGACCCCCTACCCTAGAGTTCTGGTTCGCGACAGCCGAAATCGGCAGGCTCTCGGTCATTCCGTCCTGGTACCTCGCTGTGTGCAGACCTCCTTTTGGGAAGCGACACGACACGAAGGCACACTAGTAGATCGATTCCGATCACCTTAGCTCTCGACGATAGAATCTTGCTCTCGATTTAAAAGACCTGCTCGAGGTTTGCTCTCGTTTAATAGTTCTCCCGAATCGCCGATCAGTTGGAAATTTCCAGTGAATGTCTCGTGTCCCGTGGGCGCGCTCGCGAAGTCCGACCTTCCGGCATAGGAAATCGTCGGTGTTCCGGTACACGCGTAGGTTCGCGAATTCCTTCGATGGAAACTGTTGGTGACAGTCAACTCCCGATTTCCTTCATCGGTCGCCCGTGATGGCCGAGGAGCAAGGAAAAGTGTTGCTCTCGTGCCCGCCCCTAGGTGAAGAAAGCGCGCCTTTCAACGCCTCAAGGGAGGACAGTGATCCCGAGACCGCCGTGCCGGAGATCCCGGCATCGCATCGGAGAAGGGCTCCGGCCTGGGATCCGATGCCCGCCATAGCGACGTCCGGTCGGCCCACCGCCGTGAAGACGCATGCTCCCGTCCCCGACGATACCCGTCAACGGCTATCGGTAAAACCCGGTCCTTCCAGGGATATTCCTGGCACGACACGTCGGAGGGTACAACCTCTACGCGAGGAGTTCACGTCATCCGACAAGGATAGGCTCTCGTTCTCGGGCCGTCCCAAGGAAGACCTAGAGGACTTCATCTCTATCGTCGAAAAGGGTTGCGCCATGGTACCGATTCAGGATGAGGATTGTGTTGTTTGATATAACACAAATACATTTTTCCTTTTTATCACATGAATAACAATTCAAATTTTATTATATATTGTAACACGAAGGTTATAATAACCCCTCCCCGTCACCTGGCTCGAGGGCACCACTGGCCCCGAGCACGAGTATTGCGTACTGTCTTGCGAATTACTGTTTATTGCGTTTATTTAGTGTTTTAGGTCTGTTGTATTTAGAGGTAAGATCCCCTCCCCACACCCTTCCCTCCCTGTCCCCTCCCCCGTAGGGCACTGGCTCGAACACCATCATCGAGGACCACCACCGAGGACATCACCCTGAACCGGCTACGAAGACTCAGCATCCCTGGATGGACCGCGAGAGTGGCTACGTCGCCGAGGCAGCGGACGGCAGGGATGGCATTGGCAGGGAGAACAGCTGATCGGGATGTCCGTGGGATGGATGCCCACCAACCCGACACCGTCACCACCAATATGCAGCCCCGGTGCAGTCCCGTCACACGGGCAGGAAAACGTCCCGTGTGACAGCGGCGGAGCCCTCTCCCTCCGAGACCGCGGACGTGCCCGGGAGAGTTTTGACAGGCCTGGAGGCCGCCATCTTGACCGGCGCGCGCAGCCAGTCCGCGCGCCGGCAAAGCCAGCACAGTGCCGCCGCCACGAGGCCCTGGAAGGCCCGGCAGCCCTGCAAGTTTGAAACGGACCAATGCCCTGCCATGCCGGAACTGCCAACCAATGCCAGAGCACGTAGCCCTCTCAGCTGAGCAGCCCCAGCCAATCATCGAGGCCCTGGAGGCCCACGAGGGCCAGGATCACCGGAAATCTCTTCACTTCGAGCCAGGGTTTTGTAGCGTTGAGTGTGACTTGAGTGAGAGTGCGATAAGTGCGAGTTTGGATTATTGTGTATTGCGGATATTGAGTGAGTACGATACTGTGTGATTGGATTCCCCTAGTGCCACCCCTTTCCTAGTACCCCCCTTTTCCCTCAATTACTTAGTAGAAACCGTAGATTCCCTTTTTGGATTTAGCGAGCCGTCCCCACGTGGACCGGCCGTTTTGCCTAATTTACATTTTTGAGTCTTAGCCTGGCCTTCCGCCAACCGCGTGCGGCCAGTGGTGTATTGCGTGCGTCCTAGATTTAGTATTTCTGCATCCCCTTTGAAACCCTCCGTGCCCTTCCTTTTCCACCACCTGCCCCCTTCGCATTCCATAGCCGAGGTAATTTTGTAAGAAGCCATTTTGCGTTCGGGAACCTTCCTCCCTGAGATCCCCTCACCTCTCCCTCCGCTAGCCTAGCCATCTCCCATCAAGTAAACAAACGAGGACCTTGCGAGGTCACTCGTCGGTGCTACACCGTCACAGTAGCTGGCGCCCAAAACCATCCGAGTTCAAAGTCCCAGCTGATAGCCCTCCCCTGCCCCGCCTGCCCCCTTCATCCCCACCCTCAAGACCACTGCGTGCTCCTGCGTGAGCCCCGCTTATTATTAGTCCGATTATATTCTCTTTTCTATTATCGATTTTTCTACTGTTTCACTCTCATTGCTTGCTATATTGACATCCGAATTATTAATTATATTATTTCTTACTCTACCCCGTGTTCCCTTTTATTTTCGTGTTCCCCACCCCTCGTGTTCTTGTTCTTGTTGTTGCGATAGCTAATTCGAGAAGACCCTGGGCGGTAATAATCCGTCCAGTACGTCACAATATATATATATCTCTTAGAAATTTCGACAAACAATGAAAATGTAAAACTACCAATAAAAGAAAATTGAAATGAGCGTTAATGTAAAATACACTTCTTCATACACATCACATTCATCCCACATTCATATAGTTATATACAATAGATAATTAAAATAATACACCGGACGACCGACTTATATTTATACGATTGCTTTGTTTTGTCACTTTTGAAGATAAAATAGATTTAATAATTCTCACGCTTAAGGTTGTGATATTTTGATATTCCTTTGGTTTTGTCCTTTTGTTCGATCTTTCCTCCTTTAGTCTGATGGGGAACGTTCAACGTGACGCGATCGCTTGGCATCCAGGTGATGCGACAATGGATCCGATTATTTTTATTGTTAAGATATTAAGGATGGTTATTTGTCCTTTTTCGCCTATTAAACAATGATTTACATGAAGCAAAATTATTACATGGAAATTTGTAGATTGAAGTGAAATTATTTTCTATAAGTACCTTTATCACTAGAGCAGTTTACTTGAGCGTGTTTCCTGTCGGCCGTCCAAAAGCGAAAAGGGACGATCGACAGGCTGCTTTACACAGGTTTATTAAATTAAGGAGTGGGGATCTTACTGATTTTAAAGTGACATCTATTAGTAGCGCTAAGCAATCACATATGTGTACGGTCGGTAATGTATACGTTACAGGATCTCATCTGATCGCTCTCGGTCTCCTTGAAAGGCGTAGCCCGAACGTGGTATCGGGAAGCTAGCGCCCTGCTACCGGACTGACCGGCCGCCAAGGCCACGCTGAGAGAACGTTTCTCGGATCCCGATTACCAGATCGCGCTTCGCGAGATCTCACGGAGGACAGAAAGCGAACGCGAGTCAGCTCTCAAATATCTCGGGTGTATGAACTATGTTCCCGCCTGAGTCCACCATGGACCAACGGGGAACGCTTTCGATATGCACACCGAAACATGCTCCCGACCTATCGTTTCGTGATCCCGTTACACGATCGGCTGACGATGCACGATCTCGAGCGCACCGCCGCCCGCCAGGAGCAGATCCTGAGGAGCGTAGGGACTCAACGACCGCCACCTGGGCCAGAGGCATCCCTCTGCCCAGGGTTCGCTTGTCGAGGCCCGCCAGCACCGCGCAGGTTTTCTTGACGCGCCGATCTACGGGCCGTGAACAACCTCGACGTCGCGAGCGACGACCAGCTCTGGACAGAGGATGAAGACCCGGCTCACGATCTGCTCGAGGCAGTGCTACCGGAGGAAAGTCACCAGGCACCTCAGTCTCTCGAACGGTCCCGAGAAAGGAATCGCTCCCGACTTCCTCGCGGACGAACCCCGCTCAGAGGGATGCTACCGCTGAAACGCCACTGCTCCCAAAAAGGGAGACAACAACCACTCCAGCTCCCAATCAACGTGCCTTCGATTGTTGGAACTGCCGGCAGTCTGGGCACCGACATAGAGAATGCTCGGAACTCCGACGTCTCTTCTGCTATCGCTGTGGGCTCTCGGGCGTGAGTACGGCGCGTTGCACTTTCTGCAACCAGGGAAACGCGCAGAAAGGCGCGTGAGCGAGCCTCTCACGCCTCCAGCCTCGCCAAGCTCTTACGTGCCGAAGCCTCGCCGACATGCTGCCGGTCGTAAGAACGGATTGAGGCCGCTATCGATGGAAGACACCGATCTCGGCACGTCGGCGCAGGGAGTAAGACGCCCCAGAGGAAGACGTGATAGTTAACGCAGACCCGGATTCAGGCGTTATCGCATTTGGTGTCGAAGTAAATATTTGCGGTCGATCCGTCAAAGTTCTCGTGGATTCTGGTGCTACCAAAACTTTCATAAGTCCCGGCTTAGTGAAATACCTAGGCGATCTCGGCATATTAGCCGTACGAGTACCGCCACGCCGCCTGGTGGTCGCGAACAGTCAGGTAGAAACCGTGGAAACCGCCTCGGAATTCTCGGGGCTATCCTGAACGGTCGTCAGACCAAAGCTCTCGCCTACCACCTGAATTCGATCTCGGAAAGTGTGATCCTCGGATTGGAATACCTACTGTGACGTTGCATTTTCAAAATGCGCGTCACAGGATTGTTGTCACGGGAAGTTGGAGTGCGGGCTGGATTTACAGCCCGCTATTTGCATAAACGTTCACTGGCGGGGGTCGGGGAGCTACCTAGAAAACATACGATCTGTAAATTAATTATATCTAATTTTAATCTATACCTATGAACGAGCGCACACTCACCAATACGGAGGATTGGAAGCTGGAGATCTACGTGGGACGACATTACCGACCCCGGCGCGACTGCTTTACCGACCACCCGACCTGACTTGGAGCCCGCCGAACTCAAATGGCTCAACGCAGGCTATCCATATCGCCGCTGCCGCCAACACCCTAATTCCCTGCAAAAGGGTTATTGTCTTACCTGCTTACACGCCACGAGACTGCTGCTACATGCACCAAGGTTTTCCGGCTACCTGACATCGGGAGGCGAGTTTGGAGTCACCGCATGCAAATTCACTACGCCCAGGAAGAATCCTCGACAGAGACGGGTGAAGGGCCACCTCGTCTCCCGTCCTAGGGAATCCTTGTGCCCTGTGGGTACGATAAGGCTTTCCCCAAAGACGTGGAGCGAGGCCCTTGTCAGCGACCTGTAAGGCACGGGAAGCTGTCACTCGGAGTAACGTCCATGTATAAACTACGGAGTAGAGGGAAAAGCTCACTTACCTGCGGAGGAGTTGTATACGTTACCTGTGGCCGCCAATTATCTGGATCGCATGCATCGGCCAGCAACTGCCTTGAGTTGTCACAACACCATTTCGGAGCACAACTGGGAGGAATCGGCGAGGACGGGAGCACTCCAAAACACCGCGACAATAACAGCCGGACAGCGGCATGGCAACGCGTGAGACGCCAGTACTGCCCCACCTCGGAGCGCGGGCTAACTACTATTACCCAGAGGGCTGCGCGAACGATGCGCGCGCAACCGCTCAAACGTTTAAAGCTACCTGATAGGGTTAAAGCTCCTAGATCCTGGCGATACATTATCAATACGCATCAAGGATTGGCGGAAGTAATTGCGATAAGTCATTACCCAATTATAATCGGTAATTTAAGGGGTCGGGTGGGAGGATAGCACACCGGGTGTCGCGACAAGAATCGGAATCATTCTCTTTCGTCGTGGACATTCCTACCTGGTGGACGTTTTTACTACACTGCTCCGGAAATACCTGCGAAAGCTTCCTTTGTGTGGAACATCTTTTCCGATATCTTTTTGGTAAGCAATCTTTCCTGTAACCGGGTACGAATCCCTTCACGCTATCTACGGGAGCAATAGAATTGCACGCTACCTGTTAGCTAACTCCGGCCTAAGGGCTTAAACAAGCGTCCATTGAAGAGCTTCGTCGCCGGAGTCATAAGTGATACATGCTAGTTCGCGAGTGTAGTGTATTTTATATAAACAGTGGTTCCCCGATTACGACCACGGCGAAGAGCCTGTCGTGTTTCGTCTGTTTTGTGTAATTTCGTTATAGTTTATTTTACGTCGCGGCTAACTTGTGATTAGCCTACTCCAGCAGATATTTCCGTGAGTAGAAAGTGTTTTCTCTTTGGTTGATCGGACCGCGCGTGTAAGATTTCCTCGTACGGGAGTGAATACGAACAACTACCTAGGATAGTAAAAATATCGCCGCGGCTACCTGAGTCCTCGAGACTCCCGGAATTCGCGAGAATAGGAGTTCGTCGGCACATTGATATATGCTACCTGGGACAACCCGAGCCCTTTGTTATAGGAGTTAATCCGAGTGTCGACCACGCGGTCTGGAATCAAATTTAGTATTAGAATTTGTACGTGAGGTTCCCTCGTTACCTATGATTGTGTGATTTTACCTCGGGACGACTTGTTGAATATAATTGTTTTAATTATCATTTTGAGTATATCGCTGTTCTTGCTTTGTTAATCCATGTATCTGGAATGCGAAAGGGGACCTATAAAAGTGTAACATTGTAGTCTGTGGATTGTTAGGAGTTCGTGCATGCGTTGCATCCTATCGCCTCACCGGCCGTGAGTGCGTCGCCGTAAGATTCCCTCTCGGGTGCGTACAAACTATCTCGGCTGCCTGTATGTACCTAGGCCCGCGCACCGGGGATTATCTGTGAGGGCTGTATGTTGCCTCTCGGCAGATCTGAAATCTATTACCTAGAAATAATAGCGCGACTACCTCTGGTAGCCACCTTTTCGTATCTTTGTCGGAATTGTTTTGTTATTACTTCCTGATTGCCAGGTGTAATAAATTATTAAGTTTTGGTTACCTAATCTTGGCTACGGCTCTTACTCTACACTTACCCCGCCCCTCTCCTATACCTAACGGGGCTGAGCTAGTCGGACTTCCGCGACGCATCGGTTCTGGTACCTTCGGGTTTTCGTTCATTTTGGCTATCTCGGTGCAGTTTCCTGCCTTCTCCTTGTGGCATCGCTGGATGCCTGGCGCCCATCGGCAAATCGGTTAAGTCTGTGTATCTTTTACGGGCCGGACGGTGTTGTGCCGATCGAGCGAAGGTATTACTCTGTTCCCGGATCTCGTTATCTCGATACCTCTTAAGAAATTCGGGAAAAGGTGTTACAAATGGCGCCCAACGTGGGGCCCACGCAGTAAGAGTCCGTAAGGCCAAGCGCAACTTTTACCGTGAACAATAATATTGCTACCTCAATATTTTCCTTCAGAGCGGCAAAAAGTTACCTTGTCGAGGTTATTCCGGTTGTGTTTCGATACTGCGGCGACCTTTTGAATACGCTATTGGCGATTTGTTTTGCGGCTATCTAAGGTGGTTACGACCTACCTTGTTTACCCCCTGTACAGTATCTATTCCGCCTTATCTTGGGGTGATTGCGGCTACCTTTTATTATTTGCGGCTACCTTTTACTGCTTGCGGCTACCTTACGGCCTTGTCGCACATCTGCCTCAAGGGACACGTTCCATTTTTCGCGGACAGCTACCGTGGTCCAGTACCAGTCACTGCGGGATATTCTACCTAAACCCTATCAACAAGTATGTCCACCTCTTCGAAAATGGCGACGGAAGACCCTGGTACGGCCAAAGGGGACACCCAAGGGGTCTATTTAGAAGTCCCCAAATCGGTGGAGAGGGAGGAATACTTCTCCCCCTCGACTTCACCCACGGGAACCACGCGCCCCGCGTCGGCGACAACGCCGCGTCGCCCGAACCCCGCCGCACCAGCGGCTGTCTTTGAAGCGATGCGGAAGTGGAATGTAAAATTTTCCGGTAAACGTGGAGAGGACGTAGAAGAGTTTCTGAATCGAATAACTACGGGCCGTGCGTTGATGGCCATACGGGATACAGATCTGTTGCGTTGTATTCCCTTCTTCGTCGACGGAATCGCATCACAGTGGTACCGTTTGCATAGTGCACGTTGGAGCACGTGGGCTGCCTGTCGATTCGCGGACCCAGATATCCAGATGGCCTTACGGGAAGAAATCTATCGGCGGACCCAGGGGGAGTAGGAGCCAGTAGCGGACTACCTAACCTGCATGCGCGCTTTATTTAGTAGGCTCGATACTCCCGGTCCCGAATCAGAACAGGTTACCTACGCCTATCGTAACTTGCTGCCTCGCCTGCGTATCATCATCCGTCGGGAAGACGTAGCCGATTACGACTCCCTGGAGCGCATCGCGGTCGACGCAGAGAAAAGCCTCTCGTGGGCTAGGGCGTATCGTCCCCTCCCGCGCCCGAAAATTCCGTGTGCCCTAACCTCGCGTATCACGCACCCAAGTCCCACAGAAGGGTGAATTCCCAGCAACCGGCCCTATTAGCTGCCTGCGGGTGGGACCAGGGTGTGAACTCCCACTCCGAACAGGGTGAGCAGGCCGGACCGTCAACCAGCGGAAAGGATGCACGGTCGCAGTCCCAGGCTTACCGCCGCGGGGGCGCTCGGGGAAACCGGGGAGGACAATCTTCCGGGAAACCCCAGCAGTCCCGACCGTCAGGTCCGACTCACTCTTTCGCTCACCTGCTACCTTCGACTGCCTCAGGCCATCCAACCGCGTCGCAAGATCCTCTATCTCAGACCCTCGGGCTACCTAGTGCCTCGGAAAGGCAAAACGCGTCGGGGCCACCCCAAGCAGCTACCTCATCGTGAAACTTCCCTCCAAGAGAAACGACCTGTTGGAATTGTGTTAAGACTGGGCATCGATTTAATTCGTGCGATCAGGTCCGGGGAAAATTTTGTTATCGTTGTGGAGCTCGCGATCAAACCGTGAATAGCTGCCCTAAGTGTTCGGGAAACGCTTAGGGGAGGGTCCCACCCGGGCCAAAGCGATGCCTCCTTTAAATGAACCAACTCCGTCATCCGTGGCCCCCCAATCAACTGAGCCGATCCAACCCTCTAACACCCCGCAGCTACCTTCGGCCGCGCCGCACACCCTACTGTCGAGCTACCTTCGGCCGCGCCGCAACCTTCAATTTCGTCACTACCTCAGGCGTCCCCATTACCTAAAGCATTACCGATATCTTCGGCCTTGCCACTATCTGAGGCCTCCTCGATATATTCGGCAGCTCCGCCGGCCGAACCCGAAGTAACCCTGTGCTACGGACCCGTGGTTGGGCGCACAGCTGGGTCACCCCTCTACCTCACTGTTTTCATATGGGAAAGACCCTTACGGGCTTTAATAGATCCCGGGTCGAATCGGACTTTCCTGGGGCCCGTGGGAATCTGGGCAATCACTGAATTGGGCATTCCCCGCGAGAGAATCCCTACCTGTCGCGTGATAATAGCGGATGGTCAACGGAAAGAAGCGACCGAGGGAGTGACACTAGCTCTAAGAGTTCGCGATAGGATCGAGTATTTAGCCGCTACCTTGTTGCCTTCAATAGCATTACCTTTTGTGCTTGGATTAGATTTCCTCGCTACCTTCGGAATCGGTATTAATTTCACCAGCAGAACGTGGTACTTCGAATCTGACCCCTCGACCGAATTTACCTTCGACTCCGTTGAACCCGACGCTACCTACAGTGGATGCTACGGCATATCAGAGCTCGACGCCACCCAGCCAGAGCGAGTGTCTGAGGGATTTCTGAAAAGAGAAGTACCACCGCCTCCGGATAAACCGACTATGACCACTCTTACCGAACACCATATAGACGTGGGCGGCCACGCAGCGATCAAACAGCGTTACTACCTAGTCTCGCCGAAGGTTCAGGAAGCCATCGTGCAGGAGGTCGAGAAGATGCTAGCAGATGGTATTATCGAGCCTTCCAGTAGCGATTGGTCCAGCCCCATAGTCATGGTTAAGAAATCCAACGGGAAGTATCGGTTTTGTCTAGACTTTCGCAAAGTATACGAGGTGTCGAAGAAAGACGCCTACCCGCTACCTTACATGAACGGGATCCTCGATAAAATACGAACCGCCCACTATATCTCGACTCTCGACCTTAGTCAAGCATACTTCCAGATACCTCTAGCGAAGGACAGTCGCGAAATCACCGCTTTTACCGTACCTGGCCGTGGATTATTCCATTTCACGCGTATGGCTTATGGGCTGTCTGGCGCCCCAGCTACCGTCCAGCGATTACTTGATCGTCTCATAGGACCCGAGTTAGAACCCCATGTGTTCGCGTATCTCGACGATATAATTATCGTTACGGCTACCTTCGAGGAACACCTCGACCTACTACAACTCGTATTACGTCGTATTTGTGCAGTCGGACTTATCATCAATCCGGATAAGTGCGAATTTTGTTGCGCGCAAGTAAAATACCTTGGTTTCCTCGTCAATAAGCACGGACTGCAGATAGATCGGGATAAAGTCGCACCTATTTTAGAATACCCTCCACCTAAGAATATTAAACAGCTACGTCGCTTTCTTGGGATGTCGTCTTGGTATCGCCGTTTCATCTCGGAGTTTGCTACCGTCACAGAGCCCTTAACAAGGCTACTGAAGAAGGACCAGACTTGGGAGTGGACGGAGGACCAACAACGCGCTTTTGACTCTGTCCAATCGTGCCTGGTGCGGGCACCTACCTTGGCGTGCCCAGATTTTACGATACCTTTCGTATTGCAGACGGATGCGAGCGGAGTAGGGTTAGGAGCGGTCATAACACAGACTATGGAAGCGGCCGAACGCGTAATAGCCTTCGCAAGCCGAACGGAAGTACACTGTTACCGAGCAGGAGTGCTTAACCGTCATTTGGTCCATCCGGAAGTTCCGCTGCTACCTGGAAGGATATCACTTCACTGTGATTACTGACCATAGCAGTCTCCGATGGCTCCATAACTTGCGTAACCCTACTGGGAGATTGGCTAGGTAGGCTTTAGATCTACTTGAATACGATTTTGAAATAGTTCATCGAAAAGGGGCCCTGCATCACGTCCCCGATGCCCTATCGCGGTTATACGAAGGGGAGGAGGAGAACTTGCTGACCGTAGAAGCTACCTCCGACTCCTGGTATACTAGGAAGTGGAAGTCTGTCTCAAACCGAGCAGAAGATTTCCCGGATTGGCGCGTAGATCAGAATCAGTTGTATTACCACCGTTCGAATTTGTCGCTAACGGAAGAAGTCGAAGATTTAAATCGTTGGAAATTAGTACTTCCTGCGGAAGCTCGAACGCAGGTTATCTCCGAGTGTCATGATGTACCTCAGTCCGGCTATTTAGACGTGGATAAAACGTACCGTCGAGTAGATACCTCTTATTTCTGGCCCGGAATGTTTAGGGATGTCGCTACCTATGTGCGGCACTGTGACACCTGCCAGAAGTGCAAGGTGGAGTAGGTAGCCCCGGCAGGGCTCATGGGCCAACGAACCGTCGATCAGCCCTGGGATGTAGTTGCGGCCGACATGATGGGACCGTTCCCTCCTAGTGCCTCAGGATATCGCTATATTCTCGTTATGCAGGATCTGTTCACGAAGTGGGTGGAATGTTGCCCCCTAAAAAGGGCAACGGGAGCCGACATACGCCAGGCCCTAGAAGACTTGGTGCTATCTCGGTTCGGAACACCTAGGGTTCTGCTAACTGATAACGGGACCGAATTTAATAACAGGGCGATTCAGGAGATGACGGAACGCGCCGGCATAGTGCATACGACCACCCCACCCTACCATCCCCAAGCAAATCCGGTGGAGCGAGTGAATAGAGTATTGAAAACTATGATCGTGTCGTTCCTAGAGAGGGACCACCGAGAATGAGACAAGCACCTACCGGACTTCCGTTTTGCGTTTAATACCGCCCACCATACCTCGGTGGACTCGACGCCAGCGTTTCTGAACTTCGGTCGAGATCCTAATCCAATCAATAGTATCAAGCGAAAAGCTGAAGGTAAAGCCGAAATCGAAACACAACCCCCCGCGGCATGGAAGGCCCGGATGAAACACCTTAATAGTTTGCGAGAGGATGTAACGCGCCGACTTGAGGAGGCCCACGAGTGTCAAGCCAAATATTATAATCGACGTCACCGAAATCAGACTTTCGCAGTTGGCGACTTAGTATTGAAGCGTCAACATGTTCTATCGTCGGCCGCCCAGCACATCGCGGCTAAGCTGGCCTCGAAGTTCCATGGACCCTTTCGCATTTCCAGGGTTTTGTCTCCGGTCGTATATGAATTGAGCGATATGTCCGGCCATGTAGTGGGGAAATGGCATATTAATGACCTGAAAGAATAGTTGCCTAACACTTGAATGTTGATTCGCTGCAGCTACCTCGAGAATTATCTGGACTCACCGAACTTACGATCATCGAGTTCGCGAGACCAGTACCGGGCGGGCAGCTACCTCGGGCCGATCGGCTACGATCTCTCTGGCCTACCAGCCTCGTGAGCAGCTACCTTGGGCCTATCGGCTACGATCTCCCCGGCCTACCATCCTAGTGAGTAGCTACCTGGGAAAGCTCCGCAGAGCTTTATTCGAGCAGCTACCTGTAGGGAATTCCCCTTTAACGGGGACGTGGTTGCCACCGAGACACGCCTGGGGAATGAATCCCGCCGGCCTTACGCCGGAAGAACGGGCTCGCTACCAACGTGCGCGGCAGCGACTTCAGCTCTTTGAAGATCGGCTGAGAGACATCGCGTCGGAGGTGCCTCAATTATTCGAGGCCCTGTGTCTGGCAGTGGTGGAGTTAACTCACCATGGTGCGGGGCCCTGCCTGTTGCGGGCGGACCCGGCACCGCCGTGTGGGGCGAGCAATGCGGTGGTACGCGATTGGCCCACCGCTCATGACCAAAGTTCGCAAACGACGGGACTCGGGTCCACGTCGGCTCCGCACCACACGGCCACCCGAACAACCGGGACTCAGACCCAGGTGCCCTACCCGGAACGGCCGTTCCAGAGGGACGTAAAGGTCCAGGTCGCGATAAGGCCCAGGGAGAGAGCGGTAGGAATACAGACGGGCCCCCCGGGCGAAATCGCGTTTGGCCATCCTGCCCGGGAATCGGGTACCCAGACAGAACCCGAGGACACCACAGCGAGGGAACCATACTGGACTCCCAAGATGCCCCGGCCACCACCAGTGGATCCCTGGGGAATGTGGGAGACGTGGAATCCGCGGCCTGCGGGACCCATCCGAACTCCTCTGGCGGCAAGCGCACCCGGGTTGAGTGGAACCCGCGGCCCCCCAGACCAGGTCCACAGGAGCCAACAAGAGAGGCCGAGCCAAGTCGGATGGCCGCTGCTAGTGGGACGCCTCCCGTCTCCAATACAGGGACCCAGCCTCCACGGGACCGAAAGGCGGAGGAAGAACTGCCACCGCAATCATTGCCAAAAGCGGAGCCAGCGGAGGGACCAGGGCACGCGGAAACCGTACCACGGTTCCCGGGACCGCCCGATGCCTCGTCGGTCAAGGACGAGGGCCGTCCCGATCGGGGGGGCAAACGGGCCTCGCCATGGTGCCAGGACAGGGGACCCTCGCCAATCCGACACCGGAGGGGGCACTGCTTTAATTGCCTCAGCACTGCTCATAGGTAATCGTCCTGCCCCCTCCCACCACGTGGGAATTTCTGCTATCGGTGCGGGACTCCGGGAGTAACCCTCAAGAACTGTGAACGGTGTTGGGAGAAGTGGCGAGCGGAGGGCCCCTACCGTCCCGGCCGGCAATAATTAGACAACAGCAGCTACCTCAGTGTTTGTTTTACCAGCTACCTTGCGGGTGTCCATTAAATACCAGCTACCTTCCGGGTGTTCCAACACCCGGACTACCTTGGGTAGACTACATAAGATTCATGCGGTTACCTTGTAGGGGGGTTCAAGAATAACCCGATACTTACCTCACTTCGGCTACCTGTAATATCTTATCCGTCTGGAACGATAAGCGCTCAATTCTCTGGTCCCTTTGAAGTCCTAGTGCACACTTTCTTCAAAGTCACCACGTTACCTAAAAGCGTCTCTAGCGCCGCACGCTCCACGAACTCACATATCTTGTACCTCACTTCTATCCTCCGGAAGGATAGAGTGCTACGTCGGCACTGCTACACCGGACTATCCCGGAGCCGGAAGGGACAGGGCCCGGGATGTCCGTGTCCCTCGTGGTAGAACCTTTTCGCGAGACGGTCGCGGAAAAGTCAACTACCGGTAACCCGCGTAAAAGAACATCTGAGGCGAAGTGTCTATCCGGGTGATTATCGCATCTTACCCATCGACGTGTTCCTTTCAGGGAGTGCAGCGGGAAGCAGGCAGAGACTCGGTAACGGTACTTTACGGCTCAAGCCGAATCGCAATCGGAGGAACCGTATCCGCCCTGAAAGAGGGGTTGGGGAAAGAAAATAACAGAAACGAATAGCCTATGGTGTTGTCTGTGTTGTCTTAACTCCGGCCACCAGGCCTTCGCTATGGACGTTTATTGTGAGTAACATCAATAGGCAGAGTACACCGGTTGCAGGAAATCGACTGCAAAACCCTAAAACCCCCGGGGAGGGGGGAGATGTGGCGTTACATTTTCAAAATGCGCGTCACAGGATTGTTGTCACGGGAAGTTGGAGTGCGGGCTGGATTTACAGCCCGCTATTTGCATAAACGTGCACTGGCGGGGGTCGGGGAGCCACCTAGAAAACATACGATCTGTAAATTAATTATATCTAATTTTAATCTATACCTACGAACGAGCGCACACTCATCAATACGGAGGATTGGAAGCTGGAGATCTACGTGGGACGACATTACCGACCCCGGCGCGACTGCTTTACCGACCACCCGACCTGACTTGGAGCCCGCCGAACTCAAATGGCTCAACGCAGGCTATCCATATCGCCGCTGCCGCCAACACCCTAATTCCCTGCAAAAGGGTTATTGTCTTACCTGCTTACACGCCACGAGACGGCTGCTACCTGCGCCAAGGTTTTCCGGCTACCTGACATCGGGAGGCGAGTTTGGAGTCACCACATGCAAATTCACTACGCCCAGGAAGAATCCTCGACAGAGAAGGGTGAAGGGCCACCTCGTCTCCCGTCCTAGGGGATCCTTGTGCCCTGTGGGCACGATAAGGCTTTCCCAAAAGACGTGGAGCGAGGCCCCGGTCAGCGACCTGTAAGGCACGGGAAGCTGTCACTCGGAGTAACATCCATGTCTAAACTACGGAGTAGAGGGAAAAGCTCACTTACTTGCGGAGGAGTTGTATACGTTACCTGTGGCCGCCAATTATCTGGATCGCATGCATCGGCCAGCAACTGCCTTGAGTTGTCACAACACCATTTCGGAGCACAACTGGGAGGAATCGGCGAGGACGGGAGCACTCCAAAACACCGCGACAATGACAGCCGGACAGCGGCATGGCAACGCGGGAGACGCCAGTACCGCCCCACCTCGGAGCGCGGACGAACTACTATTACCCAGAGGGCTGCGCGAACGATGCGCGCGCAACCGCTCAAACGTTTAAAGCTACCTGATAGGGTTAAAGCTCCTAGATCCTGGCGATACATTATCAATACGCATCAAGGATTGGCGGAAGTAATTGCGATAAGTCATTACCCAATTATAATCGGTAATTTAAGGGGTCGGGTGGGAGGATAGCACCCCGGGTGTCGCGACAAGAATCGGAATCATTCTCTTTCGTCGTGGACATTCCTACCTGGTGGACGTTTTTACTACACTGCTCCGGAAATACCTGCGAAAGCTTCCTTTGTGTGGAACATCTTTTCCGATATCTTTTCCGATATATTGAAGAGCTTCGTCGCCGGAGTCATAAGTGATATATGCTAGTTCGCGAGTGTAGTGTATTTTATATAAACAGTGGTTCCCCGATTACGACCACGGCGAAGAGCCTGTCGTGTTTCGTCTGTTTTGTGTAATTTCGTTATAGGTTATTTTACGTCGCGGCTAACTTGTGATTAGCCTACTCCAGCAGATATTTCCGTGAGTAGAAAGTGTTTTCTCTTTGGTTGATCGGACCGCGCGTGTAAGATTTCCTCGTACGGGAGTGAATACGAACAACTACCTAGGATAGTAAAAATATCGCCGCGGCTACCTGAGTCCTCGAGACTCCCGGAATTCGCGAGAATAGGAGTTCGTCGGCACATTGATATATGCTACCTGGGACAACCCGAGCCCTTTGTTATAGGAGTTAATCCGAGTGTCGACCACGCGGTCTGGAATCAAATTTAGTATTAGAATTTGTACGTGAGGTTCCCTCGTTACCTATGATTGTGTGATTTTACCTCGGGACGACTTGTTGAATATAATTGTTTTAATTATCATTTTGAGTATATCGCTGTTCTTGCTTTGTTAATCCATGTATCTGGAATGCGAAAGGGGACCTATAAAAGTGTAACATTGTAGTCTGTGGATTGTTAGGAGTTCGTGCATGCGTTGCATCCTATCGCCTCACCGGCCGTGAGTGCGTCGCCGTAAGATTCCCTCTCGGGTGCGTACAAACTATCTCGGCTGCCTGTATGTACCTAGGCCCGCGCACCGGGGATTATCTGTGAGGGCTGTATGTTGCCTCTCGGCCGATCTGAAATCTATTACCTAGAAATAATAGCGCGACTACCTCTGGTAGCCACCTTTTCGTATCTTTGTCGGAGTTGTTTTGTTATTACTTCCTGATTGCCAGGTGTAATAAATTGTTAAGTTTTGGTTACCTAATCTTGGCTACGGCTCTTACTCTACACTTACCCCGCCCCTCTCCTATACCTTGTAACGCATTTCCTGACCTACGTTCTATCTCCCTGACCCCAACGTGGCATTCCGCGGATCCCTTGGGCGCCAGGTGCATCCTTGCACCAGCCCGACTCATCGGACCTTTAATTTTTAAATCCGCGGCGCATCACCTCCGGGAGTCCTCTCGACCGGATCTTCCCGCTAGCTCCTAATCCAACGTGGTAGAAGGGAACGTGAGGGCGGCGAGGATCTACAGGAATCGGTCGGCCTTTACGCAATAATCGACGCGGTGGGCTTTCATTACAACAATCGAACTTTATTCCGTCCTAGGTAAACGAGTACAGTCGGGTGGTGTTACGAACGCGACTCGATACAATCCTAATAAGGGACGCGGTCGAGGCCGTCGTCTTCTCTTCTTCGGGCGATTGCAATCTGCACGCGTGTGAGCCGATGGCGGGCCCGTAGCCCCACTCCGCGTGCCGTGCTGCACCGGCGGATGCACCCCATCCCTGGCCGGCGCGCGGCTTCGCTCGGGATTAGTAATCGGACGGGACTTACCGATCTTTCGGTGCGTTGTCTCGCCTCGGCTTTCCCGGTTCCTCCACGTCGGCTGTTCCTCCAAGTCAAATCCTTCAGAATGCCGTAGTCGTCGAGGGTCTGTCCGTTCCCAATCGTATCCAAAAGAAAAAGCCAAGTCGTCAATCTAGTCCAGTCCTTCACCACACCGTCACTAATCCACCAAAAAATCGCAAAATCCAAAAACCCGAAAAACGTTCGTTATCACTCGCTCACACACGGCTCACGGTTCAAAACGAAGTGCCCCCTTTTCGGCCCCCCGGCCCGAGGATTCTCGAGGAATCCCGAGTTCGCCCGAACTCGTGCGCTATCATTCGCCTCGGTCCGCTCTCCGTTTTTCGGCGCCCATCGGCCGCCAGTCTCTCTAGGCGGCGCCGATCTTACCCGAGCGAGCCCGATCGTCGGTTTGGCGCTGCCGGTTTCTCTCCCCGGCGTCCTCTCGCCACGAACCTTCGGCGTCGTCGGCATTCTCTTGGCGGCTCTCGTCGGCGGCACGGCTCTCCGAGCCTCTATGCTTTTATGTAACTGGCCGTCCCACGGACGCCACGTTACAACCCCCCCCCCCCTTATCCGGGACGTATCTCTTACTAGGGGGAGATGCGTTCCGCCTAGTTGCTCCAGTTTGGCGTGGCGGCTTCCCTCTGGTGCCGCTCTACTGCCTTCGCTTGCTTGACTCTTCGGCTTCCCTCTGGTGCCGTTTCGTCTTTTGCCCTGGTGTTCGTAGGCCCGGCAAGATCTCCCTATCGAGCCGGACTTCGCTGCACGGCTTCTCTCTGGCCGGCCAGGGGCCGGCCGGAATACGCACGGTCTTAGGACCCCTGGACTTCCTCCTCCCGGCCGCCGTTCCACCTCTACATGCGGCCGGAACTATTCCCGGTGGCATGCGTGGCGGCACAGCGCAGGCACCGCTCTCGTTCGGTGCCTCGCTCGCCACACCGGTCGCAGTAGCGACGCTTCGGCTGCCGGCAGTCCCGGTGCCGATGGCCTGTCGCTCCGCAGTTCCAGCATCTCGGGGTCTCGCGAAGGCCGATCTCCCCACGGTCGACCCACCCCTTAAGGGTCTTCCACTGGTCGGCCGTGAGTCGGCCGACCGCGGCTACCGCTGCGCCCAGGGCTTCTCCTCGGCCTTCGCCGAGAGTGCCGCTGCTCGGCCGCGGTTTCTTCGCGGGACCCCGGGATTGTGACCGCTCTCTCGATCGCTCCCGTTTCCCCGCGCCGCACCCTCGGCCGGAGACGGCTTCCCCACGGGGTGCCGGGCTCCGGTCGCGCTGCTGACGGCGTGCCTGCCTCCGTCGGATCGTCCTCTGGGACGGTCCCGCGGCGCGCTCGTCCTCCCAGCGGACCCTTGACCGGGCTCGGCGCGGAGCTGGGCGAGGCGGGCTCCCTTCCTCGGCGCGTCGGGCCGGCGCCGGACGCGCGGCTTCCCTGGCCGTCGGCGGCTTTTCCTCCCTGCTCTCCGGAGTCGCCTCGTCGGCCCGCTCCACCCCGCTCTCCGGGTAGTCGGCCAGGAGGGCGTTCTAGTCAACCTCGTCGACGGCTCCTACCTGGAGACCCCGGGTGAGTGACGCGCTCAGCCGCGTCTCCTCCTCCCGCGCGGCCTTCTCCCGCTCCCGGGTCAGCATGGCCCTCAGGCCCTCCAGCTCCTGCGGCAGGAGTTTGACTACGACCTTCCCTGTCGTTCCGCCGGTCTCTATCCGCTCGGGACTCCCTGGTTCGGCAATCCTTGCCCAAATCTGAAACAGAAACCTTTTCATCAGTTTTCCTGCCTGTTTCCGACCCCCATGCCTTCAGGTCCTTTATATGCACTTTTCCGATCGGTTTCCCCTGTTCGCTCAGGAGCTCGTACACGACCGGAGAAATTACGCGTCCTATTCGATAGGGCCCCGCGAATTTCGGTGCTAGTTTCGCCGCAACCCAATTCGCCGAGGAGGATAGTACTCGATTCCTTTTCCATACCTTATCCCCCTCTTGGAATTCCTTCGCTTTCCGTTTCGCGTTATAATAGCGGGCCTGACGCTGCCAGGCTTCCGCTATGTGTCGCTGGGCTAAGTCCCTCAACGCGGACAATCGAGTCATCCTTTCCGCCCAGTCTTCCACTGGCCGCGGTTCTCGTTCCTCGCGCCCGACACCCTCTCTCTCGACGCGATCTGCCCGCGGCTCTCTTCCTAGATTCAGGAACGCCGGCGTCAGCTTCGTCGTCGCGTGCACAGAGGTATTTACTGCGAAGCGGAATTCCGCGATGTGGACATCCCACTCCCGGTGGTCCTCTTCCAGGAACGAGGCGATCATCGTTTTCAACGAACGGTTCACCCTTTCCACCGGGTTTGCCTGAGCGTGATACGGCGGCGTCGTGGAGTGGTGAATACCATAAGCCTTGGTCAATTCATCCACTGTCCGGTTCACGAACTCCGTCCCGTTATCCGTGAGTAGCACCTCTGGCGCACCAAATCGGAACACGATCAGGTCTTCGAACGCCTTGACAATGTTCTTCCCGTTGGCTTTCCGCAATGGCACGCATTCTATCCAGCGTGTGTAGAGATCTTGGAAGACTAGCAGGTAGGCGTTTCCCGCGCGGCTTGGTGGAAACGGCCCCATAATGTCTGCGGCTACTACCGTCCACGGTTCTTCCACCAGCCGTCTGCCCATCAGCCCTGCCGGTGGCTGCTGCTGCACCTTCTGTGCTTGGCACACCGTGCAGGCTCGTACCCAGCGAACTACGTCGTGGTACATTCCTGGCCAATACCAACTTCTAGCCAGCCGGCGATATGTCTTCTCCACTCCCGGGTGGCCTGCCGAGGGCTTTTCGTGCGCCTCGCGCCAAGCGGCCTCCCTGTCCCGGGCTGGTACGACTAGTTTCCACTCGTCGGCGTCGTCCAGCACTCCGGCGAGCAAGGGGTCTTCCCGGCGATGGTAGAGTCGATCGCCGTCGATGGTCCAACCAGGGAACTGCTTCGGGTTCCTCTCCACGTGTTGCCATCGCTGCTGGTACCAGGCGTCGCTCTCATCCTCGATCCCGGCCACTTCCTCCGTGGCGGATTCGTACATCCTGGATAACGCGTCTGGTACGTGGTGTAGGGCTCCTTTCCGGAGCACTATCTCGTAGTCATACTCCAGGAGATTCAGTGCCCAGCGCGCCAACCTGCCCGTCGGGTTCTTCAGGTTATGGAGCCATCTCAAGCTGTGGTGGTCGGTGATTACGGTGAAGCGGTATCCTTCCAGGTACGCCCGAAACTTCCCGATCGCCCACACCACCGCTAGACATTCTTGCTCGGTTACCGTATAATTCTTCTCGGCGTCCGTCAGCGTCCGGCTGGCAAAAGCAATCACGTGCTCGCCATCGGTGGACGACTGGCTCAATACGGCTCCGAGTCCTCCCGCGCTCGCATCCGTCTGTAGCACGAACGGGCGGGAGAAATCGGGATATGCGAGTGTCGGCGGAGTCATTAAGGCCTCCTTCAGGGCTTCAAACGCCCGAGCCTGCTCCTCTTCCCAGCTCCATCGCCGGCCTTTCTTCAGCAAGGCCGTGAGTGGTGCCGACATCTTCGCAAATCCGTCGATGAAGCGGCGGTACCATGAGGCCATCCCCAAGAACCTGCGCAGCTGTTTCAAATTCTTCGGTGCTGGGTATTCCAAAATAGGGGCCACTTTCTCAGGATCCATCTGCAGGCCCTCCCTATTCACCAAGAATCCCAAGTACCGTACCTGTGAACAGCCAAACTCGCATTTTTCGGGGTTAATAGCCAAACCTGCCGCTCTGATTCGTTTCAGAATCCTCTCCAGCCATTCCAGGTGTTCCTCGAACGTCTCCGTGACAATTATGATGTCATCCAGGTAGGCGAACGCATGCGGTTCCATCTCTGGTCCAATAAGTCGGTCCAACAGTCGCTGGAAGGTAGCCGGAGCTCCGCTCAATCCATACGGCATTCTTCGAAACTGGAATAACCCGCGCCCTGGAACGCTAAAAGCCGTAATCTCCCGACTCTCTTCTGCCAGCGGAATCTGAAAATACGCCTGGCTCAAGTCGAGAGTGGAGATGTACTTGGCCGCTCTTAACTTATCCAGGATGGCGGCCATGTACGGGAGGGGATACGCATCCTTCGTGGACACTGCGTTCACCCCTCGGAAATCAATACAAAATCGATACTTCCCGTTCGGCTTCTTTACCATAACCACGGGACTTGACCATCCACTTGCTGACTGCTCTATCACTCCCTCTTCCAGCATTTTATCCACTTCCTCGCTCATTGCCTCTAGCACTCGAGGGGAAACCATGTGGTGCCGTTGTTTGATGGGAGGATGTCCTTGCACGTCTATCCGGTGGGTTGTTAAGTCCGTTAGTCCTAGAGCGGGCCCGCCAGGGGGAAGTGCCCTATCGAGCATACCCTTCAGTCTGGCCTCTTGCTCAGCTGTCAGCTCTGATAGGCCTGCACATTCTGCCCCTCCGGACTCCCCGACGCCATCTTCCTCCGCCGGGGCTCGTGCGCCGACGCCCTCGGCGAGGTGGTACGTATGGTCTGCGTAGTCGATTTTCAATCCAAACTCCCGCAGAAAATCCATCCCTAGGATGCACTCATGCGTCAATCCCGCGGCTATTCTGAACGTTAACTTTCCAGCCACCCCGTCGAAGGTGACTGGCATCCTCAGCGCGAACGCTACCTGGAGGGACTCCCCGTTGGCTACGGTTACCTCCTCGCCCCCCAGGCCTTCGGGTAATTCTTCCACTCCTGGAAAAGCCCGTGCCAGCGGTCCTCCAAAGTATGAGCGCGCCGCTCCCGTGTCGATTAGGGCCCACAGCCCTTCTCCGTCGAGGGTGGCCCTCAAGTAGTGCCGTGTGTCTGCCGGCTGCACTCGGAGGGGTCCTCTCACGTCCAGCTGGAGCAATCCGTGAGGAACTTCCATCGTCCCGGTCACGGTTCTCGAAGGGCCGCTCGCTCCTACTGCGCCCTTCGCCTGTCGTTTCCCGCCCCGTTACGGTTGCACCGGGTGCAGGATTCCACCCACACTCCCGGGAGTCCACATCGGAAACAAAACCGTTTCCGCGGGGCGGTACATTCTCCGTGGCGATGTCCGATCTTCCCGCAATTCCAGCAGGTTGGTCTGGGTGTCTCTCCACGGTCTTCCCGGGGCCCTGGGGTTGGTTGGCCGTCTTGCCGCCCTCTCGCGGGCCGGCTCGGCTCCTCCTCCTCCCCCCCCCCCCCCTTCGCCTTGGTGCTGCGGGGGTAGGGGCCCGGGTTCTTGTAGCCGCAGTCCCGTTTTCCTTCCGGGAATCCCTTCCGGACGGATATGCCGCATCCCTCGCGTCTTCCCGGTCCACGGTTGCGACGTCTCTTCTTACGGGGCCTTTCCGTTCTTCCTCATTGTGAGGGTAGTCATCCCGGTATGGCCTCCGCTCTGCCTTTCGTCCTCGAGGAGACGGGGATCGCTCCCGCCGCCCAGCCGACCTTCCTTCTCGAGGCGGCGGCAGTCGGCGGTCTCGGTCAGGTGATCCCTCCGACCATTCCTCTGACGAACTGCTCCGTTCTCGTCTTCGGGGCCCTTCCCGACCCTTCTCCGGCCATCTTCCATGGCGGTCTTCTCGGGCGGCCAATTCTCTATGTTTCCGGGATAGCGCCCAGCCAGTCTTCAAATCAGTCCCGAGTGCCACCAGCTCCTTGAACGTCCTTATTTGGCTTACTCGTATCTGGCTGAGGTAACGGGGGTGGATGTTGCCTATCACCGCGTCCAATTGCTGCGACTGCGACCACGGTGGCACTATGTGTGTCATCAGGCTTCTCATGGCGTCCACGAAATCTGCCATCGACTCCCCGGTCTGCTGGATCCGATAAGTGACCTCTTCCTTCAGCATCCGCTGGTAGTTCGGCCCGTTGAATCGTTCCCGGAATCCTTCCGTAAAGTCCTCCCAAGCCTGCCACTCCCGATGGGAGAGCCGGTACCAATCTCTGGCTCTTCCGCTCAACAGTTCCGGCAGCGCGTCCAGGATCTCCCTATCTGTCAGGGACGATACCTGGCGCTTCTCCTCTAATCGGACCAGGAACTCCTCTGCGTAGTGGTGCTTGTTGTCCTTGAAATGCAGCCCCCACTTCCTCACGATCTCGCTAGGAGACCTGTGGCTGTCTAGGAAGGATGTTCGTTCGCGGCGGGTGACTTCCGGATAGTAATCCCTCACCCCTTCGTGGCTCTGGCGACTACCTATCCGGAACGTCTCACTCCGCCGTCCCAGCTGAGGTACGGCCACCGCCGCTCCCTGTAGGGTGGAGGAGTGCGGTCCCTCTTCCCCGGGCCCTGCGACCCTCCTCCCGCTGCTTCTGCCCTGCTCCAGGGGATCTGCGACTCTCGAGCCCTCCCCCCTCCTTGCCGGAGCTGCTGCGCTCCAGCGCAACTCCCTGCGGTGGCGGCGGTCTCCGGCGTCCTCGCCAGAGTCCGACTCGTCCTCCTCGCCTCGGCGGAAGATGGTCTCCCTCCGCCGCGGTCTCCGGTACGTCCGGCCTCCTGCCAGTCGTCCGTCCTCTGCTGCCGACTCAGGGTCCTCCCCCTCGTCGGGACATTGCGGTCCGACGTCCTCGCGTCGGCCCGCCTCGGGGTAGGCTCTCCTAGCCCTCTCGGTTGCCGTCGTCGATCGACCGATCTCGCGGCTCTCCTCCGAGTGTCGTCGCTCTTCTTCGGATCGTCTCCGCGGTTGCATCTCGGCCTCAATTCGGCCGCTACCCCACCGGGTTATCGCCAGGTCCGATCGCATCATCCCCTCGCTTATCGGGGGAGCCACCTCTCCGGAGAGGTCCAACAACACATACCTCCCCCCGGGGCCCGTGGCCCGCGTCGCGAGAGGTCCTTCAGGGAGTACGTAAACTCTACGTGCCGAGGGTTCCTCCCTCGCCTCCCGCCCCGATGGCGTTTTCGACGGAGACCGTCTGCCTTCCCTCGCCTCCTCCCTGGTGGGCTCGTCATGCGACTGCCTCTCCTCAGGAAGTCCTGCGGCGGCCGGCTCTCCGTCGCCGGGACCTTCTGCTCCGCCCTGCACCTCATCGTCGGGGCCCCACAGATCCTGGATCCCGAAGCGGCTACGCATCGCATACTGCAACAAACGCAATCGGGCGGTAGGTTCACTCCCTTCCGCGTTGACGTGGACCGATCGCAATTCTCGGCGGATGTCCGGCTCCTCCAGAGCGGCTGCCCACGAAATTAGGGCCGACTCGTTCGCGAAATCCGGCATCATCCTCCGCGGCGGTTCAGTTACCCGAAAAACCGAAATTTTCTCTTTATATCCTCGGCGAGCGTCGACTATCCTTCCCCGAGCTGTCAGGTTGTTGACCTGTCACTTTCCGACCTATAATCAACAACGATCAGCTGTTGTGACTTCGCTTCGACTCCGTGACCTAACCCGTTGTCTCGGCTAGCCGGCTATTTGTTTTCTCACACCTCTATCGCTTAGTAACAGCCGGCTTACCGCGCACCCGACTCGTTTACCTAGCGCCCCATGTCCTTTAACGCGTCAACAATAGAAAAACCAATTCGAAAGTGGCCGACCGGTATATCATCCTCGCGTGGGCCCCACGTTGGGCGTCATTTTGTAACGCATTTCCTGACGTACGTTCTATCTCCCTGACCCCAACGTGGCATTCCGCGGATCCCTTGGGCGCCAGGTGCATCCTTGCACCAGCCCGACTCATCGGGCCTTTAATTTTTAAATCCGCGGCGCATCACCTCCGGGAGTCCTCTCGACCGGATCTTCCCGCTAGCTCCTAATCCAACGTGGTAGAGGAAGAGGGTAGAGGGAAGAAGGAGAGGGAACGTGAGGGCGGCGAGGATCTACAGGAATCGGTCGGCCTTTACGCAATAATCGACGCGGTGGGCTTTCATTACAACAATCGAACTTTATTCCGTCCTAGGTAAACGAGTACAGTCGGGTGGTGTTACGAGCGCGACTCGATACAATCCTAATAAGGGACACGGTCGCGGCCGTCGTCTTCTCTTCTTCGGGCGATTGCAATCCGCACGCGTGTGAGCCGATGGCGGGCCCGTAGCCCCACTCCGCGTGCCGTGCTGCACCGGCGGATGCACCCCATCCCTGGCCGGCGCGCGGCTTCGCTCGGGATTAGTAATCGGACGGGACTTACCGATCTTTCGGTGCGTTGTCTCGCCTCGGCTTTCCCGGTTCCTCCACGTCGGCTGTTCCTCCAAGTCAAATCCTTCAGAATGCCGTAGTCGTCGAGGGTCTGTCCGTTCCCAATCGTATCCAAAAGAAAAAGCCAAGTCGTCACTCTATCCAGTCCTTCACCACACCGTCACTAATCCACCAAAAAATCGCAAAATCCAAAAACCCGAAAAACGTTCGTTATCACTCGCTCACACACGGCTCATGGTTCAAAACGAAGTGCCCCCTTTTCGGCCCCCCGGCCCGAGGATTCCCGAGGAATCCCGAGTTCGCCCGAACTCGTGCGCTATCATTCGCCTCGGTCCGCTCTCCGTTTTTCGGCGCCCATCGGCCGCCAGTCTCTCTAGGCGGCGCCGATCTTACCCGAGCGCGCCCGATCGTCGGTTCGGCGCTGCCGGTTTCTCTTCCCGGCGTCCTCTCGCCACGAACCTTCGGCGTCGTCGGCATTCTCTCGGCGGCTCTCCTCGACGGCACGGCTCTCCGAGCCTCTATGCTTTTATGTAACTGGCCGTCCCACGGACGCCACGTTACAACCTAACGGGGCTGAGCTAGTCGGACTTCCGCGACGCATCGGTTCTGGTACCTTCGGGTTTTCGTTCATTTTGGCTATCTCGGTGCAGTTTCCTGCCTTCTCCTTGTGGCATCGCTGGATGCCTGGCGCCCATCGGCAAATCGGTTAAGTCTGTGTATCTTTTACGGGCCGGAAGGTGTTGTGCCGATCGAGCGAAAGTATTACTCTGTTCTCGGATCTCGTTATCTCGATACCTCTTAAGAAATTCGGGAAAAGGTGTTACACTAGATACCGCGAAGATAGTAGTCGACTTCTTGGCGGAGTCGTGGCACTTCCGCGACACACCGGGGAAGCATTACTCATTATCTCCCGACGGAGGCGTGCTGCACATTTCCATGTACTGTGGTCTCCGCACTCCCTATACCGACAAGGCAAAACGCTTGGGCGAATTCCTGGAAGCTCACGGTACCGAAAATTTTCGCCGAGTCGGCGATCACCTCACTCGTCGACCACCGAATCGACGTGGGAGACAACCGGCCGATCAAGCAGAGGCCGTATACCGTCACACCGATCATCCGTGACGTCATGTGGGCGGAGGTAGATCGAATGCTCGTGACAGGCGTTATCGAGCCCTCGCAGAGCGATTGGGCGAGTCCCGTTGTCATGGTTAAAAAGCCAAATGGCAAATATTGTTTCTGTATAGACTACAGAAACGTTAACGCAGGCACGAAGAAGGATGCTTACCCCATCCTGAACATGACAGCGATTCCCGACGAGCTACGGCAGGCCCGATACATCTCGACTCTCGATTTGAGTCACGCGTATTGGCAGGTCCCCATGGACCCTGATTCTTGTGAAGTTTACCGCATTCGTAGTACCAGGAGAGGCTTGTTCCAATTTAAACGGATGCCCTACGGTCTCACGAACGCTCCCGCAACGTTCCAGCGTATGCTAGATCGACTTATCATCGTGGAGATGCACCCGCACGTTTTCGTTTACTTGGACGACATTATTATTGTCACCAAGACTTTCGAAGAACACTTAGTGTGGCTTCGAAAGGTTCTCGAAAAGATCTCGACGGCCGGACTAGCCATTAATCGCGAGAAAAGCGAATTTTGCCGTCCACAGGTCCGCTACCTAGGTTTTCTCGTTAACAGGAAAGGCTTACAGGTCGACCCTGTGAAAACGGCTCCCGTTCACAAGTTCCCGGCTCCGCGCAATATTCGCCAGCTGCGTCGATTCTTCGGCATGGCCTCGTGGTATCGACGCTTCTTGCCGGACTTTGCCACAGTGGCAGAACCACTGACGCGGCTCACGAAGAAGGGACACGCATGGGCGTGGGACCCCGAACAACAACAAGCTCTCGATACGCTGAAACGGCTGCTGACGAGTGCACTTACACTCGCCTGCCCCGATTTCTCGCTCCCGTTCACGCTACAGACCGACGCCAGTGGCGTGGGTCTCGGCGCAGTGCTCACGCAAGTTATCCACGGTCACGAAAGAGTTATCGCTTACGCGAGTCGAGCCCTGAACGCCGCGGAAAAGAAGTATACCGTGACGGAACAGGAATGTCTCGCCGTGATCTGGGCAATACGGAAATTCCGTTGCTATCTCGAGGGTTATTCAGTTACGGTTGTGACCGACCATAGCAGCCTACGGTGGCTGCATAATTTGAAGAACCCTACGGGGCGACTAGCCCGGTGGGCCTTGGAGTTGCTGGAATACAGCTTTGTCATCGTCCACCGCAAGGGCGCGTTGCACCACGTTCCCGATGCGCTCTCGAGGATCCCTGAGGGTCAACAGGACATCCTCGCGTGTGTTCTGGATACCCAGGATGCCTGGTACCGGCGGAGGTTCCGCGACGTTTCGCGAGCTCCCGCGAAGTTCTCGAATTGGCGAATTGTCGAGGGAAGGTTGTACTTCCACCGACCGTCCGATCTCGCCGGTCCCGATCTCGAAGATCTCGACGCGTGGAAGCTAGTGCTCCCCCGCGAATCCCGTTCCGCGGCCCTCCACGAGTGCCACGCGCTACCGCAAGCAGGTCATTTAGGTGTCGACAAGACGTACCGGCGTCTGGCGAACTCATACTACTGGCCTGGCCTATTCAAGGATGTGGTTGCTCACGTAAGACAGTGTGATACCTGTCAACGCTGTAAAGTAGAACAGCAAGCTCCCGCAGGTCTAATGGGCCATCGAGTAATCGAACAGCCCTGGACAGTTATCGCCACGGATATAATGGGTCCGGTCACTCCTAGTACTACGGGGAGTGCCTACGTTCTCGTTGTCCAGGATCTCTACACGAAGTGGGTGGAGATCTGCCCACTACGGAAGGCCACTGGGGCCTCGATCGCGAAAGCTCTCGATGAAGTTATCGTCACCCGATGGGGAGCACCCCGGGTTCTGCTCACGGACAACGGCACCGAGTTTATTAACCGGGACATACGCCAGTTTACCGAGCGTGTGGGAATACGGCACAGTACAACGCCGCCCTACCACCCACAGGCTAACCCTACCGAGCGGGTGAATCGCGTGGTGAAAACCATGATCCGCGCATTTCTAGACGGGAACCACCGCGAGTGGGACCGTCACCTGCACGAGTTCCGGTTCGCCTACAACACGGCATATCACAGCTCTCTCCAGGCGACGCCTGCGTTCGCGAATTTCGGTCGCGAACCGCTCCCGGCTTCCTCCTTGCGGCGAACGACGGAGGGAGATCCCGAAATCACTCCATGTCCTCCAGAGGAGTGGATGATGCGTATGGCACGCCTGGATACCTTGCGGATGGCTTTCACGCACGCTCTCGACGAAGCTTTTCGGAGACAATCCGAGCAGTACAATCTCCGTCGCAGGGATCGTATGTTCGAGGTTGGGGATCTCGTCCTGCGAAGATCGCACGTGCTATCGTCGGCCGCCAGACATATATCTGCGGCCCTGGCACCTCCGTTCGAGAGCCATATGTGATCTCGAAGAAGTTATCGCGAGTGGTTTACAACCTCTCCGATCTCAGCGGGCAACCGATGGGGAAGATTTCCATAAAGGATATCAAACCATACCGGCCGCCGGATCTCGACCGAACTGCACCTCAAGAGATGCAGGATCTCGGGGATGGACCGTAGCCCCGGCTACGCGGGCCGCAAAACCTCAGCTCCCGAGAAGAAAAAAAAAGCATTAATACTTTCTCGGGGCGAGAGAGGATCAACCTCTCACGGGTTCTCGGTTCGCCTGCGAAACATATTAAATCAGTTCTCGGCAGTAAACAGCAGGTGAAAAAGGCTCGCTATCGTTATGGCTCCCGAAATAAGCTATGCTTAATACCTTCTCGGAGCGCCAGGGCTAATGCCGCCGCGCGATCTCGATCTACCCGCGCAAAATAAGAAATTAGCTATCGACAGTAACCAGCGGGTAGAACCACGTGCTATCGAAGAAGAATAAAATCAGTTCTGGGTCTCTAGACTTAGCTCACGACAGCAAGGATAACCGACTTCAGCTCTCGTTACAGGAAAAAAAAAAAAAAAAAAGGGCTTGTGAGATCTCGCTTCGCACGTGGATAAGGAATCACCGAGAATAATCGGTGAAGGAAAAGTTCCCCGCGTGAAGATACCGAAATTATTCCTGTCTGGAAACGGATAGTAGCTCTCGATATTATTGTTCTCGAATATTATTGTCACGCCGAGGGAAACAACATATCTCGCGCCGCTCTCGGTTTACCCGTGACAAGGTAATAGGCTCTTGCGTGTAAACACGCGTAAGCAGGCAAACGATCTCGGAAAGGAATTAAGTCGATTCCCCGCTCTCGAATTAATTCGCCACTTGGTCTGAGGACCATGCGAAGGGATATCGCTACAAAAAAAAAAAAAAAAAAAAAAAATATATATATACAGGGTGATTTTTTTTAATTGCCTCAGGCTGATATCTCGTAAATTAAGCAACATACGAAAAATACATCATATATGAAACTTTCTTGATTTTGAGGGGGAAAGAAGATGGTGTACTCAGATTTATCATAGGTGGAGCCGCCAAGGTTAGGTGAAGGTCAACTTTGATTTTTTAAATGGAACGGTGCACTTTTTTTCACAAAACCTGAAAGAGCATCCAATTCTACATAAAAAACCTTAAAGGTACTTATGGCCTACAACCAAATGGTAATGAGATGAGAGCTGGGCAAGTTAGATAAAAAGAAGCATCGGCCGGGTGCCGGCATTGGAGCAGCACGCATGTTTCAACGTACTTGAACGCAATTATCAATTTGTAGTACCTGATTGAAAGGATCAAAACTGTGCAAACTATTCTTTTACTTTGAGTTGCCAAAGTCAGGTCAAGATTATCAAATTTTTGTAACGAATAGTAGATTAATTTTTAGATTAAGTGACAACACGGGATAATTTAAAGGAACGTATTATCCAAGCTTGCGAGGCAATTCCCAGGGAAGTACTTCAGAAAACGATAAATGCATTTCAGCGACGATTACAATTATGCATCGATGCAAACGGGGGCACCTTTGAATTGTAATAATAAAAGGTAATAATCATGAAAATTATGCAAAATGTTCACAATAAAAATTAATCTACTATTCGTTACAAAAATTTGATAATCTTGACCTGACTTTGGCAACTCAAAGTAAAAGAATAGTTTGCACAGTTTTGATCCTTTCAATCAGGTACTACAAATTGATAATTGCGTTCAAGTACGTTGAAACATGCGTGCTGCTCCAATACCGGCACCCGGCCGATGCTTCTTTTTATCTAACTTCCCCAGCTCTCATCTCATTACCATTTGGTTGTAGGCTATAAGTACCTTTAAGGTTTTTTATGTAAAATTCGATGCTCTTTCAGGTTTTGTGAAAAAAAGTGCACCGTTCCATTTAAAAAATCAAAGTTGACCTTCACCTAACCTTGGCGGCTCCACCTACGATAAATCTGAGTACACCATCTTCTTTCCCCCTCAAAATCAAAAAAGTTTCATATAAGATGTATTTTTCGTATGTTGCTTAATTTACGAGATATCAGCCTGAGGCGATTAAAAAAAATCACCCTGTATATATAATAGTTCATTTCTCGAGCCGAGAGAGTAAACATCTCTCGCGCGATCCCGGCTTACCCGCAAAATATTAATTGAATAGCTCTCGACAGTAACCAGTGGGTAAGACATCGTTCGCTCTCGGATTATCGTATTTTGCTTTCTCGTTCCAGGAGACCTCGGTCCCTGAAACAGTTCTCGATTTCAGTTCACGACTTAAGTACGGCCTGAGGGCCAGAACTAGCTCACGATCGTAACGTGCTCTCTACCGTCTCTCCCTACGGAGGTAGGACAGAATGGTCTAGTTACCGAGTTCTCGAATAGTGATCTTTAAACATCTTCTCAAGCCTACGAAGTATCAGGCAGCTCTCGCCTTACCTACCCCAATGTTATTGTTGTCACTCTGTCTCGCTCTCGCTCATAACGGTGGGTAAGAATACCGGCTATCGAAACTGGTTTTGACTGACCACAGTTCACGAAGTAAATTAGTAAATGTCGTAATTGACAAGCTCTCGGCCGAAATATTAATTTCGGAAAAGTAAAATTTTCTCGAGCTGGAGAAATTTCTCCGGCTGGTTTTCGATCTTCCCCACCACCACCTAGCTCTCGACCGTAAACAGGGGAATGAATTGTTACGTTCCACTCCTTATAATTATCAATGGCAAAACACATTATATTCTTCTACACATTACAATCATTTAATCATATAATATATTATTGACGTTACACTAACAATATTAAACATTGTATTTTAATTTGTTAATATTGAACAATGATAAATAAACGGATAAGCCTGAATCTTCTCGGATAACATTCAAGGAGATTCAAATTACGGAGTACGACTTGGTATATTGATTATCGGAAAAGGGTTAGCTATCAATCGATATATTAAGAATTTTGAAGAAGGGGAGTCACATTGACCAATCAAAAGTAGTTTTACTGCTATAAAAAGGGAGCCAGAAGTAGTATTCGGGGATGTGGTTAAAAGGAGTTTAAGAGAGCAACATTAGAGTTGTCGGGTGTGTTAAAACATATTCAAAGTTCCAATTAGAGTCGCGAGTGAAATCAAAATATACCAAGTACCTCTAAATCTTATCCAAGTTACCAAAATCAGAGTATTTACAAATACTTGCAACCTTCCCGAATAGAACTGAAGCCGTCATATAGGGCCTCTATCCATCCTTACTATTTCCAAAAAGGTAGAACTGAAGCCAGATTTAGGGCCTCTACCTTATCCTACCAAATCATTAATATAAATCGAAACTTCGATCAACATTCCATACATCATCAGGACTTGGATAGGACTGATTCATACCGAACGACCTAATTGAGATTCAATCGCATACTGAGGGAATTCCAAATATACTTGATATACAAAATCTGAGTAAGTACAGACTTATGCCTAAACGAAGTGGTAGAAAGGTTCAAGTATATAAAATATTCAGACAATTAGATAAACCATACACTCAAAAACAAACAAAACCAACGAGCCAAAAGGATCTTGACGCGACAAAATATCAAGTTGACGAACAAAATAATTCTATTCAGTACTTACCGTGGAAATTGATTCTCATAGAATATTCAAGTTTACCAAAAGATCTACCTACTGAAGAATCACTTAAAAATAGAATATTCCCTGATCCGCGAAGACACATCTTGAGAAATTATCACAACTCCAAATCATAAAATTCGATAGGCCTTGTATTAATACGTGGACGTGCTGTTAAAGTAGACCGAACCAACGAATCATCCTTATATTACAAATCTCATTTACGATTGCTTGATTTTCCGGATTTAGCAATCGTAACAGAATACTAAGCTATCGAAAGAAAAAAAAAAACTTATATAATAAAGCTCTTGAACATGTTGGAATATCGCCGAAAATATTCTAATCAGAAAGTTCGCTCTCCGTCAGATTTGCTTGCACTATCTGTCGTTTCGATCTCTAAGCCTCAACCACCCTTGAAAAGTGGGGAGTTGTGACGTGATTTTTCGAATCACGGTCCCAAGGCGGCTCCAGTTACCGATACAGATAACGATCTCGATTTCTGGTTCCCTTCGGGGCGCCACCCTGCTCAGAAGCTACGCTCCTCGCGTTGATTCGTACAGTTACGTCAATGCTCTCGTAAGATGTCATTATTGTTTAGTTGAGGTCGAGGTACTCCAATCTGCCGTGGGGACATAGTCTCGACGTACCGAGTTGCCCGGCAGAGGAGAGTACCCGACGGAGACGTCTCCACGGACCGGCAGAAGCCCGGGTGAAACACCGGCGCCCCGCTGGAGATGAGCAAAGGGCTGTAGAGCGGGCGGAGATAGTTGTGATACGGTTAAGGGCAGGAGAGGAACCTCATGCCCGAGTTAAAGATATGGTGCCCAGCTGTCGCCCGATGCCCTGGGGAAGCCGCCGTGGAGGATCTCCAGAAGTTACGTACCGATTCGTTAAGGAACGCTCTCGACTTGGTTTAAAGGGGCGACTCGAAGGAGATAGAAGAGTTATCGGTTAAAAGGCTCTCAACCAATCAGAATGATTAGTTCTCGGATTTGGCTATTGTCAATCGACTGTTTTAAAGCAGTCTGTCTCGGGGCACCGACTGAGGTGTCACGAGCTGGCTCGCGCTCCCGTGCTATCTGTTGATAGTTTTTCTTGCCGTGTTTCGCTACGGTATAGCCAGTTCTCGATTCGTACAGTTTTCGCGCTGTTCTCGCGATATCCAGGCAATTCTATGAATTCCTGTGAGTGTTCCGGAGGTGCAGTGCTGTGCCTTAGTGCAGTGCTCACCAGAGTGTCCTTTGGATACTGTTCTCGGCCTCCACGGATTAGCTGCCCCAGCTCCGGCGAGGACTCCCAATTTATTAATTGGCGAAGGGATCTCGATAGATAGTTAAGATTCGTTCTGATACGTTCTCGATTCGTCGCTCTTGATCGAAGCGCCAAAGCTTGTTGCACACTTTTCTGGACTTCTACGTCCGACACCTAGATACAAGAAACTAGGGAGCGGAACACCTGGACACCCTGAACTTCCACATCCGACACCTAGATACAGAAAATTACGGAGCGGAATACCTGGACATCCTGGACTTCCATATGCAGTACCTAGATACAAGAAACTACGGAGCGGAACACCTAGACACTCCAGACTTCCACATCCGACACCTAGATACAAGATACTACGGAAAGGAACACCTAGACACCCTGGACTTCCATATGCAGTACCTAGATACAAGAAACTACGGAGCGGAACATCTAGACACCCTGTACTTCCACATCCAGTACCTAGATACAAGACACTACGGAGCGGAACATCTAGACACCCTGTACTTCCACGTCCGCCACCTAGATACAGACAACTACGGAGTGGAACACCTGGACAAACTGTCACCTAAAATACGAGGAACTATGCCGAAGCACACATACACATACACACATATACGCGCGCTCCACATGAAAGCTATTAAAAACTAAATAATTCTATACTGCTGTGAAAGCACCCTTATACTAACTGGAAATTCGGTATGAACGGTAGCTTCACGTATAAAGTGTATTTGATTGTGTTGTGTATTCGTAAATTACTAACACTATACAGAGTACAAATAGGTAAAGAAGACAAAGCAGTCAGCGCCATCTGTCGTGTAAAAAAGGCGATGGACGTGCGAAGACGGCGACGACGGACCTGAAATAAAATCGACTCGCTTGCCATGTGAATACGTCCTGATCCTGTACACTAATCGTATTAAATTTGGTGACAATCAATTCAGAACCCTTGATTCCTACAGTGAATGTATCAATACATTTTTCTCACATACAGCCGCTCATAAGATATTTGAGTCGTAACACAGGTGCAAGAGATGCTTCGAGTAAAGAGTCTCGGGGGCCGTGCCCCGTACGGCGGGTTGCATGTACTTGGCGCGAGACTCGATCGAGTCTCTTGATTAGAAATATCGGAGAAATGACTTCAGGCTGTGGAAGCAAAACAACTCACAGCTATGGATGATGCGTGCCTTGAGACTGTGTAAGCCAGCGGTCGGGGAACCGGGGTAAATTACCCCAAATGGGGTAAAAATGAAATTTTTTTGGTTAATAGGGAAATTTTTAAAATATTTAAATTTACATTGATTGTTTTCTTGTCAGAATGGGGGGGGGGGGTTAATATTGACTTACGCAAAAATATTTTGGGGTAATGATTAAAAAACTTCCCCGACCGCTGGTGTAAGCGATCACTCTCTGTTAATTTGTCTAGGGTAGCTAAATGCTGTACTACTGGACTCGATATTGCTTGGGCTAAGTTGCTTAAATGAATCTAGAATATCACACAGTTCTCGACAGACGACGTAGTCGCAAAAATGCTTCTCTCTCGTATGACAGACGTCACTTATAAAACACAGGATACAACAGTATATGTCTCAATCACGAAGACGGAAACCGCAACATCGACGGATTAATTATTTATCCGGTCCTCCGTTTTCTCATGCGAGTTGCCTTGGCCACCTAGTGACGCGGCAGCGAACTAGCGCTCCCTCAGATACCCCTTGTCTTTTTAGGGACTTAGTCCCTTATGGTATCCGAGCACTAGTTCGCTGCCACGCCACTAGGTGGCCGAGGCAACTCGCATGAGAAAACGGAGGACCGGGTAAATTATTAATCCGTCAATGTTACGATTTTTGTATTCGTCGTTGAGATATATACTTTTGTATCCTGAATTTTATATCGAATGTCTATCATCCGAGAGAGGAGCATTTTTGCGACCACGTCATCCGTCGAGAACTGTGTGATTCTAGTGTCATTTCAGAAACTTAGCACGAATCCAGTAACGAAGCGTTTAGCTACCATAGACGAATTAGCAGAGAGTGATCGCTCGCACATTATCCGTATCCGGAAGTGTTGGCTTACACAGTGTCAAGTATGAAGTCGATTTCTCCGACATTTCTAATTACACCGATTGTAACAGAACCCGATAGATGGTACCGAATAGAGACTCAAATTATAATAAACGAGGAAAAGTTTATCTGAAAGAACGTTTTATTGTTGCTGTAACACAACTATCCCTTTACCGGGGGGGTACCCACTGGCACAAAACCCGATTGCGCACACGCCCAGTTGGACACAAATCATTGGACACAACACGATTGGACACAGTGTCCATTCCGCACAGCAAGATTGGACACAATGCCGATACGACACATTAGTTTTGGACACAGACCGTTTAGCATGCGATAACATTGGACACATTAGAACTGTGTCCAATCTTGTTGTGGCGAATTGGTTTCGTGTGCGATCTGACTACGTAAGGACGGACCGTGAAATTGACACAGATAGTTGTAGATAAATTTCAGATAATTCATTGGACACAAAGCTAGCTGCACAAATATTATACATACGAGATCAATGGAACAGGTTCTTACGTACTTTTCTGAAATAATGTTGAAGTTATTATAGAAATGTTACATGCTAGATTATAGGGAAGTGAACGCTCATAAGTTTATCCCAACAGCATTTAAATACATATATGCATTTAAAAAAGCTGCAATATCAAGGATTCAAATATGAGTGAAAAAATAGTATTGTAACGTATAACTGTTCTGTACGGTTACGGGGTAAAAATCTGGCCCATTATTACATTATTATAAAATATTCATCAATAGTCGTATTCTTTACAAAACGTGTGACTCAACTCACGAATAAATCCCATTGGCTAGTGTAAATTATCATGTTATAATTAAGATAATAATTAAAAAGTTCATTAAAATGCATTACCAAGTCATTAACAAGAAACATTGAACATAGAATTCATTTATGCCTGATGACGATTATCTCTACCTATTTGACGTGCACACTTTGTAAAGTTACAAATATTGGAAGATCATTTTTAGAAGATATATAATAAATTTATTATAAATGTACCACAGCAGTTCACATTCCCTCACTTCTTGTAGAGTTCTGGTTACATCGATATATCTTATTGTAAGGACACCTGGAGAGATAATAATTATTAAATGCCAATACTATAAATTTTGTCGTTTTAAATATCTAGGCATTGCTCTTTGCTATCTTGTTTCGTCGTTTGACTGTACTCTTCCTTCAGCCTTTTTAAACTATTGAAGTTTAGCAATTGACATGCTTCCCAGTGTCACCAGTAATATCACCAATATAATAACTGCATTGCTGCTTCAGACGAAGAAATTGTACTCATTGCTCATGTCCCCTTTCCTTATATTCATGTGTTACTGTTATATAGTCATTTCTGTAGTACTTTCTTATTTTCTCTTTATAAATATGTTTAGATCAGATGTACCTGGAAAAGATCCTTTTAAGTAATAGAAACTTTATAGACTGTCTTATATTGATACGAGATATTCATTCATTAATTTATATTAATATTAAGTCAAAAATGCAGAATTTCTTTGTGTCATGAAATTTAATTATTTACTACCAGATAATCAGTTTTTGCCATCTGTTCTATTAATCTAACATCATTTGTAGCGTATGATTTTATTCAGATCGAAAGTAGGGAGCAGCAAACAGTAAGCGATATGTAAAGAACATTGGGCTCTCCATAATTGTAATAACAGCGTCATAAATCGATTCTAACGAGTACTATCTATTCGTTAGTGATACTAGAAGCCCATTACTTATGCTCTTAATCAGAGTTTCGGGTACTATTATATTAGTCCAACAGAAGATTCGTTGTACGCATGAAATATGTCTAGCTGGAATGGAACAACTATTTTGTAACGCGAATAGTATGCAATTTCATTTACAAGAAAACCCTTAGGTAACTGGGCCAGGGATTGTTTTCATATTTATGGTACATAAAGTTCAGACCCCCAATAACACCTTGATATTGCAGCTTTTTAATATGCATATATGTATTTAAATGCTGTTGGGATAAACTTATGAGCGTTCACTTCTCTATAATCTAGCATGTAACATTTCTATAATAACTTCAACATTATTTCAGAAAAGTACGTAAGAACCTGTTCCATTGATCTCGTATGTATAATATTTGTGCAGCTAGCTTTGTGTCCAATGAATTATCTGAAATTTATCTACAACTATCTGTGTCCAATTTCACGGTCCGTCCTTACGTAGTCAGATCGCACACGAAACCAATTCGCCACAACAAGATTGGACACAGTTCTAATGTGTCCAATGTTATCGCATGCTAAACGGTCTGTGTCCAAAACTAATGTGTCGTATCGGCATTGTGTCCAATCTTGCTGTGCGGAATGGACACTGTGTCCAATCGTGTTGTGTCCAATGATTTGTGTCCAACTGGGCGTGTGCGCAATCAGGTTGTGTGCCAGTGGGCATCACTCCCCTTTACCGTACCGAACCCTGGTTCACTCTAAGAGCTAAGTGACCAAAATCGTAATTCGAGGGAACTGGTACTTCACCAGTCTTGACAGTTGAAAATAATATACGTTACACCGGGAGAATAATTACAACGCTATTAAGATATTGTAATTTATTTCAATTACTTATGAGACATTTATTCATGATTGTTAACATAAAAGAAAATGAGTTTATGTACTAATTTTGGCATATAAAAAAGACAATTATAATTTGCAAGATAGATTAAAGATATAGCCTTCAATACGACATTCGTCAATTGATCGGTTTAAAACATACGCACACATACTCATACGGAAATATCTACATTCATACGTTTGATTATCTAGTTATAGTTTTCCTTTATAAGTTAGTTACTTGATAGAATAGACATAGTCCTTATGTTACCACGTTATTAGGGCAGCAATACATCTTACAATATCGAGACAGAACATGTCACGTGAGACCAATAATAGAAATATGAATAAATATAATTATAAAATAAATACGTCATGTAGATTGCAACGGGTTGATTATTTATCTCCCTTGTCTTTGTCGTCTTATTATTCCGTATTCTGTCCTTAGATCTCAATACCATGAGAGTATGCCACATGTAGCGTTACAGTTCCAATGATCGGCGGATCCTTTTTGTATTTTTCTGGTAGCTAATTTCCAAAAGCCCTTAGTCTGCCTCCGATCTTATCAAAAGGCTGATGCCTGGTGTCTTGCGCGCTGTTGTCTCTTCAACTGTAGACAAACGAAAGGGAAGAGACCCAAGCAACTATTAATTTGCTAGATGCGATTAATGGAGGGGAGGGGGAAATTCGCCTAGTGACATCGTTGGCTAATTCCTGATACTAAATACGATTTGACTAGAAGGGAACTCACTTGGTAAACGTACGTTACAATTTTCCCCCTCGAATTACGCATGACATAAGTAGGTGTAATTCGGTATATCTATATTGCGCTCGTCATATGTAATTATGAAAGGAACACAACATCAGTCAGTCGTTTGTATTTACGCAATATGGTTACAATTTTATACATTACTATTAAGCTGGTCGCACTTTGTCAGTATTAAGATTTACAGGTTGATTTTCATACATATATCATTCATATCAGCATACAGCTACTTAGCACTATAAAGAATACGCTAACGTACGTACATAATATATTTATATACAAGTTTATGTAGTATCGCACGTAAATTATAATTGTTCGGTTATTTCACTAAAAATTTTAACAAATTAATTACTCATTTATAGTTTTGTGGTGATATATTATAGCTTCAAAGATAGCCTATTATAAGTACCTATGATGTGAGCTTGATTAGTATTCTCAGACAAGACGTAGGCATTTTTTCCAATTAATTTTACAATCCTATACGGCCCTTCATATAAATGAAAAAATTTCTTTGTAACCGATTCCATTGCATTTGACAAATGTGGTACACGCGACAAGACTAGGTCTCCAACTATTAGTTTAACTTGAGTGATTTCAGACTGTTGTTTCTTACGATTTTGAAATTGCCTATCAATACATTCCCTGGCCAACGAAAGCTGGGTATCACGCGAAATTGGAGTTCCTGGTGGAAATTGTACAAATCCTGTAATTGCGTCTGGGACTTTAATACCAAAATTTAATTCAAGAGGTAAACAATTGGTGCAACTATGCCTTATTATATTTAACAATTCTTCAATTTTTTGTAGATCTTGAACCCATTTTGTGTGTCGATTGGCACATAATGTTCGAAAAAGGCGTCCGAGCTCTCTCATAATCCTCTCTGTGGGATTAGATTGAGGATGACGTATAGACGAAAAAAGTACTTTAACACCTTGTTGTTGCAGGGTTTTCCTCCACAAATTAGTGATAAACTGGGTTCCGTGATCAGCGAGGACACGTTTTGGCTTTCCGGTATTTGAAAAGGATTCATGTAATATCCTATTAAGGGCAGCCCGAGTTAAAGCTTTTTTAAGTGCATACAATCAGACAAATTTAGAAAATACTAGCGTCCCGGCCACGCGTTGCTGTGGCTCCCCGAATGAACGAATTAATCAATTGTTAGAGAAGTAAATAAAATTATTCCACGAAAAAAAAAAAATTTGAAAATTATTTTGAAAAAAATTTTTATTTTAAATTTAAAAAAATTTTGAAAAAAAATCCATGGTCCCGAGGGACTCGAGGGGGATCCCGAGGGACTCGAAAGGGGTTTACGGGGAAGTCCTCCGCAACCACCGGTTGCTATGGAAAAAACTGGTTGCTATGCCCATCAATTCTTGAAATACAGGTGTCACACTTTTTCGGCTGCGTTTTCTGGATTTTTCTTGACGTACAAACCATAGGATGGCCGATACGAACACAACAAAACATTCCCCAAACAAATCGGACGCTCCGTTCTCGAGTTATGGTATTACAAACATTTCGGGCTGTTCTTTTATATACATATATAGATATCCAAAAGAACGAAAATGTATTGTACCTCTCCTCTACCCACAAAAATCTACAGTCACCAATTCATTCGGACGATCGGCAGTAATAAGCTGATATTCCTCTTGCATATTTTTTGTGTTAGGCTTCACTCTTTGACATAGGTCACAAGTTTTCACGAAATATTTTATATTTTATGTAACTCATGCATGAAAAACGCTACTTTTCGTGCCTCCGAAGTGTGGCGAAAGTGGCATTTTATAGCTATGGATACGATAAAAATGCTGCGCATGCGCAAATTAGCCCAATTTTACATTATCGCACTAGTGCTTTCTTCTCGCACTAGTGCTTTATTCTCGCGTTAGTGTTTTGTTCTCTCCTGTTGTCATGACGCGCAATATAACAGTCCGTGTTTGTAACATTCATATCAGTTGATAAATTCTAAAATCTCTTCGGAAAATGAATGAGAATAAAAACGTCGAAGACTGTGATCGATTGATACACGAAGCCGCGAGAAACATTATCAACGATTTGTTACCGGAAAAATCAGGACAATTGTATAAGCAATGTTACGAGCAGTTCCTTGAATGGCAAAAAACACGAGGTATAACTTCAGTAACCGAGGAAACAATGCTTGTATATTTTGACAAATTGGCAAAAAACTTAAAGCCCTCATCCCTTTGGGCGAAATATTCAATGCTGAAAAGCACCTTAGTAAACTTTCGAAATGTGGATATTGGCAAGTATAATCAATTGGCCGCGTTCATGTCCAAGAACAGCAAGGGGTTTGTGCCGACTAAATCCAAGATTTTGGAACCGCAAGATATAGAGAAGTTCTTGGCAGAAGCTCCGGACGACCGGTATTTAGCTATCAAGGTGAGTTGTAACGCAAGTTTTTTAAGACAAAAATACATAATCTGTTAATTTTGGATTATGTCATATACGACTATATTGATAAAATTGGTTTCAGGTGGCACTCATTCTAGGAATTTGTGGGGCTTGTCGAAGGGAAGAATTAAAAAATATTACAATTGACGACATTGAACACCACGGCAACGTAATCATCGTTAAGATTCCTCAGACAAAAAATGATGTCTCTCGCAAATTCATAGTCGATAGAGAATTCTGTTCAATTATCGAAAAATATGAAACTCTGCGACCCAAGGATGTTTCTAACAACAGATTCTTCCTGAGTCTACGAAATGGAAAGTGTACACAACAAGTAATCGGAATTAACACTTTTGGTGCAATGCCGAAGATGATAGCTCAATATTTGGGACTGAAGGAGCCAAATAAATACACAGGACACTCTTTTCGTCGAACTTCAGCGACAATGCTGGCAGACGCAGGGGCAGATCTCCTGACACTCAAGCGCCATGGAGGATGGAAGTCGGATACGGTTGCAATGGGATACGTAGAAGACTCAATCAACAACAAGAAAAAGATCTGCACGCAAATATGCAAATCCATAGATCTGAATCGACGAAGTTCAACCGTGTCAGAGACAATTACCAAACCGCTAGACAAAAAAATGGAGGATGAAACGAAGTTGAAAACCTCGTCAAAATGCTGGAACGCTGAAACTGACGATAAAGAAAATTCTTCAGAGTTTCTGAACATAACGTCAGAACAATCAACATTGCTAAGAATTGAACCGGTTCAGTCACGATATTTACGTTAATTTACGATATTTACGATATTTACGTTATATTCACGATATTTACGGTAATTTATTATTAGTCTATTTATATTAGTAATTTTGAAAGTTCCTTATTTTTCTAATTTTCGTCAAAATTATAACATATAACAACGTTAATAATATATAACAATTACCATATTATGTATTATTAAATAAATTCCTTCTGTTTTTATTGCACTGCTGTTTGTTATTCATTTATTTATCCATTTTTTCATGTTTTGAGAATTTATGTACTTAAAACTTTCAAAGATTGCATTTCTTTCGGTCGGGGGGCTTCGCCCCCCGAACCCCCCACAGGGGCTTCGCCCCTGGACCCCATTCGATACAATCTTCCCCCCTCGCGGCACTCAAGTGCGTTTTTCATGCATTTGTTACAGAAAATAGTATGTGATACGCGTGCGAGAAAACGACCATCATACGAAGGTTGAATGAAGGTGCGTATAATGGTCGTTTTCTCGCACTTGTATCACAAAGTACTATTGTCGCATTGATTTCCAATAAAAATATCGTTTCATGTATTCGAAAGTTTTATATGTTCCAGCATGACCAATTTTCCGATGACAAATACTAATTAATAATGAGGTCAATTTATTAGGAATTATAAGACGCCAGTCTTCAGTTTTCGAATTACCAGTAAATAGTAGATCATGATAAATTCGATAGTTTGCTGTTTTTAATCCAAAAGGGATCCTAAAAAACTGATGTAAAGTTGAATTATATAAGAACGCTGTATAAGGTCTTGAAGTACGTGATAACGGTATTTACCAATAACCATGAGTTAAATCCATTGTGGATATACATTGTATTCCATGGTGGCATTGCAATGATTTAGAAATTAAAGGTGGTGTTTCATTATCTCCTTCTATAACATCGTTCAAAAATCTTGCATCAAGGCACAATCGAATTTTACCATCTTTTTTCTCTACTATGCGTAATGGATTACAGTAAGGACTACAAGATCGCTCAATAATACCGTCCTCTAACATTATTTTCAATTCTTTTTCAACAACTACACGTTTTGCTAATGGTACAGGATATGATCGTTTTATGTAGGGTTTAGGTTTACTTAAATGGATTTCATGTTGATAATGGGTTATGAAACCAGGTTTATCAGAAAATAAGCGTTGGTGTTTAACCATAATATTAACAAAATTATTCCGCTGAACTGGTCTCACAGATGTTAGACTTTACGCGATTGATGACACATCGGCTAAAAAACCATCAATCTATGATTGCTCACTTTGAAGTGGTATATTTTGCAAATTGTTTGTAATATTTGTTTTTTCTATTGCGGAAAGTTCATTGATTAATTTATCTCGCTCCGGAGGTACCCCACAATAATATTCAATCTCTCGGGTAAGTATATTATCAATTTGACAAGACTCTAAATTACTATTATTATCACATAAATCAAAAATACTGGTAACAACGTTCATCAATGGGATTGCGTAAATTCACAGTATAATTATCATCATGTTCATTTTCATCAATAAGGTCAAATTGTATATTTTTCATATCATGAGAATAAGATAATTTTATAAAATCCAAACGATCTTGATTCTCTGAATATAACAAGGAATCATGGATGTTCCCTAAATTTTGAATGGATACCTCGTTATTGAAATCATTACACGCGAGATTTAAATTTTCTTGTACGATATCATCAGAATCACAAGCATCATGAAAACTCCGAGACAATGCGATTTTATTAATATTTTAAAGTCAGTTGTCACTCTTGGTGAGTGACCACATTCCCTTTGTTCCAAAATAAAATTTTCCTTCCGAACTACAGACACCGATATCCCCTCAGCCGCTGCACCACCAAAATCGTGAGATTTGACGGAATTTCATATTCATGGACTGTAAGAGTTCTCAACTGGTAGTTCAGTATCGCACCTACTCTATTTAACCAATCATTTCCTATAATTTGTGACGTACTGGACGGATTATTACCGCCCAGGGTCTGCTCGAATTAGCTATCGCAAAAAAAAACTACGGGGTGAGTGGAACGCAAAAGAAAGGGGGACACGGGGTAAAGTAGAAAAGAATATAATTAGGAACTTAAATGCCAATACAAAGAAGTAACAGAGAAAAGAAATCAGAAGATGCTAAACTAGAAAAGTGAAACACTCTAAATACGCTGGACTAAACTAGACACGAAATCAAAACAGTAACACGCGGGGCTCACGCAGGAGCACGCGGTGTCACACCGGACCTTTAAACGGACTAGTGGGCGAGGGGAATCAGGGAACGGGAGAACAGGGTATTGGCAAGGGGCAGGAGGGACGGGAGGGCTTACCAGCACGAAATAACACGCGAACACAATAACTTGGGCGTCAGCTACTTATACGGCGTAGCACCGTCGAGTGACCTCAGAAGGTCCCCGAATATTTACTAGGATTTGAAAAGGCACGGTTAGTCAGGGAGAGGTGAGAGGTCTCAGAGAGGAAGGTTCCCGAACGCGATAATGGCTACTTTGATACCTCGGTGGGAACGCGAAAATGGGCAGGGAAGGGAAAGGGCGCGGGGGGGGGGGGTCCCAAAAAAGGTACAAGATGTGAGGTTCGGTATACCACGGGCCTCGAGCTTTTGGGCGGAAGGCCCGTCGGGAATACAAGAGAATGCTACTAAACTGATAGGCCACGTGGACTGGCTCGCAGACGTCCTGAAGGGACCTACAAACTGTACGGCGCAAATTGTAAAGGGGTAAGAGGGAAGGGATGGCAAATTGGGAAATCTCAATCACACTAGTGTACTCACTCAACAATGTCCGCAACACACTTAATCCAAAATAATCCTTATTCACACTTTCACTCACGCAATCTCACTCTTACTCGCAACACGCGCTCTCTCGTAAAACCTTGCTCGAAGTCAAGAGATTTCCGGTGGTTTCTGTCCTCGTGGGCCGCCAGGGCGTCGCTGATTGGCTGGGGCTGCTCAGCGGAGAGGGCTACGCGCTCTGGCATTGGTCGGCAGTTCCGGCATGGCAGGGCATTGGTCTGTTTCAAACTCGCAGGGCTGCCGGGCCTTCCAGGGCCTCGTAGCGGCGGCACGGCGCTGGCTTTGCCGGCGCGCGTGTTGGCTGCGCGCGCCGGTCAACATGGCGGCCTCCAGGCTTGTCAAAATTCCTCCCGGGCACGTCCGCGGTCTCGGAGGGAGAGGGCTCCGCCGCTGTCACACGGGGCTTTTTCCTGCCCGTGTGACGGGACTGCACCGGGGCGGCATACATTGGTGGCGATGGTAGTGGCTGGACATCCATCCCACGGGCGACTCGATTAGCTGTCCATCCTGCCCATGCCATCCCTGCTTTCCGTTGCCTCGGCAACGTAGCCACTCTCTCCATCCTTCTTTTTATCCATAGAGCTGCGAGGGAGCGCTAGAGGGCTAGGAATTTCCGAAAAATTAGGAGTTCTGATCGGGATTCGAACCCGATACCTTCGGACTGCCAAGTCGAGCACTTACCACTGTGCTACTGAACCCACTGTCCGACCTGATAAGTCCTATTTATTTACCTTTTCGGTCATTCCTAGGTGGTATCCCCTCCAGCTCTGTAACGCCACGTTACAACTCCCCCGCCCTTAAACGCGAGATGCGGGTGCGAAGCATCCCATCGAGCGCAATCCCTGCTACTCGGAATTTGCTTGGCCCACCCGCCCCTATCTCGCTGGTACCCTCTTATGACGTTAGGCGACGTCAAGCCCAGGCGATGGTCCAGTCGGTGCCCTCCGGCGTGGTCTTCAAGCGGCAGCGGTTGCAAGTAGGGACGGAACCAGATACGGAGGGAAGCCTCAACCTCAACGTTATCTGCCTACCCAACGGCCGCTCCTACTCTAATCCACACACTCCGGAGAGGCCGTGCTGGTCGCCTCATCGCCAAGTCGGTACCTGGGCCTCGATCGGAGGCCCCACGTTGGGCGCCATTTATAACGGGGTGCCCGGCTCGGCTCGTCCCCGCTATAATTAATTTTTATCCATAGAGCTGCCAGGGAGCGCTAGAGGGCTAGGAATTTCCGAAAAATTAGGAGTTCTGATCGGGATTCGAACCCGATACCTTCGGACTGCCAAGTCGAGCACTTACCACTGTGCTACTGAACCCACTGTCCGACCTGATAAGTCCTATTTATTTACCTTTTCGGTCATTCCTAGGTGGTATCCCCTCCAGCTCTGTAACGCCACGTTACAAGTCTTATCGTGATTTTGCATTTTACTATTTCCATGCTCATTCCCGATAAGGTCCTCTTCCAACTCGTCAAGAGAATCATAAGATTTAGGGTGTGAGGTCGGACCCACGTTAATCACACCCATTGATAGTTTAAAGAGTTACTAATATTCGGAATAACATTATTACTCGCATTTGCTTGACCATTAATCGGCGGAGGTAAACGTGTATCCGGCAAAATGATATCTCCTACTAGATTTGCACTTTGTCTTTGCTGACGTTTAATTTTATTTCGATTTCGCGACCAATTCCCCCCTATGACCCTTCCAATTATTACGATTATTCGAAAATGAGTGATCTTGATCGCCTCCTTCGACACTAACTTTATTTATGTATTGCTTATGATAGCCTTCAGTATTACCCCGATTTTGATTTTTTTTCTCTTTCTTGTTCGATTTCTCGCGACTCGTCCAATTGTTCTAAAGCCTGAGTTAAAATAACAGTATCTGCGTAATCAACCGCAGCTAATAGCTCACGTACCTTCATAGGCAATTGTTGAATAATGGTATAATGTATTTCGTATACTCCAATTCTGGGTGATAAATATTGCCTTTATTTGGTCCTAAAAATATGTTAATAGGCTACCATCGGAAATTCTATATCGCCTTTCTTGCCATTTATTCTTTAATGGAATCCGAACAGGAATTGAATAAAATTCAGCCTCAAATTGTTGTTCAAAGTGTAGATAATTACGAAAATCCTCCCTATGTATAATGAACCAGCTAAGAACTCTGCCTGTTAGACAAGACTCTACAATATTGAGTTTATTTTCATGAGACACATCTTTTACCCGAAAATACCTTTCAAGCTCATGTAAAAATTGTTGTGGATTTGGCATAAAATGGTCAGAAAATTTAGGCAACGGAATATCCATATGACTACCTCGTAAATGCTCAACAAGTTTTTCAACTAAAGGTAAACCTGAGTCACTGCTATTTGGTGAATTAACTGGACTTATACCATCGTCTCTAGCCTCTAATAGAGTTACCCTTTGTCGCTCAGCTGTTAACTCTGAACGTAGTTTTTGCAACTCTCTATATACGTTCTCTAATTGACTAGGCATAATATTATTTTGACCCTCAGCCATCGTAACCTGGCTGCTGTCACTCTCAACATTACTTTCTGTAACCTGACTTGTGCCTGCTATATCACCTTTTCCACTTACGATATTCACATTATTATCAGTCGTTTTCCTCTGATTTCTTGTTTTCATAGGCGTATGCTTTAAACTCATATTAAAATATAAAATTTAAACACAATCTACAACCAGACTCATTTTTTTATCGAGCCCCACGTTGGGCGCCAATTGTAATTTATTTCAATTACTTATGAGACATTTATTCATGATTGTTAACATAAAAGAAAATGAGTTTATATACCAATTTTCGCATATAAAAAAAGACAATTATAATTTGCCAGATAGATTAAAGATATAGCCTTCAATACTACATTCGCCAATTGATCGGTTTAAAACATACGCACACATACTCATACGGAAATATCTACATTGTGTTGTTTCAATAAACACAAAATACATTTTTTTGTTTTTAACATAAATAACAATTTAAATTTGTTATATCTCACATCTAAATTTCAGAAATCATAAACGACTATCAAAAAAAATGAAATGAGCGTTACAGTCGTATACACTCCTTTATACATACATCACATTCATACTACATTTATACAGTTATATAAAATTAAAATAATAAAACGGACAACCGACTTATGATTGTATGCTTGCTTTTTTGAATATAAATTTTGAAGATAAATAAATTTACTTTAAATAATTCTCACGATTAATTTTGAAGAAACAGGATGATACTTTTCCTAACAGCGTGCGCAAAATTCGATTTTGCGCACGGGTTTGCGTGCGCAAAGTGCCTCATTCCCGCAATGTCAAACGCAAAATTCAATTATTTCGCATCGTTTCGCTTCGCTTCGTTACCCTGGTAACGTAACAAAAATATTTGCCGCTCGTTGCTTAAGTTGCTCATTGAATCGTCAACGAGTGATAAAAATGGATTCAGAAGCTGAAAAAAGTGACACTGATTGTGAAAACACAGTCCCATTGGAAATTATCGAAGCGGCAAAAACTGTGGTTTTAAATTTACTACCGGACGCATCTCGGAGGAAATATACCAAAGTGTACAATGTCTTTAAAAAGTGGCGTGCTTCTAAAAAAACGAAATCATTTTCGGAAGATGTTCTTCTGGTTTATTTTGCTGAACTTGCACAAAATCTCGCATCACCAACTCTATGGTCACGCTACTCAATGTTAAAAGCTACGATGAAAGCGTATGATAATATTGACATTAGCAGATACAACAAATTGGTCGCTTACTTGAAGAAAAAAAGTGCTGGATACAATTCCAAGAAAGCTAAGGTTTTCACGTCGACTGATATCTCCAAATTCTGCAATGATGCTCCAGATAATCAATGGCTACTAACGAAGGTAAATATAATAAATCCACATGTGCTCATATATAGGTATATACACACATACAACGCAGGACTTACTTTCCTAAACTTTTCTAGGTAGCTCTTGTCATTGGAATTTCCGGTGCGTGTAGACGTGAGGAGTTGACTGCCATGACAGTAAAGGATATAGACGATCACGATATGTTCCTTTTTATTCGTGTACCAAAGACAAAAACTAAAATCGAACGATCTTTTACGGTTGTTGGGAAGTTCTACAATATATGCAAAACGTACATGCAAAAACGACCAGATGATACCAAGACCAGTCGATTCTTTTTGTGCTTTAGAAATGGAAAATGTAATCAACAACCAATCGGCATTAATACATTCGGAAGTATACCTAAACAGGTAGCAACATTTTTAAATTTGCCCGATCCTGAACTTTACACTGGTCACAGTCTCCGGCGGACATCTGCGACACTACTTGTTGATGCTGGAGCCGATATTACGACACTTAAACGGCACGGGGGCTGGAAATCTAATGCAGTTGCGGAAGGTTATATTGAAAATTCTCTGACGAACAAAAAGAAAATCGGCCAACAGATAATAAGCTCTATTGCTCCGCACTCAGCATCTCTACTGAAGCGATTGCATAGCTCTCATCACGAAGATTTGGATCCATCTGCGTCAACTTCTTCTGATAAATTACCATCAACTTCTACGGCCCAAACTGAGCCAGCAGCACCAGTGCCGATTTTAAAAGAATCTTCAAACAACATTAATTCTAGCGCAGATAAAGCCTCAAACCTAAATCTGTCATCTACTTTAAATTTCGAAAGAAATCTTCCGTTTAATTTTAATAATTGTACTGTAACTATAAATATCTATAATAAAAATGATCAAAAGTAAATATAACCATCTAAAATTCAACTTCAGATCATTTGCCTCTTATTACCAATTACAATCCAATTACAATTTATTAATTAATTTTTTTTATTTTATGGGGGGGCTTCGCCCCCCCCACCCCCACCAGGGGCTGAGCCCCTGGACCCCACAAGGGGCTTCGCCCCTTGACCCCACCAGGGGCTGAGCCCCTGGACCGCCCTCTATGTTGTGTGCATTGATTTTGACGTACTTAATAATTTAATATTACAAACGAGTTACCGATGGTGTCGAGTTTTACGCAGCTTGTTAGGAAAAATAGTATACGATACACGTGCGCATAGGTGTCTCCCGCACTCGTCTCTTTTGTCACCCTCGCTACGCTCGGGCGACAAACCCGACTCGTGCGGGAATCACCTACTTTGCGCACTTCTATCGTAATGTACTATTTCATATTCCTTTGGTTTCGTGTCCTTGGGTTTGATATTTTCACCTTTAATATGACTGGGAAAAAACCCAAAGTGATGAGATCGATCGGCATCAGGTGATGTACCAATGAATCCGATTATAGTTATATTACTCCGATATCAAGGATTATTATTTGTCCTTATCGCCTATTAAATTCGCCTAACAAAATTATTAAACGGAAATTTGTAAGTTGAAATGAAATTAGTGTATATAAGTACCTTTATCAATAGAGAGTTTTACTTAAGCGTGTGTCCTGTCGGCCGTCCAAAAGCGAAAAGGGACGATCGACAGGCTGCTTTACAAAGATTTATTAAATTACGGAGTGGGGATACTACTTAGTTTGAAGTGACATCTATTAGCAAAGCGCAGCAAATAAATATATGTACTGTCGGTAATGCATACGTTACAACATTCATACGTTTGATTATCTAGTTATAGTTTTCCTTTATAAGTTCGTTACTTGATAGAATAGACATACTCCTTATGTTACCACGTTATTAGGGCAGCAAGACACCTTACAATATCGAGACAGAACATGTCACGTGAGACCAATAATAGAAATATGAATAAATATAATTATAAAATAAATACGTCATGTAGATTGCAACGGGTTGATTATTTATCTCCCTTGTCCTTGTCGTCTTATTATTCCGTATTCTGTCCTTAGATCTCAATACCATGAGAGTATGCCACATCTAGCGTTACAGTTCCAATGATCGGCGGATCCTTTTTGTATTTTTCTGGTAGCTAATTTCCAAAAGCCCTTAGTCTGCCTCCGATCTTATCAAAAGGCTGATGCCTGGTGTCTTGCGCGCTGTTGTCTCTTCAACTGTAGACAAACGAAAGGGAAGAGACCCAAGCAACTATTAATTTGCTAGATGCGATTAATGGAGGGGAGGGGGAAATTCGCCTAGTGACATCGTTGGCTAATTCCTGATACTAAATACGATTTGACTACAAGGGAACTCACTAGGTAAACGTACGTTACAATATTGCTATAATCTGGGCACAAAGTATGAAAGATTTCGCCCTCTTGGCGCCGAGACCCTTACCATGAATGATACAATTTTGATACAATACGATACGTTCTTCTTCTACCCAAAATGACCGGCCGTGGATTTGTATGCGGTGACTTCGAACTTGCCTCCCGATGTCAGATAGCCGGAAAGCCTTGGTGCAGGTAGCAGCAGGCACGTGGCGTGTAGCAGGTAAGACGATAACCCTTTGCAGGGATCTGGGTGTTGGCGGCAGCGGCGATACGAACAGCCTGCGTTGAGCCGTTTGAATTCGGCGGGCTCCAAGTCACGCCGGGGTCGGTAATGTCGTCCCACGTAGATCTCCAGCTTCCAATCCTCCGTGTTGGTGAGTGTGCGCTCGTTTATAGGTATAAGTTAAAATTAGATAGCATTAATTTACAGATCTTATGTTTTCCAGGTGGCTCCCCGACCCCCGCCAGTGGACGTTCATGCAAATAGCGGGCTGTAAATCCAGCCCGCACTCCAACTTTCCGTGACAACAATCCTGTGACGCGCATTTTGAAAATGCAACCTATGGACGCGGTTATCGGAGTCAATCAAATTATCTCAAATTCAACAAAACTGAAACTACTTATCGATTATTAAGTTGAACGTGAAAATGCTAACACCTCTTCCCATTAGAGAGTGACTTAGTACTTTCCCCACAAAAGACACTATCACGAAGCCCAAAAATAGAACGAGTAAAAAGAAAAGAATAAGGAGCTCTAAAATAGCGTCCTAAAGTTCATTCAAGTAGTAAGAGCTAACAGAGCGTCTGATTATGTCCTGCAAGGGAGTGGCAAGAGCCACTAGAACTTAAACTCATTTCTTTCAATTCAATTCAATTAGGCCTCGTTTCCCTCATTTTCCTTTTATCCAGGTCTCCGCAATCCGACGCGAAATAAAACTTGCGGGAAATAATAGTCGCGTTACGTTGCGTCTCGTCTTTGAGGAAATCGTCGGTTTCCATCCCAGTAATTTACGACATTGCCACCGGAATCGGTTGGTGGCTTATCTTATTCGACAATTAGTTTCTCTCGGTCCTTCCTTATTTGTCTTTTAACTCACTGCTACCATAATCACTCTAAATAGTTTCAGCCCATTTCTTCCATCGTAAGTGAACAAAATTATTATTATTTGAATTTTTTCGACATTTTTATGAGACTTGTACAATGTACACAGTGAACAAAGGTGGAATTGTGAATTTTATATTCGCCCATGTAAAGTGTGATAATAATTCTACTAGCAACAATAGTACAAAAGATAGTATCTTATAAATAGATAAGTCTGCACATGATCTATACAATCCCCCCAAAAAAATACTTAGGTGTAAATAATTACTCCAAGTACAGGAGTGTTGTAAATTCTTCTGACAAAAAGTATTAAAATCATAATAAGGCCAAGTACATAAGTTACTACATGTTTTCCTATTATGTGATCTAACACTGGCCCATCATTTTAATTTTATTTTCAAAATTTTCTATAACGTTTTCGCTACTCTTTCACATTACCACTGCTTTCCGTATTTAATTGATTTAATGGTCATTTAATAATTATTCAAACTTGAGGTGATTCCTTAGCAAGTACTACTTGACGGGTCCGTGCATTTCTTAATATAAATTTGCGTCCATTATGCCAGTCATCAAGCTCAAAACGAGTGTTAACTTTCTATATAGAGCATATTGACAATGACTCGTCAAAAATAATTAAGATAAAAGCTTAATAACAAGCATATAGTATTACAATACTATTAATACGTTCAAAGTAAGTACTTTGAAATTCCTGGCATGGACCCGCCAAGTAGTACAGGATAAGGAATCACCTTAACTTTTAATAATTATTAAATGACCATTAAATCATAATCAACTACGGGAAGCAGTAGTAATGTAAAAGAGTAGCGAAGACGTTATGGAAAATTTTGAAAATACAATTAAAATGATGGGCCAGTGCTAGATCATATATTAGGCAAACATGTAGTGACTTATGTACTTGGCTTTAATATTATAATTTCAATACTTTTTGTTAAAGGAATACACAGCACTCCTGTACTTGGCGTAGTTTTCCACACGTAAGTGTTTTTTGGGGGATATGACAAGTTTTTGTTGCTCAACGGGATATAGAAGCTCCAAGCACTTAAATCGATATTTTCACAGATATAAAATGTAAATGCATTATGATGTCGCTAATCAGTAATAGTATAATACATTATGCCACTAGGGAGGAAAATCCGCGTTCCTCCCGTGTGGCATATATTACTTTTCACCAGACTATTTTTAAAATAACCGCATTTTTATACCTGCCATGGCACAACGCTACAATATGTATATAGGTGTAGCTTTATAGTACATCTCATTTCTTCTGTTTAGAGTTTTTTTCTTCCCGCAATAATTACTTCATTGCCCGCAAATTTACTTTTTTGCCCGCAAAATCACTTTTTCTTCCCTCTGGTCAAAAATTGATTACTTATCGCCCGTGTTGCAGGGATGGAATATGGTCATTTTATCGTAGTCGGGTAAAAAATATATTGCGTTGTCGAAAATGTTTAATGGCATATAAATTTAATTTGTAAGTCGTTAATATTGTCCAGCTGTTTGAAGCCGTGTGGTAAACATAAGAGAGGAGAGTGTGCTGGATTATTTACGTACCTCAGGCCGTTGGAATAATGGAGAAGATACTATGGTTTGAGCGACACGGCAAAACATTGCTCATTGCACACTTTTCTGGGCACCCTGGACCTCCACGTCCGACACCTAGATGCAGGAAACTACGGATAGGAATACCTAGACACCCTGGACTTCCATATTTAACACCTAGATACAAGAAACTACGCTCTCTCTAATCTCGCTCGCCATGTGAATACGCCCAGATCTCATACACTAATCGTAGTGAATTTAGTGACACTCGATACAGAACCCTTGATTCCTATAGTGAATGTATAAATATTTTTTTTGCAACGCTGTACAGAAAGTATACAGTTTGTGCACCAAAAAACAAGCATAAAATGGTCCATTCTTGATGATTCCCGCACACTTTGAACTCATCAAGAATCGGCCATTTCGTGCTTCTTTTTGATGCATATCCTGCAAACTTTCCGTACATTGTTGCAAAAAATAGTATATGGTACGCGTGCGGGTTGGTGACTCCTACTCTTGTGACGTTTGCCACCCTCGCTTCGCTCGAATCGATTCGAATCATTTGCTGATATGATTGCTCGTTCGCTCGGGCGGCAAACGTAACACTCGTCAAAAATCACCAACTTTCCGTACTTGTATCATAATGTAATATTCTCACACATAGCCCATTCATAAAATACTTGAATCGAAACACAAGTACAAGAGATGCTTCGAGTAAACAGTCTTGGCGGACTGTGCCCTGTACGGCGGGTTGCCTGTACTTGGCGCGAGACTCGACCGAGTCTCTTGATACAATTACTGCGCTTAGAAAAATTGTTACTTATGATATAATGAACATTAGTAAAGCGAAGTACATTTAACAAAGATTAAACGATAATTATATAGAATAAAAAACAGCAATGAGTCTACCACAGAAAGGAGATAGAAAATTATTATATGGATTAATTCAATAATAACAAACTCGTAGTTAGTTTGACAAGCGCACCGTGGTTAAAGATACCATACTTGATTTATATGAATCAGTTTCGCAAGCCACATATTCAAGCATTTTTATAACTTTTTGTGGAGATACACATAACTAGAGTTTTATTTATCATTACCATTTTAGTGACCGTGTAAGCTATTGTATAATTACTTGGTGTAGAATACTCCTAAATTTTTAAGTAACAAATTTTCTCAAATCTCGTCGCAACTCCGTGAATTATTAATTTCCATCGAATATTTAGCAATGCTGCGTAGCACCATGTTACAAGAAAAACATTATGAAAACATGCCTTCACAGTGCATAACACAGTGTCAGCTTGACAACCTTTATCGTTATCTTATGTCCAATAGCAATGTCGACTTTATTCATCAATGTTCTCCAATATCCTTATTCCTCGCTTCTTCTTCGGAACTGCTACCTCTAGTATAGGATTATACGGCAGTCCCTTCATTTCATCTAGAAAAGAGATCCGCTAGGACGATTGGTCCCGATATCAAAATGTCAGTTCCAGTAATAAGTTTTACTGCCAATCTATAACGAAGAGACTTATTAGATAGATTGTAAGTTTAAATTGAAGTATTTTTTTCCATTTTTGCTTGTCAGGTGTAATGAGCTCGTACTATCGTAAACATAATCTTTGTGCTGATTCATGTTACTGAAAAAAAATATATTACACGCATTCATCCAACTATGATGGAAGAGTTCACTTAGAAACTATCTTCTTGTTAAATGAAATTGCCAAAGGCAAGGTCATCATACAAATTTTCAAAATTAATCAAACCATCTTATGTTCGTGTTGTTTATCATCCGTTAGATATTGTCAGTATCTCTGGTAATATCACAAATACTATCATACCTTATGACAATTATTAATATATTTCGTTTATTCTTAGACCTTGTATGAAACATATAGCAGTATCTTAATCCGAGAACAGTCGCGCGACATGAATTTCACGCCCCAGCGGTCAAACATTGCAGCTTACAGCTAGACGCCTTTAATTATAATCGTCAAGTATAATATCGGTAATGTAGGAAAGGAGTGGTAGAGGTAAGTCCTATATTTGTTATTATCTATTTCTATCTCGCTCTAACCTGTCATTGAGAGACAGAGAACACGCGTTTGTTAGTAAGGTGGCCCTAGTAGCCCTCTGCCTAACTATTGGCTATGGCTATACGTGTAAATTGACTAATTGCGATGAGGATAATAGATCGAGATTAAAATGGCGTCAACTAAGTTTCTAGGGAAGATCGCTATGCTCTTCTCACAAGTTCGACCAATTTTCTCTACGTAATGTGCTCGGCGAAATAACATGTGCTAATATGCCGGAGTTTTCGACAAAATTCTCAATAATATAAATTTATCCCAGTTTCTAACTTTTGAGTACATTAAGCATTTCCGATCAAATTCAGATAATTAATATCTCATTAACTGGACGATAAAATGCATTCGAATTTTAAATAAAGGCGTAGGAGTTTCAACTCTTTTAATCGAATTCTAAACAAAAGGGGTCAGCTTGTGAGATTTTTCTGGCGAACTACCTTAACCCATTAAGGGCCAAAATGGCATAAACGATGCGACGGTCTTTGACGCCGTTTAACTCATGCTATGATCGAGTAAAAAAATTGAGAGAGACATATTTTTGAAGTTCGAGACCTGCTCTTTCGAATGGTGCCCGCGGAATCGATCTAAATTATTGTTTTATATGTAAAAATTCAGTTTAAAAAATAAAAACACGATTTTTTCGACCTTTTTTTTCTTCAAATCGAGTTTTAGAAGGTTTCCCGGTCTGTTAACAAGCTGGAACCCGTTCAAATGGTGGAGTTAATGTCTGAACTTTAAAAATATGTCGGGAGGAAGTTAATTTTTCACTTTGGTGTTTACAAAATGGCGGCTGATTCACAGAATTTTTATCAATGCATTCACAATTTTTTTTAGCGGAAAATATGAGTGAACCGAGGAAATTGCTAAGAATAAAAAGTTGATAGAATCACTCAAAGAATACGTCAAAATTTTTTCGAAACCTTTTGAGCAACTTTTTCATTTTGCAAATTGCAAAATTTTTACAAAATCAAAAAAGTTGCTCAAAACTCTCCGGAAAAATTTGTGCGTATTCTTTGAGTGATTCTGAGAACTTTTTATTCTTGGTCATTTTTGTCTAGAGCCCATTGCTTCCAAGAAAAAAATTATCAAATATCGAATTTGTATCCGTTGTGAAAATTCATCCTGCGCATCTAGACAAAAATTACCAGGAATAAAAAGTCCTCAGAATCGCTCAAAGAATACGCACAAATTTTTCCGGAGAGTTTTGAGCAACTTTTTTGATTTTGTAAAAATTTTGCAATTTGCAAAATCATAAAGTTGCTCAAAAGGTTTCGAAAAAATTTTGACGTATTCTTTGAGTGATTCTAAGAACTTTTTATTCTTAGCAATTTCCTCGGTTCACTCATATTTTCCGCTAAAAAAATTGTGAATGCATTGATAAAAATTCTGTGAATCAGCCGCCATTTTGTAAACACCAAAGTGAAAAATTAACTTCCTCCCGACATATTTTTAAAGTTCAGACATTTACTCCACCATTTGAACGGGTTCCAGCTTGTTAACATACCGGGAAACCTTCTAAAACTCGATTTGAAGAAAAAAAAAGGTCGAAAAATCGTGTTCTTATTTTTTAAACTGAATTTTTACATAGAAAACAATAATTTAGATCGATTCCGAGGTCGCCATTCGAAAGAGCAGATCTTGAACTTCAAAAATATGTCTCTCTCAATTTTTTTACTCGATCATAGCATGAGTTAAACGGCGTCAAAGACCGTCGCATCGTTTATGCCATTTTGGCCCTTAACGGGTTAAAGTGGTTGTCTCGGGACAGTAAGGTCCAAAAGTTTATGTCAGTCAGAAACAAAAGGATCGTATAATTGTAATAATATACTCTAATGTAATTTTGTTGAAATAACGGATTTATGATTAGTAAGAAATATACAAAAATTTGAAATATGCTAGTTGATTTCATTCTAAGTTAATCGCTTGTAAAAGAAAAGAAATTCTAAGGCATTTTGTGTTTTAAATACCTGTAAATTTTAAATGCATTCAAGTATTCATATCATCTTATCTTATAACATAAAATCTCACTGGTGACGAGAAGTTCCTCTGAAAATAGAGAGGCACAGTGCCTCTTTTCCTTCGGATAGAACTACTAATCCCATTGGTGCAAAATTAAAAAATCCGAGAGTAGCAGTTTTTTTCTCTTGTCACCAACCACGAGAGGGATCATTGGGATAAAAAATACTGAACATCCCTGTCAAAGATCAGGCCTGATTTGGGAACTCCGCATGACGCTCTCGTCATGACAATAACAGTTTTCCACGCTTGACCCAAGCCTCAACTGGACGTCTGATGCTAGAGTGTATGGTAACAGCTTTTGTGAAAGGGCGCTTCGATTGTCCAAAAGGATAGTAAAAAAATGTATGAAAGGTACAGATGTTTATGTAAAACAGAGAAAGCAGCATCTGCTAGACAAATGTCAAATAGTCTTGTAAGTGGCTTACTGAGTGTGCGATATCGCGAGTAATTCGTACATACACTTGTAGAATTTTTTTTTACAGCCATCAGGTCTGAGAGGTATGTTCTGAACTGATGAATTGTCTTGGGGCAACGCATGTGTTACAATTAGTTAAAATATCAATGCGAGTCGGAATATGATTTATATAATGATAGATTAGACGGTGTATAACATTGACTTGTTCCGTATGCGACGGAACGTCGATGGATAGAATAATACGATTCTTCATAGTAATATTTTCACAATTCACAGTATTTGAAAAGATGACCTGGATCTCCCTACAAGACAGACGTCAAATATAAAGTTGATAGCGACTAGAATTCTGTACCCAACCTGTGAAACACGCGCAGACACGACGATATTATTATAAAAGCTTTATAACTGAGATCGTAATGCGTTCCCACTTTCCCACTTCCCAGTGGGCTACGACTAAAGGGCACTTTGATGGGTTGAGTGTAGGGCGTTCAGTGACATCTTGATGGGGGATTTAGGAAACAGGTTACTGACAAGGAAAGCAAAAAATATCTGGTACTTACGAAATTAAGTCATTTCCCCACTTTTACTATTTTTTTCGCGTCTCTTATCTAACTGTGAAATTGGTATTGTTTCGAACTAATCTTTCCTTTCCCTTATTTCAGAAGATTTCTAATTGATCGTAAAATTTTATCGTGAAATATGACAGTCACCCTTTAACTTGGATATATGTATGATAACAAATGTTTGGTGCAGCGACCGATTGCTATCGAACATGTACAAATAAATGTTAAACCTGATATTTAAAATCTCCTGCACGGAGTTACTTCGAACGTTCGTTACACATCGGTTATGCGATATTAAAATCCTATAATTCAACAACATATCGTAACCTATATGATATATTTAAAACTGGCTGAAATTATAGAAATCGATTATAAGAATTCCTATAAATATTTGTTTATTATCTTAGATTTTGCGACCCATTTCAGTATAAAGGGGGATATTCCACTCGCTGTAGTTAATCGTCAGATGGGATTTCCTTGCGGCAAATGATTACCTCTCAACGAGTTTCCCTTCCATCCATTATCCGTAATGGTTAGTGTAGTCGCCAGTAAAATCTTCACGCCGGATTTAATGACGAAAACTGCAATGTCTAATTAAATTTAAATTGCGTAAAATAAAGTTAAATCAAGACCCCGTATGATTGAAAACGAAAAATATTAGATAAAACCGGACGTTACGTTTTCATTAGATATTGGAACCAATAATAACGAATTTCGATGTTACATTTGAGAGATTCAGTAGCTGAGTTTGGCCGTCGTTATTCATGGAAGAAGTCATATTCCCAAATACTTTACAGCTATTACAATGTCTTTTGAAGTGTCTCCAAACTTTTGGAATTTATAGTAATTAAATAGTAGAGTGTGATTTGAAGATGTAACGGTTAGTTATCGACTGAGTTATTTTTCTATCTTGTAATTATCCGAAACTACACCGAGGGCACTCGTATATTCTAATATCCCCTCTCTCCGGTCACGGGAACCGAGGTAGCGAATCGAACAATGCTCCTCGTCCCTTTCGCAAATCGACTTTCGAAGACGATACACGTAATTTCTTTCGTGCTATCAGGTGTAACCACCAATTCTATCAGGTATATGTAGTATATATTTAACATTGCGGTAATTAACAATTATATTCGAATTTGTACTGTTATTTGTAAATTCCCCTTATCAGCAGCGAGAGACACCAGGAGACAGGGTTTTTTTTTGTTGTTACCATGATTATCCAATTTATATATCGGATCAAGTAAAATTGCCTGGCGCAAAATATTGGAACACGAGGGCTAAAAAGAATTGACCATACCATCCTGAATAATCTTCAATTTGACGAATATACTGCCGATAAGATGACGCTACTAAGGACGAAATGACAACAATTCATCTACAACATTCATCGGTATCGTCTACATTAATTACATATACTTTTATATATAAATAGTTCTGTTAAAATAACGACGGATGATTAATTTGGTGATTCTAATAGCTCGAGATTAAATCGTTGTTTCAGTTCCTCGTGAACCTAAATTAATTTAAAACAGAAAGACTATAGAGCTTTGGATATCTAAATGCATGGTATGATGAGTGTAATTTGAATGTGTGCTTTTATTATAATGACGATGTGTTAGTTTAAGTGTAATATATGTATATATAGGATTAATTCTGGCCTAAATCGAGATATATACATACAATATGTTTCAATGAATATGCTTTTTGATGATAATAAATTTAGAATATGAAGAAATTACAAAGAATAATCATAAATCATAATAGAATACGGAAGAGCATCATCGTAAATTAACGAGTACATTATGAAGATGCACATTCTGAAGATTTATGACTATTTTATAAACTCTGCGAATTTCATTGTCACCAATATATTAAGTAATCTACTAAAAAAAAAAAGAGCCTGTATCTAACAGCACCAATTTATAAAAAACAATCCGTCAGAATCCAAACATCTTACCATACTTATATATACACGTTATACATATAGTATACACCATAGACGAGTTTAAAGAATAAAACTTATAGTCAGTCTACGAGCAAAATAGTTTAGTGATAGATAGAAAAATACGGAGCCAGTAATAAAATTTTCCATTATCAATGGTACTTTACCAGATGTAATGTAAGTTAAATCAATGGAAATCAAATTAATAGAAAACCATTAATTATCTTCAATAAAAGGTTTTTGGCGGTTAAGAAATTTTGCTGTGGGAATCCCTAACGCGAAACAGGACTACGAGTACCTTTCCTATAAATAAGGTCAAAATATCAGATTCATTTACGCTTGAAAGTTTTTACTTTTACTTCGGTAAAACTTTCAAAGTGCAATGGATTCAAGCTCTATCTAGTCTGGATGTAACATGTAACACTATTCAATCATTTGTTCTAGTGCAAATAAATCATCAACATCTGGTTTCTATTGGATCATTGCGATATTTGGCATTAGTAATAATCTAATAATGGAAGAAACTTTAAATAGATTAAATTTTTGTACAAATTCTTATGTTATAAAAAACACCATGAATTTGTATGGAGTGATAAAATACACTTTGACAATCATAAATATGACCACGTTACTAACAATAAAAAGAATCTTTCGTAATTGTGAAGTATTAACTACAGTAACCAAGACGATTCGTGGTAGACTGCATAGCAGCGCGCGTGATGAATGATGCATTAAGGAGATGCGCTCCAAATCACGTCTACGGCATATCCATCTACATTCCGCACTCTGCAACAGCATCAGAAGCAACCCCCATCCGATTGAGCATCTCAGTGCCAACCCCGTCTATCACGTCCCATCCGTTCTAGTGTACATCCAACGTCGAACATTCGTACTAAACTCAGAAGAAAGGAGGATGCCGAATGATGGTTGTGAGAGAGCGAGCGAGAGAGAGAGAGAGAGAGAGAGAGAGAGAGAGAGAGAATAAGAGACAAGGAACGAAGGGATAGTGGAAAGAAAGAGTCAGTGCGAAGGAAAAAGGGCAGGTGGATGAGGAAGATAGATATCTATCAAAAAGGATGAGGGTGATATAGAAAAAAAAATGCTCACTCGTATCCTACACGTACACGACTGATACCTTTTGCATATAAACCAGCTCCGTCTTCTTGCCAGCCATGCGTACGTGTTATCGTGTAGATGAGGGCGAAGGGGTGAAACTTTTATAGCACCGGAAGTTTCCAAGTTTTCAGTTTCCGTGGAACGAATTTTCGTCGTACTTTTCTTGCTATCTTTTTATTTCATACATTTTTACAACTTGGCAGGAAAAGCGCTTTGAAATTACGATAGTCAGAGAATAATTAAGACAGTCGTCTAGTTTAGAGGGTCAAAAAATCTTTTTTTAATCGATGATTTAACTATTGGAAAGTATATTCCTAAAGTTTTAGAAGTCAACTCGAATTATTTTGGAAGATACAGATCCGAGAACAGGTAAGCGTCGAGCAGGTGTGCGAACGCTTGGCTAGAGCAGGCCGGCCCGCGTGCGCGTTATGATACGGTCAGATATTTTGGTCCTCCGCTCAAGTTATAATGTTTAGAAAAGGTACCAAGGAGCTGTTTGACAATGCTTTTTATTCGTAGTTGCTCCGAATCCTGTCGAATACAGATTGTGAGTTCTACATTATGTATCCCAAAGGGACAACTTGAATTCTGGGGCTAAAATCGTACAAATTGCCACCTGTATGGCTGCAGGCATGCTCAATGAAGGCCATACAGCAGTATTGATGATGCTGAGGTTGCTAGAATTTAGTACTGCTGTAACGTATATTATTTCCCACTGTCAAGACTGGTGAAGTACCAGTTCCCTCGAATGACGATTTTGGCCACTCAGCTCTTAGAGTGAACCAGGGTTCGGAACGGTAAAGGGATAGTGGTGTTACAGCAATAATAACGTTCGTTTCAGGTAAACTTTTCTTCGTTTATTATAATTTACGTCTCTATATAATATCATCTATCGGTTTTATTACAATCGGTGTAATTCGGAATGTCGGAGGAATTGACTGGAGGATGCGGAAGCCAACACTTCCAGCTACGGAGGACGCGTGATTTGAGACTGCGGAAGCCAACACTTCCTGCTACGGATAATGCGAGAGCGATCACTCTCTGCTAATTCGTCCAGGGTAGCTAAACGCTGCGCTACTGGACTCGGTACACGGGCTAAGTAGCTGAAGGCTAATATGTCCAGGGTAGCTAAACGCTGCGCTACTGGACTAACAAGGAACATCACTTTAGTGTCCCCTTCCGATTTTGATGAAATTCAACTATGTTGTAGCGCATGAAAATCTAAGAGACACGTGTTTTTTTTTATCGGCGGAAAAACGGTTTTAGGGGGTGAAATCAACCCCCAAAGTTGGGCATGTCGAGGGGTGGTAATGCAGTTTCACCTAGAAGGAATCGTCCGATTTCAATGAAACAAAAACTAAAATGTTTCTCATCGCGAGTAATGTAAAATGCAACTAGACATTAAAAAAAAATTGTCTCTTGAGGGGGTGAACCACCCCTTGATTATTACATTTTTCACCCTATTTAAAAAACTTACGAATGGAATTCAATGAAATACGTACCATTTGAAAGAGGAAGGAAAATTAAAGTTTACATGTTTTTGCTTTTTTGCGGGATGTCACGTTTAAGGGGGTAAACCACCCCCTACGTACCGATGCGTGCATTCCCATATAGGACCCCTTATCGCGCAATTTAAAAGTGTAAATGCATTTAAAATATTCTCGTTAGTGACAATCGATAAACAATAAGTGAATATTAACGTATTACCCCTAATTAAGGGGGTAAACTACCCCCTCCGTACCTACCCCCTGCATACCGATGCACGGACTTTCATATAGGACCGCTTCTCGCGCAGTTTAAAAGTGTAAATTAATTCAAAATATTCTTGTTACTGACAGTGGATAAACAATAAATGAAAATTAACGAAGTTCTCCTGCCTCTGGCCCTTCTCCTGCCTCGTCATGCGTTTCCTCTCCGCGACGCGTAGCTCGGCGTTGCTATCGTTTCCCGCTCGCCGAACGGCTCTCGTCTTATGGACGCGGGATACAGATAAAAATATCGCTTCACATTGGTAAATAAAAGACTATTTACCATTCCGCCCATCATTAGTGAGTGTAAACCAAGTTATTTTAAAAATCATTTTTTTAATGCAGGTTCTATTTTTACATACATATTCTTATTAACTATACATTGCTGTTATACTTTATAGCAATCATGGTTCAAAATTCGTACAGAAATAAAATTCATCGAAAAAGTGCTGCAAACACAAAGATTTTTTGTACCATGCGCATCTTATAATAGCAACATTATTACACCCGGGTATTTCACAGTGTGCTTGAGAAGATTGACCAAAACCAAAATCCACAGGATTATCAAATTCTTCTGGTTTTTTGGTTATGTAATTGCTTTTGCACCATGCATATTTGAAAAGGTTCGTATACCTCGGAGATCTTATCTGTTTTAAAAGGTGTATCATTAACAAATGAATCACCCCTCGATCACAACACCATTGTCGACGATTTATTAAAGCGCAGTACTCGAATGACGATTACTACTTATATATACTACTTGCTACGAGAAATAAAAAGTACTTTCCGGACTATTAATAAAATATATTTTTTCCAACACGCGCATAAAAATGGTGACTTTCCACGCCTGTTTAGCGGGAGGAAAACAGTTGATTTCCGACCAATCACAAGGTTATCGTGTTTTCTTCCCGCAGGTAAGAAAAGTAGCCATTTATAGGGAGAGAATAACTCAACAACCAATCAGAAAGCGCGAGAGTGTTGTTACCCAAGGACAATGAGACATAACTGATCAACTCTGTTCATAAATAAATGTGTCTAGTGAAAACGTACTACCAGTCTTCGAGTAAATTTTGTGTTGTTCAGTCTGATTATTATTTCACTGTCTTTTATTTTTTTTAATTCACTTTCTCTCCAAATAAAACCGAACTCTTTAAATCTTTTAAATGAAAATTCTAAAAAAATTGGAACGAAATTGTTCATTGCTTTTATTGATACATTTCGTTAATAAATTAAAAAATTCCTTTAAAAATGTTGGTCTATAATGATCTTTAAAATTCGTTTTTTGACAGTCGGGGGGCTCCGCCCCCCGAACCCCCCCGGCGGGGCTTCGCCCCTGCACCCCACCAGGGCTTCGCCCTGGACCCTAATAGACCACGAAAAGTTAATACATACATTTCAAACAACTAGCATCACGCTAACTTCATTTTATCCCAATTTCATATCAATGTCATGATAATCTTACGTCAGTTATTTATATCTTATTGTAAACTATCCTACCATTTTTCTGCGCTTATTGAAAAAAATATCGTGTGCAACACAGGAGGAAGACGATTTCGACTTGTGTGATTGCCGCCCTCGCTTCGCTCGGGCGGCAAGCTTCCCACTCGTCGAAATCGTCTGTTTTCCTCCCTAGTTGTACAATCTACTATTAAATATAAAATAATAGAAACTGGTACTATGGTGAACTAGCTACCGTACTTACCTCTAGGCGGAATCGTGCAGAGTGGGAGGACATTACATTAATTGATATTCAAACTCTAAATAAACTTACCCGCTTAATTACGGATGAAGCGTTTATTTTCACTTATTGTTTATCCACTGTCAGTAACAAGAATATTTTGAATTAATTTACACTTTTAAACTGCGCGATAAGGGGTCCTATATGGGAATGCACGCATCGGTACGTAGGGGGTGGTTTACCCCCTTAAACGTGACATCCCGCAAAAAAGCAAAAACATGTAAACTTTAATTTTCCTTCCTCTTTCAAATGGTACGTATTTCATTGAATTCCATTCGTAAGTTTTTTAAATAGGGTGAAAAATGTAATAATCAAGGGGTGGTTCACCCCCTCAAGAGACAATTTTTTTTTAATGTCTAGTTGCATTTTACATTACTCGCGATGAGAAACATTTTAGTTTTTGTTTCATTGAAATCGGACGATTCCTTCTAGGTGAAACTGCATTACCACCCCTCGACATGCCCAACTTTGGGGGTTGATTTCACCCCCTAAAACCGTTTTTCCGCCGATAAAAAAAAACACGTGTCTCTTAGATTTTCATGCGCTACAACATAGTTGAATTTCATCAAAATCGGAAGGGGACACTAAAGTGATGTTCCTTGTAAGTTGCTGAAATGAAACTAGAACCACAGAGTCCTCAACGGACGATGTGTGATCCCACAAAAAATGGTTCTCTCTCGGATGAGAGAAGCTGGGTACAAGATGCAGGATTCAGGATTCAGGATACCAGATGCAGGATACCAGAATATATTTCACTGGTGAAGTAGTCCAAAATTGCAAAATCGACGGCTTAATTATTTACTCGGCCCTACGTTTTTTCATGCGAGTTTCCTTGTCCACCTAGCGGCGCGGCAGCGAACTAGTGCTCGCTCGGATACCCCGTGTCTGGTTAGGGACTATTGTCACACTGTCCAGCAGTGCAAAATGTTCGCAGAACAGAGCGACGCGCAACAGATCACCCGGGAAAACCGGCGCCAAAGTTACAGCACTAAGGAGGCTCGTACTATTCGTAGAGTCGAAAAATGCAGCAAAACGAGTTTTGTGAAGAAGCGGAAAGACTACTTTATGGACCAGGCATACCTGATTAGCATTAGGTTCCTGTAAATTACCAGTAACAAATATTTTTCCGACCAAGAACTTTAAAGCGCGTTTTCTCGAAATCTCGTTTTTGTGATTTTTCTAAATCAGCGGGCGTGATAGCAAAAAAAATATTTGACCTATCGACCCAAATCAAAGTTTCTTCTCTAGAACATTGAAAACTGTCTTAAATGAATTAAAAACATTAATACAAAAAGTCATTTTATACGTTTTTTATTGCACGAATAAAGAAAAAATTTTTGGAAAAATCGTCATTCTTTTGTTGAAGCTTGAAAGTTAATATGGATTCATGATTTTTTCTGTTTTTTTTTTGGTTTATCGATAATAAAAATATATGACAATTATAAATAATTTTGGTTTTTATGTTTCAAACAAGAATTATGGACACCATCTTTCCAGCCATTTCAAGACTCCAGCGGCGAGGCGCTTCAATGGTCAGCTAATAACTCCGCCGTTTTGCGACAACTGGATAATAAACATTTTTTACGTACTTTTCAAATGTGCGTTAAAATACACTAAAAATTTTAAGCCGTTCCGTTTTTTCTCTCCCTATAAAAAAAATCGTCGAAAATCACGTATTTTGAGGCCTCTAAACCAGACAACGTATATTTCCAAAATATTTCAATCTTGTTTTGTTGAAAGTTGACTTAAAATGTCTTATGTACGTCAAGTTCGATTTTTACCCTTAGCAAAATGTATGTATCATTAATAATAGCGATTTCTCAATGGTAACATTTTCGAGCATGACTTACACAGTCTCTCATATATGTATTTGTTACTTCGATATAGTACACATTCGTAAATAAAAAGGTCATAATCATCAATTTTCAGATTACCTGACTTTCCTCAATAAACTGCAATTCTTTACATAGTTTATCATATACTAAAGAAGTCACTAGTAGACTTAAAATCGAACCCAGAATCATAAATTAGTAGAAACTCGAGAGTGAGCTTCGAACAAATAAAAGACTTTATTTTCTCATAAAAGAAAGAAAAAAGAGAAAACGATACGAAAATTATATCGAAAATCAAAGATGTGTCGAGAAAAACTAAGAGAAAGGGAAAAAATATACGAAAAAGAAAAACAAAAAGACACGTATCTTGAAGAGGATGGAAAAGCGTTTTCTAACAAAATGGATTTTGCGTCATGTCCACAGATTTGCAATTCATTTATCTTATATTTGCACAAAACACTCTAGGTTTCATAATCGAAAACAGAAGATCTTTCTCTATACCAGCGTATCAATTCACCCTCCAATATCTCCACTCTCGTTTCTCAAGTAACACCATCGCCATTACATTCATAAGCAAACATTTGCTTGTTTCTTGTCACATCGCATTATTTATTAATACTTGAATCTTCCAGTGTTGGCGTCGAAATACTCGCGTAAAATCAGAGGCTAACATCACATCAACGATGTACAACCTGTCAATGCTCGCTGTAGACTACATTACTATACTTTCTGCAGCTATCAGACAGTAGGACCTTACCTCTCTGGACTGTTTCGTGATATTGAATACTAAGCTACCTCTCGGCCAAATACGTGCTTGACATACGTTTATGCTTCACGATGACTTCAATGAGAATCTTTGTGCAAGACGCAAAAATATTTAGATTTTAGTGGCACTGAAATATCAGCGATCGGTAAACTAGATTCTATCATACAATAGTTATATGTATATGTAAACATCTAGGTAGAGGGAGCAGTACGTCCGTACAACGTAAACTATACTTATTTCATGAACAATATTATTTCATTTCATATGACGTATCTAAAATTCAGTCATTGTATAGATTCTCGTAGCCACGTGCTACTTAATCGCGAAGGTCGAAAAAAAAATGTGGCACACGTTGTGCGAAATGCGCATTGCCTTTAAAAAATTCAGAACCTGTCATGTCAGGAAGCTTTATTACAGGATGCTCAATCATCCATTGATAACCGCTATCAGGTATCAGCGCTATTTTGACGTGGAGGGCAATCTACCCCTTTTGCCCGTTTATCTGGTGGCGTTAGGGTTAAACTTCATCGTGCTTCAGGCTTATCCTCCTCGACTCTGTTTGGTTCTCTCAATTGAACGTGTGAAATATAAGTTTTCAGGTCCATTAAATTCTCTCAGTGATATCCTCGTATTTTTTTTATTGATGAAAGCTTACAGCTTTCCTGGAAATTCATACTCATGGATATTTAATATAAGGACGATAACGAACTCTGTTAACAGTTTCGACAATTTTATTAAGATTTATCATTGCGATTGTGCCTTACAAATTTATTTTGGAAATCGTACTAGAACTTATTTCTGTTCAAATAATCCTCATGTAAACTTTTTAACGACACAAGAGTGATAAGACCACAGCTGACAATGAAAAAGATAGAAGTGTAGTCGACATCCGTATTTAATCACAGATTGTAATATGTAATATCCATTTAAGCAAAATGGCTAACACTATTCTAATTTTATTATGACCAAAATATTATACATGAATTCAGTACAACCATATATGACACTCGTAAAAGATTGAAATCATGTTTCCCACCGTGACGCTCGATTGACTAGTGCGATCGATAGATAGACGCGGAATGGACGATTAACTGACGAGAAGTTGTAGCGAGATAGAGAAATAAAGTGATAAAGTTCGCCAGTATCTTCGGTAGTTGTGATTGTAAAGCCGAGGCCCATACACGGTCCCATATTCACCATCCGTTGTACATATTAGCACACTGATTTAGAAAATGCTTTTGAAATCATGATACTTACAAGTACAAATGCTTAACCGTACTATCATTGGAATAAGGAAGTTTCATGTTTGTTGACCAGGAATGCGCATGTCCAGTCTCTCAGTGGATATATAATTAATATATGTAAACAACTATTGGATGAGGTAAAATGCCACTCATGGTAACTCAATATGTGCGGTTTGCGATTCTAATACTGCAGTGGACAGCCATGGGCGTAGATATGGAATCGAGAGAAGATACGATATAATTCAATGGAAGTGCTCATCACTCAATGTACAGTCGGTCCACGAGTATGTTGTGGTTTTTTGACAGATTGTAAACAATGAAGTCTCCAACAAGGCACACGTGTCACTGTATAAAATGTTTGTTACAAAGTATTTATAATGCATGGCTTTAATACTAAATATACCTATTTTACTTTTTCTATTTTAACATATCTTTACATTATTTTATGGAAAACTGCACATAATTTGCTAAGGATTACATTGCTTGCGAACTGTCAAAAAAATACATTGAACTCGTGGACCGACTATACGTCATTGTGTTTAATATTACAGAGCGCCAATACCTTCCTAGATAACCAGAAGAGAGAAGCTACCTGTACTTTGGCACAAGTACTTCGCTGTACCTCGTACGATTAAGTCCCCAAGGAATGACAAAACTCCGTAAGATAATTACGATCAGACCTACTATCCGAAGAAATCAATTTGATTGCATTTTCCTGCCATCCCTTATTGATCATTGACCCGATTACTGATGGTAAAATTATCACCTTTTTCGGTACACGTAAGCGAAGTATATTATTATAAACTGGGAGTTACGGTTGGCTGTTTTTATTCATTTCTTCTAAACCACTCCGAAGTATCTGTAGTTGGACACTGTAAACTAGAGTCTAATATTGCAGTGTAATACCACTGCGACACTTTAATGTCCACTTTAACCGCAACTTCGTGTCCCATAACCATTCATTTCGCATTACGACCCGAGTTAGCGTGAAACTACTTAATCCATCCATCGACGGATCCTACTTAACCCTCATAGGGCGGTGTAGTTTTTGTCAAGATCTTGTAGCTTTCATGGCAGAAAGTTATAGGTACGATTAATGGATGACTTGCGCGAACATATTGAACCAATTTACAGACAATACATTGTCTTCCGACCCTCTTAGAATTAATGGAATTTTCATCATGAACTAAATCCGTAGTATGTAGTATTAGTCAGCTAGTAGTTGGGCCAAAAATTATGTCGATTGTCTAACCATTCACATAAGCTGTGACGAGGTAGATTTTACGGCGTCAGGTCCTCAACGGGAACTGCAGTGGTACGCGGGAAAACGCGAATGTAGAAAAGAATCCAGGCAAGATCCCACCATCTCAAGAGCCAACACTGTTAAGAATTTTCTGTTTCTGATTCTGTTGTTTTATTTTTGCTATGTCCCATACCGCGAATATTGTATTCGCGGGCTTACCGAATTTCGAGAAGAACCAGCGAGGGATCATCAACGTGGGAGGAAGGAGGACGGAAGGCTGAGGGACGTCAGGGCATCAACTGGCCCTAGCTGCGCGCACTGTCGCTCACCTCACCAACCACCTCGCGACTATGACCAATTCTACGCACGATATCACCTGAGCTACATGAATTGGTCCATGCGTACCGAGTAACTAGCACGGAGCTATTACTCATCCTGCGTGGCAGAGACCGACGAACTACAGAGCACCCGCAACGCACGACAACTAGTGAAGGAGGCCCACCGCTAGCGAAAATAGGAACGAATACTCGCGAACTGGGAATCCAGGGACGCCTGGTGAACCTTTCCGATTCCTATGGGATGAAGGAGTCCATCGCGGCATAGCCTGTTATCGCTGTTTCCGAATTGTATGAATTGTCGCGAAGACATATTTTGAACTTTGGCGCGTGGTGCCATATTGGAGATTTCTGATTGGGGTCGAAGGACCAATTAGAAGTGGTTGCGGATAAGGGTGATCGTCTCCTATACTGCCGATTACAATTGAAAAGTAAGGTTAATTCTTCTTCTTGCCTGGACTGTCGACGATGCGAGTCGTATTTTTTAGCGTTTCGGTTTTCGGGGGTTAAAGTCTGAGCAAAATGAGGACGTTGTCCGAGGCCGCGTTGAAGGGCCAACTTTCCGGAATGAAGAGACGTAGAGATTTCGGTAAGCGATTGTTGTTTTGTGAGTGACGAAATTTCGTAATACCCCGTGTTTTGGACGTTTTGATTGTGTCTGTGAGCACGCGGGAGAAATTTCCACAATTAGAATCGTGTTCGTCCAGGGTAGGAAATTCCGACGACCGGCAAGAACTGTGTTCGCGTAAATGTGTTGCCCATCGTGGACATATTTATTCGCGTTATTGTGAATTCATCTGAGTATATATTTGTTCGAATGATTGGTGTTCTCGGCAATGGTTGAGTATTTGATCTCCGAAATGTGTTGTATCGCGTTGAAATTAGGGACGTGTTGCCAAGAGACACGAAATGGTCCTTGAGGTCGTGTTTTGATGTTTCGTGATTAGATCGCGTAATATTCTAGGATCGAGGATTAGAAATGAAAATGTCACAATTTTTGGCGCGTTTGACCGTAACAATTTTTTTGTGTGAATCACCTCGTTGTTTTAGTTGCAATCTTATTGGATCTGCTATTTACTCACGAAATTTTTTGAATTTAGAAGTATTGTACACGCGTGGTCGCGTCAGAAGTTTGACGCACGAAATAAAGACCGATTTTGTTATTGTTGACCCAAAAAGCAATTGTGTTATTTTTTTTTGAATTTGTACTTGTTTCGAAGATCCCCGCTGCCTCCGGAAGCTGGGTTAGTCAGTGGAAGTCGACCTGGTCAAAATTTAAATTGATATGAAATTCATGTGGGAGTCTTCCGCTGTTCTCTCGCGAGAACCTGGCGCTCAACAGCAAAGTTCTTAGTTCGAAGTTAGAATAGATTAGCCCTGGGTTGCCGAGGATGCGAAGGAATCGCGTAAGCTATGCGCCGATCAGTCTCACATCTCCCGGCGAGGCAAATCGTCACAAAGCGTACAAATAGCTTATAGTATGGAATTTAATAACTTGAAAGACGGGGGATAAGACATAGATCGCTTTCGAGGTTATATGATAAGTGCTATTTAAGAATTTTCATAAGAGTGTACACTGAGCGTCATTAATGGTGTCCAGCGTGTAGACGGAGTGCGATGAGATAAGAGAGAAGAGTTGGCGGCGCCCGCTCAGGTGTCTTGTCCTGCGCGCAACGCCACGAGCACTACGATGTGAGCGAGACGCCAAATTGAGTGCTCTCTGCGTTGCACGTAGAGGCCAAGCAAGATAAGTGATCAGGCGCCGTCCACTCTCCTCTCTTACCTCGCCGCATTACGTCTACAAGCTGGACAGCATTAAGGGGAGCATACTATTTAGACGGCCGAAAATGAGGCATTTTTCATGAATTTTTTTGAAGGTGATAACATAATCACATCATTTTGAAATTATGGTACCATTTTATTTCATCATTAAAGCATAGAAAAAAAATTTTTTTTTTTTTGTTATGAAAGAAAATGGCGGCTCTATGTCTTATTTGGCCAGGCGTGTTTTGCGTGACATCGAAAACTGCTGCAGTTGTCACGTTCTTTGTAGTGATCTGAAACCAAAAACACAATGATTTTTCGATTACTGACATGTAAAAGGGAAGGACTAACCTAAAAAACAATGAAAAAGTATAAAATTAAAAATTTGGTAGGCTGTTGAAAAAAAAGTTCGAATTTTCAACCATTTTTTCGACAGTTTTTACCCCAAAAAAATATTTTATTTACGCGATATCTTTAAAACTTTAGGTTAGTCCTTCCGATAATATTATAGAGAATTACCTCCCAAAAATTCAGCCAGATCAGCCAATAACTTTTTGAGTTACAACACGAGCAGTTTTTGAATATGTAGTTTCGAGATAATCGCGTTTAAAGTTTCAGTACGATAAAACTATTAGTTTTAGTGACTTACCGATCAATCAGCGATTCCAGACGCATATAATAATCCTTCAGCCTCTTCGAAAAACTGATTCTCTTCCATTTGTTGTTGTTTTCTGACTATACGAGCTGCTTTAGTTTCAGAAAGACTCATCTTGTTCTGCCTCGCTACTCGCGCCTCATCGATGTTTTCGGCGAAAACTTTCAAATAGGTGCCAACAATTATATCTAAATTGTTCATAATTCTAAGAATGGAGGTGTAGCCTTCATTAAATATCCCAGCAGTAATATAGGCTGAGATTTCAATGATTTTTGATGCAGAATGCAGGTGCTTTGGGGATAATCGCCAAACTGTCGCGTTGAAACTTTCATTGGCATTCTGGGTATGGCCACCCAAGCATCTTTCCAGTAAATCATCCCTAGATAAATCTTCATAAATTGGTAGGAGATGCTGTTTAATCTCGTCGCAAATAATGGAGTAAGATCTTCAAAGAATTATACAAAGATATTGTGAAAGAAACATTGTTCCACCCCAAGCGCTCCGGCTACCAGACTCGTTAGTTTACGGTATGCGGACCCCGGCGCTCTCGACTATGTGCAATAACTCCATAAATATTTAATATTTTGATTTGTCCTTTTTCCAGTACATTCTTAATATATTATACTTTCGAAATATGAAAAAAAAAAAAATCAATTTTTTGATAATTCTAAATAGTATGCTCCCCTTAATGACGCTTAGTGTACATGGAAATATAATTTAGTCAGAATTTCATTCAGCTGACAGCAAATTCTATTTGTAGCAGTCATGATACACAGAACTCAATATTTTATTTGATTAATGTTGAAAAAGCTCCTTCTTAACTTCTAGTATAAAGAATATAATTAAGATAATATGTCCTTCCGTGCGTTGCATTTTAATTGCAATTTTTGACTTTTTATGTGACACGGGTAACTCTAAATAATGCAATATGCATGGTTAAAATATTTCAGGAAAGCTATTTTGCGGTCTTCTCCGTATGTGCATCAATTATGTTAATTAGGCAGTTTAAAATTTACAAAATATACAACAGGTTACAAATCGATGCACAACGAAGTACAGAATAAGCGGCAATACATAGGAAATTGAATCACACGCATAATCTCTCTACAATATAAATTTCTAGATCGTTCTCCCCTACTTTTATGTACAAACGACAGAACATGCTGCAGTGTCTTATCATTATTTACGTAGGTGAGTGTATTCACGTTGTATTCTCGAAGACATTAATCTATTCGTGGAGGCTAATGATGCGCTTGTTCCATGTCCCTGGCCGAATGCAGGACAATTACGCACTTACGCATATGTATGTAGGACGCTCAGCCCCTATCAACCCCTAATGCATAAGTCGACACCGTGCACGTAAGACACTCGCCCAGGAATTGAGAATGTACCGTTGTATATGTATGGAGGTTGGCCTACAAAAAACATTTTTATAAAAATCCGTACAACGACTGGTTGAGAAATGTATAACCTATACTGCAATAGTACGGCGCTAGACCGTCAATGTATAGTACCAAGCACGTAGATGTACGGCGATCGTTAAAAATGGGTTAATAAAAATTGAATCAAATGTAATCGCAGTAAAACACCAAACAATTAGGGGCGGGAATAGAGAAAAATGGTCTGTCGGTATGCCACTGCCTGTATTCGCATTATCCCTTCATCACCACCATCCCCCACACAAGGTTGTGGTATTTCTGCCATGTTTGCATGTAGCCAATTCTTCGTGGTACCTGGGTGTGACATCATTGCATCGATCGTACTTATCGAACACTTATCGAAAATAATACTATACATAATATACATTGTTTATGTATTGTAACTATATATGGTAGACATTTCTGTTTTGTTGTTTGCCGATAGAATGTACCTTTTTAATTGATACCTTAACCTTTTTTTTAAATTCTGTAGAGAAGCCAAATATATAACCGAACGAAATACTTGAGTTCGCTTGTTGTGTCTGCCTTCATGCAAACAGAGAATGAAACGTCAGTTTCTGAACTTCTTATCACTGGAGTCAGAAGTGCCTTTCAAAATGTCTTAATTTCTCCTTCGCTTGAGTATTCCGTGAAACGGTAAAATTAGAGCTACTTCTCAGATTGCGATATTCTTTCGTTAACTCAGCTATACTTCCTGTTCAAACTCTCGACATACTTCCGTATGAAATTTTGTACCCAGTTAATAATACAAATATGAAAGCCAATAGAAAATAACGTGAAATTCACGCGATAAAGTTTTTTCGCAAATTAAAGAGAATCTGTAAAGAAAATTATAAAATTATTCAAATTTACTCAATTCAAACTTTGAAGTTTACGGATTGAGATTACAGATAAGCAAGTATTTACATAACTTGTTGATTTTCGATAAATTATACGATTCTTATAGAAATCCAGCATTGATAAATTTCGTTTGTATTGCTAATGCTAGAATGTCTCATATTTTTTTTATAATTTGGCATACGCTTTTGCCTATCGGGGGTCTGTCAGACCCTGCGCTGTTTATAGATTGTTATTTTAGCTCTGATTATCGGATTTTGATTGTTTTTACTTAATTAGTACGCAAGGGTATAACAAAAATATAAATATGTAAATTTTAGTATAAATAAATATTTTCGAAAATGTCGAACCGTAAAAACCAGCGACGAATAAAACAACGCTGAATTATTTTCTATGACAGAAGATTAAAAATTCCTGTATTTTTACTAATTTTTGATGTTACGTTGCAATAGGGAGATTTGGCAGAGGAGTATTGTGGTTTGGATTTAGTACAACGCGTGAGAGCAACAGTGTCCAATGCTAAGGTTTTAGAGGACCACTGTTGTATAATAATTACATTAAACAAGATATTTGTATTTTTATTATATTTCTATACGCATTACCTCAACATTGCCGCGAGCTGTTTCATTTTCGAATTGTTGCTATCTTCGGGAACTACCTTACTGATATCCGAGGAATCTGCCTTACCAACTGCTTGAACGCTATCCCACATCTTAGAACTGTCCTCTTCCAAATATACGTTGTCGACAGCCAACAAGAAGTTCGCCAGCCATTCTGCCTGCCTGGAGCAGGTCCACCTATCCCTACGGCTGTACGACTGTCAACTATCTGTAGCACCAGTTTCTTTAGAGACAGTTACGGCCACAGTCGAGTTTTGTGGCACAAAATGTCTTGACGTGACGGCACCAGCATTAGCCGCACCATGTCTGTGGAACTTAATAGGGCTGCTTCCCCTTGGGAAACTAACAGATTATCATTACGATTACTTTTGTAATGAAACCAGAGAGTGTGCACTAAACATAAAGTGTCCGACTGCCTACCTTTCAGCAAACTATTGTTTTCTATCTATTTTTCATTAGTGGAATGTGCTGCGAGAATCTATAATAATTGTCTATTGTTTCACAGGAAACAGGGTTCCTGTGAAAGATACTATGACGTATTCTGTACATTAACGTAGTTTACAAATGATCTGTGGCTGCTCCCAACGTGCTGAAATTTAAAAAAAGATCTGAAAACAACGGCTGTTTTCTAAATTTCCCGGCGGTTCAGCTTCAGCGCACTGAAAATGTTAGAGGGGAACATTGGGGCAACGAGAGAAAATTTCGGAGTCGGTGGATATGTGCGCAAAATAACTACACAATGAGTAGGAAACTGTTTCATTTATTACTGCTAAATAAACAGAAGATTATACAAATCCCGTCGCGTACAGTGTGTTCCCCAATGGCGGCTCACGACTATTCACAGTCGTGATGGGTAGCTTGCCTAAGACCTGTTCCTATTTCGGCGTGCCTACCGAATCTGTGAATCCCCTCGCGGTGCCATTCGTGATCCTAACAGGTTTCGTTGGAGACGAGCTTCCCCTTCATAGAGGGTGTGCACTCTGACGTCAGTAGCCATCCTAGGGATCCGTGTGTCCGCATCACTCCCGTTCAGCTATCTTGGCACCCATAATAGTCTCAAAGTAAGACTGCTTTCGTGGGACTTACCGAAAACTGGCTGTCCCATAAAGCCGTTAAAAAACCCAAATAGTGACGGCCGTGTCCCTTCTGCCTATTTCCATGGTGCAGAGTTCCGGCTCCATGGAGGTGTTCATTGGACATTCGGTGGTCCACACACTCGGCCATGCACTTGCACTATATTGATAATAATAAAAAATGGGAGCCATGGTTCTCTACGCGATTATCCGATATAGTTCGGCTATCGCCCGAGCACAGAAGAATAAGTCTTTTTCTCATGGTCTGCCGGATACCCGAGTCCTCACCCAGAGATTCTCCGCGACACTCTGTCTTCACTCCCTACCGCTCTCCGCGGTAGGTCAAAAATCAAAACAATCCTTCTCTCCAGCACCCTCCCCGCGGAGCCGCAAACCCTAGCCGGTTAAAGTTGCTGGAGTACCGATAGTGAGTCCCAGCGGTTGGGCACCCCTCGCGTGCGGGCTCTCAACCCAAAAGGGCCCCGTACCTCCACCGCCGGTGAACTATTTTACCCCGTTTGTTCTCGAACCCGGGACTTACGAAATCTTTAGAGATGGAGGCTGGAGGCACCGCCGTGCCGCCGGCAGTGCGCGGAAGTGCGGGGCTTTTGTAATGATTTGTTTTGTTACAATACATACTCTGCTTGGCACCGACAGGTCCTGGACCACTTTCTTTGGTCGTGAGACATCTTCGGCCCTGAATGCAGAAACTAATCGTTACATAGTCGGGATTTTTATTCCAGGTATATTTTTTGGATACCTTAATCAACCTGTGATTTATCCTTTAACAAGATCTCTTCATGTGAAACAGGTTGCGATTCTGTTTGATGTATAACCGAAGGTCGTTATTTCCGTAGAGTGTGCTAATTTATCTCTTGACTATTCCTCTGGCCCTTCAGCATAAAAGACCTCCTCCTGAACACTTTTGTTGCCGTGATTGATTATACAAAGTCTGTTAGCTGCCTTATCTCGTTTCTTGTTTTCTATATTTATGAAGGTTCTCTCAATTTTAGTCACGATGAAAAGCAATGCATTTTATTAGTTTGATTTTAGAACCTCACAATATCTTTCTCCTGAAAGCGTGTGTACCTTGAAGCTCTATTTCCTGGATCGAGCACTCCTTTGCGGTTACCCAGATGTTCTAGAAGCTGCACTTCCCCTAGTAATTATTCATCAATGTAAACGTGAGTATTTTAGTTTCAATTACAGCTGCAGTTTACTGCCTTCTATTTTGCACGAGTCTTATTTCTCGAAATTTATTGATTTTCATGGTTACCTAAGAGCACTGGGGAGCATGAAAGGTTTTAGATACCTGTCATTCTGCCTGTAGGTTACTATCTTTTATGAAACGATCATCCGTCTGAACTCTTCATATTTACCTAACAATATATGCGTCGCTATTTTTTCTCATAGCTTACCTTAAATGCCCTATATTTTCTACTTTCCCTTCCACGATATAGACGGTGGCGTATCGCTTTATCATCTTTTGATTTTGTATCGAAGATTGCCAGGTGCAATACATTTTCTTGAACTTGCTGCTCTCTGTTAAGTTTTAGTGACTCTATGGCTCAAACATCCGCGATGACCATCTGGACCAGCTGTAAATTTTTGGAATTCACGTCTTGCTACCTTTTCGAGGAATCATTGCGAATTTCTTTCGTTTCACCAGTGACTGCCTGGAGCCCAACGGTTATTTTGAAGAGTCTTGTTATTTTCTGCATTTTATTGAAACTCATACTGATTCACGCGCATTGGACGGAGGTGATGGTTCCCTGATATACTTTACTATTCTTTATATCACTGGATAATATATATCATGGCTGTAGAAATTTTGTCCTTAAAGAATTTAATCGCCGCACGGATGTCCTAAATTCACGCACAAATATTTTAAGTTTGTCACTTATAACCTTGGACGTTTGCTGTTGTTTTTGTGGTCGCACCACTTATTTTTTTACCATACTCGTGCTGTTTGGACCTTACCAACGAAGGGGTTGGCTTAGTTCTTGAAGACCAGAGATTATGAATTAGACATAAGATTTCGTATTGATACGGATAAGAAAGAAATGTTTTCTGAATTTCGAAAATTAACTCTAGAATGCCTATGCAGAGTGTAGGAGGCTCTATGGATTTGTGTATATTTAACATTTGTTTGAAGTATCTCTTTTACTACGACTCGTAACGTCGAAAATATTTATCGAAACTCTTTTTCTTTCCATATATTTCCTTGTTTTTCACACTCTGGCATATTAATATAAAAAAACAAAAACAGTTAACGTCCAGTAACTACAGTCAAAGTGTTATCGATAAAACGACGGAGAGTCTGTCAGACTCTTGATAGGCATCAACATATACAAATAATATGATAGGCATTCTAGCATTAGAAATAACTATCGACCTATTCATAAGTTCCAAACTCCTATGCAGTGTCGTTCTCCATAGCATAAGAGTAAAAGAACGCAATAAAAGAAAATTAGGAATAATAGAAACAAAGAATTATCTAAACTTAATAAACAAACGCTAATTCAAAGGTAATAATCTCACAAGATCGTCCAATTACTAAATTTCACAAAAGCAAATGAAAAAGAACAAAACATTCTACGCAGGAAATCCGTCGTAAAAATTAAAATAGTAAAACCGCCAGATATGATCCAGTTCCAGATCTGCTACGTGACAAAGTCTAAATACCGTTACATGTATCCCCCCTTATCTACGAATCCCAGTTTATCTACAAATATTCCATCGGCTTCCGAACGTGCTGAAATGAAAAGTAAATGACTGCCAGGTATGGGTTTTCCATATCAGTGATATTCCTCCCCGTCTCGATATCCTGGTGCCAGCTGTTCAGCCACAGTAAACTGACGGAGTTAGAGGGAAATGTAGGGTCCATATTCGAATGCGTATATATTCACAAGGTTCTATGAGTCACATAAAATAAAAACTTTTCGTCTTCCTGGAACAAAGTATCGATTAGTCACAATGCCGATGTACGGCACGCGAGCCCTTTCTTTCTGCGTTAATTTTCAGCTCGGAAACTGATGAATTCTGTTGTATGAAAATGAAGACAGACCAAATAGAACCGTTACCAAGCGATATTTACGTATCCGAGTGTCTTGGCCTTCTGGCAAATAGGTTTATGTTTAGCAGGCTCGTGTAGAAGGTCTTGTCCACGTATCGGAAAAAAACCACTCAGGGATCTCCCATCGTTCTCCACCACTTCATCATCTTCATTGAATGTCCACAGACATCAACCACACTCGTCACTTTTAGGTTTCTATTCCTCTTACCAACTACCCAAATTCCGAACATTCATGCCCGATGTTAGTCCCTTCATGCTACAAGAGAGATTGATTTCGATTCGCCGAAATCATTTGAAGCGATTTCCGATTCTCGGTGCACATGCCTCGTCAGCTTGTCTCGTAGACGATGTTTACTTGAACGATGACGCGTGAACTAGATATTGACGCACTAGTCTGTGAGTAGGATAACTAGTTGTTTCCAAATTCGCCTGCATGAGGGTGAATCGTACTGCGTTCCTACGTTTGCGCCATTTACAGGGACAAGGGCTTGAAGCGAGGAAATTCGCACTCAAAAATCAAAGCATCAAAAACACTCTCGTTAAATGTATTCGATTCAATTAAAACCTTCCGATGAAATTTCGAACTTTGCAGAGCGCGATTATTCGATCATTCTCTAGAAAATTATTTAAGTAAAAGTCAATATTAACATTCACAGTTTGGTGGGGGTCATGGTCTTTGCCAATCGTGATGCAACACCTATCACATACATAGTTTCATGAAATTGTAGACGAATATTGAAAAAAGGGCTCGGCAGGGATTGAAAAATATAAATAGAAACACACCATATGACTGCGAACATTCAACATGAACTCGATAGAAATATTTTAGGTTGCCAATAAAGCGAGCTGTCAACCAGCAGATTTTCCTCGCTTAGAAATTAAGCCTCCTGCTACAGCGAGTGCTGGTAGTAGTCCATGTACATGGTAGTGGTACCCCAAACGTGTGCAGCCTTGGTCATTGATGCTCATTCATCATAACTCATCTTTAATTAGACGGCGTTATACGGAATAATTATAGGTTTTTATACCATTTTTTTAACTGTTTAGCTCATTGGCTCATAATATTGAGTATTGAACGTTTAGTGCAGATTCTCAGCTCTAAGGCGAACAATATAAGCGACATTTTTTTGCCTCTGTAGATCTCTGTGTAATTGTGCACTGCTGAGGCGCGGGATTCTACAATAGTTTTACGGCTCGCGATAGCGTGCAATAGAATTATTATACGTCACGTGTATATTCACATTTAGCCACAACGGTTCCTCTCCTTAAATGGAGCCTCTATCACGATTTTTTCAGAATGTCTCGCATCGTGAAACTATGAGTTTGAAATGAGTCTGTGGATAACTTGGTGTTCGAATGCATGATAGTAATTCAACTAGTTACTCTTTAAGGATATCCCAACATTGTGATTAAATTTCCCTAGAACCGCACCAATGGAAAATTGAAATAAAATATAATGTCAAGTTAAAGCTCTTTAGGAGATAATGAAGTGGTTTAAGAAAAATTGTAGAGTTACACTCCTTTTAGGTAAAACCTGTGTAAAACCATACAACAAATTGGAACCATCACTTCACACACAAAAATAAAGTAAAAGAAAATTAAAGAACTTATTAAGAGCTTTAAAGATATTTATCAATCAAATTGGGAGTTCACTCTCCTGAATCCAAATATACTTTAATAATAAGAGAATAGGTACTGTGACGTTATTTTTGGACGTCACAAAGGTCCCGTATTGGTTACTTCCGTTTTTCGATTTCGGGACGCATTTACGTCCCTTTTTCCAATCAAATATTACGCAACCGGCCAAGAGCTCCAGGGTCATAAGCAATAGGGAGCATTAAACTAATATTTTCGTATACCAATATTTCATACGTCACGACCACTTCACCGGAACCGAGCCATCCGGACAGCAGGAAGCCAACGAAGGAGGATAAGCAGATTTTATGCCGAGGAACGTGGAGAGCGCCGTGTCGAACTGACGACTCCACTCTATAAGGGACCCTACCCGACAAAGAGGACGTAGGGCCAACCCAAAAGGACAGAGCCATGGACTTCACTCTACCTATCGTTTATATCGTCAGTACCGATAGTCCCTGGTAATGGGACTAGTAACGAAGACGAGGAGGTCTCGAGTTCCGCCAGACTCCTCGTGCTGAAGGATCAACGGGCCCCTGCGTGGAGGCACCGTAACTGGCTTGCCATAGGAGGCAGAAACGACCAGACCTACCGAAGTCATCAGGATCTCAGCCACTATCGTCGAGGACAGGGTCGGAATCTCATCGCCGCCAGAGGCCACTGGACACCCCGAGCTACGGCAGCGAGGCTGTGACTATGTTCCGCGTGGCTAGCGAACTTACGACCAGGACGTCAAAGTGTTGCGTTTAGTCCGCGATTGGAACTTTTATTTTACGCCGTCCTTCCGAGTACTATGTATCGTTTCTCAAAGGAAGGCTCTGGCATCTACCGAATATTGTCGAAGTCCATCTCGTAGGGGTAAGGCGATTGAGTCACAGATGTCACTCGAGTATTATATCGTGTGTTTTTATCGAGGAATAGTCCAACGGCATGACTTTTGTAACGGCGTAGTAATACGAGTATTGTAAATCCTCCCGAGGATCTAATTGGCTATCTAAGAGCACTACTTTTGATTGTTGGTGGGGACGCGAGTCCCGGCTCTACAGTGAATTTTGCGTAGAGAACATTCTTGTCTGAGTTATCATCGTGGTCGGGTGCGAATTTGGTATCGTCCGTAGTTTCAATAGTACCGGTAAGAATCTTGTAACGAGTCACGAAATCTTTTCCATACAGCTAACTTTCCTATCGTTTCGCGTTCGCGTTTTTCCCAGGGCCTCCGCCTATGGATGATTTCAGTGTCGCTAACGTGGAAAAGATTCCGTGTATCGCCTGTATTTCTTTATTGAACTATTATTTCTTGATTTTGTAATCTTATCTTAGCGCAAAAGTCTCGTGACCCTGGAGACCTAACAGAAAGAATCCGCGAGTTCTCGCTTCACAAGAACGCGTGTAGTGTATCGTGTTTGTCTCGCTTCCCGAGACTTCACGTAGCGTCGCGTGTGTCCCGCTTTACCAGAGTTCACGTATCGTATTCGAAAGTTCCGTAAAAGAATTACTTTAGATTTTGTTTGATTTGTCTAAACTGTTATTAGTTATCTTTATTTGACTTGTTTCGAAATTGTTATTGGTTAATTGTTGAAATTCTCAATCGTCCTGAATAAAAGGACACCTGTTATTGTTTTCTATTCCGAGGTTCTCATTCTCCTAATCAAGTCCCTTACCAACACCTCGGTGATCCCTGCCCCTCTACCATCTCGCGAATTATCTGTGCTGGTCGGTGGCACTTTCTCCGTCCCTTCTGGAATTATTTTGCAGATTTTGTCTCGTGACGCAAAGGTGCGTCTGGCGCCCAATCGGTCTTTTTCAGTATCGTATTCCAGGGGGATAGGGGTTTATAATTTGTCGACGGAAAATCAGCTGTTTTGCTACGAACGGCTCGAGTGATCAAATTCAGTTATAATTCGAGAAAAGAATTTTCGTCACAGTACATAAAGTTGGCTTAAGCATAATGAAGTAAAATAAGTAATATGCAGTGCTGTTTAGTTGCTAATTAATTACACTATATTACATGTTCTGACTTTAAGTACTAAATTAGAAGTGTGAACTTTGTCAGCCTATCTTTAAAGTTACCACAGCTGTACAACACAAATGTGAATATCACATATTCGAGGTGGTTTGATTATTCGAGTACTTTCGAGATATTTGTTTTGTTTTTTGCAGGTACTTAACGGTCGTGCATACAAAATTTCAAAATTATTTACAATTTAGTTTACGAGATATACAGAATGAAAGCAGCCAAAGATGCTCTATATAGTATAAAGGGTGCCCGCGGCTCCTCCTCCGCTATAATTAATTCTCCCTGAGGGCAGCCAGGGAGCGCTAAAGTGCTAGGAATTTCTGAAAAATTACGAGTTCCGATCGGGAATCAAACTTGTTACCTTTGGACTGCCAAGTCGGGCACTTACTACTGTGCCACCAAACCCACTAACCCACCTGATATGTCCTATTTATTTATTTTATTCCCAGGTGATATCCCCTCCAGCGTTGTAACGCTATGTTACAATAGATATACCTACCTCGCTTGGCAGAATACTAATATATTTGTCGAAATATCTCAGCGTCCAGGCAGTTCTTCTATATCAAACATTAGTAGGATGATTTTTAAATAGAAAATCTTGGAAACTTTAACTTTTTTTTTACTGTTTTATTTAAACGATATGTGGTATGAAAATTTGTCAAGTTATGTACCTCTATCCCTCTGCATGTTTTAAAGACAATACTTCACGTAATAATTTTATAATGAACTATATATACATGGAATTTACACATATTGGAATAATATTATATTATTATGGTGCTAGGTAAACCACCTTAAAAAGTTTTAAAATCCCAAATTACAGTCCGGAATGTAATGCAATAAGATACTGCTTTCTTCTTCTTCTTCTTCGTTTTTCGTCAGAGTATAAGGGCATAGTTTTTTTAATAATGAGGTAATCTCCAAGTCTAACTATTACATACATATATTTAAAGCTCTTAATTATCCTTTAAATCCTACATTTTCAATCCTCTTTCATATTTTGACAGTGCCTTCTTTCTGTAAAACAAACTTTTTTATGCTTTGTCAAATACAGCGAAAGAAGTAATGTGCCAGAAGTATACCTGTCTGAAGACATTAAAAATTTGTGCAGATCGGGTGTTTCTGAATCAACGGGCCGACACTTTGTGTTTACACATTTTTCTACTTGGAATATATTTGACAGCAGGGTAGTGTAAAGAATCTTTTCTTTATTTTGGCATTCAATATTGCATCTGAAAAACTCATAATACAGTAGAAATCGCGATTGAAACATGAAAGAATTTTGCATTGAGTTTGTATTATTTCAATATTATCTAGATCATGAGTTTCGTGATAACTTTGTAATTTAAGAAATATTACCTTCGTTTTTTGAGTTTGTGTTCCAAATTTCTTTGTTGGAAGTTTTTTTTAGAAAAAAGCTAACGTAATTAGTACATCATCAAGAATCTTGTGCCTCCATGATAGAAAATGCTTTCCACCAATTTTAAAATATACTTTGAATCTATTGATATAATTTGTAACGTATTCTCTTAATCCGGCATCGATAGCGAAAAATCCAATAAGTAACTATCCTCGAGAATCAACCTGCGTTACCTTCGGTCGTCCACCCTTCGCTCATGCATCCGCAAGCCAAGCGAGCGCCAGCCAATTCTTTTGTCACAGGGAACTGACAAGCCAGTATATGACCTGGGAATTGGGGTGGAACAGGCCCAACTCCGCCAAAATGAAAGGTCTGACGAAACCTATCAGAAGAGATGATAATTTATCGGATCCTGTCGATTTTTGGAGACGCGTGAAATCTAGAATCGCAATTGTAGGTGCTGATCTTTGGGGTCCCGTAAAATCAGCAAACGCAACTGGGTGCTCGAACGGGAGCGAACGGTTACGGAAATGCACGGCCGCTCAGGATGCTAGGTTGAAGTAGAGAGGATCGGAGTAAACGTCAGGCAAATTATGCGGGATAGAGAGAGAAACGGATCGAGAACGTAATAAAACGAATAGGAACTATCGAACCGAAATCCCCTAATCAATTAATAGATTGGGAGTACCCACCGGAGCTGGTGCAGGAAATCCATGAAGGCTGAGAACTGTATCCAAAGGACACTCAGGTGGTCACTGCACTAAGGCACAGCATTACATCTCCGGAACACATCCAGAGAATTTCCTGCATATCGCGAGACACACCTGGAGAAACTATCAAAAGATAACAACAAAGAACTAATCATTCTGATTGGTCAAGATCCTAATAGCCGATAACTCTTCCTTTCCCTCGAGTCGTCCCTTTAAACCAACCCGTGTGGAAATTTTTTCCGGGCATTACTCGGGGCCAAGTTTATTTGCCACATTTGTATCTGGGCCCAAGATAGGCTGCCAACTTGGCCCAGTATTGATTTGTCCCGCTTTTTTTTCTGGGGCACACATTCCCTTCAGAACTTGGGCCAATATTGGAAATTTAGTCTGGGCCTTTATTGGAAATTGAATCTGGACTGCTGTTAGATCTATGAGTCAACCCCGTATACGCAGCAGGTTAAAATTTGTAAATTATACATATATCTATTATAACAGTTTTTGAAAATATTGTAGGTATTGGAATAATTCAGTGTGACGTATTATGCCTTGCCTTCAAGAGGTAGGAGGATTCCTGCAAATTATAAATTAGTTTGTTGATCCTAAAAAATTGTATATAGAAGCAGTGAGATGGATAGGACTGCTAGGTGCTGCAAGTTAGTAGCTTTTATCGCCTCTTCGTCTCTTTTACAGAATTCTATAAAGTTTGGAACTTATCGGCTCAGTGACCCACTTTTGCTTGCAGGAATCCCTGTCCCTCTGGTGGCCGGTGGTTGTATTACATGTATATACTAGGCCCAAGTTCGGCTATGAATGGGCAAGCCTACATAAAATTGTCTCGGGTGATAAGCTAAGTTCAAACTGGGGTCAAGTTGGGCTCAAATTTGGCAACCCAAGATAAAGTGTTTTAAACTACAAAAAAGTTCGCCCTAATCAGGCCCCAGACAGGTTGTTATTAGGCAAGCCCTTACTGGACGTGCCCTAAATATGCCCGTACGGGGCCCTACTTTAATGTTGGATGCCCGGAAAGATTTCCACACGGGAAACCAAGAGCGTTCCTTAGCGAATGGGTACGTAAGTTTTGGAGATACTCCACGGCGGCTTTCCCAGGGCATCGGGCGACAGCCTGGCACCACATTCTCAACTAGGATCAAGGGGTTCCTCCCTTGCTCTTTACGGTATCAAAACCTTATCTCCGTCCACTCTCTTCTAGCCCTTTGGCTCTCTCCAACGGGGCGCCGATATTTCACTTCTGCTTCTGTTGGTCCGTGAAGACATCTCCGTCGGGTACTCTCCAGTGGTGGGCAACTCGGTACGTCGAGACTATCTCCCCACGGTAGATTCGAGTACCTCGACCTGAACTAAAATAATATCAAATCTTCCGAGAGCATTGGCGTAACTGTACGAATCAACCCGAGAGCGTAGCTTCTGAGCAGGGTGGTGACTCGAAGGGAACCAAAAAGCGAGAACGTTATCTGAATCGGTAGCCGGAGTCACCTTGTGACCGTGGATCAAAAATATATATTAAATACTGATCATGATCGTATTTCAGGTTTGAAATCGCGACGAGTGAGCGAAGCGAGCGGATCAGATAAATATTGGATTGTTGTCATGGGCCACACCCAGGATTAAGCTTGATGGAAAATCTTTGCAAAGAACATGCATCTAACAAAATCTAAAAAATATGGTCTAAAAATTCCTCAATTACGTTGTGTCCAATAATGTTTGTATCCAAACGGGATGCGTCTTGTCGGGGTTCATTCGTAAAAAGTCCAGCCAAATTTAAAAAATATTTTGAAAATCTTAAAATTGGCCACACTAAATGAAAAAATTTAATTTTATCTACAGAACACTTTACTATAATTACATTATTATTTCAAATGTATAGTAATATTTTACTATTTCCCACGATTCCCGTGAGAGATTAATTTTTTCGCATAAAATTCTCTCCATGTATAAGATAATATAAAAGTTGATGGTTGAAAGTTTTTGGGAAGCAGACTTTTCAAATAAAATCATAATATACCCCTAAATATTATGGAGCACTCTGGAATTCAATGGCGGCCGTCAGCCGTGCTATGTATATATTAGCGATAAATTCAAATCCCATTTCACCCATAGATATCTTCATGTGTTACATGCAGGATAAATCGAAGGGTTGCGCATCATTATCCCTACTATTGTTCTACCTCGCAGTCTCCGAGCATTTGATTTCCGCATGATTTTACAATATTGATTTTCAAATGGCTCCATAAACAATATTTTTTAACTTTACTATTATATATCATATATTATAAGATTATAACTATTCACTTTCTTTTTATTTTTAAATCCTCCTTTTACGACTATATGGCAATTATGAATTGACATGCAGCTCTTAAAAAGTAAATTCGACAATCAACGTCGTATAATCATCAAACAAAAACAAATTTGTTAAACGATTGAAATGACAACGTAAATTTTCAGTAAAAAATATTTCTTACTTTACAAAACACCGGTACAAGAATATCACAGGTAAGGTGTCATAATCAAGTGAATGGAAAATACTTATTCTTAACGTTAAGTAAATCAATGTCAGTATAAAACAAATTTTGAAAGGGCTAGTCAGAACTGAAAGAGGGAATTCACGTGGCACTTTCCAATATTCCCCATTTCTACTGTCTGCACATTACGATTGATATTTTAACGTCGAGCGCTCCTAAGGTAAAATATGTCAGCGGCAACATCAAAGATAAAAGCATGCAGAACAGGTCCACACATCTACTTCATGGAATCGAATAAGTGTACTGAAAAGAGCAGTATGGTTGATTTCTGTTCTTCTATAAGAAACAAGTTGACATCTATGACAGGTGATATAGATACAGTCTATAATCGAAGGTTGTCGTTTACAAAAACCTTATATTTATATATGTATTTGCCATTTAAAATAGGTTTATGCGAGCGTGGGTGTATGCGTGTGCGTGTGCGAACGTAAAAATTTGTGAACGAAATTCCAAACTAACAGTTAAATCAATCTGGTTAAAATTGATACGGCGTATCATGTTCTGGATGACCAGCCACATTTGTAGGTATACAAACGGTGTGTGTGGCGTACATTCAAAAATCTAAAATATTATGCATTTTAATGAAATGCGCGTCTTAAGGGAAAAATTTCAAGCAAATCGCTAAACCAATTGAACTACAATTTATGAGGGATATCAAATTCCGGATGTAGATGAAACAGCAACCTTTGCAAATGACCACCATTTCCACAATAAATGTTCCGCAATCACGTAATTAACTCTAGAGCTGTACTGTGGGGTACATGGATACTCCAGTTCTCTTTAAAAAATCATCATTTATGCGATTTTTTAGCGATTTTTATGATTTTAAACACGTTTTCTATTAATTTAATTGTATTGAATAAAAAAATGCATATTAATCCCATCGTTATTAATTTATTACATGAGAAATAATTAAATGGGTTTTGAATCCTTCTCACTGTAATGAGAAGAGAAAGGGCACGGTGGAAATGTGAAGGGTATCTCGGTACCCCAGTGAATAGCTAATGTGTACATACGCCCAGGATGTTTACAATCCTAGAGTTAAACCACATGGTTCGAATGGTCGTGCCTCAAGGAAAACTAGTTTGCCCCTATATTTTGTTAAGTTATCTTTCATTTGCATCTTAGTGAAGATTTTCAAATTCCTCCTTACCGTAGCGTATTGACACAACAGACGTTATTATCTCATGCGTGATAGAAAAAAAATTGAAACTTAAAGGTTACCAAAAAGGAAACTTGCTTAACACTGGCACAATCTGCCTTAATACATCACACTTACGTGTTCTATTCAGCGCATAGTAAAGGATTCTAAAGGCTGAGATTTCCTAAGACGACGCTTGGCCCTCTTTCTAAGCATTTTATACATATACATATATATTCTGGCCCAGGACGAAGAAAAAAAAAGTGAACAACTTTTTTGAAACAGGAGTGAGAAGTAGGGCAAATCGCTGGCGGACGTCTTGTGGAGATCGCCGGAGGGTTGGAACCTTCCGGTAAACGGAATTCATATGAGTCAGTGAGTGCAAAGCACTTAGCACATTCTGAAACAGATGCAGGTTTAACTGTGTTTCATTTTTTTACTCAATTTGGAGAAATGGAAAAAAAATTTCAAAGTATTTATGTACTTAATGGTTCGCGCTTGACGCTTGATAAGAGAACCATGGAAAAATCCTATTATTCTATATGGCTACTTGAAATTCGACGTATTATCATAATACTTTTATAGGTATTAAAAGGGACGAAACTGATGGCGTTTACGGGCATCGGAACGAACGAAGAAATTTTTACGTCTTGTGCTTTACGAGCCATTAAACTTCTTCCTGAATGTTTAATGCTTGCGTCTCTTTATCGTGCCTTTTTCCGCCTTCATTGCTGGTTTTTTTTTAACGATACGTCGAATTATTTTGACAACGTCAGCGTGAATTATGGAAATGCCATTTTTAGTTGTTTTTTCAGGGAATCAAGAAATTCTTATGTCAGAGGTAATTCATAAAAAATCTGGAAAATCTCTCGATATAAATTTAATTGCTAATTAACGTTGTAATGTTTGAGTTTCCACCGAGATTTTATTATTGTTTTTATTCCTTCACGGAAAAGTTCATCAAGTGAATTTTTTTACGAGATCATGTAAATTTCAAGAATTTCGACTTTAAAGATTTTATTTGTACATCCTTCACATAATATCACTTTAAACTTTATTTTAACTTTTTTCTAATTAATGCATACCTAGTATTTCCTCAAGTACCTTTACCATTACAAGGTAACAACTGCTTGGCAAGATTTCAGAACATAGTAAAAATGCTTGCGTGTATTCCTAAGAACATTAATAATTTTTTTCCAAAGGAAGAAAATAATTTTGCAAATTTTGTACTTTGTCGTCGTATTACATTAATGGAACATGATTTAACAAAAATCTACCCACTTATCGCATCATTTGGTATTTCAATTTGAAATTACTTCTGCTCACTATTTTCCACAATAAATATAAATTGTTAATTGTCGTATCTCACCATATAGAAATCTCATGCTTGCGTACCCTGACTAATCGTGCATGGCTGTTGTATGTTGCAGCATATGTTGCACGACATATGACAGTAGGACATGTATCCAATGTAATTCTTTCTTTAAGATATCCATGTCTATGACCAGTAATAGTTTACCATACGAGACGCACACTGGATTCAAAAAAGGTGATGTTCGAATATTTCATACGTACTTAATTTGTAGACAAGTTCGATAAAATATAGAAAAGTTTTCAGGCACATTATCACTTTTGGATCAAGAGACTCGGTGAATACTGAATAATATACCAAAAATTCATAAACTCTGTGAAAGTGAAATTTACGATTTTCGCCTCTTAGAATTTAATAAAATAATACGTATAATAGTAAATTGGACAGCCTGGAAAATTCACCCTCGCAGAACTCACTCTGAGAAGTTTTATAGGTTCGATTTCCGATTGGCTCGTTAGCAAACTCTCCCGAAAATGCCACCTGGTGTTAAGAGGGAGTAAGAACGTTTATCGAGGGTTAGGGATCCTAAGCGAAGAGGTCCGTTCCGCCTCAGAGGGGTTGACTTTCGGCTGTTACAGGCAGATGTCGAGCGAATTGCGTCAGTCGGCTACCAACGGGAAACCAGGGAGGTGTGTTCCAAAGCACGAGTTGGATTAAACCATTTTAAATTAACCCCAAACTACCCCGAGTAATGAAATATTCGAGCAAGAACCGTCGCTATAATGGAAGGATGATTACGTTAGCCAAATCCGTTTAGTCAGGTCATAGTCTCTGGTCCTTAAATATAGTAACTGTTTACAATAATCCTGCTCCAGATAAACAAATGTAAAGAAATCGTGATAGAAGTTTTAAGTAATCAAGATAGGAGAATGTGATGAATCAAAATTTAAACACAAGTATGAAAGATTTTTAACACTTTTGAATTATCGAAGAAACAGAATTGACACTGTTCCTGCATACTTTATTTCGGATAAACTTATGTATCGATTAATGAATATTTACATTACGTTTACGTTTCGTCATCCTCTTCGGATCGAACACTCTGCTTAGTAACTAGAATATATTTTCTTTTAAGTAGAGTTTCGATCTTCTCAATGTCTTCAATTTTCTCCACAACTTCCGTTAAATCAAAAGACGCGGTACGTTCGAAACTGTACTCTTTGGTTTCTACCAACTGCATGCAGTGTTCACCCATATGTACCACTTGATTTTTCCATTCGAACTTCTGACGGTATATATCAATAATTATAATAACGATTATACAGAGAACTAAAAATGTCCAAAGCTTAGGGCCGGTGCAAACGTGATCGCTAGTCGAATACCATATCAAACGAACAGCATTTCTTATCCCATAGTAAAAGCACCATGCGGATATTTCCTGGTCGCCAATCATTCTAACAGTTATTAACTTAAGAACGCAATGCGTCATTGCTGAGCTATTACGCAGACAAGTGAAGATAATAAAGTAAGAAACTTTAGATCTACTAAACGGGTTCCAGTTTAGAAGAAACCCATAAACAATTATTCTCACAATCAGTGCTAAGAGTAAGAGCCAGTGAAAACCAAATAAATCAGCCAATACGGAAGGCATTAAAAAACCAAAGATCATAGAAAGCGAGGATACTAACGTCGCGAGATCCTTGTACTTAGTCGAAAACCAACATTCTAAATAAGCTCTGTTAAACTCATCCGTAGTGTGAGCCAATATATCGGCGATTAAAAGTATAGCAGCCAAATAAACAGCACCAGGCCTTCTTAATTGATATAGAACTTTTAAAGGACTGGACGATTCAGGATCCTCGCCTAAATCATCATCCCCTAATTCCTTAATTGGCTTTATATACATACCTATTAATATAATACCGCATATGGCAACAGCAGTGATTAGGCCCATAAATATGCTGTGATAATCTTCATTGGTCGTACTCAAGTTTAAAGACTCCGTTATTGCTTCTGTGCTACCACAGAAATGTATACCACAATTAACATCGACCTGCGCCTCTGCTAATATGTCTATAGCAAGTATATGAGCGTGGCTAACCCAACCCCATGCAGCTGAAACTATCACTGCACCATGGCGAAAGAAATGTTCTAGGCCATGCATGGCCAAGAATTCACCGCTTAGACTTTTCCCTTGCAAACGAACGCTAATCATAGCTAATCTTAATATGTAAATTGTTTTGGAAATAGTGAATAAGGAGTCAAAGAAACCGTGAAGAATTATCGCTACTGATACCAGATTGTAATTCTGGATGAAGTAGATGAGGGATGTTACTCCTATGCCAAGTGCACCGATTACCAGCGAATAATGAAGTCGGAGGTAACGCATTGCGAATGGTACCAAAATCAGACTAGAGATTACGAAGCTGCACGATGGTGCTATGTTGCTGAAAAAGAAAATAGCAAAGATACGTTAAAGGATTTTTTTTATTCTGGTAAATTCCATGCGGTGAATTTATTATGTTTGTTAGAGATGTGTCACGAGAACAGAAATTAATAAAAGATTTAATTATTTTCTGAATTTATTTATTTTATTTCCGTATGACAAATAGCACGCATTGAATGGAACGATATTGATTAGTACTTACAGCATGACTGTATCGCGCTTCGCGTTTGGAATTTCCGTACTAGTAGGTATAGACAATGCAAGAATTGCCACGAGAAGCAAAAAGAAATTTCCGTGAAGCTGACGTGTCCTTTTACGTACGTATTCGCTTGGGACAAAACGTAACGCCGGATCCGTTTCACGGTAGTCCGAATACCGGCTATCGCCAGAAATCGTTATTGACGTCTTTGGTATATCTGACATTGTTTTTTCTTTTCTTTTCTTTTCAAACAACAAGCAGATACGGTATCTGGATCCTCCGTTTAAAGTAATTTTAGGTTAGATGGCATTTACTGAATCAAAATTCGGAAAAAATGTCTCTTTTATCGCCTGCTGCTTGACTTCGACATGAACGAGACAAAAGCGCATGTTCTAAAATTTACTGCGAGTGCCGTGAATATGGTTATTTCTTTGTTAGATACAGGACAGAAGAAGACCCGTAGCGCCAATAAGCATTTTGTCTTGGAGCTAAAATGATAAAAATGATTACTTCTTTCCAATCTTTGATTGGTTCAAGGAAGAGGATAATGAAATTAAATAGCCAATGAAAAAAAAATTACATCATTTAACACTATTTATTATGAAGAAGGTATTCCAACGTTCGCTAACATAATAAATATAATCGTCCTACAAATTGTAGAAATGTTATACAATACCAGAAAATTCTGTGATTGCAGCATGTTACAAATATGTTGCACAATCACAGTATGTTATAGGGGTTCTGATTTAGCACATAAATATCATGTGTTTTCAACTTCTGTTGATTTCCAACGTCACCACTTGAAAATAAATAACTGCAATGTAGTTCATGTGGCATAACACAAGTGCTGGGTTTTTACATAAATTTTATGATCTTCACGTGAAATATCTCTAACAACAAATATCAGAGAAAATTTGCCCTTTTATTTTACACTCTCAAAACTATTGTTAATAAGTTTATTCTATTGCTAATAATTATGACTAAACAAGTCATTTAAGGACTTACGCCAGAGTAGAATTTAAAAAAATTGATTTTTTTCATTTTCTTAAGGTATTACTACGGACCAAAAAAAACAAAAGTTTTAATGTAAGATTTGAACAATCCAGCGTCAACTTTTGAACTGGTACAGTTCACTCACACACGCCCATCCCTGCATCGATAGGCGCATACTAATGTACATTGGATGTAGTAGTGTATATACGTATATACACCGAATACAGTCTCAAACGCAATGTTGCCGTAACGCTCTTTTGTCTAGCCGTCGTACGAAATATTTCGTAATAAATATCGACTTCTTTCATGTCTATCAATGAATCCTATGAGTAAAAAGTTCTGACTAAAAATCTAAAAAATTCCTAATTTTTTCCTTTGCCACATATTAGTTTTTCATCGGAATTACACGGACGAGTCAAATGCAAAAAAAAAAACCATGCGCGTTTTATTGGCCAGGTATAGGGAATACGTGTTACGAGTCCTGACTTTAACTCGGAAATACTCGGAAACTGATGAGTGAATCGTGTTAAAAATTTGTAGAGAGATGTACTGCTATACAAATTAGACGTAAAACAAATTTCAGCTCGATTACACGGTTTTGAGTTTACCGTAGTAATACCTTAAAGTCTATAATGTTCAAAATATTGTGTTGCAATATTTGTTACGAAATTCGAAGAATTGTAAAAGTTATAGAGGATTAAGTGAGGAACGGCCGGCCGACGCGAGCAGTTACATGTCTTTCAGGTATATGAAGTAAAATTTCGTCAGTTAATCGTTGGAAATCACCAAGTATAGAGCTGTAGGCATTAGTGTGTTGTGCAGTGTACACAAATTCAAGCAGCAGAATGGAAGAAACTAATATTAACAGACTTAAAACATTTAATGATCAGTTTTTTTTAACTAATCTACTACATTTAATACATAAACACATATCAGTACATTACCATATTACCTAGATCAGCCATATTAAATAATGACCTTACAAAAGAGAAAACGTATTTCCCAAATTTTTTACAAACTTTTTTACAAAATTTTTTTTACGAGCTTAACCTTTCATTAATTTTATTCACTATATCCATTGACTGCGATCTATAAGAGGATTCTGAATATGTGTTTAATTCTAAAAACGAGGAAAACACATAGGTCGTATGTCCCTGTCATGCCTACTACGCGCCTCGTTCTAAATCGTAATTCTATTGCACATTCACTGCACTTTTCACACCAAAAGGGAGCATAAATCTCGAAAATTAGATGAAAAATATATCGTATTTCAATTTTACGATCGAAATATGTCAAATAATTGAAAAAAAGGTCAGAATTACGTTTTGTCCCTTTTGACACTATTTTTTTCGTTTGGAGATATCAATTTATTCCACTGTATGTTTTTACGTCATAACTATGTTAACCACCCAGGAAAGCAACTTAAATTTTCGAATTACAGCAGTTCAAAAAGGTTTTTTTAGGTTAGGTTAGGTGCAAATATCAAAATATAAAATATATTTGTACCTATTTTGTGCACAGAAAATGCTGTATTAAACATATAAATAACTGAAATAACTGTGCAGGCAAAGTAAGTCCATTTTTATTGTTACGAGACGGCTCTATCGTTCTTTAATTATCAACGCAGATCTCTATATTCGAAATATTGATGCTAAACGTCACTTTGTGAAAAAATAAATAAATAAAACGTCATCTGAATAATACAAGAAGCGTTACGACATTTTCACTTTCACGGATATTTACTTAATTCTCAATTACCTGCGGCGGCTGTTGGTTCAGCTCTTTGAAAGCCTTAAATTTTCTCTTAGGTCTCACTAAAGAGAAACCTTACTGAGTCACTTCCATTCCTCAGGATCGTTTCGTTAGGCGAAAGTTGTTTTCGCCGTTTGCTACTCGTTGTGCGAGATTGAAGTGATGGAATTAAATTGGCTGGTTGTACTATGAGGATAACTATCTAAGTAACTTTATTTAGTTTGAAACTATTAGGGAATCTGTTAAAGTACGCAATGTACTGATGAGGATTTCAAAATGGCCTACGATTTTCTTACCAGGAAGATGATTCAAGTTTGTTTCCCTATATAAATTTGCCCCTGGCGGCTTGTTCAAATATTAGTTTTATTACAGAGAACATTATTAAAATTTCCATTGTTTCTTCTTTTCCGTGAGTATTCTTTATCTCACAACTCATAGAGCAACCTGAATTTCTCCAGAATGGTTATGCTTCGTGGGCACAGATAAAAAGAGACGAGAACTTTATGGTATATTGTTTCCCGGATAAAGCGGGAGCTAATACTATTTTCCTTAAGAATATTTCGAGGATTGGATGGCTTTGCCTGCTTACCTTTGTTTCCCTTTTATCGAGTCACGGTCACTTACTTTTACTTCGTACTTTTCTTTTTCCCTTGACTTTTTCATGTTCTTTTATACTTTCATATAACAGTACAATTCTCCTACAGCACTTTAGCTCTGCAGACCACTCGCATTGGCTTAACAGTACCGTAACGTTGATTACTGTCACGTGGAAGCTAGAATCACTGCTGGTGGAATTCGCGAAAGCACCTGGAAAATCTAGAAATCCACGAGAATTCTCACGAGGGAAATGAGAATTCCCAGGAATACTCACCCACCAAATTGGGCAATAAGATGAGTCACCTCTTTAGATTATTATTGTTATTTTATAAGATAGCCCCATTTTACTTTATACTAGAACCGATTTGTATGCTCAAAATCTGAAACAAAGAAACTTATAAAACGTTATTATACGGATCTATTTAGAAAATATTACAATAAAATATATACAATTGTTACTAAATGGTTCGAAATTTTTACATTGTACAGCTGCAACAAAGATTTAATTTTGAAAATTGACGCTCTATCGTGGTTCTCGTTGGACCCGTAGAAATCCAGACGTAGACTGACCTTGAACTGCCGCAAGAAAATTTCGACTAAGCAATTCGTAATGAAGAACCACAATCTATAGTAAAAACGAACATTCGTCCACTTGATAGATGTAATGAGCGTAAGGGAGACGCCTTGCTATTTAGTTGTGACACTTATTCGCCACTTCCAATTCATCTCCAATCCCCACACCCACCCCTCTGCCATGAACATTGAATTAAGTCGAAGAGGGGTAAGTTCACAATCACTTCCGTGAATCTTTCAGTCCATTGATCGCGGTGAATTTTTATAGCAGACACATCTGATTTTCATGTTATTTTACCGTTGAAAAGCATGACAAAATCTGAGTTCCGATAAAATTCTTTCGAGAATGTGTAATGCGTATTTGGGGGTCGTGTTTAGACCCATAAAAAAATGTATAATGGTAGGGAAAGTGGAAAAATGGGAGTATAAGATGGAAATGGCTAAGCATTTTTTTACAACATCATAAACTAAAAAGGTACTTGTAGCACATGAGTTTACGAGAGCTGAATTTTAGTGTATTACTCTTGTTAAATGATTGCTGCTCTAAACCCCATCGGTCATGATTCGAAACTCAGAGTATCCAAACCTGTGCTTTAAATTTGACATTTTGAAAGCACAGATCTCGTAATATATGTATAAAATACGTATAAAAATAAGGTGGCTAAGTTAATTGTTATTAAGATTGCAATAAAATAGCTACTTTCTATTTATTTAACCGTAGATCCCCTAGTAGAAAGTATGATCGGGTGGAGGCAGGACGCTATTCAGTACATACTGCCCCCTAGCCAGGCTTCGCTTAGGCAGACCACATTAGGCTCAAAATGCAATGTAATTCTTGTGCCGAGTTGCGTCTAGACGGGTATTTAAGCCAGAGCCAGATTCAAATTCCCTTCTACTGTCATGAAGTGTATAAAATTTACTATGTGATCAGTATTTATAAAAATATATTAAATATACAATAAATATTGGGTCGTCAAGGATGAAATTTGTAGTTATCAATCAACTTTGCTTTTTATTCTACAAATTTTATCCTTGACGACTTAATAATTGACATAAAAGAATAATTTTATAATTATGAAATGCGAAAAAAATGACCGTACATGTACTTTCGGTTTGTGGGTACGTATCGATTGGTACACTGAGAAAAAAAATTCCGTGAGGCCAATTGAAGCATAGTTGACCGAACTACGCGTTGATGTTGGATAAGGTCAAACAAATACAAAGATTAAGCCTAAGTAACGATTCCATAAAACTTGGACACACTGGAATGTTGTCTCATTAACGAGGATTTTTTATAACAATATTTAAATAGAATATAACATTAATTTTATGCGTATTAATATAAAGCTGTAACATTAATTTTCTGAACGTAAAGTGGAAGTTTCAAAATGAAATCAAAAATTAATTTAAAAAATGTATATTTCGCTCAGAAATTTATTTATTGTCTATATCTTGTTGTTGGCATTGATCTTTTAATTATTCCCTCGAACTAAACTTTTCTATCTACTTCGAGGTTCAAACTATCCGACTTAATAACAGTCTAACACACTCGCACGTTATCCACTACGCTATCGACTTTTTACGAATTCTTTATAAGAAAATGTAATATTAATTATTTGAACGCAAAAATAGAGTAATTACTTTCATTCCATTATTTGGACTGCAAGTTACTTCTCTTCATTACTTTTTACCAACTTTAATAATGTTCAGTCTTTTGGGTACTAAATATGTTTACAATACGCAGTTTCTTTTACGAATTGATTGATTTTGAAATTTAGCTTATTAAAAATGGTGTATTTCGATGAAAAATCGCATAGTTAATCTGTATCAAGATTTCGTCAGTTAAACTACCAATCGCACATACAATCTCATGGAATGAACGATACGATTTTTATTTTTCCTTCAGTCTAGTCCTCTGAGCGGAAGTCGAACCTTCGATTGTCAAGATGCTTGAAGTGAGGACTGTGACAACTTTACCCACAGAGCCCCCAGTCCAATTTGTAAATGTTACTTCGATTAAGAATTATCATGGTCAATACTTATATAATGAAAACATTATAAAATAAATAGAAAAAAAATGTTCATATATTAAGTCCAATTTTGTTTTTAAAAATTCAGAATTTGATTATATAAAATTTTCTTTGATTAAAAAAATTGTATTTAATTCAGTATATTAGTAATTTATCATATACGCAGCAAAAATAACTCAATGTTTAACCTTTTTTCTTCTATGTACAAGATGAATATGTAGGGTTATTTACGGCAAACGCACCAGCTGAACTTGAACGCGAACAATTCTGAATTGAACAATTCTGTTCATCGAGGCAATATGACCTTGTTAAACAAATGAAAAAATGTTAAATTCATAATCTTAGCAATGTTATGACCTTAACCTTCATTTTCTTGATGATGCCACTCTGCTCTGATTCATGAAATCACTAGTTCACGGCCAATTTCAGCTGGTGCTTTCGCAACCCTGCATACATTTGTTTTCTTTCCTTATTACCAAATAATCACTATTCATGAAAAATTAGATGCTAATTGTATTAAGAAATTGTCTAGTAATATTCGTGATATATTAAATACTGCAAATTCAAAATTAGTGATGCCACAAGCAATTGTATCAGTATGTACAAGTATCACCTACATAAATTGCGAAAAAAATGCAACATAATCATAATGTTATTGGAAGATACATAACATCACTGTGCATTAGTATGAGTTAGATGTGTCTGCAATGTAAAATATGATTGAAGTAAGAAGTTTGTAACACGAAGTTAACAGTAATTTAAATATTACCTATGTAATTTTTAATTAAATTAACATAAATATCGCCTCGTTTTATCACTACCTAAAAAACTAATTTGTAGCATGAACCTTTTTCCGTGTAGCAGTTTCCTTCAGGGTGAATCAGTCAATTATTTTAATAAACAATACTTACATATGACGAATTTTTTATACCAAGAATAATATACGTTATATACATATATAATGCATAAATAAGTAAGGCCCTGACAATTATCTGGGCTTGCCCGGTTTAATTTCTACGAAGGTTCTGGATACTCTTAGAGTTTCTACCGGAGCCCACTAGGGCGGTGTAGCAGTCACTTAACACGACGAATTGACTTATGCAGTACCTGTCCCATATTATATGTTGACGCACCTTGAATATTTGCACGGTTATAGTATAATGCGACAGACATTACGTGAGTAATAATTATCTTGGTATGTTGCGTAACATCAGTCGTCAGTTCCACTGAGTTTGGACTAATTAGAATATGGCTGACAATGTAATTTTCTCTATATGCAGAATGCCCCCACCATAATGAGGTCCTTTGCTCATATTACTCATTTATACGACTATCTCGTATGTGAACATATTTCATGAAAATTGTAGGATGCGTTTTTTGTCTAATAACCTGAATCAAGTAATTCTAGTAATTTTACCAAAGAAGGAACTGTAACAATCAGTAATGCGATTGCCTGTGTACTTTATGTACAATAACATACGAGTATATTCCATAATATAGGTCATTATTATTAAGCCGAACCGTCATATATTCGAAGTGTCGTTCGCCGGAATCTTCAAATGTACGAATTCTTATTTTCTCAGAATTTGGCAACATGGTTTTTCGATTTCGTTACTTCGCTGAACGGAATATATTTCTCAATTTATCACGATTCTGTTCTGTTACGTGAAACGGGTTAGAACCTATCGACGTTTATTTGCACTTGAGATCTAATTTTGGTTTACTATCTTGCAGTGACTTTTATAGAGTAAAATACTAGGCCTAAGAATGACATGATCCATTCGACCGAATTACGAAATTGGTTAAAGAGGATTTGGAACGTGCACTGGTTTTGTCACATAACCATTGAACGGTTAGTACAAATGTTATTTAAAAATATGATTGGGCAAATGGCAGCAACCGCTAATTACCCGAGCAACAATTTAGTTAGAGCTTTTACTTAGCCTTCTAGTTTTCCGTAATTCTATTGGAGGCCCAGTAGAAAAATCTAAGCGTAACCTTACTAGGCTGATAACGTTTAAATTTATGGGGCCTTTCTAGATTTTCTTGTTGGGGCCTATAAAGGATACTAAACTAAACATCTATTTAAATCCATCAACAAGATTTATACATATTAATCACTGAAAACACATGCGAGTTTTTTTTCATTAGTTGGGATTCGAACCTGGAACCCCCTGTGGATTACTATTCCGTTGCGCCTTATATTAGTTAACTCGGCTATTCACTTTTTCAAAAAAATGTATTATTTCAATCTTTATTTGAAGTTAACAAGTGAATAAAGACGTCATGACTGCATACATTTATATGATTGCGACTGAAATGATAAAAATAAGAACACGTCCAGTTATTTTATTCGGAAATCCAATGTCTCAATTATGACGTATTCTCATATTCTTGATAAATGTATAAAGCACGTATACCCTAATGTACTTTCTCACGTATACAATATTTTACAAGTGTTGATTAATAATTTTAAAAAATAACACGTTTTTTAAATAACAATGTGTTGATAATTTGTTAATAATTGTTAAGAAATGTTTGTAAAGAATTGTTAATTGATAATTAGTTAATAACTATTAAGGTATATTGAGAAGTGAAAAAGGCAAGTACCGACAATCATTGACTTCTTCATTCCTCAAATAACAATTTTACAATAGTGGAACGCCTAAACAAAATACACTATATATTAAACATTAGGAACTTTCATCGCACTTTTTGAGGAGTCTGCAATTCACAAGTGGATTAAACGAATTTTCGAGGACAATAAGTGAATAAAGTTTGATATTTTAGTTAGCAGCAAGACAATTGTTAAACAAACAAATAGTTATTAATTTTTGCCGATTGGATATCGGCAATAAATTAACAATTGTTAATAGATTATAATTTACCTAGGCCTTTGATTGGTAAATTTAATGAAAGGAATTTCAGGATTTCATCCACTCTTAATTACTTTACTCCTATATCAAGCTGTTTTGTTCTTATAAGATAATAAGATGATATGCGCATACAAGTTACTTATGAACTTAGTGACTATGGTTGTACGTGATCCTAGTTTAAGCGCGGATTTGATTACCAATAGTTGAATCAATCGAAATTGATAATCTCAATTATTGTAAGAATAACAATTTTGCTAAAGCATATTGTGACATTATAGTTGTCGAAATAGCAACTTTTATGGATATTAATGTGAAATTATAATATTTCATTATACTTTAATAATATACTTTTCCTCCAGTTTTACGAAACACTGTATATATTCATGCAGATGTAACATTAAACAGATTACAAGGGAATATCATAAGAAACGATTTTCCTTTTCTGTTCGCCTAATCACATATTTTCCAAGAGCCCTCTAGTATGTTCCCTCTACTGTCCGTTCGCCATCAACGTAGCCTGGATTTCCTTTACGGAAAGTGACCCTAACATACCTTATGGCGCACGCTTCGTCCCTGCTTATGAACTGAATTTTCATGTTCATTAAAAGGGTTTATTTTTCCATGAATATGTAAATACATATATGCTTTAGATTATATTTCAAATTCGTTATTAAAACAACGATTAGGTATACAGCCAATGTGTATTGCATCCAACAACAATACAATCAACGAGCAGGTATGTACGCGTGATAATTATATAGATTTTGTATTACTATGAATACTGTAAAGCATAATCACAGAGTTAGCCTCTCGAATTATATGCATTATACATATACTACTTCGAGAGTGATTTGAAATGAGTTGCGATATCGAATCGATATTTCAATTATTTAATCATTATTAGAGCAATAAATTATGGTAATAGGTTTACTAGCGACATCAATAAGTTCTATGAAGATTTTCATTAGGATGAAAAATATCACAAAATTTGATATCTCCATTGTATTCCATTTATAGGGGACACCGTTTGTTACTAATCAATAGAGAATACAATTTTCCTATAATAATATGTATCACTATGTATACAATAAATATATATACATATATATAATATCATTAGAGTTACCCAAATTAAAATATTAAAAGTAAGATAAGATATAAAATTGTACTTTAATTATTTAAAATATTGGATATTAAATCATGAACATGTACAACAGAATGTAGGGGCGATTTAAATTATATAAATTGTAAAGAGGAATTGTTATTTGAATGTAGGGGTGAAATTAATTTAATAGGGGAAGCAGACTGGACAAACGGCTTAGTGTCCCTGTTGGATTTTCATTAAACGAACCACTGCAAAAAGCACGTTGAGGTAGGACGAAAGTACCTACTATACCAACGGGTATGGATAAGGGACGAAATGGATAGAAGGGATGTAAAGGATGACGAGGACCCAGACAGGTTAGCTAGTATAACTAGAAGGACCAAACTACCGGGACGGTCAGGACGACCCGGATGAAATCAACGCTCTCTGTGGTCAGAAATGGAGCTCTGAACTACAAGTGCCCGAAACTCACAGTACCGGCAGGTTCAGAGATTCACGATTCTGGTCTTAGTTTATACTGTTTAATGGTACAACTTGTATGAAAATGGCTGAGTGAACCACAGAACGTTTGCTTCAGCCTCTCATGATTGCTGTTTCCTGATTGGTCCTTGCAACCATAACCTTCTTTTCTAAAATTATCCCACTTTGACTTGGCTGTAAATGGACCATATAGGGCATGACTAGTTTGCAGTGAAGATTCAAGATATAATTTGGAAAGTTTTACGTTTTACGTTAGTTTTATTTCTTCACTGGATATAAACGTGAACTTAATACAATTTTCTATATAATTTTTTTTATTGTATATGACAAAACTGATGACTAGTAGAGACCTCATGAACTTTCAAAGGAACTTGTCCGATTATACTGACTTTTACATTTGGTTCACCGAGGTAGGAAAAGCGATTTGATTCTTTTATTGTGGGATAACATAGAATGGGAATCAGTTAACGTATTTTTGTTAAAAAAAAAAAAATTAGAGTTTCCGCATCGAGTAATCTCATGAATGGAAGGAAAATAGGGTAGATGTATTCATTTAAAAAATTGGTGAATCTCATGTTAAAGATGGACCTTCCTGATGCAATTAATATTTATGAAAACAGCAAGGGAATAAAAAACCGAAAATTCCATGGAGCCCCCTTGAAATATTTAAAAAAAATTGAAACGCAAATATCCATGTGACACTTTAAAAAAGAAAAATCCCACATCGACCCAAAACGTACCTAAATATAACAGCTTTTACGAGAAGCGCAAAACCAGATGAAACAAAGATCGCTGAGTCGAAGTTAATTCAACTATTTTATGCCTGAATCAATCACACAACGAACGCGTCATAGCCAGAACGATATATTTCGAAATGTTCGCTCAAATGACGATGCTTTCATTGACGGTGATGCACATTGTACCCGTTTGATTGCGGTCGATGAACTCTTTTTTTTCTGGCCACGTACGTTCGATTATTTTGCGAGAACCACTACGCTTTACACAAGCGACGCATACGGCAAAAATAGGCAAAAACCCCATAGAGTGGATTTGTCTTTTATGTACAAATTCTTTTTTTTTTCTAGAAGCATTTGAATTCTTTTAGTAAAATTTTTTCTTAGTATAATTATAATAAATTAAACAGTATTAAAATATTCATCTCTATAGATCAGCAATTTCTTTACAATGAATTATGTATTTTTGAAATTCAGATGATTTTTCGTCAATGCAATGAAATATTCCCTCTTTTTGTAAATACAATTCCGATCATAGATCTAGTAGACTGCTGGTATTACTACGCTAGACGCAATTTCTTTTTGATGAGGAATTCATTCTGTGAAATTGTCTATGATTCACTAAGAGGATTTGTTTCATGGATAGGACTACTGAAGATGGAAGCCAATAACAGTAACCATTCTCTGAGAAAGTAAAGCGGAGAAAGAAATCAATCACAAATCAAGGAATAAAAGTACAGCTCCTCCCATAGTGCTCTTATTGAGAGAATTCAATTACTTGTGCTTTCGACGCGAGACGTCTCCACGGCAATCGACGCACTGCTATAAGCACTACTGTTTCTCTCCCTTGGGATAAATTGTTAAGCATTTAATTTCGTTTCAAACAATTGTACCAATATCGCGAAAATATAATTTCCTATTATAACAGTATGGAACATGTGAAAGTGACTTATATGAAGTGTTGAAAAAGTTTCCGCAAAAAAAATACAGTAAATAAAGAGATAATATATAATAGCTTTAACATTGCAAAAAATTAATTACATATTTGCATCATTTTGAAGCCGCTAAATGATGGATATTTGAAAATATTTCACATTTGCAAACACAATAAATTTCTAAAGACTTCGGAAATACATTCAGTATTTTCTTTGATGTATAAGAGTAACGGGTTTTTAAGTATTTAACATGTTCTAAGTGTTTCAAGGCGTCCACGTAGACGAATATGCATGCGTATAATAGTATGGAGTATATTCAGACATATTTCTTCTATCTTTATAAATCCATCTATACTTCAGTTGTAAAAAAAGAGTAAATTCGACTAAAACCATTCTGCAATGCAACGGGACACGGGACATGAAACACGTAAGCGGCGCGGTATTCAATTATATATTTAGAAAATTCCATTGGATCCTCCAATTAAGAAGGAGAAAATCGTTTTTAAAACCAAACGTTTACTAAATCTCTACGATTTACTTATCTATATGAATAAAGGCATATACAATGAATATAAAAATAAAAAATGAGTGACTGTTCGATCTTTGAGTCATTTTGCTTTAAACAAATGACGTAAGAAATTTCAGTTTTAACGAAAAATTACCAGGAAGCCACAAACGTAAAGAATTGCGTCATGAATGATGGTATAGTGTTTGCGATGGTTCTTGCCATGATGGAAATAACTTTAACAAAATATTATGTCCTAAGTCCTAAGTGGTTCAATACATGCTTAGCTAGATCCTCAACGGGCCCTGGATTTTGATAATGAAATTTTGACTACAGAAGTGATTTACTACAATGTATACATATGTAGAAACATTAAACAGGATATAATTCTCACAGTTTTTCGATTAGACCTACGACGAGACGTTTACGTAATAAATTACGCTATAACCATTTGATTTTGTGATATTTGAGAATTAAATTTCAATGTAGGTTTTATCTAGCTTTTGACATTTATACATTATTTAGTAGCTTATAATATTCTTGTTAAGAGAAATGGAACTGATCGTCGCAGTTCGAATGGACGGTGCTGCCGTGTATTGTGGCAAGCCGTGGAAATCACCGTGAATATACTTTTTCACGCTTGTGCTATGTCGCGCTTTAGTGATGTTCAACATCTGGCTACGTGGAAGTGAAATTATTCTCTATACACTTTTCCCTACTGTACTTAAACTCTGCTTTGAACGCTAAAGACTCGACATTGTGGCTGAGAAAACCTAGTGTCATGTGTATCAATATGTAAATTTGCAAATAATATGTACAAAGAACATTTAACTGAAAATAGCTTGAGAGGAATAGTCATCACTGGTGAACATTGGTACTATCCGTCCTACTACTAGCGCCCGCCGTGATGAAAGGCTGAAGTTTTAGGCGAGGCAAATCATCCATTGACAACTCCTCATATTCGCACCCAAAAATCTCGAAATTCGCTGTACGGTAGCAAATCCCAGTGCTAATGTGTAAAATTGATACGCGTCAAACGTTCCCTGCGTGGTTCTGTGCAACAATGTAATAAGTGTTGGGTAGGTAACGGCAAAGGAATTGTCGTGGCGCCATGACACGTCTTTAGGCTGTCACTATCGATATTCACTTCTGTTTTATATATTTCTAAGCAATGTTTCAGACATCTGGTTCAGCAGGGAAAATCTTTTTGTCGGAAGGCTTCAAATGGGTGCAATCAATTTAGTGACATTGCTTTCTACAATGACATTTTAGGGTGCAAAGTTTCGTCGCTTCCAGATCTCGTCCGTGTGATATTCTAACTCATACAAAAGTAAGTTCCATTTTCTCTTAAGAATGTTGGGAATTATATCCATTCCACGGTATATTATTAACACCAAACGACAGGATTATTTCGTGAGATGCTCAAACAAGTGGTTGCTGGTTTAAATGATTATGAAGAAAAAACTATGTACCTATTAACATCACATCACAACCTCACTCCTGCATGAAAGATTCATAATTATATTATTTGAATTTAGGATGATTAACACAAAAAATCTAGACAAGAATTTTTTAAAGTAAATTAGAAAACATTATCATTTTACTGAACCCGTTCTTCGGTGTAAATTGTTATAAATAAAGTTTGTGAATTAATAAATAAAGATTTCCAGACCAAAAATTCATACAAGGTGAAGAGTACGTAAGTTTGTAGTTACCAATAGAAATGAAAAAGTGTTATTGAGGATAATAAGAGAATATATCTACTACATCAAATATTTGTGGTAATAACAAAAAGGAATTTCGCAAAAAACATAAATTAGTTAAAAGCATGTGATGTCCGCAAGAGTTTCTACTTGCCAGCTTAATATAATTAGTGACCTTATTCTGGTTCTGTTGAGCACAGGATGGGAGTCAGACAGGGATAAAATTAAACAGATACAGAGTAAAATGAAAAGTGATATAATTAATAACGAGATACCGGTAAAAGGAAAAGGAATAGAAAGGAAATAGAATATAAGAAAATAAACCAAAAGATAACAAGACTCGAAAAACGCAAGAGGCTGAACTAGATAAATCAAAACGATAACAGAAAGGAAGCTCGCTCAGGAATACGCAATGTCGCAAAAAGATTTAAACTATCCGGTGGGAAAGGAGTATCGGAGTAGGAGGAAGGGTTTTGGTTGACAAGTTGATGGAGGGAAAAAAAGAGCTTAGGGGCACACATACCCCCAAAAATTCAAAAAATCGATTTTTTAAAGATTTTTATTTTTTATACTTTTAAGAATTTTGCAAAAAATATTTAAGAAAATTCCACTCCGTTACAAAGTTATAGCAATAAATGTGACCGGATATCGGGTTGAGACGGCTACCTAACTAACTGCTGCGCCCCTATCGACAGCTGCGTTTCGTATTTCTACCAAAGAAATCCACAAAATCCACAAAAGAAGCGAGAATTGACAAGAGATTGCAGAAAACCATAAAGAAAGACGAAGATGCAAGAGGAAGAAGGTGTACAGTACAAATCTGGAATGGGAGACTAGCCGCAAATTTACGTTGTATCTACCAGAAACTTTAAACGCGTGTATCTCGAAATTACGTTTTTAGACAGTGTCGGTACGATAACTCAGTCAATTTTCAATATTGTTTAACTCCCTTTTTAACTCTTAATAATTATTTTCTCTATAGTCTGACGAGAGGTTTTTTTTTAATTTTTTGATTGGAAAACTTTTTATAAATTATTAAACACTAATTTTTTCTATAAATTGCATTCTAAAGTTTGAAATACTCTAATTTCTTTATTTTTAAAAAAAGTACCTCCGCCAGACTATTACTACTATTATACATTATTTTATAAGATTCTTTTTTATTTTTGCAGATTGGATAATTTGTTGTTTAGTTATGATATCGATAATGAGGCGCCATGGTTTTCATCAGTAGTCCATTTATACCCATAAAACATAATGTTAATTTTCCAAAAAAAAATTTTAATTTTTTTCCTATAGTTCAATAATTAATAAAAAATGTGAAATCAACAATTTAATTTTTCTTTCACCATATAACGTTTATAATCATTTTTCAAATTTACTGGTTTTCCACGCGAGCAGGGGTATGTGAGCCCTTAATTACACAATTACTCTGTTATGTCAATTATATATTTGTTATATGGATTTCGATTTTATATAGTTCATGACATTGAAAGAGAATTCAAATTTGGCTCTGGCTAGAGTCCCCTGTTAGGCTCAGGTCAATACAAGCGTTACATTACCTGTTAGGCCCAATCTGGGCTACCCAAGCAAACCTGGCTAGGCAGCAGTATGTACTGGATAGCGTCTTGCCTCCGCCCGATCATGATTTCTACTAGGATATTATAGGACGTCTTTATAGGATGCAACAGACTTTTCGAATAAAAACAATCCTACTATGTTGTCTTATAAGTTACATATTCAAAAATAATGTACTCTGTTACACACTCCTTCATCCGTACTCTTATAATTGTATATAATAGTTATTGTGGATCAGTAGGGGACAAGGAGAATTAGTCTCAACTTTTTCCTTATGGTCGTTCATTAGAAGGGGAAAATGGATGGCTGGAGTTACAATGGAGCGAATTACACGATGTGTCCGGTGATTGTAGTCCGGCTGAGAATAAGGATAATCATAGTTCCCCACCACAGGTGAATCACTATAATCCCCGTTCGTTGAAATTTATTATGCTTAGAAGAGGTTCTGACTCAAATAGTTACTAATCACAATATGTTCGGTGTTGAATCTCATTAAGTAGGTTTTTTGGAAGTGAAAGAATTCCGTCCTCCCGACAGTTCTGTTACGATAACTTCTCCGCAGGTGGATGCGAATGTTTTGGAAAGATCTTTCCTGATACTAAAGAGTATCACGATGATTCCTTAGACCTGATAAAACTCGGAGGGCGTTCAAACAGCTACTAATCACAACGATCTTGGGAGCTGAACTTTTTTATTAGAAAGACTGGCTATGTCCCACTGACAGTTTTATTACTATAATTTTGATGTAGTGAATCTATTGAAGATAGAATATGTCCCTAGATTATGAGGAGACTTAATGCTGTCCTAGATCTGGCAGATCTTAAGATGAGCTCCTACAGTTGCAATACAGTGCGGATGGATGATTTGTTTTAAAAAGTTTCTTAGGAAATCCATTCGAAAATTAACTTATTTTATTTTCGCTTTGCTGTAACTTTAGTAGGGACAATGATTTTTGTTATCCCGATGTAGTAACGTCTAAATTAATTTAATATTAAATTTCATATTTTAACTTGCAATAATAGGATTGTAGCAGTTACTTCCAGTACCAGCGGTGCATACCGTGGTATGCACTTCTAGGTGGGGCTCTTAACGTATTCATCATCAAGATTGGGATAGATTGGGATGAAAAAAGAATCGAGAATGGTGGGGTATAAGGACGAAACGTTATAATAGATTAATGGACTATAGATATAAATACCTACCTTAACTCTCTTTCAGCTGCGGTAGAAACGTAGCCAATGTTTTGCTACTAAAGTACGGTCTAAGCGATGGAGAAAACATGAACACAATTTGAAGGACAGAAAAAACAGAAACGACAGGTCTGATAATGCTGCTAACATAACATAACATAACAGTGTGCCTAGTTAAAATATCTCTACCACTCGCGGTAAGCACTGAGCGGCAGAGATGATGGGACCAGAATTGGGTTCCCAACAACGTGGGCTCTACTGTAATACGCCACAAATAATTTGCAGTAATCTCTCTCTCCTAACGAGAACACCGTAATCGGACGATATGACCATTACTGCACTAAATATCATTGTTCTAAAATCGACAGTACTCCATGAAGAGTTGACAAGAAATAATATATTCTCGTGATTCTAATTCGATATTTTAACACCTCATCGACTAATAATAATGGAGCAAGGGTGGTACAAAAATAGTCAAAACTTAATGCTGTAGCATTATTAGAATCTAGATACCGGGTAGGTCATAGTGATAGTTCTCTCTGAAAGTAGGGCGTGATCAATGATGTTACGTTATAGTAATACAGCTGGCGAGGGATAATGCTATTTACTGGGTATCATGGTTTCTGCAGTAATTGTCGATTGTAATCTACCTAATAAGCCACGAACAGGTCAAGTACTGAATAAGATTATTGAATTTGCATTTGTATTGAATTCCATTGTTATTCTGCTGCATAATTATTATTATTCAACATTACATTAAAATGTATTTATTGCTGTTACATTCAATTATCAAGTACTTAACCTTACTTATTTTAATTATTATAATGACTTGACAATTGGCCCATTTGGTAATTCTACAATGTGCATTAAATTGTTTGGTGTGTAATGTAAACACTTTTCATACTAGACATACTTCTGTTTTTACTGAAAGCCGTTTTCCCGGAATATGCATATCTATACATGATGAAATACTGTAAAGTTCTAGAAACGTCACTTTAGTATAATTAAATCTGACAGGATGAAGTGTACTTAGGATATTACCCCAGTACGCTATCTGTAGATATTTCAAGTCTCGTGTTTTTCTTCGTTCGTCCTGTTTTCATCTCATCTATAACTTTGAGCGTCGCCGCAAAACTTTCCTCTAGGAATACCCAAGTATAAAAGCTAACGAGGAACAACCCGATGTTCGAAGAAGTTGTGCAAACTAGCGGTTCAGTTGTTTTTTGTTTACTTCAGTCTTTTTTACTTACCTAGTATAAATGAATCAATCAGATTCGAGAAAAAGATTCTATTAGGTCGACGCGAAAATAATTGCGTTTCTGTTATAAGCCCTTTTAATAAAATTGCTAAGAACGTGATGTTCGCTATGGACCAGAGTAAGGAGAGTAGATGTAAAAAGTGAAGAAATTTCTTCAAGATACGATATTTTGTTAGCCAACAATGTAGTGCATGGGTCAAACACTTTAAAACCCACTGTATCTCCAGAGTCACTATTGATGGAGTAGATAACAATAAACTGGGTAGCCTATCTAGTTACAGCGATACCGCGCAAGGATGGTTGATGCCGCAATGAGAAGGAATGCAACTCGTTCAATAGCACGAAGTAGGTAAGTTGTAAGGTAAAGGTGGAAAAATGGTGCAAGGGATGGTTCCGAGTGGTACCTCTATCAAATTCTACTTTGCGACGTCTGGAAAAGTTAATTTAACGGGCTCGCAATTCAGACGCTAAAGTGGGCGAACTTCGGATAGTGCACAATGTGCCCACCAGATATACCGTCTCTCTTTCCTATAGTAATGTTACTTTTATAGCGACTGAGAGGGTTGAGGGTACATTCAAGCGATGGTATACCGACGTCGATAGTGTCTCCATTCGTTTAATTGAGCGCGAAAGTTGTACAAGTGATTTTTAGCGAATTTCATTTTTACTCTTATAAATTTCTTTCCAATTCTTTCCACGTATATTATATTACATCAATATATTTATTAAAATAAATAAGATGCCTTAAAAATAATTCTATTCTGGTTGTATTAAAAATATATATCGGAGTAAAGAAATTTATTTTGATTTATTATGCATTCTTTTGAAACCAAAAGTGCTGGGTGTAATACTTTCTATATGAATTTTACGCTAATAAATTCAGCGACTTGTTCAAAATTTTTAATATAGACATTTGCACTCCCATGTGCGTCATATGCGCACAATGCTCACGTCATATTTAATCATATTAATTTATAATGTTGATCATTAACCACTGGTTAGATATGAGAAAATATCTATATCCGACATATCTATGTATGTATGTCCGAAATTTTCCGATAGCACCAGGACTACGAGTTTCCGTTCGGAAATAATAAAGCTATGATAAAGTGTAGAAATCGAATACCTAAATATTAGTTTGAAGATATGAATATATGAAGAAATGTTTATGGCATAATTTATATACTTTCTAAGGGCAAGCATGATGCAAACAAATTTCTTTCCAAGATTATTTTTACCAACAATCTTATAGCCGTCGGTCTTTTTGTAAATAAAATTATTTATAATAATTTCATGTTCATAGGTTGTTGACCATACGCAGCCATAATAAGTAGAAACAACTAGTATTTGATTGGGACATTTCGACCACTGGTGCGGGTAATCTTCAAGCATTTATTACTAAACAAAAATATAAAGAAGGTAAGTTAAATAAATTAACTTTAAAGTTACATAAAAAAGAAGAAAGTACGTCAAAGAAAGTGTTTATATGTGACAGAAATTATACTTACACATAATTATTGAAAAGAGTACGTAATAAAACAAAACGAAGTCAATGTGTAAATACAGAAACTGTTAAAGAGGATAGAACAGGCCCATGATTGTCTGACCAACAGGAAAAGAACGGGACAAGCTCATTTTTTTCCTGTCGCAAATGATAACAGAAATCGAAATGAAGTTGAGTTGAGTGTCATAAATTTTTATTTCAAAAATGTTTTACCCGAGTAAGGAAGATTAATAATGGATATAATTATTTTATCTTTTTAGTGGAAATGGAAGAATAGTACATTCTAGATAAAGAAAAAGGCAGCCAAAAACAAAAAGGATGGACGACGGCCAAGAGACAATGTGACAACGAATAGAAAGTAATATTAAAAGTTTAAAAAAATAGAGAGTATTGAAGTATTTAATTTGAAGGAAATATTATTTCTTGAGAATATTGTAATATATGACACTTAGCTTTCCGATATCGTTTCCGAAGTTAACTATATTAGAATTAGTGGATATTTTGATCATTTCAAGTATACGTCAACGATGATAACTAGATTCATTGTCTTCAACACTTTCTTTGACGTATTTTCTTCTTTTTTATGTAACTATAAAGTTAATTTATTATCATTAATTTAATTAACTTAACTTTTTTATTTTTATTTAATAACAAAAGCTTGAAGATGATCCGTACCAGCGGTCGAAATGTCCCAATCAAAAACTAGTTATTTCTACTTATTATGGCTGCGTATGGTCAACCGTCTACAAACATGAAATTATTATGAATAATTTCATTTACAAAAAGACCGACAGCTATAAAATTGTGGACAAAAATCATCTTGGAAAAAAATTTGATTGCATTATGGTTGCCCTTATAAACCATTTAAATTATACCATGAACATTTTTTCATATATTCGAAAATAATATTTAGGTATTTGATTTCTACACACATTTTTATCATAGCTTCATTATTCCCAGACGGAAATTCGTCGTCCTGGTGCTACGAATGGCGCAAAAGAGGGAAAGAAAGGGATCTGGTAGCAGGTTGTTCCACTTATTTTTCTGAATGCCACCAAAAAGTATTCGAAGTGCTGACGCGACATTTCACTTAGTAGCTTTATAAGCTGACTCCCCGGATTTTCTTTTCTCCTCTTGCACTTTTAGCTTCCTTTCCTTACTCCCCTCATTCGTAACTCGCCTCTTACACGCAAAAATTGGCGAAGAGTCGATAAAGGTTACTGATCTACTCTGGAATCTGATACGAATTGGAGATTTGTAAATCATATAACGGGAATACCAGAGAAACGTAAGATTATCATATCAACATAATAAAACACGAACTGAAGTTGAATGCAAAAATCAAATGGACGGTGGCCAACTTTAGCCTTGTTTAATTGGATATGTCTACGTGCAAGTATAACAAGAAATATTCCTACCTATATGTGAGAAAAAGAAAGACTGAGGCTTGCAAGAAAACTGCCAAGAAGCAGATCATATGGCCGCGGATGCAAGCGCAAAATCATGTTTCCTAACACGCGTAGACCCAACCTGACACAAATTTGACAGTCTGTCATTTTCAGGTTACCTACATGCCAACGAACCCACGGCATCGATTCGTTTCATGCTGTCATTTCGTTACTAAACGCGGTAACAAGGATCATTCCCAACATCGCCTTCAAACCAGTATCTCTGTCTATAGAATAAGAAAAAGAAGAGAAAGCTTCTTTTCAAGATAACAACTCAAATTTATTATACATTCAGTTTTATAGATATTTATAAAGCAAATAATATCAAAAGCAAATGAATTTAATATTATTAATTTTCTATTATTAAATTTATTTCCATTATATTTTAAAACTTTTCAAGTCCTCTGAAGAAGATGATATTTTTCAATATTCAAACAATTTTGGGTATCTGGTCAACAGGGAATAAAGATACATTTTTAAACGTAATAAGCCTAATTCTGCTGAACATTTTACAGGGTTTGGGGAAGTTCCACGAAGAAGCGTAGGAGAGAGCGATATTCGTGAAATACTCGTCCTCCGGGAGAGGACCATTAGAAGGGACGGCAGTGAAGAAAAAAGAAAATAGAGAAGAAAAAATAAAGAGGAACGAGGACAGGGAGGGTGATATCATATCGTTCTAGAACGGCAAGCATAAACCCCATAATAAAGAGTTCCCAAGCAGCCGGATCCACGTAGGAGTAGTTATCCCGTATATTTAGTTGCGCACTAACCAACCCCTTCGTCCTCGCTTCCATGTGCAAAATCTCGGGCAATGGTCCTCGGGAGTCATATAGAATACATTCGCGAGGGGCCAACGCGAACCTTTGAAAATCGTTTCTTTTTAAAGCGCAATCGTTTTCACGCTACTTTATAATGCTCAGCAATGGTCACAGGCTGCCTAACACTCTCAAACTCCCCACCCTCTTTTCTGAACCTCATATACGGCTCTCCCTCCGTTTTGATACATTATATACGGCCATTACACTCTTGCGAGATATTCTGAGTTATGATGTATTTTATTGCGTACAAGTTTCAAAATGAAAAACAAACGTAGGACGAGATTTAACGATGAATTTTACGGTAGCTTTACGGCACCGGATACGTAGCTCAATAATAACATATTTGAACAAAGCGTTGCTCAATAAAACAGTCCTTTCTTTCGATTTCTCTTAACCCCATTTCCGCTGGGTATCGTCCATCCTATTACTTCTCATCCCTGGTACGATCAACTGGGCTTCATCCGCGTATAAAACCTTTCTCTTACCGTTCGCTGCTGTGAAACACTCTGGTTGTAACTGGGGAGGATCGCAGCTTTGCACGGATTTACCACCTCCGTTTCATGAGAGCCCACTGCAAATGCGCGTAGCAGCCTCTTTCAGAGATTATTACCGTACGGAACAACTTCTGTCTATGGATATACGTATAGGAAAGGGGTTGGATAGGAGTTTCGATGGGACCGTTAGTATCGTGTCTGATGGAACGTAGTTCTCGTAAAATCGTAGAAGCTTTTAAGAGAGATCAGGGAGTAATTCATTATGACGGATTCCATGAACGTTTAAGATTGAAAATTATGCGAAGTGATATTCAGTCGTTTGCCAATTATACGTATTACCAGGCGTGTATCAGATGAGTGAATTAGAATGAGGAAATAAAATATTTGAAAAGAGTAAATGAGGAAGGGAGAATCAGTATGTCGAAACATGTGGTGATATGTAGATCAAGCGGATTCAAATCTGTGCTGCTGAGTTGAGGAAAAGGGGGGAATAGAAAGAAATGTCATATAATGTAACGACTAATATAAATTGAAAAGAGTATTGTAGCGACGAGCGTGGATAGCAGTTGAGGCGTTTATAATTGTATTGTAATATTTGAATCTCGGTTATTAAGGGAAGATTGGTGAACCACGGTCCTTGAGAAAATAATACCACCGGAGCAATTACAAAATTATATTATGATTACCTCTTCTAAGTAAAAGAGTATACAAATCATATACAATTAGTGTAAGATTTTGGTTATACTTACATATATTGATTGTATTCTGATTGTGTATGAATCATGAGAGATTACGAGAAATAAGAGAACAATTGTTGATGATATTATAATTCATATAAAAATAAAAGAAATTATTGATAATTGATATATGAATTATTTGTTTCAATAAAAATATCATGTTTGGGGTGGTATAATTATTATGTATCGTGTGGTTAACCTAATTTAACCATATACTAGGATCGGATCGCGAATTTTAAAGAATGAGTGATAAGATACAATATACATATACAAGATTTGAAAATCAGAATTCAAAATTGATATGAGTTAACAAACGATACATCGTGCTTTCGTGTCGGTATGGGTCTAATTTGTTGGAAGAGATTTTTGTACAACGAAGTAATCTTGGATCCTCAGCAAAAAGGTAATTGGCCACGGAGCCGAGATAAGCTGCAATTTGGGTATAACAACAGTATCTGGCCTGGTCCAATCTTCCCTCTTTCGTAAAGGCACTACGACATGGTCATGGATACGCTTAACCTTAACCTAGTTTCCCCATCAATTGTGATCTTATCTGGAAACGCCCATTAAACTTCAATTTTCAAATTTTAATTATATAAAATTACAAAATCACATGAAAGTGATTCAAACCGACAAGTCAAATGATATTAAAAATTTTATGATAAATATTAAAAATTAACTTGAAAAGATATACAGACTATTGGAATAATTTCGCATTTTCATAATGATTTTCTAATAATTTATTATATAATATTTCGAATTAAAATTTGACACCCATAACTTCTTCATACTGTCTTCCACCTACTACATATTTTACGTGAAGGAAAACTCATATCTCTGAAACAAAGTATTAAATTTCTAATTGGAAAAGACATTCGATTAAATTCAATAGATATAATATAGGAGAAATGTTGGTGGTACTAATGGCGTCATTATGGTATCTCTACTGGTCTAAATCGGTTACCGACAGAGAGTCGTAGCGAAGGAAAGATTCAGATTAAAAGTACGAGATATAGACACAATGGCCACAGAATGGAAGTGGGTACTGAGAAACTTCACCGATAATTGAGACAGCCAGATTTCGAAAAGTTTTGAGTGACAACCCTGTCGGCCTGGAGAGGGCGACGGCGTGACGGGAGAAACTTGTTCGAAACTCGTACCGCTACGAGGATCTGTATGGTTCGAGTAAAGATGAGTTCCGGGACAACTTTAACCTTCCACAACCCTTCCATTTGTGTTTCATTCTCCATATCCCTGGACTTCCATTCTACTTTACATTTCATGCAAACTGGAATAGAGGAATTACACGAAATGTTTTCGGTGGAATTCCTGAAATTTATCGAAGACGACCAAACAATCCCGAGTTTACAAATAAGTCCTGTTTCGATTCTTTTCTATCTCCTCGGCAGTACGAGAACAGGATTTTATAAGTTCTATTTTAGTCCAAAATACGCAATAAATAGGCCTAGATCCAGGCCAAACGGACGAGGTCATACTCATCAGGACGTGCAGGTGACAGGCAACTCACGTCCTTCCTAGACTTTTATTTATGGTATAAGACAGTTTGATTGGAATTTGTCAAACTCGTATCAAGAGATTGCAGTTACCGGTAATTAGTCTTTTACTGGTTCGTCATAGAGTTTGTTTGCCTGTGTGGTGACACGTTAGCCCTGCCCCGTAATGGCGTTATCCACTTCTTTCCACCTTTTCCCACTTACGGGACCTTTGTACTTGAAGTAATCAACCGATGACAATTATATATATTGCCTTATTGGTGGCGACTTAAGGCTCCTTCACATTTTTATGGAATGAGTTGTACGACTAGAATATCGATTTTCTCATTGGCCCAATTTTTCACGAGAATTGATCTTAGCAACGAAGAGTTTAGTTTTTTTGAGTTATCAGACTAGTACGTGATTAGTTTGACAAAACTGTAAAAGCTCTTTAAAAATAAATTATTACACACTGCGGAGACCCAAAATTTAAATGTTACTAGCAGGACAGCAAGTATAATACTTTGATCAGACCTAATGTATTCACACCAGTGTGCAATTCTAAGGTTAATTCTCGATAAACTATAAAAGTTCATTTACTGTAGCAGATTGTAATAACAGGTTGTAGATTGTAATAGCCGTGAGAATAATAGCTGAACTTATTGGTTCCGAAATATTTATCAAGAATATATCAGAGGGGACAAAATTTACTATTGTGGAATTGAACTGCAGCGCCACGATAACTGCGGAATATACAAAAACTACCCAATGCAGCACACAGAACTTCCATCCTACGAGACAAAACCGGCGACACGCAGGATAAAACAAATGCCATATTATACTGTCCAATGTGTAGCAGGTTCTCTACGATATATTTTCCAACCCCTATCAAACTCACTCTTGCAATACACTGAATGAACACCAATTATGGTCAATAACTATGCTAATTCTACTGTTCACGATGTACAACTTATTATACTTATTTATCTATTATGACTAAAAATAATTTAGCAGGAACAGTTAATTAATTATTCCATATGAAATCTTGATAGGGTGAAATTGAAGAAAATATTTTTATTTTGTTTTTCGTCATTAAGAAAAATTAAGAAGATATTAATTTGCAAAATCACTTTATTATGATTCAATAGAAATACTAGCGTTTAAAATATAAAACTAAGTTTACCTATAGAATATGCCCAAGTTTAAAAATAAGTAATGCTTCAGTCCTCATGAGTTTGATTAAATTCTCCTCTCACTGATCTGGGGCTGGTAATTTGATAAATAAGTCCTGATGAGTCAGATTTCATTCTTTTGTTCAGGATCTCGGCCTATTTGTTGCATATTCCGGACTGAAGCAGAAATAATAATCCTTTTCTCGTACTGCCGAAACGAAAGAAAAAGGATTGAAATAGGACTTCTTTTTTTACTCGGGTCACGATTAATTCACGACTTGGGTGATCATTGGTGCGTACTTTGATTCTTCTCAGATCGTTTGTTCATACATACAAACAGATCTGTTCGAACCCTATTTCCTGCAAGTCTCGATTGCTGAACAAACAACAGGAGACGGTGACTGTTTTTCTATCATTCATGGTCGTCCTGCGTTGATCCGAGTTTGTCTGCAGTTATTCGGATTGCAGCTATAGAGATTAGACTGTAGATTTTGATTGCAAATGCCGGAATAGTGTATAGGACTAATACGTGTCTACAGCAACAATCAAATATCTCTTTAGATCGCAATGGTAGATTGATCATCGTTCACGTTCACGTTCCCATAGGGTTTCGTATGGAGATATTTTTGGAACTCGTAGTTATCAATTATTGTTGCCTCACGTAAAAATAAGAGTTATTACTTTTCAGAGTGACATTTTCATTAGCACCAAGAAAGATTTCTGGCGATCAGCACGAAATTACGGCTTCACGAATTTTAGCAATTTCAGCCACAACAATAAAATTTATATTAAATTTAACTCTTTTCGAAAATATTTAACTAATCAACAAGCTTGATTGTAAATATGACATATAGACAATTTACTCCCAAAAACCTCTATGTATAGATTTTTAAAGAAAGTCATAGTACTTCACGTAGATAGGGTAGGTTTAGAGAATTTGTTGCAAATGTTCGTCGACTGAGAAATCCTTACCTCCGCGCGATCTCAATTTAAGAATCCTTTTAAGTCCATTAGCTTCAGACTTTGTTGAGTTCTTCAGTGAAAAGGAGGTCACTGCTATGTTACTGTCAAAATTATAGGAAAGGATTAAAACGGAAAGCGTCGGATAAAAACGCAGATCACTCACTAATTCGATTTTAGATTTTACAGCTTTCTTTTTGAAATCGATTCATTCTCTGATTGTGGATACCTCTGCTGTTACCCATGTAGAGAAGCAAATCGTTCTAGTAATCATTTATTCGTCAAAATTTAGAGAAAGTAGCTGAGGCGTCCCTCATTTAAGTTTAAAAAAGTTTACAATGTCAATATACCAGTACGGATAGAGATTTAAATTAAATAATAACAAAATGTTTGAAACATTACAAAATAATTGTAACACAGATGTAAGCATCGGTATTTCAAACATAGGAATTTCTTTGTTCTTTATATAATTGAAATTCATTTTCGTTTGCCACATTTTTTATTATTCGTCAGTTCGATATAAACAATATAATTTGTATATACATATGTATAACACATCTTTGGCAATAGAAATTCGCAGAATGTCATGTTGATCAGTAGTTTCTCGAAAAGTTTGGTTATGTAATAAATTTACAACCTCTCTTAATAGACTTCTTCGCGTGAAATACACTTGCTGATAAGCCAAAACTAAGCATCGAATCAACCCTGGCACGTTTTTTTGTGGGAGCGTGACACACTTAGATTACACTGCCAAAGGTCGCTGTCGCTGGTAAAGCGCCAACCTTTCAGCTGTGTCTTCAGCTCAGAGAACAATCCAAAGTCACAAGGAGCAAGATCTGGATTGTCGTAGTGCAGGAACCACTTGTCGAGGTAGGATCGTGGTCGTAAGATTTTAAGTCCCTAGATCACTTGTGCCAAATACACCTGGTATATCAATAAGGGGTTACTGAAAGGGAAAGTGTATGCTGAAACAGCATACATTTGCCGTGTCATTTGTTGTACTCTATGTTGATGTTTTAATTCAACTCTTTCTACAATACCACGTTTTCCGAAGAGGACAACAATCACTCTTCCTAACGGTTCGAGGTTTTTGGATCTGTAGTGGAGTATCTTCTTCAAAAGGCTAAACATTGCTCTGTGACTTTGTTTGCACGTTATAAAAATACGACCAAGTTTCATTACACTTTGTGATACTGTTTATGTCCTTAGACGTTTTAAAAACGTTTCAACATTTTTTTTGCGTCACTTTACCCTCTCCTGCTTTTACTCCTCAGTCAGTGAGTGAAACAACCAAAACATACAAACTTTTCTTACTCTTAGATGGTTGTGCAGAATATCGTGAGCAAACGATGCATTAACAATGCGTAATAATTTCATATAGATTTTTGTTTAAATAAGCAAGTTAGCTCTGCGTACTCGTTTTCTCTTAATTTGAAAATAACAAATTATCATCTTCTTCCTAATTTGCGAAAGAAAATATTAACACAATATAAAAAGTTATTAGTACCGAAGATGTCATTTAACGACAACCTTTTTCGCTTAATTACTTTTCTCAAACTTGCACTGGTAATTTTCATTCTTAATTACACTTTGATAATTTCTCAAACGATAATGTCTATATTCTCGATCGGTGTGACATTATTATATATTATTAATGTCCTCTAATTCAAAACATTTCTTCCCAATAAACGATCGCTGCAAGTGAATGGGACTGTAGATGGGAGTGGCGATTCTGCTTTGTCCTACATGCGGTCTCGTGTGTAACGTCACACGAGATCACACTGAAGTCGGAGTGATGTCGGTCCATGCCGACCAGGGGTAGCTTGGAGTTCTTTTTTGTTTTATTGCTCGCGTCTGACGGCGGTCGCTTGATTGCGCTCCATTGCTCGCTTGCTTTCCCCGGTTAGGGTGTACGGCCCGTATAGAGACGACGGAGGCCAATGTCGTATCCATAGGATAGGACGCCACGTAATTTCAGATTCTCCAGAAATACTCTGACTTCCAACGTCTATCCAAAAGATTAAAAAAAAAACTAGAGCTATTCCGCAAACGGAATTCTAGAGAACCTACAGAGAAATGTTTAACGAGAAAAAATTTTATCTCGACTTTAGCATTAAAATTATTTATGTCTTATCGGAGTGTATAAGTTTTATGTGCAATAAATTTGCAAGTACTCTTTGAACAAATTGAACGGTTCCTGCTACTTTTTGGCCCAAGTAAAAATGGCCTGCTCCTTATTGAAATTCTTATATGAGTATTGGAAAACAAAACCCTTTTCTATATACAGGCTACTAGGACGTAAATGGGGAATGTGTGAGAGACTCAATATTCTTATTTATACGGGAATATGGAAGGCAGCCTGCCAGAATGCAATGAAGCTGATAATATTGAGTGTGTAATTCACCTTTACGAGCCCCACTCGTGCAGGTTTCATTTTTCCGACTTCTATTCATTTCTACCATTCCCCGTCCTGCTTCCCTCATAAACTCTTTATCCATATTTTTCTACCGTTCCATTTTCTTCCTTTTTACACTTCTCCTACCCCTATCACTCATAATGTTTTCCCCCTGCTTTGTACACTCTGCCACTAAACTCACTGATTTATCGATGGCTATTCAGTTAAACTCGAACAATCATCGTACCGGCTTGTCATGACGAGTATGAGTTATCAATAAATTTTGATTTTACACCTGTCTGCAATTCGTATGATTAACCCTTCAGCAGTTGCATCAGCTTTTGTAAAACTATTACCCACATGGGAACAGTATAGACATCATTTTGTGAATACAATATATTAATGACCAATGGAAAAATATTACTCTGCATGGAGACATATTATTATTTATATATCTCGCTAGAAGAATTAATTAGTATTACCACTGAAATTCATTGCCGATTAATAAATAAGAAATATAATACTTAAAAAAAATTATTACAGTCGTGGCGCGAACAATGAAAGGCTCCCATGCGAATTCGGATGGTTAAATGCTGTACACCAAAGCATATACTTTGATCAAAGAATACGTGTTTAAACTATGACCTGGTAATAACCTGTAAAAGAGAATTAAAAGGAACTAAGAAAAACAGCTACATACTATGTGTACGCTTCCCGGCGCAGTCAACAAATATCTCGGTCTCTTCCAACGTGCTGAAATCTGTAAAACCTAGTGTCGGGCACCAGACGCGGCTTTCCCACACCACCGTACTTTACCACCGCTGATTTTCAAAATCTCCTGCCTACTAAGCGTCAAGCTAAAAATGATAGAGAGGAAGGTGGGGATGAGGAGAAAGAGTTCCAATGTCGTCGAATATGGACTCGCAAAATAATTACACATTATTTAGTGTACCATCTCATTTATTACAATCCATTAAACGTAAGTCTTACAATACAAATCTCAAGGCGTGCAGCGTACTCTTTAACAGCGGCCTGCAGTCATCTTAGGTCGCGACGACTAAACTTCCCATGACTTATTTCTACTTTGGTGTTACTAACTGAACTCGTGAATCCGCTGGCTGCGGGATTTGTGATCCTAACAAATATAATTGGAGAGGAAGCTCTTCCTCAGGGAGTAACATATCTCAATAGTACATCTAGCATATTATAATTATAAGCAATTCCAAATCAAACTAATCAGTTAAGAATTCGCAAGAATTAAAAGAGCATACTTACTATATTGACATTCCTTCTCTACATTAGATGTAGAATAAGAACTTTTCTTGTATTCTTTGATACTAATTCAATAAACTTAATTGTTTTTAGTTATGAGACTTTCGCGGCTATTGTTCATATGGATTCAACTACCTTGCCTGGTTGGAGTTGTGTCTGAAAACTTCAACTTTCTGATGGTTCACAAACATTACAGCTTCCTTCATCGTGGCTTGGAAGGTACTCCGATATACTAGTCTGCCTCACATAGGCTGTCCCTCATATGGGACGTTATAATATTCGTGTGGGACATAGTTGGCCTTTCAGGCGTTACATCAATTTTTGTTGACCAACTGAAATTAAAATTGTTTCTGTTATCATGTAATACTGTGTTATCGTAAAAGCAGTACAAATTTTTTTTTTATTTATTGTATGTTGACTCTTTTCTAGTAAAAAATTTGAACTCTGGAATGTTATGATATTGCGTAATTCTACATATAGGATATTAGAGAAATAAAAACAAGAAATCAAATATAATTTTTCCATGCATAAAACGTATGAAAGGAAAACACTGGTATTTGAATTCTGTTACAATGTGGAAGGTATTTGCTCTGTGTAGCAAACCAAGTGGCGCCACGCTCGGTGAAATATTGAATTTTTTGCTAGACTCTTTACACGGGCTTGTATAGGGCTATAAACTTTACGACATTTTTTAAGTGTAAGGATCTTAATGCCGATAATAAGTTATTCTTCATATGGTAAGCACAACCGTAACTGCTATAATAGAAAATAATTAATTGGTTTACAGAAAATTTATAATACGCTTTTACTCACTTTTGCAATTGATTTTAAATTATTGGGTTGGCATAAAAGTAATGAGACACTCTAGAAAACTCGACGCATGTCCTTTTCAAATTAATTGTTTTTGACCATATTCTAATATGTTATAGAACATTCTAGATACTTTCGCTCTGTGGGTATATGTATATGCATATAAAATAGAATATGGTCGAAAACAATTAATTTAAAAAAGGACATGGTTTAGAGTTTTCTAGAGCGTCTCATTACTTTTATGCCAACCCAATAGTTACCGATAAATATTCACGGTCGTGATCAGTGCGCCACATTAGAAAACAAGGGTAATTCACGTGATAAAACTTTTCAATCTAATTTTACTTAAAACTTGTTTTTTACTTTAAATTTCATCAAGTTTAATAGTTTTTTTTTTACGTAGATGAAGGTGAAAAGGATACAGTTCTCAATGAGGTTTCAGGTTGGCGCAGCTCGACGCGAAACGAGACTCTTCTAGAAAAGCAAATCACAAGTTGAGATCAAAGCAGCAACCACAGTGTTTACAGCAGTGGAAAAACGCAAGGAAATTATCGCAAGTCCAGTTCAGATTTTACTCACGAACCAAGATCTCTGAAACATGTAGTAGTAGACGCAGAATGCTGGATTCAACCAGAATGTGAAAAAGAAAAACCCAGCTCATTCTGCAAAAAGCAAACAGTAGACTTCACTTTTTGAAAAGGTCACAGTGCTAGTGAAAACGCAAGTGATAATTAATGTCGACAGGAATAGACTTACGTGTTTTGCAAGTCCTACTACAGATATGAACATCACCAGTTTATATGAGACATTAATGATTATTATTACTGATATACCAAATATGTGACAAATAATTTAATTACTTTGGAGTTTTTGTAGGAATTCAAAAGTCAACAAAATAATAATAATAAACAACAATTGCGCAATTTGACGAAATATTAAAATAATACGAGCAGAAACTATTGTTTCCCAGAATTCGCACTAACTAAATATTGGAGCAAACAGGTTTCCTGAGTCAAATAATATGTCCTATTTTGATTCTATTTGGTTCATAGAAATAGACCTAGATTGAAATCAGACTCGTCAGGACTCATTTATCGGACGACCAGGCCTAGATTAGTCTGAGGAGAATGAAATCAAACACATTAAGATTAGAGCAGTAATTATTTTTGACTCGAGAATGCTTATTTTTAGAGTCGGATCGGGAAGAATTGAAAAAAGTCATGAAAATTTCGATTCCTGTAATAATCAGAATTTTCGAAAACTCCAATAAAATTCATTCACCATATGCATAATTTGGCATGTATAAGTTGTGACAGTAAGTTTTAAATGTGAGTAAATAGCAGAGAACTCGATTTACAAACACAGCAAAGTAGAAACGATAAAATAGATAAAAGATTAATGAGTCAATTTTTGGTCGTTTTCTTAGTAATAAGATGTTTAGAATTATCAATTGATCTCTTACATAACATAAATGCAGATATAATAAACGTAATATTCGATAGTAGGAAATTGTGATAATTATTAGTTGCTTGAGCTGCCAGCCGAAAGAACTTAGAAGTATAGCAACGAATAAGATCGTCCGGCTAAAAGTATTTTTAATGGGAAACGTACTTGACTATTATAAATACATCGAATTAGCACCCAGGGTGTACGCAATTTTGTGTCCCTGATAATACTCATTCCATAAACAAGTTATTCAATGTTACTAGCGTTAAGAAGTTTACGAGTGAGACTATCATTATATTATTGAAAAACAACAGTGTCTAACACTAAAAAATTTCGACGAAATATGTTGATCTTTTACTAAATAGGATTACTGCACACGTAAATGAACATGTCTACAAAAAATATACACTGCCGTCCGAAAGTATCCAGACAAGGCGTGCATTTTCTCCGGCAGCATTCAACTAAATTCTATTTAAAATTTGTCTGTAGAAAAACGTATGCCTGCCCCTCTGCACAATGTACAACCCAAAGCATATCTGAAACGTTTATGCATTTTACTTCAATGTTTGCCACCTTATACCCTTGTCCGGGAACATTCCGATGGCAGTGTATATACGATGATTGGAACGTGGAAATTCGTTTGCTGGTGTGATTTCTTTAACGTTTATTTAGTTTCGGGTAAGAATTTTTGGATGGTGGCAAAAACAACGTAAAATCACATTTTGTATATGTATCTCATGCGTGACGAGTGAGACTTTGACGCAACTCTGTTCATCTTAATTTATTTTTTAAAATGTTATAATATAATATTAACTGTAAGACCTATCTATTGTTTTTAGGATTTTAGTGTAGAAAATTCCTCTTCCTTGAACGAATATTTATTTATTGCTCTTATGCCCGCAAGATAATTTAAGCATCAGAATAAATTTTGAAAATGGGACCTTTTGTAGATATACTATCCCTACGATGAGCTGACTGGAATTTGTGAAGACATTCAAGAGACTTGCTCGTAAGTAACTAAGGGTTAGAATTCACTGGCCTACTTTCATGGGAGTAATTTCAGGGGCGCGTGCTGCTCTTTCCTACGGCATGAGATGGCTGCTGGGAATTAACACGATATGGAATAAATTAAGGGATGTCGTGTATACATTATGCAGAGTATAGGGCATAGTATACACAGTGTTAGAACGTATCGCAGAGGCGTATTTGGACTGCTAATTTTGTCACGCACCTGATTTAAAATTCAGAATTAGGGGTGCATTTTTGAGCATGCTATGATGGGGTTTTAGCCCTCTTCATGGATTGACTTTGTATTTCTGGAATGAATTGTCTGTTCATAAATATTATAATATATCGCTATCTAATTTTTATTAAGAAAAATAATATTACACAGTCGCATACAAAAGGCTTTGGCCATTTCACCCATTAATATACAAGCAAAAAGGAGTAGCCTGAAGATTTCTGGGGATGGCGGACTTTTTGTTAAAATATGATAAAATATGATGCGCACATTTTTTTACGGCAAAGGGGTGGGGGGCGAAAATAAGAAACGAAACTTTATTTAAAAAAGAAATAGTCCATGCTATTCGGTTCTACATAAAAAATTACTAAAGATACATACATAGCATTATTAGTTATTAGTTAAAATGATGAGAAATGAATTATTTCAACAAAAAAAAGAACAAGTGTAGGCGACCATCGTTGGAACACGGGACAGGTCAAAGTAACAAAATTATAGTACACTTGAGCAGAGAAATGATTATTCAATAATTAATCAAAAGAAAAATATAACGAAGTGGGATATCAACCGAGGTTTTTGTAGCCAAAACAATTGTATAGTAGAAGAATTTGTGCATTTTGTTCTCCGCCCTTATATTTCACTATTATTAGGGGTAACGATAAATAATATCGAGATTATCTATTTTCAACACCACTCTTTTTATTTTGAGTTATACCTAATTAATGTATGTACATATATGGAATCCTACACGTGAATAATATCTAGTTGCGATAACGCAAAAGAAAATCCTTCTGGGCGACGTCGTCAGTTTTCCACCAAAAACTCCCATTTTTCGTCGCTATGGCTAAGGGACGTAAATTGGGGGCTCGATGAAAACTGTGATGAAAATTTCGGCGAGCAAATTATTATTCGCCTTTATGAGGGTCGTCGTACTAGACAGGGCGTGGATGTTATTTGAGCGTTGAACGTAAAGGGGTACGAAGGAGACATGAGTAACATTTCAACATTTTACGAGGTTCATCGTCCCAATTGTTCTTGTGTATATAAATAGCACAAACTAATTCTTATTATCTATCCTGAGACAAACTTTCATCGAGCTATGGAACACTTGAAATTAGTCTAGCATGCTTTATAATTTTTATGGTCACTTCGACCACTTATTTTTTCAAGAGCTATAAACGCATAAAGTATGCATACTCCTATCCAAGCTTTAAATGTAATATTCGAGAACCCTATCTCATGCGTAGTCATGAATGTAAATCCAAAATAACACATGCGTGTGTATACTCCGAAAGGATTACGACACAACCGCAATTCAATTACATTAACCTTTGATTATCTTTACTTGTTTAATTTATAGTTGCATGTAGGAGTTTTGCCGATTGAAGTAAGTTTTATTTCTTAAATCATAGAGTAGTTTTGAATCGAAGGGTAAGATGAGGAATATTTGAACATTATTATTGTAACACGTCAGTCTCATGTTTAACACATAATTCACTGTGTTTCAATTTCCTCAACATAGTTCTCGACCCAAGTGTTTGGCATTGTAGTTCCGAATGTTTACATATTCTAGAACAGTGTCACTGCAGGTCTCCAATGGCAGTTTCGCTGTCCAATTCGCAATACTCTATAAGGTATATTATGCTACGACCAACTCTATCGATAAGCAAACTTGTCCGTTGAAAGAGAACATAACAAACTAAGGATTGAAATAGGAATACCTAGTCAGTGACCAGTATTTCGAAAACTGCAGAAAAATGCAGACGAGCAATTTTTTTCGTAGAAGTCACTAACTGGAAATCACTAAAACAAAATGACAGACTTCGGAAAATATTTACAGATTTATATTTAGATACATGAAAACTTGAAAATAAACACTAAACATAATTTCTCTATTAGGAGAATATCGTCAACACTTCATATACCGATACGATTAAAAAACTATTCTAAAAAATACCAAAGATATAAGTAGGTATACATATTTGTAAAAAAAAACCATTTGTCTAATTTTGAACTATTATAGTGTTAAATATAATTATAGTTTTTATGGTATACAACTGAGATATTTAACTTAATTCTAGAATCAAGAAAACGAATTACGAAACCATAGGATGCCGTTGCAGAAATAGCTGGAAATGGATGTATACCCTTAACCCTTTAATCTTATCCATATTTCAGTACTCACCTGAAAAATCAACTCCTGAGGCATCTCACACTCCTAAGTAGAGGTTGAGGGTTAAGTACAAAATAGCGTCAAAATACCCTTTTGTTTAGATGTTTTAATTTTTGACCTCATATTGAAAGGAAGAGATTATTTAGATAAATAGGTATTAGGGTCATTTTTATTTGCGGTTATTTCTTGCGTACATGACAAGGCGGAAGCCTATCCACAAATTTTGATCCTATAAGCACGGGCACCGATAACCTAATCTCAAGCAGTCGATTGATATAGTTTGTGTTTAACTTCAATAAGGACTAAGGAATAACCTAACGTAACGCTTTCCTAGTTTACATTAAGTTTTCTTGTTTTCGGCAATATAATATTGTTGAATTTTAAATAATAATTTACACTGTACAACATTTTTCACAAAGCTTTCCATGATAAAACTTCAATGCTGGCGATATAGAATATCGCTCAATTGAAATAATCCACATTTGTCCAGTTATGTCACGGATTTTTGAATATATGGAAAAAGCTTTTAATAAGAGACGTCCACTAAATTTTTGGGTCGATCTGAGTGGCAAATTTCAAATCTTTTCTTTAACGTATGAATTAAAATATAAGATATCCATATTGCAGATTTTATACTTTAATCAAGAGTCTCTCCATGAATCTTCTCATTAGAAGTAGGATTATGGATTTTCGAATTTACTGGCACATATTGCATATATGGCCCACCAGACATGAAAGGATTAAATATCGATTGGATTGCTGTAATAATTTGTAATAGTCAAGGTGCTACTTACTTACATACTTACTGACTTTGACAAGCCCCTGAAGATCACAATGAAATTTTTATTAGTGTTTCCGGAGGCTTGGGGACACTAACTATGACATGAACCAAGTTTGTTCACTTTTGTGTGATTCGATTCAAAATGATTGAAAACATCTATCCCTACCCGATATGCTTGAATCACGTCATTATTAAAATATATAAACCCTCTGTCAAGACTAACGACCATTTGAAAATTGCAATGTTAAAGTGATTTGGATGTACCGGTATCAAAATTACATTTAGTATCAAATATTTTTCTTGGCGTTATTTTTTAGGATTTCGTCAACTCATATTCTTCCCAGACAAAATAACAAGACAAAATAAAATAGTTATAAACGTCAACAAAAATCTTCGAATTCTGCATCTACTCCACTACATACTGTAAATAAAAAATATTCTGCAATTCCCTGTAGGCATTAAAATATAGAATTGTAATCCCTTATAAAAATTATAGAAACAGTATCAGGAAGCGATGTTTTTACAGAAGGTGGAAGCTTAAAATCCGTAAAGAGATACATCAGAGAGCCAAAAGCGCTATCAAGAAAACTTTTGGAAATGATTTACTAACTAAATGTTTGTTGAGGGGATAAAGACCTATAGATATAGAAAAAGTATATAGTTATATTAAGTAGGTCGAGTGATTTTTTATCCCTCTGAGGGTATATGTACAGTTGGTCCACTAGTTTAATGTATTTTCCTGACATTTTGCAAAAATGCAATCCTTAGCACATCACACGTGACTTTTAATAAAATGTCGGGAATATATACTAAAGGAGAAAAATAATATGTGTAGTCGCTCCACAAGTTTGATATAGTTTTTTAACAGTTCGAAAAGAATAAAGTCTCTAAGCAATCGACACATGGCTCTCCATAGAATTTTCATACAAAGTATGCACGTGCATGGTTTTGCAATGAATTATAATATTTTGTTTTTCTATTTCAGCACATATTTCCAGAATTTTATAGAGACCCACATATGATTTGTTCAAGATTGCATTGTTTGCGATCTGGCAAAAAATATTGAACTCGTGGACAGGCTTTATTTCAGTGTAATACAATGCACTTCTCTATTGTGCAACAAATATTTGATGTTGAACTATGTGCGATTTGCTAAGAATTGTATTGTTTCAATTGTTTAAACGGAGTATAGATCACAGATTACGTGCATAAGGAAATAAATTTATCCAAAATTTCCGAAAGTTGATGTGAAAATTACGTTTTCTCGCTTGTGACGTTATTATTCAAGATGGCTGGTCTTGATCCGGAGGATCCTTAATTAATTTATTTTTTATATACGATTCATATGCGGTACACGTATGGATAAAATCGTGCATGAACTGTATAGTTACAACATATCTTTTTTTCACCTAGGGATATTAAGAGTTGCGTGCTGGGACGTTCAACTGCGAATCGATTGAAAAATACTGTCACCATATCAGTGAATTGACAAGCCGAGCTCAGGGATTACTTCACGGTATGGTGCACCTCGAAAATCTCTTTTCCGTAGTCGCAATGCGAAAACTGTATTTCACAGCGAAAAAAAAGGCCGAACAAAGCTGACTGCACGTTGGAAACGTTGTCGCGGTGATTGAGAGGGTGAGCGAACAAGGTATAAAAATAGGAAAGGATGGATTTCACATGTGGGTATCTATGTATGATTGCTCATGTAGTGGATGTATATGTATATGTATATGAATGTCCCGCAACAGGACGCAGCTTGTCCTTGTGGAAAGAAATTCATTTTTGAAAAGCAAACGTCCCCTTCGTCTCCTTTACGTCCTAATAAAATATCCTGTCCACTTTTCACTCAATATCATCGGGGATTTGACATATTCAACACGATGGAATTCCCCTTAAATGCTATTTGAATTTCGGTAGAACCACTTCATTCTGACACCTGGGTCTACTTTCCTTAGACGTTCTTTCAAACTTTTTCTTAAGAATTTGTATCATCAAAAGCGTGACTACATTCTAATTTCTCGCATTACTGCAATACTTTTATTGTTTATATCTATCGAATCCCATTGTTGATTTCTACAACTTTGACGTAGTTGTTCAACTTTGTTTATATACCATCCCGATATTAAATCTGCACCGCAAGCAATGAGTTTACAGGAAAGAATAAATGCGCTTTTCCCATTTCTAATTTTAGCTATATATTTCTTACGTGAGTTTTCTTGTTTTCGATTTGGGCTCATATTGTGGAACGAGACTTTCGTTTAATCCCAAAGCTCAGTTCTTCCCTCGACGCGTACGAAGTAATACAGTGCAATGAGATTCTTTTTTTCACATGCATTACTGAAGAAATTGAAAAGCAGAAAATTGCTTTATTCAAAAAGAGCCTTTCAACTTTTTACTCATGGGTGCAGGACCTCTTACCATTTCATCCTCAAGATCTCCTTCGGGCAATGTCTCAGATCCTATAGCCGGACGCTTTCCCCATCGGGTCCACGTAGACACTGGTTGGTACAAACCCCAGGAAAGCTCACGACATAGAGCATACGTGTATGTTTCTGCTCTTTACTGTCTCAGGCAGAGCTCTCCGTCCTCCCTGCTTTGCTGCTGCTTGTACTGCTTCCACTCCTTTTGCAGCTTCTACTGCTGCCGGGTGCCTTTAGGCACAGACGGCTTGTTCCACGACAGTTTAGGATTCGCATTACTCAAGCTTTATGCCTCCATGACCAACGTACATGCTATATACGAGCCTTTGTTTCATGATGGAAGCACGGCTTTAATGCTCCATACGCTTCACTGCGACTTTTTCGAAGGCTCCTTTCCTATTTTACCTAGAAAGGCTATGTAGCCTGGTAGAAATTTTCTTTCGTAAATACGTGGTCTGTCTAGACTCACACTAGGCCCGTGTAGATAAAGCTAGGTCTTCAATGGCTACAGGCCTAGACAATAGAATATTTTAAAAAGTCTAGTACACGGTTTTTCATGGACGATTTCCTACTTAGATTATGCGAAATACTTTTACGTATTTCTAGTATAATTATTCAATGATGATAAACGTTATAGTATGAGTATAAAATACCGATAACATTCTTCTAATAATTCTTGGTGCATGTATATGTTTAGTCTTATCCAAGAAATGAAAGTATCCTAAAGAAGTAAACGGATAGTCTAGTGACCATTTGCCTAGATAGCAGTATCCTAAAGATGCCCTGTACATCCCTTTCTTTGGCGATCCCACGTGCAACGTAGAGGTTACATAGGAGCATCGTGGAATTCGTCGTAACGGTTTTCATTAAAGCGACAGAAACGTCGGAACGTTCGCCATTCTTGGTATTAAGAGAGCGTCCGCCTTGTGCTTGGTAACGTTGCCGCCAACTACAAATTGCTTGGCTTCTTCCGGAGGAAACGTTGCTTCTGCTTTTCCAAGCTGACTCCCGACCTCCATTCCGGTAATGTACACCTTGTACTGTAATGCTTTCCGCCTTGCTAGAATCAACACTGCTCCTCTTTCTCCTTGATAATTCTACTGGATTATTGGTAGCCTTGTTCGATATGATGGGAAACTCCTAGAATGAGGATGAGTTCGAGATGAAGGAACGGTGGAGGAGCATATAAACCAATGAAATGAGAACAAAAGAAAATCTTATCTTCTTTCGTTCTAGAAGATCCCCTCCATCGCTTTTGGCACTTAGCTGAGTAAAGATTCGGCCTGTCTGTTTGTCAGTATAAGCAGAGGGTTTTAACAGGAGAACTGTGAGGTTGGTTCAACCTGCTTTTCGCGTTGCTAATTTCCTTTGTTTAAAGCTACTGCACATACCACTTGCTATGTACATACTACATACTGTTTACATACTACATTTATGCCGTAATGATCTTGTTCTGCAGTTTAAAGAAAATTATCTTTGGCCTGGAGGGTTAAATCTCTCTCCCCCTCCTGCCCCCTGATCGGTGTTTGATGATTCTTTGTAGAAGCCCACACCCATTTTTTAAGCACTCTTCTCATTAACAAGTTTATTCTCGCTTCATTAATTACAATGGAAAAATTAATTAATTAGTTTTCTTTGACTTCGTTAGACTTCGTGAACTCTAGATGTAATTTAATTGATTGATTAATGAAACGTAAAAGGACTGATGATTGGCTGAGTGCGATTTGCATTGGAAAATTGTAGGTGGAAAATCAATACAACTCTTATTAGTACTAATATGCATGAGTGAAATAAGGTAGTGATGATTTCATCATTGCCAAAGCGGTACTGATTAGAACTGTTAATGGCTCATACACAGATTTATTGTATGTGGGCCGTACTTCTGATAAACATAAATCTATGCAATTGAATGAGTAACTACTTGTTCTTTGTGTAGAGCTTTTTATGTTAAAAGGTTTGTCTCTGGTGAATTACGCTTTTACAAAACTATATATGCATGTAGTCGTAAAAAGCGTAAGTGGAAATTATTGCTGTACTCAAAGGAAGATCTTGTGGCATTCGTAATTCGTAAGGTTCCCCGCGTAATAAAACCTCTCAGTAGTCATAAAAGTTAGTGCCAAATCAAAGTATAATCACGACTTTTCGCTTTTCTGCTTATTGCTATTATGTTACGATGTTACAATTAGGAGCGTTACGGTTTACTAAATCACCGCTATAAGCTCTAACAGTCCCCAAAACGACCATTGCTATATATTCCAAGAGTAATTAAGCAGTCTTCCATAATTAATCGCAAAGAGATGGCGAGTAAACGAATTCGTTATGATGCTTACGACCATTTTCTTTTTCATGCTCATGCTTTTCCCAGGCGACGTAAAAAAATAAATGAACTCTATGAAGTGGAATTGATACTTGTTATAGGCAACAAATGTCTTTCATAAAAAGCATCAATGCTTTCTATATGTTCCTTGAGTCATTTTATTTTTTAGACGTCAATATCATACATTTATGAAGCACTGTAGAATTTAGTTTTATACTGAGAAGAATGGAATTCTACCTTGACTTTGAGATACGCCGTTTAAACTCCTTTGCGAAGTTCGTTAAATCTGAGGACCACCTGAAAACAGAATATTAATTAATACACAGCCGATAATTTTTTATAACAATTTTTTAACATTGACCTCATCTCCCTTCCATTGAAACTCAATGAAATTTTTAATTCATGAAAAATATACAACACGAAGTACATCCATGCGTTCATAATGGTCAAATACAGATATAAGCACGTAAACTGTCGAGAATTTCATCGCATTCTCTCATGGAAGTGGAACAAAAAAGATAGTAAACAACAGAAGGCGAATAAAATTTTGTAGCGAATGCGGTTTTTCAACAAAAAATTGTTCGCGAACATAATAAAATTCATAATCGGTTAAAAAATAAAACGGGTTGTCCAGAAATAGGTTTAATCTCCAAAGGCTGTTACTACATATTCCAATTCCCTTTCGAATGAATTTTGCCTACTTAAGTCTCTCCGGTTAATGTTTCGAGTCAATATTTAGCGAAAGAGTATTCCGGGAGCCAGGATATGTTCCTGAAAACGTTCGACTCGCAAGTAAGAAACCTTTACGAGAATATATACATATATATATATATGTAATCACGTATAAAGTATAGTTTGAGGACCCAGGCGATTAAGGGGCATTCACAATAGCAAGCTAACGTTTTTTTTTTAGCTAAAACCCTCACACATCACAGCATTGAAATTCTAACCTAACCTAACCTAACCTAACGAAACACTTTCTAAGCTCATCACAACTCCGGATGTGTAGCAGTAAAAATAAGTAAACAAATTTGGTGTGACTGTCGCTTTATGGGCCTCAAAACATACGTTATACGGCTATCACTTTGAGACCCGACCCGAAACTATACAATTGTTCTCAAACTAGCGGCTGTATTATTGAAATTGTTCCCAAATTATACTTTAAACATGTATATATTTATATGTATACAAATATACTGTGACGTTATTCCACGTCACAAGTCTGGAATAAATTGACTGTAGTGTTTATCATGCGGGACGTATTGCCGTCCCTTAAGATCGCGTTACGTAAATCACCGGCCAAGAACTCCAGGGTCATAATTATTCTAAATATCGAACATTGGGTTAATTTCTTTTGTAAAACCATTTCATGCGTTACGAATTCGGCCACAATATCCAACATCTTCAAGTCGCTGGAGGAGAATCACCACGAGGCTACAGCTGGGATAGTGGAGAACGATCCAAAATCAATAGACGCCTTCACCCCGCCACCGACGACGCTCGAATTGAGTAGGGAGTCGGCATCGAGGAAGGTATGTATCGCCATGGCCCGTTTCGATCTTCTCGTTACGGCCGGTACCGATGTCCCGAAAACGGAGCATCAACAGTACCGAAGAGGATGGGGAGCAGGAGCTAACCCGGCGTGAGTTTTCGTGAGCTCCGCCTTCTAGCAATCCTGACCTGGTCCGGACGAAGATCACCACAAGAGCAACCTGGACTCCCTGAAACTACGGCGGCGAGCTAGTGACAGTTTTGAAGATCACAGGTCAATCGATTCGACGTGACGTCATACCGCCGGTTTAGACTGCGAACGGGATTTGCTTATTCAAGTTCTGACCGACCTCCGGTGTATCTCATATCAGCGATCACTAATAGACTCCGGCAATTAAATATCGAGTTTGTCGCGTCCTGCTCGTGAAGGGTTATTGGTGATATATCGCGTTGACATTAATTTCCTAAAGTTTATATTTTGAGTCCAGGTGGCATACTTCCATATTTACGCGTAGCAATACTAGTGAGTCATTTTTCCACGACGATGATTGGCCGAAAAGGGCACTACTTTATAATCTGTGACCGTGCCGGTAGCGATCTCGCTGGCGGGGGGGCCTTGGACTTTTGTCCAAGGGGCGAAATCTTTTCCATCTTGGCTCCCGTGCATTGGCACGTCTGGATCCGTTTCTTTTTATTCCTCCCGGTTTCGGCCTAGGAGATGTTCGCGTTTCGCCAGACAGGAAAATATTCCGTGCATTCCGTTATTAATTTCTGTATGTTCGAAATGTATTATTGAGTTTAGACTAATGCCTCGTTGACCCTGGAGAACTGTTGAACGAATCCGTGTTTAACGCGTCTCGTGAATTCACGTATTGTCCTTTCGTTAATTTAAGTTATATATTTTCTGTTTTCGCGTTCTCTCGAATCTTGTGTAACTTTTGTATTAACTATCTTTTCTGTTGCGAATATTCTTAACGTGTCCCGAAGAGGACCTTGTCTCGCGTGATATGTATTTGGTTTCTCGAAATTGTAAAATTATTGTTAATTTTATTTTATTTGAAATCCCAGAATAAAAGGGCCAATGTGTTATGTTTTCTGTTATTAAATTTCATGGGTTCTCAATCTGATTTCTTTTCACTATTTTTTCCTCTATCTCTCCCTTATTTAACATCAGCGTCGACCCAGTCCATCTACTATACCTTTCCATTCCGTTCCTGCCAGTCGGACCTTTTTTCATTTTTTCCGGGGAGTTCCTTTAGGTCTCGTGACGCAACGATGCGTCTGGCGCCCATCCGGTATTTCACTAAATCTATTATAGTTTGTTTCGTATAGCGTAGTCCCAGGAAATTCGGAAAGAGTATCGAGTCAATTGTAAGCGAAAGATCGTGTCGCTCCTTAGAATATCTTTCTATCTTTATTATTATCTCTTATCTTTTTCTTCCGTTACAATACATACATATATGAATGTATACGAATTTTATGGATGTTTAGCATAAATTTGGAGAACGACAAAAAATACTGTATCGAATGCGTCATATTTGAAGAATAAATAAAAATTGTAGTTAGTATATAGTTTACTTTAACAAACCGTATCGATATTCATCCACTTAAAAAGTAATTCGAATAGCGCAGCCTTCGCGGCGAGTTTCAGAGGAACTCAGATCTTTTGTCAACTGCTAATGCAGTATGCGGCTCGCCATTTGTGTCAGCTATTTGCGTGGATGGCAGAAAAGCATATGGTGTTTACGACGCAAATAAATATATAAAATCAAGCTGATCACACTACAGATTCGAGTGTCTAGTAAAGCTTGTTATTCAGTATCCTTTCTGCGGTAATCACATTTTACACACAAGTGTATTGTTTTTATGTTGGAATACGAGGGAATAACAAAACACTTCTAATTAGAAGTGTATAAAAAGTGTTCCTATACAAAGGATAGAGAATAATAAACTTCGTTATACACTTGGATTTCGTAATTCTAACGTTGCGTGGCGCCATCATGAAAATTACTTTTCAAACGTATAGTCGGTCTATGAGTTCAAAGTAATTTTTTTTACATTTTGCAAGCAATGCAATCCTTTGCAAAGCACAAACGGTTTTCTATAGGATAACGTAAATATATGATAAATGAAATATATTTAATGCAAAACTATATCTATGCTATACTTTGCAACAAATATTCGATACAGCCACATGTATACCTTACTAGAGATTTCATATTTTTCAATCTGTCAAAAAAGACACATCGAATTCGTGGGTTGACTATAGAAATAAAAAAGATATACATTTTTTCGTATTAAACGTTACAATTCCACGAAGGAGGTTTATTAAAAGAATATGAAACAAGAAGCATTAGGGGACAGTAAGATTCCCGTTAGTTGCAGTCAAGCCGCTACGGCCGTTTGTATGCGAGCAAGACTTTAATCCGGCCGGAAGAGGACTTCTCGTGCTTATGAGTTCGGTGTACTCTTCAAGGGGCGGAAAATAGCTGGCGAGCAAGAGATGGTAGGAGAAAGCTGTCAAAGTAAGGCAGTTCGTGGAAAACGGATCTTGTTTGGTATGTTGCACAGGGTTAAATTCAACGTTCCTTCGCGCGGCCATAAAGCCACCATCATAAAGCATCGTGCCTGACGAGCGAAGTCCTCCCTTAATCGTTTGTTGTGTTGGCAGCTTTTGGGAAAAGTGCGCTGTCGTCTTGTGCCATAGGCATACAAAGAAATACATTATGTACTGCATTTAGTACAGTGCATGCTCAGCTGATTTTCTGAGTCGAGACAAAATACATTAAGAAAGCATACAGAACTATAGAGAATAGAAATAAGAGCGTGGGAATATGTAATGGTAAAATACTGTGTTCAAAAATTTACATGAATTTATGTGGAAAACTTTATTTTTATTCGCGATTATATATGCGTATATATTTAATAATGTTGATCATTTTGACCGACCGTGTTGCCTTTCTACTCATTTTTATGTTTATACTTTCGTCATTGGCTAACACGGTGCTATCCCTGTATACGACAGCTCTTCTGTTCAGAACGGATAATAAGACTTCCTTGAAATTTCATTTTTAATATCGTCCGAGATTGCACCAAATCGATCTTTTAACCCATCTCCTACCACAAAATGTATCAGGTAGAAAATACAACCTGGTAGATACGACCTGGCAACCTCGTATATCAATATTATACAACATTTTCGTTTCAAATGTTATCACAATTACAGAAAATGAATCATTACATCCAACGCAACGCAACTCCCTTCACCTTTTCGCGTACCAACACCCCGCCATCACCCAGCTAGGAAACGGCCAAACGCCACAACGGAAACGTGCGTTACTTCCAGACTCTTTCCAACGTCCAGGAACCACACCTACACAATAGTACTTTCCCAGAGAGAGAGAGAGAGAGAGAGAGAGAGAGAGAGAGAGAGAAACAACGCTGAGCGGAAAGCCCAGAAACGACTTCGACCCACGGCATTCCACTGTTGCATATGGAAATCGCGCTCCAAGATTCCCTAACAACTGCCTTTCTTTGTTCCCTTTAACTAACCTAACCTAACCTAACCTAACCTAACCTAACCTAACCTAACCAGATAAACCCGAGCACTGCACCGACATAGACACAAATCTGCCCAATTAAAAACTATTAATCAAGGAACCGATTGCATCATCAGTACAATGTACTAAACATTTCATAATTATACTAAACCCAAGACTACGAAACACCTAGTTATGCATTTATATTCTCTCGATACGAGTGTCCATCGATAAGATAATCATCAATCCAAGTCACCTACTGATTAACCTTCCTGCAAACAGTTCCCCTCCTCGAGTCTTGAGACAACAGTGCCACGCCAGTCAATTGTTTTGCGAATCAAATTACTCCTTAGCCGTTTTGATCTAGCTTAGCATCTATCAGCATGACTAGCTAAGCATCTTTACGTTTTGTTAACGAGATTCACATAAGTTGACAAGCACACACGCTACTTTCCAAAATCATTCATCTTCGTGGAAGCATAGTCCTTCTATGAGTTTAATGTGTTTTTTTTAACAGTTGGCAATCAATGCAATATGTAGCCAATCGCACGTGGCTCTGCATACAATTTTGGTTAGAAAGCATGCGCATGCATGGTTTTACACTAAAATCGATTTTATTTTTCCATGTTAGCATGTGTTTCCGTGATTTTATGGAAAGCCATGTGTGATGTATTAAGCATTGCATTATTCGTGAACTTTAAAAAAAAAACACATGAAACTTGTGAACCGATTATACGTTGTTATCTTACGTTTCTGTCGTATAATTTTCATTGTTATTTTATTGGGATTTCGTTATATTAAGCCAACGTATATGTATATATTATTATATTATAGTAGTAGTAGCGGTAGCAGTAGCAGTAGCAGTAGCAATAATAATAGCAATATGTTGTAAATATTTTCTTCTGAAAATGTTATTTTTTTAAGTTTAAATTCTCTACATCAAGTATACAGCCAAAATATATCTTGGAGGTAAACATTGTGTGGATTCTCTGACACTCGTATTTCGCTCAGTTGACGTAATCGGTTGTCTATTCATTAATTACTGAGGTAGAAAATTACCATCAGAGATGAATTGAGCTTGTAACGAAATTTGGCGCTGTAAGACTGCTGTTCAAAGCAGTTAAGATATTGCATACGAAGTTATCAACACTGCACCAGCAGAACGTGTAACGTATATAACAAACTCAGATGAAGTTTTTAACGTAGCAGTTAAATTGATGATGCAGTCAAAAATGGTACCATCATATATCCCGGTTTCACTACAAGCAGTTTAGTGGTCCCAGAATTTTAAATAGCAATAAATCATAGGAATAATCAGTATTAGCTGTCTTTTTGTCTTTAAAACGGAAAAATGGCAAAGATTTATAATTTACTAAATATTTTACTAATATTTACTAAATATTTATAACGACACATGGAGATAAATATATGATGTAGCAATAGATGAGATCTCGTCCTGCATGCACGGACACAAGAAAATGCTATAAATAATTAGTTCGATTATTTTACTTCATAATAATGCTAATAGAGTTTTCTCATTTTTGAGAATTATAGGATGCAGTCCATATACTCAGGCTTGACGCAAACTTCATAGAAGGTTTTAGAGTTAAATGAATCATTGCTGAAATAATTGTGCCATTTTTGCCAACTAGTGAAGTAAACTAAATCATTTATTTAATATTGGATGAATGTAAATCTGTTTTTTCATCATGTAATACAATTAAGTAAACGAATATGAAATCAGCATTATAATTTTAACATCTATTTTGTAACTGATAAAATAGCGGCTACACTGGAAACCACTTAAGGATATTGGAAAGGTTTGACGACCATCTTGAGTTTCTTATCTCAAAAAAGAGATAACATATACCCAAAATTTTGACACGGGCTAGTTGCTCACGAAAAAAATTACATCGCACTTCTGTGCAACAGTGCGATAAATTTGGATAGGGAACGGTAAAGGTTTTGTCGGGTCTCCATGACAGATCCGTAGACTATCATTTTCAAGATTTAGTTATATTTTACATATCTTATAAGAAATAATTAAAAATTTGGCTCTGCAGGGAAAGACATTTTATCGGATAATGCTTGAATTTTTGGTAATAAATAAATTGATAGCACTTTCTGTGGAGAGATTTTTGGGTACGAAGTTTCCTCGCTTTCAGTCTCATCCGCGTGACAACTCACCTAACCAAATAGCATGTTCCATTCCCCCTAAACGAAATTCATCAGCAGGTCATTAAACAATTTCAACTTTCAGAACACTACACCATGATATTGCTCAACTGAAACACTGAGGATCTAAACTAGGTTTGGTTGGAGCTTGATACCTCTATTTTCTATATTAGATATATTTTTATCCCATAATATACAATTGGTTACTTATGCTTTAAAATGAACATGACTAATTCATCAGAGCTCCAATATTTCTATCAAACTAAACACATTAGAGATGTATGGCAAAAGATGATATTATATGTAGGAATGGGCCCCGAGCCTGGCTTGCTACGGGCCTGGCGATGGCAGTCGAGTCGTGGGGTCATGTGACTGCAGCTGAGCAGCAGAGAGGGGGAACTACGGGCCAATTGGGATTTAGACTCTCAACGAGGGTGTTCGTTTTGTATAATAAACATTCTTGTGATTCCTAAAGTTGCAGTCCGTCATTTCACGCTCCCCTCGGAAAAGATCCCTACATTATATAAAATAAGTAAACGAAATAACTAATGGTTATATAAAAGAATCTTAGAAACAAATTACAATAATTGTACCAGAATATCTTTGATTCTCGATTATATAATTTACAAAAATTTTAGGTTATAAAAATCCTTACGAACAAACATAATCGTACTGTTAAGCGAATGAAACGTATACAGAAGATATAATGATAAATATTTTAATAAAGAAAAAAAAAGTTCTTATCGTCAACGTCATTATACAGACTGCTTATAAACAGCCGCAAGCACAAAAAGTTACCTCATAGGGGATTCATAATGGCTATATATTCGCATAATAAAGTGAAGCTGAAAGAAATTAAAACTTTGCCCCTTAGCGCATTGCCAAAGTGTCTCGTTACTTCTCCAGGCGGAACTGTTTAGCGTGACTTTTCTTTAAGGAGTTGAAAAAATGGCCGTAATATCGAAAATAACAAGCTGCAGATAGTGAAATGAGAAAGTCCGATAATAATTCAACTTCTATTTCTTTGAAGAATCAGTAGTACATTCGCATCTGAAAACTTCCATTTAACACGCAAAGAATCTTCCTGCTCCACATTGATTGTTGTTTTCGTTTGAAAGGCGCTTCTTTCTAACCTTCCATTACCTATTGAAATCGCCATCAACAGCATACACATACCCTTCTTTACTTGCAATATTGCATTCCTTAGCCGCTTCGCTAAACACTATCGCGATCCATTAAATTATTACAATAACTCCATCATTCTGCATAGCAAGCAAGCATCACGTTATTCCCTTTTGCTAAAGATGCAATATAAAATGTATATGAAAAAAATTGCGTAATATACTAATTAAAAATGACAACATGTGAAGACAATACAATGCAGACTATGAAAATATAAATTTATTTACATTGTATAATTTTTAATGAACTTAAATAGACGTGTGCATATTAATGCAGAAAATACCTGGGAATGGATATTCTTCATATGTATGAGTAGTATACAATCTATGTATAGTAAACTTCATTATTTGTTAGAATCTCATAATAATAGAATAATTTAATAATGATAATAGTTACATACGAATATCAATATAATGATAATAATTTTTTACCAAAAACAAGTCATGCAAAATTATTTTATTGTACACGAAGAAATTCACAGCTCTTACAAAACTTGTCGTCCAACAACGATAAAAACTTACAAAATGAATAAGTATATTGACATGAAGTTAAACCACTATAAAATTCTCCTTTACCGTTAAATATCGAGGATATTTGTGCGTCCTTGTCTCCTCTGGATATTTCTTACTACTCAAAGTTATTGATACACAGCTCTTTTTGGTAACGCAAATAAGCACATAAATTTTTTCAAAGTCAATACATTGATCCCCAAAGGCTATCAAAAGGTAGCGCGAACTTTTCAACGCCCATAAATTTTTCATGCTGATAGAATTTTGCAAATGCTTCATATTTTTGCGATAAGGGATCAGCATGGCCCATAGCCAATCGGCGATAGAGCAAGTCGTTTTTGTGCAAAGTGTGCAAAAGATGCACGTTCCCTCGGGAATCTCGAACTATGCGAATATAAGGTGGGGTTTGAGTGAATGAGCAGCAAAGAGGTGAAGGGAGAAAATGATAAGGCATGAGACCGGAGAGAAGAATAACTTTGTATGGATTTCCGTTAGTTATCTTGATCGTGATGTCGTGGACCGATATATCGTCTCATTGGGACTTTGGCAGGGTAACTTGCCGTTCGAGATACCGGCTACTCAGCCATAAACCTCGAAACTTATATCGGCTTATTTATGGGCGAAGCTACTGCCTCCCTTAGGGTCTTGATTGTGAGACAATGTTATCGGGATTGCACTTCGTACTAGGACACCCTAGGGATTAACAGCTTCGTTAAATCACCCTTCTGAGGGAATAGTCACAGGACAAAAATCCACCGCAGTTCATCTGATATTTTGTGCAATCAGTCTACCGCAGTAAAATATCTACCCGTGAATTGGTGGAGCATCGTAACGAGAAACCATAAATATCAGGTCAAACACGTTTTCCGGGAAGCACGACTGTTTGAATTGATGATACTTTCTGTAAACTTCAACCCATGCGGTTAAGCAGTTCACTAAGAATTTTGTTCACTCAGAATCTGGAACTATAATACATATTACTGTGCAATTGCATAAGACAAAGAATAAAGTATCTGCAAGAATCGTTGATTATATTACAGGCATGGAGAATATAAAATATCGTTAAAAAAAAAGGAGAAAATAAAATGTATAAAACTCTTTGTTTGCTAGGGATGTACTCGAGAATCCTTGTTCTCATAGATACTTTACTTATTGCAGTGAAATCTCGCACGTAATTTACGTAACTCCCAAATACAAGTATCTGGAGACTGTGGTTAACGATTTCAGACTAGAGAAGTCAGTATCAAGCTTTATCTTCTTCTCTGGCTACGTTTACATTACCCGTTTTGCTGCTATCTATACTTCCTTCCTCCGATTATTCTTTATTTTTCTCATTTTCTTTAATTCCCTCGTCTGCTTCATCTTCTTTCCTTGCTTTACTATCCCTATCACTATTGCTATCTATACTCATTCCTTGAAGTAGACGTTATTTCCAGGGGCGCCATTTTAAATTGCGGGAGCTTTGCTCTTAGTCTAGGACTTTCTCTGGCGCGGTGCTTTCTCTGCTCTCTCCATCGCGAACAGCCTGTAAAACCATTCTGATACTCTGCAGCGATTAGCTTACTACCCCTTGGCATAGTGTTGTAGAAATCTCATCTTTCCTGGAGTTTCTCAGAACTGAAATAGAGATTTTGCAAACTCTTGTGAGCCATCGTCTTCTCAGGATTTTATTTTCTCCTTCACTTCCGTCATAATCCATTTCCATTTTCTACTATTGCGCTTATACTTACTCAAAGCAATATACGTTTCTTGACGAGAGGGTGATGGATAACCCAACAAAAATTCAAAAATATCGTAACATTTTATAAGCAAAAATCTCAACTCAGGTTTGAAAAAATTTTATCTGAGTAAAACTGTTTTTAAGTAAATGTTATTTCTGATAAAGCTAAAAATTGATTTTAACACATTTAAAATCCTCGGAAATAATTTAGCACATAAAAAGTTTAATTGTATAGAGTGCAAATTCTCTGAACTATTTAATGCTTGATGTATGACTTTTTTTAAAAACTAATTATGTCATGATACTAGCGTTCAGAAAATCGTTTAGCTTCACACGCAAAAGATCGGACTACCCATTGTCATTCGTGGTTCTAACCGTTAGAGTATTAGATTCAGTGTAATATTCGTAATGTGCTTTAGGTATGGATTCGTTATTACATACGCTAGGGAACAAGCTGGATCGGTTGACGGACAAAATTGAGCTGCATAAACTAGTCTTTTCCACATTTTAGTAACGCGTCTACTCGACATTTTCTGTCCCACAAAATTCTTTTCTCCTTAACTTCACACATAGTCAGGCTTTGTAACTCAATATTAAAATCTCTATTTCGAATTTCTCATTTACTCAACCAAGCAACCACTGTAAGTAATAATCATTTATTGAAGCTTACTGATTTATTTATAACAATATATCGCAAATCCGAATTTCCTCGCGTATTGAACTTTTATTATCCATCCGTATGCATTTCAAAGAATATCACTCCACATTGAAATATCAAGGGGTGTTTCAACACCTTAAACGAGAAGCGAACCCACCATTGAATGTACCGCTCGGCATTTGCTCAAATTTTATTCACGTTACCTCTGTTCGTTTTTTTTTTTTGGTTACATCTAAATTTCTATTATCAAATTTAAAGGCCTCGCTAATCACTACGGCCTACGTAACAACATATTTCATGTTTTTATTTCATGAATATCAAAATAATTTAAACAATTTTCTGTCTCAATCGTACATGTCTACGTGGTTAGTAAGGAACGAACTTCGAAAATTGTCTATGACCTAGATTATTTGGCGTAAACAGTGGCTAAACAGGACATGCGTTACGTTTCTGGATCGGGCGCTAGGTAGTTTCCTAGCTAGCACTTCGATAGAAGTATGGAAAACTAGCTTGGACCCGGTTAGGGCCCATATACAATTTCTACTGTAGGTTAGGTTAATATTATTGTAAAATGATTTTATTCGTCTCGTACCTGGTCACCATCACGCTGAGGAATTTCCAAAAACCAGTCTCCATATCGGAGGAAGGAAGCCGCCATCGGTTATGCAAGGAATAGTGTAGGGCAGTCACAGACAACCGACGCCTCCACTCCGCAGTCGACGACTCCCGAATTGAGTAAGGGGTAAGGGTAAGGATGCAATTTATCCTACAATTCATGTGCATAAGATAAATAAATCGTGATAGAAATAATATAAAACTCAAAGTTGTATACTATATCAGTTAATCACGTAACACTTTTTCCATGTATTGAGGATTATACAATATAGTGCACGATAACATTTCATACAATCAAATAGCAATAATCTTACAATTACAGAAATTACAGAAATTATTATGATCATTACTGTGAATTATAGTAACTACAACAACCTTTGTATGTATCAGATAACATTAACGTATCATTGGAAAAACTTAAAATTCATAGTTACAGGAACTGTATGAAAACTGTAAACGTATTTTTTACAGAACAATATTTACTTGCATTAAAAGCATTTCAAACATGTAATTGTAACATTATAAAAACGGAACGTTAAACATTTATTTTACTAATCACGTATGCAATGTTTATGATTCACTTGAACCTTCGGGTATATGAATGTTTCTGCATATTGATATTTTTTGGGACCTTCAATTGATTTGGTGGAAAGATTTTTCCTTACCGAGGGAGACTGAGAAATTGGTTAAATACACATTGCATATATATTACTAAAAAAAAAGAAATATTTTACATATATTTTATATATTATTATACACATATATTAAACACTGTGACGACACTTTTTGACGGTGACGCACAAATAAATGGCACCGCGAGAAATAATTAATGAAATACTAAATTATTGGGCGCCAGGTATAACCAGAGTTACACAGCTGTCTCCTAAGGACACCCTGGCCAGCTCTTGTGCGGTGGGGTCCTGGGTCTGGGAGACAATATTCAAAATCTGAAAATTAGGGAGGTTCACTCTAAAAACTACTGAAAACGACAAATTATCGGAACCAAAATCCAGGGACGGATCTGATTTATTTTAAATAGAAAATTGAACAAGATGGTGAAATACAAATGACAAATACAGAAAACAGATCGAGATGATGCAGAACACACTGGGATATTTACCCAAACGATATTATACAATAATGTTCCCGCTGGAACAACGCAACATACGATACGATATATTAAACGATACGGTAACGATAATAAACGGTACGATATTGACTCACGCACCCATGTGTCAGGGAGACGATTCCGCGAGACGTGGACTGAACGGTTAGACACAAAACCGGAAGGATTGAAATACTTAAATGAGAGACCGATCTCCTGTTTGTCACCGGATTAGCTATCCTTGGACCCTTAGTGGTCAGGAAAGCGCAGGATGACGCGTAAGAGTACGTCGAACAGAAAAGATCGGTTGATCCCGTGAATTGAAAAGTAGCCAAAATATCCCTGAGCGTCACTCACCGTTGTCCAGTAGCTCCTACTATATCCAGGAACACCCTCTCCTGATTTATAGTCCCTCGAACGGATCACGATACGATACAGTAAATACAAAATTCGGTAGAAAACGATAGCACGTCTATCCCTGAGTTAGGCCACGCCGTGAGTGACGCTACAAATTTCCAAAATCGGGAACCTTCCTGAGAGCGCGCTGTAATACCACCCCCTAGTCCAATCAGGTTCGCTGTTACATGGGCTCCGCTAGCCAGCTCGCGATCTTCAATTGTTTTAACGATCCCGGTAAAATAGATCCTGGCATCTTGCTATGTTAGGATGGCTGCAGTGCCGTTTCCGGAAGACGGGAATCACATCCACCTCTTCTCCCTCGATATTCGGCTTCCCGCCGCGTCTGCAACTCCTATATGCCCTCTGCTTCTGAAGACGCTCGCCGCTGGCTTCGCGTAGTCGAGCCACCAGGTTGTGTGCTCCGGTCTTGACGTCACCTCTCCTCGCAGCGCTCCGCCAGGCTCGTAGTTGGCTCTCTCTCGGGCCCCGTCTCAATACAAATTGTGTCGAATCCTCTCGGATCCGCTTAATGAACTCAAAAACAAACGAAACGTTCCCCACGGGGAAATAAATACAAATTCTTAAAATAAAAATCAGTCCAACGCCACGCGAAACGCTCCGTAACTCATCCGGCCCCACGACGTAGCCGAATTCGCCTAATTTTGTGACGTGCATCAAAATGCCACGTCACAACTCCTCCCCCCTTAGATTCCGCCTAATGGGATGAGCGAAGCTCAAGGAGATGGCTTTTTATGTGCACCCTACTTCTAATATTACGTGCACGATCCAACCTCTGATCCGGGCCAGCTGGTCTCCATGGATCCTTCGAAATTCTACATCGCGGACCTGTCATTGAGTCTTGGAATCGTTCCCCATAACACACGGTATCGAACACTACGCAAAACTAATGTAATCTTACTCATCTAAACGCCTGAGTAACATACCCAAAAGCAAATTATAAATAAACGAAACTAAAACGCAACAGAAGCGTTCATTTAACTCATAAATACCCTTCTTCATTAGTTATCCTCTAAGATCGCTTCCTTGTTCTTGGATGAGACGAGATCACACCAAATTGAGTATGTTCGTGCCCATGCACGCCTATTTGGTGTCCCCCTAAGACTCGTCTCTCCAAGTAAGTAGTTCTCAGAGCCAGTTTCATCACGACTAACTTCTCCGACTGAACACTTCCGGTTTCACCCGTCTCAGTAATTCCGTTGCAAGGATCATCTTTTATAATCGGACGCCGCTGCGCCCTATCAAATGAAAATTCGACTCTCGGCGCTATCGCGAAATTCCATGTATCACGATTCCTGTGCAAGTCGATTCCGAACTTTCTAATACAATCGATACCTAAAACACATTCTGACGATAAGGAAGGAACAATTCTCACCACGAGCTCCTGGACCACTCCCTTAAGCTCGATTTCTAACCCGACCTCCCCGGTAACTTCAGCTGTATGACCGTCTGCCATCTTGATGGATCTGAACTGTGGCTCTACTATGCTTTTACCTGCCTCTCTCGCAATGCTATTTCCTGCTTGCCCTAAGAAAGTTCTTGCCGATCCTGGATCTACGAGTGCGTGCACCAATTGCCCTCCCACTTTGACATCCAAGAACCAACGCGATCCCGATTCCATGCTTTGAATTGGACCGCACGTGGTAACTGGTCCAGTAGGAAGCGTCTCAGCACGCCCTGAAGAAGGAATAAAGACCTCCATGCGCCTTCCAGTTTGCTCCTCGTAGATCTTCCCTGAGCATTTGGAACATTGCTTCACTGTGGTTCCCTGGGCTCCGCAACGGTAGCAAAATCTGGATCTTTTCTTCTTGCAATTTGAGTATCCATGTCCTGTCTCTCCACAGTTCCAACAACCTGCATTTCTAGACGAATTGACACTCTTTGTAGTCACCGCACTGGGCGACCTCTCGGTGTCAGAGCCGGACTCCTCTGAGTTCTTCTTTGTCGGCTCCTTACTTTGTCTCTTCCGGGAGTTCCTTGACAAATCCTTCCCCTTGGCTCCCACCAACGATCTCAGATGGGTAATCGTTGCCAGCTGATCTGCGATTTCCTGCCGCATCCTCACAATCTCAGCACTGAGAAATTCGCTGGATCCTATCGAAGTTGGAGATGGAATCTGCTCTTCCACTTCCAAAATACTTTTTAAAGGTACGATTGAAGCTACCTCTTCCTTATGTGTCTCAGACCCCATCCTCTTCTTGAAAGAGTCCTCTCGATATGCCAGTTCCGGAACCAAACTCTGTTCCGGAGCCGGTGGTGGTCTAAACAACTTGGCCTCTTCAAAGGATCTCTCTCGTTCACTGGCCAAATCACACAACTGCTTGAAATTTTGAAATTCTCTTCGTCGAAATCCCAGCCGTAATAGTGGCAGCATATTACGATAAGCCCTGTTCAATTGCTCCTCTAATGTGCAAGGCCTATGTAGGAGAGCATACAAGCTTCGGAGACATACCAGGTATGCTTTTACTGGCTCGTGTTCTCCTTGAGTACGTTGTCGAATTTCATCTTCGAGTTGCCACTGGAATTCTTCTTGTTCGAACTGTCTTCGCAAAGCGCTGGTAAAATCCGCAACGGTCCTCCATTGATGACTTTCAATTCGATACCACTGCAAGGCTGTTCCCGAAAGAATTAATGGCAACGCCTTCAACAAATCTGCATCCGACATGGGCGTATATCTTCGGCATTCTTGTAGCTGAATCAAGAATTCTTCCAGATTTTCCTCGGAAGCGCCAGAAAATTTTAAATTCCATTCTCGTATTCTCTTGACGTAATTCTGGATGCCATGCGTGTCCACTGTCGTAAGCATTGTCTTCGGAACACTTCCTTGATGTTCTGTCGTAGCATAAATCGGTTCCGTTGTCCCAATTGGATTGCCAGCGTACGAAGATAATCTCGGAACCCTTTCAAGATTCTCTGAAGTCTGATACGGTACCGAATGATATGAACGACTCTCAAACCTCGAAGATACTAATGCGGGTCTATCAAAGTAACTCCTAACCTGAGCTTCTTCTACTCTCGAAGTTATATTCCGAGAAACTGTCACTACATTCGTCGTCGCCGTTGACGTAACACAACTAGACGGGATTTCTGTCAAATAGTCGCTCTCCTCGAAAACTAACCTCTGTTTCACAGGAATGACAGACGCTTCATCTTCAGGTCCCCAATGCGTAATTTCCCCTGAAATTCGACGCGAATATCGACGCAGTCGATCCCGAAGAATAGTTACCGATCCCTCTGTCGATAACTGTAGCGCGGCCAACGACCTGAACAGCTGATCCCCCATGATCGGGGTGAGCGTCGCTTCCCCTACTCTGTCATTCACCATCTCGATCGTCACTTGTTAGCTTCCAGAATTTTCGAAACTTACACAGTCAGAACTTCACACCGTCAAGGGCCGAGCCCACGCGATCGGTGTGTGTGAACCTCCGCTTAACTACAATGTTGCAGGGTCTTCTAACATCGCCTGCATTACCCCGAACAAAAAAACTAATAAAATTCCTTCAACGTGGCTCCACGTCGAGCGCCAATCTTGTGACGACGAAGTCACACATGAAAGCACGACGTGGTCCACAACAAATTTTCTAAATCCAAGTTTTTCAACGCTGCCCCACGTTGGGCGCCAATTTTGTGACGACACTTTTTGACGGTGACGCACAAATAAATGGCACCGCGAGAAATAATTAATGAAATACTAAATTATTGGGCGCCAGGTATAACCAGAGTTACACAGCTGTCTCCTAAGGACACCCTGGCCAGCTCTTGTGCGGTGGGGTCCTGGGTCTGGGAGACAATATTCAAAATCTGAAAATTAGGGAGGTTCACTCTAAAAACTACTGAAAACGACAAATTATCGGAACCAAAATCCAGGGACGGATCTGATTTATTTTAAATAGAAAATTGAACAAGATGGTGAAATACAAATGACAAATACAGAAAACAGATCGAGATGATGCAGAACACACTGGGATATTTACCCAAACGATATTATACAATAATGTTCCCGCTGGAACAACGCAACATACGATACGATATATTAAACGATACGGTAACGATAATAAACGGTACGATATTGACTCACGCACCCATGTGTCAGGGAGACGATTCCGCGAGACGTGGACTGAACGGTTAGACACAAAACCGGAAGGATTGAAATACTTAAATGAGAGACCGATCTCCTGTTTGTCACCGGATTAGCTATCCTTGGACCCTTAGTGGTCAGGAAAGCGCAGGATGACGCGTAAGAGTACGTCGAACAGAAAAGATCGGTTGATCCCGTGAATTGAAAAGTAGCCAAAATATCCCTGAGCGTCACTCACCGTTGTCCAGTAGCTCCTACTATATCCAGGAACACCCTCTCCTGATTTATAGTCCCTCGAACGGATCACGATACGATACAGTAAATACAAAATTCGGTAGAAAACGATAGCACGTCTATCCCTGAGTTAGGCCACGCCGTGAGTGACGCTACAAATTTCCAAAATCGGGAACCTTCCTGAGAGCGCGCTGTAATACCACCCCCTAGTCCAATCAGGTTCGCTGTTACATGGGCTCCGCTAGCCAGCTCGCGATCTTCAATTGTTTTAACGATCCCGGTAAAATAGATCCTGGCATCTTGCTATGTTAGGATGGCTGCAGTGCCGTTTCCGGAAGACGGGAATCACATCCACCTCTTCTCCCTCGATATTCGGCTTCCCGCCGCGTCTGCAACTCCTATATGCCCTCTGCTTCTGAAGACGCTCGCCGCTGGCTTCGCGTAGTCGAGCCACCAGGTTGTGTGCTCCGGTCTTGACGTCACCTCTCCTCGCAGCGCTCCGCCAGGCTCGTAGTTGGCTCTCTCTCGGGCCCCGTCTCAATACAAATTGTGTCGAATCCTCTCGGATCCGCTTAATGAACTCAAAAACAAACGAAACGTTCCCCACGGGGAAATAAATACAAATTCTTAAAATAAAAATCAGTCCAACGCCACGCGAAACGCTCCGTAACTCATCCGGCCCCACGACGTAGCCGAATTCGCCTAATTTTGTGACGTGCATCAAAATGCCACGTCACAACACATACAACACTTACTTGCAAAAGAAAATAACGGACTTTAGCCATGCTGAGCCTACATTCTCTTATACATTGTTATGCCGTCATGAGTTCTTTAGGATCACAAATAAATAATTGCACCGATTTGGAATTATATAGAGAACTATTATGGTTTATTGAAGTTGGTATATAATGTAAATACTAAGGTCACACAAATCTAATGGGAGTAGGCACAATGATACTAATTATTGCCAACTATGAATTACGCTCCAGGACTTCACTCTTAGCTAGGAACTTTGCGAGTGACCGCTGTGGCTCACAAGGTGTCTCTCATCGCTTTATCTTAACGCCTTATGCATAGGGTCAGCATTCGTCTAATGCTGACTTTGCGTCTGGAGATTAATTATACGACGAATCCTATCGTGAGGCATAACAACATATAATAATCAAGCTCTTCCTCAACCGCTTGCGAGTAAATTACAAAACTGGTCATCTAGTCATGTTGGATTGAAATATTTATATTATACAGATGTATATTATGTACTATTCATACCTTGCTAGTTACTACAGATATAATTATTGTACTATTCTAATTTACATTATTATAAGTGTTATTATATTATGACCATAAATATACAAAATTATTATAATTTTAATAGTTACAACCTTAATATAATAGGTATAACTTTGCGCAAGCAGTTCCGCGTTTCGCTTACCATACTGTATAGTAATTTAAATCAACGTTATTAGTTATCATTTTATAAGGCATTTTTACTAATTATAATAATATTTGCAGGTAATTTACTCATTAAAACCGTTATATTTGTACCTTAAGGAAAATAAAGTCTTTAGAACTATATAGAAATCGGTAGTCAATATTATGTTAGCGTATACAAGTGATGTGGATTAAGCATCATTGTAATTTACAGTTAATATAGATATTTGCGTGTAGATTTATAATCATTGAAACTAATATTGAGAAGTATACTATAAATATAGTCAGGTCATGTATAGGTATCGGTAGCTACACCCGTATGGTAAAGATAACTATAATATTATTGCGTTTACTATAATCATGTTTCTCACAACTATAAAATTTCAACTGTGGTATTTCGTAATGATTACATCGTGTTTTGTTCTAAGTATATCGATGTCTCATGAAAGGCACATCGACGCATCGAAGAGGAAAGGAGTGTTCGGCCCTGATGGCGCCTTGGAGGACAGATAGCTTCGGTTTTCATACTTAAGGGTGTTTGGACCAGCGAGGTACTTCGACAGATATGTCTGGTATGTACATGTTAACCAATTTTATGAGACTGGAAAGGACTGCAAGTCTTCGCTGACTAGCCAGCGCCTTTTTTCCGTGCATTGCGTAAACAGAAAACCGAAGGCCTTTGTCCATGGCAATTTCAAACACAGGGCCTTATTCCAAGAAAGAGTCTAGGCATGGCATGCAGAGGACTACCCCCTCCCCTGTTCCTAAAAATTTCGTCCACGAGTATCTTTTAAAAATTTGGTATAGAGTTAGTTACACTTCAGCTTCCCCTAAGAACAGATCACTGTACAAACATTAAATAAAAAAGAGAAATACATCAAACCAATCAAATACTCATTCCAAATTGGTTGTCATTATAATTAAATTTAAACCAGTTGGCGGAGTTCACGTTCCTCTTCCGACGCAATTTTACATTTTGGTCCTTCGAGCCGGATTTTATCCGTGAAAACTTAATACAGTGAAAAGGTGGAGAAGCCGTATAACTCCGGCAGTGCACCGTAAGGCACGAATTCAGTAGTTGCTAGTGGGTATAGTTCTGGTACGTGAAAGGTGCACACAAGGTGAAACAGCATCGCATCGTACAACATCTGCCTATAGCCAGGCCATCAGAAACGGTAAGCTTGCTAAATTTGAATCGTCAAGTTCCAATTCTATCCTTTCCACTCGCAAATCCTAAGATTTTGATCACGATGATGAATGAAATGACTACTGAACAACGTAAAGAACGTCGTGATTACTTAGTACGATTCCGCGGGCAAATCAAGAGTAGAATTACCAAACTAACAAATTACTTAGAAAAATCAGGTTTATACGCCGACATAACGACCGTAGACCAGAAACTAGAAAAGATACAAAAGGATTATGGTCAATTACACCAGGTCCAAGAAGAATTAACTACACTCGAACCTGAAGTGGATCACGAGTCAATTGGAGAAGGTCTTGAATTTGATCATGCAGACCTCATGGTCTTAATTCGGAAATTGAAAAATCCAAGGTCAACATCCAATGAGCACACTCCGAATGGGGGAGGTGGATCATCAACTGTCTCTCACGGTTTAACCACGGATTATATCACGAAGTTCCCTAAGATTGAACTCAAAAAATTTGACGGATGTCTCGAAAAATGGCGCGCGTATAGAGATTGGTTTATTTCCACGATTCACAACCGGGAAGGCTTATCAGATGCGAATCGCTTAGATTATCTTCAATCGACATTGATAGGTGAAGCAGCAAAGACAATTGAAGCATTCGAGCCGACCGATGACAATTACGGGCAGGCATGGAAGCTCCTTGAACAAACGTTTGATAACAAAAGAGTCTTGATTCTTCGACATCTCACGGTACTCCTGGAAACACCAGCCATGAAGAAGAACTCGGCAGATGAAATAAGACGATTATTGAATCGTGTGCAGACTCATATTCTAGCCATGAAGGCTCTTGGAGAGAAGGTGGAGCAATGGAATGCGCCTCTCGTGCATCTTATTTACACCAGACTCGACAAGGATACGGCCCGAGAATGGAACAGGAAATTAGAGGGCACAGACATGACGGAATACGAGACTCTCATTGCGTTTTTGCGAGAAGAAGCGATTCGAATCGCTCCCATGACAACCACAGTAGTAACATCACAGGTTAGTAGTAATAATGCAATCAAACAAAGGGGTGGTGGAGGAAAAATTACCGCCCAACGCGTACAGACGTTTCTCACAACAGCAGAGACAAGCTGTCCTGTCTGCAAGAATGGCCATAAATTACCGAAATGCGAGACGTTCATGGCACTATCGACCCTTGATCGGATTCAAACCACCAGAAAGGCCTCGTTGTGCCTAAACTGCTTACAAGGGCACCATAAAACCCGCCACTGTAAATCAGCTCCTTGCTCGATCTGTAAAAAACGGCACAACACAATGTTGCACTTGACCGCAGAAGAACTCCCGGCGATGTATAATCTGACTCAAGAATCATCAGAACCTGAGAAGTCAGAATGACTATCGCAGGGATTGGCCGAATCGACAAGTGCAACTACGACTCTCGTAGCCATGGTTCCTACTAGAGACATGATTGTCACAGCAAGTGTCAACGTGGCCAACTGTGATAAACAAATACAAACTTGTCGCGCGGTGTTGGACACAGGATCCAGTTCTAACTTCATCACAGAGAGAATCGCGAAGAAGTTGAATTTACCTTTAAAGAACTTTAAAATTCCTGTAGTCGCCATTGACAACACGCAAACCGCGACAAACTATTTAACAACAGCGACGATTCGATCGCGAATAAACGGGTACTCGAGGACATTGAATTTTCTGACGGTGAAAACTATTGGAGCACTACATCCAGCAGAGCCGATCAACAGAAATCTTCTCCAGATACCCAAGAATATCATATTAGCCGATCCAGCCTTTGACCAGCCAGCACCAGTAGACATGTTGCTAAGCGCTGGCACAACGTTATCGTTAATGTGCCAAGGTCAAATAACGCTAAACGCTCCTCAAGATCCCGATTTAATTCTTCAAAAGACACAATTGGGATGGATCATTGGAGAAAGCACATTGGCAAGTCCATCGCAGAGCTTCAAGCAATGCTATATCACCAATGCAATACCCGATATAAGCAAATTCTGGGAAATAGAAGATATGCCAAATACGCAACGTCTCTCCCAAGAAGAACAAGCCTGCGAAGAGCATTTCAAAGTTCACACCACAAGGAATAAGAATGGCAGGTACGTAGTCGCACTCCCATTCAACGAGACAAGGGACAACCTCGGAAATTCCAGGTCAATGGCAATAAAAAGGTTCAATGCCCTTGAAAGGAAGTTAAAAAAGAACCCAGACCTCAGTAAGCAGTACAATGCAGTACTTCAAGAATATCTGGACTTGGGACATATGTCGGAAGTGCAAGGGGATAACCCAGAAAAGGGTTTCTACCTGCCGCATCATGCGGTGATCAAGGCATCTAGCCTGACAACCAAGGTTCGAGTGGTTTTCGATGGCTCAGCTCAATCCACCACGGGAGTATCCTTAAATGATACATTGATGGTTGGTCCAAAAATTCAAGATGACATCTTTTTTCTGCTAATGCGATTTCGTACTCACGCGTACGTGTTAACAGGGGATATTGAGAAGATGTATCGTCAATTCGCAGTCCGCGAGGAAGATCGAAAATATCAAAGGATTATTTGGCGAAACCACAGACAAGAGATGGCTACGTATGAGCTCAACACCGTGACATTTGGCACATCCTCAGCCCCATTTCAAGCTATTAGATGCATTCATCAGCTGACGGAGGACGAAGGGAATAAATACCCGATAGCCGCTGCGGTGCTTACGAAGGATTTATACGTAGATGACCTGCTTACCGGTTCCGACGATATAGCAAGCACATTACAAATTCGAGATGAGGTCACCAACATGCTGAAAACAGCAGGTCTCCATATTCATCAGTGGGCTTCCAATGACCCCAGACTGTTGCAAGGGCTACCCAAAGCAAGTGTCAATTTACAACTGACCATGGCAAAGGATACCACCATAAAAACATTGGGAATACACTGGAACTCACAAAACGATAGTATCATCTATACTGTGAAACCAATAAAAATTCCGCAAAGGGTCACCAAACGAAACATTCTGTCTGAAACGGCAAAAATTTTTGATCCTATGGGTTTATTGGGCCCCGTAATAGTCAAGGCAAAAATGATGATACAAAGACTCTGGCAAGAAAGACTCGACTGGGACGAATCGATCCCACTAAGCATGCAAACTGAGTGGATAACTTTCGCATCTCAACTTCCTCACCTCAACCAGCTAGCGTTCCCTAGATTGGCAACCGCAAAAAATGCTCACAGAATCCAGTTACATGGATTCTGTGACGCGAGCTTACGAGCATATGGAGCGTGTATTTATATTCGCACGATTGATAAGGCAGAACAAATACACACGCAACTCTTGTGCGCAAAGTCTCGGATCGCTCCAAGGAAAACAACGATCACAATTCCGCGGTTGGAATTATGCGCCGCTCTACTGCTGTCGGACCTTTATACTTCTGTCCAACAAGCGATTCAGTACAATTTCGAAAGCGTACAGTTCTGGTCGGACTCCATGGTGGTACTATATTGGATCAACACGCCGCCACATAAGTTACTGCCATATGTAGCCAATCGCGTATCAGGAATTATAACAAAAACAGACAGCAGGTCCTGGAGACACGTTAGTACTAAAGACAATCCTGCAGACCGTATCTCTCGCGGATTGTCGCCTGAGGAATTTATTCAGCCTTCTAACTGGAAAACTGGACCTTCATGGTTGAGTAAAAAAGAAAACATGTGGCCAGTCAGCAAGCTATCGATTCCTTTGGAAAATCCAGAGCAAAGGAAGACCTGCTGCCTCCTCTTGACTCCCACCAAAAATGAGTTTCTGGAGAGATACTCAAATTTCGTAACGCTACAACGAGTCACCGCTTATTGTCTAAGATTCAAGGAAAGGGGCAAAGCGCGTGGTCCCATCAACATTCAGGAACTCAACCAAGCGCATGATCGAATCATTAAGATCTTGCAAGTTGCTTCCTTTCCCAATGAAATCAGAGATCTCGGAAAGGGAACCTCCGTTCACCAACAGAGCAAGCTGAAGCGACTAGACCCATTCCTTGATCCGCAGGGATTGATTCGAGTCGGCGGTCGACTGAAGCATGCGAGCATCCCATATGCTCAACAACATCCGCTTATCTTACCAAAGGGAAATCATATCACCACACTCATCATTCGGAAAGAACACATGGTCAATTACCATGCAGGGGCTCAAACCACGCTATACTCTCTGAGACGGCGATATTGGTTGATTGACGGGCGAAATGAAGTCCGAAGAATTATCAGAGGATGTACAAGATGCAGAGAGGTAAAACCTCCAATGATTCAAACAATCATGGGCAATCTTCCTAAGGTTCGGATCACAGAAGCAAGGCCATTCTGCAACGTGGGAATAGATTACTGTGGACCCTTCTACATCAAGGAGAAGAAACTTCGAAATCGAAACCGCGTCAAGGTCTGGGTCGCGGTATTCATCTGTATGGTCGTCAAGGCTGTACATTTAGAAGTGGTGAGCGATCTGACCACCGAAGGATTCATCGCCTCTTTAAAAAGATTCATTGCGCGGCGAGGTAAACCAAGAAGCATTTACTCAGACAATGGCAGTAATTTTTTGGGAGCCAATAATGAAATGAAGGAAATGTATAGGATATTACAAGCGGAGAAACATAACGAAACGGTTCAAAGACATCTGGCTGATCAAGGGATAGCATGGAACTTCACCCCTCCACTTTCCCCACATTTTGGAGGATTGTGGGAGGCAGGAGTGAAGTCTTTTAAACATCATATGAAGAGAGTTGTCAACGATCTCTTAACATTCGAACAATTCAAAACATTCGTGATCGAAATCGAAGCTATCCTCAATTCCAGACCTTTAACGCCTATATCCACAGATCCCAATGACCTGATAGTTCTAACCCCCGGTCATTTCCTCATTGGCGATTCACTGACAAGCTTGCCTGAAACAGATTTTAGCACTATGCCATCCAATAGATTGTCAGCATGGCAACATGTCCAAAAACTTAAACAAGATTTTTGGACACGATGGCATAAAGAGTATATCAACGAGCAGAATATTCGCGCCAAATGGTCCACGGGCAACCACAACATCAGAGAAGGAACGGTCGTCATCATTAAAGAGGAGCACCTACCACCAAAACAATGGGCATTAGGCCTCGTTATCAAGACATATCCAGGAGACGATGGTGTAGTGAAAGTGGTGCGAGTGAAAACAGCACGTGGTGAATTTGAGAGAAATGTGCGTAAGCTCGCTCCCTTGATATCAGAAGGTGAAACCATTAGAGGTGATAATAAAAGTGGTCCGCAATCATAAACTTTCTAAAGGACAATAAGGACGTTAATTCACAGACGAACGAATAGCGTTAAGCTGAAATTAATCAATAGTCACGGATGAGGACATAAGCATAGATTAATCTGGCATAAATGACATAATTTTTGATATCAAAATATTCGCTCCATCTAATGTATAATCGCGTGGATAGAACAGTATGTAAGCTAAAAGGATTTATGTGTCAATTAAATTGTTGTTCAAAGGTTCTCACAACAGGGGGAGGATGTTCGGCCCTGATGGCGCCTTGGAGGACAGATAGCTTCGGTTTTCATACTTAAGGGTGTTTGGACCAGCGAGGTACTTCGACAGATATGTCTGGTATGTACTGTGACGTTAAAATCCACGTCACAAAGTCCCGAGTGAATAACTCGCGTGTTTTAAATACGGGACGCATTACCGTCCCTCGGGAGAGTCACGAAAAGTACCGGCCAAGAACTCCAGGGTCCAAGATGTTATTAGAATTACATAAATTAATTATTTTTGTTCCGTACAACTCTTTCATGCGTTTGTAACCGGCCACCACCACCATCAACGTTTCGCCGAGGGAGTAAAAGAGCAGCCACGCCTAGACAGACCATCAGTCGCAGCCTCGCTCGAAGGAAGTCGCCGCCAGTCCCGCAAGGGAGCGTGGAGACGCCCTACGTCACTAGGCGCCTCCACCCCGCAGCTGACGGCCCCCGGATCAAGTGGGGAGCCGAGACAGCATAAGACATCGCACTGGATCATACCGATCTCGCCTTACCGCCGGTACGGACGTCCCGCGAAGGGAACGCCACCGGTACCGAAGAGGATGGAAGGCTCTGGAAGCACTCCAGGTGCGAGGGGTCGCTACCCTCCACCACCTATCCGTCCCGACCGGAGTCCGGACAGGAATCAACTCCAGACGAAGTATCCAGACACCCTAGCTACGGCAACGAGTTGTGACATCCCGAAGAGTCCCGAGTCCAGCGAACAGGATCCGTCGCGAGGACTAGGATTAAGAATTTACTAGCGGAACCGTCCTCCAAAGTATAGCATTGAATCGTTACAGGGAGGCTCCGGTTATAAACGTTATATCGTTCCGCGTCCTTCTCGTAGGGTTAAGTCGTTAGAAATTATCTATGTAATTATCGTATGACATATTCGAATCCGGTGACATGTTTTGAAATAAGCGCGAGGACCTACTATTGGCGAGAACCTTCGACGTCGATGATTGGCCCAGGAGGGCCCGGCGGGGATGAGGGAGCTAGCGCTGGCCCCGAGTCCCGAAGAACTCCCGAAGAAATTCATTCTCTACTAGTTAGCCGTCTTGGCCGGTGTTCCGCAGCAAAAGAGTTGTATCGTTTTGTAGCCGCCTTTTGGTATCGTTCACGGTAAGCGTCTCGTCGTCGAGAGGACGAAATCTTTTCCAACGGGCAATCCCCGTTCTTCTTATATCTCGTTACTTTCCTCCCGGTTTCGGCCTAGGAGTAGATCGCGTATATTACAGTAGGAAAAGATTCCGTGCCTACCGTTAGAACTGCTTAATTATTATAATTTAGTTTATACTTGTTTGTTCCGGCTAACGGATTACTCTTGGTGACCCTGGAGGATCTTAGAGAATCTTTGTATCACGCTTCTCGTGATAGTCATAGGTTGTAGAAATAATTAACGAAACCGATTGTTGAAAGATGTATCTAGTTAAATAAGAAATTGATGTGTTTCGCGACCGATTGTTCTATCGGCCAATATCTTCCTTCCGGTCGATCTCTTTTCATATTTTGCTATAGTATCTTACTTTATTCTATGTGAATTTGCATTTTTCCTATTCTATATGTTCCTTTTTTTTTTTGGTAATTCCGCCACTCGAACCGATCCGTGTCGTTATCTAGCCGAATCGCGTGTTTAGCAACTGCGTCTTAGGGCGTAGGTAGTATCGACCTTCGTACACGTATCTTCGTATCGGCTACGGATCCATCCACGATATCTAACAATTAGTATTGTATCTTGTCGTGTATTCACGCGTCCCTTCAGGAATTCAGTCTCGCGTAAGATATAGATGTCGGTATCGAAATTACCACTACTTATGTTATTTTGTTATAATTGTTTGATTACCCAAGTCCCAAAATAAAGGGCCAATTGTTGCTTTTGTTACTGGTTAATTGGTTGTTCTCAATCTTTATTCGGAATACCATCTATAAGGTCCCCGCCCCTCTACTATCTCGTTGCGTTCTAACTAGTCCGGTATATTTCCTTCTTTCCCTTGGAATCCTTCTTTGCAGTCCCGTGGCACAACGGTGTGCCTGGCGCCCAAGAGCATTTCATATTTCGGATTTCGGGATTTCAGGGAAAAGTAAGGAGCAGTACAATTTGTGACTGTATCGTCCCGTATGGCGTAAAAATTAACGTCACAGTACATGTTAACCAATTTTATGAGACTGGAAAGGACTGCAAGTCTTCGCTGACTAGCCAGCGCCTTTTTTCCGTGCATTGCGTAAACAGAAAACCGAAGGCCTTTGTCCATGGCAATTTCAAACACAGGGCCTTATTCCAAGAAAGAGTCTAGGCATGGCATGCAGAGGACTACCCCCTCCCCTGTTCCTAAAAATTTCGTCCACGAGTATCTTTTAAAAATTTGGTATAGAGTTAGTTACACTTCAGCTTCCCCTAAGAACAGATCACTGTACAAACATTAAATAAAAAAGAGAAATACATCAAACCAATCAAATACTCATTCCAAATTGGTTGTCATTATAATTAAATTTAAACCAGTTGGCGGAGTTCACGTTCCTCTTCCGACGCAATTTTACAAGGAGCTCTGGCAAAGTTACCCTAACTTTCATCAACTATTCGTCCCCACACGGTCTGGACGAAGATCATTACCAGAAGACAGCTGAACACGTTAAGCTACGGCAGCGAGGTGTGACAGGCTTTTCGAAGTCCCGGTTCTCGCTAGAGGGCGACATGCGCTACGACTTCTCGCGTAGTCCGTGGAAAGAACTAATTTATCTAGACCACCCTTCTCAATATCGAATGTTATTGATCACAGGAAGGCTTCGGTTATATGATTATCATTTCACGTTCTTCTCGTGAGGGTTGTAGTAATTTAGGGTTTCAATAACAAATTGTAATTAAACTTAGAGTCCATTTGTATGCTTCAAAAATTAACGAATACTTCTTCGATGACAATTGACCTAAGAGGATGCAATTTGGGCGACAAGCACGGCGATGAACGATCTTGTAGAAGACCCCCCCGCATGAAATTCATTTTATGGTTTTTGGCCGTCTAGACCGAATGTGAGCAGTTCTACGTTAGCTTATCGTATTGTCTTGAAATTTTGTATCGTTTACGTTAGATCTTTCTTATTTCTTTCCTACCGGTTTCGGCCTAGGGAGCGTTCGTGTACCGCCAGAAGGAAAAGAATCCGTGCCTTAGGGCCTGAACATATTATTTCTCGACTGTTTTTGTATGTTGTATTAACTAGCCTCAAGTCTCGGTGACCCTGGAATATTTTTCAAAGAAATCCGTGAATTTCGGTTTTCGCGTATTAATGTGTCAGAGTCCTGACTAGAAATTTGGCTGGGGGAACATCGGGCTCGGACATAGTAGAGGGATTCTGAATTTAGGGCCCCTGTTTAGCAACCTTATACGGTACTGCTAAGGGGTGTAATACGGTGGTACATCAGGACCACATAAAGTTTACCAGGTCTATTATTCTTAGACACAACTCGAGTATCATGAAAATCTTTGTTTGAAACTACATAAAACTAATAAATAGAGTTTACCTATAATAAAAGAAACTAGTAAAGCTATTTAACTTAGAACATATTGAAACAATTATATCTATGACTACGATATGAAAATCTACTTAAGATGCTACGCTACTACGCTAAAGATGAGAGAGTACTTAAGCGAACGCTGTAGAGACTCTTATTAGCTGAAATTACGAAGCTCTAATGCGCGGGCTATTTAAATAGGATATCACTTTATTTCAAAGAATTTTTGTTGAAAATAAAAAAGAAAAAGTTCTTTGACATGAGCCTTTATAATTACAAAAAATATCAAATTCGTGTAATTCTGGCGACACGTAAATACACGTAAACGATCTTGACATTGTTCTAATTTACATTGTAATTAATATTAAGTTTTTATTGAAAAAATATATATAAATGAAATGAAGAGAGGGTTAATTAGACATAAGAGATTTGGCATATGGTACAAGAATTTCATTTTTCATCCCAGAGCTTTAAAACAAAATGAATATTAAAAATACATTCGGCAGTCGATGTACGGTCCCGAGACTCACCGGATCCGGTACACCTGATTATACTTTAAGCTTTTCTATGTTCGGTATTTTATATAGGGTCTTGATAATTACTTCATCAGGCACACCTTGTCTAACTTAGAGATTTTATACTTGAAATTCGATCCAGCAATCCTGATCTGAAACATATCAGAGCCATGCAGTATCGCCAGACATAAGAGAATAAGTATATTTACTTTTATATAGCTGGCGAACCTTCTACAGCCCTGATACTTGCCAGATCAAGATTGCCGGATTGAACTTTACTTATTTTCACGTGGGAGTAACCTAAGAATTCCCGGATCTGGATCTGATAGAGTACACCTTATCAGGTCTACCTTACTTATGCTGAATCTGGTCCATATGTGACGGTAGGACTGCCCCACCAGATTTCTAATCGGGTTAACCATAATATATTATTTGACTTGCTTATCTTTCTTTCGTAATTATATCTTGTCTATATTTTTGGATCCCCTTTTAGCCGGATCCCCTTTCTGATCTTAACGTATATTCCCGTAAAACAACGATGTATCTGGCGCCCATAAGCTTCCGCGTGTTCGTAAAATTCTGGATTATATTTCAGATGGAGTAGTATCATACCGGTCATATTTGTGGCAGGATCAGCTGTATCGCTATACGTAGTTATGAGATTCCGAATCTCGGGATAATGTCACGTCACATAATTACCATTAGAAACGATATAAACCACTCGTATTGCTGGAATATTTACATGATATTTTCTTCGTGTAACAGGTGCTAATAGGTCACATTTCAAAGACGCTGGATAATTTCATTTTTTGTAGAGTCCAAGCTGTGTCCATAATCTCAACTTGAGTTTGAATTCGTTCAGGAGCCAGCGTTTAATAAACAAGTAATTAACATCAGTTCATAATATAAATAGAAAATGATGCAAACCAAAAAAAAAGTATAAATGTAAGGATAAATATTTGCAGCGTTAATGCATAGAAGCATCTTAACTCTTGCCATCAACTACGAGAAAATGTAAGCTAAAAGCTTTCCCATATAAATCTTCATTTCTCTTTGGTTCTGTTATAAATTTAGAAAAGGATTTAATGCAAAAGGATTCATGGGGAGATGTAGAAAAAGGGAAGCTGTGGAAAGAGGTTGAACAAAATAGTAAACATCACTATAAAGCTTTCGACAATGCATATTGACATTGTTGTTTCGTAATCTGCTTGGAAAACGACTCAAATCTTTTTATTTCTATACATAAGTGACAGGCCATCTGCATCTTTATTTTGCGCGAACAAAGATTTATTATAATTTTGTTATTAAACAATTGCAATAAATATTGCTGTTCTGTAATACAGCTGAAATATACTTGCATTGTATTATATTTTAAAAAATCATGTAGTAATTTTTAAAACATATTAGACTTGCAGACTATGACATAAAGTAGTATGATAACAGCATAAATTCAACAAATAATTTTAACAAATGCTGCCGTCAGTTATTGCCACGCATGACTGTGTAACGACTGCAATAAAATAACGTACTAAATTTTATTTGCCGGGATGGATAAAATTACACATAGCGCATAATATTTTTTTTATTGGCCATAACACAATTTCAATCAGCAATAGAATACTTTTACATGATCGAAGATAGAAAATAAATGGGAATAAAAAAAATATGAAAATAAAAAAGATTGTTAGAGAATTTAAAAGAATAACCGAGGAAACATAATAATTTATGCTGTGGGCAATTTAAAGTCGTAGCAATGTCTCAAGTAACTTATGTCATTTGTAAATAATAATTTTTACCTACAAAAACATTTTCGTGTTAAAAAAACTCGCCAAATACAGGAATGCTGTGAATTCTCCATCTTAATAAGAAATACATATATTTATATCATGCATTATTGTTCTACCAGCAAAAAATATTGAAATCATATTATAATGCCAAGTACATAATTCACTAGACATCTGCTTATTATATAATTTGGCACCAGCACATAATTATAATTGTTTTATAGAATTTCCCGTAATGTTTTCACTTTTTTTGTGTGTTATTATTACTAGTTATATTTAATTATGAATTAATTGTCTTCTAATATAATAATTTACAAAACTTTAAATGATTCCTTATAGAATACTACTTGGCGAGTCTGTGCCGCTTTTTATCTTTTTAAGCAAATCCGAATGCTCTATTTTGAAAGTTGATGTTATTTTGAGTGAAAGATCGATATTTAGGGAAACGGTGAGAGCTCCCTCATACGACTCACACTGGATCGAGGCGGACTACTTTGAACGTATACGTAAATTATGAAACACAGATTAGGCCAATATCAGACTTTTTTGATCAGGCATTACCTTATTAATATTGCATAGGGCCCTCATAATGTAACAGGCACCCTTGATCCAATTTCTGATCGGGTAGTAGAGTCAGTCTATCAAATTTGTAGTTTCAATGACTGGTGATTAATGCCAGTGTTCTGCTTCATTGATTTATTATACTTCATTTCATTTTAAATTATTGTTTATTTCAAGATTCTCACGACTAAACACAATATTTGATATTTTTTGCAGACCCAATTGAAACACGAATCGCTCCACTTGAGATATTGAATGAAGAGGACCAAGTTAGACCAAGAGTGGTCATTACTTCCATAATCATTGTTATCATCACTCCGTTTATAGATAAGCCATAGATGAGCATTAGATGAAATTTATAATTAGGTCGATTCCCGTACACAGGTCCCTCAACATGGTTTAGTTACTGTGTAAGATGCAGTCATTAATTCGGAACGTATCTGCCTAGCTCACTGTCATATCTGTAAAATCTGTAACAATAAGGAATCTGTAGTTGTTTAATAGATTAAGATTTTCCGATATTCTTAATCATACGGGTAGCTAACAATTTGATCAAGATCGATTCTTTAATTGAGGTGATGAATGTGGACGTGTGATTAATCAGTTAAATTTTACTATATGTTGGTGAAATTGGGCCCAAGTTATCTGACTCATACATATACATATGCGTGTCTTCATATAAATATTTTAATTCTACAAATGAATAATTATTTTCAGTAACATACAAATTTTAAAAGTATCAAAAATTATTGAGGTACTGAATATCTAAACTAATAACTAAGCAAATATACCATGTATATGTTTAAAAAAATTCAGATGTGCAATTCTAAAATAATGGCTTATATAACTTCTTTAAATAAATTCATGAGTCAGTTTTTTACCGTAAATTATTAAATGCTCAACCTTTAAATTTTATATCACAAATATGTTCGACTCTTCTGAGACACTGCACAACTAATAATACTTCGGATTAATCTCCTGTGCTTATATGTGTTTTGGCTATCTCGTATTTGATATGCGAGCATAATTATTTTTCTCAATTATTTAACTTTTCCTGTTTATGAGTTTGTAAATTAATCGTGCTTACAGATGACGACTAGTGTCCACAAATCACGTTGCGATAGAGATATCTACGCAGATTCTTCAAATGAATTACATGACTTTCATCATACAGTATCATTGGAGGTAACTCTAGTAAACTTTCGCATGAAAAACACTGTTTGCGCCAAAAAATTTTCTTGGCCGAAAGTGCTCTGTTAAAAGTGCACAAGTAATTTGCTATTCTTGTTGCATTACAAAATACAGCAACACTTTATTGTGGAACATCGTATAAAGTTCTTGAGGAGGTGCTCTGCCCGGTTCGGCTTCTCCAGATCGAATACCATGGCAGTTGAAATAAGCTCGAGTCGCCCTAACTCTCGACATATACACTTAGAACATAACATAAACATTGCTATAACAATAGAAGAGAAAGTCGGGCACTGTATTCTCCTTAAGACGTGATAGTATAAGTGATGATAGTGCGTGCCAGAGTCGCTGAATTGTTTCCACTTGTCCTATCGTTGTCTTGCGCATGTGCACTACCCTTGTCTTCAAATTCACAGACGACCATCAAGTGTCAAACCCCATGCCTGGCTTTACTCAATATTGCCTTTTCTAAACAATCACTGAAAATTATAATGCTTCTAACCCTTCAACTGTACACTCCTTTTTAAGGTACGCCTAGTGTACTCTGGGGTTCAACAAACCCCACGTATTTTTTTCGTACTATTCCTGCCATGATGATCAAATTCGAAAAAAAATCGTATATATTTGGAAACTGTGGACTGTATCCAAACTGTTCATACAGCTCTGAAACCCTAAAAGGTTAGATTATTCAAAGAAGTGAGAATTACGAAATTTCAAAAGACGTTTCTAGGGGAAAAAAGGAAAAAATATCAATGTCGATGTTTATTTGACCGATTTATTTTTCTGTATTTGGAAAAATTGTTTTAATAATTTATGTGGAAAGAAGGACGGTAAAAAGTAATTCTGCTCGGAGCAGATTAGGAACATCTTTACCCGATGCTCGTCGCCAATTGTGTGAGAGACACAACAGATGAACAGATGAATATCGTTTTCCGGTCTGCATTCCGTGGGCAAAATTGCATCGCAATTTACGCAGTCGGGTTTCTAGTTATGGTGGTGGGACACCTAAATGCCATATTTTTTAAAATATCGTGTCTCAAAAATTCATTACGAATTGCAGTTGCCAAACATAAAAAAAACACAAGTTCCTCCGTATTGCTTAGTATAGGACATTCTCGTTGGTATCAGACATATTTAAACACTGGAGTTTATTAAATCCCTCGACTACGACTACTTTAAATCTGTACCCTTCCAGATTCAGGAAACTACTGAACGCGAGTTTCATTTATCCTATAGGGAATACCTGAAACATAATATAAATATATAAACCAGTCGGTTTCTAAACACACAACAAATTTTAAAGCAAAAACTCTGCGGCATGGAATTTGGTGGCCCTTTGTGTATATTCCGAGGGTTAAAGCAGGAATCGTTGCAAGTAATTTTGCTCAAACTCGTAAAGACCGTTAGACAGAGAATAATCAAACACAACATCGTATGGATGACTAAGGCCCGTACTCATACCTCTCTTTTAGCGTTAAAAGACGTCTTTTATCGACTGCTGTCTGCTGTTTTTCAATGATAATTCAATGAAAAACAGCAGACAGCAGTCGATAAAAGACGTCTTTTAACGCTAAAAGAGAGGTATGAGTACGGGCCATAGTCTTCTGTTCAGTTCACGTTGTCCACATGGGTCGGTAATACACACTCTGCAGTACCAGTAGTATATGTACAGTGCCATCAAAAAGATTCCCGACCAGGCCTACAACTGCACTCAAACTTTTGTTGGGCAGCAGTCAATTAAATTATGTTCACGGTTTGTCTATAGAAAAACGTATATCCCCTCTTTCCCGTCAAAGCAGAGAACCGGTCATAAGTAATAATGTCCAAAATGAATAGGAAACTCACTGCATCGAAAATGCAAACACGGTTCAATGAAACTTATGAAAAACAGATATCCTACTGTCAAGGATCGCTTGCACGGAGCCAGCCTTGGGACAGAGTTTCTACTAAGAAACCAATTTTACGGCGCAGAAATAGGAAGAAGAGACTTCACGGAGCTCAAATTTTCGATCATTCAAAATTGAAAACCGATTTTATGGACTGATGTTTTACTTTAATTTTTCCCAGTTTAAATCCTTGTTCGGAGACTTATCGACGATAGTGTATAACTCTCAAAAGCACTTCCGTGTAAAAAAGTTCATCAAGTATAGGATTGCTGTGAATTCCTCTCTTAAAAAAATGTAATATTAACTTTTTACTTTATTCTTCAATATACAAAACATATTGAAATCATATTATAATGCCAAGTACACAATCCAGTTCATATCTGCTTATTATATGATCTGGCACTAGTACGTAATTTTAATTTTTTCGCAAAATTTCGAATACTTATTATTACTGCTGCTTATATTTAACTATTGTTCAATAATTTATAAAACATTAAGTGATTCCTTATAGCCCCCTATTTGGCGAATCCGTACCTTATTTAAGATAAATTTGTCTTCATCGTGTTAAACTTTCAAAATAGAGCATTCGGATTTGCTCAACACGATAAAAACCTAATGAATCCAGTTAAATTTTCTATAGAACTTTCCATTGTGATTTAATTGGTCTTGTCCTAAAGGACCCCGCTGCCTCTGCGAGCTAGGTTGATTGGCGTACGAGCAGGAAAAGTAGTTTTCATTATCAAAACCAATTGGTTCGCGAAAAACCTGACGACCAACGTCTTTAAAAAGCGTTATCCCCCAAGTTATCAAACGGGTAATTGTAGGCTGAGCGATACCTCGCATCCCCGTAGAAACCCACAATAAGACCATCACTATGTATACCGTTCATTGTATAGTATGTATGTACACCTTTACCTGAATAATGTATTATTATATTATTATAATATCCTTTATGAGACATTTTATTTTGTACGTGAATTTAATTCCGTTGCAAAATAGGAACTTGGAAATGAGACTACTAAAATTCAATTATTTATTTTTTATTTACATTTCCATATTTACTAGAATTTGAAATATATATAATTATTTAACATAAAAGAAATTGTGTTGATATTGAATCAGTAGATCCCGAATTAAATAAGGATACTTATTGATCTGTTGCATACAGAACGAGTCAGTTCTATATACAGGTTAATCCATCATTATCTGAATCATATTCCGAGTCGCATTAATATTTTAATTAATTATAAATAGCATATGCGCTGCCCCAAGACGGTTCATCAGGTCAGAAAATTCTTTTCTCACCTGGTGGCTGTAAAAAAAGGGTCTACAAGTCCATGTAGTGTATTTAGTGTGTGTGTATAAGTAAGCATCGAACTTGACCGACAACACACTTTTGCAACTTGTTCTCAATGTCTCTCCTGAGACTAGCTCACTCTTGTAATTAATTCTCAATAAATTAACCTGTCTTTAGTTTATCTCCAATTGTTTTAACTAACCACCTTCACCACATTAATTTGAGGTGCGGGTGTTCATGCTCTCTACAGTGTCGGACAGTACACGTTCTGTATTAGGAGTTACAACCCTAATTAACTCGCATCGTAAGTTCAGTTGCACAGTGATGCTGAACACTTATAATATTCTTGTTGAAATTATGGAGTGGGATATAATGTAAAATATTATTTATTAGTAAGCAACAGAGAATCCACATGCCCGTAGGGCTACCAGAACGTGAAGACGGAATTATTTATTATATGTATAAAGGTATCGTCATGGGGACTAAAACAAAACACATAAGGCACATATTGAAACTAGTATGTAGTGATTAATTTGATTTCCAACAATTCTATTGGTCTGCGACACTTCAAAAATAAAAATAACTTCCAGAAAATATTGCACCACATTTTTTAAATCTGCCATGTTACTAACAAACTACCAACATCTCATGGCGATCAATCAATTTAGTTGCCAATATTGACGATGCGTGCACATTGCCACCTCGGCATTATCGATAATACATCAATTACAAAAATTCACGGTTCTATCCAAGCTACATTCAAACATTTTAAAGGGGGTCAGCTCCTTGCCGAAAATGATGATGAAACTTTTGATTCAACATATACTGTCAAATCTGAAAAATTGTAGGTGGCCTGTTTATGAGAAAAATAAATGTGAATATAATATACACTTTTATGAGAATTTGATTATCTCATAGTCACGGCGCAGTTCTTTTTTCATTATTATAATAAAAAATTATTACAAAGATTTCAGATTCTGTACGTCTGTGTGATGATTGTACAGTCATGTCCTAAAAATACAATAATAGCTTCAGTAGGAAACTCGTTTTTGAGAAGTAGACTGTAAAAGATTGACTTGTTACGAAGCAATACTTATAACCGATTTGATATGGCTAACATAAGTTACAGTGGTGAAATGAGTGGCGGGCGATTCAAACACTGTGCTGCTAGTACAATAGTCTCTCTCTAAGTCCGTGCTCTGTAACGTGCTCGTAGTTTTTTCGCTTTAATTGGTATCGATAGTTCTCGATCTATATTTGAAGTGTGGTGGATAGATTTTGACCTCCCAATACGTGGGTATATGCGGGTGCTCGCCTGCGACCGCGCTCTATGCGAGTATCTTTGCAAAGGCCAGTTTCAACAGACTCGGTCCAGTCTCGCGTCAAACATAGACAACCGGCTGTGCAGGGTACGACCTGCCGAGACTCTTTACTCAAGTCAACTTGATTGTCATCAAATATATTATGAAATGCTATACTTATATGACAAAAAGTTATTTATACATTTACTATAGGAATTGAAGGTTCTGAATCCATTGTCACCAAGTCAGCGAGATGACTTTACTTGACTCCCGTCGTCGTCGTCGTCTTCGCATGTCCATTTATAATACTTTTCTATACATATTACAGATGGCGCTGGTTACGAGACGTGGTTGAGTCTTACGCCAAGTACAGGCAACCGGCTGTACAGCTAAGGCGATGAAGCAAGAGATTTAAAATCCAGAGTGTACTGCTGTTCCTCTTCATATATTCCTATATCTTGGTTGTAGTTTCTTGTACCTTACGATATTTAACAAGCCAGTGAAATCAGCGCATTCGACACAAAAGTTTTGTAATATTGTGACGTGTGTGAAGCTTTAAAAGATAATTCATAAAAAATCGAACACTCAATTTTCAGTGACATTATGCTGCTTAATAGTTTTTCGTCTAATTAAAAAGCATCGAAAATTACACAAAACGCTGTAAAAACTTGAAATCTAAGCTCCGTTTAACCTTAAAATTATGTACGTCAATGAACTACGTTCTACTGGGGAGAGGTAACTAGAAAGTGTATCCATTTGTATTGAAAGAAGTGATTATCCGATAAAAAATCTCTTCTGCTCTATCTCAAACTGTGATGTGATTTTACGTGATATATTTCATTCTTTTCTGAATATAAAAATTATATAAAATATCATTAGACTTAAGATTTCTCAAAGATGACGAAGGAACATAATAGACTGTGGACTAAAGCTAATGAAGGTAGATATGTCATTATTACAAATTTTGTACAACAATTCCGAAAAAATTGTAAAATACCGGGAAAGAAGAGTGCGTTAACTGCATATCCGCTGTAATACAAAGTTTGATGATGTCTATTTTGTCTTTAACTTATTTTATTTAGTCGTGTTAACTATTTGAAATAACATAGATGAATGACATTTTGACATGCAATATTACATGAAATTATTAATACATTTTTCAAGTAAATTTCTTTACATTTTTTCATTGTTTCTTCGTTTTATATAATTATGGATTGATTATATGTATAGTCCATTCAGCTGAATTGCACTCTACATTGAATACTACATTTTCGTTATAAATTCAGATATATGCACTTCTACGGAAAATGGGATTATACATATATTAAATTTAAATGCCTTTCAAAACTTCCGGTAACATAATATATTTTTCTGATAACCGATGTCGTAATGAATTCACATTTCAAATCAGTTAGGATGTATATGTGCAACGAATTCACATTCATTTCGTATGTCTGTTATGTGCACCTAGATGTAACGAGATATAATAACGTTTGCAATATTAATATAAGCAGCATTAATAACACAAAAGAGTAGTGAAGACGGTATAGAAAATTTTGAAAATACAATTTATATGATGAATTATTGCTAGATTAAATGTAGGAATTTTATACTGTTAATGTTATATTTCAATTTTATGTTTTAAATTTGATTTGTAAATTCGCGCTAATATTTGACGAAGCGCCATCTGAGGCGAAATTGTAGGAAACTATAAGTGCTAGTAGCGAGCGAGAAACTAGAGCACTAAAATAGTCGTTTCAAATCTGTCAAATCGAAAAGTTGCTTGAGATACCGCTTACAATCGACAGATTTTGTATGCATCGTTTAATTAATAAACTTTTTAAATTTTAATTTGTCGCAAATTGGGTGTTTCATTGGGAAGTTATCCCACATATATAATAAGCAGATTTGTAGTGGCTTATGAACTTGGCATTATAATGTGATTTCAAACTTTTTTATTAGGGGAATTCACAGCAATCCTGTACTGGACGAGCTTTTTACACTAAAGCGTTTTTGTTGTGATTTACCCCTACTGACTATTGAAGACTCCTGTAACTAGTAAGAGACTCTGCACAGTTATGTATTGCTTCTGACGCAACTGAAAATGATGAAGATTAATTCATTAAATCATAAATCACCAAAAACATTGAAAATATTTTCAAGAAATCATTAAATATTTTAAAGATGCAAAGATACAATTTCGCAAAAATAACAAAGCATAAGATTAAATAACATACTTTTTCACACATTGCCGCATCTCAGTTTATTTGATTATTACAGTTGTATCTGTAAATTTACTTTGTTTTTTCCTTTTTCTTTGGTTAGTTATAACAATATAAGTCTATCACAAAGTTACAGTAGCCGCTCTCTAAACGCGCGCCTATGAGGCTATAGGGTAAAAGTGGACATTTAAAAAGGTACCTTCACTCTGCGCAGTCGACAGCTGAGCAGCATAGTCAGGGGTGGCACTCTACCCGATACACTCTACAGATGCACCGGCAGGTGGGTCCCCATCACTGAGAATTGTTCAACGTTGGGTGTCTAGTGGGGGTACGCTCCTGACGCTAATCGAGGGCAAAGAGCTACGCGCCTACTTACAGAGCACGCACTCCTCAGAGAGAGACTGTTGCACAACAAAGTTTTAACATTTAATATAAATGTTTTGTATAGTTATTCAATCCTATTTTTTAAATATTTGAAAATACTGTTTTAATCTTGTTGTAACTCCATGTTCATAATAGTATTAACGAGCGTTTTCGCTCCGCTGCTGAAGAAAAATTATTCCACTAAATTTGAAATATGCTAATAGAAGAAGAGTCACTAGGTGATGCAGCAACTTCGTTATCTTTATTCACTTTTTCTGTAACAACTGATCGACATTTCAAGATGAATGTTCGGATAAAAACTTTATTGTAAAGACTGCAATTGAATTGAGTATTATGAAATAACTGATGTCGAGCTTTCTATTATATTTTTATTTATACACATATTATCATGTCTATTTAACAACAATTTAAACTAACATTGTCAACAAACGGTGCTGTTAAAAATAATCTCTAATGATGTCGATAGACAAAAAAGCAGCATTGAATACTTTCTACTTACTGCTGTAAGTTCATAGCAATAATTCCACTAAATTGTAAACATCTTAATTATTGTACCGAAATTCCATGCTGAATATAAGTTAATCAATTATTCATTAGAAACTATTCTGCATACAGAAGTCATAGACAAATGTATTATAAGACGTACAATTCATAATAGTATTTCTAGTAATTTAAATGCTTTAAAATTATACATGGCAGTAGGTTTTTCTCTTTTAGAAGTCTATTGGAGCCAACCAACTATGTATTGTATTTGTTAAGAAGTGCCTCACTGAAACAAAAACGCCCAGTGTTTAAAGGTAATGGAAATGCTTATACCACAGGTCTGAAAATTGTTTCATTTTTAATTGCGAGATCCTTCTCAACTTGTAGCTTCTTTGTAGGTCTCCTTTGAACTCTCTGCTGCGACACCGACTTCCTGTTGTTACATTTTGAGATTTTTTCAATTTAGTGCAGGGACATTCATGCGTGTTAGGGTTTTATTTAAATGGTGTGGCCCATTTTTGCATGTAGAGTTCCGTTATAGAAATAGATTTCTTGTATGCAGTATAATAATGAAAAGTAACACACAAATAAATGTAAATATGTATAAACGAAGTTTACAATGAGACGTTATTCCGAATATAGAAACATTAAAAATAAAGTTTATCTCTTAAATGCATCAGCGAAAATCGAAATATTTGTTCTTCTTTTTGAGATCTAAGATATCAATCCTTGTTGCAATTCCAATCCCAGTTCTTCTGATTAAACTCTAAGTCAGGTTACAAAAAAAAAACAATGTAATATGGGTGTTCTATTTACACTATTTGGATCGACGTAATTTGCCAGAAAGCTGCATCATCAATTATTTTAAAAAATTCCGTTGGTGCTAGGAAATAGACGGTTTTTGTGTCGAGATATGTTAACTCGAGTAAATCTACAATGTCATCCGCATGAATGTTGGTCATTCGTGTGGTCGCACCTGAAGTTTGAAAATGGTTAACGGTATAGCTTTGTATTGAGTTGTATCGACTCTCACCTTTATTTAAATGGAATATCCACAGTACCATTGGGGGTGATACCCAGTTGCGCACAAACCCAATAGAACACAAATGCGCATTTCTGCCTCTTGAGCGATATTCCATGAGTAATTCAACGATATTGTAAGTTGTCTTTATTTGACGGAGCCTTTTTGCTTCGCTCGTTCGTTGACGATATACTTATCCATTAACCTATCCAGTCTCCGAAATTTGAACATTCCACCCTATCCTAACCTTACCTAACTAAACCTAGCGTAAACTAATGTTGAACCACATACAATATACCATAATAAGAAATCGTTCGTACCTAATTCTATTCCATCTATTTAGAAGTGGACAGAATTTGCAGTAAAAAGTCGTTTGTATCCAATTGGTCTGTGCGCCAGTCCCCCTCCCCCCCCCCCGTCATCAGTACATCAAGAAACATCTCACATGTAAACTGCTTATTGTCCAACACTTTCAAGCACGCAGAACAATCTACATTTCGCTGCGATCGATTCCGAGCATTTTTTTCAAATTATTCATATTTCTGCCGGCAAAAATCTCATCATGATTTAATATCACGACTAAGCCAGTGACATGATTGATGATATGCAACAGGCCTATGGGTGTAAAGTACAGACTGTGGACATTTAGAAGTGATTTGTTAACCGCTATCTGTAGTACGCATAATCTTGGTCAGCCATAACAAAAAAAACAACTTCATTCTCTTTCAGCATAGTTAAATCTTTCGGAAAGCCGAATAAAATTTTTATAATAAAAACATAAAAATCTCGCCTTGACATTAACGCTTAGTTTTTCTTAAGAGTCTGTTGATTTAATCATATGTATGTGATATACCAAAGAAAACCAATTGAATCTCGAGAACTATACATTCTGACAAGTAAAAGAGGTCATTGATTTGTATATTAAAATATAAAGAAAGTAGAGCAATAGGGAAGCTGCACTCATTGTGCACTATATGGCAGATAATTCGATAGCCTAAAGACGTGTCTTCAGAGTGTCGAAAATAAAGAATAAGAAGTGAATTATTGAATGTGTGCTGTTTCAAATGACTTATTAAATTATTATCCTATTGAGTCAAAGAATTCAGAGCTGACGATAAGAGAAGAAGCATAGAGAAGAGCGCGTGAAAAGTATCATAAAAGATAAGAATCGATATATACACGCCCAGTAATAATCAACGTAATTATCCCGATATCCGCAAGTTCGCTATTTTATTAGCCGTAAGTAATTAGTCTGAATCTGTTTTCGATGATGGAATACGAGATTAGGGCTAGTTTTTAGAGGGTCGCTTTTCAAGCCAGAGGGTGTGAGACGTCTCTCTATAAACAAGCGGATGATTGATGAGTTATTGATGTTAGGAGTAGTCTGCTAGCGATGGAAAACCTATATGCCTGTATCATTGACTTGGACGCTTACGTTTACTCAAGTGCAGATACGAATGGCTTTGGGCAGTTAAGTCGATTAACCAAAAAGGCTTCTACATTGCCGAATGGAAGGGGAATACGAATATTAACTTTAAGTCTAGTATAACAAGTACTTATCTTTAGATAGGAAGACTTTTTCTGTTAAAAAAAGATTGTTAAGAAAGTTTCTTACTTCATGTAGTTCGAACATGAGAATACTTGCAAGATGCGGATACAGATATATTTTGCATATTAAAATAGCAATATTGTTTTTAAGATATGTCAGTTTCTACATATTAAAAATATGCAGGATGTTTGTCGAAATAGAAGTACCATTATTATGATGTTAAGGAAACCATCCTTAACCCTTTGTAGCATACATTTTTCCTCAGATACGGATTATTTGAAATTTGGTACTCTGAGGTTTCTGAGGCTACTGATCATGAATCTGAACTTAATATTCTAAAATTCAAAATGGTGGATCCAATATGGTGGATTGAAATGATAAAAAGTAAGCTGATTTGTATGAAAATTTGTGTTCAGGGGTTTTTTGAGGTCGTTGATTATGAATCTGAACTTAATTCACTTATGTTTGCTATATAGGATTTGAGTATTTCGAGTTTAGATCCGTAATCAGCGACCCAAAAAATTCCCAAGTATCCAGATTCATTCAAGTCAAGTACACTTTGGTTCGCGATATTGGGTCCGCCATGTTCAATTTTTAATCTGAGTTCAGATTCGCAATCAACGACCCCAAAAACCCCCGACTACAGAATTTCATAATATTCGAAATGAAAGAAGATGAATAAACATTTCTTACTACGAAGGGTTAATTTTAATAATTAAGGGTCCGTCATATCGAATCAGCCGTTTTGAATTTAAAGATTTTTACTCCAGATGCGAATTTAATGAACCTTAAAACTCCCTAGGGCCCAATTTTTGCTTAAATCAGATGTAAAATACTATGTTTCTTACGTTATGGCTATCCTAAAGTTCAGTGATTTCACGTGTGCAAACGTGTTTGTAATTTAATATCATAAAGAATAACATTTATACTATAAATAAATAATTATTGAGAGCTACACAAGTAAATAATTGGTCAGTTATTTATATTTTTAGTCGTACATAACAGAATATCGAGAAAAAGAACAATTTTTGATATGAAGACAATTTGATCGGTATTTCGGGACTATGTATGAGCTGCATTAGCCAGAGAAATGTCATATGAAGTGTATTAGAGTGTGTCCGTCCTTAGCGTAGTTTATCTTACAATTAGCTAAGCGTGTTTTTCTTTAGATTCTTGGATTCCTATTATTTCAATCTCGAATGTCTTATTTTGCTGCTGAATTTGGCAGGTGAAAATAACGCGACATAATGTATTGTATAGTGCACGTAACTCTTCCATACCATTTTTGAAGTTGGTGTTACTAACTAAGCACGTACTGAGATAAAAGGTGAAAGCCCGTTCGGTAATTGTTATCATATTGTAGAATTTTTAATTCACATAGAAATGAATGAAATAGTTGTACAAAATAGCATTATCCAGTATAGTATGCATCTGAAATAGTTTGAGTTTCTATCTTCAGGGGCGAAGCCTCTGGTGCCAAGTAGACCCGCCAAGTAGTACTGGATAAGGAATCACTTAAAGTTTTATTAATTATTAAACGACCATTAAAACATAATTAAATACGGGAAGCAGTAGTAATATAAAAGAGTAGCAAAAATGTTATAAGAAATTGTGAAAATACAATTAAAATGATGGACCAGTGTTAGATCTTATAACAGACAGTTATGTAGTGACTTATCTACTTGGTATTACTAATATCATTTCAATATTTTTTGTTAGAGAAATTCACCTACGCCAATACTTGGCGTAGTTTTTTACATCAAAATGTTTTTTGGGGTTATAGTTTAGTTGTCAACCTAATATTCATAGTAAATTTAAGCTAAAAATGGTTTTTAAGAAAGAAGTTACTCTTTGTCCTAATTCCATGTGTTTAAATGTCCAATGTTAAAGTTTAGGGTAGATTTACGCATGCACAGTTAGATAAATTTGAGAATAGATGATCGCCTTGCAAGCGGTCACAATCAATACAGAAGCACTATAGATAACTACAATCATTCTAGGCCAAAAGGTCACAGAGATAATTAAGAGATGAATTAGAGCATGCTAGGGGAGATAGCGGCGTTCGACTTAACGTCGAAGAGATTCGCAATCGATTACACAGAAAAAGAGCTTACCTCAATGAAAAAGATAGTACAATATAAACGCGACTAAGTTAACGAGAAAGATAAGCGGAGCAGAAATCGCGACTACGTAACGCGCGATCGATTTCTACGTTCAGTGCCGAAGATGTCCCACGAGGAAAGAGAACGATCCAGGTCCACGTAGCAATTAGTGTGCCTATCTCCCTCTGGAACTCTGTTCCCCGTAAGGCAATTGGCAATTAGATTCTCACGCCACGTTCCACCTAGCATCGGTGAATAAAAAAAAAAGATATTCCGCTACAACGTAAGTAAGCCCCTGCTCAAAGATAAGCAATTGAACACTTTCTGTCTAGTGCGTATCCTCTAATTTAATTACTCAGGTTATCGGAATGATAATCTGCTGTTTTCTCACGACGAGGCGGGACCCTTAAGTTCCAGGGGCCTTGTACGGTTAATGCCGGATCCGTCAGGTCGATATGTTTTGTTCTACGAATTTTGACGGTAGCCGTTGTTGCCTCCAAGCAAGAACTGGTGATGTTATGGTTGATATTCGTAGGACAGCAGGGATATCTGGACTTATATGTATACTCGAGGCAAGTAGAACAGTAGAACGACTTTTTGCTGACTGTTGACAGACGAAAGTGTCGAAGAGTCAGTTTTATAGTCTGGGATGGATCTCGAACAGTCGGTAAGGTAGTTCTTCTCTAATATCGGCTAGGTATAAAGCAATCTCTTGTCTTGTAGACAGTAGATGAAATATAAAACTATAAATATCAGACATAATGTAATTAACTTTTGATGCTATTCCGAACCTCTTTGCACTTATTTCACTATTAAACAAATATTCATTATAATAAATATGTTACACATTCGTTTCTTCTGCAAAACCAACACGAAATATTGATTTTGAAAATCTTTGTCTCAAAGTTATCGGCATCCACTATATGTATTTCACACCGTTTTTTACATCGGGATTTTCACAATATTTTGCAAAATAGATGTTCAATAAAATTCTTGTTCAGCATATAGTTGAATTTTGCTATCATCGAATCTAAGTAAGATACTTTACTTTCAGCCTAAAGTCTACCATCTACCTTATCATATTCTCCTGTTATGTCATCAACTTATCAACTTTGCAAACAAAATGTGTTGGATTTTATTATTTATTTACACGATGCTAAGCCATATTAAATGGTCAGAAAGATCGATGGTAAATATCTCGCGACTCAGTAGATCGATTTAACCCCTTAGCAGTGTGGCGAAAGTGAAACTTTCGTATCAGAAAAAAATTGGTAAATTTATCCTATAATCTCAGTATTATAGTTTTTAAAGTCACTGAAGCCGACTCTGATATCCGATTTTCAATTTTCAAAAGGGCAGATCCAATATGGCCGATGCAAATTCGAAAAGTAATATGATTTCGATGAAAAAAAGTATTCTATGCTTTTTAAGATGGCTGGATTTGAATCTGATGAGAAATCAGATTTTCCAAATTATGAAAATGCCGGTTGCAATATGGCGAATGGAAATTCGAAAAATATTTGGATTTCAACGGAAGTTTTTATCTTTTGGTGGTTGAGGTAAGATTTGACGCGATACCCTAAAAATGCGATCCGCCAGTGTAAATCTTGAAAATCTCATTTCATGTTTGAATTCAGCGACCTCAAAAACCATGATTTACCAAATAACAGTCAAATCGGTATAGTAAAAAACATGTTTCTTTCTTAAATGTCCACATATGTGTCATAACGCAAAAGTGGCACAACTTTTTTCGCCCATGTGTATGTCACTTACAGTCAAGGGGTTTATTAGTTCTTGACTCAAACTAACAAATAACGTATCCTAGAATGTAAACGTGTAGTAGGCTATGATGTCAAATTTTGAACAAACTAGAACACGTTACACAACGCTAAAGTACTCATCGGGTTTCTTTACATTTCCTCACGCAAAATAAAAGAGAAATTTGACGTAATAGATAATACAAGCATAACGGATGTTATTCCTAATTCAGAATTCCCAACCTTGAAGTAACTTGCTGTCACTACACATCCTATATTTTATGTACTTGGCCTTAATTTTTCGATTTGCTTCATCCACCACCACTCATTAAAAGTTGAAAGGTAATAAATAATTTTCTCTCCCATGATAACAACTGCGCATTGTCAAGAAAGGTAAAGTGACACGATTAAATATTTTATAGAATAATATAGACGTAACGACACATCGCTCAGTTTAGGAGGAACATATAAATCCCAAGATTCATGTAAAGTCAATCACTAAAGCTCGACTGTACAGAATCGAAGCTCCTCTATTTGTAAAAGATCCCTTAATTAGCAAACTTCGCAGAAGCTCGATTATCGGCGTCACTGATCTCTGGGATGTCGCCGCAATCGTTCATTAATGACGTTAAGACGATATTCCCTGATCGATGAACTTTCCCGGTTTCTTCACTAGTATTTCCCCACTTTCCATTGAATGAGGTAGGTATTATTATACGATAGCAATATTGTCGTCGCTACCGAATTACAAGCGTTCACGGTAGTAACGGCCGTAACAGTTAAGGGTAGTCCGTGATACTGAAACCTCGAACGTAACAAGAGCAGTATGTATAGCAAGCTGTAGCAGCAAACCTTAACAAAGTGGAAAGTAAAGTTGCGTAGGCGTGCTTACTTGGTAACGAGGACGTAAAGGGCCCACGTATGGTGAAGTTGAGCGATAAATAATCCATTATATAACGCCTGAGGCTATTCAGAAAAAGAGAGTAGGGAAGAAAGGATGAATATGGTGTTGGTGAAGAAAAAAAAAACGATAAGGGCGAGTGAGAACGCGATGGTGAAGGAAGCGGGATCGCCGGAGCACCCAGAGAGAGAGTTAGAGAGTTACCATGCATTACTCTAATTGACGGCAACGTACTGGTAATGTTAACAAGCTCGTTTGTGCTGGTTCGTAACAGTGTAGTTGGCGTTAACGTGGTACAACAATCGATATTCCCATGAAATATTTCTCCTATTTAACTTTTACATATACTGTGACTCAAATGAAAGAGCATATGGACTAGAAAATTCGGTTTCATGGCAAAAGGGTGTACAGGAATCAAATTGCATAAAAAGTTATAAAAGTGAAAAGGTCCATACCGATTTTTAGTAATGGTACTTTATCATATTTGGCTTCCTCATAGAGGAAGCTACGTGACGATGGAAATTTCTTTTTTCGAGATCTTCATGTCACCATGTTCAGAATGTGCCAAACGTGTGTCAAGCCACATTTGGAGAAAATATCCGGATGTATGCGTGCGTGCGTGTGCGTGTGCGTGTAATGGCCTCCCAAAATTCAAACGTGTGTAATGAGAACGGTTTTAGATACAGCCCCCAAAGTTTGCAGGCATGTGCAGCTTTATAATACCTTCATTCACTATAATTTTGGTCATGATACAAGCTGAGACTCGGATTTTATGTCGTTTTCAAATTCCCAAAAAAAGAACGTTATCACTCTAGCGATCGCAAATTTTGTGATACTCGTCTAAATAGTTCTTGACTAAGAGATTTGTATCCAAAGTTGGTTGGCATTGCATTTGGGCCGAATCCATCGAAAAGTTTTGATTTTATATTTTGAATTTTTCGAAGAATCAAATTTATCAATATTCCTCCGGTCAACTTTGGCCGATCGAGCTTCAACTTTCCAAAAGTATAGAACATCATTCAGCCGTGATATGTATCAAATTTGGCGGAGATCGGCAAAACGGATCTGATTCTTCCTACAGTAACGTCCAATTGAAATGCAACACTTGAATTTTTTTACATATCTGTGAAAGTATGACAAATTTCGAAAAACCAAAGACATATTTTTTAGGAAATTTCCTTCCCGTTCGAATGAAAAATGGCGGGGAAGCTTCGGGTGCGCTTGCGAAATCTTGAGATCTCCATCACGGGATCATCTCCGAGAACAATAATTTTGTGAGAATCTACAGTATCATTAAAGATGATATCACGCAGAAACTGAACCAGATTGGCCGTTCGGAAGTTATGGCCATTTAAGGGTTTTTTCACTTCAAGGGGCTGTAACTCCCCCTAGAATGATCCTACAGGGGTTCAATGGGGGTGTTTTTTTAATGCCGAAGGATGCTCTCTCATGCCCTAATTAGAAATATAAATTTCCTTCCGGAACTACTAATCTCGAATTTTTCAAAAAGTTCCAAAATGCACTTTTTCACTCCAACCCCTGCTATTTGGCCATTTTGTATCCGATCGGGATAAAACCTTTACCATTCGAACGGGAAGGAAATTTCCTAAAAAATTTGTCTTTGGTTTTTCGAGATCTGTCATACTTTCACAGATATGTAAAAAAATTCAAGTGTTGCACTTCAATTGGACGTTACTGTATATTCAGTTTTTGAATTTTGAAGTCCCTATACGAGGAAGCCAAGGATTTAAATTTTGCAATTTGCTTTCTCGGAATCGTCGGTAGTAAATGAAGATTCATCTATGAGGAAGCCAAAGATAAAAAAAAATGAAAATGCTTCCTCATATAGGGACTTCGTGCACTACTTATAATTAGGAGGAAGCAAATTGCAATTTTCAACTGGCGGCTGGTTTGTCAATTATATCGACATACATAGACATCCCCTCTTATGATTTTGTGCTTATGGTACAGTGCAGAAGACTGACAAATAGGCGTAAAATGGACATAAGCCGTTTTGATTTTCGTCAAGCGATATATTAATAGAAGACATCTGCTGAATTCTCTACTATACATATATAGATGACTTACGATTTCGTCTGTACGTTTTTTGATGTTTCCTGTCGGTAGTACAGAACTTTCGCGCGTACATAACGACATAGAATGTAGGGTATCGAATAATTACGAAGCAACAGTAATGATATTGTTCTCCAAATAATTTGCTTTTGGGAAAATCCAGGTACGTGGTAAATGTCGGTATGAAGGAGAAGTACCTTTAGAATTGTAAATCATTAAATTGAGAGAGAGAGGGGGGGGGGGGAGAGGGGGATAGAGGGAGAGTGGAGAGAGGGGGAGAGGGGGAGAGGGAGGAGAGGGAGGCAGAGAGAGAGAGAGAGAGAGAGAGAGAGAGAGAGAGAGAGAGAGAGAGAGAGAGAGAGAGATGAGTGGGATTCGAATGTACGATTGTTGGGATGCTCAAAGTGAGGTGTCTGTGGGTAGAAACCCACAAAGCCACAAGCTCAATTTTGTTTTCAGTGACCCAGAATTTAATTATATATCATTTTGTTCGTTTAAAAAGAATAAAAGAATTTAAATTAAAAGAATTCCATTATATTTATATTTTATCATATACGCAACCAGAATGAATTCAATGATCAACTTTATTTTTTTAATGAAAGATGAACATATATATATATATATTTGTTATTTTTTCTTATTAGTAAATTATTGCATTATATGACAAATTATATGCTTATTGTATTAGAAAATTGCTTAGTGATATCCAGAATACACTAAGTATTAAAAGTTCTGAATTATTTCTGTAGCACAAGCAATTGAAGAATCATCTACATAAATCATAGAATAAAATGCTATATAATCATTACGCTGTCGGAAGTTCCGTCAATTCGCTGTATGTTAATATGAATTACATGCGTCCAGAGTTTCAAATACGTATAACTTACAATTAGTAGTATTTCGAAATCAAGAGACTCGGTGGAATCTCGCACCAAGTACAGGCAACCGCCTCTTTAAGACTTCTGAATCTTAAAAGTTATTGATCAATCACTACAGGAATTGTTCTGGATCGACTGTCGCCAAGATCAATACGATTAGTATGCGAAATCAGGATGTATTGCAGATAGCGAGCGAGATGATTTTATTTCAGTTCCGTCGTCGTCATCGTCGTCTTCGCACGTCCGTTTACTTTACTACATAACAGATGGCGCCGATTAAGGTACGCGGTCGAGTCTTGCGCCAAGTATAGGCAAGCGGCGGATCGGCCAAGCAAAGTTATATATCTACTTGGCGGGTCCGTGCATTACTTGATATAAATTTGCGTTCATTATGCCAATCTTGAAACTCAAAAACAACGTCAATTTTCAATATATAGCAGATTAGCAATAACTCGACAAAAATAGCCACAATAAAAGTCTAAGAATATACATATACATATGTATATGTAGAACATTATTGGTACGTTCAAAGTAAGTACTTTTTAATTTCTGGCATGGACCCGCTAAGTAGTACTTGATAAGGAATCACCTAAAGTTTTACTAATTAATAAATGACTAGTAAATTATAATATAATTGAATATGCCAAGCAATACTAATATAAAAGGGTAGCAATGACGTTATAGGAAATTTTAAACATACAATTAAAATGATGGGTCAGTGCTAGATCATATAATAAGCAGATATGTAACGAGTAATGACTTATGTACTTGGAATTAATAATATGATTTGAATACTTTTTATTAAAGACATTTGTAGCACTCCTGTACTTGACATAGTTTTTTACACGTAAATGTTTTTGAGGGGTCATTTTTACCGCAATGTACCAATAATATTAACCTCTTGGAAGGTAACGATAATTTAAAAATTGCATAATCTTTTAATGAAATTAGCGTAAATATCGCTTTAATGTTATCGCTACCTAAAAATCTAATTTCAAGCATCAACTTTTTCTTCCGTGTATCAGTTTCTTTTAGGCTGAATGAAGTAATTATTTAAAGTAGTAGTCTGGTAACTTGGATTGAAAAAATGTTTTTTTTTTGTTACTTATTTCGAAAGTAAAATAAGTTGAGAGTATATTGTAAAAATTTTAGACCGAAATTCGAAATATTAATGAAGTTATAATGAATATTTGAGAGCGTCTCGTAGTTGCATGCTGCAGCGTCGACCGCATGCAGCTGTCGGACTACTCTATTGTAGCGCGTATCCCTTATACCTTGTTAGAGCGTCTCGGTCGTTTGGGATTACTAAACTTGTTTAAAAAAAGAAAAAAAGAATATAGGAGGAGAAGGGATTTTTTTTTTATTTATAAATTTTAGAAACTATGACAGTCACAATCGGCCCGTACGCTCTCGCATACGCTAAATTGTACAACAAGTCCCGAATCTCAAAAGCGGAAAATGACACGGCAAAGGCTTCTAAGATAGCCAGAATGAGTCGCAGGGCACAACAAGTTTCGGAGAATGATGCCTACGAAGAAGTTGAAGGCTTATTATACGCCCCAGGCATAGACGATTAATGTAAGTATGAGTTTTTTTCTTTAAATCTGTTCTTGAAACTTTGAACGCGTTTTTCTCGAAACAACGTTTTTTCGGTCGGCCCGAATGAAAAAACAATTTCTATCTGACCGATTGATCTGAAATTTTTACACGTTATTCTACACATGAGTAGTTCTCGTCGGGACTAGGATATTTTTTTTCCATCCCTAACTTTCCATTTTACAGCCCGATTTGTGCCTAAAAAAATCACTTTTATTTTTCAAAGTCCACGATTTTGTAATTTTCTGGTAAAATTTAATAATCCTAGTTCCAACGAGAACGACAATTCCATAGATTAATAATCAATTCGATTTTTTTATTTCAGATGTCCTCAAGAGCCGAAATCATCGGGGCCAGCCACGTACCTTTTTTTTGAGGCGTCTACTTTGACCTTCAATAATAATAATAAAACGTTGCAAAATTAAGTAAAAAAAAATTTTTTTTCATCTTTTACATATCAATAATAACATACTACAAAAAAAAACACATTGAATTTTATTTTCCCATAAAAAAATATTCCTGATAAAGACGTAAAACAACGTGCATGTTACCAGACTACTACCTTAACTACACATGTGTGGTCTCAAAGACTTTACAAATTTAATGTTTAGCCCTCTTGCCGAATTTGTCTCTGCGTAAGCCTCCAACGAATTAAAGAAAAAACCACTAAATAATTATTACTTATTCTTTGGTCGTTAAATTTGCTTAAACTAAGAGCAGAGCGACGTAAAATTCTACGTTTGAGCTATTCTATTCGTTGTAATAGCCTCACAATCCAGTTGCACAGATCGATGTCTCGGAGACCTCGTTTTATAAAGTATGTTTCAACAGCCAGATCTGTGTAGTTAAAGGTTAATCCCATACATAATTATGGTTATTTGGAAAGAAGAAATACAGTCCTGTACCTAACCAAGCACTAGACTATCCTCAAGTTACAAAATAAGGGCTTCTACTAAATATTTTGATGAGACGCTTACTAGTCTTTGGACATGCCCGGTTTAAGTTCTACTACGGAACGGTGTGATATAGTCACCACAGTATACGGTTAGACAAGTTCGTAATAGTTATAAGAAATAAAACTGTCCATTAAATTATCTAATTTTAAATATAAAAACATGCATGTTTAGTCCTCTATGATAGTTTTGTAAACAATTTTTTTCTCACAAACGAGCCAGTGTTTCAACGCTGTGATGACCAGCGATACGGTTGGGACACGCAAATAGGCCAGCGTTGATGCGAGACTACGCCGACGGTTATGTGATTCTGTAAATTCACTATTGGCTCAGTATTAGCGAAATGGTTCTTTTATTATACATATATTTAGCGCTACAGTGGAAGCTAGACATCAACCTTCGAACAGCGGCCAATCGTTTGTTGGTTTTTGGCAGTGCACCGCAGTTTCTATATGAGATATGACAGTATCAATAAATAAGACTCGGTTATAATAGCAGTTAGAAAAATAAAGAGTATAACATCTGTCAGCAAAACTAAGATTTATATTAATTTTGAAATGGTGTGATTGTAGCTGCAGGTGATGAGTCGTGTTATCGCGCTTCAGAAGTACGTTGTAAAAAATGCGGTCTAGAAGACTATCGTACAACGTTCTATTTTGTGAGGACCAGCTTCTTACATAAATGTTATAATATCATGAGAAATATTGGAATGGCGGGGTGCTTTCGCCTAATGGCTTGGAAAATAAATAGGATCATAAGAGGAAGATAGGGAGTCTAGGCAATGTCACGATTCTCACTCTACACCTTTCTCCACCTTTCTCCACCGCTTTTCTTCTCTTTACGGTTTACGGGCATTTACAATGTCGCTTCCTTTGCGGAACGAGCAGAATGAGTACGAGCTCAAAAGACTCGCAAATGCGATAGTGTTTCCCTCTATACGCATTCAACTATTACTGATACCAAAGGCTCGCGTAAATCTTGATAAGTTTAATGCTCGCCGGGGAATTACGTGCGACGATTGTACTAATGGACGTGCGATGCAGTTCCACCCCTTCCCGTACTGTTTTCGACCACCTCGTTACCTGTGCAAATGGTAGTTTCCTCAATTTTAGAGATTTCACATGTGGTTTGGAAACTAGGAATCATTTACGATGTTATTGTATTTCGGTTATTCTTTAAAATTTATGGTAATCCTGATCACTAATATCTCACTTTTAATTATTTATCAAAAGCAGATGAAATACAATTAACATTTGCAAACATTCAAGTGAATGTATTCATTGTTACTACGCATTCGGTTGCAAAATTTTTATGACTTATCCTGGATAAGGTGCAAATATATAATATATAATTACTATATTGTAAGTATATATTTCCAAACTTCTATGTTACCATAATCTATGTATTAAAGATCATGAAGTTCGAAGTATGATTGAACTGCCGGAAGTTTCGACAAAGCCCTCGGTAATTAGACGCAAAGATAAATGGTGATTCAAAGTTAACTTCGATAACTCGAGCGAGATTGTGTTTGCAGGCTCGAAGCGTATTCCGTTTGATAATCAATTGATGGCCCATCTGTTCAATTCTTTTTCACTGTAAAACCTCCTTGGATATTCTGTAATAATTAGAACCAACCTCTCTGAAACTTTGTGCTACTTTCAACTGAGAAGTTAATATGTATACTTTTTGTTATAGCACACTTGTAAGGACAGTCTTTGCTCAACTATAATAATGTAAAAGAAGTCTAATAAATAAGTAGAAATTTCTGTTTCCACGAAAAAAAATTCTTGATTTTAATTGAGCATTTCAGATTTAAAGATTACATGCACGAAAACAATGGATAATTAGCAAGAAATGGATAAATTCATAGTATGTCAGATGCTCATTTTTTGAATGACAATTTTTTAGAGTATGAAAAAAGTTAATACTGCAGTACTACCTCGTTATAAGCGAATTTCGTAGTCTCGCTTGGCTAAGCTTTACAGCTTTACCGCGTTTGAGTAACTTTGTACCAGACGCATGTATGTAACTTTAGCACGGACCTCTCGTTATAAGCGAACAAGCGATTACGTGAAATGTTACGTGTTTGAATACCGAATTATTCAATTTATATTTATATAAAATATAATTCAGTAATGCTTTACATTTCTACAATTTTTGTTATGTATTGTATATTTAAAAAGCACTAGTAAAAACAGTAGAGGACTAAAGCCTATTTTTTCAAACTGACGGACAATTCGGGAAGAACTACTGGAAAAAACAACACTTGGGAAACTATCGTAATCGTTTTTATAATTTATGTAATACAGAAATATTGTTAAAAATTATTTTGAATGCCTAATACGTCAAAAATTCACCGTAAACTGCAATAATTAAAAAATAAATGAGAAAAAAGCATTTCTCGTGATTCTGAATTCATTCCTGTAAACTCGAAGCGAACCCCGTATCCAAGTATTATATGTACTACTTACTATTGAATTTCAATGATCGTCGAATGTCCACTGCATGTCCTTTTTACTGCATCTACCTATAAGATAGTATTTGCTTCTTCTGTGCATAACGAAATTGGACATAATCGAGTCTTACAGCGTACTTGACAAGTTTTATTAGAACTAGAAAACTTGGACTATTCCTTAGAATTGTGAAACAATAAGGTTCAACCTGAAGTACAAAAATTTTGTTAAATCTACGGGTCTTAATCGGTATTAGAAGCTCTTGTTAAACTCACAATCAGTATTGAACCTCCAAGTTCTGCCTGTAGGTTCTCATGGATTCAAACTGGAGTTACAAGTCTGCCAATAAACCAAGAGATCGAAGAAACGAGTGTTTCAAAGCCACAAAATAATTTTAGTCAAATGATAACTTTTCCTTCTTCTGCCTGTTTACGGCTATATTTTCATTTGGGGAGTATTTATCAGCATAGTCTATCACTTTCAGCTATCCATGCAAATAGCCTGTTCTATTTCCCCTTGAAGGTCCAAAATAGTTAGAGTCAAATGATAAGCACATCCAAATACTTATTCTTTGCTTTTTAACAGTAATTACTATTAAAGTTTAATAGTAACTGCGCCGCATAATAACGGCCTAGTAGTTATTATTGCACACCATTATCAATTACTATTAAACTTCTATAGTAACTATTCCAAACGATAATCTCCCCAACAGTTACTACTGTTTTCTAATAGTATATACTATTAATAACGAATAGTTACTGGTCAATTTTAACAGTAACTATTACGAGTTCAATACTTTTTCTCCGTAAAGGTGATTAACCTCAATAGTTAAAAATTTCGGTTTTTCAAATAGAAATTGCACGATAGACGATACTTTTTGCTTCGAACATCATCTGCAAGTATACATTGTTCAAATGATTAGTTTCCTTTAATACATAAACTTAATAAATAAGTAAATTCTAATACAACCATTCCATCGTAACAGAATGGACGGCCGACAATGAGAGAGAAAGAAAGTTTTCTATCATTTTCTTACCATAACATATATTGTCAGACTTATTCCAATAAATTGCTCACTTTATAAAGTAAATAAAACTTCTTAAAATCGTCGTTGTATTCTTGCAGACGCCGCGACGGAACGAGATTATATTTCTTTATCTAAAGAAAACATCAATTTTTATGCTTACAGAAATAGATGTTTACGCATTAAAGTAATATTTACTTTAATCATCTGCATCTACATTTTGTTTTTCAATCTGTACATTTTTGTAATTCAAACATTTTTTACTAGCAAAACTTATAGCGGCATATACACCATGCGTAGAATATTATATCAGAACACAACAGTACAAGTAACATTCACAATATTGTTGCTATATACCGAAGACCTTTTAAATTTCTGTTGCTCTCGGAGCAGAATAAATTATTTTCCATTTGAGAGCACTTTAGATGCATTGAACCATGTGAAACCAATGGCACAAGACTGTTGTATGGGGCACGAATAAAAAATACTGTTAGTGAAAAAATCACTTTACCAAATGAATTTAGAATTCATAGACGTAAAGCAGCAAACGGGAACTTAATAATATTTAAGATCAATTATTCAGCATTGATAAGCACTAACCGCCAAATAATAACGTTCAATGTTACAAACCGTTAGGGTACTAGTATAAAACTCACAATCAGTGCTGCATTTAATCGTGAACAACTTTTCATAAAGTCATTTTTATTTTTACAATGTATATGTATAATGCATTGAAGCAAAAAAGGTGTCTATTAAATATCATATCTTGGACTCATCGTTAACAAAGAAAATGATTACAACAAATAAAAACAAATAAAATCCGGACCAAAAGATCGAGATCAGACTTATTAAAATTTATTTATCGAACCATCAGATTTATATCAGTGTGAAGAGAACATAGTTAGATCCATTAGAGTATAAGCAGTGGTTATCTTTGATTCGGGAGGTCTGGTCATTCGATAAATAATGTCCTGATGAATAATACGTAATGACCCTAGCAACCGCTTCCGTATAGTTGCTATGTCCGAGACGTAGCAAAAATCGTAGAGATTTAGTAAACGCTCGGTTTAAAAACGATTTTCTCCTTTTTAATTGGACGATCCAATGGAATTTTGCAAATATACAATTGAATACCGCGCCGCTTACGTGTTCCGTGTCCAGTTGCATTGTAGAATGGCCTTAAGACAGAAACCTTATCAATCCTGTTTCCGTACTACCAAAAAGAACGAAAAAGTATAAAAACAGGACTTATTTATTGACTCTGTATATGCTGACAAGAACGAAATTAAATTTTTTTAAATCAATACAACACTTTTTTTTTCTAATTCGGAGGATAGCGTTGTTTTGTGAATTGTCAAAAAATTGTACGTTGAGATGAAACCCTTTATACATTTCACTACAGGACTTAAAATCTATCTTGAAAGCTAGAGACTCGAGATTGCAAATGAGAGAATGTATTCGCATTTGCATTAATGTAGATATACGCAGTTAATACGTTTAAGTACCGCCTGGACTAAAGATAGCTTGCGAAAAATAAGCACCACTGGCAGTGGACCGTGCTGGATGGGACTAGTCATGACGTCACGGGTGACTACTAGCGCTCGCCTCGTCAGAAGGCGTAGGCTTTAGGTGAAGCAAATGGCGCGTTCACAGCTCTCCATGTGCGCATCTAAAAATCTTGAATCTCGCCATACAGCAGCAAGTTCTAGTGCTATCGTGTAGAGTCCAGACGTAAAACTTTCGCTGTATGGCCCTTTTTTTATTGCCATCGGTAATTCTGTACAACAGTGTGGTAAGTGTTGGGTAAGGAACGACAAAGGTATTGTCGTAGCACCATGACACGTCTCTAGGATATTACTGCCGATATCTACTTCTGTTTTATATATTTTATAAAGAAATGTCTCAAAAATTGGATTCTGCAATGAAAGTCTTTTTGTCGGAAGGCCTCAAATTGGCTTTGAATTTAGTGACAGTGGTTTCTACAATGACATTCTTGGATGCAAAGTTTCCTCGCTTCCAGCTCTTGTCCGTGCGATATACTTACACATAAAAAAAGTAAATTATATTCCTCCCTAAGTTCTGACCTTGCGCTACTACATTTGTGAAAACAGATCGAGGTCCGAATTAGTCGCCGTATAGTATTCGACCACCAGACCCACATCCGGGCGAATAGAACAAAATCGGATCTATCAGTATCGAAGCAGTACTTATTTTTCAACTCGAGTTCACGAGGCTCTTAAATAGAGAAAGCGTAATTTCAAAGAATATGAACCAAGCGAAGTGATAGAGCAAAAGAAAAAGGAAGCGCAATCTTCGTTTTAACATCGACTCTCCATTCTTCATTTCATCTAATCTAACTTCATCGCGCCATTTTCTCAACTTGAGTATAGCAGTTCGCTATTCTTCTGCTTCCTGATGGCATTAATAACTTGCTACCACGCCGCTCAGCCAAGTAGGAAATGGATCTTTATTAAAAAGTAATTAAGCGAAGGAGGAGCTCTCAAAACGTTCCTGGCTTCTTGGAATGAGGGGGTGAAAACTTTCATGGAATAAAACTGCAGAAGAAAGGATGGTCATCATAGGATTGGTCCAGGTGTTGAGTAACTCATTGTCAATAGTAATTGATTTAAGGCACTGAAGGAAAAAATAATTGTAGCCAGTCCAACCAATTTCTTATACAGGGTGTTTCTTAAGCCCCGGACAGGAGACACACCGTTAGATCCGGCGTGAAAAAATAAAAATATTGGCGTCAACAACATTAAAAATTTTTAATTAGTTTATTAATTATTACGGATTAAAGTAAGCCAATAATTTGCGCGTGAGAACTGGTAACTCCTCCTCAGTCTCCTCCCATTAGGGACAGCCAATCAATTATTTCCCCACAAAAAACATTTTGCATTATTCTTTTGTTTATTTCCGTTACTCTTTTGTTTATTTACATTACTATATTTACGTATCCAACGGTCACTGTTTTTGTGGGGAAATAAATGATTGGCTGTCCCCAATGGGAGGAGACTGAGGAGGAGTTACCAGTTTTCACGCGCTTATTATTGGCTTACTTCAATCTTTAATGATTAATAAACTAATTAAAATTTTTGATTTTTGTTAATGCCAATATTTTTATTTTTTCACGCCGGATCTAACGGTATGTCTCTTGTCCGGGGCTTAAGATACACCCTGTATATAGTCAGTCAACTTCATGATACCGAAAATCATAGATTTTCTTCTAATTTCTGCGGGTCTTATAGATAAATAGTCATGATGTATTTATAAATGCGAGTGTGTGCGGCTTGAACAATTCACTTGTCTCTCTTGAATAGGTTTTAAACTTAATTCCTAATTACCTACTTTGTTGATTATGCTGTAGCATACATTACATTAATACATCAGAGTGTATGAAAGGACAGAAGAAAGATGAGCTAATTTGAAAATGCTTAAAGATGCCAGTTTTGTGTATCGAAATTAAAGTTTTTCAGGATTAGTGGGATAATTTTAATGAATTTTAATTTATTTTAGCTTAACAGCTAATTACGCGTAGTGTAAAGTATGGTATGTTTTTTAATATAAATTTTTAGTCGATCAGTCAAGCGATTCGTTTAGAACTTTGATTATAAATATTCGCATTCACGCAAACATATACGCATAATGTATTCATACAACCTACTTTAGGGACGGTAATTATACAAGACATTTCGACATGTTCTATATAGACGACTGAGGCAAAATAAGATATCCACAAATTTGGAAAACACCCATACAAAGTTAGGCATCGGAGAAAAGGACGATACCTTTAAATTTAACTTAATTCTAAACAAATATGATTATATCTAAACCCTTATACATATATACATATAAAGACATATAGAACATATAAACTATTTTAAAAAACAGTTAAAACATCACTATTTTTATAATCCACTTGCTTTATTTCCTTAAGTGATTCACTTTGGCCTGATGTTTCCTGCATCTGGAAGCTGTGTTAGAAGTAAAATTCTATTAGTGGAATCACTATTAGTGGAACTGCATTAATTAATCATTGTTTTCAAAATGAAGATTGTTGATAGTAGTAGGCATGCACATTAATTTTCGGCCTTCTTTGCATAATTTTGATGTTTGTTTATAAAGAAAAATCACTAATTACCTAACCATCGAAGTAATCCCCATTACTTTCTACGTATTTCCGCAATCTCTCAGGCAATTGTCGAATGTCGCTTTGGAAAAAGGGTGTTTTTTCCCTGAAAATTGAAATTTTCATCTTTAAGCCTTTGGAATCATTTTTTACACATACTATAAGACACAGCATTTTCACCTAAGTTGAAACAAATCATTTCCTTAGCCTGTGCAGCATTTTTTTCAGTTGGAATACGAAAAGCAGGCAGTGCTTAAAATGTGGCTTTTTGAATGATATCACTTTTATTACTGTGTTTTTGTATTATATCAGGAACATTGTCAACTAATATATCATACTTAGTTTCAAAGCTTAAGGATGCCGATTTAAAGTTTGGCGGGGAAAAGATAAAAATTTGAATAGATGCCTTCATTTATTAAATTTTGGAGCCGAGAATTCCTAATAAAAGGTTTATAACATATTATGTACTGTTAGTTCGAAACTCAAAGCTATATTTAACTTTTATTACGATTTTTTTTCTTACCTGTTCAGGAAATTTGACTCGCCTCATTAGTATTACGATTTTGAGAACCACGCATTGTACCCACCCTCTCCATTCGCCACGTGTCTCATATATCTCCTCTCCAGAAAGCTTGTAATTTTCAAATCATCTTCCCTACCTACTGTTCCTTGGATACTGCTTGCCTACTTGCCTGCCTGCCTGCCTGCTTGTTTGCTTGCTTGCTTGCTTATTCACTTGCTTACCAATGGCTCATGGGAATGTAAGCAGATGTGTCTGATACGGTATGTTGACTGACTCCTTCTCATGTTACTCCCAATAGTGGCATCTAAAGTTGCCGAAGGGTACGTGAATCTACACCCCTTCAGACGACCCTGTTTGGATGGTATATCTACTATCCGTCCGGAGACACAACTTACCACCGCTAGCGATGCATCTTACGAAAGGCACTCCGAAGTATTCAAAAGTTCTACTTTGAGAGGGTGTAATGCAGGCGAAAAGGGTCCGCCAATCTTTGCCTCTAGACTCAACCGTGATCCGACACCTACCCCGTCTTGCATAGGGGTCGCATAAGGACTCGAAATGTACCGAAAAGTAGGTATGGTATGCACTTTATACATTTAACAATTCAACCCCTGTCTCCTAAGTTTGAAGTCATGAATATTTTTCAGTACTCAGACGTAAAACCTCACCAGCTTTCAATTAACTTTAAAACCTTTTTTTTTAAGAAGCTTATGCATGATTTAAAGTTGTAGAGATAATGGAGTACATATCAACACCATTCAGAGTAGTTCTCAGGTGTCACAGGGATCCTGATTCGACTTCGCAATTTTTTATATACAGGGTGTCCCAAAATTCGCAGACAATCTCCACGTAGCGAGGATCAGGATCAGAAGGAGATTACGAAAATGACCTTCCTTTTGTTCAAAAGTTCATAGTTTTTAAACGAGAGCCGGTCAAAGTTCACCAATCACAATATGGTGACAACGGAAATGGCAAAGATATGGAAACTCAGAGTTTTCTTCCTCGCTTTTGTTTCCCGGCCACAGTAATGACAGTGAAGGCAGTTCCCCATGCATACTAGATAACACGCTACCCGATGGGCTTTTGTTTTTAGCTGATTGACGAGAATTAAACATAGGACGCGAGGTCCCAGTTACACGATGTCTCTCATGAAAATAGCGGGAGTTTCACTCTGAGAGCTCATTCCCTCAAGTAGAATTGTCATGTCAAGTTATGACAAACCTGACCAACACGTGACGAACGCATGCTGTGTAACATCGTAGCCCTGAGGATGGGAAATATCAACATCAGTTCGAAATACAATATTTAAGATACGAATTGCTTTACTTCGAGTTCCTCATCCCAGTCTTTATAATTTCATAATACCTCGCAATAACCTTGACAGCTTTTGTGTGCAGCACGCCATTACTCTTGATCGTACATATTTTTTCCCCATTATCTCTTGATCCAGGACGAATTCATGTTCGTAGTACTTCGGAGTTCTGCATTTCCTCGACGTAGTGCTGGGAGATTCAGGGACCCTCGCTGTCATCCTTGGAGTTTCTGTGCTACCTAGCCGTTGCCGTTCTTCTTACATTTACCTGTACTTTCTCCCGTATATTATCCCGTACGTTTTCCCGCATGTTTTCCCGTATATTATTCTCACTCCTGGATGTATTCATTTTCGTAGTACTTCGGAGTCCTGCAGTTCCTCGACGTAGTGCTGAGAGATTCAGGGTCACTCGCTGTCATCCTTGGAGTTTCTGTGCTACCTAGCCGTTGCCGTTCTTCTTACATTTACCTGTACTTTCTCCCGTATATTATCCCGTACGTTATCCCGTACGTTTTCCCGCATGTTTTCCCGTACGTTATCCCGTACGTTATCCCGTACGTTTTCCCGCATGTTTTCCCGTACGTTATCCCGTACGTTATCCCGTACGTTTTCCCGCATGTTTTCCCGTACGTTATCCCGTATGTTTTCCCGCATGTTTTCCCGTATATTATTCTCACTCCTGGATGTATTCATTTTCGTAGTACTTCGGAGTCCTGCAGTTCCTCGACGTAGTGCTGAGAGATTCAGGGTCACTCGCTGTCATCCTTGGAGTTTCTGTGCTACCTAGCCGTTGCCGTTCTTCTTACATTTTCCTGTACTTTCTCCCGTATATTATCCCGTACGTTATCCCGTACGTTTTCCCGTATGTTTTCCCGTACGTTATCCCGTACGTTATCCCGTACGTTTTCCCGCATGTTTTCCCGTACGTTATCCCGTACGTTTTCCCGCACGTTTTCCCGTACGTTATCCCGTACGTTATCCCGTACGTTTTCCCGCATGTTTTCCCGTACGTTATCCCGTATGTTTTCCCGCATGTTTTCCCGTATATTATTCTCACTCCTGGATGTATTCATTTTCGTAGTACTTCGGAGTCCTGCAGTTCCTCGACGTAGTGCTGAGAGATTCAGGGTCACTCGCTGTCATCCTTGGAGTTTCTGTGCTACCTAGCCGTTGCCGTTCTTCTTACATTTTCCTGTACTTTCTCCCGTATATTATCCCGTACGTTGAAGTCCCGGACTCCGAAGTACTACGAAAATGAACACATCCAGGAGTGAGAATAATATACGGGAAAACATGCGGGAAAACGTACGGGATAACGTACGGGATAATATACGGGAGAAAGTACAGGAAAATGTAAGAAGAACGGCAACGGCTAGGTAGCACAGAAACTCCAAGGATGACAGCGAGTGACCCTGAATCTCTCAGCACTACGTCGAGGAACTGCAGGACTCCGAAGTACTATGAAAATGAACACATCCAGGAGTGAGAATAATATACGGGAAAACATGCGGGAAAACGTACGGGATAACGTACGGGAAAACATGCGGGAAAACGTACGGGATAACGTACGGGATAACGTACGGGAAAACATGCGGGAAAACGTACGGGATAACGTACGGGATAACGTACGGGAAAACATGCGGGAAAACGTACGGGATAACGTACGGGATAACGTACGGGAAAACATGCGGGAAAACGTACGGGATAACGTACGGGATAACGTACGGGAAAACATGCGGGAAAACGTACGGGATAACGTACGGGATAATATACGGGAGAAAGTACAGGTAAATGTAAGAAGAACGGCAACGGCTAGGTAGCACAGAAACTCCAAGGATGACAGCGAGTGACCCTGAATCTCTCAGCACTACGTCGAGGAACTGCAGGACTCCGAAGTACTACGAAAATGAATACATCCAGGAGTGAGAATAATATACGGGAAAACATGCGGGAAAACGTACGGGATAATATACGGGAGAAAGTACAGGTAAATGTAAGAAGAACGGCAACGGCTAGGTAGCACAGAAACTCCAAGGATGACAGCGAGGGTCCCTGAATCTCCCAGCACTACGTCGAGGAAATGCAGAACTCCGAAGTACTACGAACATGAATTCGTCCTGGATCAAGAGATAATGGGGAAAAAATATGTACGATCAAGAGTAATGGCGTGCTGCACACAAAAGCTGTCAAGGTTATTGCGAGGTATTATGAAATTATAAAGACTGGGATGAGGAACTCGAAGTAAAGCAATTCGTATCTTAAATATTGTATTTCGAACTGATGTTGATATTTCCCATCCTCAGGGCTACGATGTTACACAGCATGCGTTCGTCACGTGTTCGTCAGGTTTGTCATAACTTGACATGACAATTCTACTTGAGGGAATGAGCTCTCAGAGTGAAACTCCCGCTATTTTCATGAGAGACATCGTGTAACTGGGACCTCGCGTCCTATGTTTAATTCTCGTCAATCAGCTAAAAACAAAAGCCCATCGTGTAGCGTGTTAACTAGTATGCATGGGGAACTGCCTTCACTGTCATTACTGTGGCCGGGAAACAAAAGCGAGGAAGAAAACTCTGAGTTTCCATATCTTTGCCATTTCCGTTGTCACCATATTGTGATTGGTGAACTTTGACCGGCTCTCGTTTAAAAACTATGAACTTTTGAACAAAAGGAAGGTCATTTTCGTAATCTCCTTCTGATCCTGATCCTCGCTACGTGGAGATTGTCTGCGAATTTTGGGACACCCTGTATATGTATTTCATGATAGTATGGCGGTCATAGTAAAAGAAAATTGAATAATGATGAAGAATAATAGATTGGTGGAAATTATTACTCATAAAAGTGCCTGAGATTGTATTAATGATCGATCGTACTTCAGAGACAATTATTAATGGAGAACTTGATTAATATACTATTCTTTAAACTTTCTCCAATCTCGAAATTATGGTACCTACCTTAAACTGTCTTTTTATGAATTTCTTTAGCTACTTTGGCCAATCAAAAAATGAATTTTTTTATTGATTATCAGATTTCCTATCATTAGCATTATTATCACTTGTGCACTTTTTTATACTTCATTGCGTTCTACCATTTTACTGTTATTCAATTCTAGTAAACAATGCGTATCATAATCACCTTAATTAGATATATCAAATATATCGCAATTTCATAGTGCGTCAATTGATCGGTAGGAATTGTTAACGAGAGCGTAGCTTTAAATGATAATGGAATCGTAAGGAGCTTATTCGCAGGCGAGTTAACGTGACCAAGATAATCGCGTTATCGTATCACGATTTCTGTGAACTTGAAGTATGTAATGAATCGTTCTATCTCGTTCCAATGAATTGCTGAAACATTATTTTGCCATACAGTCATTGTTTCGTAAATGCTCGAAAATCGTGCAATATCGCATGAAATTTTTACGCGAGAACTAAAGAGGATATTGTGAGGCGGAAAATTGACGTGGTGTGAAAATGACGATGGGGCGTATCGGACCATTGGCCGGAAATGAAATCGCTACGTCTTTAATAAACCGGCGGAAGTCTCGTTGATTGACAGGAAATCGATAATAAAGCGATACATGTTATTTCCTTAAAGGGTGCTTATCGTTCAATTTCACCGTATTAGATCCTCCCCCCAGGATATTGAATGGAACGAAGAGTATAGGGCACTACACTTGCCCTCCCTTAAAAGTGAGTTCACATTGACTAGTGACTTCTGTATCAATAGGTTCATGTTGAATATACGGGAACCCTCACAACCCTTATCGACGTCCTGTTTACGGAAGGAAACCATTACGTCAGACAAATCTTATTTTTCAGAGCATTAGGTTAATATCCCCCTAGAAAAAAAAGCTTCGTGTAACGTTTGTTAATCAGTGCGTTGATAATAAATAACGTGAAACAAAAATTGGCGGAGATTGTTGTGAAAAGATCAACACACTAGAAATAAAGATATACTTGCAACAAAAATATATTCAACAGGTTTGTTGCGAAGCAAGATCGTACTTCTTTTGCTGATTTATTGTTTTTGTAATGAAAATGAAATAAAAGTAAATAATAACAATTTTTCGCAAAGTAGAGTATTAATTTCAACCTGCATTCGCTGAAAGACTTGTTAAATGGCACAGGAGGTCATTAAAGTTCAAATCAAATTTGATCTCGAATTCGGTCAAAGCTCGATTATGGAAATACGGCTTTAGGATGTTTGTAATGGATTGCAACAAAGAGAATAGGTAGGAAGAGGTTGAGCAATGGAGAGATGCTCCAATCGGGAAGTGGTAGAAGGTTCGGAAGGAGGCGGGTACCTGAAATGCCTCGACGAGCTTAATAATTTCCTAATTTTCAACTATGCTATCGAATTTCGCTTAAGGCAGCACCGCCGGAAAATTATCCCGCTCTATGAGCTACTTCGTGCTTCCAATCTATTTTGCACGTTGAAGTTCTCGATAGAGATCAGCAACTTCAAAAATTACAATCCCCCACGTGTCCTAATCCCTAATGAATTGAGGAAATTAGAACATACGGAAAAGTGGAGCAAATTTTGAACATAGCCGAATCTAAGATATAAAAGTATCTTAGGCGCGTCCATATGGAACCGAGTAGCTCCAATGAGCATTACGAGCCCCGACAATCAAAGTGTATTCGTATTGTTTATTTACCCTCTTTCGCATTGGTTTTATTGCGGTCTGATGGATCCGTCATCGCGAAATAGTTTTCATGTGTGCGCGTGCATAAATACCAGCACCTAAAATTATAGATGAATGGATGGATCGATTGAGAATCAAATTTAATAGGAAAAATTTAGTTTCGATTAATTCAATAAAATTTGCACGTCACTGCTGGATTCGAAATTACGTATGTGCGATTTTTCTTATTAAGTAAGTGAGCGCATGAAAACTTATTATTCTATTCTACATTTATTTTACTTTATTAATAACGTTTTCCATGCTCTGTCGTATATAATTCCTAGCCACCTCGTAGTACTCGGGACAGCAATACGCATTAGTACGTATGTATACCTACAAAGGAAGAAAGTACGAACGGAATTATAAGGGATACGAAATAATTTTCCTGGAATTTCATAGAGGGCCCAGGGCGAAATTCAATTCAGCCATCGTCATTAGGGAGGAGGAACTAGAGTATTCTCTACTTATCATTCGTAAGAGGATAAAGCCGCGCTCAATCAGTCTATGGCTGACGTTAGGGGATGATGAAGAATACCAAGGGTATAGCTATGGCGCTAACAGAAGGAAGATTATACGAATCGTAGCTTATTGTTTAACCTTAGCAGACTCCCTAATGATGCGCTATAATGAGTTTGGATTTATCCTTGGAGGCTATAGTAATTCCTAACGGTGAAATATTTATATTTCGACTATTTATGCATTGCATTTTTCCTTTTCAGTTTTCTCTAATATGGCTTTTGCATAAGCGTACAAAACTTCCCATTATTTTTTAATTTAGCAAAGCCCTACTAGAGATTTCCTAGTCGTTTCCCCAATAACGAAAAGGCTCCGACCGGGCTGAGACTAGGAATCTCTAATAATGGAAACCTAGCCTAGGACCTAGCGTGGTGCACACTAGTACGTCCAACCACTAAACTACATCGCGATTGGCTCTCTACCGACCATGGAATGTATTTCACGATGTTGCACCAACTCAAAGAAATTGAAAAAATTCCTGAATACAGAGGCATATAAAAGACCTTTTCTGTTAAAATTTGGTAATTGCATGTCTGAAGGAACCCGGTTAAAAAATTATTTTAGTTTTATTTATTTTATAGAAAATTGGGTTTATATTTGAGAATCATAGAAAAAATGTATTTGTATGTCTTTTACTTCCTAGTATTGGGGAACAAATCACCGTTAGTTAACTTTCATTACTACATTAATTTTCTACTAGTAAAAAAAAATAAAAACCAAAAATGTTTTTTTTTGTAAATAACTCGAAAAATATTTGAGATTATGAGCTGAAACTTGGGGTGAATTTGTTTTATTTGGTATCAAAATGATGCCCTAAGTGTCAGTAGAAAATGCCGTGGGGGCAGATTCAGTATGCTTATCCGGCTGATAAATAGTGATAATTATCATTTCTAACTGAAGCAATATTTACATCTTGAGCCGATGGTCGTATAGAGTTAGTTATGCTTCAGCTTCCACTAAGAACGGATCACTGCACAAATAATACATAAAAAAAGATACATCAACACAATCAGATTATTATTCCAAATCGGTTGTCATCACCATTAACTCCAAATCAGTTCACGCGGAGTTCACGTTCCTCTTACGACGCAACTTTACAGGTCGAGTGGGTAGAGTGCCACTCTTTCCTCATTTAGGGCAGCCAGACAATCGCATGTTCAAATACCATTCACAGCCGTACCGGCAGTAAACGGACACAGCTATTTTTTAAATGTTACTTTAATCATACGATTTTTCCAATTGCCTATTTTTTGTTTTTAATTAATAAATATCAAAACAGTTCAAACAATTTTCTGTACCAATCCTACATGTTTGCATGGGTACTAAGGAACAGACCTGGAAAACTGTCGATAACCTAGATAGTTTGACATAACTAGTGGCTAGTCAGGGTATGCGTTACGTTTCTGGTCGGATGCTAGTTCTTCTAGTTAGCGCCTAGATAGAAGTACAGAAAACTAGCTTGTACCCGGTTAGGCCCCATATACAATTTCTGCTAGGGTGTACATGAATTGTAAGCCCTTTTAGATGCTACTGTAGTTTTTTGTTTACGACTAATCAATTATAAGATTAGAAATAGCTTAGATACTTCAACTGTATTATGTAGTCCTGAAACACTGCATTGTTAAATCGTCTTAACACGTGACGTCCCGATGTTGTCCTTAGTTTTGTGAGCATTAATCTTCACCCACATAAGAATATTGATCGTAGAATAGGACGTCTCCATAGCGATTTATCCTCAACCTAGCGACTTGAAAATTACAGTGTATTGAAGTCGGCTTTAAAGAAGCCATCTGAAAAAGGCTACTGAACATTTATATATTTATGACGTGTGAATTTGTAATAGAACGTAAAAAGTTCAACGGTTTTGAAGTTTCTAACGTTAAAATCACTATGTAGGTTTGACAATTATTATAAATATATGATTATTTCAAGGTCAGCTTATGAAAGCTATACCTGTTTGCTCTAATATGGTGTTAGAGACGACCGGTTGCAAAATCAGCACCTTTACTCACCGTCGGCGCTAATGTGGTGGCTATAGCCTTCATCTCTAAGGGGTGCGTAGTTTTGGGTTTCGAGACGAGAGTACGGGGGGAAAATAGTGGACTTATGACGGAAGCACTAGGCCCTTTTGGGATAAAATCCTGTGTAAGAAGGGTGTTGAAACGCCAGGGCTCAATGCCCGTACCTCGGGAACTTTAGCCGTGGCTACGGTCTACCTTCTCGCAAGGAGGTCGTTGATGGAAGGATTGTTTTGAATAGGCATACAACGAATAATGGTAGGAAGCGATTCCCAGGAATCAGGGGTTGCATTGCAGAACTTTAAGGAAAAATCGTGGATTACAATTTTCGGGACTTTTCATAGAGAACCGCAGCTTGTCTATCTATGAAGAAGAGTGCAATGCAAGTGCGGATAAGTACACCTGTTGGCAAGGTAATTTCAACTTGCTGAGACTGAGCAATCGGGAGATCTTGCAAATTCGGTTGTGCTGTGGATCATTGGTGTGGGGAAAGCGCACCTGACACCCAATATTTAAGATTTTTTAAGTATTTCAGCACGTTGAGAATGAGCAAGGACAATTATGAACTACGTCAGATATTGGTTGTACGTTACAACGTATATTAAAACGTAGTGCATAAAGTATCATATGCGTAAGAAGGAATTTTCTGTCAATTTGACGGTAATTAAACATACGTATAAAAAAACTGACAATGAGTAATGTAATGGAATGGATATGAAATAATCATGATTGCACAGCCTTAAACTGTAGAAAATTTGTTTCTAGACTTTGATAGAGCTCCGACCAATTTTTTGGTATAACTGGCACCTTTATAAGCTGATTTCTTAGAGGCCTGATACATGATTTCTTCTTCGTGCCACTGTAGTTTAATATAGCCCTATACATAAAGAGTTTCTAAAAAAATGACTAGCTTTCAATATTCACTGAAGTATATGAATACAAGCATAGAAGACTTCACATGTATCCATTAACGTGACTTTATACACTGCAATTGTTATCATAAAAATAGAATATCATAAAAGCAAAAGTTATTTAAAAGATGTTAAGTTACTCGCTGTTATTGATTCAACTAAAATACTTATTTCTATACTATTTTTAATTTAATTAAGAAAAAGATGTTATTGTGGATGTTGGAATTATGTAGTCCTTTGTTTACTCGTGCTATTTAATAACAATTCTGGAGAGGGATACTTTTATTGGTGAAACGAATTTTTCGCTAATTGGAGAAGCTGGAGAATAGTTCTGGCCGTATTGAAAAATGCATGAAAAATGCCGGACATAGCTGAATCTGCGGATATTTTTTTGGTATGAACAAATAAAAAGTGCTTCTGTAGTAAATTCGACATTCAGTATATACAGCTTATTGTAATAACGTATAAAAAGATTGTGATATAATATCGCAAATTTGCAAATTTATGTATTTGTATCGATTATAATTACTTTAATGGATTGAATATACAATATTTTAATTAAAATGACATGTACAACTTCTATTTTTATTCCATACACTCTAAGCTCCAATGATCAATCACTCATAGTTTATTAATCGTAGTATGATTATAAAAATCAAGTATTTATGAATCATTGCAATTAATTGGGACTCAGTGACATGTTTTTTATTCAGAACTGCAGCTCTTATGGATTACTTGCTGTAGATACGCTAACAAGGAAAATCGTTCCCGGTGTCTCCCTCCAATTTTGTTCGTTTTTGGATATGTCATTCTTCATCGAAATCTAAGTGAAATGTATTTTTCTTAATGGTGGAAAACGATTGTAAGGGTTGAAATCAACCACCAAAGCTCGGCACCTCCAGCAGTAGTTTTGCATATTTTTAGTTGAGATATCTAAATGAAGCCAATTGGAAAATAATGCTCATGGCGAAACAATGCAGAAATGGAGAAGTCGCCTGTTCTATCTCGTACAGTTTTCGACATTGATGATTTGTTAATAAGATAATACGAAAAAGCAAGAATGATAGACAGCTATAGCATTCATCTGAAGCCACAGCGTAAACGAAGTTTTATTTCCAATACCTACTTACTTTCAGGCTTGTCTTATATTAGATAACCAAAGTAAACTAATCCGCCAAGATAACTGAAAATAACTCGACTTTGTTCTAAGCGTGAGGTAGATAGATACATTTCAAAAAGAAGATAAAGCTTTACATGAAATACGAGTATACTATATACGAGTGTGCATATGTAAAAGGAATCCGCGTGCATTTCAAGCCACTTAGTTAACTATTTATAAACTTTGAAGCTTATATAAAACCTCGACTACAGACACACAATCGTCTTATTTTAAGCTTATAATTCTAGGCTAAATTTTGGTTCACAGTGAGTTACTTTTACTTTTCACTGAATGTAAGGTTTTCTTCTTATTGGATTGTTCCCAGTATGAGTATATAGTGGGGAGGGAGGGGAGCAAACCATTTCTCGGGTTAAAAAATACAATTTTTATTTTGCCTAAATCAGTAGTATGATATAGTAAAAATATATTCCCAAACTTACAAATTGAAATTCGAAGAATAGCGGCCAATATTGACCAACTTTAGTGTGCTTTTTTTGTATGAACTATCCATGTTGAAAACTTTAAACGCGTTTTCCTCGGAATCAATTTTTGATTACCGTGAAAAAACGACGTAGACAATAACTTCAAAACTATTCAACTGACAACATTGTACTTTTATATACTTATAGTTTATTAGTTTCTCTTCTATATGGAGGTAAACAATTGTTAAAAAATTATTTATATTTTTTTAACAAAAGACAGCAAACATTTTCAAAATTTTCATTTTTCATGTTTCATTAGCCATAACTTTCTTAATTACGTTTTTTTTTTTATTTCAGAGGTTCATATAGAGAGCATGGGTCTACATTTAAAGAATATTCTTCATCGATTGGTTTCTGACGACTATTGTAAAGGTGAGAGTCTACGCCAATAAATTGGGATTTTCAAGAGTGGGGCGACCCAGAAATATTGCCATAACTTAGCCTATGGTGATCATATTACAATGAAACAACAATTTTTTGTAACTTAAAATATACTTAAGTACATCCCAAAAAGCTCAAAATGTTTTGTTATATTTTTAGATTTAAAAAACTCACCAAAAATCCTAATTTTTTTGCTCGATAAAGAGTAGTCTGGTAAAATTTGGCTGAAAAGAAATCAATATCCATATATGTATAATTTGTTAAATTTCATTTAAAAAATAAAAAAATATAATAAAGATGTGAATTTAATACTAGCAAATAATTCTTATTCTGATAAATAAATCATAATTATTTACTGAACGACCAAATCTGCACTGTCATTTTTTCCCTAGCGTTTACGGTTGGGGAGAAAAACACACGAAAGAGAGAGACAACCATCACATGCGTTTCATTCAACAGTAATATTTCTCAATAAGTATACAATAAAAGGTTTTCATTTTTTTACAGTAACCGTCTGAGATATCAAGCCATCTGAAAATATATTCTAACGCATAGGCTAATTTGCTAACTTTTGCAAATATTAAGGACATCTGAATAAACAGAACCATTTTTCCTCCACCACTTTAATTTTAATCAACTTCAATAATTAATATCTCTTTAACTAGACAGTAAACCAATTTTGTTTTGAGTTAGTAGACGCAGCTGATTGAGCTCTTTCGATTAGGCATTAAAAGATGTAGGGTTAACTTTATAGCATAACTCTACCTTAATAGGACATTCTAACTCACATATCGGATCACGTATTTGGAATGTTACAATTCCCTACTGAAAAATATAATACTCACATACATCAGATGTTACATAGCATTTACATCCCTCAGTAAAAAATTGTGATATTGTTAATATGTTCATGTGCGCCTGCTGATGTGTCACCGGATATCACGTGATATTTTACGACATTAAACTTCAAACTGAAAGATGAATCCGAATCATACTTATCTCTCTTTCTCAATAGCCCACATATTGAAAAATATATTTTAAACATTTCGATGTAATCATTCCTATCTAACTTTCTAACATCGAGTGTAATTCCCTTTAAAAACCAAAGGACTGTATCATAAATCAGTTTTATTTACATGCAATCAATACAATAGACGAGTGAAAAGTCGGCTTGAAATAGCAGTGGTGCAACTGTTGTTAAGCGGTACTCACAATGCTCTGATCATGAATAAGCGCTCGAAGTCTGACCGCGGCTATTTCGATAAAGGCTTTGGCAAACCGAGCTTATAATGGTCGCTATTTAGTGTGCGAAGTATGCCTGGAATGGGATTTCGATATTTCATCCGTAGTTAAATCATAAGAATTCACTGGATTATAAGAATTAACGAAAATGAAAATACTCGTGTACTTGAATTTGCTATACGCAAATACTGCCTAGCAAACGCAATATTATATGTAACACACTCGTTAATTGCAATGTGGTTCTCCTTCGTATAACGTCAACTGATACACTGATGTTGTATAAGGGAGTGGAACATTGCAACTAACGTGTGCGTTACATGTAATGTTGTGTTTGCCGGGCACATACTTTGAAAACACACAGTTTGAATAAAATAACTTTGACATGTAGTCGCTACATCATTAATGCTCCTGATATGCTACCGTTATATGATATTATATTGCACGTTTCTCGTTTAATTAAGCGAAATCAGAATTTAGTACTAATCGAGTTTTTCAGTTTAGTTTCCTACAAAACAGTATATTGTTCATGTTAAATGTGGTGTTCTAAAATATCGAATAAAATATTTACTATTTTCATTATATGTATATGTATTGTTACTTAGTATCTTCTCTGTGATAATTACAAATTCATCATAGTTTAAAAAAACCGTTTACTTTTTCAATGGTCAAATAAATTAAAAAAATAAAAAGGCTCAAATTAAAAGTTATTTCGTTATCTTCCAAATTACCATAAAATAATAACGAGGAAAGCATAACGAAATGATTGCTTATTCAGAAATTTGCAAAAAATGAATTATATAACAGCAGAAACTTTTCCAGTCAGTCATGCCCTTGCGAGAGTACCTTTTCAGTTGAGTACTGACTATAGTATAGGGAAGTGTAGTGAAGTGAAAAATTCCGAATATCAATGTAGCCGCAGACTGTATCTCTACAGAGCTCCAATGAAAGTAATTTATTGGCTAACTAATAAGAATTACCTAATAATAGGTATTTACTGGGTGGGCCACAGATTGCATAAGGCTAAACTCATTCATGCAGATTGCAGACATATCGTTTTACTGTTATTCAACAGAATAGATGATATATTCAATAATATAAACCGAAGTGAACTTATTGATATCTTGCAATAAAGAAATAAGTAGAGAATATCTGGACTTCCCAATATTCGCAATAATAATTTGCGCTCAGTATGACCACTAATATGCGCTAAGTCTTCTTCGTATTCGCAACGGATAAAAACGAAATATACCGTACTTAGGATTTGAGATAATCTGCAGAATCCTTAATACAATGCGTTCGATGCAAACCAACCAAGGTGTCATAAGGAACCACTAAAACTGTTTCATTTTTTAATAACTCGCTCCTTATTTAGAGTTTTAATAAACGGCAATAACAAATTAATATTGAATAGGGGAAAAAGGCCCATAAATATATTTTATTGTATCAACTTGAATAACATCTCATCTTTTTCTCTCAGTGAACATGATGTCTGCAAAGTGATTGCTGGACTGGATGCAAGTAAGGGTGCTGGTCCGGACGGTTTGCCGCCTTCCCTTATCAAGCAGTGCGCCCTTGATTGTCCCTCTATCTCGGATATTCAACCTTTCACTTTCGTTACGTGTTTTTCAGGACGAATGGAAGATCTCATATATCTCTCCAGTACATAAAAAGGGATGCGTCGATGATGTTCTGAATTATCGCCCCGTTGCCGTCCAGTCTTGCATCCCTAAAATTCTCGACGTCTTGGTTACTGAGTTTTTATCAAAATTGTTTCAGCACTCTATAATCTCTGAGCAGCACGGTTTTTGCAAAGGGCGGTCCACGGTCACAAATCTCATGCTTTACTCGCATTTCTTGATCTCAAGTGTTGAGCAGGGTTCTCAAGGAGACGCTGTTTACACGGATTTCTCTAAGGCATTTGAGCGATCACAGTGGTTTCGGGTGTTTCGCAGAGCTCTCACTTGGGTCCTTTACTTTTTGTTCTATTTATTCACGATATTAAAGACTGCTTCATTCAGTCTAAATTCCTTCTTTATGCTGATGATTTAAAAGTGTTTCGCATTACTCGTGGCCCGGACGACGCTACTCTTCTGCAATCTGATCTGGACAGGCTCTCGGTTTGGTGTGCGCGTAATAAACTTAGGCTTAGTGTGCCCAAATGCTTTGTCATGTCGTTTTATCGACTGAGGCATCCTTCCTTATTTAATTATTCGGTTAACTGTTGTCCGCTCCAGCTTCTAGATTCTGCGTTAGACTTGGGCGTCCTGTTTACGTCGGACCTTTCGTTTGACCGGCATGTTGCTGCTATTTGTGTAAAGGCGTTGCGTATGCTTGGGTTTATCAGACACAATACTACCGATTTTCGTAATCCGCAGTCACTTAAAGTGCTGTTCTGCGCTCCCGTTCGTCCGATTCTCGAATACCCATCTGTTGTCTGGTCCCCATTTTATGCGTCGCCTGCCATTTCCATTGAGCGTGTCCAAAGTAAGTTTGTTCATTTCTTATTTTATATGTTTAGAATAACAAACAACACGTATCACGATTATTTACACACCGATCTCAAGCTTAACTCTCTATCGTCGCGTAGACATAAGGCTGAGTTAATATTTTTATACAACTTAATACATAATCGTGTCGACTGTTCTAGTTTGTTAGATCTTATAACCATCTCTGCTCCACTAAGGACCGCACGTAATCATCTAATCGTTCTTTGTACCGCGTCACAGGACCAATTACGGTGTCAACGAGCCTCTGTCTAGGCTGCTAAGGTCTGGCAATGAAGCGGCAGCTTTTTTAGATTTTTTCTCTTTTCCATTGTCCGTGTTTATCCGTACGGTCAACTGTTATATTACCACGCGTGACGCATAAGTTTTGTAATTTGTTTGTATACCTGGTCGTCGCCTGTAAATATATTTGTCAAGGGATTTTTCCGTCCACTGCACTAATAAATAAATAAACACAGAAAAGGGCCATTTTGGTTTGATGTGAAATACACGATAGCTCATCAAGAGACCCAGTTTAATATTATTGGGAATTGCTATTGCTGGAGACTCAAATATTTCACAAATGATAGATTTTAAAGTGAACTTATAGCGATGAGTTCCTTGTAATTCGATCATTCTTGACGGATTCAAAGTAAAATGAACTAAGTTGATTTAAGAAATCAAAAGTTATTGGAGCTTCGATTTGTATGAAAGGACTTATTTTCCGTACTGGTTCGTCATGATCTCATGAGTTTCAGCATCGTCCTCTTCTGTAAATTGTTGCTAGATCACACTGATGGCAACTTCGAAATTTTTAAACAACTTCATTCTCAATCACGCTTTATTCCAGATTGTGAAGTTTTTAGTAACTTATGCATTATCATTGTAATATTCATAATTTGTATTTTTTTACGAATCCATGAGTTCTTGTACAAATTTTAAAAAATCTCGTGCTCTCCTTCTCCTATACCCCTATACGACTATTATTTAAAAACAAAAAAAAGGATTATGATTTTTCATACCGATCGATCTGGCGATTGTTTTTAATTAATCCATGAAAGTTGTAAATTCTCGTACGCGTTAATTAAACGGAATAAAAAGTACTTCTTGTAGTTAAACTTAATCGAATGCAACTGATTTCGCGTGACGTGAATTATTGGATTCAGGACTTGGTGGTAATAGAGTTTAACAAAAAATAATATCTGTAGATCCAAAGTTTTTCATTTTTAATAAAATACTATACACATTTTCGTGGAATAAAATATAGAATAAGTCCTGATTGTGGCAAAGGTATTAAAAGAAGCAATACAGAAATGGAGAAGTGGTCTGCTCGTGTTTTATTATCAATAATAGATTTTCAACATTTACTGTGCGTATATATGTATATCAACGTACGTACAGCAAAACACCCGTATAATTTTATGGTCCTCCATCCTCGAGCACTGGCGCTTCAGCTTTCTAGTACTCATCATTCCCAATTTTCTAGAGAAAAAAATAAGAATATTGAAACAAAAACCATTTAAACACTCTTTATGTGGACACAAATTCATAATATTTGAATAGACTCAAAATCTAACAATTAGTTTTAAAAGAGATTTAGGAATATCGACAAAATTAAAAATTGGAAAAACATATTTACTCAACTGTGAAATTCCGAGAATTAATGGGGTTACTGGCCACCCCATGTCAACTTTGCGAGTCATCTGTGTCAAAAATACTTGATAAATAATGATGACGCACGGTCCATTACGTCCTAGAAGGAATAGGCCCAGCTCATTTTAGTATTGGACTGATTCTGGCTCATCGAAAATGCGACAGGATTACTGGTACCCCTAGTTAGTCCCCACAGGATTGAAATTAAATAAACAAAACACAATATTACCTGTAACGTGCAAGTTACTCGTAATCTTCCATTCATTTTTATAATGTTAATATAGCTGGCGCTGTTACGTCGATTTTTAAAGGAATTTTTAAATTGCGACCTGCTAAGCGAAAGTACGAGGTTTTTAGTAATATTAGATGTAACACCCGCATTGGAGCGGATAGCTACTATGTTTCCACTGAATTCTTTAACTCCCATTTAACTAACCGATCCTTAATTATGCTCTTCGCTTTGGGTACAGCGCATGAAATGCAGACGCTGTGAACAATTAAAGTACCTCCAATAAGTGATAATAAAAAAGGTCATGAAGTTAGAGTTGATAGTCTGATCAAAAAAACTTCACAATCAAGAATATACCAACCACCATTATTGATTCTAAGATTTTCAGTTTTAACAACCAGAGAATCTTATAAGATAGCTACGACGCAAATAATTGCAACCTCAAAGCACTTATGGCTCTAAATGGTATTAACAATAAATAGAAGGTATGAAGTGACTTCGGCGTAATTCCAAAAAGTCATTGAATATGAATATAATAAAAAGTTTGGCCGAATGGTATAAAAAGTCTTTAGTTTTCGCAAGGTTTTACAATCGACCTATTACAGTGAAGATAAGTTTGCCAAGACTTTGCTATTGGAGGAATTATAGCGCAGATATTGTATCTTTTATAGTTTCATAATTTGAGTGCTTCTGTTATCCTTAGAATTATGTAAAGTTATGTTCCTTTTCTGTAAGGCAGCATGTTCCAAATAGAATAAAATTAATTCATGTAGTTCTGAAAATTTACATTATTATACCTTGAGAAGGAAACTTGAAATATAATTAATCGATCGAATGAACTTACCTGCTGTAAAATTCGATCGTAATTCTATGTAGAGTTTCGTTCAGGAGATCATATTTCCTCCCTTAAAAGTACTTTCTCTTTGTTCCAGTATTAAATTACACGCAAACAGGTATAGAAAGGAAGATCGCTTTAACCCTAGAAGGATAACCTATGTAAATTTTACTCAAAAGCCCAATACATTTTTAACGTAGGTTAAAATAACATCATTTTTCGAGGATTAAACTTGAAGATGATAATAATAACAGAGTCTTTATTGTCAAGATATTACAGACAAAGGGCGAGAATCAGCTGCATAATTAACTACTTGCATGATGATCCCTACGCATCACAGTTAGACCTCTGGAAATCCAAACTTAGGTATAACATTTGGTTTTTTAACAATTTCTCTATTTTCTCCTTAAACAAATGCAGAGGGAGTTCCTTAACTTCTTTCCTAATTTGATTATAATATTGTGCCACAATGAACGAAAATGATTCTCTGAATTTCGATGTTTTATGGGCTGGCATCATCAGTAAGTTGTTTATTCTGATCTGTAAAGACGATAAACTATTCAACCATATAATCAAGAGTTTCTGTTTTGCAGATTTTATGAATCATACAATACATATGTAGAACACGTCTAGCTTCATATTTATCCATCCCGATCTTTTAAATGCTGCTGATATGTGTTCGAATTATATAATTCTGTACGAAAATCTAATGCATCCGTTCTGAATTCTTTGAATCTTCCACGCTATTCCATCGGTGATGCATGGACCATATACACAGTCTGCTTAGTAAAATATCGATAGTACAACTGCTTGCGCAACATTCAAGTTCACTTTGGTTGGTACATAACATATGCCTATATGGGTGTAATAATCGAAGTCTGACCCATGCAATCGAACATTCAGTGCAATAGAACATTTAGAAGATGAGTAAAAGTACAATGAACACATAGATCACTAGACCGGCTGTCGCCGTCTTTGTAGCTAAAAACCGCAACGACATTGTGTGTAATCTATCGGTAGTATACAGTTATAGATCATCTTCAGAATTCCGATCTAGGTCATCTTTTTACATTTTCATTATTAATTACATGAAAAACCGTAGTTGCCTTTTTTGCCCAACTGCGCAAACAGGAGAGGTAATGTGTTTATTTTTTTAATATTCGACTTTAGTACTTATAACGTATGCAACCTGTAATATGTGGTATGACAACTTTAATATTTAATCAAAAAATAATTCAAGGATAATAATTTTTCTATGTTCGTTTTAAGAGCATGTACCAATAACAAGAGATGTAGAAAATATAATTGTAAAACTAATTCTCAAAGCAGAAAAACAACAGACAACAGAGATGAGTCACTAATTATATATGTGTTTGGACGTTCACGGGATTTGTAAATTCCACTATACATATTGCAACCTTTTTGTCCTACATACGAGATGGTTCTCCAGCTCATGTGAGTTAGGCAGGTCCGAGTCAATGTCGGTTGTTAATAATTTTAATCAGGATGATAGGCGGAACGAAAGAAATAAAGATGAGGTTTTTTTTACAAAAATAATGAAACCAAAGAATATATTGTCCTAAACTGTATACAGAGAGTGTTAATGGAGGTGCAGCCTGACAGGTGCTGAATGTTAGTATTATAGTACAGTCTTAAGGATGCTCAAAAGAAAATATAAACACGTTAACGGAATGATAGCGAGATACAGAAACCTTATAGATACTACTAGTTACGTGGTGAGATAAATATTATTAATTTATTAACTCACGATAGTGTTAAGATCGTTCCGATAGAGTAGGGATACCGAATCGTGTCAAGGGACATATCTGGCTTCCAGAATATGGTCCAAGAGTTGATTCGTTAATTTTCCCTGAATCGTGCCAATGAACATCTGCTATTGGGATCTCTTCGATGGCGATATGACCTCTGGTGGCAGAAAAATAAAACGCGTTGGGACCACTTGTATAACTGGATATTAGGGGTAAACAACAGTTTTTATTGAGTTTTCTCTATTTTTTTATCACAAAAATGTCCGAAAATAATAAAATATTGAAAAAAAAGACGGACAAACACATCTGCTGTGTTCCTCAGTGTTATAACCGTTTTGATAAAAGTGATATTCCGTTTCATCGTTTTCCGAAACCTGGCAAACGTAGTGTTTACATTACTAATTTCTTTGGCATTAAAGAAAAAATAGATCAATTTGAAGCCTGGAAAAAAGCATTGAAACTGACAGTATTATCATCAAGTTCAAAAGTGTGTGCACTCCACTTCACAAGAGATGATTACATTTATCCAGGTGAGTGTGTTATTTTTTTATCGAGTAATTGTTAACCTCAACTTTCTGCTCCAAAATGAACTTTTATGTTTAGATCACGAAGCTGCATACAGACGTCTCAAGACAACTGCAGTACCTTCTTGTAATCTGCCAGGAAAAAGTCAAGAAGAATTGAATTTAAGGAAAAAAAGAGAACAACGACTACTGAACAGAAGTTTGAAAAAAGTAGATTCCCAAGCGCCTGTCTACGACATTCAGGAGGTGCTACCGAATGTGTCTTTCAATGATCAAATTGATTCTTCTGATCAGCTGAGAAGTTTGAAGGCAATACGCAGTAATACTCATCATACCGGCACTTGTACACTGATTTTTTCCACATTTTAAAATATGATTCGCCCTTAAAATACGCTCACCCTCAAGAAAATTCCGGTTTCCAGGTTTTGTATGCGCCCAGCGGCAAATTTCATTAATATTAATCATTTTTTAATAATTTTTATCTATTTAACCCATATATCACCATACAAACAAGTGGTCCCAACGTCGCCATATTGGATTAGGCTCCGCCCATAGGATAGATCCCAATAGTATAGACTGTGGTCAAAAGGGTTGATTCAGATTGTATAAAAGTTGCGCCGGTATACAATATCGGGTATTCCTGTATATGGTCACCGAGTTTACTTGTTGGTATGTTAATAGTCGCGCCAATGAGCAATTTCCAATAGCTTTGGATGTGATCAAAGGGCTGACGAGAAGAATTAAAATTTGTATGACGAATAATAGATGGTTAATGATAATAAGAATAAAATGAACGGCATATATCGACGGAAGCGATACAAGTGACGATAAGAAGTCACTGTAGCGTCCCTGTCTAAATGCACTAATAAGAAGTTAAGAAGTGTCGGTTTGCCATCTTAGTCCACGCGGTTTGCGTGTATTGTGAAAAGTAGTATCTACAGAGTAATAGCAAAGGGGTCGGTTTGCGTCCTTTGCCCGAGACAGTTTGCTCGTTTATACTTGCTGTAGCTAGCTAAACACTAATGGCAGAATGCCTCGAGTCTGATTTTGGTGTCTTTATATATCCTGAGATTGTGAACGAGGTGGCCTGAGGAGTGCGGCATTCACACGCGTCACGCTGCCTGTTTAATATTATTGTTTATACGTATAAGGTTATTCAGGTAAGCCAAGTTCTATATTGACGATCTATATTATTAACAATGTATACGTTACAATACATAAAATTACGGAAAATATACACATATACATATATCCATTCAATCACGTATGCCAATGTATTAATAATCGTTTTTAAGAAAGCTAAGACACGTGAACATGATATACAATTAGTTCATTCGAATTATTAAAAGACAACGGTGCAAAACTAAATATATAAATTAAGTTATGGCGTTACTTACAGTGGAGACTACATAAATGTTCATAAGTGTCTATCACAATGCCGGATAAATCCTCGTCAATATATTATATAATGGTGGTTATGTGTCAAGTCTATCAATCCAAATAGCCTCCACCAGGTATATGCGCCGTAAAATCGTAACAAGTCCAAGCCTGGCTTGAACCTGTCGCCTAGTACTTTTAACTGTTAACAAACAAAATGATAAGATTTATAATCTATGTAGTATTACTTATTTGACACGGTAAATACATTATTATCTGCGATTAGGTAGCGCGAACGTCTAACCCGATCGATGGTCTCTAGACGAAACTGAAGAGATGTGCGATGACTTCGCGAGAGGTGGCATACCGATACGCTAGATAATTAGTATCCTAGTAATTCGCTGGAGAGACCATAACGGTAAATTTGAATACTATGAAGTACAGAATAGTACCGGTTTACAAACCATTAGATTGTGAAATAACTTCCATAACCTCTCATCATTCAAATACACAGACCAAGTTGAACTTTAGTTCAACTGTAGTAAAACAGAATCTCCACCAACAAGGAGAAACTGATAAACAACCATAAATGCGGTTAAATAGGACACTTAAGAGAAAGTGAAAACCCCTAAAAACGTAACTTATATGTCACACGGAACTGTATGTAGTTAACTCTCCATAAAAATATCTCTTCAGTACGACCATAAGCGATGATGGAGGATGTCGATAAATCCAAACATGCTAGTGGCTCCGGATTGACGAAAGGACTCTGCTTATTGACAAGAAAAGACGTACCTTAAGTGGTAGACAGCGCTGAATGTGAGTTGGAAGATAGGGAGCATATACACTTAGATCATCCGAGTTCATCATCCTATTGTGACATAACGTTTAGAATGATTGGGAAGCAAATAAGCCTATACGATAACTGGGGGAGAAATTCAATATTAACCCTGAAGTAGACATGTGCAGTCTCACAGACTTCACCGATTTCATGATTAGTTATCCTGTCGATTTATTTATATGTAAACTTTTAATAAACGAAAAAAACCTTATTGCATAATTATTACTTGATACCTAGTCGTTAAACTCGTTTAAACTAAGCGGAAAAACGTGAAACTCTACCATTGAGCTATTCTGTATGACGTAATGGTCTTGCAATCGAGTTCCAGAGATTGAGGTCTCAGACCACATCTATGTAGTAGAGTATGTTTTTGAAGTCAGTCCTGCGTAGTTAAGGGTTAAACAAGATAGCTAGTCAAAAGGCAAAATATAGAACGCAAATTGTATTAACCCAAGCAAAAATTACCAATCCTCAGCCACGATTGACTAACGGCCCAAGTTTAGAACAATCTCAGGTGCAAAGTCTTGATTTCCAATGGTGGAACAAGATTTGTACAATTCTTAGAAAGTATATTTTATGTGGTTTACCATTAGTTTACGCTAGATTTGGTTAGGTAAGGTTAGGATAGGGTGGAATGTTCAAATTTCGGAGACTGAGTAAGTTAATGGATAAGTATATCGTCGACGAACGAGCGAAGCGAGCGAGTCCGACTGAAGAGAGCATTAAACGATTGAAAAGATTCCCTCAGATAAAGGTAACTTACAATATTGTTGAATTACTGATGGAATATCGCTGAGGAGGCAGAAATTCGCATTTGTGTCCAATCGGGTTTGTGCGCAACTGGGCATTCTTGTCTTACCTTTTCGTCGTACCTTGTCGGTTTTTTATTGTTTCTTGCCATTAAGTTAACTTTTTTGATTTTGTAGTCTCTATTTCTTATCTTTTCGTATAACGTATCTTATAGTATTAATTTTGCGACCCGCTTAATTCATTAGCACACGACAAAGTCTAGTCTGAATTATTATTTTTGATAGTATACAAAATTCTGAGCATTAAACCTCACGCGGTTGCATTGGTGTATCGTGACTAAAGATTTTCTTTCACAGCGGAGTCTCATAATTTTCTGAATAATGTTCGCGATTATATTTTCGATTATCTTAGGAATTATTTCATGTTTCTCGCAGAAGATCTTGTATAGCGTGTTATTTATTTTGTATCTTGTGATCTTTAATTCTGTTTTTGTTTCTCGAAATTCTTAATATTGTTAATTTGATCAAGTCCCGCGCAAAGGGAGATATTTGTTATTTTGTTACCGTTATCAAAAATTAGTGGATTCTCAATTTTCTTTCTCTCAATCTTCTTCCCCTCATGTAATATCTGCACTGATCCTGTCCCTCTACCATACCTGTCCGTTCCGTTCCTGGTAGTCGGACCTCTTCTTCTATTTTTACGGGGATTTTCTTTACTTATTGTAACGCCTGGCTACCGTCTGGCGCCCATACGGCATTTCACGAATTCTACCTTCTTTTGTTCCGCGTAGTCTCGGAAAATTTGAGAAAGAGTAATCTGTCATTTGTGCCAAAAAATCAGCTCTCGTATCTTTATTTTATCTTTTTCGTTTTTTCATCACTTCATCAGTATATTACGCATATATCTAATGAATAATAAGGATGCATGATATCACATCCCACAGTAGGGAAAAGAGATTTCGTCTATGTTAGGTCCTTCCTTTCTTTCCTCTATGGCTGTATCCCCAATGGGGGACATGTGACAATAACTGATCCTATATAATCAAGATTGGAAGTTCAAACCTATGTAGATAACGATGTATCTCGAGAGACGGGGCTTATATGTGTTAGGTGTACAAATTAGTTTTCGACCTTTTTTGCATCATTTTGATGTTTATCTACAAAAAAAAAGACGAACAATTACCTAACCTTGAAAACAATGCCCATTATTTTCTACATATTTCGTCAAGGAATCTCAAATGGCAGAAACAGTCCATAGATCCGGGAGTTGGTACGTAATGATATGAAATTAACTGATATTGGACCAAGTGATGAATCGATAACAATAATAATTAGCACTGACATATTAAGCAAACTTTTAAGAATGAATCTACACAACTTGGAGTGTGGAATAACAACAGTTGAGACACAATTACGCTGGACTCTAATGAGTAAGAAACCTCATGCAGAAAGCGAACGTAGTGCTATAGCTCTGATGGTGATATCGATGTTTGCGCAGAAGGCTGAGATATCTGAGCTGTGGCGTCTAAATATATTATGGATATGGAGTACGTCTACCCTGTAAGGAAAATTATCCTTCTCTCCCTACTAACTCAGAAGAGGCTGCTGACTACAAGGAAGAAATAAAGGATCGAGATCTACATATATCAAGACTACGGTCAAGTGTTAAAAGAATGGCTGAAAGAAGGAATCATTGGGAAGGGGCCTCAATCAGAAATTAGCACACACACACAGAGATTAAGACCAGTATTTGACGCATCTGCAAATGGGAAAAATAGACTGTCATTGAACTAGTTCTAAATGTCAGAATCTAATTTAATCAACCTTATACCTGCGATGTTTTATGCTTCAGAGAAAAGAAAATTGACGTCATCTAAGACATTAGAAAGGCCTTCTTGCAGATCAATATTTCATCTGCAGATTTCTGTAGTGGAACAAGAGCAAACCAGAAGTCATACAAATCTATCCACACGTCAGAATAGTAATCGGAGTATCTAGAAGCACGTTATTGTTAGTGATTGTTATTGAATTATACTTCGAACTTGTTAGTGGTAGAAATGATAGTGGTAGAAAATATCTTTAAAGATATAAAGAATACTATTGGCAAGCGTTTAAAATCCTTTTATGTCGATAATTGTATTGACCGCGAAGAAAATGTAAAACAATTTAAAAATGAAGCTACCGCTCCAATAGCAAACGAAGGTTTTGATTTGACAGGGTAAGAGTACTCGAGGTGCGAAAAACCTCATTACCTGCCGCCCGTTCTTGGCCTTATGTGGAATAAGAGAGATTATACATGAATGTTGAAACGATCATCACTGATGAAACCTGTAACAGAGAAGGTTACCAAAAGAGTAACCCTAGCGGCAAGCCACAAGATCTTCAACCCTATAAAGTTCACGTATCCGGTACTATTGGGTCCAAAGCTGTTGCCGGAGAATATAACCAATTTGCAATGGGCCACTGAATTTTGTCTTAACGTAAAGAAATAATTTATGGAGTAGCATCAACAACTAGGATTCTTAGAAGATTTAATGGTCCTTCGATGAATATTTGGTAGCCACCGAGAGAAAAGGAAATTGAATTTTCATGTGTCCGTTGATGCGAGTCGGCGAACTCGCTGACTGACAATTATCTGTACTAATTTATGCGTGGACTCAATCGATGGAAGGTGTAAAAATATAATTGGTTGAAGTGAAATTAAAAGTAGCTCACACTAAGAATTATTCCATAGCTGGAACTTCTTGCCGCGACAATGGGCACTCGACTTATAAAATTTATTTGTGACGCTCTAGAATATGACCAACCAGAAATACATTTGTGGAATGATTCAACGACTGTCTTGTCATGGATGCATCGTCAGGGCCAATGGACAACGTGCAAAGGGAGTCCTTCTTAGGATTCTGTGATCCCTAAATCAGCATCCTAAAAGCTTTCACAGACAAAAATGGTCTGATCAGACTGAAGACATCCGTAGCCAATCGCAAGGACAAGGACAATTTTCGGAGACCCATAGTTCCAGATCCTCATCATCTCTTAGTCACACGATGGATACATCCTCATAACAGATTACAACACGCGGGAGTTCAGATCGTGTTGAATCAGTTAAGAGACCGTTTTTGGATTCTTACTATTAAAAAAGCTGTACGAGCGGTGTTAAACAACTGCATCGTGTGTAAAAGATTCAAGGATGCTCATGTGGAAACAGCACCTGTAGTTCTTCCTGAGAAAAGAGTAAAAGATGCCGTTGTTTTTGAAGTAATAGGTGTTGATTTTTCCGGCCCTTTATACTTAAAGGATGGGCAAAGGGCCTGGCTTTGCTTGTTCACCCGCGAAGTGTTTCGTGCACTTAACTTGAAACTGGTTACTTCATTTATAGAAGTATTCTTAGAAGCTGTATGACGTTTTATAGCAAAACTAGGAAGGTCAACTATTATTTACAGCAATAATGGTACGAACCTTACTGGAACTAAAAAACTGTTCCGTAACATCAACTAGCACAAAATGAAAACATACATCATGGTTACACGAGCAATGCGCCGAGTAACGTGTTGAAGCTGAACTTCTGTGTCAGGCTATTGACTCGTTTGTTATACATATATGCTGTAGTGAATTTAAAAAGTGGATGATGGTCTACGTAACACATCGAAGCAACGTACCTGTAATTCAAACGCCTTGCCAAAGAAAAATCAAAGTCTGATTCCAGTCCAAGATGATAAACCAATCGACGGAATTAGGACAGAAGGCCGTACATATTCAGGTCGTCCAATAAAAAAACCTGATAAATTTAGTTTTAATAATTAAGCGATAAGAAAGAACTACTATATGATGCAAATGGCCTTATATTGTTAATTTAATTTTCGTAAATTTTAATTGGATTTAATGGTTCAGTAGACCCAGTTGAAGTCTAACTAATGTTTAGTCGTATTTTTTATATTTTGAGTTCACATTTAAATTATTTATTTTTTATTAGATTTTGCATTTAAGTTCTCATCGTTTTTAGATGGAATACGTTGAGTCCTTCAAACCATAGGTGGGAGGATATGATGATTACCCACTGTCGGTAGACAATGAATTGGTCGAAAGTAAAAAACAAGATGGTTGTCAGTGAACGTCATCTATAGGAACCTTTGATAAAATGAAAGTCAAGAAGTTTTCTCCTGTTCTGTTAATGAACGCCGATCATATTAGCTTTAGAACGACCGTGTTCGTCACACTAATCCTGTCAATATTGGCTTTGAGAATTGGACCGATCATCGCAAAGGAAGCCTACCACTGGGTATTTGCACGGGCAAACGATTGCCGTTCAGGGTTTGCCTATACTGAATAAAAGAATCCATAAAATCTAACGCAACGTACCTGACTTAATTATTAATTTTCATGAATGCATATATTTGCTGGAAATTCTGATTTATTATCGATGTATCTTTGTCGGTATCAGTCCTTAACTTCAGGGCACCGACACATATGTGTATGTGTAGTTTTTTTATTAAAATTATTCTGAGTGAAAGAAATTAAAATGAAACAAACAATAAAATAATGTTTTATCACTTTAAAATATTCGTCGCTAAAAAAAGTTTAATAATTATTTCTTGAACATAAATCTTTTGACCTTACTTACTGTTACTTTTTATTAACTTTAATGATATTCATTGTTCTGGCTACTAAATATGGACAAACTAAGAATGGGCTTAATGGATTATGGCTCGACGAATTCGTCGATATTTACGAATCAAATATCGGTGAATCGGTGATAAAATCGGGAAACTTATATTAAGATAAACCAATACACTATGAATTGCTTCATCGCCATACAAAATTACAGTCAAGCAGAATTGCAATCTAAATTGCAATTGTAGATTAGAACGCCAATTTTTATGCCTGTAATCCAAAACGATAGCTAAAGTCTGTAAGCGTAACCACATGTTATTCGAACGAGTAGTACCACTTGTCGCCAACTACGGACAATCCAGATACTAACAAAACAATCCTCGCTCCAAAGATTAGTCGTCTGTTACACCTAGCGATATGTATACGGTAGAAGGACAAAAATCAAAATATAATAGACCTATTTTAAAAACGGCAAGCGTGGACCAGTCGTTGATACACAGTCATCCTCTCAAAACATCTTAATACCTTTGAGATCCTTTTAAATTTTTTCTACACAGGCGACTATATTAGCCTTGAAAAAACTATTAGCATGCCGAAAATCAAAGCAATTCGTCCAATATTGACTTGGCTATATCGAGGAAATCAATTGTGGAGCAAAGATTGTCCTGTTGAAGCAATATCGCCTGGCAGATTATTCATCAGTCAACGTATTGTAAATCAGCGTATGTGTAATAATTTTAATGGAATAATTAATGTGTGGGTTATGCGTGTGTTGTATGGATTATGTGTGAATATATTGTCACGATCGCTGGATCCGGAAAATCACGCGACGTAAATGGAATTTGTATTAAAGGGATGATTCGTTGGTTCGGTCCTCTTTATCAGCACGTTCACGTGTTAGTACAAGGCCTATCGAGTTTTATGATTTAAAGTTATGATAAGTGATAATATACATAAGGGTGCAAACGATAGAACGCAGTGGAGATGTACTAGAGATAGTAGCTCTGTAATATACGATAGTGTATAAATGCTTTTCTTCTGCTAGTTGGTGACATTATTGCGGTACATAAAGATCTTAGATTATTGATTATTAGCACTTTATCAATTTATACGTCTAAATATAAAAAGAAAGTAAGGACAAATCCCAAATTGTAATACATTATAGCATTGAGAGTTGTAATACTTGCAATCTACAAATACGATTATAGAGAACTATTCACGAATATTTGAACACTAATCGTATTAAAAAAATAGTTTATAAAAACAATATTATCCGCGTTTAATATCTGGATGTAATAATGGATGTAATCGTCACTATGCAGGTGTTAACTCATAATGTAATGTCTTTACAATAAAATTATTGCGTTAAGTTAAGTAAGATGTCGTTTACTGAAAAGGTGTTTGTAGGTATTACGTAGTACTTTATACACACTAATCTCGACAATTCAAATTTTTAATATCATATTCTTAGCACTCATTATCCTCTGGATTGAAATTTTGAGTTTTATTGTTTTGAACACTAATGTTCTTCCGCGATATTGAGTGAGCCAAGTCCCTCAATTTTGTCCTATGTTTAATTAAAAAAATAAAAAATACCCCGTGCATAGAACTATTACCCCTTTTGAGTAAATGAAAATGAGCTAAGTATCACGTATTGTCTTCGGGAACAACTCAGTGATTCAAAACTTTTGCATATCACTTATAATTTGCAGTCAACAGTCAATAATAAAAAGTATTCGTGATACATAATAATTATATGATATGGCATTCTCGCTTGTTCAAGATGGTCATAATGACAAATGAAAAAATCAGCTTCTGAATCCATTGGACGAATAAATGTTCGTCGTAGAAAAATATTTGTTCTTTCTTTTCGAGAAATAAAAAAATAAAGTAACTCAAGCGAAGAACATAGTGGATCACCAGCCTTCGTTTGACGCTTGAAAGAGCTTGAAGACGATTGGAGCCGACCAATTTAAATCCTAGTGGGTCCTCGATTCTTCGGGAACACACCGTGAAATGATGGCTAAAGGGAAAGAAAGGATGTCAAACCGGGTAGTGTCCTCTCGAAGAAGAAAAGAGCAGATGGATAAATGGAGAAGTCGAAATAAGAAGAAGAGAGACGAGAGCGGAAAGTGAAGGTATAAGAAAAAGAGAAACTAAAAAAAATGCGGGAATCCTTGGGAAGAGACACGGGGTCGTTCGATTTATACTTAGGAGTGGGTAGATATCCTTGATCTAAGGAGCAAAGGTCTTTTCACATATCAGTAAACCGGTCACGGTCTGCGCTAATTACTATTTCTAGCGCGCACCATCTTCCAATAAGACGGAAATGGCACGTTTATTGAATTTATGGTATGTGCGCGCCACATTAAATGTATATTTCGAGTCAGTCCGGATACCAAGATGAACGTGGTGGGTATGAGGGCGCCAAAAGTGTTGAAAAAAATGGGGATCCGAAAAACGACGGAAAAAGAAAAGCGTATAGAGAAAGTAAAAAGAACAAATACTCGGTTAACTTCATCCCTGATGAAACTGAAAATGATATCCTTGAAGGTGTGGATTGGGATTTGTATTCCCATTAGTGGAAATATGAGGTATATGTTCTTTCAGGAATATCGGATTCCACTTAAATCAATAGAAAGTCAGCGATAGTACATCTGGTAAAAGAGTCTTGCTTACAAAAGCCACGACGTTACCTAGAGTACCCACATTTTATTTATTGATTGCTGTACTACGAATTGCGGAGACCAATATTTGACAATGAATTTAGCATATCTGGACAGACAAATAAAAGTTCAAGAATGTTAAAAGTCAATATCGGCCCGTCATAGCGTTTGTGTAACCCATTACGGCCCTTTACGCGAAAGTAAGTAGTATTTTTAGCTATAAAGTTGTAACCTCTGAAAATCTTTAACAGTGAAAATTCGATGTAAAATACACAATAATACCTGCATTTAGAAGTAAATGAAGTCCCATGAACAAGTACTTACTTATTTTTTAATAAATATTAATTCATTCAAATTTTTTCTTAAAAATTAAATTTTACACGTAAAAACTGGATAGTGACATTGCAGTCATTCGTTTCGTTTTTGAATGCATAAAAATAATATTTTTAAATTAAACAAAATTGCATGGCGCATACAGCGAAGTTACAATTTAACCCTTTTACTCTGATATGTTTAGAAATAACTCCCATGAAATGTTCGCCATGTAACTATAAGATCCAAAGGTTTCTTTGTACCATTAAGCAGATGAAGACTGTAAGTAGGTATTTGGTAAGACAATGTTTGGTGGAGAGACAACATCGTCTTATGTTAGTACGAGTCAAAGGTGTACCACCAAAGGACTAAAAAAAGCGTAGGATTGGGTTGACAACGAGGAATAGGAAGTTCAAGTGTGTAGAACATTCACCTACGTATGCTCCTCATCTGTCGTCCCTAAAGACAAGTGTATGTTCGCATGCATGCATGTATGAGAGTTAGCTCAAAGCAGAGAGACACGGTCAAAAGGGCAGGAATAACGTCTCGGTTTGCTCGAGCGGCCGCTTTACGGTTTGTTTGGGCTAAGTTGCAACCCGCTCACGGTCAAATATAGTAGTAACAGTAGGATGGAGTGCTTCTAACGCGGAAATGCGACGGGACGGTGGTGGTAGTGTGGTAGGGCGAAATGATGGAAAGATGGAAGATGAAGGTTGGTGTTATGAATGGAGAGCGGGTTAAAGGATGGACAAGCAAACCTCTTGGCAAGAATGTTGCACGGACCGCGAATTTAGTACCACGGAATCTCACGAATGGTTATTTGATTAGGTCTGCTTGTATTTGTCTCGAAACTCGCCGTGATGTCCTTTATACTACGAAGCCTGAACCCTAACCCTCGAGCTACATCCTTGAACTTCGTGCTTTACCTAACTTAAACTAAATTATTTAATAGCCTGAAGTGAAATTTGTGCGGAAGCATCCCCCCCCCCCCTACCCAGCATACATACGCACACAGGCTAAAACTTACGCTCTTTGCAATTAAAATGCAATGACGAAATATGATCTTCTGTCACGATGCTAACTTATGAAATTATGCATATAATGATGAGTGCAATAAATTTTTATTATTAGAATCAGAAATTTTCCATGAATCTAATGGTAAAAATTTCAACGTAGTTCTGTTCAGTATTTTCGAAAAAAAATGTTATAATGAAAAGATCAATATCAATAAGGTAGACTTGAAGTTGTTAAGAGCCTTATACTGAAATTCGAATATGGAATGCACAATTTTATGTACGTCGGTACTTTTGTAGTACGGTCCTAATAAAGCTGTCTTCTCGAAAAAAATGTATTTACTGATACTGTTACACTGGAATAATAATAATAAATATAATAGATGTGCAAGTAACCCATTCAGTAGAGATAACGATCGTCGTGAGATGTGCATTAATGTGGATAGGAAGTCGACGTCGGCAACCCAAGGAATCTCAGTGATGTATGGTAAGAATTTTGGAATTAGAATTCCTCGTCATCGGGATAACCCCCTCCTCCCCTCCTTTAGATCTCGTTTTATCCCCTTCCGCTTTATGATTCAAGACACAGCACGAAGTCACCCTCCGTTCCGATCCAGTATCGCTCTTCAACCCTCTCCTAATCTTCGGTGATGACAGGGCATTAGGGGATGTCGGTAACTACTTGAAGCCAAGGAATGAGGTATCTAGATATTCGTAGACAGTAGAAGGTTAAGGAATTTATTGTATTCATAAATGTACCTAAACGAGCATATGTAAGCGGTGAAGCAATAATACTCTTTGCATGCGCCGATGACGCGCAGAGCGTCCTCCACTCTAGTGCATCTGCGACTTCCAATAATGCACCGGGATCCACCTATGGGATTATGACTATATCCTCACACGATACAGGCACACATTGTACTACCAGTTTTCTCCCTCACCGCTGAACCCCTCCCTCCCCCGTTCCCCCAGCATGCACCGAAGTATCGAATCTCCACATCTTTGGAACATGGCATTGCATCGTTCGACTATTTAATGTCGATAATACGGCGCTCGTGCTTATCGACATTGTATCCTTTGCACCGCTGCGCATCTAACAATCACATCCCCTGTGTACTTGTCTCCCCAGTATTCTATATACCTTGCATAGTAAGTTTTCTGACCATATGCAACCTAACCCTTTGCTATAGCTATCTTTAGTGGACTCTCATCGATTGCAATAGAAATGGTGGCTGTTTGCATAAACCAAGCTGTCGTTTGCAAAATTGCTTCACGTTATTGCTAAGCTCGATACACATGTCTTTTGTTTGACATCCGAACACTTTGTATTTTCAAACGATATTTTAAAGTCCATGAATCTCGTTTCACACCTCTATTTTTAGGATCGTGCATCAAAATCGCGATTACCTGCTGATTATGTCTTTATAATTATTGTGTTTGTCGTGTGAATCGAGAAGCTGCGGCGTATTTAGCTATTGGAAATTGAATAGAAATTTTGGGAAATTTGCGGTGAAAGAGAGTGCTCTGGCTAGATTTGGGGACAGCAATGTGGTTTTCGGAATGTGGTTAAAGAGTGTGAGTGGTGCTGGTGGCTGGTAGATACCTTTAAAAGGTAATGGAATTAAAGTAGAAGTTTCGTCATCATGTGCGGCACTGTGATGTGGTATTTGGAAACTCATCACCGAATAATAAAAAACGAGACTACACTGTGGGACATGACGAGACGATGCACGATTTCGAAAGGCAAATTGAATTAACCCTTTGAACGGTGAGCTTTTTCGGTACTGGGTTTAGTCCTCTAGAATGAGTTATTTAAAATTTATTTTATGTATATAATTTTCAGTATTTTCTTATTTATTGAGCATCATTAATATTACTAGTTGTATCAAACAATATTAAATATGCATGTACTATGATACTGGCCTAAATTTCAGGGACTTCTAGAAAAATATAATAAATAAGACAGCTCGCAAATGTAACCACATGAATCCCTTGAGTGCTCACAGAGTTAATATTCATTAAAAATTTGGAATTGTTTTGGAAAATTTTGTTTGCTCAAGTTAGAACTGTTTTGTGGGCGTACTGAACATGTGAATTTCTAGGTAGGAAAATTGTGTATTTGGAATCGTATTATACAATTTGAGCTGAAACGGCTACAGACTCTAGTTATATGCATAGTCACGAAGAAACTAAAGCTAAAATCCAAAACGTTTCAATGAATAAAAACTGTAAATCGATATTTATCATTGCTCGTTCACTATTACCCATATACCAATATGTTAAAATATTTTCGTAATAAATTATAGTCGGTTCACGAGTTTACTTTGTTATTTTAATAGTTTGAAAGTAATAAAATCTCTAGCAAGCCGCACATGATTCTGCACAAAATTTTCATTACAAAGTATGCATGTGCATAACCTTGCCCTGAAATATATTTAATCGTTTTATTTTAGCATATCTTTTCGTGACTTTATGGCAGGCTATGTGTGATTTATTAAGGACTGCGAACTGCCAAATAATCATACTGTACTCATAAACAGATTATAGCTGTTAGAGTGCATACGAGTATACTTAAAGAATTTGCGTTTTCAATGAAAAGTAATATTGTTATATTTTCGCATTTTGAAAAAGTGATTACAAAATTTCGACGTATTAGAAGAAAAGACTCATCTTAATTGAATAGATTGAATTGTTTTCGACAAATGAAATTAACTAATAATACATACTACGATTTTACCTATTTATGAAGTTTGTGCTGTCACCCTGAGCCATATTGTTTCATTTTATTTGTATTTTTTATAAAATGTATATTTTAATACTGGTATTTAATACCGATTATTAATTTGTAGTTACCCGTTAGGGTTGCCCCCTGAGCTCACACATTCATGTGCATACACAATTAAAGAAAAACATTTTGCTTTCGGAGATTTTGAAACCATAATGTGAAAAATTTTGTTCGAGATCTTCAAATTCATAATACTGTTTTTATGATTTACGTCACTGCATCATTTTCATGAAAAATAATGATTTGTTTGTCTTTTTAGAATTAGTTAATCTATAAAGCTACTTATCGATTTTTTTTGCAGTGCTTTAGAGAAAGTTCAAAATTCCTTCGCGTAAAAATATTAAAGGAAAGCTACATTTACGTCTGCGAAATTGTATTGATCATATTTATAGCGTACGAATGAATTTAGGCTAATTACATTTTTTTAAAAGTAAAATTTAAATTCTCTCATAAGATTTGCCTTTTTCTCTAAATATTTATTGGGTTGACATGAAAGTAATGAGACACTCTAGAAAACTCGACACATGTCTTTTTTTAAATTAATTATTTTTTATCATATCCAAACGAGTTTGCCCAATCCTTGGCAACAGGTCTTAGATACTCATGGAGATTACATCATCGACAAAGCTTCTTGTATGATAAAAATAATAGAATATGTAAAACATAAACGAAATGTCTCATTACTTTCATGCCAACCCAATATTTCCCCTCTCAAAATACGAAAAACTAAAACACAGCTTACAAACAACGTTCACTCATTAATGACAAAAGTGTGACGAGTAAATTTGTTGAGGATTTTAATATGACGTATAGAAAAGAGTCCATCTTGTCCAATTTTATCAATAGCCTGGTTTGCTGCTGTCCACTCAGTTCTTTATCCCTTTATTTACTCTCTTTACTTTGACGTCGATACCATTATCTTCTTTCATCAGTCAACCGCAAGCAGTATTGGTGTAGCTCACGACTGATTGCCCTTTGAAACGTCCCGTAATCATCGTATACTCTGTTTCATTTTCCTTTGCTTCGCGTACGTTAGATCCGGAAAAGACAATAATAATAAAAACGTGTACCGTATATTTAAAGAAAAACTCACTGACTGTAAATGTAATATCTATGATTGCATGTACATTTTTATTTTCAAATTTTTAAATAAAAGGGTTTCAACAAGATTTTCACATCTAACTTTACATAGGTACCCGGGGATTGATGTTTTAGAAATGAAAACATTTATTCCAATTTTTTTAAATTTTTAATTTTAATTTCAAAACAATTAACAGTAAAGTTCACAACTATTGGCCTATCAGCACTGAACAGGGGAAACTTAGGAATGGACTGCTATGGCCAATTTACTATATTATACTACCTATTTCATATCCATTGTTCCTTTTAATTTTATTTTCATTTTTTAAATATTCTTACATCTACAGATGTGCCTGCAAGACTTCCTAAAAATTATGTATACAATTCTCTACTGCTTTCATATTTTGTAGCAATTCAGGGACTGTTATATCTCACATTTAACCCTTCGTTAAAAGCTTGTTCTACACTCGTAGACCGTTTCTCGTTCTCGATAGAGAATTCGTGTTAGGACTATGCACGTGAAACTCAAAGAAAAGATAAAAGAAAACATAAAAACTGGCTTTTTATTTCATAATTAGAATTATCTACAACTACCAGACGCTTGAACTCGTTAATAAAATTCACGCGGCTAGCAGAGAGTTAATAATTTTTCCAATCCAATTTAAACCATTACCCGTTTAAAGACTGAATACTCTCATCACTTCAGGACGAGGCAGAAGTTTATAAAATTGGAGAGCTTATATGTACGTGCCTGTAGGAGTTATTACTTCATGGAGTGAACGCTAATTAGTCCGTAATAAATAGTTAACACTGCTGCATTTTTCAAAATTATATATATATAAGCAAAACATGTAACGCTGTCGTCTGGTTCTACAGTTTATTAGAAAAGTGATGCCGTTTGATTTTTCAAATGTTAAGGAGAGACCGTATTTTTACTTTCTCATTACATACAAAGCATGTAAGAAAGTATTGCAATCCAAAAAAAAATCGACTCCCAGATTTTGATGGAAATACATGTTTTCAGGGTCTTAGATTCCAAAAAAAGCATTCACTCATTTCTGTCTGTCTGTCTGTCTGTGGTAAATTCTGTCCGAAAACACATTAAATTTCCAAAGAGGCTACGGATCGCAATGAAATTTGTTGTATGTCTTCTATGTATAAAATGTAGTTTTGGTATTGTAATTGACACCAAAACACCAATCCGTTCTCGCACTTTACCTGAAATGTAAAAAATTAAAAAAAATGTCCATCGATAGACTGATTAAAAAATTACTATGCCCTAGTCTGCAGTGTACAGATCTTTTTATGAACAGTTTTATGAGAACCAACAGACAAGTCTCCTCAGTATAAGTCAATACCTAGACGTAGATACAATAGATACAACTCGATAAAAAACTGACTAAACTAGAAGAATTCTCTATGTCAACTCTACATCACTTAATTTTTAACATCAAGTAATTTCACTACCGTTACGTCATGCCAATAACAATGGTGATGAGAAAGTCACGTGTTGCGATCACGCCAGTAGCACCTTTTTTTTCTATATGCGAGTGATTCACGTGGCCAAAAGCTCAGAGAGGAAACTTCGATCCAAAAAGTCGAGGCACATAATGCAATGTGACTATAGTATATTATGCAACTATAGTACGCAAATGAACTTTTTTCTCACGAACCGTGATCGTCGCATACAAGTCGCCGGCGGCGCTGGCATTGAGACTTGTCGCGAACATGGGAATGAAGAAGAGTCACGCACGGGTTGCATACGCTATTTTTGTACGGCCGTGAGCAAAGTTCATGTGTAAAATTCGATTTTCAGTGCGTAAATTCTACTTTCTACATTAGACACAGTATGAAAAAAAAGTACACTTTACGCACTAAAAATCGAAGTTTACATATGAACTTTACTTATGGCCGTGCAAAAAATGTATTTGACTCATTCAAAGCCTCTCTATATAATGTTGGTATTACCCACACACACACACACGCGAACACACACACAATATTCCATACAGAAAAGGAAATTACGCATTAGAAGAGTAACCCAGAATATCCCTAAAAAAAATGTCCCGCGCCATTCATACGAAAGCATCCATAACAATAGCGTACTGAAAGTAGTAATACTGCTCACCTTTCACTAATTCCCAAAGTTTTCGCTAGCAGAAGTATTCGCGCTCGACAATATGGCGATATACAACAAACAACTATTCAACTATTTGTCACCAAGATTTTCACAATGACGGCTGACTTGTTCTCATTGAAGCAGTTCCTTTGTCTTTGCCATTCCTCTTTCCTGATTCTCTCATTCCCATCTCTTTTCCCCCTCACTCCTCTTCGCCAAACATTCACCCACCAAGAATTTCCAACTCGAGGATAAAACAGCGACGTCTGCGCTTGCCGCTTTGCACATTTTAGGTAAAGGAACATTTTTCCAACTCACCGTTCTTTGCTTCCTACTCTTCGCTATAGAGGATTTTCTCTTTCTCGAGTGCAAAAACATTTTCTTTTTCTTATCTCACTCTACCGTATTTCCATATTTTTATAACCAGGCCATACCCATGACGCAATAACATGTCGCGCAACTTGAATTCCCTAGAGGTTTGCTGTCTCCTCTCCTCTCCTGTAGCTTCAATGCTAGTTCATACAATTGTCAAATCACTGATGCACTTGCAGGTTTATATTCAATTTCACACTTTCAATTTCCACTACCTTCACTGATATTTGCATATATTGACTACCGATTTTTTGTAGTCCTTCAAATTTTACATAGATAAGAACTCCGTGTATTCGAAATTACATAAAATCACATAATTTTGAAATGTTGCAAAACCATTTTACGTAATAATATTTTTATATGAAAATGTTATTTATGTTTCTTATTCGTTCAATTGCTTTTATTCGGCTAGCCAGTTACATGCAATCCATTATATTCTGAATAATGAGACACAGTTGGAATGATTCTGATTAGTAAATTTTACAAGTAAATTTTACATAGCAATATCAGTAAGTAACCATAGTATTAATAGTGCGTGACTTCGAGATAGATAACAAATCCAGTGATTAATATCCGAATAAATCAGTTTTAGTAATTTATGGCATATCTTATTTTTATAAACCACTGCTCAGTGACTAATATGTGCATTTTGCTGCATATTCTGAAACGAGAATCGTTCGTTGAAGTATTGCTGTAATTAATGATTTTGATAAAGAACGAAGGTGCAGTGTGGAACTGTAGCCAAAGATCTATAGATCTAAGAATTATAGAGAATGAAATGTTTCAAATCAATACTCGATCATTGTCATGTTTTCATGATCTAGCCATTTTTGGTCATATTTTCAAAAATGTTATAACTCACAATTATGAAATTATTCATATGAATGCATACCTTATACATGAATGTTCGTTAAGAGATAATATAACAATCACGCAGTGCTGGGTGTAAAATTGAAATCAATTAAAAATAATAAATGAATCAATCAATTAATAAAAATTAATTATTTTTTATTTTATATGGTTAGTAACTCAGTATTTCGTGATTATTGCCTTATTTTTTATGTACAATTTATGCATCCACGTGAATATATTAAGTATTTTGCAGTATTCGTATACATTTTTTTTATCTACATTTAATTAGTTTGGTTGACCTTAAGTCAATTACTAGTCACAACACGTGAAAGGAATAATGATTACATAGTGTATACACAAAAATAGTTTTTACGTTGAACTATCAAGTAATTGTCTATTCTTTATTGTCATAAAAAATGGTTTTACAAATAAATAAGATCATAAAAAGAGAACCTGCACGGAGAGAATTTATGACTACCTTTCATTACATATTGCTTATAACATACAATATTTTGAGTGGCTAAAAGTAAATTTTACGGTGCACACGATGAATATTGTTGTTTGAAATTTTTACTGCGTTCCACGGTAGGACTTATCTGACTCAATGTCAAATTTTCAGTTGTTTTACAAAAGGAAATCTGATTAATATAACCAAACATATCATTGCAAAACATATAGTGTTATTTTAAAGCTTTAAGCCCTTTACACACAAAATAACGTAACGACGTAAGACGTAAGCGTAAAGAACCAACAAATCAGAATCTAGTATTCCCCCATCCAAGGGGACAATACTAGATTCTGGGGGGAATACTAGATTCTGATTGGTTGCTCTCCTTACGCTTACGTCTTACGTCGTTACGTTATTTTGTGTGTAAAAAGCTTTGCATCAGCTGTAGTTAGCTCATCCATTCGATCTGTACGGTTAGAACCATATTCAGATTATTCAATAAACCTACATTTACTAACTTGAATTATACTTTTTGAATTCTTATTTCTATTCTCTGCAGATGTGTGAGAGAACAACTAAAACAAATAAGTATAAATTAAACAACAATTTATTAAGCCAACTTCAAAAGAAAACAAAATTACATAAACGATTTATTACTAAATTTTACGGTAAAAATCTTAGAAGTCTTCAGAAAAACATGAAAAGTCACAATGTTTTTCGTGATTGACTTCAAAGTTATGAATAGTAGTGCACTCCACGATAAAATTGACTGTAGCGCACGAGACATTTTGGCTCGTTTTAGATGATCTTTTAAATTCAACAAGATAAATGCTATAGTTTTACACTATATAGTTTCAAGTCTGGAAATTTTTACCGTACACTTCAGTAAAAGCTGAAGCGCCATGCTTACTTTTTAGTATATTTTCGTGAGTTGCCTTAAAATATATATAGGTAATATGTTATGAAATACCACGATGTCCCGTAATTACCGTGAGTTTCAAGGTAATATTTATTGAAAAATGCTCTCCGTGTGGGATATATCAAAATAGTAGAGCAAAAACTTTGAAAAAGGTATGATACGTTTTTTATTGACATCGTGAAAAGGTCAAAGCAGGAAGCTGAGGTTGAATGCCAGGAAACGTAAGTATTTGGATTTGTTTTATAATTCATGAAAGTACAATGGTACCGATGAGCATATATATATATTATATATATATATATATTGCACACACACAGTCAAATGTAGGCGGATAGAGAAGCACGCAGAAACAGCAGGGTGAGAGATAATGGAAAAATCAGAAAGGAACGTCTCAGGAGAGTCACGAGGAACTCTCGGAATATTTGCTGGGAAGGAATTTCTGGATTCCACCTGGCCTCTCTACCCTTCCAATTCTATCTATCCTTCCAGTCCTCCTCATTTTCTTCCTTATCAGTTTCTTTCCCGTCTTCCCCCTTTTTTTCTCATCCTTAACTTTACTTCGAGATGTAGAGAAGTTCTCTCTGGAGTCCTTGGCCAATCGCCTTTTGTTTTGATGGATCCTTCAGCCTTGGCACAGGTAGGCGAGAACGTCCATATAATGCAGCAATACAGCGATGCTCAATTGATTTGAAATCCCATCGACTTGTAAAGCCCTCGTGACTACGAGAAATTGATCTTGATTCTCCTCCTTTGTTCATTGTTCCTCTCCTTTCCCTCTTTACTCCACTCATGTTTATATGTATATATATATATCTGTACATACTATTCACTCCTTACTATATGCTCAATCTTTACTACGATATCTCATCTCTCTCTTCTACGTCAATTTAGAAACACCTCGCAGACTCACTATTTCATTTTACAAATTTTATATGCTTGCAAACAATATACCCTGTATATACATATATTTACATTAGTAGCCTTGCAGGCATATTCAACATACCATAAGTGAAGACGTCGAATACAGTGGATCTTCGGTCTTGGTGGGAAAGTTTCACTTTCTTGATTTTACCGTTCGGAATCATAACAGAATACGCAATGATATAAATATTTTATGCATGCGAACGATTTTAAAGCAAAAAAAGTTTATAGCTAATACCTTCTTAGCCAATTTCAGTCGCAATTTTCTTGTTGGCACTTGTTGGGTTTTGAATAAATGTTGTGTGATCCAGCGGTCTCCTTTTGTTCACAAAAAGCCTGTTAATTAAGTTTGTGGTATTTACTAAAACGGAACAGCTAAATATCATAAATAAATAAATTTTCTTATATTTAATTATCTGCTTGGCTTAATTATTATAATTTTTATACTAATGTTTATGATTTTAATGTTTGGTTTAAATGTAGACATTTGACACAAAATGTATTGTAGAATTAAGGGAAAACCATACTGCTTTTTCTACGTGTAACATCACACGGGCGAGGGCTCAAACTGAGGAATTTCCGCACTGAAAATTCTCTATGCTAATTGTACACAGCAGAGTCTTCCTGTGAAATCTGAGTCTCTGCGGGTGCCGACTTTTGAATCAATCTTTGGTTAACAATATAGGTTTTCGGGACGCATTATTTTGACGCATATCCAATTTTACTAGGAAAATTACAGAATCCGTTTAGATTTCTCTTCTATCACTTATGCTGGCTTTAATAAATGTAATGTCATATAATGTTAAATATTCTAAGTTAATGGTGAATAATTACGTTGCTTTTGGAAAAAATATTTTACAGTTTCGTTCATATGTCAATTCGATGCCTATCCATAGAGAGAGGTATACATATGAGAAGTATTCGTAAAACTATAACGATAATTAAAAATATTGAAATAAATTAGCTGCTGGAGATGTGTACGACCGAAACTAGAAAACATATTTTTGCCTCCATATGGTATACCACTGAGCACCACTAATAAGACAGCGTAGAAAATATTGTCAAGTACGTCACGCGTGTTTCCTTGACTTGCCGCAAAGCAAGGCAGCACCCACGCGTAGAAGTTCGCTAGCATTACGGCTCTCCTTAACTGATTATATTACTCTTTTGTGACTCTAATTGTCTGTAGGTTGATTTGTTTACAGTAAGCGTTGATCATTTGTTGGAAATTGTTAATATTAAACGAGAGAGATGTACGTTTAACAGATATTTTTCCTCTATCTAACCTTTTTAATACTAGAGGATTAGAGTTTGAACGGTTATCTACTAATAATGTTCTCAGTACATGAGTACTAATCAAGATAGTTAAATTATACCGTCACAGTATTGATATGCTATATTAAAACATTATTATAAATATATACCGTTTTCGCTTTCACGTTTTGAAAATTTATTTTCGTTTATTATCATATTGTATACATACATGTATGTGTTATGTGATACTATACATATATCCATAGTTAATGGAATCAAGCATTATCAGTTACGGCTTGACTGAGTAATCATCGATACTCCCACGCCATTCTGACGGACGTGTGACGTGGCTGAACTTCCGGTTTATGATGTATAATCTAGACATTTTTGTTAATATCTGTTGGACCGTAAGAGTGATAACGTACACCAGATTGGCTCCTGCTTCATACAGATTGATAATAACTCAGCTTGACGGAAATTTTGAAAAATATTCGAAAAATTAAAGGTTCCTAATACCTAATTAATTTTACAGTAAAGCATTTCATTTGAGATATTTAAGGAAAAGCGACCCACACTTTCACCTATACTTATGCGAAATCACTTCACGTGAATTTTACAATCTTTATTCAACGTTATAGTTTCATTGACATAAAACCCACTAGAAATTGATGTGTCTTATTCACTAATAGTAAGTAGAAATTTATATCATGAGAGAATTATTATTAGAAAAGAAAATATAGGAACTTAAAACTATAAACTTGAAATCGTAGAAATCGAATCTTTTCTTATGGATATCCCGAGCAGAAATTTATTCCGGCGGGGATCCGGCCCGGATCATGCCGCTCTTCCGGCCCGGATCATGCCGCTCTTCCGGCCCTGATGTGGCATGTAACGGCATTTCTGATCCGGCCCTGATCTGGCTACTGATTCGGCCCTGATCAGGCTACTGATCAGGCCCACATTAGAGAACATATGTGGTCCTGATCATGCCCTGATTGGTATTATATCCGGTTGCCTGATATTGATATACATTAGATATACATCATGTAGACGTTGAAATGACAAACAGGTAACATTTTTTGAAAATATCGTAGGTAGTGGAGTAATTCAGTGTGACGTATTAGGCCTTACTTTCGAGGGGTAGGAAAATTCCTGTAAATTATAAATTAGTTTGTTGATTCTAAAAAATTATATATAGAAGCAGTGCGATGGATTGGACTACTAGGTGCTGCAAGTTAGAAGCTTTTATCGCCTCTTCGTCTCTTTTACAGAATTCTATAAAGTTTGGAACATATCGGCTCAGTGACCCACTTTTGCTTGCGGGTATCCCTGTCCCTCTGGTGGCCGGGGGTTGTATTACATGTATATAGTTTCATATTAGGGCAATTTCAGTGTTGCCTGATTTCACACCTAATACGGCAGCTCTGAATAACGCCTGACTACGGCCAAATCAGATTTTCCATAATAGGGCTTGCCATGAAATTACCTGATCAGGGCCTGATCCTGTTCAGGATCTATATTTCAGGCTGATCTCATTTACAAATGTTGTACTGATGCATGATCAGGGCAGGATCTGGGCCTCATCCGGCTATCCTGATCAGGCATGCCATACCGATACCTGATCCGGACCTGATACGACATCAGGCAGCCTGACCAAATTTCTGCTCGGGATGTTGTATGCACTTAACTGGAAATTATGTGGCAAAATTTTCAATGGAGATTTGCCCTATAGGACTGTCCTTGGAAGTTGTGGAAAGAGGATGACCCCATCACCGTTGAGTAGAATAATATGTACTGTTCTCGATATACATATGCGTTCCATCTTTATTTCGCAGGCAAAATAGAAGAATTTCTTGTCCATTTTCCTATATTTGTTTTCATTGAAATGTATTTTACAGATCACATATAAGAGACATCCGAAGATATTTTCGCAGCTGTAGGCTTCGAGCACATTACATTATAAATTATACACTTCAGGGTAGGAAAGTTGTCAGCAAGAATTTAACTTCCATATTTTTCCCGCGGCTTTAACTAGGATCACACGAAGAAATATTGAATCAAACAAAGTTGCCTTTAACCCTCTTTATTCAGATTTCACTTAGGGTAAACACTATTGAAGTATTATAAAATATAAAGGACCGAAGGTGGATATAACATTAAACCTTATGGATTTATCGTGATAAAAAAATAAGATTACTCATGTACTAATCCGAAAACGGCAGTGCTGTACATCTGATAACTTTATTATTTCATCATTTTCTTTCTGAAAATGTCAGTCTGATTAGTGTGGTGATTCAGTTCGATATTTTCATAGCCATTGACATGTTTACACATACACAATATCTTTTTCTGCGATGATGATTGCATGAGACACTTCTGTATAGTCCATCCGGTGGCGCATAAAAAGATGGAACAAAACACTTCCTCCATTAGCGAGTAACACAAAACACGAACTACTGCCTAATTATTGGCCATATTGATGTAGCTGATCTGTCACTGTATACTCACTATGCTACAAGATTGTTTTTAACGACAGGAGGCTTATTAATTACGTTCGCTAATTACGCACGTTCCAAACATCAGGAGAGAAGAGTATTCAATTCCAATTAGCGAGAGTCGTTGGTAACACACGACAACGGGACACCATGAACTTCTCTTATCGTGCGTCATTTCACCATTTCTTTGATTAGGATTTTCTTACAATTTTCTTTTTCAGAAGATATCACGCTCTCGACGTCCTTTCACCTTCGACTCTCTAATGAGGGAACAAGTCTAGGATCCATGAAAATACCTCTGCTTACATCATGATGAACAAAGCAGTGCGTGAATAAGAGGTGATACAACCCTTTTTACCTTTCATAACATCGAATTATCTCAAAAATTATGAAAAAATGAGAATTATGAGAAACGCTATTCGGAAACACAGGAGTGTTTGATTTTGTATATGAATTAAAATGTAAGATGTGAGCTTTACTATTTGTTTAAAGACTCATAAAAATTAAAGCCAGTTATAGATTTGTTAGATAATGCGGGATCCTTTCTTTTGAAATAAATTGGCTACGTCGTTGTTGTATATTATATTAATTTTTTAAATATTGAAGTTATAATTATATCTATATTATGATTAAACATTTATTTCAGAAGGTCAACAATATACGAATTTTAGCATATAGATATATATAGATAAACTCACAAAACGAATGGACTAGTAGAACTTGCACGATAAATTACAAATATAGTCTTCAACAGTATATTCCCTACTGGGTTGGTTTAAAGCATACACACACACGTACTCATACCTAAAATATCTACTTTCACATTTTTACTTATTTAGTTCTAGTTTTCTTTTATGAATTTGCAATTTGTTAGAATAAATAAACTTCTATTTTACAGCGTACTTAGGGCGGCAAGACACGTTATGATATCGAAATGGAACATGTTATGAGATACGACGAATAAAAATAAGAATAAATATAATTATGAAATAAATACGTATTGTAGATTTCAGCGGGTTTGATGTGTCTCCCTTGTCCAAGTCGTCTCAGTATTTATTACTTAGTTCCTTTGATTCCAGTGTTATTGAAGAATGCCACATGTTGCAATATATTTCCAATATGATTATTGGATCCCTCTTATATGTTGATATAATTCCAGTTATTAGTGGATCCTTTTGATATTACGATACAGTGCCAATTATGGGTGGATCCTTTATATAGTAGATAATGTCTACTAAAATGTACTTTGCCTCAGATTTTATAAGACGGCCAATAATTCGTGTCTTGCACGATGTTCTCCTCTCAACGGTCAACTCCCTAAGAGCGAGAATTTAGAAATCCTCAATTTGCCTGATAGGCTTAATACAAGGGAGGGGGAAATCCAGCTAGTGACACCGCTCGCTATTTACTGATACTATTTACAATTGAACTAGCAGGGAACTCCCTGGGTAAACGCACGTTACAAAGTAAACAAGAAAATTATTTAATCCATGTCTATTTGCCTACGATCGTGTTTCCGGTTATATTAATTAATATACAAGCTATCCAAAAACAATAGGGCACGGTCACCATAGCCGTATTTCTAGTCAAAAAACGAATCTGAAAGTCCTTTATCATTTTTCGATCCGTTGTGTAATTACCAAGCTATTAACGATTTTAGTGAGCCAATCAGGTGCTCCCTTTAACTGGAAGCGAGTCCATGAGTATTGCGAGTGACTACATTAGGAATTGACATCTCAGAGACATTCCTCAGATGGGCTTGAATGCTGCTGAAATACAAGTGCAAGCGCAACTGAGGTCTGCTAAAAAATTTGATTATACGTTCAATAATTGATACATATTTTCCCCTCTCTTGTTATTTCATTTGAATTTTCACAGGTGATTGCTTCGTTTACTAAGGATGGCCATTATTCATAGAGAAACACATCCCGAATACATAAGTTCGCGTAATAACTAGTTAGACGTAGCCGAATGTAGAAATTCCGCCGTACTATAATTTTACCTAAGAGATAAGATAACGTAACAGTGCAAGCGACAGAGGGGTGGCGGGCGCTTATACAACATCGAGGATCACAGATGCGGCAGCGTGGGGCGCTCACTCACCCTACTCACGGATACGATTCCAGTTAAAGGGTGCATCTGATTGGCTCACGGAAATCGTTACTATCTCGATAATTACGTATCGGACCGAAATACGATAAAGCAATTCTCGATTCGTTTTTCGATCAGAAAAACGGCTGTTAACCGTGCCCTATAGTTTGACGGACACCCTGCAGATATGTTTACAAACGCATATATCCGCTCACACAACACTAAATATTCAGATACGTTAAGAGACATTGTTGAAATATGTTTTATAAAACGCTGTGACGTCATTTTTCGAATCACGGTCCCAAGACGGCTCCGGTTACCGATAAAGATAACGTTCTCGATTTCTGGTTCTCTTCGGATCGCCACCCTGCTCAGAAGCTACGCTCTCGGATTGATTCGCATAGATATGTCAAGGCTCTCGGAAGATTTCGTTGTTGTTTAGTTGAGGTTGAGGTGCTCGAATCTGCCGTGGGGAGATAGTCTCGACGTACCGAGTTGCCCGGCAGAGGAGAGTACCCGACGGAGACGTCTCCACGGACCGGCAGAAGCCCGGGTGGAATACCGGCGCCCCGCTGGAGATGGGCAAAGGGCTGTAGAGCGGGCGGAGATAGTTGTGATACGGTTAAGGGCAGGAGAGGAACCTCCTGCCCGAGTTAACGATGTGGTGCCCAGCTGTCGCCCGATGCCCTGGGGAAGCGGCCGTGGAGGATCTCCAAAAGATTACGTACCGATTCGTTAAGGAACGCTCTCGATTTGGTTTAAAGGGACGACTCGAAGGAAATAGAAGAGTTATCGGTTAAAAGGCTCTCGACCAATCAGAATGATTAGTTCTCGGATTTGGCTATTGTCAAAGCAGTCTGTCTCGGGGCACCGACCGAGGTGTCACGGGCTGGCTCGTGCTCCCGTGCTATCTGTTGATAGTTTTTCTTGCCGTGTTTCGTTACGGTATAGCAAGTTCTCGCATCGTATAGTTCTCGCGTTGTTCTCGCGATATCCGGGCAATTCGATGAATTCCCGTGAGTGTTCCGGAAGTGTAGTGCTGTGCCTTAGTGCAGTGCTCAGCAGAGTGTCCTTTGGATACAGTTCTCGGCCTCCACGGATTAGCTGTACCAGCTCCGGTGAGGACTCCCAATTTATTAATTGGTGAAGGGATCTCGATAACTAATTAAGATTCGTTCTGATGCGTTCTCGGTTCGTCGCTCTCTGTCTCTCGCACTATTTGCCGGACTCTTACTCCGACCCTCTCTACCTCAAACCTAGCAGCCTGAACGGCCGTGCAGTTCCGTAACCGTCCGCTCCCGTTCGTGTATGCAGTTGCGTTTGCTGATTTTACGCGACCCCAAAGATCAGCACCTACGGTTGCGTTTCTCGATTTTACGCGTCCCCAAAAATCGAAAGGATCCGTTAAGCTACCGCCTCGTCTGATAGGTTCCGTCAGAGCTCTCGTCCTTGGTGGAGTTGGGCCTGTTCCACCCCAACTCCCAGTTTATACCGGCTCGTCAGTTCCCGGTGAAATAAGAATTGACTGGCGCCCGCCTGGCTTGCGGATGCACGAACGACGGGTGGACGGCCGAAAGTAACGTAGGGTGGTTCTCGAAGATAGTTCGTTCTCGGATGTTTTGCTATCGGTGTCGAATCAAGGAAAAGAATTACGTTATGTAATAATCTAATAATATTATATTATCAATATGAATGTTTATTAAGTTTATACAGGAATCTGTGTCATTGCGAATAATTAACGATAAATTAATATCAAATACGTGCAAGGATTCAGCTAAGATTCCTATATATATTCAGGTGAGTCTATCAATTAAGCAGAGTACTCGGAGCACAAAATAATGAATTGCCGATAAGGCATATAAAACAAAAATATATACGCAAGGAAGAAACACAATAATTAACGGTTCAATAATCTAATTACGCCACGCATTCATCTTATCATTCACACATATTCATACTCGTTCCATACTAGTCACATTGGTTAAAAGTTAAAATTTAAAAATAGGTCGCTCACAAAATACCAGGAATCACTCTTTGGTCCATTTATAGTCCACTCGAGGTCGGGAACAAATATGTCAATTCACTTCTCCGTCATCCTCCACAATGATCCAAATGGTAGAATCTCAGGGAGATGGAGAATCGTCAGTAATGTTGCGATCCTGGATGGATACTATGTTAAACGTTGGAGTATATGTAATACTATCCATAAATATCAAGCCCCTATCGTCTGGTAATGATGTAATCTATATTTGGTAATTAGTTATAATATATATTAGTATCGCACGAGATGGAATGATTTTTGACTCGAAGTGGTATTACCTTTTTAATTTTGTGAGCGATGGTTCGGCGCGATTAAATAGTACGAAGGTATCCGTGTGTGCCGTGCGCCGGTCTTCAGACGAAAGGGACGACACCGACGCTGCGATTAAGCACGTAGGCTCGTAGGTGGGCAGCGTGGGAGTCGTCTCTGATACAAGCGTCGCAATGGGCATACTAGATTTTCGGCGGCATATATGAAATTCGTTACAGTTACAACGCATATAAATGTTTTGTTCTATATACGGGATATCTTATTTTCCAGTTCACCGGTTCTAAATAACTAAATGTCTAATATCGTATTACTCTATCCTGAGTGTTATGCAGTTTATCCTCCAGCACTCTAATGTTTTTGTTTCTGTCCAAAACATTCTGCAGATCTTTTCCTTCCGCCTTCCAGAATCCATTTGCTCTAGTCTCATGTCCACAGTTGAACCTATATTAAATTCCGACTTGCCCCTCCCTTTCATATCTCAGCATTCCAAATATCTTGGCTTTTCCTGTGCTTTTATCTTTTCATACAATTCGTTATACCTGGTATCTCCAATTTCGTTGTGTTGCTCCTGCTGTTGCACATTTTCAACCCTTTCTAAGAATTCCTGAACTACTTGACGTCTTTTTTATGTTTTTGCTTGCAGATCTTTTGGTGGTCAATCCAGCTCTAATAAGTTTCTTGTTAGTATTTTTGCTCATTTTGATTTATAAGGTACAGGTGAGTGAATCAAATCAAATCCAAAGTCTTTTTAAACAATTTTTTTGTACAAATAGTACAAATGTTTGTACTATTATTTTACTTAAAATAATATGAAACATTACAAATAATCATTTATATAATAAAAACATTGAAAAAGGGTTTCTGTTTCTTATAACTATATTAATCTTACTATAACAGAAATTTCAGCTTTAAGAACAGTTCTTGCAGATGCACTGTCTTTTTCTCTTTCGCACCCATATAGGTGTCGTAGTATCACTCAATGTTTCGCCCTTGAAACTGAATACCGAACATAAAATTAATGCATAGTAGGTAATACAATACCCGGTTCACCCTTCGTACCGTGATTCGAGAATAATGAATAATGAGAGTAAACAATTGCAATACTTTGGCTGACGAATCGGCGGTGAATGAGAGTGAGTTTTGGTGAATTCGGCGGACGTTAATTAGCGGGGGAGATTATTGGAGTAGGATTGAGGATTTTTACTATTGGTTTATCTAAGGGAAATGTCTAGGAAAAGCTAACGTGGTGGTTAAGGAAATTGAGTCACTGGTGTTAGAAATTTTGGCGGGACACTTTGCATGGGGACGAAGGGTTTCTTGGAACAGGATTGGTTAAGGATGCCGTCTTCGGAGATGAGTAAGGAGCTCAGTGGAGTTTTCGAAAAAAAGTCGTAATATTAGGAATGTCCGCTATGGATGCACACGTGCACTTGAGTGAAATCGTTAACGGTCATGGCTATTGCCTAAATACAATTTTTTATACATGTATCCCCTTGGAAGGTTCATCTCATTTTCCCTAAAGCTGGAACCCATGTGCGAGATAGCTGCTCCCAAAGGTTGCTATGTGGTGGAAACCAAATCCCATTTATTGCTCTTTTGACATTCGGTTATCGGCTGCGGATGTCGAATTTGATTTCTCACGCGAACGTAACAGCTTCGTGATTACTTCTTTACATCGAATAACCGACGTTTCCATATTAGATTAGCTATACACGGAAAACAGGAAACAGTAATAGCTACTACTCGAAAAGTTGAAAATGTCGGCTGGTCAAGTATAATTTGGAAGTGAGGGATGTTGACCAAGTTACCAGCCACCAAAAAACACACGGTTTTACGACATTTCGGCCCGGATTTGGGCCCTCTTCAGGTAATATATTTTACACACATTGAGAAGGTGTCTTCTTTCTTATAACAATTTTAGTCTTATGATTCGGAGAACGAGTAACGAGTAAGTGAAGAGATAAAAACATAGTAGTGAGTGTCCATAAATATAAAATAAAAATTCACATTCGTTTTTTCAGGAGCATCATAGACCACAAGTATCATATTTAAAAAACGAGATCTGAGAAGAGAATGATGGATCTAAGTGTAATAAATTAATTAAAGACATGGCACCGATAAAAGGAATTAAACTTTTCCCTATAAAAACGGTATCCAAGAAATTTTCAGACGTGTCGGTTGTTGGTTCGATCTCCAAATCTTCGATTTGTTTGTTTTTATAGGGAAAAGTTTAATTCCTTTTATCGGTGCCATGTCTTTAATTAATTTATTACACTTAGATCCATCATTCTCTTCTCAGATCTCGTTTTTTAAATATGATACTTGTGGTCTATGATGCTCCTGAAAAAACGAATGTGAATTTTTATTTTATATTTATGGACACTCACTACTATGTTTTTATCTCTTCACTTACTCGTTACTCGTTCTCCGAATCATAAGACTAAAATTGTTATAAGAAAGAAGACACCTTCTCAATGTGTGTAAAATATATTACCTGAAGAGGGCCCAAATCCGGGCCGAAACGTCGTAAAACCGTGTGTTTTTTGGTGGCTTGTAACTTGGTCAACATCCCTCACTTCCAAAAAAAAATAGCTACTACTGTCGTTAGCAGCGAGTCACAGGCAGATGAGAACCGTCTAATGTGGCGCGTTCGTAAACATGGCGTACGCTTATTTTCGTATAATATGGTTTCATAGAATAATTGAACAACCCTTATTGAATTCATTTATGTATCAACTAATTACAGAGTAAAAATTATAAATAACAGATGTATTTTAATCATTTTATAATGAAAATTAAGTTTTATACATTATCACGTTATCACTCAATTTACAACGTAAAAGAGAACAGCATCTAACACATTTCATAAGCACAGATCATCATTTTTAATGGGGTTTTTAGAACCCTTGATATAAAAGCATGCTTTTATGTTATTATTAATTAATGTATGTTAAAATATGAAAATTGTTATTAAAGCCGCGCGCGACTGATGCGACGCAGACGATATTTTGGCTTGACAGTTAATGCGCTGTGAGAGCAAAAACACCTCGGCAATGCTTAACTGTTAGACCCTTGCATGTTTCCTTCTGTAGTACATCGTATTTGATTATTATAAAAGATTATAAGAATTGTTCTCTCAATTGAATCATTAGTTTGTTACACCGAGGAGCTACTTTTTACGATATTCTATTCGTTAGCAAACTTAATCAAATAAGTGAGAAGTTATAAACGTATTGATATATTTTGTCAGATCACTAAATTTGCCTAAATTTTCTGCTTCGTTATTCCATGCTTTCTAATGTAGGTTTCAACCAAGAAATACAAAAGAATTCCCCTTAGAGCACATTTCCCATTTAAAATACATTAAGCGCCACATTAACGGAAAGGGCCTCTAAAGTGGCCAAATGTACTCGTTCGCAAAGTCAACGATTTTTGTGTTTTGAAGTCATAAAATTTATATTAAAAGTATGTAAAACTTTGACTAAGATGTTACTTTATTATTATGTGCCGACGAGAAGACGTTTTATTAATTATTCATTTTACAATAGGGAATTTCCCTTAGGTACGCTAATTTTGCCGCCTCTCCCCTAGCATAGAAAATGAACAACAAACAATGTGAAATAGGATTATTTATGTAGAAGACGCTAACCATTACATTTCCTAATATTTCTCACTGAGTTGTTTAGTTAAGAATATTTTATTGCAAAGTGGGACTCACTGCTGACCAGGACGAGCTCTCTGCTATCTTTTCTTCAGATTCGAACTCGGTAAATCTCTACCTTTGCTCGTTTATAGAATGTTCATGAGTATTGCTCCAAATTCCAGAGCCTTTTGGTCAACGATAAAAAATAAACATTGTGCATGATGTAAAATATATATTTGTCGGCGGGAGAGGCCGATTTCAATTTTGTTTTTTTGTTTTGTTTTGTTTTGTGTTGGGAGCGCGGCAAGGTGCCCCCCCCCCCCTTTCTTTTCTCTAGGGGAAAACTATCTCGACACGACCGAGGTAGAGTTTATTTTTCAGTCTACTTTTGTTAACCACTGGAAGTGTACTAAATAAAATAATAACATGGACGAGCACCCGCTTGATTTGCATCACCACCCTCAATCATATCCTCCGATATATTAATACAAAAATAATAATAGAATAAGTCTGCTGAAAAAATGTAGTCTTTTGCAGAATTTCCAGCAGATGTACGACAGAATGATTCCCGATTTACCTGATTGCTACTAGGGTACAATATTTCAGCTTTCTTTATAACTTCATTTCTTCCTTCTTCAATCTCATTTCCCCTTACTACGTTGCCCCGCTTTTCTACCTGTTTCTTCAAATTACTTATGTAAAACGAAAATAACTTTCGACTTTGTAGTTAGTAGTAAGACAATCTAGTTTTAGTTTTTTTTATCTTCAAGTTTTCTGACAACTTCTAATTTAATTGAACTGCATTATTGAAATGGTACGCAGTACGGTATAGACGTATAAAATGGTCTTTGTAAAATTCCGAAAAATAATTGCATATCGTTATACCATAGTTAATCTCGGTTTCGTATGCATATAAATGACGTCATTTGAAAAATGGTCCATTCCAATCACGACTCAGTGTCCATACACATCATTTTTATAAAATGAATATCGAAATTTCGTATACTAACGTATGAGGACTAACTATCGACTTTATGATAAACCGATGAGCGACGACTATAGCATACTTCCTATTTCAGGAAATCTCTTATGGCTGCACACGGATCATTTTCTTTAGCACGCGAACTGATTATTTTACCAGTAAAAAACCATTCGTATTTAAATAATCGGTGGAAAAATTTGTTACTCTCTGTGAAAAATATCACGACACCACGTCCCTGGTATCCACTACTATCTAGCACAGAGTGATTTTGATAAATGCAAATTAGCCGCGTAAAGCCACGTAGAAAAGCCAACAGAGCTAGCTGGTCCGTATAACGTTTCGAATTAAACGCGTAAATCTGAGTGCACGCGAGCCAGCTGGCTCGGACTCTCTTCTCGTATTTTATTGCATCCTGTGAACGCGCATTTAACCACTACTCGGTGAGTGTAATACTCGAACGCACGAACGTACAACGGGATAAAATAAAGACGCTTGTATAGCATATGAACGTACTGTGAAAGCTCCAATTTGAACAGAGTACAGAGGTATCCTAGCCCCTGACCAATATTTTTTAAGCTTTAAAGCTCTTGAATAATTTCTAAAGTCACATTCTTGGTTGATTTATTCAATAGAACTTGATTCATTTAATTTTGTTTAATAATGAAAATTTCTCGTAAAAGCGAATATTATTTTCTTTCGTGTATACGTATACATATATGTATGTATGTATAATGCGAACTTAATTCTTGAACGTCAACTGTTCTCGCAAAGCCATGGAAAAAACACCGTGCTCCAAGGCCCCCCCTCCCCACCCTTGTTTTTCTCTGGGCTGCTGATAATTAAAAATTAGTTCCAATTCGTTTGAGGCATCCTGTACGAGTTTGCGTTTGACCGAACGCCTACGTTGAAACAATTGAGAATCGCACGAAGCTAAGGTGTTCAGCCAATAATCGGCAGTCGTTCAACGAATACGCTTCCCACTCAGATCGTGAGATGATTCCGAACGGCGCAATTTGTCTGTAGCAGTTAATTATTGTCTTCCACTGCTGTACCTCCCATCACGCAGCCATGACCCGCGGAAATCCTTCATTCCGATTGGTGCATCTTAAATGCTTCTCATTCAAAAACTATTGCGAATTTCGACAAAGGTTTTGCTGGAAGATACTCGGGAGACATCCAGCCATCGTCCACTTTCTGGTGTAAAAGCAGTTCCGGGACACTCTGTATATACTTAGGTAATGAACTTCATGTTACTAATGATAATTGCTCATTACGTACCATTAGTGCTACTGCATCTGCTGCTGTTGTACAGAATTATTTTTTACCTTCATTGCTGTTCTCATGCATTAAAAATATATGTATGTATATGAACAATTTAATAAATTGTTCTATACGATTTTCGTACGACGTGATAAATACATATTTTTGTGAATGGAAATGTTATTTGGAAATGTCTTTTAGGTTTAGGAAATTTAATATACTTTATTCAGTGTCATGATGAAGTAACTAGAAATTCTTTATTATCTTGTTATAAATGAAATACATTGTGTTACAGTAATGGTGACGTGCCAATTACCAGCAACATTAACAACTATTATTCACCTGAGCTCCCGTCGTTTACAGGCAACCGGAAACTCGCGCCACTTCAGCAAATCTCGTATAGACTTTTCCTATTTGGATTTCACTCAAAATATAGTACGTATATTTGGTACTTGTGCCTGAAAATGAAATATTCGATATGCCTACCCAATATTTTCAAAAATGTCAATTGATGCTGTCATCGAGTTAGATGAATATACGAAATAGTGCAAGTGAATTTTCGGATTTTTATAATTGTAATAATTGACAAGAATGAAGAGTAAATGCAATGCTTGTTTTTTTTTTATATCGCGCGCGCGCGATGTATGTGTGTGTGTGGTTCTTATATCAGACTATTATTAAAACGAAAAAATTGTTTATTAGTATTTTTGTTTAAGTGACTCGTGGCTGCCAGATCCCAAGAAAATGTTTAATGAGAAATTTGACTTTGAAATCTTCGTAAAATTGCAGCCTTGCAAAGAGTCCCCGTGTGCCAAAAAGATAGACTGGGACTTTTTTATTAGTTATGTGTGTAATTCGGGAGCAATCCTAAATATTTACAGTAGCGTAACTCTTTTTTTACCATACTATCCAACACTTTCTAGTCGATTTGCGCTAAAAATATAAAAGCTCGTCCTTTCTGCTTTTGCTCATTCTCACACAGATACTTACACATACGTGTCTATATGACCATTCAGTCAGTCCCGTTCATTCTCCATTTTTCGTTTCTTATACAATTTTGGCATTGCCACGTCTACTTCTGTTAGCCGGCTTACATTAGTTAAAAAAATTTTCAAACTTCCGGTAGCTTTTCAGAATTTGAGCTTCCTTCCGTAACATTATTACGAAACGTTTGACAATATTATTTCTAAGACTTGGCTGGTAATTTGAAACCTCTATTTTCTACAAAATCATTATTTTGGAAGAATTCTTTTTTATTTTCGGTGTCACTGGTCCAGTCGTGGCGATCTGACTGCGAGAAATCAATTTCGAAAAAATGAATTTGCCACATTTTTGTAATCTAAACGAGCGTTCGTCGCGTATTTACCGATATACACTGTAGTACGCTTTATATGTATATATATATATATATAATATTATGCAATAACATAGAAGTATGCACCTATGCAATATGCACAACTTCATTTCGAGGCAAATATAACACAGTGTCGTTATTTTTTTTAAATTTTCATCTGAATTTGCGAATTTCTCTAGTAGAAATTTCTCTTCGGGCCTCGCTATAGACCCATACAGGCCCAACTAGGTTCTGGTCAGGCGCACTATTTCCGGAAAGAAACCTCTCCTAGGATTAATAACTTAGGAAAACATTAAATTCAGTATCGTTCTGTTTTACCGAGAAATTTGACTATTTGTATTTTTTTCAGTTTCATATATGTATAATAAATAAGAATCTTTGGCATTGACTCATTGTATGAATGCTTTATACATGTGTACTGAAAATTATTGCAAGAATCGATTAGTAGTATTATCCTTAATAAATTATAATTATTTTCTTCTTCTTTAATAGGGGTCATTAACAGTACGGAAATATTCATCAAAATTTTGTCTTTTACATGTCAGTCATATTAGTGGAAAAAATATTTTGTTAATCAAATATAAATACAACAAGAGGTTTTGATCCGCATACATTTCTACTTTATCTTGACATTTTTTCCATCTTCTTTCTAATAATACAACACATACAACGCAGTAGAAAGCTTCGCAGGACAAAAGTTAATAACAATCTACAAAATTCGTGACTATCACCAAATAGAGGAATCTAATTCATATATAAATATTTACAGATTAAACGGACATTTCCGCATTAGAATTCGAAGACCTAGTACTATGTCGGGTACCGTGTATATCTTTAACGTGTATTTTGTATTTTCATTATTATAACAAAAAATTTTCACTCGATGGGTGCATTTGCTTCCTCGTAGAATAATTTTATTCCCTTAGGATTAACTCCTCCGAACGTCACATAAAATCTGCGACATACAATTCACGGCATTAATGAACTTGTTAATTACAGTGGTACAATGCGATTATGTCAAAAAAGAAAAGAGAAAGAAAAAAGAATAGGATGGAAGTATAAAAAAAATGCAAAAAATATTCTTACCAGATTCGCAAATCTTTTAGATCTGTGGCCTGAATTTTTAGTATGACGCATAGGATGTGTGAGAAAATTCGCCGTCAATCAAGGTCCTCCGTAATTCCGCGTGCCAGATTCACGATTCCAATCAAAATGGAAATTCTAACGTTTCCGTTTTATGCAAAGCAATTGGGATTGGTTTCCAAGATCGATCGCGAATAAAAGTTAAAGCTGCTTTCGCGAAAATCTTATCGGTTTTTTTTCCAAGCAGGACCAGGCTTTTTTCTAACGTTGATTATTTGTCCGTTATCACAAAAAAGTCCACGTGTCTTTCGAACTGTCTTTTTAAAAACACCCCTTTTTTCCAATATGTCGTGCTGCATTAATCTAGTAAATGCTATTTACAAATGAAGTGCCCTACACATATTTTTCATCAAAATCTTCAAATATATAATATAGTTCTTTATATCTGGTGAGTATAATTTATACATTTATACAGCAACAAGCACGATTGCTTGCCGATACTTCCTCCTACGAAGAAAAAAGATTTAATCACTTGCTATCGTATAATTCAAAACTGACATCCAACTTCTTCAGTGTCCGCTTTCGCAAAATTTTCTGTTCGCCTTGTTCTTCTCGCAATCGCAATACCCATCTGACGAGACGCTCGGCAAGATGTCCTGGTATATTGTGTGATAATCGCAGCTGAGTTCGAGGCGTTCCCGTGGCCAAAGGTCTCGGCTGAAACAGACAAAATTAAATTCGAGATTAGATAATGCGCGGCTAATTGAGAAGAACGAATTTTCAAATCACTGTTTCGCATGGACATAAAATAATTATTTAGGGATAATTAATTCCATAACGTGATTTTTTTTTAATATACCTTCACTTCACTTAATTACATCCCATAGATATAGCCTTGGCCATTCATCCCTTTTACAGATTCTGTAGATTCATCTATTGTAATTGTTCGGAAAGGAACACTTCCTGAGTGGCTCGTTATGAAAGCAGAAAGGTTTCCCCAATGGGGGATCCAATGGGAAATAAATGGGAGCTCCACTTTCTTCTCTGACATTTATACTAAAAATAACGCTCGTTTATTTTTACCTTGTGAGGAACGGAAAAAATGATAAAAAGAGAGTACGATTGAGTGCCATTGAAAAAGTAAAAGAAAATCAGAAAAGAAAACTCAAGTGGTTTGTTGAATTTTCTACAGACAACCTTACGCGTCGCCACCAACCCTAGTAAAAATTTATTCCGGCGGGGATCCGGGCCGTATCAGGCTGTCCCTAACTGATAATCCGGCCCAGATCATGCCACTCTTCCGACCCTGATGTGGCATGTAACGGCATTTCTGATCCGGCACTGATCAGGCTACTGATCGGGCCCACATTAGGGAATATATGTGGTCCTGATCATGCCCTGGATTGGTATTTTATCCGGTTGCCTGATATTAATATACATTAGATATACATATGTATAGACGTTGAAATGACAAACAGGTAACATTTTTTGAAAATATCGCAGGTAGTGGAGTAATTCAGGCGTTGCTTTCGAGAGGTAGGAGAATTCCTGCAAATTATAAATTAGTTTGTTGATTCTAAAAAATTATATATAGAAGAAGCAGTCCGATGGATTGGACTACTAGGTGCTGCAAGTTAGTAGCTTTTATCGCCTCTTCGTATCTTTTACAGAATTCTATAAAGTTTGGAACTTATCGGCTCAGTGACCCACTTTTGCTTGCGGGTATCCCTGTCCCTCTGGTGGCCGGTGGTTGTATTACATGTATATAGTTTCATAATAGGGCAATTTCAGTGTTGCCTGATTTTACACCTAATACGGCAGCTCTGAATAACGCCTGACTACGGCCAAGTCAGATTTTCCATAATAGGGCTTGCCATGAAATTGCATGATCAGGGCAGAATCTGGGCCTCATCCGGCTATCCTGATCAGGCATGCCATACCGATACCTGATCCGGACCTGATACGCCATCAGGCAGCCTGAACAAATTTTTGCTAGGGAATTTTCACTTGGATTTATTCAAGCCAATATAGCAATTGCTAATAATCATTGAACTGCACTTTTCAAAGACGTCATTCAATTTTTTAGATATCGAAGAATGAGCTCAAGTATACAGTAGGGCCTTCAGTAAGTTGACCATCAATAAGTTAATGTCTTCCAGTAAGTTAAGAAACGAACCTCCGATAACTTAAGATCGGCCCAATCTTGAGACCTTTTTATTTGCTCGGTAGGGATACGAGATACTCCATCCATTTTACTATAGTCGGACTTGCGGCACTGACACCTCTGGCACTGATCAACTTCCGGCACTGGCCGTTTTGACAACTTTTGAAACTGACAGCGGTGACAGTGCCGTCGCTCAACCGTGGAGCTATCTGTGCATGCACCCTCTATGTATTACAAATTACTGTAGCGCATTATTTTGTCTAGGGAGGCCACTCTCTCTAACTGCGTCCCTAGTGCTCAAACGGGATTGGATGACAGAAAGGTTAGGTAAAACAGTCAGTGCCTGAAACTTCGTGCATTGAAATCTGCCAGTGTCGCAGATTCAACTGTACTGTGTCGAAACCCTCGTGGCTTCGAGAGTGACAGAGAGGTAGCGCGGCGGCAAGCTTGGTGCCAGACAGAGACCGATGGTCTCTCCCTACTGTCCTCATTCTCCCACTTGAGCATTGGAGCGAAATTTTCGGACAGGAAGGAAAAGTGGGCAACTAGTAGGGAAACTTACTAGAAAAGGTGTAACCGGATTAGCTCCTGCAAGGTTAACTTATCGGAGGTCCTACTATATACGTATTTGTACATTACGAATTTACACATTTGTTGAAATATGTATAACGTCCAAGGGGTAACAAAAAGAATTTCCTCAATTTTTTTTTTGTAGAAACAGAAACAGTTTTCTGTTTTTGTAAAGTAATTATAAAAATATTGGGTTGGCATGAAAGTAATGAGACACTTGATTTATGTTTTACATATTTTATTATCTTTATCATATAAGAAGCTCAGTCAATGATGTAATCTCCATGAGTATCTAAGACCTGTTGCCAACGACTGGACTATGTTTGGATATGGTCAAAAACAATTAATTTAAAAAAGGACATGTGTCGAGTTTTCTAGTGTATCATTACTTTCACGCCAACCTAATACAAGAAAAATGACATATGCAGACGGTTCTTTGTCATTTCAATTGATTTTAACTCAAAAGATCTGTTACGTGGTTTTTGATTCACTTTTTGGATGCAACTGCTGGTATTTACTACGAAAGCTAATCCGGCAGAGTACGCCATTTAAGAATTTATTTTGATTAAAAAAAATTTATATAGGGAGTACAGAAAATTGAATATCATAATATTCAAATTGAGAATGGCGATATTCTTTTATAATTTAAATTTTTCCCTTTGCCATGTGTCTTTGGTATACAAATTGTATATTAAAGAAACATTACCTAATACCTGTTTGAAATTTGTGAGCGATTTTTTAAAAATAACGCAGCTTTGTCAATAGCAACCTTCACCAGCTACTTTTTTTCTCAAATGGGATAACTCTTTCATATACAAATTGAAATCCGTGAAGAAACGAGAGTGACGAAAGTCGATACTCATCACATAATTCAGCTAAGTCTCTTGTCAATTACGAAAATTATTAATAAAAAATTCGTTATATAACATCAACAATTATATAATGTCATATATAATATCATATGATAATGTTTTATTATGAAGCGCCAATATAATTATGTCATTCAGTTTCCTTATTTTGGACGAGCTGTTTAACTACTAACAACTATATTCTGTAGTTGATCCTCACTTAACGATGCTTACCCTAAACAGTATTTAAAGTTATTGCAAGTCATGATTTATAAAAAAATGTATAATAAAGGTGCGTTCACACTATCCAAGTACATCGGAAAAATAATAGGTATTTTATTCATTATCGAATAGAGGAGCTTGGTAAATGCGCGATTATTTTAATTAGAAAACTGCTGAAAATCTAGAGTAATGTAAGCATATTCTTATACATTCGTAGAAACGATTGTATGCACCCAATGAGATCTTCATATAATTATAAACTTCCAAATGGTAAGTAAATTTGATAGATTCGGAATAGAAGCCCGGTCTATATCTATTTATTCGCTTGATTACTGTTTCGGTTAATTCGAAATTTACTAATTGGACTAGCCCATTACATAGACCGTATAAATATTTATATCCAGTGATGGCTTCCGATTCGTTTGGACAAAGTGAAACATGTGTACACTAGCGACGTGAATTATTAACAATACATTTTATTATTTACAGAGACGAGTGATGATGAGGAGTGAAATGCTGATCACCAGTTAGATTTAACAGCGGAGTCCAAACGTCGCGAATGGCCGAGGAAGTTAAAATCATATTGGCAAAAAGAAAGAAAAGTCTAAGCTAGAATAATTCTTCCTTAGAGTATCTCGGGTAGGGTGGATATTTTCTAAGGGTGAGTTTACTTATTAATCCTAGAACTGCACTCATCGTAGGCGTACCCATCAGCTGTACATTGGAGTACCGACATACCTCCGACCTTTTCAATGTACCCTTTCCCTTCTCATAGCAGTGAGAACATTTCAAAGCTCATTAATTTGTCCCTTTGATAATAACAAGATGATTAACATGTATTCTATTAAGTTAAATGCAATTAATTTAGTGGAAAATGTATAGATAGTCATGAAAGACGGCAAAAAATCATAAAAATCGAAGATTTTTGAAAGGACACTGTGGTGTCAACGTACCCCGCGTTAAAACTTTAAGGTCAATATCCGTATTATCATTAATCACGACAATTAAATGTCACGTTCCACATTATTTCCATGAAAACGTTGCGGATTGTAATAAAAGAAAGGAAAAGAAAATCACAAGAAAAGAAAGTATCAAAGAAAGGCTGAAAACTTCTTTCTTAATTATGCACCCTCTATTCACTTTGTTGCTTAAAATTAATATTTACTTTCCAATCCAATTAGCTGTAACTCAAGGAAACCGAATCGTTTCCTTTCATTAAAAAAAATCACCAATAACCTGCCACCGTCTAAAGAAAAGTTTCATTACACCATACAAAAATATGAATATCATTTTAGGTTAGTAAAAAGTAACCAGGAGATTACACGCGGAGGGTTTGAAGATTCTAAGAGGGCCTGGTACTTCTGGAATAATTGCGCCGTCCCTCTTGGTTCCGTTCAGCTTGCATGAGATGGTTGGGAATAGCAGAGGCCGGTTTTTCAGAATAGCCGGTGAATGGATTATAGGGCCAGATTTCTTAGCTTAACGACTCCCTCATGGACGTTTCCAGTGTCATTCGTATTCATGTCGTGGTTTTTCCTATTCCAATGATAATATAGTTGATAGCCCTACGCAATGTCCCCATAAGGAATTACTTCGTTGCAATGAGTTAGCAGTAACCCCTCGCACAGACACACCCTTAGTCATCGTGGTGCCTCCGGCATTCGTAGCAGCCCTCATGAGATACTACCCTTTCTTTGCCTTTCTGACTTTACTGATTGTGAGTCTTCCCAACAGAGACTGATGTATAGTTTTAGTAATCTACACCAAAATAGCTGAAATGGAAACGGTCAACCATAAATGAAATATCAACATTTTCCCTAACGTGTTACCATTTGAGGGTGGAAACCACAATAAATACAAACTTAATACTCAATCCGTATTTCCTTTATGTTATACTTTAATAGCTTGTTGTATACGCGTAAGTTGTTTGTGGAAGCTGTGAAAGGAGTATTAGTTAATGAAAAAAATTTAGATATGATCTTTTTCCTTAATTAGCCAATTTCTTTGATAGCGTATAGATGTGGTCCAGAGATTTCATGCCAATCCCTCATTCTTTTTATTACCACGATTAGCCCTAAATCGTACTAGGATTCTACCCTCGTCTTTGACGACATTGATCACGTGTATTCTTATGACTTATGACTCTGTAACTGCCGACCCCATAAACCTTGAACTTCTCAGCTTTTTGATTCTCTTTGAAGATTACAACGTTCAGCTAGTTTAAACATTTAAAATTACCCTTCATCGTTTCCTACCCTGATTTTAAAATCTGCAGTCGAGCGTAAGTAGATAACGAGTTCTAAGTTGGGGAATTTTGATAGTACTTAGTTTGTAAACGAAAAGATTCTACATATTGGGAAACTATTAATTAAGTTTATTTTGAGACAAGACGTGAGCGATGTACTTGTTCAAAATTGATTGGAAAAAGTATGAAAATAACAAAAAATAATATAACGTTAAATTGTTCTTTGTTGATAACTTAATATCATTAACCAATGCAACTAACCTGAATTAGACTCAAGATCTTCAATAACGTGATTTATTCTGTGTACAATTGTACATGCATAAAACAACAATTTTTAATATGTCATAGTACGGAAAACATTCCAAGTGCGATTGCGACAGCTCTTTGTTATAATCTATTCTTGTGAGGAAAACTAAATAAGCTAACCCCTTTATTAAATACTGTAAAGTGATTCTATAAATCAATCTCTATCATCCTGACTCGTATGAAATTTCGCAATTAATGGGGACGTTGTGAGATAGCATGAAGGCGACTAGGTGAGATGTTAAGAAGTGAAATAAATGGAACAAGTACAGCGTACCTTAAAGCCACTCCTTCGCAAATAGTCTCTAGTAAATAATTGACGTGGGATTTGTACTTGGAATAATTGCTACACTTAATACGCGTCTGCCAGACCCTCTTTCCACCATTGCCATGTTCCTTCCATCCACCGTCTCTATTCTCTATCATCCCATTCAATATAATAGACTTATCCCTGGGTACCTCGAGGGTAGCCCTCCAGGAGTCGAATCCTTTTTCAACTCTGACCTACTCAACCCATAACACGGTTTCACTTCGGATAGAATTCGACGTTGGGTTAGTTCTAGCATTTCTGGAATATTTTCACTCTCCAGTTTCGCTTCTTGACTTTTGCAGTCTTCTACTTCAAATTTTGAAGTTCTACAATTAGTTCCTTATTTCCTTATTGTATGAAATGCTTTTTATTTATAGAGATAGAATAATTTCAATGACATAACTCGCGTGAGAAAAAAATAATGGAAAGTGTGACTAAAGATTAAATCTAATAGTTTTGAAAAAACAACGAATGACTTATAACGACTGAAAATACGATATTTAATTCTTAGTCATATTTTCGAAAATAGCACAGTTTTTTAATTATTTTTTTTCTACATGGGAATGGGTACATTATTAAAAGTAGTTTGTATACATCCGTCCCTGAGCATTCGAAATTTTATGCTGACTTTTTTTTGTGTATTATTTCATTTTTACCTTAAATCTTGAAGCTCGACTGCTCTTATGGAAAATCAATAAAGCATCTCGTGCCGTTGCACCTCGTTCCATCTGCATTGGTATTGAAGTGCTTAAATGTACTTGAAGTGCAGTTGATTCGTCGCTGGAACGCCGAAGGCTTTCGGAGCCAGAGGCACTTGAGAGTAATATTTTTCAAGTTGCTGGCATGCAAGGGTTGATAGGACGCTGCCAGAAATTGGATAGAGTGAGGATAAGTGGGTGAATGACTGAGTGTGAAATTGTGCGAAGGTGAATTTTCTGACAGAAAAATATAAAGAAGAAAGCTTGGGGTCATCGCGCGTTTCGTATAAATTATTGTTATATTATGTCTCGCTGTTCTTTATCACCTTTTTTTTTCCTTTTTTTCAAATAAAAGCATTCAAAAAAAGTTCTAAACACTCTTATTATTCGCTTTGTAAGGTGTTGCTAAGCGACGGACAATCCTAAATCTAAATTCCATACTTTTAATTTTTAAGAATATTTAAGTTATTTCACTCGTGGAGGTTAAGCACGACTTACACTGATAAATGGCGTGATGCATTCTTACAGTTTTGTTTTTGAGAACACTTACACGATACGTCATAAGACCATAACTTACAGTTGAATATACGTTATAGGCGAAGGTATTCATGCATCTACCATTTCCTAGGCGCTGGCTCTATACAACGTAACTAAAGGGGTTGGTAGCTATGGGGGTAACTCGATAGCTACATAGGTAGAAACCGGGCTTCGCACTTTATGGAGTAAGGGAAATATTTTACGCTAGGGCACGTATACCAGCTCTTGGAACTATACACATATGTACATGTAGTTACATATGTTTGTCCTTTCTCTCCATATTTCTTGCTCTCGAACATTTTCCCTTTGTTTCCTCGTACTTACTAAAACGAAATTCATACCGTAAATAAAATTTTATTGGTAGAATACAAAATACACTTGAGAATATGATAGTGCTTGTAACTAGCATTAACCCAATGGCTGCTAGTGCCAAGTAATGCTCTTAGCATTGTGTGTTACGAATATCACGTCCAAGCTTTGCCATTCCCTCGTATATGCGTAAGGATATAATGCTGTCAAGTACTATGGTTTATACACCTGTGAAAAGTTATGACGCTGCGGAGGCCATTTTGTAAGTCAACATTTATGTCTCACTGCAGAACTTGCCAATTTGTTATTTATTATATCTATGCAAGAATTGCTTTAATAAGTGTACATGAAATAAGATCTAGTTACTTCTTATTATATAAGAAAGTAGAAATTGTATATAAAATCCTCTCTTTGAACCTGGCTCCTGCATACACTCTGTGATACCTATTTGGTATCTTTTCAGCAGCATAAGGAAATACGCCATACCTGCGCATCGTAAAAGTATAAAGATATTGGTAGAATGAAAAAACGAAAAAAGGGTGTAAAAGTGAGGGGGGTAGTGGTACGACAAAGTTTTATAGAAATAAGAAGGATGTCGAAGGTTTAAAAATGAAATTGACAAACGGATTGGAAACAATAAAATACTTCAGAAAAACTGTATCTTAGTTTTTCTGTTAACTGTTTCAAACAGATAATGGCATCGATCGAACAAGTTAGAATTCAGAATACTATGCTGAAAAAAACTTCGTGAAAGAATTAGGGTTCGTGTTTTATCGAGTGTATCCATTTCCATGTGAATCGCTGTAAGTGATGTCATTCTATATTCTATATACTATATTCTCTTTTACCGCACTCGTTATATTTGTCTTATCGCATAAGTTGGTACTGGCAGATGTACGTTACGTAATCCTGGGGGCATAAGAGTCTCTGTTTCTGGCCATCTCGTCAAAGATAGCCGGATCGTTGCGAAAAAACCAGAAAACGTTCCGAACAAAATCGACAACCTGTGGATATTTGACCAATCACCTTTTTCATTGTCATCTTTGCTCGGTTACCCTCTTATCAATTTTTGGTCAAGTAATTTAGACATGTCAGCCTATGAAAAATCTCATGAATTGCCCATCCTGGAAATATTCACTAAACGTATGTTTGCTTGTACTTAGATATCGACATTCAACCCTATCCCTATCCTTACTTCACTACATTTCCTACTATCGCTACTTGGAATATAAAAGTGAAACGTTGTCTGTGAATTTATTTGTTTGTTATTTAATCACGCAAGCACTAGTTGACTTGAAATTTTGCATGTAGATAGACAATGAGTCGGATTAACATCAAGGTCATGGTAGTATCCCAAATTTCAGCCATGTTTCCGAAGAAAGTCGAGAAACCGTAAAAACAAAACTACTGAACAGTAGTTATGTGACGGGGATGGTGAAATGCGCAGTTTCCTAGGTTGCGCAAGCACCTCTGCGCGAATGCGAACTACGGTAAGATTTACTATCAAAAGTTTTGTTTTGGTCAGTGAATGTTTTCCCAATTGATATACTTTGGTTAAAATGATTAAAGTTAAGTCTAAATTGTCATTGAAATATACGTACATAAACTATATAACTTAAAATTATATGATTTTTGTATATCGTTTAATGTTCACATTTCCACAAATGTTATCATCTTATATATGGTTTCTAAATACGCAGTATTTAGTATTTTCATTTGTTTGTTTGTTCATTCGGACATGTACAACTGGAATACCAGTAAAACCATTTTCAAAATCCTTTCATCAATCTCTTCCTTAGGCATATTTTTGAAAATGACATTATGACATAGGTTCCATAAAAAATACTCAAGTTCTGGAAAGAAACATAACTTTCGTGGCATTAATCATTATTTTATATTCACCATATTCCCTTTCCATTCCCATATTAATAATTAACATTTTCAAAGGCAGAATGGTGACAAAATAATATTCATGCAAAATCCCAGCGACCAACGTTGCAAGAAACCACATAAAGCTAGTTTTGCATTTGGGGTTACTCGAGAGTATTGCGACAACGAAAGTTAGTCCATCCATTTAATTCCTATGGTAAAACCACCTTTGACTGATGCAATCCTCCTGTATAATTCCGTACACATACTCAGTGGTTCAACTAAAAGTAACCACACCAATCAAATGTGTTGCCTGCGATGGCTACTTGTAGCTGCACCAGCCAGTAACTATACATACACGCATATGTATATATGCATGTATACCAGTCTATACCGAGTTATTCGGTACAAAGGTATCAGCTGAAGTTATCGCGCGCCCGTTTGGTTTTTATGGTAAAACCATATGCACATGGCGTGTTTGGACTAAATTATCGGGCATATGCTCGGTCAGAAAATGCGTGAGTTTCCAAAAATGGCAGTATAAAAGAAAAAGAGATGAATTTCGAGTAAAGTACTAAAACCAATTCGAAGGATATTCCTTTTGATATGGTTTCATGAAAATAAAATTGCCTCCCGCATTCGATGTGCCCGCATCCTGTCCTGTTACTTTTTAATATATAGAACGTGTCCTTATTGAGGGTCACTAAAACTTCCAATCATACTGGTACGTGAAGCTTGGTTGGAAGTTTTTTCAGTATGATTCGAGAGTAATTAAATTATGCATATAAAGCTAGTACATATATTTATTATAATTTATAATATTAACAATGATCGCGAATTTGACATAAAAAATAAAATTTTTTTCTTTTTCACTAAGTAACTATCTTATAATTACAATTGACCAGCTTGTATACCGATATATAAAAAACTGATAGAAACCTCATACATAAGTAATGGCAACCCAACAGGTGATGTAATAGAGCATTAAAGATTCTCATTGAATAATGAGGTTCATTGGTTCGTATTTCAGATCTTCTGTCTTATGCAAATCCTTTGTGTATCGTGGAATCGATTAATTCTTAGGAACCAACTGGGATACCTTAATTTTGGAATATCCCTCTGTGTCCTCGTTCGACCTCCAAACGCCTAATATAGAAATAATCTTTGGGGTACCTAAAGGACTATTCACACGCAAACTCTCTATCAATTCAGTCGATTAAGCCATAGCCGTTGTAAATTCTCATTGCAACCGGCTAAGGTCAACAGGAATGCAGTACTGCACTTTATCGGTTTCTAATCAACCACTTGTGGGGCCAATCAGCTATCGAGATTGGCAAACTCTCTCATCCCATTCGATCTCCTCTTCGGCTAATCTAAGCTCCTCGGTACTAGCGTAAAGTTTCTTGCGGTGAACGCATTGCAGGAGCTCCACAAATAGACAGCTGATTTGTCACTTTGACCGAATTTACAGTCCTGGGATTGGGCTTCTGCATTTTACATTATTTCCGGTAGTATAAATGAGCTAGGATTATATACATATATTTCCTTTTCTCGTATATTTTTATGGGACGAATGCTTGGGAGCTTTTTCATCAATATTACCCTTATGAAATTTGGATAGCTTTCTCCGAAGCAGCTGGTCCTCTTTAAAAAGTTTGTAAGGAGGAAATATCGCTCTTGAAGGATAGCTCACCTTTAAAGTATCACCAGCACGTTACCTTGGTCGTTATGGTTTGGAGAATTTCAGCAAAATATTTATTTATGATTACGTACAAAAATAAAGACGTGAAATCTATTCAAACATGACTCGTACCATAAGTTTGCGCAACACTAATGAAAAGCAATATACACAATAGAGTAATCGCGATGCAGAATTCGCAAATACATATTGAAAATCTCAATAAAATAAAACACGGCAAACACCATTAAAAATATATTACCCTTTATAGATAATATTAATAATAATTAAAAAGTATAAAAATACATGAATTCATTTTATACTGTCAATATAGGTTAAGAGCAGGGAAATACAATAAGATCAAAAAATATATATAGCTTCACCCCGAAAGTATTCAACATCTGCGAATATGATCATGTCGCATAAATCTGGAATTTTATTTTTTTTTGCAAATTTCAACACGATCAATTCAGCAGTTCATTTGGGATTTTCGATAAGCGAATTCACTTTCGGACTCGTGCATATATGCATACACATACGCGCGCATACGCACGTGTTCATTTTGCATCGATGATTCAATAAGACACGATTACATGTCCCATGCTACCATACTTAAAACAAAATTAGATACAATCATAAAAACTATTTTGAGTTCCGTGAATTCGCGTCAAATTAATATCAAGATTCTTCGTGAACCGCCAATACCATTCATAAAAAAACTGGTACAATTTCGGATAATGAAGATCTTCGAGTCTTAAACGGAAAACTACAACATTTGTACCTTGAAGGTTTTCGTAACACTTTCTAATCAAGTGTTGATACATATATATATATATAAATTTAAAGATGCATTTTACCCAAAAACATGCAGTTTGAGGTTAATTATATTGGAAAGGATACCGCAAATTCATTTGACATTTTTCCTCCTTTTTTTAATTTTATTAGGTTTTATTTCACAAAATTTTAAACCTTTATATTATATTTGACCGAACATTACAACCACCTTAAAAGAAGAGCGATCAAGCAGCCGATAAGGCAACCTTATCCTCACGTTCACAAAAAGGTATAGAAAATCTCGCTTTACTTTCAAAGCGTCTCGAAATCCCTCGGAGTTGCACGTGTCATGTGGTACAGTCCCCTTTAACCCGTAGAGGTTGTATATGTTAATACGTATAGGTCACACGTCTGTGACAGTGCAACAAAATTGTTGCTTTCACAGGGACGTAACATTCCATTTACAGGGAAGGCCTGCAGTTATAAACGCTTAGAGCTGAATGAGCATGTTGCTACACATGAATCGTGTGAGCTTACTGCTCGGTTTTCTCTGCATATTCTGGCTGGCTATAGCAGCTATTTCTCTCCTTTGGCTCCGCTTACGTTGGCTGCCTTCAATACCTCAGTACTACTCGTATCAATTTTTAGAGCCGACCGCATGGAAAATCCAAGAGTTTCTTATTGCTTGGGCATTCATATGCAATTCATTCGCATCGCTACATAAAAGTTAGGGCTTTTACTTGACCTGCAGTTCAACATAAATACGAACAGTCCATTTGCTAGTCTGCAGATAACATATTTTAGAAGAGAAATTCAAAATAAAATTTACAAAAATTTGCACAAAAATAAAAATGGTAAATGGAGAACAATATTCTCATATACTATACTGCAAATCTAAGTATAGGCGTGTAATTAATAATGTGCTAAATGAATACACTTTAAATGCTAGGTGTATTGTTTTAATATAAAAAGCAATTCATTTTAAAATACTTCACTCATATTAAAATTGGAATCCACTCTCACTGCATGTCACAACTGGGAATATCAATGCATTTTAAAGTACTTTGAAACAATGCACGTAAGATCCTGTTACACGGTTCAATACATATTTCGCGATTTAATAAATATGTTGCAATAATTACATATGCTATAACAATGCATTATCGAATCATAGTAAAGAGAGTGTAAATATTTTTACATTATCAATATAAGATTACTGTTAACAATTTTAAGAAAATAGACAGTACATATTACCTATTGTAATCTTGATTTTCAAAAATTAGTTCTGATGTTGCACAAATAAGAGCTTGATTAGGTTTATACTAGCCATGCCTCATAAAAACTGAAAACCTTTTGCATTCTCTTAAGTTCGGAATAGTCGAATAGAGACGGTCGCAGTCTACAAACTCCAAGGTATCAAGATCAAATCCTCACCATTTAGGTGAAAAATTTAATTTTGCAAATTTCATATTTCTAGGATTTAATATGTACCACTCGAACGTCGAGAATGTTTTATAAAACAATTTTTAATAATGACCTTGGTATTCGATCTATTTACATATTGAAGGCAACTTAAATGTATTAATCGAATGCGTCAAATTCAATTGAAACGAAATACGTACAATATGTTATTAAATAACACTGCCGGAAATAAATAAAAAGTGACTACAATAAAATAACACATCTAAATGTGTTGATATAACACACTGTGACTTGCAGCGAAGGTAATGGACCGGAGTTCAAAACACATGGACTTTGAAACTATGTAAAAATATAGTTTTCTTGCTCCCTAAGCCGAAAGTACCGTCTTCCCGGCCGCATTTGAGTCCGGGAAGAGCCACTTTTGTGGCCTGCTTGCCTGCATATAAACACATGCAAACAAGTGAATGTTCAATCATATTCATAACCGTAAATTTGTAATGTCATTGAATAATAAAAACCGGGAAGACGGTACTATCGGCTTAGGGAGCAAGAAAAATAGTATACGACCCATGGCCAAAAAGTTGGATGCCCTGGCGTATGCGATATAAAAGCCTCGGCTTCGCCTCGGCCTTTGTATCACATACGCCAGGAAATCCAACTTTCTGGCCTAGGGTCGTAATATACTATCTAATCGGATCTGTATTATCACCGGAGTAGCAAATATCAGCAGATGGGGTATTCGTGGAACATTAATGGTGAATATATGTACTGATATTTTGTATATTTGTATGGATACGTATATAGCCATTGTCGATTATATGTAATGCATTTGATAACTAAAGCAGAAATGAGCACGTTTCCCATCGAAACACAATCGCGTATATCAAGTTTACTGCATTCGTGTCATAATTAGCGATAAATTTACAACTTCTGCACGTCCTGTAATAGATCTCGAGCACATAGATCAACGATAATATTATTTGCGGGTTTACATGAAACGGTTATATACATACACACGCTATGTAACGCACGTACCATATCTGTTATTAAAAATTGTAGCAATTTAGAAATATAATTTAATTTTCCAGGAGGCTAAATGATTTTGAGAAGTATCTCGAAATTTATTTTTATAAAATATGTACCTCAAGACCCTTAAAAATATACTTTTACGAGGCTGACATTTTAGAAGATATGTCTGACCATGTTATCAGCCTGGAAGTATTGTCAAAATCAAACACATCTTCCAGTTTTACGTATAGAAATCAAAGTCATAAATTATTGATAAATTTCCAAAAGGTGGACGTTTACTTCGTTCTATGCATCGCGTAGGACTGGGCATTATTTCATGTTTTCGTTAGAGAGCTGCCAACCCCTGTACAAGCAGCACAGAGGGTGGCAGAGAATTGTCCAAGCGCCAGACGTCCATCCTTGGATCGGCCGTAAATCAGCACTGAATTGGCTTTAAAGGAGGCGATTTAGAGTCGGAACCCTTTTGCCCTCTAAATTACCGGAATAACGAGACATTAGTGGACGCGGACACGTAGCGACCGCGAGATACAGAAAGGTTGTTAGGGGTGGTAAGAATTTTGAGGGGGTTTGGTGGATAAATAGGGGCTGAACTATACTGGACCGACTCGGATACCCTTTTCAGTATGCTTCCCCATCCTGACCACCCACCCCTAACTCTCTGCTGCCACTGCCACTTTCCAACCCCACTCCACCCTTCGCTTACAGAAACCATAACAGAAATACAGGAAGTAGAGAACTTCGCCAAAGCACACAAACGATCGACCTGGTCCAATATGTATTTCAACCCCGAAGGAAACTAATTCTCGACTCCACCCTTCTATGTTGGTTACATAATCACCGGTCAGTTTTAATGGGACGTTCGACAAATCACCCCTTGTTAGCTTTTGAGAATATGCAATATATTGGAAATATATCATTGCGTGACGTGGAAATAATATTTTTTATGTTGGGTAAGTCTATGTTTTAAAAATTTCTAGTAGTGGGATCGACTTGGAGTGGATGGCTGGGATATACTCTCTGAATTTTCATGGACCTCATAAAATTCGGAATTTGCCATGGTCGGATTTCGTAAGAGAAACGTTGGACTTTCATGGATAATATATTGCCTCTCTAGGGCTATAAGGTTACGAAGGGAGGCGCAGGGTTGCCAAGGGCTGGATTCCAATGGGTACCACGGGTGTTGCTAAAAAGGGTGCGTGCCACACTCAACACGAGAAACCGCGAGGAAAAGGAATGGAATTTGCTATATGATGTATCGTCCCTTAGTCTGCAGGAAAAAATTGAGAAAACTGTCATTGCCAGCATAGAAGAACTTCGGAGAAATGATTCAATACTAGATAAGTTCGGAAAGAATAAAAGTTCTCAACCGTACACAAATATAAATATGTAAATTTTCGCCATATTTTCTGTTTCGAAAATTTTTTCGAAGATCTTTCTCCGTGATCAGAGTCATAATATTATGTAATATGGACAAATAAACTCGTAAATTTTATAGAAAACGATTAAAATGGTTTCTCAGAATTCATCCAAGTTGTTGGCAACTCTTGGCGCAAAAAGATTTACACAGAGAGAGCCATAAGATATATATATATACACATATATTCTATTGCGGAGAAAGAACCCGCCCGAAAACAGGGACAGAAAAAAATTATACAGCTCTGTAGAAGCAACTAACATTAAACTCAGAACATTTATCTTGCAAAGATTGTCTAACGTCCGTTATCAATCATAAAGTTTGAGTGAAGATCGGATGAAGAATAGGCGAAGGACTTGGGGTGAAGTCACGCGCTCCAATTGTGAAGGAAAGGTAATCAATTTTCATAAAAAAAATATAAAAATTCTTAAGGCTCGCCACCCCCTCTCCTCATACAATACTTTATCTAGCCAAAAAAAAAATCCACAAACCTAATAATAAATCTCAAGCGCCCATGAAATCTTAACATAATAATCTTCTCTTTGTATCGATTCTGTATTTTCATTGTTTTTTTTTTATTGCAGGTCCACTGTGGGTAATATTAATTTTCAGCAGTCTTGCCTCGAACGTTTCCACTGATCCGTTTAACTTTTAATCGGTTTGCGGTGATCCTTTAACTTGTTTCCATTGGCGAATTTGTCGGCAGACTCGTTCACCACACAAATAAAAGACTTGGTCGATTCGTTCCATCATTTCATTATTTTCGCTCTCGTCGAAGTGAGTGTCAATAAGCACAAATTAAATGGCGATCTGTGATTGGTATATATATAACATTTCTTTCACAAATAAAGTATAAGAAGATATGATATAAAATAGTGAGAATAATATTTTATTTTAACTATGAACACTCTGTAAAAACATAGTACTCAAAACTTAACCCAATGGACTTTAGTCTACAGATACTGATAATTTGCACAATAAATCTGTAAGATCCTTTTCCATGCATTCACATAATTTCGTAGGTACGCATGGAAATCATTGCTTCGAAGTTGGCAAGAGTCTCATGTTTTCAGTCTATAATGTGATATAAAAAGTTAGCTAAAGTACTGAGAAACATAGACCGTGAAAATGTTAACAAAGAATAAGATTAATACCAATAAAAATTAGGATCTTCCTATAAATTCTCCTTCTTATACGAATAGGAAAAAACCATTGGAGGGAGAATTATTCTGAGATTCCCTCAAGAAGAAAAGAAACGAAAACGGTAAACCTTACTAATTGGCAGGAGTATACTGCAGGACTGGCTTAGAAACTTTCATCGTGAGCTAAATACATCCTTTTTTTTTTGAGGATTGGTATATAATGAAGAAAGAAATTAACTAACTAAAAAAAGATACTGAAGGCAAGTTGGACTAATCAGACAGATTGACAGAATAAACGATTCCGCTCAATATATCTTTGAGATCCAAAGGGTGCAGATAGAAAAATCCTAATTGAACGAGAACACGAAAATGGAACTTTCTGGCATAAAGGATACGGGAAATATAAATAGGGCGTAATAGATATAGGCATATTCAATAGCGGACAGTGACGTAGACGCTGGGTCCATAGATTTGGGTCGTGGCATGCCAGGGACATTTGGCAAGGATTTCGCGGGAACGAAATCTGAATGGAAATCCGGGACTCTTAGGAAGGAGTGGCGTAGAGAAGGATCAGCAATTAATCTCTTAGGCAAAAACCGCACTTGGATTATCAGCCAGTAAATTCCGAGATAGAGGCTTGACTGCCACCACAGAAACACTAGGTGGCCTACTACCATGTAAACACGTTTTAAACTATAAATTGTGCGGCCCCTTTGCTTCCCATACGAGAGCTCTACCATATATACATTTATCCTTGTACGTGCATGGATACTCCTGCGTGTATACGAACAAGTCTCGTATCCGGGCAAGGCCTATCTAAGGAAGCAGCGAATCGGAAGACTGCATAATTAAGGAGGCAACGAGGGTGAGAACTTTTTTCCCCACAGATCCGTGAAGAGTCTCAAAGGGTGAGTGTAACAGAAAAATCTCGACGTTGGACAAAGGGAATATTAATTTTGAAAATTGCCTGAAATGCTCTTCAGTGCTTTATATGTATATTTCTTGAAGGTGATAGATTATATTAAGATCAATGGAGCAGAAAATATTTTGGATGATCTAATACAAAGAGAATTGAAAAATATTCTTTTTGTTCTTTGACTTCTTTACTGAAAAATTCTTTTAAAGTGCTTTTGTTATAGCTATGGATTCTCCAAGGAATCTGACGTACCTATACTTTGTATCAACATAAACATATTTAAATTATGTAAATCGTAGTAAGTATGCTGCTAACCTACAATCGAGAATCGTTGTGGTTGTATAAAATAGTATTGAGTAAATCTCACTTTGCAAATGGTCAATTAATATAGAATTCGCAAACTTTTTGAATTATAGGAATTGTAAATAAAATCGCAGCCTTACAATATTTGTACTGATAAAAAGAATTTTTACGTAATTTGTCCAGAGGAATATAATAGAATCGTTAATGAAACGTTGATTGATTGAAAACGAGTTCTTCTTCCGTGCTCGAGCGATAGCTGATTTATCGGGTAATCATGGATTGCGATTATCGGGATTTCTCGCAGAGAATCATGGCTCCCGGGTTTTTTTTTTTATATAGAATAGTGCCAGTGCGTGGCCGAGTGTGTCAAACCCCGAGTGCTCTAACGACGTCCTCGTGGAGCTGGAACGCGGCGCCATGGAAGTAGGCGGAAGGGACACGGCCACCACTATTTGGATTTATTAAGGGATTTATGGGAGACCCAGGTTTTGGTAAGTACCACGAGAGCGGTCTTATTTAAAGAATATCTCGCGCAAAAAGATAGCCGAGCGGGAGTGGTGCGGACACACGGATGCCTCAGGTAGCTACTGATGTCAGAGGGCACATTCCCGAGGATGAAAAAGCTCGTCTTCAACGAGACCTGCTAGGATCGCGAATCGCGACGCGAGAGAAATACAATTATTATTTAAAAGTACGAATATATTACATGTCTATACCTACTATAACATTGAATAGTTGACTTTTAATGTGAATTTCATTGATTTAATAACTTAACATATGCTACCAGTAGATATTCCAGTATAGGCACTCTGACTTTTATCATGACAAATATATAATACATATAAAAAGTGCCGGTCGAAGACGTAAAATCTTCCCTTTTGTAGCCTAGCATTATCTTTATTCATTCAGAAATAACACTTAAAAAACTTTATGCATAAATTTTTATCGATTAAACCTTTCGAGTTTTTGACATCTTATCTAACGATCATCGATTTGTAACTTTCCAAGTAGTATAGCAGAGGCGTCGGAAAACTTAGAAAAACACGTAAACGCCATAAAGGGGAAGGAAAATCTTTGATGCGTTCCGATCGTCCAGATGAAAATCCAGATTAATGGACTCCGTAGGAATGCCGTTCCTCTTTTCGACACTGATCCGACTTTTGGATCAGACGTCTACCCTTACATTCGTTACGTAATACTACGTGGAAAAACAAGCTGTCGAATTCAAGGTGAATGCGATTTGTTCGAATTAACCAAAGTTGTTTCATTCTGTCTGGATTTAAATATTGTCCGGTGCCTGAATATTTAACAAATCCTATCAAAGTAGAAAAATCCATGTAATATATATGTAATATATTTAACAATCGATGTATTTTTAAAGTGAAACAAATCAGGTATTTATTGTAAATTGAGTTAGAAGAAATGAGATAACATAATAATATTCCGACTCAAAGTTTGTGGTCTCACAATGTACTGTATGAAAGTTTATATGAATGTATACAATTTTAACGATCTCTGGCTGGTCTTTGTATTGCTATTGATATGGACTTCCACAAATTTTTTTTTTTGAAAAATATCAGATCTGGTCAAGGTCCAGAAAGACCGTAAAGATACTTCCACAATTGTATGTGTATTCCAATAGATTATGCGAGACGTATCCCCCAACGTTAACGTAAAACATCATGTATTGTACTATTTTTTCCCTGTAAGCTAAAGTTTCAAGTTTCTTCTATTTTCATATATGCAAAATAATATACAAATGCAGAGTCTTATGAAAAATCCTAACATAGATTCTGTTTGTAAAAAATTGAATCCTTAGAAACATATTTGATTTCAATCATAAAATCGTGCTAAAAGTATTCTTCCAAGGACAATTGAAAATCCATTATGTATATTAATTCAATGTTAGATATATGTATTTAATTAGAATTCTATGTAATATAATCCAAAAGGAATACCACCTTTCGAAGATTTAGATTATTGGGGAATTCTGCTCAACGTAGCCAGATTGCGGTTCCAGTGCCACGCCCAGACTCGGCAGGCGTCATAGTCTGCATCTTCGTTAAGTCATAGGGACCGAGAATATCTACAACTATGAAGACAGTTACGAGATAGTCGAACGTTCTCTAATAGTCTTAGAAAAGCCAAACTCGCAGTGACGGATAGTAACTGGACTCTCTTTCAGATCCCAAAATTTCAGACACTATAACTTACCTTCCCTCGAGATTCCATTGCTTAGAATGCCCTAGCGGCATTTTGCTTGCGCAGCAAATCTATATCGACTGACTCAATCTCGAACGTGAAGTAGCCCCAAACTAAGAACTTTTACCAGGTCATGGATAACTCACTGGAGAATAATTCACTTGTGGATAATGCTTGCATTCAATCGCATTTCCAATCGGAGTCGACCCAAAAGAGAATTTAAGTCCGCGCAATTGGAATTTTCAGCTGAATTCAAATAACTAATTCTTCTTTTTCTTCTTCTTCTTCTTCTTTTACATCTTTTTTTGTTCCTTCGGAGGACCTTGTGAGAGAAATAACTAATTGCAACAAAAATAGTATTGTTTAAGGGAATCTAATATCTTCAATGAATGAAATAAAAAATTCACGCAAGGTGGGAAAAGAAAAATATATCGCTATCGTGGTTTACTAGAACAGTAGCATAGCAGTAGTCGAAATTAAATTCCGAAAGAATGGAAAAGCAGGAGCATGAGCGTGAAAGCGGATGTACGTCTAATTGTGTATCTTTGGAGCTCTTGTGCTTCAGTGGAATACGTAATAAATAGTATTTCAATATATTTATGATTCACTGTAAAATTAAAAAGCAGCAATTCTTTGACAATCGTCTACTACTACCTGTTAGAGATTCACGATTTCTGTGATTAAGTATAATCCCAACTGTTCCTCGATATTAAGAAAATTTTCAATATTCTCTCTGGATAACTTGTGACCTGATTTTCTTAGGCTTTTTTTTACTACAGCAATTGCCACGATACGCTTACGACGTACTTCCATTCACTGTGTCCTAATTTCCTTAAAGAGTAATCAACCAACAATTCTGTTCACTGTCATCGTCTTTGAAATATACATATTCTCCCACTTCCTCTCTATCGTCTTACTATCCATTTTCCTTGACTTCTTTAATCGCGATCTTTCAAAACCATGGAGATTTTCCAAAGACCACTTCAATCGGAGTTACTGCAAACGAGTTCCTTTTTGAAATAGTTGAACATATCGATTCGCTTCAAGCAACTGTATATATATGTATATATACCATTGAGAAACTGGATTCTTAAAATCTCTCGAGTTTCCTAATCGATCTATAGATTTTCGAAGAGATTTAACATGGTTTGAGATAATATTTTCTGACAAGGATTTTCTCAAAAACAATACAACTAGTACACGGTATTTCGAAACAAACAAATTTATAATTATAGTATCACTATCTGCTCACATCCATTGCACGCTAGAGTAAATGAAATCCTACATTGCACGTCATCTCTCGTCGACTCTGACGTCTTATTCCTAGAGGTTTAATTATGAAAGTTAGGAAGGAGCCCTCGCGGGTCGCATTTAACCTACATTTAAATTATATTTCCCAAGTCGTGATCAACTTCCTGATGAATAAACTATGCCTCACTCCACGAACCCTCGTAGCGTCTCGTAGTTGTTCCACGGTCTGTTTTCCATGAAGGAGCCACCAGAGTGCCAGGCACATAGCACCGGTCTATCTGCCGTCTTGCTGCTTACTGACTTTCTTGGCCTCACTGCTTCAAGTTTCGATTACGTTTGCAATACTGAATAAATTCAACATTTTCAAGCCAATCTTCATTCCTTTTACATTGCGATCCTCCGTCTGTGTTCCATCTGAAGCTCACGGTAGCGATCACTAATTGGAGAAAAAGTTTAAAACCCCTGGCTCTATTGGTTCTGCGCATATTTACGAAAGCTAAGTAGCTTACCGATTACTTTATGAAACTTCACGATATTCACGAGTCTTGAATAGGCATCGAAGGCTTCGGTGGAAAAATTGTTATAGAAATAGATGATTGGGTTTCTCAAATTGCGCAGGCAAAATATTTCACCATGTCTGACAATAAATATGGTATACCATATCACGTGGTTTCAAATATCTACAGTCTTTTACAAAAGCCCATCATTCTCTTTTAGTGCTTGATACATACATATAGCTGTGAAGTAACAGTGAGGATACAATAATCAAATAATTAATTTACAAATGAGGATAAAAGGAAAGAAATTATGCTTTTTTCCTTATACTGACATCGGATCCACCGCTTTTGGCCAAACTTGTACAAATGACGTAAGCTACTAAATACTTGTGGTATGCATGGGACATAAGCAGTCAAACGCCCAAGCATCCCCGAAATTGTCTCCACGGTTTAAATGGCCACGCTCATCAGAACTAAAGCTACTGAGATCTTTGGTGACTGCAGGAACAATCGAATTCGAAACGGGATTGAACGTATGACTTTATGCTACATGCCATACTTCTGATTATGTATGTTACCGAGGTTCGGTAATAACTAATAACACATAGTCCAATATGAAATTTTGCATTATTTATATGTATAAATTATACAATAACCAAATCTTCGTCTATGTAAAATTTCAATATGGTTTACCATATAGTTTTTGAGATATAAAAATTCTAAAAGTGCTAGTTTCAACTATATACATAGATATACTCAATCTATAAAAATGAATAACATCAACATTCAATATCTTCATTTTCGTACGGTAAAATTTAATGTTTTTTAGCTCAAATGTTGAGTTTATCTTATAATTTTATTCATTTATTTTTGAACCAAACATCATGGAATATATTTTACTCACTGTTTAACGGGTGCTTCCCTATTAATATTATAATTATCATCATCGAACCTTCTTAACCGTTAGATCATACCGTTAATATAAGAAGCGCGAGAGTAACAGAGTAGGAGAAAAGGGGAGGGGAGGTAAAAAATGTAAATTGACCGGAACTAAAATAGATTTTCTTCACTTAAAAAATATATGTGATCATTTGTAACAATGGAAGTGTATAATTTAAAACTTTTATTATTGAGATTTTAAATAGATTTGACAGAATTGGTCAGTTTAATATTCAGTGATATCCTCCAGGAATATTGAATATTTTGGAATCGTTCGTCGAGCGAGAAAAAATTTTTCATTTTGTACTTTATATAGATGGACAGAAAATTTTTAATGATGGTTTTTACAATTAACATCAATAAAGTTTGCAGAGCTCAGTGTAATCGAAAAATGAGGAACTTGATTTCGACGTGGAATCAGTTGAGCAAAATTACATAGAATGGTGTACATTTATTCCATCGAAAAAGTATACCCTAAAAGGAATAATCCCCAGGATATTACTTAAGTGATGCTTTTTGGAACCAGCAACCTTAAATCTTACCACATGGTTATTCGAGTCACGTTTCTTTTCCTCGTGACTTGCGTAGTACGCCACTGGGAATAGTACCCATCGAGGGAGGAAAATATGCGGCCAACAAACTGCGTAAATAAGTGAAACGGGGTTTTCAATTTAAAAAAATATTTTTCTCTCTTTCTCTCTCAAGTAGCACAGAAAATTGATTGGTTTGAATCTGCGTGTAGACCTTGAGCATTATCATGTTCGTAGGAATACGACCCTTGCTATGATCTAATGCACAAAAAATTCACATAACCGCGAGACACTGTGGATCTAGTGATCCGCGCGTAATATAAAAACAGTTACAACGGCTGGACTTTCTGGGTTCTACACTAGGATCTCTTATGCTGAATATCTTTTTTAGATGAGATCAACAGGTACTTTGCTGATGATTTACATGTGCACACTGATAGCAGGAAGGGAGTCCTACTTTAGGCATCTCTAGGGTAGTGGGACCAGGTCACCTTCCCATGAATCATGTTACGTTTGGCATAGATGAAGTCTTTCCTTCCTTCTTGACCCATACAACAAGTTTCTTATGACTTCCAACTTTCCTTCTGCTTGGACAAGATATTTAGTGCGCTCGATTCTCAAAGCTCCTGAGCTTCCGGCCTCGTTAGGAGATTGGCTAGATATGGACAAACATCCCATCTCTCTACTTTGCGTCTTATCGATGACACTCGAACGCCTTATAAATTTTCAAATAGTTAAATTCTTCCAGAGAAACGATGGTATGGAACCTTACCTGTTATCCTACAGAAACAGATTTACCTGCACCGTAGACTGGTGAACATCTTTAGCTCTCTGCGAATTGTTCAGTGTGACATGGTTGAAGAAATTTGTGGGTGACACTGTCGAACTACCTACATTGTAAATCCAATTGTGTTGTTCCCTATCCTTTCCATAGTAGTCACTTTCTATACACTTACAAGTCTATTATTTTCACGTTCGAATATGTGGGAGTAACAACATCCTTGGAATTTCAGTGTAAGGACAGCCTGCCTTGATCCTAACAAAGATCATTGCATAGTTTTTGATAGTGCACGACATGCCATCGAATTGACTTTACCACTTTACCCCTCTACTCCGTGCTAACAACCTTGAGATGATCTCTAATAGTATTCTCTCCTTGAGTGTTCATACGATCAATGTCTGTAATCTGCATTAGCAGAGCCTTGTATATTTTGAAATTGAATCGATCAGCTCTAACCTATAGATTAAGAAACTACTCGTATCATCAGACATTTTCTCGATAATCGACTATGGTCTCATTGTTTAGTATGCATCCTCTGTGTGTAATCTTCATGGCGTTTATATTGTATTAAACTCGTAGGTGCGTTTCATAAATGCCTGATAGCGTAGGATATACTTCCTTTGGCTACTTTTATGTAAGGCTTTGAAAGCGGGAGTGCCCTTCTACCTTAATGCGTTTGTTGAGGGTGTTCCTAAGTCCATATATTGCTCGCTACATAGGGCGGACGATCTCGTTGTTCCTACTCACCATATGGAACTTTACAGGCAATCCCTTCGAGTTTCTTCAGCTATACTTTGGAACTCACTGCCTTTGGTTCTTCGTGGCGCAACAACCCTGATTACCCTTAACTCTGGAGTAGGCACGTGGGGTGTCTCAGACACCCCAACTCAGTGCTTCTTAAGTGGAGAACAAAATCACAACCACGCACAACCATTCCCGAGTTAAGGACCGCTTTCTGCGCTACCCGTGTAACAAAATTTTCGTCTTTCCAGATCTACGATAGATCGTAGGTCTACGATAGATTTAGAAAGACGAAAATTCTTTTACACGGACATCTGATGTAATCCAATTGAATGGACCATTAAAAAATTTACAATATGTGTAGTCAGATATCCTTCTAGTGTATTTGTAGTATACGTTTCTGTGTTTATTTACTATTATATAAATACCTATAGTGCGGTAATCGTGACACTGGATCCCGGCGCATATTTATGACCATTTACATGTAACTTATATTTATATGTATTGTAACGTATTTCTTTTCGTGACCCGACACCGATAGCAAAACTCACGAGAACGAACTATCTTCGAGAACCAACCTACGTTACCTTCGGCCGTCCACCCGTCGTTCGTGCATCCGCAAGCCAGGCGGGCGCCAGTAAATTCTTTTTTCACCGGGAACTGACGAGCCGGTATAAACTGGGAGTTGGGGTGGAACAGGCCCAACTCCACCAAGAACGAGAGCTCTGACGGAACCTATCAGACGAGGCGATAGCTTAACGGATCCTTTCGATTTTTGGGGACGCGTGAAATCGAGAAACGCAACCGTAGGTGCTGATCTTTGGGGTCGCGTAAAATCAGCAAACGCAACTGGATACACGAACGGGAGCGGACGGTTACGGAAATGCACGGCCGCTCAGGCTGCTAGGTTTGAGGTAGAGAGGGTCGGAGTAAGAGTCCGGCAAATAGTGCGAGTGATAGAGAGCGACGAACCGAGAACGTGTCAGAACGAATCTAAACTATCTATCGAGATCTCTTCACCAATTAATAAATTGGAAGACTCACCGGAGCTGGTACAGCTAATCCGGGGAGGTCGAGAACTGTATCCAAAGGACACTCTGGTGAGCACTGCACTAAGGCACAGCACTACACCTCCGTAACACTCACAGGAATTCATAGAATTCCTGGATATCGCGAGAACAACGCGAGAACTGTACGAATCGAGAACTTGCTATACCGGAGCGAAACACGGCAAGAAAAACTATCAACAGATAGCACGGGAGCACGAGCCAGCCCGTGACACCTCGGTCGGTGCCCCGAGACAGACTGCTTTGACAATAGCCAAATCCGAGAACTAATCATTCTGATTGGTCGAGAGCCTTTTAACCGATAACACTTCTATCTCCTTCGAATCGTCCCTTTAAACCAAATCGAGAGCGTTCCTTAACGAATCGGTACGTAATTCTGGAGATCCTCCACGGCCGCTTCCCCAGGGCATCGGGCGACAGCTGGGCACCACATCCTTAATTCGGGCAGGAGGTTCCTCTCCTGCCCTTAACTGTATCAAACTATATCTCCGCCCGCTCTACAGCCCTTTGCCCATCTCCAGCGGGGCGCCGGTATTTCACCCGGGCTTCTGCCGGTCCGTGGAGACGTCTCCGTCGGGTACTCTCCTCTGCCGGGCAACTCGGTACGTCGAGACTATCTCCCCACGGCAGATTCGAGCACCTCGACCTCCACTAAACAATAACGAAATCTTCCGAGAGCCTTGACATATCTATGCGAATCAATCCGAGAGCGTAGCTTCTGAGCAGGGTGGCGATCCGAAGGGAACCAGAAATCGAGAACGTTATCTGTATCGGTAACCGGAGCCGCCTTGGGACCGTGATTCGAAAAATCACGTCACAGTATATTAACGTGAAAAGTATACTTTGGGGACAATCTGAATTACGCAACGTATAATTTGAGAACAAGTGTATACTTTGGGGATCGTCCTCATACAATTTCCAGCGTAATGACTGCTTTGATGACCATAAAGCGGACTATCACACCAAATTTGTTTATATTATTTCAATGCTAGGTATCTAACATTTTTGATGGGTTTAGAAATGTTTCGTTAGGTTAGGTTAGCTCAGAACTTCAATACCGCAATATCCCAAGGTAGTAGTTTTTTTTTAAAAAAAAGCATTAGCTTGCTATTGTGAATACCCCTAAATTTGTCGTGTCCTCAAACCATACCATTGACAAGTTTATATATGTATATAGGGCTTAACGCGGTTTGTACTACTAATACTGTTTCTATTTCATCCGATTACTCTAAGCCATCTTTCGTTAATTTCTTTATCATTGTCTCACCTCACCTTGTGTTATACAATTATTATTACAACTGTAATATATTTCCAGTTAACGCGGCAATGGTCCAAAATCGAATATGTTTGATTTCTCTGTTCTCTCTCTCTCTCTCTCTCTCTCTCTCTCTCTGCCCCCCCCCCCCCCCCCATCTGTTTATCGGTTTACCATGTATATGGTATAGTATTATTGCTAGGAAATTATTTGTATTATTTACGTTTACGTGGGTTTCCGCAAAAAATTTACAATTCGCGAGGTTTTCCATTGACAAACTATCTACATGCAGAAGCACTTTAATACATTTATTTCCATAAAATACCGTGTACTATTTTAAAATGTCATATCCGTGTAAACACGTGTGGTATTTCTTTTCTGTGAAAATCTATAACAATAGTATACCTGGATATTGGTACTTTAACATTATACGGGATCATCTGCATCTTATAATTGCACATAAAAATCAATTATCCCAGAAATAAAATACATTAGCAACAATCAATTACAATACTCATGATTTACCAGGAACTTCATATCCCTGATAGAATGGCCATTTGTCAAACAATGGGCGCCACAATTCGTCAGGTTTATTGCGCGATAACTATTCAATTGTTACAAGAATCCACACAGGCGTTCTCTCGTGAAGTGAATGTAACTCTCGTAGGTGATAATGAGTCTCGAGTGGTTTTGGGGGATGAAATTAAAGGGAGATGGGTTAGAAATGTCTAGAGGAAGCTGGCTGGCTGGTTGTCTGTCTGCCCGGTGGGTTGGCTACCTAGCTAGGTGCAGGGTAGAAAGCTGCAGGGTAGGTAGGTAGACGACTGATGAGTAGATAGAAAGGGTATGGTAGCGGGAAAGGAGTGGAACGTGTCGGCGGTTAGCGGTTAAGGGATGTACGGGGATGAGTCCCGATAGGACTTGGCTCCATTGTTGCAGGAAAGTAGCTCAGCAAAAGGAATAACGTGTAAGGACGTACAGAAGACAATGCTGCCCTTAGCTGCTATCAAAATTGGGCAGAGGGTGTAACGGAGGGGTGTTACCGTCCGTATAAACCCACGCCCCCCCCCCCCGCCCATTTTCATCGCTTCTCTAACTCGGCACCGGTCTCCTCCACTCTTTCTCCTTGGTAGACTTTAAGAGATGAAACGAGGCGCAATTATGCCCACGGAGATTAGCGTAATATCGCAGAGTACACAGTGTCCCGATTTCCATCCCCCTGGGACTCAGCCATCAGCGGAAGATTGCACACAAAGAAGCCGAAGTGATACAGGGTGGTTTCAGACTGAGGCGCTATCCCTCATGTAAATGAGGGGACGATTCTCTATAGGATGTATCGTCATTCTCTGCTGCTTTAATACACTTAATCCTGCTTACACGATACGATTATTATCGCGAGGCTGCGCGGTTTCTGGCTAATCTCAAGAATTCCACGGAATATGACTGTTTTGTTATAACGCAGATAATACCTAGTTTCTAAATACTTATCCTAAGATCGCACTTACATTACTTTTATGCGTCACGATAATACTGTAAAAGTATAAGCGCGGGACCGATATTGCCTTATCCGCAACTATAATATATATTATGTTATAGTGTTCTATAGTACGTTGAAGTGTATGTACATTAATGCTGGCTCGTCTTATCCATCCCATTATCCTTAAGGACTTTTATTTGTGAGTTGACTCTTCAAGCAGTTTAATTTACCGTCGGGAGAATTCGTGAGGATGGTAATACTATGCTGTATTACGCAAATTTTAATGGTGTTTCTATCTTCGCAGATCTATGGTTTGTTTGTTTTCGTAAGATTCTTCACTTTTTAGAATAATTAAAAATATATCGTTATGATACGACAAGAGAGAAAACAATAGAGAGGGATAGGCACTTCTTGCACGTACAGTGTCAATACTGAGTAATTAGGTAGAGATTTATAAAATATAATCCACACCGACTTTTTCAATTTAAAATTAATTATTATTTCTTACATCAAACAGTGTAATTTGATGTAATCACTTTCGTAAATGAAGGATCTGCTTGTACGTCTATATAAACAAATGCAGGCAGGAATATCTATATATATTGCGACGTGATTTCTCGAATCACGGTCCCAAGGCGGCTCCGGTTACCGATACAGACAACGTTCTCGATTTCTGGTTCTCTTCGGATCGCCACCCTGCTCAGAAGCTACGCTCTCGGATTGATTCGCATAGATATGTCAAGGCTCTCGGAAGATTTCGTTATTGTTTAGTGGAGGTCGAGGTGCTCGAATCTGCCGTGGGGAGATAGTCTCGACGTACCGAGTTGCTCGGCGGAGGAGAGTACTCGACGGAGATGTCTCCACGGACCGGCAGAAGCCCGGGTGAAATACCGGCGCCCCGCAGGAGATGGGCAAAGGGCTGTAGAGCGGGCGGAGATAGTTGGGATACGGTTAAGGGCAGGAGGGGAACCTCCTGCCCGAGTTAAGGATGTGGTGCCCAGCGCCCGATGCCCTGGGGAAGCGATCGTGGAGGATCTCCAAATGATACGTACCGATTCGTTAAGAAACGCTCTCGGTTTGGTTTAAAGGGACGACTCGAAGGAGATAGAAGAGTTATCGGTTAAAAGGCTCTCGACCAATCAGAATGATTAGTTCTCGAATTTGGCTATTGTCAAAGCAGTCTGTCTCGAGGCACCGACCGAGGTGTCACGGGCTGGCTCGTGCTCCCTTGCTATCTATTGATAGTTTTTCTTGCCGTGTTTCGCTACGGTATAGCCAGTTCTCGCCTTGTTCTCGCGATATCCAGGCAATGCTATGAGTTCCTGTGAGTGCTCCGGAGGTGTAGTGATGTGCCTTAGTGCAGTGCTCACCCGAATGTCCCTGGGGATGCAGTTCTCGACCTCCCCGGATTAGCTGTACCAGTCCCGGTGAGTCTCCCAATTTATTAATAGGTGAAGGGATCTCGATAGATAGTTTAGATTCGTTCTGATACGTTCTCGGTTCGTCGCTCTCGGTCTCTCGCACTATTTGCCGGACTCTTACTCCGACCCTCTCTACCTCAAACCTAGCAGCCTGAGCGGCCGTGCATTTCCGTAACCGTCCGCTCCCGTTCGTGTATCCAGTTGCGTTTGCTGATTTTACGCGACCCCAAACATCAGCACCTACGGTTGCGTTTCTCGATTTCACGCGTCCCCAAAAATCGAAAGGATCCGTTAAGCTACCGCCTCGTCTGATAGGTTCCGTCAGAGTTCTCGTCTTGGTGGAGTTGGGCCTGTTCCACCCCAACTCCCAGTTTATACCGGCTCGTCAGTTCCCGGTGGAAAAAGAATTGACTGGCGCCCGCCTGGCTTGCGGATGCACGAACGACGGGTGGACGGCCGAAGGTAACGTAGGTTGGTTCTCGAAGATAGTTCGTTCTCGGATGTTATGTTATCGGTGTCGGGTCACGAAAAGAAATACGTTACAATATATACATATATAATTGGACAAACCACTCAATCAATAGGACGGAAATTAACAGGAAGAGACTAGTTGCAGAAATAAATAAGTTAGTACGACTTACAGTCGTCGAAAACTTCCGATAAAAAACGTGAAATACGTAAGCCTAATTTTTTTGCGATATAAAATGCATAAAATGCGACCGCACGACTCACTCTATTGTGCCTTATCCAAACATATCAGAGAATCGATTTTCCCTTACAAATGGAAATTGTCAGAGTCAAGTGTATGTTAGCAATAATAGTCTTCGTGGTGAAACCTCATCATTTCATTTTGATATAAATGGAGTAAACAGAGGAAAGGCAGCTATTGAAAGACGTTATTCTCATTGTAGTCCTACCCCTCGATAATCCTATTACCTGAACGCCCAATTATTCTCGCAGCTAAAGTCCCTAATCGAAGGACAGTGCAAAGTGGCAAGTTACTTTCGAGCCAGCAACACGAAATATTCTTTGTTCTTAGTTCTTCAAAAACAAATGCTCATGAGAAAATAGCTCTTGACAAAAAGTAAATCACTGCAAGAGGAGTCCTTTCCTTAATACTGTCCCAGAAAGCTAAGGATACGTATTCACATTTTGTTTAAAAAAAATTGCTCTTAGGTAATGAAGAGAACCCCAGAATCACCGAAATACAATTGGACAATTTCATAAGAAACGGGCGGTGTGACCCTTTTTTTTATTGCAGGAAGAGCGATACTTTCAGCTCCCGAAGTGCTACAAAAAGCTTTGCAATTATTAGAATCTCTGCAACATTTTTTAAGTTGTAACGTATCATTACCGACCGTACACATATGTGATTGCTTAGCGCTACTAATAGATGTCACTGTAAAATCAGTAAGATCCCCACTCCTTAATTTAATAAACCTGTGTAAAGGAGCCTGTCGATCGTCCCTTTTCGCTTTTGGACGGCCGACAGGAAACACGCTCAAGTAAACTGCTCTAGTGATAAAGGTACTTATAGAAAATAATTTCACTTCAATCTACAAATTTCCATGTAATAATTTTGCTTCATGTAAATCATTGTTTAATAGGCGAAAAAGGACAAATAACCATCCTTAATATCTTTACAATAAAAATAATCGGATCCATTATCGCATCACCTGGATGCCAAGCGATCGCGTCACGTTGAACGTTCCCCATCAGACTAAAGGAGGAAAGATCGAACAAAAGGACAAAACCAAAGGAATATCAAAATATCACAACCTTAAGCGTGAGAATTATTAAATCTATTTTATCTTCAAAAGTGACGAAACCAAGCAATCGTATAAATATAAGTCGGTCGTCCGGTGTATTATTTTAATTATCTATTGTATAAAACTATATGAATGTGGGATGAATGTGATGTGTATGAAGAAGTGTATTTTATATTAACGCTCATTTCAATTATCTTTTATTGGTAGTTTTACATTTTCATTGTTTATCAAAATTTCTAAGAGATATATATATATAATAAAATTTTAATTGTTATTCATGTTATAAAAAAGAAAAAATGTATTTGTGTAATAACAAACAACACAAATTGGCGCCCAACTAAAGGGACAGGAAGGATTTATCCTTGCCTAGAGAGTATTTTGTAGGAAATGAGCGTTAAACATTCGCCAGTTAAAACTAGAAAACAAAGACGAGATAATAACGAAATATTAGAGAGCGTTAGTTTTGTTAAGAGTCCAGTTATTTCAAAGTCAAATCAGAAAAGTAATACACAAAATATCAAAACAAAGGTTAATATGGCAAATCAGCAAAGCAGTAGCGTGACCGCTGATATATTAAGTGAACTACGTAGGGAATTACAAGCGTTACGAACGGAACTAATAGCTGAAAAACAAAGGGTAAATATATTAGAAGCAAGAGAGGTTCAAATTAATCGTGATGATTCGCCGAATAATATTGATTCGGGAACGACTTTGGTTGAAAAACTTGTTGAGCATTTACGTAATAATAAAATAGATATTGCTCTTCCAAAGTTTTCAGATAATAGTGGAATCAATCCACAACAATTTCTTAGAGAATTAGATCGATATTTTCGAGTGAAGGACATACCTCCTGAAAGTAAATTAAATATTGTAGAATCATGTTTATCGGGACGAGCATTAAATTGGTTCATCATACAACGGGAAAATTTTAGAAATTACCAGCATTTTGCACAAATGTTTGAGTCTGAATTTTATTCTATACCCGTAAGAATAAGACTAAAAAATCGTTGGCAAGAGAGGCGGTATAGGGTGTCGGATGGTAGTTTATTGAGTTATTTTTATGATCAGGTAAAATCTTCACAATATCTTTCTCCACGGCTCGGCTTATATGAAACGCACTATACTATTATTCAGCAATTACCTATACGTGTTCGCGAGATTTTGGCAACGGTTGATTACGCTGACACTACAATTTTGGTTCAGGCTTTAGAGCAGCTTGATAAATCAAGGGAAATCGAATTAGATAGATCTAAAAATTCTCAAATTAGAGATCAAAATGATCGGCAAAATAAGCAGCATGTTAATCATATTAGCGTGGATGGAAATAATGAAAGATTTGCACCGTATAAAAATCGTCGTCAGTCCAATTATCATAGGAATAGTTCTTCAATTCATTCGCAGAATTTAAATAATCAGGGTAATCTTAATAGTAATAATATAGTGTTACCGGATTTACGATTCCCTCCACCAGTAGGTAACAATCAACAAAATCAATCGTTAAACTAAATGTGGGTGCGATGCAAATAGGTCCAGGATCTCACCCTTATGATTATGCATATATAACAGAATTTGAAGAGGACCTACATGGCAATGATATAAAAAATGATGTTCAACATGACACGGAATATAAATGCTTACATATGTTAATTAATGTTAATGGTAATAACTATGCAGCTCTTTTGGATAGTGGTAGTCAAGTTACTTGCGTTTCGGAGCAATTTTATCAACAGGTTGTAACTTCCTATAATATGCCAGAATTGCCAGTTTCTAATTTAATGGTCCTTACTGCTGTTGGAAAGAAGGCTACAAAGATACGTAAACAAATTTCAATGTTCTTTACCATGGGTTCTTGCAGGGATGAATATATTTTCTTTGTTGTTCCTGGATTAACATCACCTGTTATTTTTGGAACAGATTGGCTTCATAGGGTCGGAGCAATTATAAATTATCAATCTAAGTCACTAATAATTCAAAATCAAGTAATTCCATCAGAATTAATTTCGTTTGGAGGTATCGCTTCCAAGAAATTGTCAATGTCACGAATAACTCTCGTGGAACGGATGGAACATATAAATAATCCATATCAACCAATCTATAAAAATGAACGTTTTAAAATTTCTATGTATGATAGGATAGATAACTTGTGTAAAAATGAAACAAATAACCTTGAAAAGCCGGTTGATCATGAAGATGGCCGAGGCAACAATAAGTTCAATTCTTATCCATTGTCTTATGAGTACAATATAGAAACTGAAAACGTATTGTCTAATATCAACGAGATTCCTCAAATATGTCTTGATAAGGGAATAGAAGAAATTCAAATCGGAATAGATCGGAGTATCCGTAATTTGAATTTAAATGAATCCCCATCAATTGCTACAGGAAAATCTGATTCTCATACTTGTCTTAGTTCTTTTAATGATTCGATACCAATGGTCTATTTAAATGATGTTCAATCTTGTACACGCATGGACCCTGTTGAAGTGGTTCAGGGGGAAAAGGCAAATGATGGCAGGTTTTTGGAGGATATATTTTCTATCGCGCGTGAGCTAACGTCAATTGATTCTGATCAGAGAAATGAATTTGTAAAGGTTATGCTAAAGCATAGACAGCTGTTTTCTGATAAGCCCGGTCTTGTTACTCATTACCAGCATGAAATTCGTCTCAATAAGAGCAACCCTTATATACGACGATCATATCCAGTACCATTATCTAAACGTCCAGCAGTTGAACGGGAATTAAAAAATATGTTACACTTAGGAATTATTGAGAGATCAACTAGCCCTTATTGTAACCCTTTACATATTGTAGAAAAAAAGGATGGTGGAGTGCGTATTTGTTTGGATGCCCGATTTCTAAACGCAGTTATCGAAGGAGATAATGAATCACCGCCACTCATTACTGAATTATTGCAAAGTCATCATGGTTTTCGCATTATGTCAACTTTAGACTTAACACATGGTTACTGGCAGATACCGTTAGAACCGAGATCTCGACCATTTACTGCATTTTTATATGGATCTTCACTTTGTCAATTTTGCCGCGTTCCTTTTGGCCTTAAAACCGCTGGAAGCGGATTCATTCGCGCTGTTAACCTTGCTATAGGAAGTAGCTTTAATGATTTTTTAGTTTACTATATAGATGACCTCTTAGTCAAGTCAAAGGATTGGTCTAATCATATTCATCACCTTGATCTTTTATTTACATGTTTATCATCATACAATTTTACATTGCGTCTTTCTAAATCTAAATTTGGGAGATCATGCGTTCCATTTCTTGGATTTATGTTATCTGTCGATGGAATACATCCAGATCCTGATCGATTGTCAGTAATTGAAAATTTTGGGGAACCAACTAATAAAAAACAGCTTCAACGTTTCTTTGGGATATGCAATTATTATCGGCAATTCCACATCAGATTTTCACATTATGTGCAACCTTTTAGGAACCTGTTGAAGAATAATAATAAGTGGGAATGGACTAAAGAACATTCTCAGGCATTTAGAGCTTTAAAGGACGCATTTATTCATTGTGTAACTCTTAAATATTTAATTCCAGGAGCAAGTTTTAAGTTACAATGTGATGCTAGTGATTATGGTATATGTGGCATATTATATCAAACTGACGAACAGCAGAATCCTTGTATTATTGCAATTGTTAGCAGATGTCTCACTCAGTCTGAAATAAGATATACCACTACTGAAAAGGAGCTTTTAGCAATTGTTTATGCCATTAACAAATTTCGTACTTACCTTATTGGTAATCGCTTTGAAGTCATAACTGATCATAGAGGACTTGTTTTTTTAAACACGGCGAATTATAATAGCCCACGTCTTGCCCGTTGGAACCTTTTGTTACAACAATATTCATTTACTGTAACATATTGCCGGGGTAAAGATAATGTAGTTGCCGATTTCTTTAGCCGTAATCCTAATCACTTTGTTCAGCCTGAAACACAAGAAAACCCTGTTATTTCAATGTGTAAATTCATTATGCCCGTAAATTGTAAAGATAATGCTGAAAATGCCATGAGTATATTTAAGAAAAAACTAAAAAAGAACGACGAACTTGAGTCTCTTTTAAAAGGAATTATAAGTGCACAAGACAACAATGAGGAAATCCTAAAAATTAAGAATAAAATTGTAAATGACGTACCTCATGTTAATTATCAAATATATGACGGCCTTCTCTTCATAGGAGACCCCATAACACAAATGTGGCGTATAATAGTACCCTCTGATCTGACTAATTCCTTAATAATAGCTTGCCATGATAAATTAGGACATCCTGGAATGTATAAAACTTTCGAATATATACGTAAATATTTTTACTGGAAGAATATGCGAAAGCACATTAAGAGAATTGTTCGTACTTGCGATTTATGTCAGCGTGTTAAGCCATTGAATCAAAGTATGGAAGGTGATTATCATCTCGTAGAATCGTCATATCCCGGTGATCTGGTTACTGTGGATTTCTATGGTCCGTTGCCTAAATCTTGCGGAGGAGTCCAGTACATATTTGTATTGCTTGATTCTTTTTCTAAACTGGTAAAATTATATGCATTGAAACGTGCTACCACTCGAATTGCTCTTAATAGACTTTTGAATGATTACATACCATCTGTTGGAAGACCTAAAAGAATTCTCGCTGATCACGGTACACAGTTCACATCTGAGTTATGGAGAAAGACATTAGCACAGGAGGATATTAAAATTCTTTATTCATCCATCCGACATCCTCAGTCAAATCCTACCGAGAGAGTTATGCGTGAAATAGGTCGATTATGTAGAACACTCTGTTACGATAAACATACCCGATGGTTTAAATTTTTAAAACAAATAGAACAATTACTCAATATTACCACACATACTAGCACTGGTTGTATCCCTTTGGAACTACACTATGGTATTAAAGCAACAGATGCTATTTCCGAGATTATTAATTTTCCACCTGGAAAGGACGTAGATCGTAACGCTCAACTACTCCTTGCACATAAAAATATATACCGCAATTTTGAAGCACGTAAAAAACAACAGCGTCCCCCATCAAAGATTAACTTACAAAGTGGCGATCTAGTTCTCTTACGAGTTCCGCATATATCGAAGGCATCAGAATACCTTACAAAAAAATTCTTTCATTTGTATGAGGGACCATATAAAATCTCGAAATCTATAGGAAAGAATGCATATGTCCTCACGGATATCATAGATTCAACAAAAGTCATCGGCACATATAATAGATTCAACTTAAAAAAATATCATCAGCCATAAATTACCTTTGTTTTTACTATCTAGTTAAATTCAATATGTTATTTCTACTCTTTGTCAACTTCACTACATCTACATGTGACTCTATATCATCCTAGTATATTAATGTTTGTATATGACAATATCGTTGTATGATTGCGCCTAATTAAGGACTACGTACATTTTTGTACATGACAATATCGTTCTGTTAATGCGTCTAGTTAAGGACTCTTACATTTGTATATGCGACCACAAGATTGAGTATTTACCTTAGAAATAAAATCCCTAATTTATTATTTTTATATTGCGGTATCAAATTAAGGAATTATTACTTAATTTGAGGGGGAAAATGTAACGTATCATTACCGACCGTACACATATGTGATTGCTTAGCGCTACTAATAGATGTCACTGTAAAATCAGTAAGATCCCCACTCCTTAATTTAATAAACCTGTGTAAAGGAGCCTGTCGATCGTCCCTTTTCGCTTTTGGACGGCCGACAGGAAACACGCTCAAGTAAACTGCTCTAGTGATAAAGGTACTTATAGAAAATAATTTCACTTCAATCTACAAATTTCCATGTAATAATTTTGCTTCATGTAAATCATTGTTTAATAGGCGAAAAAGGACAAATAACCATCCTTAATATCTTTACAATAAAAATAATCGGATCCATTATCGCATCACCTGGATGCCAAGCGATCGCGTCACGTTGAACGTTCCCCATCAGACTAAAGGAGGAAAGATCGAACAAAAGGACAAAACCAAAGGAATATCAAAATATCACAACCTTAAGCGTGAGAATTATTAAATCTATTTTATCTTCAAAAGTGACGAAACCAAGCAATCGTATAAATATAAGTCGGTCGTCCGGTGTATTATTTTAATTATCTATTGTATAAAACTATATGAATGTGGGATGAATGTGATGTGTATGAAGAAGTGTATTTTATATTAACGCTCATTTCAATTATCTTTTATTGGTAGTTTTACATTTTCATTGTTTATCAAAATTTCTAAGAGATATATATATATAATAAAATTTTAATTGTTATTCATGTTATAAAAAAGAAAAAATGTATTTGTGTAATAACAAACAACACAAAGTTAAACATTATTTCGAATAAATAGTAGCAGTTGAGTACTACTTCTAAAACTACTGCTACTTGTAGCCTAATGGTAGGTTGTATCTTAATTCTAATTCATTTACTTCTATGGAAGAAAATTATACCTGCGAAGTTTCAAGATAGGAGCAGATGTAGTTAAGCGGATGCAGTGCGTTAGAAAATTACATAACGTTGAAGCCATGCACGTATAACAAGTTAATCTTCATTTCAGACCCACACGTTGAACGTAATAAAGCATAAGCACGTGCATTTTCACTTGAATCAAGTTTCGCTAACTTTACCTTCCTAAATAATATCACTAGATGTTTGGATCATTTTACAATAAATCTAAACTTGAAAGGAAGAGAGAAAAAGCCAGGGAGAGAATGAAGAAACAGAAAGAGCAAGAGTGTGGGTGAAATAGTATAGCATGAAGAGTGAGTAGAAAAAGAAGGAGAAGACACATGAAACAGAAATGGGGGAGAAAGAGATGGTCGATTTATTATGTTCCGGGAAGGTTTCCCTAAGGGTAATCTATATGAGTTTTACAATATATGTATAGGGAAGAAACTAGGACAGGCGTAAATAACTGATAAAAATTAGCGAGACACAAAACTGTGTGATAAAAATTGAAACAGTTATCCTCAATCGTTCATTAATAATTTTAAAATTAAATATTAAGTGTTATCTATTGATGAATTCAATCACACAAGACTTATCAAGCGGGATTTATATGCAGAAAGCACCACTTATTTCACGAAGGGTTAAGTTTTCCAGACACAAATAATTGATAACTCAGACTTCAGAAATAATAAATGTTCACATAAAAATTTCAAGGTTGGTAACGACGAAGCTATTGTTACATAATATCAGTAAGTGGAGCATTTTAGCGATAAACTATGCAAATCAATAATGCTTTGCGGTAGTTTTTGGTGCTATAGGATGTAACATATAGCTCAGAGGAGTTTATCTAGAAAAGCGTCCTAGTACTTGTTTACGTTACACAAATAACTCACGTAGATAACTCCGAGACTTACATTTAAGGTTAGAATAAGTATACGATCCTAATAGGCATAGAGACTATAATTTTCTGGTTTAGTTAAATCACTTTAATTTTAAGTTTGATAAAAAAACATACAGCGGAGAACGATATTACGGGTATGCCACATATATCATTAATGAGTCAATAAACAAAGCCCAGTTTATTGTTAGTAGACAAATATTTAGAAAATCCTAGAGTACCTACCGTGACTTTAATTATGGCGGCGGTCACTGTCGTGAGACAAATTGAGTCGCGTTCATTAGTAAGCAGTGGACAAACTTGTTGACATGTCATTTTTAGTGAACATGATTGAGGGTACACTGTCATCCTGTAGGATTTATTGGTTGTTATTAAAAAATTAGCACTACCAGATTATGTGCAACTGAAAACAACTAAATGCAGTAAAACGCTGCACTTTCGTTTTCAGGAAATGTCACCAAGATGTGGGACTAAGCAGTGACATAATAGTACGAGTGGCAGGAGACCGTGATTCTGGTCTAGGTCACAGCAAAATTGGGTAAAAATATTCAGTCGATAAAAAAGTTCGACAAAATCAATAGCGTCGAAAATATTCTAGGAAGAAGACGAAAACGCAAAAAAACAGTTGGAAATGATGCTCGAATGTTACGCGATATTAAGGAGGATCAAACTTTACGTGCTCGTAATGTAAAGGAAGGAGTGGACTTAGAGAGGCCGAACCTCAGAGGTTTCTCAGGTGCCGCAAGCCAATTCTCATTGGAGACACAAGAAGACCAGGATATAGTTTGCATGAAAGTATCTGTTATAACTTTCGACTTCCTGATAACGTGTCATTTGGTTAGACATGAGAAAATTCCAACTATATGATATGAAAAAGCAAGCTCAATTTTACAAATGGCCCGGAGAAGCTTACAAACCAAACAAGATCCAGCCAACAGTTAAGCACGGAGGAGGAAACTTACTGGTCTGGGGCTGCTGCATCTACGGTGGGATAGGAAATCTTGCGTTGTTATTTTAGAAGAAAATGGTACGTATCAGCTGAATAAATGAACTTGGGATATGATTTCGCGTTTCAATTATAATGGCCGTAGATACTTCAAAAATAGTAAGAGAATACTTTGAGGAAAATTAAATGCAAGTGTTAGAGTACTCACCTCAGAATCCTGATCTCAATCCTATCAAGAATTTTTAGTCTTATTTGGGTGAAAAAGTCTCACGCGTTCTGAATTTTTTTTTTTGGGATAGATCTGCTCAAATAAAATATTAATTATACATTGTACTCATAATTTTGTCGCCCCACTGTATAGTGTGAATTGTAGATCTTAATGACTAATCTAGTGTAATAATTAATGGCTTGATCGACTTTGATTTTTACCATCGTAGGGATGTCATTATGGATGACTACAATCTTACATTGAATATAAATAAACTAGACATGTCCGTGTATTATGTGCCTCGAGATTCTCATATGTGGAATATATATATCTATATACACGATTTCAATGGGTAAAGTCTATTTGTAGTAGTCCGCAACACTTAGGCTTGCGTGTCGTCATATCCCACAAGATGTCCAATCTACTTATTTCTTCAGTAAACTTTGAGTATAATGGATTAGAGCTTTATATAATGATAGAGTCAATTTAAAAAGCTAACGTTTATTAGGACTGTCATGGTTTGTTCTTCATGACAATTTAATGTTAAACGAGATGAGTACGTCCTTGATTTTACTTGAATATGAAATAGAGAAATGTCATTTAGATAAATTTTAAGAATCGTAACTAGATTTATTTTGGCAATATTCCTAGGATTGCCGAATACAATGATCAAACTTTTATTATGATTCAATGTAGCATATTATGGTCACTATAGTGTTAATGTATCGTTTGTGGCTCATATACATACAGTAATGCCCAATTGAAGTGGAACACTTGAATTTGTTTACATATCTGTGAAAGTATGACGGATTTCGAAAAACCAAAGACATATTTTTTAGGAAATTTCCTTCCCGTTCGAATGGTTAAGGTTTTATCCCGATCGGATACAAAATGGCTGAATGGCAGGGGTTGGAGTGAAAAAGTGGATTTTGGAACTTTTTGAAAAATTCGAGATCTAGTAGTTCCGGAAGGAAATTTATATTTCTAATTAGGGCACGAGAGAGAGCATCCTTCGGCATTAAAAAAACACCCCCATTGAACCCCTGTAGGATCACTCTAGGGGAAGTTACACCCCCTTGAAGTGAAAACACTTAAATGGCCATAACTTCCGAACGCGCCGGTCAATCTGGTCCAGTTTTTGCATGATATTATCTTTAATGATACTGCAGATTCTCACAAAATTACTGTTCTCGGAGATGATCCCGTGACGGAGATCTCGAGCTTTCGCAAGCGCACCCGAAGCTTCCCCGCCATTTTCCATTAGGAAAGCGATGAAATAGAAGTTTCATTTTTATCCACGTTGTAGCTGAGGTTTCAACGATTAAAACGCGCTCTTAAACATCCAAATACGAGTACGCTAAGGGGTTAAATTATCCGTTTGAAAAAACGCCTAAATTTTGCGAGTTCTGCTCGAGGCGCTCGGGGGACTACTAGCCTACCACGCGCGCCAAGCACATGTCCCCCGAGCGCCTCGAGCAGAACTCGCAAAATTTAGGCGTTTTTTCAAACGGATAATTTAACCCCTTAGCGTACTCGTATTTGGATGTTTAAGAGCGCGTTTTAATCGTTGAAACCTCAGCTACAACGTGGATAAAAATGAAACTTCTATTTCATCGCTTTCCTAATGAAAAATGGCGGGGAAGCTTCGGGTGCGCTTGCGAAAGCTCGAGATCTCCGTCACGGGATCATCTCCGAGAACAGTAAGTTTGTGAGAATCTGCAGTATCATTAAAGATGATATCATGCAAAAACTGGACCAGATTGGCCGGCGCGTTCGGAAGTTATGGCCATTTACACTTCAAGGGGGTGTAACTTCCCCTAGAGTGATCCTACAGGGGTTCAATGAGGGTGTTTTTTTAATGCCGAAGGATGCTCTCTCTCGTGCCCTAATTAGAAATATAAATTTCCTTCCGGAACTACTAGATCTCGAATTTTTCAAAAAGTTCCAAAATCCACTTTTTCACTCCAACCCCTGCCATTCGGCCATTTTGTATCCGATCGGGATAAAACCTTAACCATTCGAACGAGAAGGAAATTTCCTAAAAAATATGTCTGGTTTTTCGAAATCCGTCATACTTTCACAGATATGTAAACAAATTCAAGTGTTCCACTTCAATTGGGCATTACTGTATATATATATTTCTGGCCATACAAATCAAAACTTTTAATCACTCCTGGTAATATTAATGTATTACATTTTTTAACCAATTACGAAAGTATTAGTTAAAGTGCCCCTAAAGAAAATCCTAAACGAAACTTTTGAATACTTAATTGTTCAGAAATTGATTTTTGCTGATTGAAGCAGTTTTGTTCCATTTATGGTCATCGCCTTCATTTATATACAATGAAAAGGGCCAGAAATGGATCCATTTGATGGCCACATACGGTAATAACGTGATCTAAACTGGTATATCTACCCTTCTTGTATACAATGCAGAAACCGTCGTTCATCAAACGAATTGAGGCAATAAATTCCGTACCAGGTATAAATCTACGTATATAATATAATATATATCTATAGCTAGACTGGTAATAAGTTAATTGAGCGAAACTTAACAGTATCAGGATAGAAGGTGGGTAAAAAATAAGACCACTCTTATCGACTTTGGAGTCGATATCACCGAAATAATAGAATATATATGTTGTGACGTTATTTTTGGACGTCACAAAGGTCCCGGATTGGTTACTTCCGTTTTTCAATTTCGGGACGCATTTACGTCCCTTTTTCCAATAAAATGTTACGCAACCGGCCAGGAGCTCCAGGGTCATAGGCATTAGGGAACATTAAGTTAATAATTTCTTATACAAATATTTCATACGTCACGACCACTTCACCGGAACCGAGCCATCCGGAAAGCAGGACGCCAACGAAGGAGGATAAGCAGATTTTATGCCGAGGAACGTGGAGAGCCGCCGTGTCGACCTGACGACTCCACTCTATAAGGGACCCTACCCGACAAAGAGGACGGAGGGCCAACCCAAAAGGACAGAGCCATGGACTTCACTCTACCTATCGTTTATATCGTCAGTACCGATAGTCCCTGGTAATGGGACTAGTAACGAAGACGAGGAGGTCTCGAGTTCCGCCAGACTCCTCGTGCTGAAGGATCAACGGGCCCCTGCGTGGAGGCACCGTAACTGGCTTGCCATAGGAGGCAGAAACGACCAGACCTACCGAAGTCATCAGGATCTCAGCCACTATCGTCGAGGACAGGGCCGGAATCTCATCGCCGCCAGAGGCCACTGGACACCCCGAGCTACGGCAGCGAGGCTGTGACTATGTTCCGCGTGGCTAGCGAACTTACGACCAGGACGTCAAAGTGTTGCGTTTAGTCCGCGATTGGAACTTTTATTTTACGCCGTCCTTCCGAGTACTATGTATCGTTTCTCAGAGGAAGGCTCCGGCATCTACCGAATATTGTCGAAGTCCGTCTCGTAGGAGTAAGGCGATTGAGCCACAGATGTCACTCGAGTATTATATCGTGTGTTTTTATCGAGGAATAGTCCAACGGCATGACTTTTGTAACGGCGTAGTAATACGAGTATTGTAAATCCTCTCGAGGATCTAATTGGCTATCTAAGGGCACTACTTTTGATTGTTGGTGGGGACGCGAGTCCCGGCTCTACAGTGAACTTTGCGTAGAGAACATTCTTGTCTGAGTTATCATCGTGGTCGGGTGCGAATTTGGTATCGTCCGTAGTTTCAATAGTACCGGTAAGAATCTTGTAACGAGTCACGAAATCTTTTCCATACAACTAACTTTCCTATCGTTTCGCGTTCGCGTTTTTCCCAGGGCCTCCGCCTATGGATGATTTCAGTATCGCTAACGTGGAAAAGATTCCGTGTATCGCCTATATTTCTTTATTGAACTATTATTTCTTGATTTTGTAATCTTTTCTTAGCGCAAAAGTCTCGTGACCCTGGAGACCTAACAGAAAGAATCCGCGAGTTCTCGCTTCACGAGAACGCGTGTAGTGTATCGTGTTTGTCTCGCTTCCCGAGACTTCACGTAGCGTCGCGTGTGTCCCGCTTCACGGGAGTTCACGTATCGTATACGACAGTTTCGTAAAAGAATTACTTTAGATTTTGTTTGATTTGCCTAAATTGTTATTAGTTATCTTTATTTGACTTGTTTCGAAATTGTTATTGGTTAATTGTTGAAATTCTCAATCGTCCTAAATAAAAGGACACCTGTTATTGTTTTCTATTCCGAGGTTCTCATTCTCCTAATCAAGTCCTTTACCAACACCTCGGTGATCCCTGCCCCTCTACCATCTCGCGAATTATCTGTGCTGGTCGGTGGCACTTTCTCCGTCCCTTCTGGAATTATTTTGCAGATTTTGTCTCGTGACGCAAAGGTGCGTCTGGCGCCCAATCAGTCTTTTTCAGTATCGTATTCCAGGGGGATAGGGGTTTATAATTTGTCGACGGAAAATCAGCTGTTTTGCTACGAACGGCTCGAGTGATCAAATTCGGTTATAATTCGAGAAAAGAATTTTCCTCACAATGTATAACTAAAAATAAAATTAAAAATTGTTCGATTATATTTAAAAGTAAAATTAATTAAAAATATTTACCAGTTGATCTAAAACTAATTAGAAACAAATTGAAATCATCAATTATTTGGAACTCTTTGAGACGTTCAACTTGCACGACTGTGACCCAAACAGAAATCTGACTAGGAAATACTATTTACTGACCAGTGTATGGTTGGGAAAATCCCGATTTTCCCTGTCTAATATATACTTGACAGGTTCTGGCCACGAACTACCAAGGTAGAAATGTTGAGTAGGAACCGCTAATAACTGATGAGTGTGTGGTTTGGAAAATTTCAGATGTTTCTGGGCAATATAACCTCACCCGGTTCTGGTGAAGCATTTATTAGCACAATCATTAATATTTATACAAAACCGTATCGATTTCTTATTCTTACATTACATTTTGATTTATTTTAAACTTACTTTCTCAGCAATACAGGGAATTACTTGTCGATTGATATAAGATATGAGATCAAGATTTTCAAACATAAAGCCGAATTTGAATAAACTGGCCAGAACGTGACCAGTTCCTACTCCGTTTTTCTACCTCAGGAACGATAATTTGTTAACCTCTAACCATTAATCATACTCTGATCTGTCGCTAATTCAATAGATTTCGTTGATTAGACCAGATACGCAACCAGAGATGGAGAGGCATGGCGATGCCCAGTTTAAGTAAGACAGAGACAGAAAATTTGTATTAGTGCTAATTAGGCGCTATTAGCGCAATTAGGTGCTGTAGTGCAAATCCGGCTTTATTCCTGACAGAGCCGATAACATGTTTTGGTCCGTTCCACATATACTACATGCATAGATACATAGATGGATTACATAATTACTAGCTCTTGGTAATTGCATTTGTAAAATTATTTGCTGCTCGGTGTGTATCCTTTATATAAAGTACTTTTAATAGAGATGATGTTCAAGAGTACTTTAACATCGGGACAGTCGCCTTCAAATTATATTTTGCCGGACTCATGTACGTTTTATATCTAGGGAATGGAATCGCTTGAATACCCTTGCAGATCCACCCCCTAACGCAGAGTTATAGATATACCCCACGAATTGAAGGTTCGGTCCTCAAGAAGAAATTGCATTACTAAAATCCAGGGCCTGTTCAGGTATCCTGGTGGGTACCTGTATGGGTCTAGCTAAGCCTTTGAAGGGCCCTCAATTTTCATAATAAAATTTCTACTAGGATCGTTGCAAATCACTTTCATCTGACATAGCATGAACAGGTATTTTGCAATTTATTCACTTTGAAAATAAATCGCACACCTGAGTTTCATACTTGATACAACCTCAAACCTTAAATGCGAAGGTAACTCCTAGGATTTTGATATAAAAATAGTATTTGAAGATTAAATTTTCAGTTACTACTTGAAGGTTATCTGTTAGACAGGTTTATGTTGTCATTAGATTCTATATGAAATTTATATTTTATAATAGTTTCAATGATCCATAATCACTCCGTGATTCTGCGATCAGCGATATCGATCAACGAAGTTAATTCATGGATTGGCCTGTTGACAATCTAAAAACTAATCGTTATAACGAAACGAAATGTAACATTATTATTTATTCCTATATGAAATTAGAATACTCTGCTGAAAGTGCAATTTTAGTCAGCCAAATATAACAGTTGATATTGGAATAAATACAAACCAATTAGATATGAAATTCTAGTTTGATATTGCTTGAAAAACAGAAAACCAAAAGAATGCAACTAGACCAGCTAATGCTGATTAATGAGAAACAGTTTACACGATGAAACTATTAATCGATCAAAGATAGAAATACAATGTGAAATCTAACACGTGAAAAATAAATGTATCCCTTTAATTGGCACGGAATTTCGAAAACTCTATCGACTATATGACCGATGAGTGAAACGATAGAAAGAAAGATATATGGTTCGAAGGTCAAGAGATCAAGTGTAGGATCGAGAAGACAGTCGGTATCCGTGGTAAGAATTTATCGGAGCAGCTCCGTGAAATTGGCTGCCGATAATAAATTAAGGGCACTGCGTAGGTGAGTTGAAAAAGGCTGGTTAGAGGAAGGGGGTGAGTAGATATAAGAAAAGTGTACGAGTTTGGATGCTTTGGCGGAACGTGTCGGAAGTTAGAACGAGAAAACGATGGTGGAATTCTATAGCTTGAATCGTTCTATACGCGTATAGGGCAAGGGTGGAGGAAGGATGGTAAAAGGAAGGTGGATGAAAAAATAGGGGTGCGCGGAATGGTGGTGGTAAAATTCCAGTGGTTCCCGAGACACGAAGCGAAGCCATACGAACGTGTCCGGCCTATGATCCAAGTTTCAGTCGGTTTCCTTGGATTCGTTTCCCGACCGGGGTGCCCCCAAGGGTGAGTTTGGTTCTTATGGGGGTGGTTCCCGAATCCTCCTGAAGGGACTGCCCGCTCAATCAATGAATTGGAAACGTACATGTCCTGTATGCGAATGTGATACCGATATCCGCCTTGACTATCCTCTCGCCCGTCCTGCAAACCACCCCTTTTTGAACAGCCCCCATTTCTCCTAGCACTCCCTGCCTACTTCTCCAACCTACAACCCCTTGAGAAGGCCACGAGAAGCCTGTTATCTCGTACGTTGTCAGCTTACTGCTCGGGCCAACTTACCTTCGGCAATCTCATTGGCTGTTTTCGGTGCTCGCCCGACTGCCAACCTTATACTTCCCTTTTGATCACTAGCGAACCACTCTTATCCTAGTCATCCCTTTTTGCCAATCTCTTATCGTCAACCACCCTTTTCATTCACATCAGGGTCACTCATTATCTGCCTTCTAACTGGACCCCGGGTCCAGTTGGCAGACCATTAAAATTTTATCCTTATCCCGTGGACGATGTCCTTTCTTACTCTTCGGTCCTCACCCAGATTCGAAGATTGTCCCACTTGTCCCTTTTGCACTTAATATCAACCGAACATAAAATGCCTGGCTTATACCTACATATTATTCCGCCTCATGAACTTGTTCCAACTTTCGTATAACTATAGTCCAAATAAGGGATCGGTATAACGGCATAGTAAACATGAAAGCGATGGTCGCTTGCTTGAAAGTTGCCTAAGCATAGCATCAGTTCTATTGTTTTGCATGTATTAAACAATTGCTTAACGTAGAATATTTATATTTATATTCAGCTGTGATATGATTATCATCATGAACTACATCTCGCATAAGTGAAATACGAGTAGGGTGGCCCACCAAGTAAAAATACGAGGTTTTGGGGAAAAAGAAAACTACAGATAAAAGAATGAAGGGGTCGATCGAAATATTGTTAATTATTTTCAAAGAACATTTTCTCATCGCCCTCTCGTCTTCTCATCTTTCTACTTTTCTTTTCGTGCCCTCTATCTTTTTATCCATCCTTAGCGAAGACTCCCCACCGTGCCTGTTTATTATTTCACTCGCGAGCGATACCACGGCCGTAGCTCTATAAAATCTTGTTTTCGAATCCTCCCCTAACGCAGCAGCGTGCTACTCCCATGCATTACGCCTAATAAATCGCTTTCCTTTAAGCCCACATTATTCAGATAGACCGCGCGAATAAATCCAGAACGCGTGGCACGAATACGAGCACGTTAACTCGCCAACTTACACGCGAGATATATAGTTCAACTACGGCGTCGCGACGCTTTACGGATGCGAATGGCGAATTGGGAGGACCACTTAATTCCCCGATAGTTTCTGGCCATTTTTATCCTATCCATAAATTCTTGAAGCTGTTTCTGCGACGCAAGGAACCAAATATAATATAATATGTACCAGTGGTGGTGCTTTTCTCCCTTGCTATAAGAAACGTACGCCTATGGTGTTCTGTCAGAGGTCGCGCCACCACTGGAAGGCTAAATAATTCATGGAAAAAAATCCCCAAAGATTACTACGAGTAATAGAAATTGCATTAATATAAAAACACATTATTGATTTCAGAGAAATGCATTGAATATTAAAGAAAAAAGGATAGCAAATTTATAGCACCCAAACTTGTACTTGTTATTGATCAGCAAAAAGCGAAATTTATTCCCGCAAAAACTTCTGCGTCCTTTCCCAGAAAACAAATGAAATGGACACGATTTATATAATTTCGTAAAAACGTGAATCAGTGGAGACAAGGTCGGCTTCGTCTCGCAAATCGTGGGGGGTAGTTTTCTTCTCGCGCGAAATACTTCATCCGACTTTCTCAGGGTTCACCTTTTACATTGAGTTATACCGTATTCAGGATGCACAACGGGCCAGAATAGGCTCACACAAATGTTCCACGAGCATATTGCTATGAGGAGCAGCATCTAACGCAGACAATGGCCCTGGTCTCCTCCCCTAGAAACTCACCTCCAGCTACTACTCAGTGCCTTGTTTATATCTGACAGAAATGTGGCTATGTTGCCCTATAGCCACGTTCATGTCCTCACGTACAGATGAGGCTACAATGCAAGCACTATCTGCATACATACCTGATGTATATCATACATGTACAGAGTGTTTCAAAAAAAGACATTACATGTATCGTACATATCGTACGTTTAAGATTAACGTGATAAAGTCTATGGGAGCTTCGTTGATGCAGTAATTACGCGATAATAGAATTGTTCATCAATAAGTCGTTCATGTAACAATAAAAATGTTTAATATTATAGTATGAATTATGTATGTTTAATAAATCCGCCATGACCCTCATTTATTTATATGAAAACTCATGTTGAGTAATTTAAATTTGTATACAGAAGAAATCCATATAAAGAGAAAAATTGTTAAAAGCGGCAAATTTTGAAAATAACTTTGTATCAAAGGTTGACAAAAAGTTGACGTAGAGTATCCATCAAAGTATCTTTTTGGCTCTTTTTCATTCTACACGTTTTCCTCAAATTTTAAATTTAAGCCTCGGATCCCTTTTTGAGTTCAAGAAGGTCTCTTGGTAAACAGTTTTTATCTTTTCTTGAATCTTATACGTATTCGCGGCAGACGCACTGAACTCTACTCTGTTCATTATTCATGTTGAGTGATCGCGGTGATGGTGGCGGTAGTGGTACACTGAGAGAAGTGAGAAACTGAATTTCAATGGGGAGAAACAGGATTTTGCGGTTTAGACCTCAGAATTTTAATCTTTGATGAAGACCCTGGTTAAGCCTCTTAACCAGGATAAATTAATGTTCTTTGCTCAATTGTAATATCATCCCGTGAAGTTAATGGAGATATGATTTTAATTTCGAATACATTGATTTACTGAATTTTAATCAACTAAGGATTCAAAGGGATGAAATTCTTGACTATGATCGACCGAAGGAAGGATGTGACCAAGAATGATAAATTTCATAAACAATAGAATACCGGCTATTCCTGATAAACATTCTAGAATGCAGATAAGTCTCTGCGACACCCTTATTCGAACGGCCACCATCCCTTAGCTAGACGAGTTAATACCCGGGGCGGCCGTGTAGTTATATTATTAATGAAAGCTAGACCGTGAATAGGGGTTATAAACTAAGTCCTTTATAACGAAGTGAAGGGATGTCTCCATGAAGGCGATGGAGTTCAAGGGAAGTAGATTCTGTAGCTCGCGTTCCTCAAACCTGCTTCCCCAAGTCACCCGTAGCCATCCTTGGTAGGAAGAGGGAAGGATTAGCCAAACCATTACTCGATAGACGTAAAGCCCTGTCAGAATGGCTTCTACTCCTCCGTCATCCCTTGGACCCCGTCTACCATTCCCTTAGCCCGTGCCATCGTCCTCATTCTTATCTTCAGTCTGGTCTTTATTCCAAGAATGAAACACTGAAGAAGATCATCCTCGACTTGTTTACCAAATGGAGTTTGCCATATAACCATGACTCACTGAGTTTCCAGTAAATTTTTTTTGTCAATTTTCTGCCAAAGGCAAATTCCTCAACCTCACATTCTATAACTATGGTTAGGTCTTTGGCATAGGTTACGGATTGGCTAGACTCCAGTTCGGGAATAAACGATCCCTTTGAGCTGGCAAGGACAGGCTTCCATGAAATTCATACTCTTGGATAGGTTACTTGGCTTTGAGTGGTGTCCATTTCTAACATGGACGGATAATTCATCAAAAGACCAGAAATCGAAGCAGTAAAAATTTCGCACCTCACTTAAACTCCTTAGAAAACACTGCCGCGATGCGATATATACTATCTGCTCATCCAAAGTAGCCATTTATTACGGAGTTAATCTAGAACAAGGTGGCGTATTGAAGCATCTCGAATGGATTAAACCGTTGCTGCTAAGCAGAAACACCCACTGCGTTAAGAGGTACATTGTTGTCTTAAATAGACGTACTGAGCTTAATCCAAAAGCCCAATCCTTTAACCTAGAAATTTGGCGAAGGGTTTACGCAACCGAGACTTTCCAATACAGGCCTAGTTTTGATGGGTGTTAGTGGGCGTTAAATCCGCCCCCGCCGCTTAATTGCAAACCCTCAAACCGTCGTCTACCACCCCAGCCGAAGTAAGGCCAAAGCGATTATCAGAATCTGTCCCTGTTACGTATCCAGGTATCCTAGAATCAGGCAGTTGAAGTTAATCGGTATTCTTGGCAAGGGGCCCACGTATCTATCGTAAGCTCCTATGAATTAAGGGGTGGTATAGGAGCCTCTACAGTGTATGGGTTAGGCTGAACGGTATGGGGTAGTATAGGGAGTTGGATACTAGAAGATGGCGACGACGTGACCACGGTGATAATGACAGCGATGATGACGGGAATTCCGGAATCCTTAGGGAGTTCAACACTGTTACAGCATCGTCTCTCCTTTATTCTAACCCCACTGTCCCTTTTATCCCTAACCATTTCAACCCCTTTCATCTCATATCGATAGAAGCTTCTCGGTCGATTCCGCCAGGATTCCCTACTGGTACTTTGAATTATTTCGTGTCTATGGGACGCTTCTTCAACGTTCGCAGAATGCTGCCAGAAACTTTTCCAAAAGTTAAGCAGGACAATGATATTCTACCGGAAGTAGGTACCTATATATACTCCAAAAGTATTCTGTGGATGGGATAGCGATCGTCCAAGGGTGGGAAAATTAAAGCATCACGCAGTTAAAGTCGGCGCCAGTCTGCTGGCTTCTTGGGTTTCGGAAACTCCTGACATTCTCTTCGACTTCCTGCATTCCGATTCCCGACAATGGCAGGGAACATTTTTATACCACATATACACTTCTTCACTCCGTTAAGAGGTTTAAGTTCTACAAATAACAGGGGGTTAAGTAATTTGTTAAGCATATACATAATTTTTCCCTCATAAGGCCATAAGTGGTTAAGCGCCACTTTTGCTGGCCGGCTAATGACCACCGGGGGTGGGATGGTCGTTGCCGACGTCGCGAGTTAACGTTGACGTCCTTATCGAGATTCTCATTACTCGCATCGCGACGCCTGCGGTACTTACCTACATTCATGCACATATAAGCATGCAAGTGTCTTACATGTATATTTATATATACAAGGTGTCTACCAATAACCAAGACCTGAATCTCTTTAGGTTGTAAATATGATGCAAAAAATGTCTTCCAAGATCATTTTTTTCAGACTTATCAAGAACGTCGATATTTTTTTTAATGAAACTATTTTTTGTTTAATAAAATAAGAAAATTAATTACGACTAATTCAACGACCAAGTTTGTTTTCGCCAATTGTTTTATGTCAATGAAACCTGATGACTCGAATAACGTAAAATCCGACAATCTTAAAGCAATATTTTAAAAGTGTGCGAATAAAATACTAACATATCATACATTAATGATTTAGTTTTAATTTACTCTTTAATATTATTAGGCAAAGATAGTACATAATTTGATTTTAAAAGACCATCACGGTTCTTGATAATTGTAGAAAAAGATTCTAGAAAAAAATGACCCTCAAAAGTGTAGGTAGTCAATTTCTAATGGATCACCCTACATACATATGCAGATATTGTAACATGATGATACAAAAGCTGAACCTCTCACAGATTTTCGCATATCCACGGAATGATCTAAGAATAAATAAAGAGAACCTATCGAGGTTCGGTGGCACAGTGTAAAGTACTCTTACTTGGCAGTCCGTAAGTTTCGGGTTCGATTCCCGATCAGAACTGATAATTTTTCAGAAATTACTCGCCCTCCCTCGCTCTTTGGCGGCCAAGTTAGAAATAAATGTTAACAAGGAGGCCCCCCGGGCAACTCGTTATAATACATATACATGGTTTAGATAGCTGACTGGGGTTGAGAGGTAGGTTGAAACGTGTCCGATTACTTGGCGTCGCTTCTGATTACTTCGCTAACTTAATTCTGAATTCTGGCGGGTTGCGTACACTATTAAAGAGATCCTTCACGATCCTAAACTTACATTAGTTAAAAGTGTCGAAGATATATACAACACTAATTTCATCGAACGTGCCTACTGTAATTTCTAAATGAACGTATCACATTAAATCTAAAAGTAATCTGCTTATTTGCTGAAATACAACAGTTTTCGATAACATTGTACAAATATTTGAATATACAATATGTTAATGAAATTTCAATATAAAGTTTTTTGTAAAATCATACTGAAATTTTGACAATATAGAAACGTTGTATATATCTCTTCTATATGTAGAATGGTATATGCCACTGTATCTGTAACAGTTACAAATGAAACATTCATATTCACGGTATTTCCTATTTTAAATAACATCTTTTCAGTGCAGTTAGTTATACATACTGCCCATATAACTGCTATAGCTCTGTAGCATATAGGTACGGTAACAAGTGGGAAAATTTATCGTGAACGAGATACGCGACACGGGCAGTCCTTTCGCTTCGTTTTGTGTCATTTTCCCGAATTACGAGTCAGCAACATTTTCACTGACAGCGTAAAGTACGTATTACATAAAGAAAACAGCTGCTCTTATTTTCACTTCTAAAAAATTTAGTCTAAAAATCCAGCTTGACCGTAAACGTTATGAAAATTAAAAGAAATCCCATATAAGCCCAATGTAACCTTTTTTGAATACCAGCTACAGAATTTTCATTTTTTTTTTCACGTTACATCCTTTTACTTCTCTATGTACTTTCAGTTTTTCTCCTCATGTTGGTACATATAATATGTAGACCACACATGTGGGTACCTACTTCGTTGCCGTTAGCATGTACTCACGTTTGCCTGCACGGCATACGGCCCTGCTGCAATGTGTCTCCCATGATATGCGGCGCTGTGTTTTGTTTCGACGCTGAGCGTCGGTTAATCACGTGGCTCGGTGCCCATTCCCTCAGCCCCTGACAAACCCCCCACATATCCATGGACCAGGCAAACCACCAAGCCCGACTAGAATCCCCAAGGTGAGCACGCCTGCCGGGACGAGACTGGTCCAATCGGCAACGGAGCTTTTATTTATTGCCTCTTTTATTTATAGTCGCCGCGCTCGTTGATTCATTGACAAATCCTGTGTTTATACACAGACCATAAAGTCTGAATAGTCTGTACACGATTTCCTGGAACATTAGTCGTGTCACTTGCTGCAGAGGAAAAAGAGATCGAATGGCGAAGTGACGTTGCAAATCTTTTTTTTCACGGTGTTTTCAGTCATCTATGAAGTTGGCTATTAGTTTCTACTATTGGTATTGTTATTAAAGAAATATTGAAATATTTTAAGTAGGACGAGCATGAACTGTGATAGACAATTTTTTTTTAATTATTGAAGATATATATTATTTACAGTATTTGAATAAAAATGACGACAAGCCAGTATTTATCAATTCGCAAAAACTGTAGCAACATTCCGAGCGCGAATCGTGAAGTTTGTGTAGCCACCCTTCTTGATCTCTGTAGCACGACCAAGCAAAACCATCCCCTAAGAAGAGACTGCATCTTATCCACGTAGAATATCGCCTTTTTTTGTATTATCTCATATATATTCCACAAGTTGGCTGGGGAAAAGGGAGGTCGTAGGTTATTGTAAAAAAGTGCACGCACGAAACTTTCAGACATAGTCCAAGTGTGGTCCATAGGGGCTGTCTTGGGCAGCAAGTCCCAGGCCGAGAGGCTGGCTTTCTTGCAAGGGTAGTAACTTATAACTGGGTTCGATCATAAATTTCGATACTTTTAAAGGGCTGTTATTTTCGTCAGAGAGAAAATACATGAGGCTCATTATCATTCTTATAAAAAGAAAAATCCTAAAACGTTTTTCTTTCGTATTGTCAAATGTATCTTAAAAGTCGAAACCCGGAATAAATTAAACACCGCAATCATTCGTTCAACCCTTACCAGTAATCTGGTATCAACCTATCTGGCTGTTCTTATCACCTTCTTAATAAGGGTTAAATTTCACGTATCATTACTACAGCATTTATTGGCTTTGTTAGAGTATTGAAGCTCACACGGCCATTCTATACTCTGTAGTACAATAAACAACGCAGAAGGGTTTCCAGAGCCGTAAATGTTATTGATAACAAAACGTGCACAAGGATGAAATTACAGAATTTAATAGTAATCCTTGCATAGATATACGCTGATTCGGAAGAGCTCGAAACTAAAACAGTTCCGGTCCACGTGGAGTATAGGAGGTAGTTACTGTTTACACGGTTCATCAGATAAACCCTTGAATACGTGCCATTACCCTGGTCAGAACGCTCACGAGTACACCCCATCGGAGGGGCGAGACCTGAATAGAGGAGAAGGTGGTAGACCTGCGAGGGCGATGCCATGCTCCGTGCTTTATAAACTCTGAGCTATCTACATCTCGCGTTCTGTGCCTTACTACCCTACCGTATAATATCCACCTAAGAGACCTATCTCTTCAATCCTTATAGCAAACCGCTAATGAGTCCACCGGTGACTCTGCCGAAATTCTCTAAGGATAACTTTCATCCCTTATAATCGCTGCGCCTCTTACAGCAGCTAGACAAACTTTCGCTATTTATATAGCTCTATAAAATGAAATTCCGTTAGTCTGGATATGGGAAATTACTTCAATTAAAATGTTCATTCCTTTCCACTTGGTCTTCACGAGTTTCAAGTTTCAAGAGAGCCAACGAGCGTCGTCCTAGCGGAATCTCAAAGGGGTAGTTTCTACCTTATCGATTGAAATGTATTGTACTTAATTGCAGTAGTTATCGGCTAGTTTCGCTTGAAGTAGCAGCCGAGTCACATTCCCATGGCACCCCAAGTCTCCCCCAGTCATGATAGCAGCTGATAACGTCGAGACAGTACATTATTGAGGAGAATAATAAGAACAGATACACGAGGCCAACGGGCGCTTAGCGTCACTAGAGCCCGTCTCGGTTAACTAACTTCGCAATCGCAATTACGGACTAACAGTGGCTAATTGCTAAGTTCTCTAACTTGTTGGCTGGACGCTGGAATGCTTTCCTACGATCGCTAGGACGTCACTACCACTACGCCATCTAAGATAGTCTGTTAACTGGTGAGTAGGGTTTGCTATGAGGCTGATTTTAACCTGAGCTGGATCAGTCATCATGGAATATGTATTTTCCCTGTCAAAGAATTTTAAAAAATAAAAGAAAACCTATGTTAAAGACTTTTTCACCATTTCATTTTTGTTAAAGTCAACATACATTTCAACATCTTACCACAGCTTGTCTAAATGCAACGAATGTAATAATGGTGGAAAATTCACGAGGGGATGAACGTGGCTTCTTGATAGGGGTTGCGATGTGGTATGACTCCCAGTGAGTTTATGAGCTACATATAACGTATCTACCGGAACATATTGCTCTGGACAGGTTTGCAATCTGCTGTTTGCAAACAAAACTCTATCGAGATACTCCCTTTCCGTATAGCACACTGTCCTCAACCCTTTTTCAACCCTTTAACGCTTCTGGCTCCCTTCCCACTGGCGCCGGTGCCATCCAACCCCAACTGAACAGCGACGCGGGTCGAGACTCGGGAAACCGACAAACTCCGAGCACGCTACTAGACACCACTGTCACGGCAGAACAGACTCGCCCAACCCCCTACTCTTAAATTAGATTAAATAACCCCCATGTTTCACTGTTTCTCCGAAAGAGTATGGACAAAAGGTACCATTATTTCCTCCGAATCACGGATGAGTAATGCCTTTCACCTTGCTACTTTACTTTCTGTATTATTCTTTGGTGACGTGGGTGGCCTACGTGTTGTATATTGTATGCTGTGATAAAATGGTACTACAAGTAGATAAATAAGTCAATCAATACACCGTACTTACGGATGTAATAGTACTTTATGCATACAGCTCTTAAGCTCTAAGAACATATTAAAGGACTTGTATTATTTGAAACATGAAAAAAAAATGTTACTTTATTCTAACGTCAATGAACGGTAGAAAAATTACTTTTCTTTGGACTAATAGAAAAAAAAAATACAAAAAGTCTAAAAATTGTTCATCAAAAAGAAACCATCGTAGTCTGGCCCGTGTGTGCCCATAACTCACAGGCTGGCTTATCTTCATCGCAGAAATTTCCGTCGTAGTGCAAAACCCTTCGGAAGTTTAAGGTAGCGTTAGCAAGTGAGCCGCGTAGTTCGAGGCGTGGGTTCGTGGTAGGAAGGTGCACGAAAGTAGGATGCTCGAAAGATGGGAAGATCTCGAAATTCATAAGTTAGAGGGAAACGAGAATAGGTGCCGCCAGAATTCTTGTAACACGAGGGAAAACAAAATAAGGCATGAGAATTCAGGTGGGCGCCTCTTGAGGTGCTGCTGGTAGCTTGCCGGGCTGGTACACCTTCGTGTAGGATAAAGAGAGGCAGCGGTAAGGGATGCTTACTGGTAGGGGGTGCAAATTGTAGGAGCGGTTTATGCTAAGTGGGCTCCCGGCTGAGTGGCTTGTTTTACCCAAGAATCTTCCCCTACCCTAGGAAAGCATACCCCCTTCCTGCACCCGTCAAGGATCCTGGTCTGGTCTGCATGAAACTCTGCTGCCTCCTCTTTCATGCCACCTCATCCTCCCCCTGGTTCCACTTGAGTACTGACATCACCGTCAAATTCCCTGGCCCGTTTAACAAATTAAATTAGGTTCCACTTTCATATTTTCTCACGTGAAAACTTCTTTTCACATTGAAGCGGCTCGACTAAAGGCCGGCCACTCTTGGACATGTGCCCAGCTAATTATTCTGGTAATTAACGATTGTTAATTAACGATTTGTACTTCCGACGTGAGTTTCGTTACTTTATACATTGCTAAAAGTTTGAAAGAATGAGGGGAGTGGCTACACTAATTTATTACTCAAACGACAATAAACATATTCTTTGAAGATTGTAGCTGTTAAGCGAATTTTCATAAAAATGTTATTCTGCATAGAAATATCTCTGAAATTGTATGAGTTTATATTATATATACACTTATGGATATCTTGTTTTCGCATTTGTTTCCGCAAATTAATTCATTATGTCAATCCTTTTTCTATGGTATAATTTGATATATGATTTAAGTAACGATTACCCATTGACGCAAGTTTCTTATTTTTGGGTAAATAATCTAAACATAAAGTAATCTGCTGCAACGAAAGATTTTATACTACATGGAAATAACTATGTAGTAATACCACCTAACATAGTTTGGAAATAAGCTCTAAACATGTTAAATATGGAACAAATTAGAAATCTGACCGAAGTTTCTATACCGTATCTAAAAACGCAATCTATAGGCAAAACTATCCAGACGTCAGATGTTACCGACACGGTTTAGGAACCGTTTCCCGCCTGTGTCTCGGGGAACGACAGTCCGAACCAACAGGTTACGTGCGAGTACTATGCTATACACCGCATAATAATGAGTCACAGAGGCATAATAGAAAAACGAAAAAAATCGACTATTGCACAATAATAGTAATAATATTCATTCCAGTTTTGCGTGAGCTTTCCGATGGATCAGTTAGAGTACAGCATTCCGGTGGATAGGGATGACAATAATGACGCCAATTTTGATTTCTTAACCCTTCACTACATAGATCCGACTTTTACGAGTTTTACGTCACTCTTAAATTATAATAGTTTAAACAAATTTAATGACTAGGTGTCAAATAATAATGACCTAATAGGTCTTTTAGGTCATTGAAAATTTACCTAGAAACAAATTCGACAGGAGGACTAAACATAAAATTGATTAGATCTGTGAAACCGCACAATGTGTATTTCAGGGTTGAATACGAAAAATTTGTTTGCCAGGTACAATTTTTACTTCGTACTAGCATCAGATTCTACGCTTGTTTGTATAATGAAAACTGTAACTCACTTTATTAATGTAAGTAATGATTGAGGAAGCCAAGTCGTCATGAAATGATAATTTCCATTCTAAATTCGTTTTCGCTGAAACTTCTATGAGAAGACGCTCATGTTCATCGTCGGCACATGTTTGAACGACCGACGATGTTCCATTCTTCTTCGGAAGTTACGTATCGACTGAAAATCACAGATCCGCACTGACTGGGAGCACATGCGAAAACATCTGGGACACATCGGGCAACTGTTGGAACTCAATCGCAAATCGTTGAGTATGCGGAACTATACTAAATATAGTAAAGTGCCCACGTTCCGACATCTTAACGATGCCTATGTATTTCAGAGGCACTTCTAGAGTTAGAGGACATTTCAGTACATTGCAGAGCCGTATTTTTCTTGACTCACATATCGCAAAAAATTACGAAGTCTGTGCGATCTGTCGATAGACTTTGAGTCTTCTATAATAAAGTAACTTGATGCATTTTATATGTATATGTACGTCTGGAGACAATTTCGAACATTTGTGGGCAACAAGTGCGGAAATACTTAAGATACGTCGTAAATTGTATAGTAGAATATACATAGTAACATTGAGGTTGCGTTTGGGCATTAACACCATTTGTTCACTTTGAATCACAATTACTATAAGAATCCGAGGATCGTTACTATATTTTCTCTCCTTATTGAAAACGAATAATATGTTTCTCATGTGAAAATGGAGCTTTTCACTTTTATGAAGGCCCCGCCTGTAGCTTAATATTATTTGAATTCCATTATCGAGACCCTAGACAAAAACTAGACATTCAAACTTTCCCGCCGAATGTAATTCGAGGTATAAGATGCCATACCGACATTTTAACATCTCATGTTAGAGTGGCTTTGAGATCTAAGTAGGCACAAGTCAGGCTAGTCTCAATACATTCACACATTTTTAGCATTACTATTACTATAACACCACAAATTTAGTCCAGCCAACTCGATTTTGAGATTGAGAGGAAAACTTTAGCAAACAAAAAGTGTTGAAGCAGTAACCTCAGCAAAGGTATAGAAAGGCAATTCTATACTGTGAGATTATAGTGCCTAAATTCTTATTAGTGTTTCTGCTTGCCATTTGTCTATGACTGATATCCAATTTTAACAAAATTAAGGAAAATTTTGTCGTCTACTAATTCATAATTAATAACTGTTTTACACAAAATTCAACAAAACTGTTTTATACCAGATAAGTCAGTCCATGTGTATACCTACAAACGTTGCATTCATAACTCTTAACCAGGCAACTACATATATAATAAATGGGGCTAAAGATTCAGAAAGTAGAGTGTCAGATTCCTGACTTCGAGCATCACCATATTAGAGCTTCGAATTCCGCTGCTGGAAAATCCAACGAATCAAATCAACATACGTAAAAACTAAATCCTTAAACCCCATCGACGGGTCATTTTTGTCCGGCTAAAATCTAAGACTCACAATAACTATTAAATTGAAGCAGCTGAATATTAGATTAATATATGAAAAAAAGTTGTGTGGAGGAGAAAGTCTAGGGCAGATGGATGACCCATTGCGTCAATTAGTGTGCGACAGTAAAAGAGTAAAAATGACTCTCGAACACTGGTGAGATACAAAAATTATCTTTAAAAATTTGTCTCATTATAATTTGTTGTTTTCTGCATTATTTTGATATTTCTATTAAATTTAAAAAAATTCTCAATAAAAACAATTTCTTATTCAAAAATAAAATTTTTCTCGGGCAAATTGTTGCGTGCAGTTTTTATGTTTTTTGATCAAAAATCTATTTACGGGAATAAAAAAGATGCATTAACAATTATATAACTTTGTTCTTCATTTATTGTCTGTCGGAGCGGCTTGAAAAATGGATTACTTTCAATTTGCAAAAAATTTATTATATTTTAATTATATGCAATTTTCATTATAACCACGTGAAAAAGAGTCTTTTAAAACTAAACGACCGTTTTAGAACCAAAGATACATTTGTAAAACATTGTCCGTATGGTTAGTGTTAAACTATAAGCAACTATACCTTATTTTTATTAATCCATTTTTCAATGAGCTACCAATTTTTGAACTTTTTCACCTCTTATCGCTGTTTTTTGTAATAAGAAATTATAAAACACATATGAAAATTCTTTAAAATGCTGAAACTATATTCACTAACTCTTTCAGATTTTTTTATAACGCTAAATACTTTCAAAATTTGCCAGACACCAGTGACCCATCGATGGGATTTATGGGTGCCCAAAAGAACGATAGGGTTCGAGGGTTAAGTATGGGAAAAGTCTTGCAATAGTATAGTTAAGTATGGGTAAAGTCTCGCCTTTGGCCAGATCCCACACATACACTAGGCTCCCTGAGCAAAATTGCGTCCGTACTTTGCTATACGATAACACTTTTGGAAATGACCGAATCTGTCAGAAAAAGATTTTGTCCATACTGTGGTCATACCACTTGATATTCTATATAAATCATATACCCAGACTACTCAGATCAATGCCATACATACTACGCCAGACTGCCTACACTGCGAGTATTGGATCGAACCAGCAGCAAGTCTTTACTACAAAAGTATACGTGGTACATAGTAAAGTATGGCAGAGAAGCATTTCTGTCAATTATTATTTGCGTTTAAATCCTGGTGTCTAGGGTCTAACTACTTCAAGTTGTACAAGCTTTTTATGGCGCTTGATAATTGAACTACATTGTGCTTTTCTATAAATATGGCTAGCTAGATAGGACCGTAGTATAATAGCGGGATCTAATTCTGTCAAAACTTTGCTATATACGTACATTACATTTATACAGAGTAAATGCTTGCGTAGGTGTCTCGTAAACACATTCTTCAATACATTGTTTATTCCAGCTCTTGTTGTCCTTTGAAATGGCCCTAAATACTCCTTTCAAGAATTTTAAAACGTAGCCGACCGCATAAAAACAGGTTATCCTCGTAAAACTAAGTTGAGCAGGTTGTATTAAGGGTCGACGGCTATCCTCCAGTATAACGTATCCTTATAAGCTAGTGAATATGTTTACACACACGTAAAATACATACACCGATAATGTTCAGTATTATATGGCGTGTTTACGTTAGGACTTCCTTAGACCTTATGGAACCCTCGTCATCCGGTCGTCCTACCCAGGACTATACAGTATGTTCCAATGTCGCTTCCAGGCGGTCTCTCGTAAGTATTAATATGTTAATTAATGATAACGCACTGAGTTTAAAATGTTCTTATAATGACAATCGAGAATAAAATATTTTAATTACATATTTTCGAGTTAATTTCGTAAAACTAAACAAAAGCGTACACATTAAAGGCAACTCACGGTGGTTAACAGAACGTTCAACCCTTGCAGCGGAAGGAATGATAACGCTGATCCTCCATCGTTGCAGGTTTTACCGGGACCGTTCGGTAACCTGAGACCATCCTATCGTCCCTCAACCCCTGCACAACCCTCTTGCTCGCTACAAACATCGCCGTAAAATTTCGATTCCCAATTCAGCGTAGGGGTGCGCGTTCACACGATTTCCTTTGTAAAACCGAAAGTTTCCGTGCAAGTGTCACGGAACGACGAGCTCTTTTCGCTGAGCTTGCAACTTTCGTTCGAAGCTTTACTGTTGGACAGACTTGGCAGCAGGGAAAAGTGAATGACGTGGCCCTTTATAAGATGGGGGGAAGGAGGGGGGCAGGAATACTGTCATTTTACTTTTTTTTTATTCTTTATTACTCTCTGTCATTTCGTGTGACTGAACTTTACGGCAAATACGCATCATATTTTTCCTTGGGATTGGTTGAAAACAGCAGAAACATAGACAGAAGCGTGAGCCGATGTGGATCGGAAAAATAGATAAAAAAAATGCTCACCAAAATAAAAGTAGAACGTCGTTGTCGACGAACCGACATAGCGCGATTCTGGCGAACCTTTTAAAAGTTTTTACCGAAAGTGGGAGGCCGCTAAGGTAAAAAAAAGTTTGATAAAAGTTGGCGAACGTATCGCACCCAGATGAATTTTATAAAAGACCGAAAGTGCCTCAGGCTAACCTAAAAGAGCCTTGGCGTGATACTGCTGGTTCCCTTGCAAACCTATAAACGAAGACTTCTATTATAACAGGTTCAAAAGGGTCAGGAACATTGTGCTATACTTTTAAAGTATGAACATGCTCGCTACGCTTTGTACACTATGTACTATCGATAAATAACGGTAACGTCGATAGTTGGCAGGAGGAAAATGTATACGCGAATGAGATGAGGTGCCCGGGTGAATAAGCGAGAAAAACATAGATACAGACTCCATTGGCAGATATGCACGGGTAGAAAAGTAAAAGGATTTACATTAAAACGAAACAAATCACAATTTTATTCCTTGCGTTTGGTTTTACATAATTTTCCACACTGGAGTAATCTTTATGATGAATTTTTCTGAAATATTATTTGTCGCTCAATTTAACTGTAATGAAAACAGGAACTGTATGAAATTGACGATTGATAATCACTTCGTGCAAATCCAGTGGTAACGACAATGCACGAAAATTGGATTTAACTAGTTTGAATAAAATGTAATTTTTTTAAATAGCTGCAAATCGTGAAATTGTATTATACGATTCTGCCCGCAAACGCATGAGCGTGAAAAATATGAATTTATATTCATGCAAAAACACCTTAGGTCTAAACAAAAGCCTCGGTGTAGAGGAATAGGATATTTAAAGTATAAGTCTTTCGTTATCATTCTGTATACGTAAGTATTGCAATTATACAAGAGGATCAAACAATCACCTTTTTTCTTATAATTATGACGCTAACAGACGAAAATTATTAATATAATCAATAAAATAACTAACCACTGTAAAAAAGTTGCATCGACGTAAGATGTGAAAAATATTGCCGTAAGAACTGTCACAATAAGTCATGTAAAAAATTTGACAGTGTCTATATTTCAGAAAGCGAACCGGTGTTATTTGGTTCATTCAACGTAGTCTTGTGTCATAGAGAAATATTAACACCGATAATGAGTAAAGGCACCAATTTCAGATTTGATTTGATCGCCATTGCATGCTGTTTAATTTTGACCTTTGGTCTTTCCTAGGTATTGAATTCAACTGTGTTAATATTTTATACCAAATATTCAACATCGACGATGCACAAAACTCATTGCCCGACAATTACTTCTTACAATATTTCTGTATAATTGTCGGTTATTAGTATTGTACCCCTGGGCACAAGCGGGGTAAGGTGGATATCCCAGTTACCGACCCTTATACTAGTAATCGACAATTGTGTAAAAATACTGTAGATTTTACTACAGTCATAGCACATTCTGTCGACTACAAAATATTGCTATGAAACGAGTCGAATAAACAAATTCTTTATTGAACGTAAACAAAAACCTTGAGATAAATCATGGTACTATTTACGCGAGATATAATTTTTGGATTTTTAAAATATGCACCTCCGTAAATAATGGGTAGAAACCGATTGACGTGTAGCTATTTATAGATGCGCGTAAACAAAATTTTCTAAGAGAACAGCAACGGTATACGACCCAATTCGTACGGAAGGGTGATTTCCACGGAATGAAATGGAGTTGCAGGATGAATTCGCTACCGACAAAATCGTGGTCAGCTGATTCATGGACCAGGGATTCGAAGTCGGGATGGTGATCGAGAGGATAAACTTCCTTAGACTGGCCACAGGAATATATTTGTTTGGTGAAATTCTGTCCTAGGGCTGTTTCAGTATTCAACGGAACATCAAGAGAGTAGAGGGATGAAATGTTAAATAGAAAAGCTTATTATTTGAAAAAAAAAAACAGTTAAATCCTTATTTTGAAAAAATCGAAATACGCTTTCAAAATTTCTCGGATATTCATTTAATTTGAAGCATGCACTAACTTACTTATATGTAATATTTACAAATACGTAATTACTCATTAAAATCTCTAATTATTTTGTTACTAATCGAAAAATTAGCAGAGTTCACTTCATCTTCACTAGACATGTCCGGTAAATTTTACTCTTTGCCCAAATTTTTTTTAGTTAACCCTTATGTGAGTGACGAAAGAAAAATTTTAATTGGAGTGACGAAGGTACCCGAGTACCTTTATATATTCTTCATAAGAATTGACCGTTTTCCTACATCATTTTGCTTTTTAAGATATTCAACCTTGAGATTTTTCAACAAAATTTTAGTTCGAAAACGCAAAAAGTGATGATCGGGTACCTCGCCACTCGCATAAAGGTTTAAATATCTTTCGTGCAGTATTTGTTGCTGATTTTCAATTTGCCATTTAATGGATCCCGGATTCCCTTTAATTGACACAAAAAATAAATGAACTTTCTCGTGCGAGATCGAAAGATACTTTTTTTTTCAATTTGTTATCCGTCTTCCATATGTATCCCGTTTTATTATTTACTTTGTGTTATAATCATCCAAACATGAAAAAGCAACGAGACAAATATCTGTGAAGGTTAAACTTCCTCTCTGTTTTCAGTCTTTCGCATCGTCACTCTTACACATCACAGCGGCGTTGGCATTTTCGTTCACGTAAACACTGCTACCACTTTAAATCCCTTTCACAAGCACGCTTTATCGTGACTTTACGTGGTAAAGCTCGCTGCCTCGTAAAGAATTTAGTAACGCGTTAAAATATTATTTAGATTTTATTCCCCTGCAAGTCTCTTTATTACCCTTCCGAGAGAGGGCTTCTAACTCCTCCAGAATATTAGCGTCCATATTGCTGTAAATGCTTCAATCCTTGTTCCTCTTTGCCTTTTTTGCTGTAACTCTCTCTCCTATTGCCCCCACTTTTATCTCTCTCTCTCTCTCTGTCTCTGTTTCTCATAGAATGAACAATGCCTCATAACCAGTCTCGCTATTCCTGAGTAATTTCGCGCGACTCCATTCTCACCGTAAGCCCGTACATTGTTTAATGGAGCGCCTTGTCACTGTAATTACTAGCCTACCTTGCACGGGACACATGGATAACTTGAAGATTAGTATTTATAATTATTTAGTGCAAAAAAGCACGTGCAGACACGCTAGTTTCAGCTGTTTACGTGTGAATGGATTATACCTCGAGAGTTAAGTGACTTGAAGGCTTTTTAATCCTCAAAAAAAATATCAAAAAAGAGTGAAAAAAAAGTCTTGCTTCTTTGAATAATGAAAAATTGAGTAGTTACTTTTCGCGATAATGGCAAAACCCGCTTGGTATGTTTCACAATTGAATCGAATCGCAGCGGACATGTTTGAATTATGCAATTTTAATTTCTACTCTACTATTCTACCCTTTTCAACACTCGAACACGGGATACTAAAATACCAGCAGTCCTTGGCTTTCGGCCGCCACCCCAAATCCTTAATCCCCCAAGGCTCTACGGACTTGCGAAAAAGGGTTAAAGGTTGCTGAAGTTTTGCCATGAATAGCCGAGGAGTTTTTGAATTAGCTATGACTCTTTCCAGTGCGACGTGAGGGTCCAAAGTTTCTCGTGTCTATCCTCACATTTCTCTTTTACTACTACTTCCCACTTTCACCACTAGTTTCATTTTTCACACAAATGCCACAAATTTATACGTTGAACAGATTGCCAGAGAATCTGAAATTTTCTGAAATTTACATTTCTTATATGACGCGCACCCCTTAGTTTAACAAAATATTTCATTTCGTTACGCGTCATAAATAATAATTGATATCTCAACGTACAAAAATATAAAGTACTCGTAATTCGGTACATCCTAAAGAAAAATATTCAGAAACCTTGTGAAATTCCATAAATGAAACGTTCTATTCCTGGGATATTCCATTCTACCTGCTGAATTTTTCTTTATGCTATTCCCAAAATATAGGATATCGAAGAATTCTATTAAATCGCCGATAAATCAAAAAATCCTCGGACAAGTCCGTTATCAGAATTCAGAGAAGTGTTTAAAGGTGCAAGGGTGAGGTCTCACCCCCGTTAAATTTTCCATGGGAATATAGATAAAAATACTAAGAGGGGGATGTTGCCGTGCGTTCAACTGATAAGAAGGATTAGGTGGCAAAAATACCCTCCTGAGTGGGTGGCAGCTTCTATCCTGTAAACGTGGAACCAGCAGTGGAGGTGACAAGGCAAACCAAGCCAAGGGGTAACTACCCTTCTCTCAAGGCCGTTACCTAACCATCGGGCACGAAGGACCGTAGGTAGCTAGGTACGTGCCTGAAAGACCTGGTCCAAGAAGCGCAACCGGAGGTAGGAGACAGTTATAAATGTGGGGTAAGATGAAGAAGTCGGGAGTAATGACGGAGCGAACGCAGCCTCCAGGGCGCCCTTACAAACTACCAGGGCTTAAGTAAGACTGTGCTCAGACTCCATTTTCAACCCCTGTATACCCGCTTCCTTACCATCCGCCAACCCCCTAGCCTAACCTATGGTGTCCCTTCCGTACTCCCTCTTCGTCTTATTCTTCTTATTTCTCCAGTTCTGCTTCCTCCTACACCAGTATGGACCCACCGAGCAACACACCCCTCATCACCTTCTTTCACCCTTCAGCCTTCTTACCTACCAACCTACCTACCTATACTCCGTCTCAGCTACACGAGCTGGATGGAACGCGCTTCCTCTTGAGTTATGTGCTGCCCATTCTTGCGATATATTGGCGAGCGTTTCTACTCAAGATATATATATCAACATGACCTTTCCCCACCATCGTCACACGTAGAAATTGCTACTAGTCTCGGTAAAAATAAGTATGAAAATAGCGCGTTAGAAATTTTCCCAGAAATTTTATAGTGAATCGACCGGATCATCTTTTATAGTACGATTGTACAACATCTCGCAAGAGGCAGCCTTGTTGATGTACAAGAAAATGCGGGCATCTTCTACAATTTCAAAAGCTTCCATTTTCGGGTTGAGGGTACGTAGAAGGGACTTGTGAATGTGTCTGGTTGTGTAGTGGTTCGTGGTTAAGGGGTTACTTATTGTTAGTGGATAATACGTTAAAGCATAAGGGTAGCTTAAAGGTGGATAGATCGAAGGTAAACCAAATAGCCAAGGTAACCGTGGGTTAGGTAGCTACGAAGAGAACAGAACTGTGGACGCTTGCCGTTGGAGCTTGCTGAACTTTATCTGTCTGTTGGGAGATTGCAGTAGCTCCACTATATTTATCCACTGCACACAGCACTGTTGTCCTATGCGTTTATACCGGCTAGAGTATACTTGCGCCGCATCGTGACTTTCCGTAGTTGCTCTTCGAAGCTCGTAAAGCTTCTGGGTAAACTCATACACAACTTCCGAGTAAAGAGAATCTCCTTTTTCGTATTTTCTAATATATTAGTCTTCCAAACGACCCTACGTCCCTGTAACGTGTTGCGTGTTACGTCAGTACGTAAAGTAACCTATGCAATTTGAAATCGTTGCGGATTTACGCGCCTATAAGGTATGTGCTACGCGCGCGCCTCTCTCAATGACTTTCGACACCGATTTAGAAAACTCATACCATTTAAGTAGTTAAGCACAGTAAGAAATGGGACATAAGTTAGAATTTCACGCAGTAAGTCACCTTTATGGATTTTCGGTAACTTATCGAAACTCTTCAATGAATCTGTATGGGAAACATGTATGTATACGTGCACACGTGCACGTGTGTACATTATCGCGATATTTTTAATAGTAAAATCTATTCCCACAAAGTCGGTAGGTATATGATGTGGTGAAAGAAGTTTTTATGAAAAGCCAAAAGAAAGAAAAAAGAATTGTTATCAAAGTACAAATGAATCTCACGCGAAAATTAATATTGCGAAGCAGAGTCTTTCCGTGATAAAAGTGTAAAGTGTTCCCGGTGGCGTTTATATCTCGGGAAGCTGAACTTCGCGGAGTTCTCGTATGCAAGTCAAATGTGTGAGGAAGTAGGTAAATTTTTCAAAATGAACGTAAAAGCACGTCGCCGTGAGTCTTGAAGTAGTGGCGAAAACTTTCCTCTTTCTTCCTTTTATTTTTTCTTGCGTCATTTCACTTTTTTTCTTCTCCCCCCCCCCCCCCCCCCTATTTCTTGCCCACCTTCGTCGCAACATAAAGTGGCAACGCATTTAAGTGGCGGAGGGAACGAAGGATGATTTGTTTAAATCTACCCCCATATTTTATCCAGGCCTCTATCTTACCACCCGCCTCGTCTCCTCGAACGCCAAAAACTCGGCCCCCTCGCCCTATCCCCCTACCCTACTTTACCCTCATTCTCGACATTCATCCTTTCTTCGCATCTCATCTCCTTATAAGCTTCAACGTCATTTTCACCCAACTTATTATATTTCATCTTTTTATAACACAGAATATTCCAATAAGACTTTTTATATGTATACTTTGAACCCCATAGACATCCCCGGTGTCACAATTCAGTTTTCGATTTCACCACGTGCCTATAGGATGAGATTCCTAGGTCAAATCTTTATTCCATTACCTTTAGGAATGTAAGAAAGGTTAAAGTAGTATGGTAGAATTATGCTAGAAAGTTGACCCTACATATTTTAATGCCTAATCGAAAAATCTCAAACAACTGCGTCTGCTGGCTCAAAAAATGTATTTACCGTTTAGTTAAAAAGATATTAATTATTAAAGTTGTGCAAAATTAAGGTGGTGGGGAAAAAATATTTGTTTAGTCAAACGTCCTTAATTTTAGCAGAAGTTCGCAGGTTAAGCTATGCGTTAGAATATATTTCCAGATAGCTGGCTATCTGAGGCGTTTACTGTAAAATAAGGAACATCATTTACCGTATGCTTATTAACAAATTACTGTTAAACGAAACGCATGCAGCGGTTGACTCTCTCTTTTGCGTATTCTTTTCCCCAAGCCTAAACGCTAGGGAAAAAATGCGTTGGAGATTTGGCCGTTCAGTAAGTATTATGATTTATTTATCAGAATAATTATTTGCCAGTATTAAATTCACACTTTTAATATATTTTTCTTTTTGGTTTATGAAATTTAGCAAATAATATATGGCTATTGATTTGACTTCAACCAAAATCGACTATTCTACCTTAAATATTCTTGAATCTCACCTCGATACGGAAGACATTAATAAGGGCGTATACCATTCCCAGTCGCCTTTTCGCAGTGTAGCAGGAAAGCTAATAAGAAGGTATTACCTAATCGTCCCCTGGAGAGAGAATTTATGACCGGAAAGCGAAGTAGAAGATTTGCGATTCCATCCCTACTTTATCCATCCTTCCCCTTTGGAAAAGAAGCTTTAACGATTTTTCCCCAAAATTCCCCTCTGCACGGTATCTAGTATCAACTCACTGCGAATCTGACTTCATCATTCGAAAACTACAAAATCAGTTTTATTACAGGAGATATCCGACTTTATAGAATTCATGAAAATATTGATCATTTCTGGATAACGGAAGAGTTATCGAAGAATTCCATTCACCCAAAATGGAAATCACTCCAAGACAACTTTTTCGTATTGTAATAAAAACGAAGCCACGTCGATCCCCCACGGGACAAAGAGAATTGAAGAAAAAAAAATGATAAAATCAAAGGTTTCCTACAGGAAGCGACAATTATTGAACTTGACGGTACGATTAAATATCTCATTCAGGGACTCATGTATGTATTCATGGAACAGTAGGCGTTGGTTTGGATTTAAAAGAAGTATAAGGAAGGTCGCCAATGCCTGCCTGTGATGGAGCTCGATAGGATGGTGGAAATAAGGTGGTAGTTCCATGGAACCTCCGGAACTTACAGGAACGAGAGAACATCGATCCGAGAAGGTGGAAAGACGAACCCCGTGTGACGTCACGTCGCAACCACGAGACTCCCGTCCAACCCCCTTGAATTCCCTACTACCCTCCAACACTTCCGTGACCATTCACAATTCTCGCAAACATGGCCACGGGAGACCCTTACCGGATAAACGACTTTCTTACCCTTTCCCTACATCTAGTTCCACTTATTCCTTAGCTCCACCTATAGCTCCTTCTTTTACGGTCGCAATTCCTATCTATTCCCTTTGCCACTTGTCCTGAAGAAGATTCGATCTTGCCACAACAACACGCGAGGTCGTTGTACTCACTCGAGTCAAAGCACTTTCCAAAAGAAAACGCCACGTGTTTGGAATTGACACTATTTCCTGGGGACACTTCGCCAAAGCGATACTCACTACGGGACGTGTTTAACTTTATTTTCAATACTGATAAAGTGATAACTTACTGTGAGAATACTCGTGTATGATATTACTCGGCTTACCTGAAATAAACGAAAGATAGTATTTAATCATCGAAGTCACTGAAATCTCGAGCCAAGTACGGTATAGTAGAGGAACACCAAGAGACTATAAAATGTTTTATATATATACACGCTGCAGTATATACTGGGTAGACGAATAATTTGAAAAACAAAATATGATTGCCTCGAAACTTACCTACCATAAAATAAATTTAACACACGTTACAAAGTCGAAGGATAATTATTTTTTTTATTTAGAGCTGCTGTTTACTTATTTCATTAGTGCACATGTACATGGAATTATGACGTCACAAACGGGGAATCGTAATAAATTATTTTCAATTTGTTTCATTAGATCATTTAAATGTACTCGTCTTACGTACATAAACAAATTTTGCTCTACCCTTCTTAGGAATCAAATGAGTTTTTTCTCAATAATAATCTATTAATACAACATTTTTTTATTCGACTTGTCGAACTGCCATAGGTATTTATTGCTCTGCTTGTTTTTTTAATGTTTTTCATTTTCTTTAAATTACAGCACACAGTGAGCTTAATCGAAACTAAGCTGTAAATTTTTTCATATGCAGGAAATTAGTTAACAAAAATGTTGACATTTTTATTAAAAGTCAAGGAGAAAATGATTATTTAGAATAGCTCACACATAAAGTTTTCACTCCAGCTATGTGCATACACATGGAATAGGATAACAGCAGCCTTAAACCAACGACCTAGTAAATCGTTGGATTTAGTATTTAGGGCTTTCGCACATAAGAAAATGTAAGACGTAAGAGATTACACATACGATTTCTAGAATACACAAGAACCACTCAAATAAAGATTTTCTATCAGTTATATCGTATGTTTTCATTCTTAAATCTTATGCTTTCGCATGTTAGGGATCCCTTATGGTTTGACATCACTTATGTATAACATACAATTGATAGCATTTTGTTGGTCTAGCTGTTATTCATTACGTTTCCATCGTGGAAGTAGGATTAACTAGTGTAGAACATTTAAGAAGAATATTTGCATATTCTTCTTTATTATTGCATATGATTGGTTAATCCTACTTAAATCCTACGGACTGGAACCTAGTCGTCCAGGTCTTTAACGCAAGCTGCCTTCACAACCATAAAACTGATCTTTAACTAGTGTATTACGAAAGGAACGAAATATGCCCATCATGGTCATTGGTACATAATTTGTTATTATTTTCAGTAAAACAAACTCGGTGCTCGAATAAAATATTGGCCACGTTACAACACTCAATGAACGCACTGTTCAGTGTTTTTAACCCTTAAGTGCATAGAGTATCAATTATGATGCCAATCATTTTAAAGTCCATCACTGGTACCCGAATGAAATCATCCCATTCTTGAACTTATTTACTTTTGTTTTTAATAAAACTAAAAATTCATCCATTTAAGGGTTAATAAAATATGGAGCACGAGCAAACGATTGAAAAGATGAATGAAGCTGCATCAAAAAGTTGCAACATCTAATTCGTAATAAACTAATAAATATTGACAGACTCGGTTCTCATTTGTATACAGCAGACATATATCCCAACGTCAGACAGACAGGGAGGTATATGCGTAATTATATACACACGCATGGCGCATAAATATGCATACGCCTGTACACGTCTGAATGGGAATAGCAAGCTTCTAATTTGCACCATCAGCACCAAGCGAGACTCCCTCTTTCCCATTACCTCCCCTACTTGCCAACCACCCTCGACAGCACCCGGCACACCCTCAAAATCCAAAAGGTTCCATGTGACCCCGTCGTCGGTACACGTCAGGCACAAAGGGAATATCTTTCGTGTAATCGCGTCTCGCGCAAATTTCAACCCTCGCGCACGACACTCGAGACTCGTGGGATGTTGCCAATTGAGTGGTGGTAAGGGGACAGGTAGGTGTTGGGTGGGAAGGTACGTACGCATTCAGATAGTAAGTAGATGGTAGGTGGGTTAGGACTGGCTTTGGGGGCTGGGACGTAACGCTCAATGCGACAGTCCTTTGTTCCTTTATCGTAAAATCAGTGGCTAACGGGGAAGCAAAGCTAATTTCGTCTAATCTGACTCTGACTGGCGGCCACCCCCTTTACAATCACCCCTTCTGCCGAAACCTCGAGGATTAGGACAGCTTTTGCCAATCAGGCTGAATTCGCTCGCGATTTCCAGCTGAGGTTTTTCCCGACCCGATAAATAGCCGTATCTTGCGCAGACGCAACTTTCCTTTGTCCCCGTTTTACCACAGAGGGTCCTTGGGGATGATTAAGGAAGGCGTTCTGGTAATTTTCCCTGGAAAGCGAGCTCGGAAATTGAGAATTAGTTGAGTTATCTCCGGAGAGCTGCGAATTCTTAGTGTTAGATATTGTTAAATTATGCTGGGGAAATTGCTACGATTTTTTTCATCGCCTAATTCAATATCAATATGTAAAATTTGAAAATTCTTACTCAAATTCACTACAAATACTACTAAGAACGACGCAGCTCGAATAACTTGTTACTCACAATAATGGAGAATAGAAGTGCAAGAATAATTGAAGACGTCTAATTGGGAAGATCCGGTTGCCAAGGAGCATTAAAATCAACCAAAGAGAAAGAGCAGTATTTTATACGCTATGTTCCCATTGTAGCAGTCCTGATATGGTATTGACGGTGGTAGTAATAGTAACAGTATAAGGGATGAAGAAAATTCCCTCTGGATTTTCTGCTTTCCTGTAGGAAACAATCGACACACAGTCGGGGGTCGACGCGACACCAACGATAGGAAACTACCAATAGAAATTCTCTCCTCTACCCAACTTCCTGTTTCCTTCTACACATACATGTATAAATAGCTACAATATATATGGTATATAAATAGAGTAAAATGTATATACGTTTTCCCTTACGCTGTCAACCGTCTAGAAAGCCAGAAACCCAGAGAATCCACGTACTCTTATCCCTATTCTCACGCAGCTTTACTGCGCTGTCAATGAAAGCACAGAAGCTCGCATTTACTTTGGTTTCGTCAGAAAATTACGTACATCCAATCTGACGACAGCCCAATCTTAATGAACAGAATAAACCCGCATTCGTATCAAAGTACATGGTAGATACAGTAGTAACGTTATTCTATGCTACGGTACTCTAATGCTACGTGATAAAACTCCCTTAATCCAATATACAACTTTCATGATAACATCGCCGCGACTATGCAGTATCTTAGGCACCAAGGAATTACAAAATCAATGGAAGCCCCTTCAGAAACAATAGTATAAGCTGCATGATAACATCCTTTGTATTATTCTGTTATAAATGGCAGTCAAGTACAGACTCTCGAATGTGTTGAAATCTTACGTAAACAATAGAATTACTATATTTTTTCATGGAATGACGTTAGGTAAATACAAAGATAGTGTCTCTGCACGAAATTTCAGTAGCAAGAAACATAATAGTGTGCGTCTTGTGAAATGATGGTTTAATTATGTAATCTTATAATCCTCCATAATGATAATTAATCAATTTATGTATAATTTTTAATGACGTGTCATTCGAGTATATTGTAACAGTGGAAATTCGAGGTTAAGAGACGTCTATTTACTTGTAAAGAAATACATCCTATCAAAAATATAATAATTGTTGTTCTCTTGAGATTTCTGTACTATATCAAAAATAGTGTATAATGTATTAGACTTCTAAATAGTATATCAAGAAATAATCCTTTCAACGATATATTTTGTATGAATACCGTCATAATAATATTGTGTATTGAATCAATAAATAATAAGGATGACCATAGTGTTGCATAAGTACTTATTTAGTGACATCATATTTAGCACTAAATTTTGATTTTATCATGTTTATGATGTCACTATGCTATATGTATACTTTGCGTCGGTTTTGTACTTCAAAAATGTTTTTATTAACATAGGTACCACTACCGTCGAATATACTAGAAAAGATTATTTATCAGAATCTCGAAGGGGGTCCTGATATTCTAGTGTGTATTTTATTGTAACTTTCTAATACGTGGTAGAATTTCAATAGGGTATCATCTGGGAAAAGGGAATGGATGATACCTATATAGTCTATCGCAAATAGATAGTAATCATAACGTTGACAAAGCTCAGTTAGAATCCCAGTGATCCTTATGAAATAATATTTCTACTTGCAAAGTGAAAAATAAATTGCATCGTTATAAAGTTAAATTAATAAAACTATGTCAAATATGGTCGGAATTTCCATAGCGATAAATTTATCATCCTAGTATCCGAAATAAAGGAGAGGAATTAGATCTATGGAAAAAAATCAAGATGCTACCTTGACTCGCGATTTATGTATTTATATACCTGATCTTTCAATTTGTAGATGCTACTAGTCTAATAATACAAATTTTATCTGATTAATATTCTTTAAACGTGGACTAGACAGCCTTATTTGTACAAGGAATTTCTATTTTCTCAAGGGAAACTTGGTTGACATTTTCTTATCATTCATATTTCTCAAGCAGTTTCTAGAATTAGATAGCAACATTTTACCATGTATGTCAAATATTATATACATTTTATATCATAAGTATATTATATATCGATTAGACATTCATTTCTAGACTGCATGCAACCCTTAGGAAGGGGATGAAGAAAACTCAGGAATGAAGTGAATTAAAATTAATGTCGGCAGAGGATATCTCTCAACTCTCATCTCTCCATATCTCCTAGCCATCTTCTCCTTTCTGACTCTGACAGATGAATAAGAGGAGATCCCGATCGTGATTGATAGTCGCCGTTATCGATAACTTTATAAATGTATAACTATACTTTCTCCTTTAACGTTCGACGAGCGCTCTCACTACGTTTGCTTTTGACCCTTGGACTTTCACCATTCCTCCACTTCCTCTTTACATCTCTTCTACCAGCCGCCCCCCATTCACACCCTACAGCCCCTCGTCGCCCATTGCTATTCCTATGCTCTACGTCTACACCTTCATGCCTACCTCGTCGCTAGCAATATACTCTCTTGTTAGGGAAGAGCTTCGGCGGACACGATGGATAGACGCTTTTTGAGATGCTTGTCGAGTTCGCTTAAAGGATCTCTTTATGACAGACACTGGGATATCTATAACATTATACTATATTCTTTTGTTGTTGAAAATTGTTGAAACTAATCAGCTGTTATATTGAAACACATACGAGGAACAGGAAAAATAAAAGAATGTTTAAAAAAGGAAATTTGTCAATTTTAATTGCAAGCAGACCAAATAAAACTACAAGTATTTCTATAGTATTCTCTTCTATAAACGTGAAATATTCCTTACCCTATTTAAAATATTTTCAAAATGCACACCGTCAGAATTCGAGAAGCAGTAAAGCCATTTTCGAAAACTATCAGAAACACGCTCTTATCAAATTTCTCTTGTGATATTACCCTCTATTTTTCGAGTGTCTGCACTTTTTTTTTTCCTTCAGCTTCGCGGCATAGCATTAGTCTCTTATATATCTCCATAGGTCATTCTTAGAAGACGTAATAAAAATGTAATAATACTTCTAGTTGTGTTTAGTTTACATGAGAATGAAATTGAAAAATTTACTCTGTTTGATGTAGTTTGTCAGAAAATTTTCGAATTCAACTCACCATTTATATACAATTTATTTAACATTCAAAAATAAATATAAAAATATATCAAATCATTTTTTTTAATGCTTATTTAATAAATTCACAATAATTGTACCCACAAGCAAACAATAATATTTTCCAGCATTTATTATACGGACGACGTTTGACTAGTACTAATTGTAAGTAGTACCACCTGCAAATACATTTGCACGGTTGGTAGTTCACCCTAACCTTTTAATAGCACGTAATTACTAACAGTTACTACCATCAAGTGTATAATTATGCTAAATAGAATTTGTTGAACGTGAAAAAAAAATGTATAAACGTTGGTAGACGTTCCGTGAAAAAAAATCACATGTAAGACAAATTGAAAGTGGTATCAAAAATTAGAAAATTCTATCACGCAGTTGCGTTGCTATGTTTCTTCCTGCCTAAGGCGTATAATCAGACAGCATTCTATTAAGACAGAGACAGATACCACATTTTTACTTTTGCCACGTTACCCTTCCATAGCTGCCCAGATAGACTTCTACGAATGTCACAACGTTCAGCAAGATTGTGTGTCTTATGACTGCTCAATTGACAGTGATATTTAGTCAATTAAATGATGACTTGAAAATGCAACAACATTCATTCATCGTGCTAAAAAAGAGATAAATATTCTCATTCGATCTCTACCGTAATATACGATAGGTATTGTTTCAGTTTACGTGATAGCATGATAAAAAAAGAATTTTTATTGGCACGTCACGTTTGTCTCATATTTGCATCATGTCATGCTCTTTTATTAAAAATGCATACGGTACATATATAAAGAAGTACCGTAGAACGAATGGAACAGAACCAGACTGTTTTGAAAACTTCATATTGACAAAAACGCTTTTTATTTTCTCGATAAATAATTAAAATACTCAATTTTTTCTATGAAGCTTTTATTCATATTTTTTCAATAGTATATTAATATTCTTTATCGTTTCATGAACTGGAATGTATCACAACGCAGTGGTTGATTAGCGATATTGATTTTGAATGCTTATAACTTTGAAAGAGATTTGATCTTTTTCCATATGTATGGTATACCATACACATTTTTAATAAACAATCATGGTATAATGCAAATAATATATAACGCAAATGTGACGTATCAATAAAATTTTTTTTTCATCATGTTACGAGATAAACTTAAAGACATTCATGCAAGTCTATTTGGGTGCATGGTAAATAATATTCAATTTTGGTCAGGAAGCGCCTTAGATGTGATGTTTTCAGCTGATAGTTTTTAATGCTTTGGTTGAACTTATAATTTTTGCATATATCGAGTTTTTCCAGAAAAATTTATGAATTTTTCTCCCCCCACTACCCTCATTTTGCTACTTTTATTAAATAATATGTCATAAACTGAACGGTAGAATACATTTAAAGTTTATATGACGATGCGGGAGCTGATCGAATCTTTCTATCGAATCCAAAATAAATAAGGAGTGAAAGCTTGTGAGAATTTTTTGCCGAACTACCTTGAAGCTACTTTACTTCTCATGAGACAATATGTATCACATGCACCGAATATGTTACTCGCGCATGTATTCAATAATAGTTTGAGTCTACCTACGTTCATGAAAGCTTGTACTAGACATTGTAAAGTACACCGAACGAATTCCACGCTTGAAAAATTTTTCTAACGCTCAACATACTTTTCATATACTTGCGCCATACCAGGACGTGGATCATTAATATTAATAATAATAATGATCGTCAGATCTTGCATGCGAGTAAATTTTACAAATGCAAGAACTATGTCAAGTAAACGAGCGGTGCAGAGGTACAGTGTTACCAGAATAAAGTATTACCGAAGTCATTTTGCGACTGAAGAAATCGTAAAAAACTTGAATTTTTTGCAGAGCCTTGAGAAAGAGGAAGCTCCTGCCGTGGAAAGGATAACTGCTTTTTTTAGAAAATTGCAGGCGCCTGGTTCAACTCAGAAACGTAAGGTAATATCTTTAACACAGTGCACCTATTCGCAGTGGCACCTTGCTGCCGGATTATTTTCAACATTTCTGCGTTTTTTCGACTCTTTTCCGTCTTGCACACGTGGTACTTACTTCCTCGTCGGTTATTTGCTCACGAAATATAATGCTTTTAAAACCGCGCGCTGCTGAAGCTTCCCTGAAGAGCTGCAAAAACTTTACATTTCGCGTTACGAAAAGGGAGTTAAATTGGCATTGCTCCTAATGAGAGATCTGCCACTTGAAGAAAATGGGTCAAGAGGTAGTTTGCACCGTTATGCCGCATCCATGATGGATTTAAGTAAAAGAAATTCAATTTATAGTACGTAACACTTAAAATTTTTCTACGGTGGAAGTAATTTCGTTTCAAAGGATGTACACATAGATCTTCAAAGGGTTATTAAAAAACTATTTTCAAAGCTCACAGGACGTTACGTGCATAATTAATTATGATTATATATGTTATATAATACAAATAATTATTACGCCAAAAGAGAAAAAAAGTATTTTTCAAGTTTCATAGAAACTAATCAATTTTAAGCACTTACTGTGGACTGATGTACTCCCTTTTTCCATTGACTATAATCTATGCTCCCCACTTAGGGATTCTGAATATACATATGTATATTCAGATGAAAATAGAATGTTCGTCGTCTCTCCCAAATCAATCAATAATTTATTGAAATATCGTTTCGATATAAGGAAAATATTCAAATACCATTTAATATATGTGACACCGTATACGATAATGAACGATCTCTACATTACCGGCGTAATAACGAACATAATATACACACAATGTATTCTTGAAAAAGATCTTTCATTCGAATTTATGATAATTTATTAAGTATTTAATCAATCCAGATTTTCGAACCCAACTCGTACAAATCAGATTCTCATAATAATCACATATAACGACATTCATTGATTTTCCAATCATATTTGTATAACATGAAAAATGTAATGGTAAATTCAATCGCTTACAGTTTACATACAACTTCGTAATTTGCATATAAATAATAAAAGACAAACATTCATACAGTCGACACTAGAATTCTAATTGTGTATTTTGGTAGGTAACCTAATCACTCGAAATTGGAGGCACATAATAGCTTCACATATGCATGCACGCTATTTGATGTAAATGGGAAATCAGACGTGAGCTAACAAGCGCGTCAGTCAGTATGCAGCAGCGTAACGTATTGCAAACACTGAGGGATGCACATCTTCCTCCATTGAAGATGCTGTTTGGGCTTCCCGAGATCTGTATCGGATAGAATTGGGTGAACGACTAGAATCCTTCTGCACAAGTAGATCTGCACGCTATATATATATATATATACCCACCCACACATAAATAGTCACTGACGCATGACAGGAATTTACACAGGAGTTTGCAAGTAAATCGTCCTTGCAGAATCTGACCCCAATTTGCTTCAGTGAACAAACTGCTCGATAAGGTTTCATCCGTGGATTTGAGAATGATTGTTGACCCTTAAAATGTCGTTCGAGTGCTTATAATAGCTGTTTGCACTTCCTTCTCTCATTTGGGGGGGGGGGGGGGGGTCCTTTTCCAATGATGGTTATATGAACGGACAAACTCGACGCGGGATATCTTACTTGGGAAACAAGCAGTGTCTCCAAAGACTCAGCTTCACCCTTCAATGCCTTTCACGTCTCTCGAGCAACCCTTGGTTTCACACTTTTCCAGCCCCTACACGCGTTTCACGCACAGGAACAGAATCTACGCCCTTCGACAAAGTAAACAACACTTCCAATTACTCTAATTCCTATTCGATTCCACAAATTAAATCCGTATTTAACCAAGTTTCAATTTCTCATCCACGCCGCCACTGCCATCCTGCGCAACCCTTTGTACACTCTCCGAACTCACACTCCATTCCCCATTCGCCATTCCCCCGTTAACCAGTCACCCCCCGGACAGACCTAACCAATTCTGCAAGCACTGCGCCACCAATCCGGCTAGCGAACTTTATCCGAAATCCGTCTGAATTAACTTTTGGGGATAAAACTACCCCATCCAAATGGTTTACTGCGACTCGGCAGACGATCGGGCTCTCTGCGAAATGAAAGGACCTGTAGGTCAACTGCTATTCATTCGCGGATGCAGAGAGACGTTCTCCCATGAGTGGGCAAATTTAATGTTATCCCCGCACGATTTTTTTTATACTATACTATGTATGTATATATTCTTTCCCCCTTAAGACCTCTCTCGAACCAATGCAAATCCCAAATGGCACGAGGAAAACTTCTTCATGGCTTTTCCAGTGCTCGGCAAAGGGAGTTGAAAGCCTCACGGGGTTGAGGACTCCTGGGAGCTCGAATGGTAAACCGAGGGTAGAAAACACGTCGAGATGCTAATTCTGTAAGGAAGTAGACCGAGCACCTTTAATAATGGAGGGTTGCTGACTGAAGGGTCACCACCCTCTTAACAAGGGCATTTCACATTAAAAATGTCGATCGACTCAAGATATAGAGTATTTCATTTTTTTTATAAATATATTTTTTAACCTTTTTATGAATATTCATGATTCATATTCTATCTCTCGAAAGGCCATAATATTTTTAAACAGAGTGTAACCAAAACTAGTCAAACTAGACCCAAGTAATAAACTTTAGTTTTCCATTTGTTTACTCTCAAATAATGAATGCATTTTTATTTTTTATTTTTTTATTATTTATTATTTCAAAAGTTAATTGTGATGAAAATAATTAATCGGAGGAAAAATTCGACGTTGGAACCCTTGGAAACAGTGATTTGATTTCCTTGTAATACTACAAATTGAATAAGTTAATAATGACTAATGAAAAAAAAAAACTAGAAAATAACGCAGATTGTTTGCTAGATGTAACAGAACTTAAAAGACGATATAAAATCTACAAGTCTCTCAGAAGCCCATCAAAAAAGTAGAAGATTACCACATTTTGATAAAAAATGTCTTCCTGGTCTAAAAAATACATCGGAATCCCCAAAGGCATAATAATCATACTTTCATTATTTTCAACGTAATTTAGTCAAACATAAATATTAATCATTTTTGACCCGATTATAATACGTTTATCTTCTAGTGCGAATTTGCACCATCCGCTTTTTATTTCTATGTGTATCTCTTCGATATTTACTGAGCCTGCTTTATCCCTACGATGAAAAGCAAAGTTTTTCCGTAAATTTCATCATTACCACACAGTTGAGGACATTTCAATCTTTAAAAAACACTGGTAGAAAATGAAAAATGATCAATTAGAGCAAGAGATATAAACTTTGGAAAATCACTGGCGTGAATTTGCACTAGCGCGTGAAGTTAGGGGTCAGAAATTAGATGTGTAAACGAAAACGTTAAAACGGTGCCCCAAAGAATTAAATAGATTCTTGGTTCTCTATACACGAAAACATTACCAGTATCCAATTTCAATCGTAACGAATCAAGAAATAAAAATATCTTTCCCAGGATTTTGTATAAATTACACTTTATAAGAAATACATCGCAACATCCTGGTTCTGTAAAATACAGAAATGGTTTCAGCCAGTCGAAGGAATAGCAATGTGGCGTCTTGCCAAAAGGAAACTTTTATTTGTATGAATTTTCAATTTGGCACGAGGTACCGTAACGGGAAATAATCAGTGGACCACGTATATATGTGCATACGCTTTTGTGCTGTACGTACATATATTTTATATATATATATATATATATATGTATCAGCCTCTTCGGTAAAATATAAAACCACCCTATTGCAACGCCAGCGACATTTTTACCATAATTCTTTTAACCACGTGTTTGTCTTTCACCCCCCTCCACCCCTTTCTCATTTCTATTTATAGTTTCCTCTGCTTGAGCAATCATTTTGTATTTACGTAGGTACGTTTTCTCCTTAGAAATTCAATATTTAATCAAAACAGCGTGATTAATGATACCCTTACATAAATAATGTTATAAAGTTTTTAATTAATCAAATAATACGTTTGTTGTTATTTGGTATTATTACCGTAACGTAACGTTTTTCGATTTTAATTAGATTTCATTTCAAAGGATATCGAAGATATTAAGAGATGCGCGCGTTTATTATTATTATTATAAAACTCTAGACGTTATTGACGTTTGATTAATTTTGATTCCTCAGACACATGCGCGCGCGCACACACACACACACACACACACACACACACACACACACACACACACACACACACACACACACACACACACACACACACACACACAGGATTGTACGTATAATTACCCTGAAATTAAAAATCGGAACTAATTACTTACAAAACATATTTATTAATTGATTTTAGGGCAGATATTTATTTTAAGAAATATATATTCTGAAAAATTCACAATAGATTATACTGCCAGCTCCAATACAATGATTTTCGAATGATAGATTTTTTGTGAACTAGCGTAACTCTGGCAATGTTGCTTGTTTGACGAGGAATAATTTGTTCAATCTTTACAAATACCCTAATATAATAAATATATTTTTAAATGAACGCATATGTTATCTACGTCACTAATATTACTCACCGTAAGTTCCTATTGGCCATTTATACCGTAGGTATATACACTTCAACGTACACTTCCTAACGTAAAACTGTATTAATTTGTATCTACATATATACCGTTTAACAAGGCGTCAGAAAACGAATGGCAGCTCAGCTGGCTCTATGCCCTCAGCCGATCACTCTTTTCGGTCGATTATGTAGGATTTGACGATACCGACTTAGCTGAAAAGATCGAAGCTACAAAATTACATTATATGATGAGTGGTGAAGAGTATCGATAAATTAGAAAGGATGGCGACAAGTTGTTTTTTTAATCAGTAAATGCATGAGCTGTCGAACTATGTTCATCTAACATACACAGAAATCACTATACCATAATTGTATGTGTGTGGTCCACTAGAGAAGCACTCTATAGAAAATATGTGCGATGCATCCTATGTATACCGACAGAGATCCAAGTACCTTCGAAATCGTTCCTATGGGCAGCATGACCGGTCTGATTACAATTTAAGTTACTACAATATAGTACCGACAGAAACAATGGCCGTGACAAGGGTTTAAATCCGCGACCATCCGCTTAACTTCAAATTTCTAGTAAAGTACGTTAATTATTTGATTATACTGATGATATTGACGGTAAGATAATAAATCTAAAAGGGCTTCGGAGAACAATGGAAGATGGGATCCGTTCAAGTATAGAGTGCACTATTGTTCGCTAATATATAGGGTTAATGCATTTTATTTTTTAAATTATCTATTGTTAGCTATAATATTATATTTATATTATTATATTATGCATTAAAAATATGTAGCAAAGATACATCATATTACTGCAAACTATCAACGTGAACCCGATAGACTGATTATTGAGTGCGAGTAAATCGAGCCATCAACGAGGACGTCTTTCTAGCATAAAACTTTAAGCTTTAGCCGCAACGAGCGCTAGTAGTTATAACCCCTGACGTCACAACTAGTCCTACCGTGTCAGTGGTATTCATTCTTCACGAGTTATCTTTAGTAAAGGGACGTTTTATACATAATGGTCCCATGCTTTTGCATCATTGCATTAGTCGTTTCGCTCTATGAGTTAAAATGTTAAGTGTCGAGTTTAACATATATTACAAGCCCCACGGTGGGAAATGTAAAAGACATTTTCTTATCTTAATATATAATACACTATTGAGAACTACTGCAGCGGGAGGCTCTACACTGGTTAGGTTAGGCTACGACCTGCAACAGCGTGCAAAGTATTGTCAACTATGTCACGTGTATTTTCAAGACTTGACACAATACAAGGCCGCGACGTCACGTAAAAGTTCTCCGGGTAGTACGATTTCCACTTAAATAGATACCTAGATTTCTCATTCTTTATCAATATTGCCGTTAATAAATTATAGGAATAATACGAAAATAAGACACTGAAGTTTCCTCTCAAACATTTAGTTCTCTTATTGGCATCGTGCTTGACGACAGAACCATCATGCAAAATGTGAGGAAGTTTGGAGGAAGTTCTTAGCCCTACCTTTGGACAACAACGTATTATTAATCTATCAGTTTTCAAAACCAGTGTGAATAATTAAAAAATGTTCCACTTATACTTAAATCTCAGTGTTTATGTTCTTCTAAATGTATTGTATGACATTCATAGAATGTATTTAACATACGGTATGTTTATTGGGCATATAATACAAGATACGCATGACAACCATACATTTGCCGTCTGCTACTGTCAGTGGAAACCGCACAGTGTTACGGCTCGTTGGCAGATTCGTTGCGTATGACGCGCGACAATGACATTCGCGTCGTTCCCGCGAGTGAACATTGTCGCTGGTTTTCGACGATTCGGTGCGTCTGGTTTTCGGACTAGCAACGAAATAATAGAGACGCGCATCGCTGTCATTTGAGAATGACGGTGGACCGCAGGGTAAAACGAGATGATAGCGCTCTGACCGCGGAAAGCAGTCTGCAATTGACCAATGCGGGCAATTCCATAAAGCTTGGATTTTCAGGAAAAAGTTTTATTTTGTTCTAGAAACCGTGCACGTTATGATAGTCACTGAAAATTATTTCGAATTTCTTTACTAAGTATTATAACTACCATTCTTGAACGATTATAGTAATTTTGAAAATTTCATTATCGGGTTTTGTTATCACGTATAATTATATATATTATAAAAATAAAAATATAAATATTTTAAGAATATTAGGGATAAAGAAGATTAGCATTAGGATGAATCAAAGAATTGCATAGGAAGAGGAAAAAAAAGTAAGAAAAATCAAGAAAGAATGTAAAAATATTATGCGCAGAGAAGTCTTATTTCAATACAGAAAGGTACCAAGCTAGATAGGTCTTTCGGTCTTACGCTATCTTTTTGTTTCTTTTTTTGTCATTTTTTATATGTTTTTCATATCTCCCTTATTCTACTATAGCGCGAATAACTTCATCGATGATTATGAATATCTCGGATACTATCTATGTCGACAAGACTGGATCTAGGTCCTGGGTACAGAAGAACAAAATCAAGATGCCAAGAAAGTCGTAGCCAACAAACGAAATCGTGGTCTTGGGCACCCGAATCATCCCTCAATTCCGCCAAGTTTAGAATTCTACAGTATACACGTCTCCGACCCTTTTCTACTGCATATGGTATTGGGAAACTAATCGAACTTCCTCATACTTTCGACGAATATTCTAACCAATGATATCACGAATTTGAGTAGTGAGAGTAAGATACCTATGGCTTCCGAAGAATACGTTTCTCAGTATCTCGTTCACTTACACCTGGGAGTGCCTAGGGGCAATTCCTCAATTATTTAGTGATAAGCTGCCAATTTGGCCAATTATTTCGTTTCCATAATTATGCGCGAACGCGTTTCTGTTGAATTTTTAATGTAAAGGACGATAGTGCCGTTTAGTGTTGCGTGCTATATATTTTAGTCGTCTATTTTATTTCATATCATTGTATTTTTCTTATCGCTTCTGATTATAACTTATTCGCACTCTGAACCGTTTGTATTATAACTTTACATGTAAAATATTCTGAAGTTTTACGGCATCCATAAATTCACTTTCCTATTAAAGTCAGTCTACAGTGGAACCTTACTTGGCTTACCTAATGCGGAGACATGTAAGCTATGTAAAGAACCAACGAGGTACGAGAAACGGTTAGGACGTTTTCCCTCTTTCTCGCTGCTCTGATAAACGAAAACGCTAAGACGCGCCCCTCCACTCACCCATGTAAGCTGGGCGCAGGTAACCTAGGCGAGGTTCCACTGTATTCAGAAAGCAATTACTATTTCTAGCTTTGTGAACTTATCTTTCCCCATGATTATCATAAAATACCCCTCTTCTCAGTGCTAATTTCCATTTTCTGTGGTTCTACGTCCAGACTCTTCTACTCGTTACTCTGCTTTATTTTTACGTATTTACTTTATATTGGTCCTTTATTTTTTTAACATTGTAAAAATCCAAGACTTTTTCTAAATTATGTGGATTTCCCTTAATCCTTCTAGAATTTCTGATTATTCTTCACGTTTATTGAATTACTCCTCATTTTTCGATATAACTTCGGTGCATTCACTTTAGTTCCTTTGGCTTTTTACTCAATTCTAGCTTTTATTTTCCTCTTCTCTGTGCCTACTACATCCTCTTGGACGTTATGACGCTTCCCCAGGTGATTCGATCTCTGAATCGGGTATTTCTTCTCCTAACATTCCGAATTTCGACGTTCTCTATTTCTTCTCTTTTTTTCTTTATACTTTTTGTCTCCTCAGGTATCTTTTAGGTTGGTTATCGCGCTTCGGTTTAGTTTGTTGAACAGGGGAAGGGGGAGGAGGTAGATCTTCCTTCGAATTAGCTTAATAATCGCGTTTCGGTTTAGACTCAACACGAGAGTCTCTGATAGCTTGTTGGTGTTCCTCTTAAATTCAGTTTAGCTAATTATCTGCAACACCGTTTCTTCTCTTCATGAATCGACAACTTAGAACGAACAACCTGTCGTGTTTTTTTTTTTTTCCTATCAACATTCCTGTTTTCTATGAGATATCACAGCACCCGCTGTATTCCAGCAAGGTTTACTTTATTTGTTTTATTTTATTCCTGAGGCCCAACGATCAGTCTCATCTTGCTTTTACCTTACCACAGCGAGGAAGAGAAAGAAATGTGCATTTTGCGATTTTCCGGTGGCATTTAGTTTCTTTTTACCTTCATCTCTTTTCTTCCATTTTTTCTCCTTTAGATTAGCATTACATCGCAAATTTAGTGCTCAACATGGGGACCGACTGAGATCTCTGTCTCGGAGAGTCAGGATACGTCACAGGTTAAGGATGTTCTGGCCGCGGAGCCAAAAGCACAAGTTTTTTCTTTTTTTATGTAATATCGAATTTACGTCGCAATATACAATATATATATATATAATACTATATATAACTATATATATATAATATATAATAGATAAATATATAAATATTAGTATGGGACATAATTTTTTTCCAACTCAAAGCGAAATGTTAAAATGAGTGGGTTATCCGTGTGTAAGCAAAGTACTGAATGAAGTTTAGGGAATGATTTTACGGGGCTCATGACTGCTCATTCATGAAAAAGATTTATATGTATATTTAAATTGCGGTGCACCAGGTTAAATGTGAAAGAGGGTAGTCGTTGGTTTACACCCGGATGGGCGTTATTTCGTAGGCAGGTTACGTGAAGGGTTGTATACTGGCACGTGGCTTCTAGGGTGGTTGTGGTATTAGCCCTGCGAATAAGAGCGGTTAAAAGCAATAAAAAAGGGAAAGAAAGAATGAAAGGGGATTTATGTCAAAATGCATTCTGGCGCGTGCTGTAGATCGCTGCATTCTTCACTGACATTCATATTTCATTATTAAGTCAGCCACGCCCCTGTTATTATAAAAAATTCGTAAATTCCCCAAAAATATTTCCAAATCTTTTACCTACTTTAATATTCTAGTCGATGGAAAAATGTTTACGTATGAAAAGCATGCATAATAATCAATTACTTTTTTTTCATTTTATAAATAACTGTGTCTATACACATTTACGTACTTTCATGAAAAACTGGAAGAAATACTTGAAAATGTAGAAATAAATATATCTTACGTGAGATGCGACAGTATGTTTCAATGCAATTTTTTTGTGAACTTGGAATCACAAAAAAGCGAATCACTCAACATCTTCCAGTGTTCTTTTCTCCTCTGTACTTGTAACGTGATTTTTCTCACAAGTTTCAATTAAATAGCTTTAGTTTCCACTCCCATTTCACCAATACCGAATATATAAAATCATGTCTAATTAATATATAAATGATAGAACTGTAAATAAAAGCGAAAGATGTTTACAAACAAAAAAAAATCACTTAGATTACGAAAACTATGAAAAGTTTTATAAAATTATCAATTTGGTAATCGTACGTCTGAATCAGTCGACCAATGATTCCAAATGCAAACACATTTTCAGAAATTATATAATAATATTATAGATTAAATTTTGAAAATGTAAACAGCTTGAAAATTCGGCTAATGCAGTTGGGAGTATTTACCTAATTTCAATAGAAAAAAATATATATGTCAGAGTCAATAAAATTACAGTATTGTAAATTTTATTTATAACCATTTGTACGAAATTTTATCAATTTTAATTTTTTAAGTATTCTATTGTATAGCCGATCCTGAAGTAAAATGTCAAATCCACGTTTTATAATACTTCAAAACTTGTTAGAAGATTGTCTACCTAAAACCTACAATATTTTATTTAGGCAAGGTATTTTTTCGACCAATATTATTAATATTGACCAGCATGGCAATGTGATTTTTTTTTGGAAATAGAAGTATATTATGGGAAATAATAAATAAAATAGAGGACAAGATTTCTCCGTGGAGTCACGTTTCGCTTTATTTCTGGTTACTTACCAGAAATTGCTGCCCTACTGAAACAATACAAAGACTATAGTATACAGTTTAGTATCAGCTAGGGACATACAACTACTGATTATCCTTTCACCCTACTTAGAGATAAAGAAAAACAGAATTTGTTCCTGAAGCGAAGAGCCAGATATATCAAGCAGAGTGTATCAACCGTAGCTATACTATACAATTCTTGACCCATCAAGGTCATTATATATTTTTCCTCCGTCTTTGTTTTTGCGAACCAATAAGAAAAATCAGTCTGTCAATTCATAAAACAGCCAAATATACCTTCTTTTAAAAAAAAACGAAACAGCACTTTTAATCGTGATAAGTCAAAAAAGTTCAAAGGGGATAAAGTCTTGAAACTTTAAGGTACAGTAGTGTCTGGGTAAATGTAAGTTTAAACTTTAATTTCAAAAGATTTCCATGCAGATCCTTCCTTAATGCTTCCTACAAACCGAAATAGCGTCGACATATCTATATTAGGTACTGTTTTGTAGAATATGCGACACCTTTTAAAACATACTGAATTTCTAATTAGGTCTTACATTCCAGTTCAAACATATACATATATATCTATATATATTGTGACGCGATTTTTCGACTCACGGTCACAATGCGACTCCAGCTACCGATTCAGATAACGTTTTAACTTTTTGGTTCTCTTCGAGTCGCCACCCTGCTCAGAAGCTACGTTCTCGAATTGATTCGTACAGTTACGCCAATATTCTTGGAAGATTTGTGATTGTTTAGTTGAGGTCGAGGTGCTCGAACCTGCCGTGGAGAGAAAGTCTCCACGCACCGAGTTGCCCGGCAGAGGAGAGGACCCGACGGAGACGACTCCACGAACCGGCAGCGGTGCCGTTGAAATATCGGCGCTCCGCTGGAGAGAGGCAAAGGGATGTAGAGCGGGCGAAGATAAGGTTTTTGATACAGTTGAGGAACCCCTTGACCCGAATAAGGATGTGGTGCCCAGCTGTTGCCCGATGCCCTGGGGAAGCGGCCATGGAGGATCTCCAAGAGTTACGTACCGATTCGCTAAGGAACGCTTTCGATTTAGTTTAAAGGGACGACTCGAAGGAAAGGATAAGAGTTATCGGCTATAAGGATCTCGACCAATCAGAACGATTAGTTCTCGAATTTGGCTATTGTCAAAGCAGTCTGCCTTGGGACACCGATCGAGGTGCCCCGAGCTGGCTCGCGCTCCCGCGCTATCTGTCGATAGTTCTTCTAGCCGTGTTTCCTATACGGTATAAAAAGTTCTCGCCTGTGTAGTTATCGCGTTGTTCTCGCAATATCCAGAAATTCCTATCGATTTTCTGCGTGTGTTTCGGAAGTACAGTGTTATGCTATAGTGCGGTACCCACATGAGTGTTATCCACCCTGGATACAGTTCTCGGAGTTGACAGATTAGCTGTACCAGCTCCGGTGAGGACTCCCAATTTATTAATTGGTGGAGGAATATCGATTTTATAGCCCTAATTTGTTCTGTTATGTTCTCAATCAATTGCTCTCTGTTTCCGGCACTATTTACCTGACGCTGAGTCCGACCCTCTCTACCTCAACCTAGCAGCCTGAGCGGCCTTGCATTTCCGTAACCGTTCGCTCCCGTTCGTGCATCCAGTTGTGTTTGCTGATTTTGCGCGTTATTAAAATCATCAGTATCCCCTAAGCTACCGTCTTTTCTGGTAGGTTCAGTGCTCTCATTTTGGCGGAGTCGAGACTGTTCCACCTCAACTCCTAAGTCATACCGACTCGTCAGTTCCCGGTGGAACAAGAATTGGCTGGCGTCCGCCTGGCATGCGGATGCGTAGAAGACGAAGGGTGGACGGCCGAACGTGACGTAGGATAACTCTTGTATTTTTGTTATCGGTGTCGAGTTAAGATAATACGTTGCAATATATATATCCACAACACCGTTCATTCCAACACCTATACCGTATCGTTCCCTGTCGTACACACATTGTTTAACATAAATCAAGGCCACCCCCTCGATTACACGTGCTTGCACGCATTCTACGCGTGCAAAATGCGTGTATTTCACTGGCTAGGTACGCACCAATATATTCCAGTACAACGAATATATTTTACTCATTTATTTTACGATGTAATCCTATAGCCGCTGTCACACCGTGGGAAGTCGAAACTCGTTTGAAACCTAATAATAAAATTCACACGCTATAGATATAGTGCAAAGCCTTTCAGTGAGCGTAAAATATATGTTTAAAGGGAGCACATGTGCTGTAGGATTTACCGCGATAAAAATGTTCGAAAAAGAGTAATGGGAAAAATTAAGGGTGTAAGGAGCCGTACATAACAAAGGTATAAAAGGGGGTCAGGTGACTGAAGGGCGGGCCGAGGGGGGTGAGGAGTAACTTTTTAAAGAAATCGATCGCCAATTTGCGAGTCAACGAGCCGTGGAAATCCGGATAAAAATCGCCCGTGCAGAACGACACGAATGCCTCGTCCTGACGACGGCGACGCGTCGCGGCGCTCGACTTTCCCTCGTAAATTGTGCAATTTACGTCCCCTTATCTTCACGGCATGCTAATAATATTGCGGCTCTCTGCTCGTTTGTCTCAGTTACTGTGTTGGTGTTTACGTGAACGTCAATGACGTGAATTTGGGTAAGAAAAAACAACCAAAAAATGTTGCACAAGAGACCTTCCATTTGCTCTATTTACTTTCAACGAGCATTTGCAATTTATGAAACACACTGTATGAAACTGATATTTTTTGTCATTTCGTAAGCATAAAAAAAAAGACAACGAAGAAACAGCATTGACGAATAAAATGTAAAGAAATGAACGAACGGCTGTCCTGGGAAATTTTGATGGCCACCCTCTAACCCAGCAAGAACCCTTATATATACTGGCACTGGGATTAAGATCTACATCAATGTGGGGCGCCATCCCTATTTTAGTGCAGAGAATCCGTTGAGGAAAGGGATTTCTCCACGGGCGGGAATCCATTTTGAAACGGTTCGACAGGGTCGAGTCTGATTCACGATCACGAGGCAATAGGGTTAATGACCCAAAGAGGGGTGGATTGCATGCCACCTCCCTGGGGTAGAGACAAATATTCAACACCATCCCCCATCGACTACACCGTAAGTCAATGTTTGCCGCGCTAATGATTTATTTGGTTGGGAACGCTCGCGTATACACATATATGCCCAAGTTATTATTTCCAGTGCTACACGACTTCTGCAAGAAGCTGCACGAAAAAACTGCATCCATCCGTAGTTGCGCGTCTTTGTTCACTGGTACTTTTGTTTTATGGAGACATTCCGTTCTGAATGGGATTATAATTGATTTTTCGAAAATAAATATCTGAAAGGTCATTTAGGTAAACTTTAAAAAAATATTTCGTGCATTGAATAAAAGTAAAGTCAAATTATTGTAGCATAAGGAAGCAATAAATAAATAATTATTTAATTAGTCAATGTTGAAGTTTTCATGGTAAAAAATATGTATGTATAGGTAATATTGATGATATGGTACAAAATACTATAGCTCAAATGGTAGGAATGATTACTGAGGTCTGTGTAGCTTTTATTGCAACGTACTAAAGCACCCTACATGATTCACAATTCACTGTTACTACCCCTGTGGAGTTTGCTCCTTGATTAAATCGTTAAAATGAACGAAAATGAACCCCCTTGGTGAGCGGGCAGACCCATTTTGACCATTTATTCAAATGACGCGAGGGGTTGTTCCTTTTCCGATTGGTAAGAAGCCATCCCCTTCGATACCACAGATAAACATTGACTAATGCTTTGCGTTTATCTGGACTTTCGGCTTATCGAGCCATTTTATTAGCTCTTGCCGCTGACTGGGGGTATGACCTCTGAACTTGCCCTTACGTTTAACGGAGGGTTAGGAGTCTTGGAATCAAAAAGGAATAGGATGGGCAACCTTGTCAAATGATAGCTCTTGTTTGTTCCTTTTCCTTCTCGTTCGACATTTCTGTATCCCCATGAATTGTCGTACGGTGGAAATAAAAAAAAATGTAAAAATTCGTCAGGATACCAGGGGTTCGATGAAGGATACTAGGGTTGCTGAGTCACGCAAATCGACTAGAGCTACCCCTCGTGCCGTTAAGGTGAAACGCCGTAAAAGAAAAAAATGTCAGAAAAATAAAAAGAGAAAAAAGGGACCCATAGTTTTCCGTCTGTCAGAAAGAATCTTTGGATAGAGGGATGACCACACTCACCAATGGAAAGGAAGTCCTGTCAGACATTATAGAGTCATATAAAGTAGTAGATTTGCATAAGATAGATATGTATATGCAAGAACTCTGGAGAAATATATATCTTTCAAAATGTATTTCGAAAAATTTCCGGACATATACGAGTCATCTTCAAATTGATTTCTCTACAATATCCATGAACTTTTAAGATCCTATTTCGCGCAGTCAAACAAATTACAATAATATTCATAAAATATATAATATTTTTTCAAGCCGAATAAAAAAATAAGTCCTTTTTCTATACTTTTTCGTTCTTCTCGGCAGCACAAGAACAGGATTTACAAGTTTTATTTCAGCTCGGAATATGCAACAAATAGGTCTAGATCCGGACCAAAAAAACGAGATCAAACTCATCAGACCTTATTTATCGCCTCACCGAACCTAGATCGGTCTGAAAATAATAAAGTTAGATCCATTAGGATAGAAACAGCGCTTATTTTTTGATTCATGATTTTTTTATCATGAATTTTATCGAATATTTATCCCGCCAAAAACATGTTTCTGTTATCTGCATGATAGTTACACTGTAAAACACACTATTCGGTCTCTCTATGAATCGATTGGCATACAAATGACGCAAGACAAAAGTTCATGCAATTTTGTCACTAAACGAGAATGTAAGGCTGAAAGAATATGAAGAGAGCGGTATAGTTGGTGCTTGGCCGAGAACATCCGGAGTGATTTCGACAGGAGAGTTTATGGCGTGGGTGGTCACACGGGTGGGTATGTTATTTTCGCGGTGGATTTGCCGCCAGCACAACAAATCAAATATGTGGCTGGTAGGGAGATAAAAAAAATACGTATTCCCGTAGTGGCCATGTCATTTGCCTGGACGCTTCAGGTTGTCGGATAAAGGTTGACTGTCGCGCTTTCATATCCGCCAGTGTATACAATTTTTGTTTTGTTAAACATATCATTCGAAATTTCGTATTTCGATCCGCTGTTCACCAGTCGATCACGGATACGAAGATAGGGACATCCCTCTATCCTCCTGATCTCTCAATGCTCGGTTATCGAATGACTACCAGATAATCCGATATTTCGTGATAATTTTTGATAACCGAATAAGCAATGCCAACTATATTATTATTATACTCTACCGCATTATTACTTATTTTAAATGAGGTTATGCTAATATTAGATATACCTAATTAGGTATACATAATTTTAGCTCTAGGTATGCCTAATTTTACCTCAAAGATAAACAGAAAGTGTAAGTGTTGCCGAGTCGAAAAATAAGTCCTGTTTCTATACTTTTTCGTTTTTCTCGACAGTATGCAACAAATAGACCTAGATCCGAGACAAAAGAACGAGATCAGTCTCACCAGGTGTTATGTATCGCACCACCAGACCTAGACCAGTGTGAGAACAAAATTAAAGCCATTACGACAGAAGCAGTTCTAATTTTTTGACTCGGGCGGATTGTCTACTCGAAATGGAACTTTTTTAGATAATTCAAATTCGTAAAAGTAACAAATTTTTTCAAATATTTTCTGCGTTGTATTACGTTAAAATGGCAATTGCAAAGTAAACTATTTCCAATGCTCTATCTTTTAAAAGTGACGAGAGTCAAGAGTCGAGAGTGAAGCAGATTCCTTGGGTGAAATTGCAAACTAATTATTTTTACGCAAAGCTAGCACAAGCTAGCAACGTAATAATATTCATCTAAAGGGGCAAAAGATGAAAAATGTTAAGAAAATCTGTATAGTGTGAATATCAGAGCTGCGAAAGTAATTCCGAGAACGAGAATCAACGCTGGGAATCTCATTAGTGCATATAGAAATATATAGATAAAGGCGTCGTTTTGAAAGGGTACATCACCCGCCAATAGCATTTCCAGCGTCAACGACCAGATGCCAATTATTCTCCTACTAATTAATATCATACCTTCGCTTGCTTCAATATCCTTTAATGACACACGTCGTAACGTGACGTCACAGCAAACTACACGAGGGCATCTAGTATGGGTAACCGAAAGATAAATAAATAAGGAGTTATCAGAAAGGACAGTGTGTTCGGATGCACAGTATTACGTACCCTTACTTGGCAGTCCGTAAGTATCGAGTTTGATTCCCGGTCAGAACTCGTAATTTTTTGGAAAATCCCCCCCCCCCCCCCCCCGTTCTCCTTCCCGCGCTCCCTGGTGACCTCATGTTCACGTCTTAACGTAAAATAAAAATTCGCAAGATACCAGTTCGTAAAGTATTTTCAGTAAAATTATTTCACGGGTGTTGCAAAATATTTCTACGTGTTTTACATTCCAACGTGAATAAAAAAACCAAGCATAAGTTTCCAAGAAACTCGACAGTTTCCCAATAGGAAATATTCTCATGGCTTACTAAACCGTTTAACATGGGAGACGAATATTTATCGTCTCCCGGTACTTGCATTTGGGACATGCTCTCTTAAACACAGGAAGTTTTGACGAGGCGACGAATAGGAGTAACAATTTTACGAACCATCCTTGACGGCAGCTGTGGACAGCTAAGGGTAGTTAGTGAGTATCTAGATGTCAGCGTCAGCTCTCGTTATATATACAGCTGCATATTTTTCACAGTTCAACACCGAATGAATCATTTTCTCCCGATTCACTTGTCGGTTTTCTATGAAAAGATACGTCACACGTGGAAAGATATATGAATTTATAATGAACGCATCATCCATATAAAAAAAATGCGTTATGCGTTACTGAATATTAAAAAATTTGTATTTACGAGGTATTCGCGAATGATACAGCCTTAGAGATGTATGGGATATTCCGCGAAAAATTCGCGAATTGAAATACGAAAGGGAAGAAGAATATTGAAGGGAAAGGATTATCGAAGGGATATCACTTGATATGGCCATATTGAACAATTTTTCGTCTTCTCTTGCTTAAAACGCCCTCATTGAAATTGGTTTAACCTAACTTAATATTCTACGTTCTGAAAACAAACATAAAAGGCTGAAAGTTTTTTTTTTAATAATGAAATGAAATAATTTATAGAAATCTTTTCGGTATGGTAACTTATTTCATTAAATTTATTAATATATATTACTGCGTTTTTCTGTAATAATTAATGTTCCTCATTAAGGGCAGAATAGGCAAATTTAAGAATAATTTTGTTACGCTAATCGGCACGTAGCCACAAAACCTTTTAGACTTTAACGAGCGTTATCGAATATCCGGCTTGTGGTCATTCAATTAACTTAATTCGACCTAATGATCCCTCGATCTACCCCATTACAGTGTATCCTAGAGAGCTCGTAACTTCGTTGAATTTAATCGAAACGAAAAACAAAAACTACGGTCATCATTTATACATATAATAAAATCAATCACAGAATTTGGAAGAGAATTCATAAATATGGAAAAACCAAAAAGCAATTACTTTTCTATAAATAATTAACAGTCAAAAAGTAAAAGGAAAGCATACAATGATAAGATCCGCATAATTATCCACGTAACCACTAAACCTAATTTAAAAGTACCGACATAATTATTGGCATAATTTTATTAATATGATTTTTTTTAAATTGTCCGTGTTAAGGAAAACATGCCAATTAAATTTTCTGGATGGGATTATAACAAATTTTTGAAATCTAAATGTTAAACCACATTTAGCACTAATAACTTTTTAATATTTACGCAAATTTAAGCACATGATTCTTATCTTAAATGGTTCCTCATGCAATAACATAATTTCAAAAAATTTCAAACAATATTAAGTCTACATATTTGTATATGCACATTTAAGTCTCGAATGATAAGTAATAAACAACTTTAATACTCAAATCGATAAAGAATAAGTATTTTGATGTAAATAAATTGGTAGTAAGGTTAATAAGGGACGTCACAGCGTCGGTGCTAACACCCTTGGTCTCGCACAAACTCAGAAATAAATTTGAAATTCGCTCCGACAGCCGGAACGGATACCGGGAAAACGGTCCGTTGCATATGTTACATAACTAATTAATGTGCGGCCGAAGGGACGAAGGCAGACGCTGAAAGGGGGTGAGTTTATCTACGGAGATAAACTGAACTGGTTGGTGTAAACCCTTGACACTGGGGGTTGCATAACTTTTCCGCTGACGCTGTTGTTTCGTGATACTTGAAGGTTTCTACATAGTGATAAGCTTTATCAAAAATTTCAAGGCCCTTTCACACTTTTTTATCCAAATCTCGAGTACCTACCCTTACCTTGTTTTTTTGAGGATGTTAAATAATAAATAACGTCTGCATAAACAAGTACTGTTTGTTATCGGTAAACCCTTTTTAAAAATAATGGTTTGAAGAAATATTTCGAGAAATTTAAAACGTAACATTTTTATATTTATTTTCATCTTTGATCCGGAAAACATCCCGTGTCGTCCTACTGTACAAGAACTATTTACAATTCTTATATGTTTTATACAAAATTCTGTGATTACTATTTACAAAAAATGGAATCTTTAATATATTTCATACTAATTAATCAGTCGTGTCCTTTGTGCGAGTCCACATGCCTCGATGGGAATCTGTAAAAAAAAAGAATAAAAAGGAAAGGATTAAGAAAAGCATAAAATTATTTAAAAAAATTCGTATAAACATCAGTAATAATACATATAGAAAAAATAAATGTTCGAAGGAATTACGTAATCGGACTGAATGAAAGTATGATAAAGGAATTTTTACCGGCGGGACTGAATATGCTGCGGAACGTATGCACTCTTTTCAGCTAAACGAGAAGCAATTCCAAAGAGAAATGAGCCTGGACTGCAAGTCTGGGGTAAAATTGACCAGGGTGTAAAAGCACTGACCAGGATATAGCGACTGGTGGAGGGCACGCGTGGGCCGTGTATGTAGGTATAGCGAGAGAAAGAGAGGGTCGATTATGGCGAGAGGGTAAACGCAAGAGTAGCGCTGTAGCCAAGCCGGTACACGTAGAATATGTAGCGGTAGGGATGTCGGGAGACCATTTTGGCGAGAGTGACATTCAGAGGTCTTCTGTATTCATGGAAGAGAAGCCAGTGCAGAATGACACGGCTGCCATTATCCGTTTCATACCGAGAGGCTGGACTCACCCGTCCTCATATCCTACCTAACCCCCGTAGTAAACGGAATATGACCTCACTAGAGTAGAAACAACAAACCACGTTGGATTCGCTTCTCGAATATCTGATAGGGTTCCGTGGATATTTTTAGGGGAAATCTGATTTTCCTTGCTTTTTATAAGCAGCATAAAACATATATCTTTCTGTTTCGATCATTCCGATCTTATATGGTTGACCGATGGTACAAAGAATTGCTGGAACGAGTTATGAGATTTTTATGAGACTCGTAGGATGGTGTATGGTGGGTAGGATTGATCTTGGTAATAGTGGTAGATTTTTATGATAGATTAAGTCATAGTTTTTATGGCAAGAAAAGAATTTCGCTACCGAAATTGCAATTTTTTTTTTTTTTCCCTTTTAATCTTTATGGTGAGAGTTCCTTCATAAAGCCTTTCTAGCCTTACAATGAACCTACCAAATCTGGACGTTAGCCAAGTCGAGTCACTCAATATTGGAGGAGCGAAAGGTGTTCGACAAGTAATCATCGCTCGGTATAAAATAATGTAAATTTTCATTGTTCCGATTGGAACTAGAAATATTTAATTTTTCATAAATATCATCGAGAAAGTCATTATATACAGTGCGAGTATAATTTTGGAAAATTCATTCGCTACACTTTGGCACTTTTATTTTTCATTCAGTGGAAATCCGAAATATCCTAAGACCATTTGTATAAGGTAATTTTTTCTGTCGATTGTTTTCTCTAATATATCTCTTTTCGAAAAATATTCTTGATACGAGGAATCAATCAAGCGAACGACACATTACAGTGCTTAAAATGACAGTCCTTCGTTCCTCATCCCTCTTCCTTCGGAAGGAGAACAATGGCTAGAATCAACGTTTTATATTCCCGTTGACAAAGACAAATAAAAACGTCCTCGGAAGGACTCTCGGCAACGTTATGTCGTTCCAGCCCGATTTCATTTGTTCGTCCTTGATCGAGCACTTCCTGCGCGACAGACCGTGTCAATAAGATCTCCCGAGATTTAAACGGACGAGAAAAAAAATATTGTTGGGGAATGAAAAAAAAAAAGCGAAATAAAAGAAAGCACGCCCACTCGAAATGTCCCCAACCATTAATTTCAATTCTGTACTCCTGAAAGAGGTCCTTTGGCGAGGTTGTACGCGATTCATTTAAAACCCAAGTACAGCAATATCCGGTAGTCAAATATACCATTTATCCTATTGCTGAATTTCTTTCATTCCAACATGAGTAAGCACATATCGAATATCTGACAAAGACGATTCAGATTTATAAAAAATCGCTGCAAAAAATAATGGACGTTCTTTAACAATGAAACGCGTCGACATTCTTTTTCAGGAGTAATGCTGTGATATTAAGCCTGCTTCGGTATAAAGAAAAAGAAGAAAAAGAGAAATCAGGTCTAACCGCAACAAATAAATGGACAAATCTCATTGTCATTCGTTTTCTGACGGAAATATCGGGCAACGTCGTTTTATTTGACAGTGGGTGCCGCAAAATACGATATTGCAAAAGTACAGGGCGCATCTGTCCTAGATCCATTGGTGCATTGTTGTCCCATTGAAATTGAGAGCGATTAACGAACCTTTTCGAACTATCAAAATTTACCAGAATATGCATGTAGGGTGTATGTTGACGACCGTAGCATAAAGAAAAAAATGGCCTGGTGCCATCAATTCTCATTGGCTGCCCTCACGGCAGTATTCACTGACTTAAACAGTTTTCGTAACCTCCACTTAGCCGGCTGGCACCCGGTGACGCTTAAATTGCCTATTCAATTCAATTCGTTTCTCCTGCTCGGTACTCATAATTCATTCGTCAGGAATTCGTCCCGCGTTTGCTACTCGAATGCCCGAATTTCGATCGGGTAACACGTGATTATCCAATTGGCACCCCAGGAAACTTTATGACAAGACTGGGAGCTTTATTACACGTTCGTCAACAATCTTACTATTAATTCATGATGGTTGAAGGAATAGCTCATTCGCCTGCTGTAAGGTTACTGGGACATTTCATGATTTACATAGAACTCTAAACCAGTATGGCGATTAGTATAGGATTGAGAAAAATACTACCACGAGAAATTGGTGTACAATTAATATTAAAGGGGCGTGAATCTTTATTGTGAAAGTTACACTGAATATTATTAGACTCATTCTTGTCATAATATTGCTGGGATACAATGTCAATTGTACTTTGCTACCATTATGTGACCGTAACAATTTCCATTTGAATACCTGTCGTTATATATTTGAAACTGCAAGGTGTGTGAATAATCCAAATTTCGTTAAATGCCCTTATTTCACTGAAAAAGCGACGTCTATCAAGCTGGAAGCGCCACATGAGCAAAATGACTTAAAACCTAGGTCATAATTAAGGGCTAATTTAAGGCTAATTTAATGCTCTATTCCCGAATTTAATGCTCCTTTTTTTTTTAAAAAAACTTGTGGCGCTGCTAGCTTGATATCAAAATGGCACCGCCACAAATTAGTATTGACCACACCACTAAAAGAAAAAAAAATAAATAATACTAAAATTAAAGGCTAATTTAAGGCTCTCGAATAAGATAAGAATCGATGAAATCGCCCACTCCAATCCCGAGATATTAAAGGGTAATTATGTGTTCTCCTGTAGAGGAGGTGGTAGAGCATAATGAGACTTGCAAAATGACTTAAAACCTAGGTCATAATTAAGGGCTAATTTAATGCTAATTTAATGCTCTATTCCCGAATTTAATGCTCCTTTTTTTTTTTAAAAAACTTGTGGCGCTGCTAGCTTGATATCAAAATGGCACCGCCACAAATTAGTATTGACCACACCACTAAAAGAAAAAAAAATAAATAATACTAAAATTAAAGGCTAATTTAAGGCTCTCGAATAAGATAAGAATCGATGAAATCGCCCACTCCAATCCCGAGATATTAAAGGGTAATTATGTGTTCTCCTGTAGAGGAGGTGGTAGAGCATAATGAGACTTGCAAAATGACTTAAAACCTAGGTCATAATTAAGGGCTAATTTAATGCTAATTTAATGCTCTATTCCCGAATTTAATGCTCCTTTTTTTTTTTAAAAAACTTGTGGCGCTGCTAGCTTGATATCAAAATGGCACCGCCACAAATTAGTATTGACCACACCACTAAAAGAAAAAAAAATAAATAATACTAAAATTAAAGGCTAATTTAAGGCTCTCGAATAAGATAAGAATCGATGAAATCGCCCACTCCAATCCCGAGATATTAAAGGGTAATTATGTGTTCTCCTGTAGAGGAGGTGGTAGAGCATAATGAGACTTGCAAAATGACTTAAAACCTAGGTCATAATTAAGGGCTAATTTAATGCTAATTTAATGCTCTATTCCCGAATTTAATGCTCCTTTTTTTTTTTTAAAAACTTGTGGCGCTGCTAGCTTGATATCAAAATGGCACCGCCACAAATTAGTATTGACCACACCACTAAAAGAAAAAAAAATAAATAATACTAAAATTAAAGGCTAATTTAAGGCTCTCGAATAAGATAAGAATCGATGAAATCGCCCACTCCAATCCCGAGATATTAAAGGGTAATTATGTATTTTCCTGTAGAGGAGGTGGTAGAGCAAAATATGTCAAATAAGTTGGGTCCACCACATTCGATTTTTTCAACCGGAACTATTGCATAATTTAGGGCTTATTTAGGGCTAATTTTGGACTCCATATTTGATTTTAGGGCTCACCCCCGTAGGGGGTGGATGCGTGGTGGACCCAGCTTGGGCTCAAGCTGGGTCCACCACACTCGTTCTCACTCATCTGTAATGATAACCTCAACTTATTATACATCATATTTTTTGACTATTTAAGGGCTGTCGAATGCGCCTAGTCGCAATTAAATCGAACCACCCCTTCTGAAAAAACCACTCCCTTATATACTTTTCTTATGTTATTTCAAGTTTAATTGCTTTGGAAATTGTTCTTTATGCATTATAAAAATATATCATGCTATAAATTTCAATTTTCAAATCTTTGCGATTTTTGGGCTGCACCCCTAGGTCCAAAAAAACAACCCCCAACACAAGTGAATTGTCTGGACGTGTGCCGCCATGTTCTTTATTATTCTGAATGACTTTAATACATATAATCATATAAGAATAAATATTTAATCACACACATAAAGAATATATAATGAATGTAACGAATATATAAACTATATTGAATATGATATATAACGAATATATAAAGAATAATATAATCTATTTAAGTGTAGACAGTCAATTAAGATGTTCGGAGATATATTGCTAAATCTAGATTTACTTTGTGATTTTCGAGCAACATTTCTGATTTGGACTTCAAATCATCATATAGCATCCATATGCCCGTACGCCTAATGCACGCGATGAGTGGTATTGGGTACTATGAACCACTAGGCCCATAAGACCCAAATAAACTCAACACGGTTGCAAACTGTGGGCTAATACAGTAACAAGGTCGATCCGGTCATTCATGAATAGAGAAATACTTCCCTATGCTTATACTTGTGTTGGGGGTTGTTTTTTTGGACCTAGGGGTGCAGCCCAAAAATCGCAGATTTGAAAATTGAAATTTATAGCATGATATATTTTTATAATGCATAAAGAACAATTTCCAAAGCAATTAAACTTGAAATAACATAAGAAAAGTATATAAGGGAGTGGTTTTTTCAGAAGGGGTGGTTCGATTTAATTGCGACTAGGCGCATTCGACAGCCCTTAAATAGTCAAAAAATATTATGTATAATAAGTTGAGGTTATCATTACAGATGAGTGAGAACGAGATTGCACCACGCATCCACCCCCTACGGGGGTGAGCCCTAAAATCAAATATGGAGTCCAAAATTAGCCCTAAATAAGCCCTAAATTATGCAATAGTTCCGGTTGAAAAAATCGAATGTGGTGGACCCAACTTATTTGACATATTTTGCTCTACCACCTCCTCTACAGGAAAATACATAATTACCCTTTAATATCTCGGGATTGGAGTGGGCGATTTCATCGATTCTTATCTTATTCGAGAGCCTTAAATTAGCCTTTAATTTTAGTATTATTTATTTTTTTTTCTTTTAGTGGTGTGGTCAATACTAATTTGTGGCGGTGCCATTTTGATATCAAGCTAGCAGCGCCACAAGTTTTTAAAAAAAAAAAAGGAGCATTAAATTCGGGAATAGAGCATTAAATTAGCATTAAATTAGCCCTTAATTATGACCTAGGTTTTAAGTCATTTTGCAAGTCTCATTATGCTCTACCACCTCCTCTACAGGAGAACACATAATTACCCTTTAATATCTCGGGATTGGAGTGGGCGATTTCATCGATTCTTATCTTATTCGAGAGCCTTAAATTAGCCTTTAATTTTAGTATTATTTATTTTTTTTTCTTTTAGTGGTGTGGTCAATACTAATTTGTGGCGGTGCCATTTTGATATCAAGCTAGCAGCGCCACAAGTTTTTTAAAAAAAAAAAGGAGCATTAAATTCGGGAATAGAGCATTAAATTAGCATTAAATTAGCCCTTAATTATGACCTAGGTTTTAAGTCATTTTGCAAGTCTCATTATGCTCTACCACCTCCTCTACAGGAGAACACATAATTACCCTTTAATATCTCGGGATTGGAGTGGGCGATTTCATCGATTCTTATCTTATTCGAGAGCCTTAAATTAGCCTTTAATTTTAGTATTATTTATTTTTTTTTCTTTTAGTGGTGTGGTCAATACTAATTTGTGGCGGTGCCATTTTGATATCAAGCTAGCAGCGCCACAAGTTTTTTAAAAAAAAAAAGGAGCATTAAATTCGGGAATAGAGCATTAAATTAGCATTAAATTAGCCCTTAATTATGACCTAGGTTTTAAGTCATTTTGCAAGTCTCATTATGCTCTACCACCTCCTCTACAGGAGAACACATAATTACCCTTTAATATCTCGGGATTGGAGTGGGCGATTTCATCGATTCTTATCTTATTCGAGAGCCTTAAATTAGCCTTTAATTTTAGTATTATTTATTTTTTTTTCTTTTAGTGGTGTGGTCAATACTAATTTGTGGCGGTGCCATTTTGATATCAAGCTAGCAGCGCCACAAGTTTTTAAAAAAAAAAAAGGAGCATTAAATTCGGGAATAGAGCATTAAATTAGCATTAAATTAGCCCTTAATTATGACCTAGGTTTTAAGTCATTTTGCAAGTCTCATTATGCTCTACCACCTCCTCTACAGGAGAACACATAATTACCCTTTAATATCTCGGGATTGGAGTGGGCGATTTCATCGATTCTTATCTTATTCGAGAGCCTTAAATTAGCCTTTAATTTTAGTATTATTTATTTTTTTTTCTTTTAGTGGTGTGGTCAATACTAATTTGTGGCGGTGCCATTTTGATATCAAGCTAGCAGCGCCACAAGTTTTTTTAAAAAAAAAAGGAGCATTAAATTCGGGAATAGAGCATTAAATTAGCCTTAAATTAGCCCTTAATTATGACCTAGGTTTTAAGTCATTTTGCTCATGTGGCGCTTCCAGCTTGATAGACGTGAAAAAGCGCATATTCGTTATAAATGACTTTTACTCGTAACCTAGGGTAAGAAAAATTTGTTTAACGCTGTTTCGAAATTTTTGTCTCCAGTCTGCATTATCGTTGTTTTTTAAGTTTTTCTTTAAAATTTTTTTTAGTTATTAGTAATAACTTTATTAGTATTACTATTAAGTTATAACTTATTAGGAAAAGTCAAATCCTCGGAACTTGAAAACAAAATTGAAAAATAGGTATTATACAATTTATTAACTTATAAACGTAAAATTTTTTGAAACTTTAGCATTCTCGAGTTATATTAAAATAAATATTAAAATAAAAAAAATTTATATTAAAATATTCTTCTTAAAAAGTTTGTGGGGGAAGAAATTAAAAAATTTAGTAATACTTTACTCTACGTTAAATTATCATTTTTATTGTTACTTCGTACAAATCGTTAACAGTAAAGTAACAAACGTATGTGGCATGTAGAGAATAAATTTTGGAGCTTCCGAAACAATGAATAACAAAATGAATGCAATTAATATTTTGCAATGTTCAATTTCCTACTGATATGATGCATGGTTGTGATAAGCTCAATGAATCAAATGATTTAAGCAAATATTTTAATACGAAAACGGAAAATTCGAATTACGAGTTGAATTAATTTTTTTTAGGCTGCCCCGAGCACAAATTAAATAATTTTAGTAATGCAATTTCACTGAGAGATTATTAAAACTGAAGCTATTATAAATAATGAAAATGCAGCATTAACGCCAAAAGAACTTTGATATACTATTAAATAAAGGGGAGATAAAATTTAATGCATTTGTATTGAATTAAAATTAAGTCGAGTTTCTATATGATTTACCATTAGGAATACAAAGCATAATTCCATTTATTGTGATAAGCTGATAAGTAAGATATCAGTCGATGAAGTATCACAAGGTTGGACGCATTAATTCAGACTCAAAATTTCCTACAGTTCATATCTGCTTTAACAAAGAAAAAATACCTCAAGCAAAACCTGACCTGATTTCAATAAAATTCCGATAGAAATTTTTTCGAAACTTCGTCAGACTTACGTCTTAACGAGCTTAACTTCGCAGCAGAATTTGCACGAGTAACAATGGTACAAGCGATAATATTTATTATTGCCCGAATTAATTAAAATACGAATTTGATATTTACACGGCAACGCTTATCCGTCGGCATTCCTAATGATGTCGCAGAAACGCCCTAAGGTAGTCACTTCGTTGGACACCCGACCTTGCCCTAGGGTATCAAGTGTCACGACGCTCCAATCCGCAGGACAGGCGACAAAGATGTAATCCAGACAATTACCAATACGCACTCGAGTTCCGTTGAAGAATTTACTGAGTATCTGAGGAATTATTTCCCTCTGTGTTGTATATAGGCGACATGTATCATTTCGTTCGTTTTCAGTTGATTTAAAAATTAAATTGGTAACTTCATAGGATCATCTGAGTTTGATTTGCTCTTTGACAATTCTTAGTTTTTTTTTATATAGCATTATAGTATACATTAGGGTGGTTCAAAAATGCATTGCAAAAATGTTTGTGATGATAGAAAACAACGATCCCCCCAAATCGTTTCCAAATCGAAAAAAAGTGAACACGTATTTTTTTTTTTTTCGAAATTTTGATTTTTAATGGTGCCTGTCGAGACCTCAAATTTACATAGGAAAATGCATGGGAAAAAGACATTTTTTGGTATTTTTCGAATAATTGTTCGGGGTTTGGGAAAACGTAAGATTAAAGTTATAGGACTTGTAGAGGACTTTTCAAGGAAGAATTTGACCTATTGTACATATAGATTTGACGCCCCCAACCCACCCCAACAGTGCCCTGAAAACTACCCTTAAATGAAAAAATATACATTCTTCAGAAAATTGACCCTTCTAATCATTTCATGCTCTTTTTTCTCCTAGAAATCATTATTATAAGTCTAGTGGAATGTTTATAAACATTTGTCAGCTAATTTCCATTTGTTTAAATAAATTCTATTTGCTTAAATAATTCGTTTTTCTCGAAAATCCGTCTGAATTCTGTTTTCTGAGTTCGAAATGGCAGTTTATTATCTTAGAGTGACATTATTCACTAACAAATTTCCTATTGTTTAAACAATCAATTATTATTCATTTTCAACTTTTTTTAAACTATGGTAGAAAAGTCAGCTTTTTTGTGAAATTAACTTAATAAATTTTATGTTCGAGATATCTTACCTATATATCTAATAAACCCACATTTGTTTAAACAAATTCTATTTGTTTAAATAATTTTTGTTGCAATTCACCTAAAATTCATTTTTTTTAGATCGGTCTCCCCAATTCTTTCATAAATCTGTAATAATTACTTATTTCGATCGAATAAAATATGTCAAATAATACATGAAAATGCTAATAAAATTTTGATCACATTTATCAATATTAAGTCCAAAAGAACACAAATAATTATGTCTCATTAAAACAATTATGATCCAACTTTCCCGAATAACAAATCAATGTTCTATTAAATATGACTTAGATATCGTACTCACACATAACCCATTCACTCACACATAACCCAGATCCTTAACACGCATATTAAATCTATTCAGAGATGACAAACAATAGAAAAATACAGTAAAATAAAATGTATCGCTTATCTGGTAATAGAGAAATTCGATGTTCTTCGTTGAAATTTGTTCCTTTGAACGGCGGATTTCGAGCAAGCCGATTGTCTATCCTCTTCTGGTCAATCCGTTTCAAAGTTGTATCATTTTGAATATATAGCTTATTTTGATTTATTGGCCCTTTCCTTCTCTTTTACTGTATACCCTCCATTGATGGACTATAGTGAGAGACACAAATGCAAAATGACTAATTCTGTCGAAGATATTTTAAAATAGTTACCTTGGCTATGTGTGGCCTGCTGCCTGGCGACGTCCTATCTGTTCGGTGGTCAGAGAACGAAAGGGACGGTACCAGGCAACCAAAGGCCGATTTCTGGTTATAGCCAATCATTCACTATCTACTTCGTCACTTATCCAATGGATGTCACTAGGGTATACATTTAGGCTCATTACAACTATAGTGTACTTGTACGTTACAAATCGTTAATGAACAAATTACATTATGACTCTGTTACCAAAAAACAGAATTACTTCTCAGTATAATTTGATGAAATATTGAAAACAAATAATATTTTATTATTTAAATAATGGAAATCATCCTAAAATATAAATGATGTTACTTGAGAATAACAGTTGCTCAGACCGATCCAAAAAAATGAATTTTAGGTGAATTGAAAAAAAATTGTTTAAACAAATGTGGGTTTATTAGATATATAGGTAAGATATCTCGAACATAAAATTTACCATAGTTAAAAAAAAGTTGAAAATGAATAATAATTGATTGTTTAAACAATAGGAAATTTTTTAGTGAATAATGTCACTCTAAGATAATAAACTGCCATTTCGAACTCAGAAAACAGAATTCAGACGGATTTTCGAGAAAAACGAATTATTTAAGCAAATAGAATTTATTTAAACAAATGGAAATTAGCTGACAAATGTTTATAAACATTCCACTAGACTTATAATAATGATTTCTAGGAGAAAAAAGAGCATGAAATGATTAGAAGGGTCAATTTTCTGAAGAATGTATATTTTTTCATTTAAGGGTAGTTTTCAGGGCACTGTTGGGGTGGGTTGGGGGCGTCAAATCTATATGTACAATAGGTCAAATTCTTCCTTGAAAAGTCCTCTACAAGTCCTATAACTTTAATCTTACGTTTTCCCAAACCCCGAACAATTATTCGAAAAATACCAAAAAATGTCTTTTTCCCATGCATTTTCCTATGTAAATTTGAGGTCTCGACAGGCACCATTAAAAATCAAAATTTCGAAAAAAAAAAAATACGTGTTCACTTTTTTTCGATTTGGAAACGATTTGGGGGGATCGTTGCTTTCTAAATAAAAATGGCCATTTTGAACCACCCTAGTATACATATACCTATGTGATACGAATAGCTTTTAGTATCACGTAGAATATGGCGATTGAAGTGATGCTAATTGTAAGTTGGGATTAACGAATGCTGCGAAAAGTTACTGGACCTAATTTAAAAGATTTAAAAATGTATAATGACAGCATATAATCTGTCAGAATTATTCTTAAATGTATTCAGTTCCCTGACAACTAGCTCACGTATCACTTTTATTAATGAGAATTTTCCAGACTTCGGTTAGTTCTGCTAACGAAGACAATCAATATCTTGAATCACTTAGAAATTGCATATTAAAAAACGCTAATTCAATTAGACAATGACATTTAAAAAAAAATACTTTCCAAGCAGAATCTCGTCCTTTCCTGAATCGATCCGTAACTTGAAAAGCTTAACAAATTAATCGGCAATGATTACTTTTGATAGAGGACGAAGCTCGTAAGCGATAATGGCACTTGACAAAAGCGGACTCAGTAATTGGACCATTCTCAAACAACAAGTGGCCGTGGTTGAAAGTCCTCGTGCCAATTTCTCGTAAAGATTTCGTTTCATTTCGCATACCTTTAGACTGGAACGAGAGTACGAATAATGGTTTGTACGAGTCTTCGTTTGTCCTTTTGTACGACAGTAACGACTTCAATTCGCTTAAAAGTCGATTAATTTACAAGTTGCATCCGAGAAATTCAAACGAAATTTCAATCCCCTACAATTTACACGTACACAAGACAAGTACCATATATAAGTAGTAAGATTTTATCGAGAAAATACCTGAGGCATATTTTCAGTAGTCCACTGGATACATACTGTACAGTATGAAATTGCAATATTTACACATGTATCGATATAATATTAAATATATATATGATATATATATATATATAAATAGATATATGGGCAAATGGAAACTACGTTTTATTCCGTCAAGCAAGCAGAGGTTCTCCCTGCTTTTAATAGGTAACTTCCGCGTACAAAGTACAGAAGATGGAGGTTCTCATCCAGAAAGAAGAGTCAAAGATGAACGTCCGCTGTTTTTAGAACCGACAGGGGTTTTCATTCACAACGAGTGAAAATAAAAATTACGTATAACACACAGTAAGATTACCAGGGCTATCATTATCCTTATTCTCGTGCATGGCAACCCATGCCAAAAATCCAAATGCAAGATAAAAGATTTGGACTTATATAGAAAGTTCAATAAAAATACACGAGTGCCAGGAACGGAAGAAAAAAAAAAAGTACAATTCCATAGGGACGATGCATACAGTCATGCATATCATTTATGCATATCCAGTAGCGTGCACACGTGTGCATACGAGCCACTGCTGGTTGCAGATTTGAAGCCATAGAACCGTAGGTACCTGACTGGACCTTTGTTCATCTATTTTTCCCCTCTCTTCTTTCTTTCTTCCCCTCCCCACCCCTCTCACTCCTATCCCCAACTCGTCATTCTACATTCTCCCAATTTTCATCCCTTTTCCAGTTTGCAGTTCGCTTCCACCGGAACGTAGGCCAGGTACATATACGCACGCGTTCCCTCGTGTGCGACTAGCATTCGGTGCAAAAAAGGGGCAGACAAAAATCGAGGCAGCCATTTGCCGAGTGGACGCAAATGGACATATAGTGGAGAAGTACGAGAAATGGAGAAAATAGGCAGAACGAAAAATGGGGTAAACAGGGTAAAATAGAAGAGGAAGTTGGAATGGTGCTGAAAGGGATGTAGAGGGAAGGGGGTTGCTACCACCGGACCTAATCGTTATTTCAACTGTTTCTAGTACGCAAGGACCTACCCCTGACTATTTAACCTTTCAAATATTTCTTTTCGTGATATCGGCCTTTACGTTTCCTAAAAAAATCCAATTTCGACTGCCCTCCCAGACTAGAGGGAACAGCTCGCTAGATTCTTTTGTGCTTTTGATAAAAATATCCAATTTTAGTTAATTTTTTTTTTTTTCATATTCGACTCTGTTCAATTTTTTAAAATCAACTTTCTGTTTTTTTATTTTAGAATGCGCAGTGTTACCAACATACTACGCGACTGTAATGTAATGACAAACACGAGACCCTTTGTTATGTCACCCGGTAAATTTACCGTACACAAAATTACTCAGATTATATAATCCTCCCTCGCACTTTTTTTTTTATAAAGATCTACAATGTCACGCTTGATATCTGTGAAATGTTCATCAGGACGGTCGCGATTTTTCGCATAAAACTGAACGAATTTAGTAAATATGAAGATAACATCTACAATATGTAGATGCAGGCATACGCAATCTTTGTAATACACGCACATATCGATAACCATGAGGTAGCGTTATGACTTGCCATAAAAGTTTGGCACGATGATACGTTACGCCATGCTATCGAATTAATCGGATTGTACGTGATACGTAATACGTTATGCGTACGGATCCGTGCGCCTGCGTAAGCACATAGATTCACACAAAAATTGTAATAGACGTTTGCTATGTCGAGTTTTAATTATTTCCTACAGTAGGATACTACATAGGGATTAATGTAAGCACGTGCAAAATAATTTGCATTTGTTGCTACATGTTTAAAAATCCTCGCTCGCGCCATTTTAGGGCACATGTTTTTCAAACGATTGTATAGTGACGTATATATGCATTTTATAACCATGATCAGCAGTCTCGGCAGTTTCTCGAGTAACGAAATACGAGTGGCAACCACCTGCTGTCTGCTCAGCCTGTGAAAATATTGGAAACCGGCCCAGAACTCTCGGCACGGGAAATACGATATTTTTCACACGACCCCGTAATTGCCGAGCGACCGTCGACCAGCAGCTCTCCGTTGTCAAGAACACTCTTCGTTGTGGAAGTTAGCGAATAAAATGGACGAAAAAAAATAGTAATTGTAAAAATAAAGGAGAAACGTAAAATCAATGGACGTTCGAACGCGAAATAAAATAAAATAGTCTTATGACGCCATGGGATGATTATTTATGATTATAAAATTATTATAATTGTAATGCAATAATTTTGTAATTTCGACAATTCGCCAATGGACATTGATAAGACTTTTGTGAACTACTTTTGGAGGTGTATACTTTAAATTAATAGCAGGTTTATATTTATCCAATAAAGTTCTAGCGACCGTATATTGTCAAATTGATTTTGTTTTCAAAATTCTAATTTACCAAATTTCCAAAAATTGTTATTGCGAGAGTACAGAAATATGGCACAGTTAATCTGGTAGTTGTTTGAGCATACAGGGGTGGGGACGGGACTGGAATAAAGTAGACCGCTCGAGAGACACGTTATAATAATAAAAGTAATAATAAGCGTAGGATTTGGGTAAAAGGGAGGGGATGAAAGTGACGTTGACAGGGGTAGCTAAGGTTATTGTGTTGCCACGCCGTTTAAACCAACAATAGAGGGCAATACCGGCCGCTCGAAGTTTCGGTTTGCCGTTCCGCATCCCCCTGCTCACAATTAGAAGGGACGCTGGTATTGGCGTGTCGTAATGTTTGGCAGTGGTTGTAGCCGTAATAGCAACGGTAGTGGATGCCCAGCCTGCAGGAAGATTGCCTTGACATGCAGATTACCCCCTGAGTTTATGGCCTCCAATATCAAGATATCCCTTGCAGTGGAATATATTGACTTCATCCCTTAACACCTAGATCCTGGACCGTAAACAGAATAAAATGTCGAAAATCTCAACGTAAAAAAAAATCATACCGAACTGCCTACGTTCGATGACTATCCAAGGGGTTGTTTTTATTCTAATAGAATTTTACGAGGTCATGAAAACGAAGAATATAAAAATCTGCAAGACCTTCGTGAAATACATCCCTAAGCAAATACTATTTGAAAGGGCCTGCAGCTTGAAATAAGACAGGCTCTAGCAATAGCACGCAATTCGAATTAGCATGTGAAAAGATGAAGAAGAAAGGTTGGAACCCCCATCCGAATCCTTTCAGAGAGTGCCGATAAGGGGTTGCGAATGTCGAAGATTTCCTCAAAAGGCTTCCTCCATTTTTTTTATTTCCCATTATTCCACTTTTTATCCGTAACGTATATATATACATATATATACGAGGGCAGTCTGTTGTCATATAAAAAAATAAATCCATACCCGCCCCTGCTTTTTAATGCAAAAGAATGAAGGGAGTGCGTTTTATCCACGAGTTTATCCATCTTTGGATAATATATTCGAAAGTGCCTACCGAGTGGCTCGGTCGGAAGAGCGGGATCTTTTCAACGCTACCAGTGACGTAGCTGGTTTCCTTTTTTGATAGCAGGGTTGCAAGGTTCCTCCCCCTCGTGCGAAGGGGTTGGTATTCCTGCTCACTTTTCCAAGCGATATGGGTCATATTCGCCCTCTCTTATCTCGGGATAATTTACTCGGCCATATCTGTCCCATAACTCGGTGGCTCCTTCCGTCGATCGCACCCCGACTACTACCGCCACACGGGCCACAGACGGCTACCACCACCTTCAGTCCCCATCCTCCTCAGGAAAAACCCACCACCTTCATCCGGGGCCGTATGTCATAAACAAACCCTCGATTTCCACCCCTCGCCATATAGAACTCGGAAAGGCCACCCCTTTCGTTCTCGCCTATACTGTGATTTAGGCCAGGGGTCTCACGAACTTTCGACCTATTCCAAACCGCTAGGACATTCCTATAGGGGTGAACTTCACTTTTCGATTTTCAGCCAGCATATCCCCAATACATTAGCACTTCGCCTATGCCCGTGAAGTCTCATCAACTTCGCAGAATCAAATGTACGAGATTTTTCATACTCCTTAAATAATAATGAAGTTATGTAACGCTTGAATTATTGCACAGACGCTCGCGACAATAGATTATTATAATTTGGCTATATGCTTAATACATATAGTATATTTAGTACATAGCTATAGGTATACACGAGTACCGCAGTACCTGAGGCACAAAGCATGTCGAAGTACAGCTGTCGTGATATATCCTGTCGCACGGTAATGATTCGGATGTACAAGTACCATAGCGAAATATTCCATGTGTCACAGTTTCATAGATCAAAACTCACGGGAAATCATAAAGTTGGAATGTAGCATATTTTTAAATACGAACCGAAAGTGCCGAGTGCATAAATTTAATTAGTAATACATGACACGTCGCGTGCGTTTGAAATTGTAAAAAAAATGTAATGCGTTCAATTTAACAGATTAAAAGTGTACATAAATATCGTTGATAAAACTGAAACTTAAAAAGTAACAAAAATATTCAGGTGATTTTTCAACGTTTGTGTATTAATAATTTGCAGATTGCAATATCGAATTATTTAATTTACACTCCTAACACATTTTTTTTTTTTTTTTATTGATCGTATTATCTCCGTATAGATATACACTCTCATAATATAATAATTACTGCTCTAATCCTTTCTCAAATTACAATAAATGGAAATGTGGCTGAAGCGGATCACATTTCTCTTCGTAACGTATTTTCATGTGGAGAATTATTCGGAGTACAACATGAGAGTGAAGTTATTTAACTTTATTTGAACGTAACAGAATAATGTAATACAAAACACAAAGAGAATTGAAATTAATATAAAGAAGGTCAAAAATGTTGTAATGTAATTTAGGTGCACTCCAAGGATCGAAAGCTCAAAGCTTTTTCAGATATTCTTCTCGACATCCACTTCATCTGCGTGTTGAATGTATAGAGAGCAAAAGTACAGGTCGGTATGGAGGCACTATCCACTCGACCGCCATTGACGTCCAAAAGCGTTTCACATTTTTCTCCGTCACCAGAATTTTTTTCTTCGGTCACTAGCGACTGGCCTTTCCGCGCTTTCATTCTCTTGGCAGAGTAATACTACTTTTTTTTTTTCAATTTTTTCCCCCTAATTTCTCCGTTTCCCTCAATTTCGCTATTCATCCAACGATAAATACGACCATCTGCATTGCGCGTTCCGGTTTCTCGTCTGATTTTGACAGGTTTTACGATTTTTTACACGTCGTAAAACCGCGAGGTAAACACCCGAGGATGCGAGTCCTTGTAGATTTTATCGACGTCGCAGGATTCCATTCGAAAGCTTTTTCTAGGTAATATAAGGGAGAAAAAGATGACGATAGATTCCACCTCAGGGAAAATTTTATGACATACTATACATACTTCCCAGTCGGCTTTATTTTCATCTTATCTAAACGCCATATTGAATCCTTCGTAAAATCCCACTAGGATATACTATATCGTCATCCATATGCTGTATCTACGCACGGTACAATGCGTATACCAGACACTGATCTCCTGAGGTGAGCTTTAATTAAATGTAATTGTCGTACTGAAATCGAAAAGGGATAACTGCTAAAATGAACCGAGTAAAACGGACCCGAATTTTCCGCTTGGCGTCCATAGGGAGATTGCTTGTTGGTCAGCGTTCGCTACCCGGGAGGGACATTCAAGCCATACGGCCACCTGCCTCCAATTACTACACGTAATTGTGTCCAACTGTCCACAGATGGATTCCATACGGGCACATATGTACCAGGCCTTCAGCCATTTGCCCTCTATATTCTACAGTCAGGTGAATATGTATACGGATGCAATACATATTTACGCGCATGCATGGAATGCAAATATATGTATTATCCAACGTGACTAAAACACTTTGCCCTGAAAAAAAAAAAAAAATTATTTCGCGCGCAAATTATATACTTTTTTTTTTGCAAAAATCGTATATAAAAATTGATATACTATACCTAGACCCGTGATAATGGGTCATTAAAGTAGCTATACCGCTTCACACTAGTCAAATCAGTGCTAAATTTTTAATAACGTTTTTACAATTTCTAGTGGTTTAATTAATAGTTCCCAGGAGTTACTCACGTATCAGAATTAGTTCTTAATATATAAATACATTCACAGCCATGATTCAAACAGAAAGCCGACTGATATATGTAAATGTCCGATGTTATGTTTTTTCGTGCAGTTTTTTTAAAGAATAAACCATAATAATAGTTCAATGATGCCGAGCAATATCTCATTTTGATTATTGGAAGTTTCTTAATCGATTGGCGAACTAGACTTTAGATAATATTAGTAGCTCAAAAGATACAACCGTTTGATTACCTATCCTAACCTAATATCAGGCATACAAGTGGCTGTAACTTTTGAACAACTAATATTATACAAAATCTCGATGGTCAATCGATTAAAGATTTCCCAATAATCCAAATGAGATATTGCTCGTTATAATTGGACTATTATTATGGTTGATTCTTTAAAAAAAAACCTGCACGACAAAATATTACATCGAACATTTGAATATAATATTTGGTTTTCTATTCGAATCACGGCTGCGAATGTACTTATATATTAAGAACTAAAGCTGTTACGTGAGTAACTCCTCGGAACTGTTAATTAGGCCACTAGAAATTGTAAGAACGTTATTAAAAATTTAGCACTGATTTGACTAGGGTGAAGCGGTATAGCTACCTTAACAATTATTGAGAAGCATCGAAAATCGATTCTCATAATACTCTTGACAAAGTCCTCGTAGAACGACTATGTTCACTCGTGGTCATTACACTTCAGTAAATTTGAAACGGGCGGAAAGCAATTTCTGTTATCTGTAGAAGAATCGCGAGAAATACAATGAAACTCATGGCACTGTCCCCGTATGTCGTTTCGGTGTGTAGCAAAGCAGGTCCGGGCTAAGAAAAGTTACAATAGCAGTAACGGTGTCGATATGTAGGGTGATCGATGAATTGCTTAATTCTCCACGGGATGCGAATACGAAAAGATTACCCTTAACGATACAGCATGTTCGGGATAGGATAGGCAGCCCTATATAAACGATAAAATTGACATGATTCTTCTGTATTTCAAGAACCAATGAAAAAAAAGTATCAGTGATACAGCATCACATAATCTTAATACATGTATACAAAAATTGTTCGAATCTAAAAATTCATATTCATCGTCGAAAAGAATCCGAATGTAAATTCGCAATAGACCAAAACCTATGAATTATGTATATTTTTGTTGAGACGCAAAATATGCACGCCATGTGTATTGTGATACCCATAAGCAAAAATTGCCTAGACTTCAGTATTGTTATATATGTACCTATACCTACTCAAACTTTCGAATAATTTTCTTTTATCTAATGTCTTTCAACGAGACGGAACTTCAATTTTGAAAAGGGTTATACAGATTTTATACAATTTCAAGTATATTATATGTAGCTGTAGCACAGTTCGGATTATAGCTCAACAGAAGCTTTCTCAACATGACACGTTTGTTATACACGCGTTGACGATCACCTTGCAGGTCAAATTGCTTTTCGCAAGTTAAGGAGGATGTTCGCGTAGCAAAGAGGTCCAAAGGATATTCTACGAAAGCGACCCCGGCGCAATTACACGGTTGAGGCACGAGACTTGCAAACTCAGGAATTTCGCGTAGCCTGAGGCATCAACTGTGCAGTACTCTTGATCCAATGGCGCAGCGCTGCAACGAAGCAACAATGCATCTTCCACAAGGTACCCAGAGGGTAAAATGATTTTACGATAATAACGAGGAATTCAATCGGGAGCACAAGGAGAGCGGTTAATTGGCATTGAAAATTACTAGATCGATCCGAGTTTACGTTACAAGTAAAATACCAGAAGATTGAAAGTGCCCGTTCAACGCTTAGTAATCTTATTATCTTTAGGTGCGTGTAAAGTATAGCGAATAATTAGGGGGGTTGTTGGATGCTAGAAGAATCTTATGTATTCTGGTAAATTCATCTCCGACGAATAAATGCGAATTACGATGGAAACTTTAGGCGATACGAAAAGTGGCGTAAATCAAAAAATGCGGGCACCCGCTATATTTTCTCAGGGAAACAGCCGCTGCTGACGTTAAAAAGGTATAGTGGCAGGGGGTTAAATGATATAACCCGATCGTAAATCGTTGGTCATTAAAGAGAAACATATTGTCGAAACAGCTGTGGTGATCTTTTTTTCTCAATTTTTTTAGAAATTCGTCAAAATTTGACAAAATTGACGATACAGCTTCGTGTGTCTAATTCTATATACCTATACGATACACTTATCCAAGATGCTCGTGGGGACAAAAATCGATGACGTGAAAGAACGTGCGCATGATAAGGGATGGCTAACTTTTTTAATTGCAAATTGTATCGAAACGACGAAAAGTTCCGAAAACGAGTTACGTTGCGTTTAATAATATAAGCTTCCAGGCAGGTCGCGCCGCATGTCCGGAGATATAGAAGCTGCCGCCAGTGTTACTCCCACTAGTGAAAGCTGTCTCGAAGCTCCAAGGGGTTGCGGTGCCATGCCAGAGGGATGTTCGGAGGCTGTGCCAGCGACGCTTGGAAAAGCCGAGAGCGCCTGAGCTTGTGTAGCCGCAAGCACGTCTAAACATACGGCTGCATAAGCTACAGCGATATGAACAAACTTTTATTTCTCTTCGAGCACGCGTGTCTCATATTAACGCCAGCCTCCTCTCTTTAACTTTTTGAACCTGTACAGTCCGACCAAAAAACTTGTACAAAGGACGCGGGTTAAAGTTCGAGCAGCCGTCGCCATTTGAGAGCTATCTAGACTTTTATGGGAAACCGTAGAATATCTTATAGATAAGATATTTCTGAGAAGAATCATTCCACCACGTTTGGTGTATGTTACCGTAACAGCGGAAGGAGCTGGGGGAGAGGGGTGGAGAAGGTAGTGTGTTTGAAATATTCTGAAACTTTTCTGTAATTCTACGAAGACTTCTTTATTTTTCACGAAACTACTCCGGGAACGATCCTCTTTTGACCTAAGTACTCTTTCCACTCGGTCCAACCCTATTAGAGCCGCTTCCCCTATTTAAGTTCAGTGTCTCTCAAGTTTCTTCGGTTTACTGAGTTCGGAAGGACATGTGTTACGTTCCCAGAGGAGTTTTCCTGTAAATTCTTTATATGGCCAAGAATTTCTATTGACGTTCGTTTTGTACTTACAGAGCTGATCAACTTCCGACTCGATCCAATACTATTTTGGGTGCAGATTAGGTATATTCGGTCCTCCGATGAAGCAATACGAAATGAGTATATGAGCATCGCATATTCCCTAGATATTTCTGATAGCATCCCTCAAAAAGTTCACATTTACTGGCGAAAACGATACCACGGCTCTCTTTGTGCTTCCCGAGCACACCGTACGTATCTATATGTATGTCCGATATTGCACGTGCTTCAAATTCGAAAGTTTCTTCAAGATACCACATAGTATACTTGTAGCACTGCTATCTGTACATACCTATAATAAAGATATATAAAAGCATATACCTGATATATTATATACGTATACGTAGTAGGTATATGTACTCTATGTATGCACCAGGCAAAGCATTCAACCCCGAATAAGTCTCGTAACTTTACGTATTCTAAAAATTAAAGCGTCAACTTTTTTAAGGTATAGTCGGTTCACGAGTTCCATGTGTTTTTTCACAGTTAACATATAACACGGTTTTTCATAAAATAATGCAAGTATTGTAACGTGACAAATCGATCAACCTCGCAGTATACCTGTATCGATAGCGCACTCGTTACAAGCAAACAATAGAAACGCGCGGCTAGGGTCAACAATAGCCGATAGATGAAAAACATCTCCCGAAAGTCAATCCGCGGAAAATAATATAAATAAAATCCGACACATGATTAGCGCTTCCCGCTAATTAATCTAGTACTTTAATTAGTTAAATAGTGCATTTCAAATCAAAGTCAATATTCTAATTCTAATTCGAATTCTAAAAATTCAACATTCTACCAGTACACCGAAAGTGAGTAACAATATAGTAAGCGTGACTTAAATCCGAAAGGATAACGCAAAGTAAAATCTTTATAAAGTGTTTGAGCTCGATTTATGCCCACTCGGAGCATAGTAATTGCAAAATTCGTTGCGAAGATTTTTTTCGGAGGCTACAGCATACTAGCGCTCGCTATTTCGCCGAGCCCATCGTGTAGAGAAACATTGTCAAAGTTCTGAGGAGAGCACTGCAATCTACTTCAGAAGTTTCAGTTGACGCCATATTGATTTCGATCTATTATCCTCGCCGTGATTAGTCAATTCGCACGAAGTGCCATAGCCAATAGATAGGCAGAATGCCACTAGGGCCACCGTACTAACCACAGGCGCACCCTCTGTTTCTCAAAGACAGGTCAGAGAGAGATAGGAATAGACAAACAAATATAGGACGCTTTCCTGACAATCCTTTCCTATAATACCCACATTTGTCTTATACGACTGTAATCGACGCACATCGAGAAACTGTCACACCTGCCATTGATAATTTAATAAATCTTTGTTATTTCATTTTATCATTTTTAATCCTGTGTCGCCTAAGTTCTTAAAGACGCCAGCCCCGAGCACTTACCTACATCTATTACGAAATTGCACTATCGATAAGCATTACAGTATATATACTGAAACACAAAAAGAATATATATTTAGTGTAAAGCCATGCATATGCATACGCTGCATGTAACAAACATTTTATGCAGTGACACGTGTGCCTTGATTCGATCTGTCAAAAAACACATTGAACTCGTGAACCGACTATATTTGATAATCCCACGTAATTGGATTCGTTATACATTTTTTTCTTCCAGGCTCGACACTATGGAATATTGCCATCGACCACTCGGTCCTACTTTATTGGAGCCTGTCTTATGCAAGTGTCATCGTAAGAAAAGAACATACGTGCCCGCAATTATTACAATGAGGTGTACAAATTAGTTCACTTCCTGCTTTTCGTAGTCCAATTGAAGAAAAATGCTGCCGGAGATAAGAAAACGATTCATTTCACCTTAGGTGAAAGTGCTATGTCTTATAGTACGTGTAAAAAGTGGTTCCAAGGGTTTGAGGATGGAAATTTCAATTTTCAGAAAAAAAACACCCTTTTTCCGAAACGACATTCGACAGTTGCCTGAGAGATGGCGGGAATATGTATAAAGTAATGGAGAGTTTTAAAAGTTAGGTAATTGCTCCTCTTTTTTTAAACAATCATCAAAATTATGGAAAAAAAGGCCGAGAATTAATTTATACACCTATAATTACTCTACCGAATATTTTAGATGATTCCATTCATTAATCGGTTTGAAATTTATACCAGTAATTAAGTTCTGCCAGGACATTACACAGTAATATTTGTAACGTTCAAAACGTTTGATTGAAAGATTATGTTTAAGCCAAATTCCTTTTTTTTACGACTGCGCATGCGCCAAAGTAATGTGTGCCTCAACATAAACGTATATCGATATTTAAAAAAAAATCTTAAGGTATTTTCAAAAAGTAGGAAGACAAACCATATTACTCGCCAGAATACTTTCGGTATCATGATGAATGTTGATTGTTTGAATATCGATAATACAATGGATATTAGCGTATCCACGAAACTGGACAGACCGGACCACTCCATGAAATGGTGTATAGCACTGAAGTATAACAAATATTTATTAAGACTACAGAGGCCGGAGAAGCACGTTACTGGAAGCCATCTGTCGTGTTATTAGAACCAGTAGGGGGTCCAAGCTTGGGTAATGAAAAATTAGGCCTGTCTCCATCATGCATTTTCTATTTTCACTATCTGTGTAGTTGGCACGCCTGCTCCTACTTTTCCCATTACTTAGCCGAGGACACGATAGTGCTTAATCCGAGTTGCTAGCTCTTTGTGCAGGACCCCACGTCACTCACTATTATCCTATTGACCGGAGCGAGACATTGGTCTACCGGCCACTTCTCGTGGGTGCTTCCACTGGCGTCTATGAAAAGTGACGATTGTCATTAACTGCTTCGCTATTATCTCTCACTGGCCACCATAGTGAACGACTATTCTAACCCTTCTAATACTTTAAGTATGGATTGAAGCTCAAAGTATTTCCATACACGTGATTCGTGTGCACTGGAAAGTCAAGCCAGAACCATTTCACGTGTTGAAAACTGGCATTATGGCGATTTGCTTAAATCTAGACGAAACTCTGTGGATACTCGAGATGATGGGTATGGAGAAGAGCTGGCGGTAAAATCTTCGCAAAATATCAAGGCGAAGGTGTACCAATCTTGCATGGACAAAATCTGAACCGCGGGAATCAATACACACATAATTTTTCGCTTTGAAAGCCGACAGTAAAGAAGATCTCGGAGAATGCATTCGGATAGGGAAAATCCGCTTTGGGGTTTAACCGGAGCCCGCATAATTTTCCACTTTTACCATAAAAAATGAGTACCTCGATTCTCGAAAAGGTAAACGCTAGAAATTGCCGCGCTTTTCTCGACTTGCTGAGTTTTCACTGAAGTTTTCCCGAACTACCCGCATAATTTTACCCTCGTCTTTTATAACCACTCGATACTGCAACGGGTAACTTTTGCGAAAATGGTTTCTCAGCATACTGCGTATTGCGTCTTGTTCTGGTATCTCGCGAAAATATTTGCATAACTGTCTCTTTGTATGATCCGTGTGAAAGAACGAGAAAATAGAATTTCTATGTGTTTCTGAAAAAAAAAATTATCGAAGCAACAAGATTGATTTTGCAATGTGGGTACCATACGTGTCAACCTACGACTAACTTTGCAGTAAATCGCGATCAACGTGAAAGATCCAAAGAGAATAGCTTTTACGACGATAAGGAAGTCGAGTCGCATTATAAATTTTAATAAATGCGCCGAAAAGTGTCGCCGAGGGAGCGAGGCTAAAATAAAGGATTGCGAGTGGGGGGGGGGGGGGGGTTGAACGCTTTGATGCCATGTCGAAGTGATGACTTCGTTAAAAAGTATCTCCGTGTAGAAAAGTTCTGTCAACAATTAACGTTTCTATTAGTTCATTGGCATGGAATTGGGGTGACAATTAAAAAAGTTTGTTTCAAACTTCCCCTGAAATCAAAAAAGTTAAAGAAAAATATTCCTGAACTTAGTAATGCTACGCATGACAGAGCGCCAGGATTATTCATATAAATAAATGTCATAAAGGATTGATGAATTATTGAAAATTATAAAAATACTCATTCAAAAATACTAGTAAACGAGAAAACTACGATTTTAACGTATCAATTAAAAAAAGAACTGACTTCCAGAAATAACATTTTAGCGTTTTGATAATCGGAATTATATGCGACACGAAACAACGAGTCTACGGCCACGTCATTACATTTATTGCAGTCGCACCATGTAGTTTCGATTGACCGTACTAATTGGGGTACCAATCAAATTTCAATACAATGGAAAAAGCCCGATTTCAACCAAGTAAAATCCAGCTTCGCCGTTCGACACCTTTCGCAGTCTATTACTCGTACACCTGTGCGCCAATACTTTCTGACCATTGCCTAAAACTGTCTTCAATCGATTTCATCGGCCAGCCCGAAAACCATTAAGCTGAGTTGCATTCGACTCTGCAAAAAGCGATATGCATTGAAACAAGGTCATTCGTATTCGTAATGGCTAATGAATTTGCTTAAAGCTAATGGCTCCATGAATATTCAATGCAATCTGTTTATACATATAATACGACGGACGCTCCTGTAATTCATCATTTTTACAATACACGTAAAAACGTCGCAGCCATCTCCGAGTTGCGGACTACAAAAATAAATAAAAAAAAAAAAAACTTGCACACATAAAGCTTTGGTAATGCCAACCGGACAGGCGGGTATGCAGAAAATCAGTTTGCAGACAGAGAATGTCGGTGGTAGGACTTAGTGTAATTGAAGTGCCGCGGTGGAAAGAGAAAGGCAACACGATTTCAGAACTCGAGATTGTATTGTAGAACAGCATTTAGAGAAAGAAGGTAAAAGTCAAGCAAGGATAATAAGAATAAAGTCTCTTGGTCGGCTCTTCTTTTGTTCGTTTCGTTGCATCCCGAGAACAACTCTCCACGCGCAATGCAATACATTACCAGCCGGGTGCATTGCACCACCGCCGTCACTGCCACCGCCGAAGACACCAGCGCCCTCCACCCTTCCACGAACTGTCTCCAGAACTTATACTTATATAAGTCGAGGCCGACGGCGAATGGATTTGTTTTTGGCTGGCTTTCCGCAATAAAGACTTTTCTGTTCTTACCCCTTCCAACCCGCCGTTCACTCACTCCCCTGCACCACTCTTACCAAGGATACTTCAACTTATTTACGTAGACATAAAGAACTATCTAGCTTGGCTTCCTGCAACTTCTATATCTCCATACTGGCAGCTTCAGATTTATATATATACATGTATAGGACTATACCCTGTATTCCGTTGGCTGCACGTATGTATGAGCGCCGTTGGCGAATGACCTTGATTCATTAGGTAAACCATACGAATGACTGGATGCGTTTCTGTCATTTATGAAAAAGTTCGGAATTGCCAGGATTTGTGCAAATAATGTTTTATTCCTTTCCCCCCTCTTTTTCCGTATCTTTTCTTTTTCATCCTCGTAATAGCTCTTTTGGAGTGTCGAGCTGGAAGTTTCCCGCGAAGCAGAGAAGGCTCCTTTTGGCTGGCTATTGTCTGGCAGGATTCCATTGTTCCAAGGGACCGAGAAAATATTCTTCGAGGATGGTTTATTGCGCGGTGAAGTTCCGCTAACGGGTTCGGAGGGAAAGGAAAAGGACTCTGGAAGAACCTGCCAGGGACAGTTAGTGGAATTTTCAGTTTACGTCCGCATTCACTTGGCACCATATCCTATAATTGTCATTCTACACGGTCTGAGGAATTGAATTTTCTTTTTGATTTTTATCGTGCTTTTTTCAAGTTAGGGCGTTCATTCGAATCCTATGGTAAAAGCGTTTTCGGGCAGGGGTAAGTTTGGATTGAATAACCGCGTATACGTTTGAGCAATTTTTTTAACGGAATTAAATATATTTAAAAAAGGGGACACGGTACTCTGTGAATTTCACGACTGATAGTATATACATTTGATTACGGATAATCATTAATATTTTAATTACTTTTCGTTCAATACGACGTGTTGGATCGTGGTTTATATTTGCCCCAGATTTACTTCCACAAATCTAATTCGTACACATAGGTAATGCGCTGGCTTCCATATGGGACAATCCCGCAGATTGCACTTCGATTTGGATTTTCAATTTAACTTCGTCACATAATTAAAGCTATAGTTTTTGGGTAGACCAAAATTCCAGTTTGCGAGTAACACATCGATATCTATAATATATAACACTTAATTGAATAATATTTATTGAAAACAATGTTAAATGATGTGTTCGTGAATAAATAGTTTTCATTTTCTACTGTACGTCATGCACAAGATAAACTGAACGAGAATAAATCGTGTGCTAACGAAGGTTGCCAAAGAAAAAAAAGGACAGCAAACGGTAAATGTCTGGAAATCTACTGGTTACCATTGATTACCATTGGCAAAATGCCAAAGTCAATAGTAACTTTCGTTAAGGGTTAGATCTGAATTTGGTTCGCAGAGATGCGTAATTAGAAGTTTTTATTGAACGGAAGAAAATTATTTAAATTATCATTTTGATTGGTAAAGTCAAAAGGTATTCGAGTAATTAATAAAAGTGATGATACTCTTTATCACCACATAATGTTCCCTGATGTCTCTCGGTCTCTGAATGGAGTCACTAGCTCACGTAATTTCGATAAACATTCTGTCAGATGAGATAAAATGACTCACACTGTGAAGTAATTTTCAATTACAGTGGTTTGTACTCATGAAATTGACATGTTTATGGAAAATCAGCTTTTCGCTTGGTGCGACTAAAATTAATATCCTTATCATTAAAACAAAGTAACATCGTATAAATATAGCACGTAAAGTCGGAAGCATTGGAGAAGTAAATTTATCACTGCAACCTTCGAAATTATGAAGATTAGCAGCGTGAAAGAAAATCATAGTTCATGCTTGTATTCGAAGGCTGAATTAAGATAATATAAAATTAATTGAAAAAAAAAATCTCGTTTTCCCCCAATTTACCTATAAACGAATTTATATTCGGATCTAATTTACTCAAATGTACAATACTTCTCAAGGCTGCGTCTTATGAAGTAATTCAGAGTGTCACGTCGATAGGAACATTTCCCGATGTATAACGTATACTAGAGAATATAGAAAAATGCAATATACGAGAAAATAACGATAGTTTAGTTTAAGCAGAGGTGCGAATTTCCTCGAGGCAAATGGGTCGATCTCATACGAATACAGTTATGCAAATCCAAAAGGATCGCGAGTGCAGTCGTAAGACCGCGATATATTGCCTTATTCGCTCGTGTGATCCTTTGTAACCATGGGACCCTTGTAAACCCATAGAATCCAGCTTAAGATATCATCTAGAATAACCTTAGGAAGGTGATTTGCAGTTTTCAAATAAAAACTGTACCGCCGGTCTGTGAGAGAAAAATTCCAGTCCAATTAGGTATCGAAGAAAGAAACGTGCTGAAAATTCAATGCCCCATTGTTTATAGTGTTTCGTATACGAAAAAAAAATGAACATCAATAAGCTTTCATCCTACGTAAGAGATGTTCTCTGGTTCTTTTAAAGTGAAAGTCATTCTTTACAGATTTAAGGGCATTTTCGAACGCTAAGCACGTATGGTGGGGCTGAAATTACAATTTCCGTAGAGCTTCCATTAAAGCGTAAAGAACGGGAGAGATTAGAGAAGGGCAAAATATTCACTGAGAGGATCTCGTAGTCTGAAGGACACTTCGCCATTTTGCGTGCAAGCTTATTAATATTTCGGATGCCGAAGATTAGAGCTTGCGAACTCCGGAACTACACTTCGAGAATATCAGTTTGAACCGCTCATAAGGTCAGGCAGTTATAATATTATATGCTAAGGCGAACAATTAATTTTACGTCATTTTCCGTGGTCTCGGAATACTCTATATGTAAATGGAATGTGCATTACAGAAACCATTTTACAATGAAGTCCAACGTAAAGAAGTACCTTATGTTAGATTTACGTGCGAAAGAGCTATGTTGATATAATTCTATTTTGTAGATATATAGGAAAGCTGTAAGAAATATAAATAATATAAGAATGTTAAACGCTGAATTGAAAATGTAATATCAATTGATTATTAAATTGCGAAGCTGTTATAAATAATTTGTACTAAGCTGTCTCCAAATATATATAAAATTTTATATGATTTTAGAAGGGACTCACCTGCATCGAAACATCCGCTACGCCCATAGATGATGTGGTGGTGGTGGAAGTGGAGCGGGCGGCAAGCCACGATCAAGAGTAACAAGAGAAGTGGGTGGATCAGGCATGGCGAACCTGAGTTTCTGCCAGAATAATTTTTCACCCCAAGAGAGTACGGTGTGGGTGGCCATGCGTTTCCGGAGATCCGCGTCGAGATCCTGAGGTCCTACACCGCCTACCAGTAGAAGAATAACCGAACGACCCTTTTCTCGTAGAACATTTCTGAGGGCAGCTTTAAATTCGAAACGTGCCCATTCCCCGTGAAGGAAGTTCCTAGACAGAACGAGGATGGTACGTCTTGAGGAATCAGCAGCCTCGTTTACAGCGTCGACGACACTACAACCGGAACCGAGATCACGATAATGTAGACACAGGCGATATGAGGATTCGAGACCAGGAGCCAAGGATCTGGAGACGAATGCTTCGTCCTTGGCTGAGTAACTGATATAGGCGTCGAAGGGTCTGTCACTTTCCTCGAAGGCAGCAGTCTTGTAGCATGCTCTTAGTCCGCAACGACTTGCTGCCCATGCACGTAGAGCTCGGCGATGTCGGAGGGCGCCACAGAGAAGACCCACCAGAGTGAAGAATAATGCTACCGTGGCAAGCAATAAAGGTATGTAACCTTGAAGTGGACGAGTTCCAACTGCGGGAGTGGCTCCAGAAAGAGCCGCACAGTTTATTAGGGAACCATTGCCTATTGCGTTTAAGGGAGAGCCCAAGGCGCAGGAGACACGTGCCAAGTCCGCTACCTTGGCCTGGTGAAGGGATACCCACTCGCGGAATCGGGCCAAGTAGGAGCATTCGCAGCTCCATGGATTAGCGGCTAGGCCTATGTCCACTAGGTAGGGATTCTGGGCAAGTTGCCATACCGCGAAGGTAGTCAGTCGATTGCCCTCTAGACGCAAAACCTCAAGGCGCCTCAGAGTGAGGAAAGTCCCGTTGTCAATGTGCACTAGAAGGTTGTTCTGCAGGTAGAGTTCCTTCAGGCTTTCCAGTGCCGTGAACTCGGAACCCTTCAGCGTGGAGATCTTGTTATTCTCGAGATGCAGTACGGAGAGACGCCGCAGCCCGCTGAACGTGTGATTATGAACAGCCAGAATGTTGCTGTCGTTGGCGTAAAGAACTTCGAGATTCTTCCTGCCGATGAAGGCGTGAGAAGTCAGTTCACCGAAATCATTTCCGTCGAGATATACTTCGGTAGCGTCCATCGGCAGCCTTCCAGGCAGACTCGTGTATCCAGCTCGGGAGCAATCTACCACGTTGGCTGACCAGGACTGGTCGTGGTAACAGGTACAATTGGCTGGACATGTCATTTCACAATCGCAGGCATCGAAGTCGCAACAGTGACACAGGGCGAAGCAATGAGTCTTATACGTACAAAGAAACTGGGAAGGCGCCACTTCTAGCAATGGTGCGAACGATCTTCTTCTATCGTAAGGCAATCTACAATAGACTGAAGTCAGATCCATAACCTTTGGATGATGCCGTAGTGTCAAAGTGTTGATCCTCTGTAGCCATTCCATAGTGCAATCGCATTGAAATGGATTTCCGCCCACATAAAACTCTGGTAAAATCCTCTCGGACGGTACTGGTGCCAATTGCAAAGCGGACAATTCCATACTAACAATTTGATTAGCATAGAGATCCGCCCTTGAGAGATTAACCTTGGCTACAAAGGTGTGCGGCTCTACCGTATGCAATAAATTATCATTAAGAAAAAGTAATTCCAAAGAATCAGGCAGCGATGCAGCCGATATCCGAGTAATACGATTGAATGATGCGTCTAAAGTTTGAAGTGAAAGACCAACAGGAGCCATTCCAAGGTCATCGATAACGTTCTTACGTAGATCGAGCCACTGTAGTCCTCGTGGCAATAAATTATAGTCAAAGTGTTCAATGAGATTATCAGAAACGTTCAGCCACAATAAACCCGGTGCATCCAGAAACACGCCACTGATATCCTGAAGTAAATTAGCATCCAGTCTTATAGCCTGTAAAGCCAGATTGGTGGAAAAGGCTCCAGTTTCGATCCTCTCAATCCTATTTCTGGCTAGATTGAGTATCTGAAGGGCAGGTAGCTCCGTCAGTGCCATCTTCGTGACGTTCACAAGCTCGTTCCCGATAAGTCGAAGACCATAGAGATTCGTCATCCCCCGAAATCCTGACTGCTCCAAAGTCCTGATTCGATTTTCCCCCAGGTCTATGGTTCTGAGCATTCTCATGTCATTCACCGCTGCGGGCACGCTGTCCAGGTTGTTTCCCGAGAGATTGAGATCTTGCATGCTCGAACAATTCCGAAATGCATCGGGATGTATCCCTTCTAGGAGGTTAGAATCCAGAGCCAATAAGGACAGTGCGAAGAGACCGTTCAGTGAATAGACATCCAAGTAAGTAAGTCTATTGTTTGTTATTACCAAAGTATGAAGGTTGCTCATGGGTGAGAACGTATCGGCTGGTATAGACTCCAGCTCATTATCATGTAGATCCAATATCTGCACAGTGTATAGATCCTTGAACAGTACGGGATCCAAGGTAGCAATTTTGTTATGTGATAAGTCCAAGAGAACTAATCTTATCAGTCCCGAAAACGTGTTCGATCCGAACCACGTGCTCGTCAACGAATTCTTGGATAAGTCCAGAGTGACTAGCTGGTTAAGTCCTTCAAAGAGTCCAGGCGCCAGGACACTCAGGGAATTATTTTGAAGATGAATCTCCGTGATGGACTTGGAAGTGTCCTTGAATAGATCAGCTGGTAATGCTACGACTTTATTATCGGACAAATCAAATATCTCTAAACTCCGCAACCCAGCCAGAGCTTTATCGTCGACCATATTAATTTCATTTTCAGCTATTCGCAACACCCGTAATCTCTTCAGCGTGGAGAATCCTCTAGGTGGAAGTAACACAAGGTGATTCCTCGAAACATCGAGGATCTGGATATCCAGTGAACATGAGGCAGGACCCGACGACCTCTGCTCCGCGTTCACCAGCACTGACTGCGGTTGTTGATAACCGGTCTCGCGAAAGCCAAGTTCCGTAACGTCCTGAAGTCTGTTACCGGTGACATTGAGATAGACCAAGGCAGCGAGAGAGCAGAATATTCCCTCGGGAAAGGACCAGATATTATTTGAGGCTAGATCGAGTCTCTCCAATTGTCCAGCTGCCGCGAAGGCTTTTGGAGAGAGCTCCAGACTGAACGCAGGATAATCAACATTACGAGTCCTGATGGTGAGATTCCGTAAATTCCTCAAACCCTCCAGAGCATCGGAAGGCCAGCTGGACAATTTGCAGTCATCCAATCGAAGTTCTCGAAGATTATGCAAGTGTGCAAAACTACCGCCAGCCAGACTACTTTTAGCCGGTACGTCAGGATCGCACTCCAACCCAAGAATGGCTGTTCTCTCAGCTGGTATAAGACTAAAGTTAGTAGTGTCAAACTCGCTGTTGATCGACCTTAGACTGCAGCTTAAGGATACTTCATGTCCGTTACCAAATGGTTGCCAGGAGCAATCCTCGGGTGCTGCGTATCGTGACGTCTCAGCAGTCCCGTCACCAGCAACGAGACAAACGACGACATTACAGCCCATAAGTAAGCAAACGAATGTCCTGCCTGTCAGGGTCATCCTGAAGTTACACTTCACAGTCTTGAGCTTATCACATCCCGTGTCACGACCCGATTTATCCTGCGGGATAGCTATCCATCGCTCTTTCTAGAATACAAAACTGTTAACACGCCCTCGGTCCCTACATTTGCGACAGATCTCAGTGTCTCAGTGACGAAACCTCACTGAAGTGGGAGAAATAATTCCGACCGACGGGGCGGAATGTTATCCCGTGTAACAGTGCAATAAGGTCATTAACTGATTCATGTTATTTAACGGCAGATACACACAAAGTCAATGATCTGCCGACCTACACGGCACGACGCGCTACGCGATACTGACTACCCAGAGTGAATCCCGCTTAGTGTGTGTACACGGGGGACACTTTGTGATGCCAGTGACTAGTCCTGGTCGGTAACTTTGCCGACGGAGTGGGGATGGCTCCCACCCTTACCGCTACCCAACGAACATTCCCGAGACACTCCGGACATCCACGACGTATACCCGGCATAAAATCCAATATACCTAAGAAAGGGTCTAAGTTTCCTCTTTCGCATCAGCCTACGATCATATTTCTGCGAGATGCCAGAATCCAAAGGTTCGGATTGGGACGAGCATGCGAAATATTGCTTTGCGCTTGTTCTGCCTTCTATTTCAGTTTCATTCCTTTTTTCGCCATCCTTTTTTTATCTTTTCTCTCGTGTTTCTTATTGAAGAATGATAGATTCTGACTTCCCATCCATTCTACTCTTACACTGGGATATTTAAATAACGCCGTGGTACAGGGTATGATCATACTTTTGAACGAATATTGTTTTACGAATATTGAATATAATTAGCTGACACGGTATTGTTATTATAATTAATTTCAAGTTTTTAATACTATTGTCAATATCACAGTTTTCATTAAAAATGTTAATAAAGGTTTGATCGAAATGACGTGACAGTTGGTTCTATTTGGATATCGTCTGGTGTATACTGGGTGCCGTTTTTAATTTGATGAAAATTAATAGAGGAAATTAGTGTTCATAACGTGACTCCTTTATTTTTCCTGTCACGGTGAATCACTGACTTCTTCACCTGTCATCCTTACCTGAATTCTTGTCAGGCCACCATGCACACCCAACTGCCACTTGTATCTTGACAAGGGGAAAAAAAGAAAAACTAAAACAGATAACAATACTTCATACAATCGAGTCAGACCGTAGAAATAAAAAAGAAAATAATCTATCAAAATATCTCACGCAAACCATAGAAAATGTAGTAATTTAAAATGGTTACCCCATACCGCGATGATGTTACAACAGTCTCGTAATTACGATCGAAATTTCGTTTCCTACTATGTCAATTGAATGAAATTACGTTTCGAAAAGAGAATTTCTACGATTCTCAAAAAAAAAGTCATTGCTCATCGTTACCCATAAATGAAACCATAAATAACCCGATGCTTTCTCGAAGAGATAAAGAAAAAGGAAAATAAAGAAGTAAAGAAAGGAGAACAGCAGTTAGTCTCGCTCCGATACCATTGTAACCAAGACATCGGTTCATTTCGTTTCGAGATTTCGCATCCGGTCAGCGTGGTCTTCCAATCAGACTTTGACAATGGGAAAAATCGTTAATTTTTTTCTTTTTCTCTTTTTCTTTCCCTCCTTTTCATTCTCCTTTTTTATACTACCTTCTAGCCCTTCCTTCGACTACTGGCTCTTTCATGCTGTGTGATTCGTCGAGAATTCCACGAAGGCAGATGCCTGTCGAGTGCGCGTCGGCAAAGGTGCCAAACGAACAAATCGATCCCCTGGACAGGATCGAATTTCCTTCCCTGTGGGAGGCACCAGGCCCTGCTTTTGGCTCCGTTTGACTTTTGCACCCATCAACATTTCTATATGATATTTGCCCCTTCTCATCTCCAGCCTTTTTCTAAATTCTAACCTTCCCTTAGATACCCTAATCACCAAGCTGTTGGAGTTGACTGGCATCTCCGAAGGAGATGCCAAGGGAGGCAAATGCCATGAAAAATACATATTAATTTGTTTCGAGTAATTTCACAAAAAAGCTTCAACTCCAACGTATAAACAAACTTTGAATGTGTAACTATATTAAAAAAATCTTTTTTATTTCCCAATACGCATTCCCGTAACTTATACAAAATTATACTGTAATTTTATGCAACATACGAAAAGCATTCACGAAACCACTTACTAATTTGAAACTGAACAAGAATTCGGCCCTTGCGAAAAATCGATGCAGCCTGTTTTACGAGTTGGGACACGCACGTGTTATTAGTGTCAGATTGACGAAGACGAATGCACGTTAAACCGGCTCGATCGGATTGACACACAAAGGCATATTGTCAGCCTGGCTGAATTAGTGGCCGCAACTTTTATTCAGCAGACTCGTGTTCCTCCCAAAGAGTTGCCAGCGTTCGTCTCTTTGGTATATCCAGAAAATATCTCTTTAAATATACTAATACTTTGCTAGTACGATTAACAGGGAACAAATAAAGAAGTACTTCATCCCCGTATCTCAATCCTCTGCGCATTACCTACCGTAAATCACTTTCGAATATCTAGTATCAATATTATACGTACTATATACCGGATGATAGTATTACACTGAAACAATACTTGCTACGACTATTGAATTTAGAAAGTTTAAATAAAATTGGAAAAGGGCTAAATGGACACCACGTATGAATTTGCTGAGTAAAACAAACCGTAGATATTCTCGTACTATTTTGTCATCTCAAGATACCTATACAGGGTGAGGCGCGAGAAACAGAACACCTAAATAACTTTATTGGATTTAAAGATACGGAGTTCGCAAATATCGGAATTTAAATGATTCGGAAGGGCGCCCATGGCTATCATAATATTTTTTTTTATTTCAGTTTTTACCAGTTTTTTCAAGGTTATCAGAGTTTTTTTTAAATGGAATGGCACATTTTTTGTCCTTGCACATTGTAGCCGGCATCCAAACGAATCCAACCATGTAACATTCTATGACCTTCAAATGACCTCCAACCCAGAAATATGGAATTAATACTAATTCGACGTGTTAGAGATTTGGCTTTATTTCTGTTACGCTAAACGATTCCTGTGAGCGGGGTACTGTCAATTGTATCGCAATAACACAACAAAGTATCAGATTCGGTGATGACAGCTCGATCACCAGATCTCACTCCCCTCGATTTCTATCTGTGGGGAAAACTGAAGGACGAAGTCTATCATGAACGACCAACCACTGCAGAGAACCTGAAAGAAAGAATCACCAGGGCTTGTGCATCGATTTCTTTAGAAATTAACTACAAAGTAGTAAATTCTGTTACTACACGGTTTCACAACTGTATCGCAGCGCAAGGGAGTAATTTTGAACATTTAGCGTAACAGAAATAAAGCCAAATCTCTAACACGTCGAATTAGTATTAATTCCATATTTCTGGGTTGGAGGTCATTTGAAGGTCATACAATGTTACATGGTTGGATTCGTTTGGATGCCGGCTACAATGTGCAAGGACAAAAAATGTGCCATTCCATTTAAAAAAACTCTGATAACCTTGAAAAAACTGGTAAAAAATGAAATAAAAAAAAAATATTATGATAGCCATGGGCGCCCTTCCGAATCATTTAAATTCCGATATTTGCGAACTCCGTATCTTTAAATCCAATAAAGTTATTTAGGTGTTCTGTTTCTCGCGCCTCACCCTGTATACTATATATCTGTTCTAAGGTATATTTCGACTTCGTGCAATTAATATTGGCTATTGTTACTATTACCTAGAACTAGAAATTATCAGAAGTTTCCAAATGAACGAGTACGCAAGTTCACGTAGGACGGAGCTACAAGACACTGCAAGGCGTTGAACAGGTTTTTGCGCCGTGTTGGACCAATTAATTAGTCTGGTTTATTACATGGAGCTGAGATGAACGTTGTTTCGGATCTTCCCCAAATTCGCACTAACCTTTTCTCTATCTCGCCATTTCTCTCTTTCATCGTTTTGCTCTTTCACGCGAATTACCTCCCCCACCCACCTTTCTCACTCCTCTTCGTTATTGCTCCATTCTCTTCTTCCTTAGTCGAGCAGTTACGCGCATTGTCGGCTCGTTTGTATTTAAATTTATATCGCAAGGTACAACCTACTAGAAACGCCCACCTATTAATTTTCGAAGAAAAACATGAAGAGAGCAGAAAAGAGTAGCTGCGAGACGAGAATATTTATGAGAAGGTATCGTGTTCTTGAAAAGATAAAGCCTCTTTTTTTAATATGGTCAGTAATAATTATAGAAAAAATCATTGTGAGTCATTATTGGTCTTGAATGTATTGTCCATTAAGAAGAATATCCTTAATAAATTACAAATTGGAGAGAAAGACTATCGAAAAATTATTTCTTTATATAATATATTTTGTGTATACGTACAATGCACGTGTATTTTTTTATATTTTGAAATTGCGTTATGTATACATATTTAAGTGCGATTCGAAAAATTGTATTTTGCAACGCTGTACGTAAAGTATTCAGGTTGTGCAACAAAAAACAAGCACAAAATGGTCCATTCTTGATGAGTTCACAGTGTGCGGGAATCATAACATTCCCGTAAGGGAATGCACGCACACTGTGAACTCATCAAGAATCGGCCATTTCGTGCTTCTTTTTGGTGCATCTCCTGCGAACTTTCCGTACATTGTTGCGAAAAATAGTATACAGGGTTAGTCAGTAGAAACGCACCAGCAGAAGTTGGCCGCAAGTGGCCGACAGGACAGTGTGGCCTCTTCAAAAAATGATATGTGACTGTGACCGATTCCCATAAGCGAAAACTGGCAGTTCGTATAGCAATAAGGTTTTTGAAATATTTCAATAGTTAGGTTACTGAAATAATTAATTAATATTGTAATGACAATATGTAATGTCAGTTAAGATTTATTTTCACAACAGATTGCAAATAACATAATGTAAAGTTTAAAATATTCACAATTTTGATATTTCCAAGTAATGATCAAAACTGCAATTCTGCAATATAATGCTGCAATTATTTTAAAAATCAATTAATTGAAATGTTTTTATAGCAAAAAAGTGTGGGAAAAAATCTATTGTGAAAATAAATCTTAACTGACATTACATTTTGGCATTAAAATATTAATTAATTATTTCAGTAACCTAACTATTGAAATATTTCAAAAACCTTATTGCTATGCGAACTGTCAGTTTGCGCTTATGGGAATCGGTCACAGTCACATGTCATTTTTTGAAGAAGCCACACTGCCTTGTCGGCCAGTCGGATAATTAATGTTTTTTGAGAATTAAAAGTTTTTTGTCTCCTGTGAAAATTTCATAATGGTTTTTCACGACATTTTAAAGTTAGGGTATCATAATGATTATATAAGAGTTACATGTCAGGTGCAACTTACCATAAATTTCATATTCGTGATTGTACTGTCCTATCCCTTTGTTAAGATCCTAACAAATCATGCTAGAATGACACGAAAAGGAGGAAAAACAGGTCATACAATTGTTATATTTATCTGCTATACAAAATCTATCTAATGTCATAATAAAAATTTTGCACTTTTTCCGAATGAAACTGAACAAAATTTCCTGCAACAAAATTAGTAGAAGACTATTCAGTACTGCCCCACCTGATTGTGGTTGTAATATAGAAATCAGCTTCAGTTGTTCATGATTACCCGATGTGTTGGACTTGAACACAAATATCTGTTTGCAATATAAAGAAGAAATTTAGTTAATTACATTTAGTACGTTGCATTCCGCTTATACAGTAACGGCGAAAAAATGCATAATTAAAAAATAAAACTGTGTCATGTTGAGATAAAAAATGTATATGAATAATACAATACAGTCTAGCGAATTTTAATGAATGCCCACATATCCTTCGCCGAAATTTCATGAAAATACAAATTTGTCTACTGCCTTGTAAAGTATAAATTAGTAAATAACCGCACTAACAAACCGTTTCATTATATCACACTAAAAATAGATAACAAGAAAGTGCCCGCTATACGGTAATGCAGTTACCTGATAGCTATATACATATATGTTTTAATGTAATTTACCTGCGGCCCATCATTAACGTGATCATTACGCTGGATCATTATGGAAGTACGGATTAATAAACCGAACTTCAGTTTCGTAAGGTACATAACAATGGAAGAAAAATTCTGAGTTGGACGTCGAAATGACGTCGTTACGATATTCTTTCTTTAAGACTATTTTAAAGACCCTATTGCATCACATCCATTTGTCACGCAATCTTTAGGGGATCCCATGGAGACGAGATACCAAACTGTGAAACTACCTTAGGTTTCACTATGAGCAATTATTATAATGAACACGCACTATCATTAATATTTCTATCGAAATAAGATCAGCCGCACTCAGAGAAATCGCGATAGTTTTGATAACTATTAAGTGACAGCTATATAATAGTGGTCTACACAACTGTTTTTATAATTACTTCAACTGTTTTCTTTGTTAACGTGACTGCAACACAGAGAAAAAGATGGTTGAGGCAACTATAAATTTGTAGTTAAATACGACCTCAACTTTATTTTTTAAGTTACTTATACTAATAATATATGGTCAGTGCAACTGCAGACGATTGTTATTAAAATAATTGGCGGAATACAGTCACCGGCCACCAGAGGGATAGGCATACCCGCAAGCAGAAGTGGGTCAATGAGTCGATAAGCTTCAAACTTTAGTTGTTACAAAATTCTAAAAAAAAGACGAAGAGGCGATAAGAGGTACTAACGTGCAGCACCTAGTGGTCCAATCCATCGAATTGCTTCGATATCAAACTCTTAGAATCAACAAGTTAATTTATATATTTATAAAACCTGTAACCACTTTTGAATACTTGCCATAATGCAATGCAAGTCACTTACACGTACTGATGAGAAATAGTTGTTGTAGCTAGAGTCTGCAGTTGCACTGACCATATATTATTAGTATAAGTAACTAAAAGAATAAAGTTGAGGTCGTATTTAACTACAAATTTATAGTTGCCTCTACCATTTTTTTCTCTGAGTGCGTATATGTATAATTGAAAAAATAACTTGTTTATAAATATTGCTGACCTTGAATAATTATTTATGCAGAATAACTATGCAGATCGTTACAAACGTATCGCATAGTGTGTAGTTGTACAGTTTATGGTATAATATAGTGCTATCGTTATAGCTACTTACTGACCTGATCGACAATTTCTATCGCAGGAAAGCGATATGTTCAGGCTGATGAAATTGGGTTATGCATCTTTTTCAAACGTTCCCGTTAAACGAACATAAATGTGTAAGAAACTACGGGGCCCCAGAGGACTAAGTACGAGTTCGCCTTGGTGCTTCGGGAAATATTACGTCGTCGAAATATTTGAATAAGTAATGTAAAACAAAGTAAAACATTTTAAACATTTGAAATTTTTTCAAAGACTAGGTAAATTTTTCGTTCATTAAAATATCTAAACAATCAATTAAAAATACCTTAATTTTTAATTAAAATTTTTATGAAAAGCAGAGTTTTGCACCAACAAATTCTTATTGAAAATTCTTTTCGTGTACTGACGGAACAGCACAGCGCAACTACGCAAGTTTCATTCTAACGTCTTCGCGATCTTAATAGCAGCGGGTAACCTAGTATCAGTCTTGTTTTGGAGTAGGCGCGGATCTGATTTCCGCCTCAAGACCAAAATAAGTTCTATATGTACAGGCGTAGCATCTTAAAATGCAAGGATTTATTTTGTTATAGATCATATATCCGGCGAGTCACATAAATGCGAGATTCTTATTAGGTTAGGGTGTCTAATACAAATTAGAGTAAGCCAGTGAAAACATTCTCGATTTGTGAAGTTGGTAAAGTCGTTTATGGCATAGCTGCTGTTGAGTGTGACGTTGTGTTGGGGAATTGATAGATTTCACGAGTTGTCGCGCGTCCAATTCTCTTACCTGCTTGAACGACGAACTGGCGACAAGACTTGTTGCGCAGAATATTGGAGGGTGAGTGATTATTATAATAATATTTTCATGGAATTTCTTATTTCCTCGTTCCGTTTCATCCTTGTCAATTCGACACCTTGCGTAACCGTTTCGTTCACGTTGTAAGTGCTAATGACAAAATCGTTAACTTTTTATATCACGTCGATTATTTAGTCTAAGCTAAAAATTCATTTAAATCAAACAAATTACTTTTAACACTTCCTTTGTCAAACCCGTGCACATATGCAATAGTCGTTTTCTATTTTCTTGTGTATCTTTTATAAATCACTTGGGCTCGATTTATCGCTATTACGAAAAAAAATTTCGAATCGGATATACATATAAATTCGCACTGTATGACAAAGTCGATGCTTAAAGTGTGACAAGGAAGGATAAAATAAATATTTCGTTTCAATGGTTCCAAGAAAAGATACATTTATTACTGGTTAATATTTATTTGTTTATTTTTTGTCATAGAATAATTAAAATTCGTATATATTGTAATATATGGACCGTTTATTTCGAAAGTGGTGTGAATCCATTTTCTCTTGTTTCGAGAAAATTAAATGTTAACATATCTGTTAATTAACAAATTTAGGCAAATTATATGAAGTCTGGCAATGTTTCTACTGTTTTATCAATATGTAATTTGGTTATATAAATTTGTTTTAGGCGTATTTTACTAAACTGATGTATACTTACGGGCTTGCAAATGGACTTGGACCATTATCAAAATTAGACAATTATTGTAAAAATCGTTTAATTTCAATTTTGAAAAATCAAATATCACTTAAAATATACTTCATATTAATCCAATTTTGTTTACAAATAATGACACGACATAAAATAGAAGTAGTATTTTAATTTTAGACGCTAATTACATTGTTAAAATTGCAAGATATTAGTATAGCATTTACTTATGCTCTGCATGTGGCAGTGTTTCGAAATATGCATGATGTACCGGAGGTATATAAGTTAATAACTGCTTGATGTCTTTATATTTTTCATAAGTAACAGGCCTGGTATCTTGGTACAAAGGCGCCAGGGCGATTTTTTCAAATTTGAGCGATCTTCCAGGACGTGTAGGTAATAAATGTATAGTTTTAAATTCTTTGTCTTTCATCGAGGTTTTATATAAAATAGTGTATGGTGCACTTTTGAGAAACCTCATTCAACATATTTGCAACCAATTTACCTGTTCTCCATTAGTGTTTTTTCTTATCTGTTTTTTATCGCATTTTGAAGATTTTTTATTGAAACGAAATTCTTTTGTTTCATTTCATGTAAAATGCATTTTCCTAACAGCGTGCGCAAAATTCGATTTTGCGCACGGGTTTGCGTGCGCAAAGTGCCTCATTCCCGCAATGTCAAACGCAAAATTCAATTATTTCGCATTGTTTCGCTTCGCTTCGTTACCCTGGTAACGTAACAAAAATATTTGCCGCTCGTTGCTTAAGTTGCTCATTGAATCGTCAACGAGTGATAAAAATTGATTCAAACAACATTAATTCTAGCGCAGATAAAGCCTCAAACCTAAATCTGTCATCTACTTTAAATTTCGAAAGAAATGTTCCGTTTAATTTTAATAATTGTACTGTAACTATAAATATCTATAATAAAAATGATCAAAAGTAAATATAACCATCTAAAATTCAACTTCAGATCATTTGCCTCTTATTACCAATTACAATCCAATTACAATTTATTAATTAATTTTTTTTATTTTATGGGGGGGCTTCGCCCCCCCACCCCCACCAGGGGCTTCGCCCCTGGACCCCCCTCTATGTTGTGTGCATTGATTTTGACGTATTTAATAATTTAATATTACAAACGAGTTACCGATCGTGTCGAATTTTACGCAGCTTGTTAGGAAGAATAGTATACGATACACGTGCGCATAGGTGTCTCCCGCACTCGTCTCTTTTGTCACCCTCGCTACGCTCGGGCGACAAACCCGACTCGTGCGGGAATCACCTACTTTGCGCACTTGTATCGTAATGTACTATTATCATGTTTTCTACATTGTGTTATTACATCATAATAATCCTGTGGTGTGTACAGAAAATTCTTTTTCCGCATTGCCATTTCTATGATGCCAAAATCTGCATCGTTCGGAAGGTATGAATGGCCCGAGAGTAAATATTTGTGATCAATTATGTCAATGTTATTTTCCAACGACTGGACAACCTTCAACCACATTAATGCCATTTGTAAATTTCGATTTTGCCCAGTACACATGTCACTGTAGGCAATAACATGGCATTGGGTCGCCATTGCTAAGTCACCTACCTCTGTCAATTGGACTTACGCCACTTTCATAATCGATGATTATCCAATTTCATTTACCGACAAATTTTTAATTGTACAAAACATGGGAATTTTTTAAGAAATTAAACACGGACTAGTTATACATAAAAAATTTACATTAAATTTAGCAGGAATTACGTAATATCTCATTCTTTTCAAAAATGGACTTACACCACTTTCAAAATAAACGGTCCATATGTAGGATACGTCCCGAAATTCGCTGCTAGTATCTACTCGGAGCATTGTCGTATCCCTCTTTATCTAGATACAACTGACAATGAATAAGACACTACCTTGCTTTTAACATTAACAGCGAGTATCAGAACGCACAGTATTGGAATTGAATGGTGTCCATGGAAACATTAACAGACTTTATTTATAGTACCGTGTAATATGGACTTAGCCCCATCAATGTAGTTAAAAGTAATATCGAATTATCATACTTTTTTTTAAACATTAGATCCAATAGCCATTATTACACAACAGTATTTGTAAGCGCATTCATATATCCTAATAGTATGTGCACAAAACAAAACCGAATCTTTTCCCAAAAACAATTTACGTGGCTTGCCAATACCTTCCGGGTCCTGTCTTCTTCTGATACTCAAAAATTCACCGTGACAGCCCACACATTTTCTATTGGGCTTAAAACAAGTAACTACGCAGGTCAAGGTAGAGGCTGCACAAATGGATGACCCTCCAACCACTCTCTCACAATTATAAATATACACATGGCTGGATTGAAGTGAATTAAATGTCACGCTTTTAGACCCTATTAGCCATTATTTGTTGTTCTTTTCTCAAGTATGGGATTCGATATTTACTCACACTTTTCCCGTTTTATTTCTATTTTTTTCCGTATATAAGAAAGCATTCATTCGAAGACACTTTAGTCAATACTCCAACTCCATTAGCACCTCATCTCATTGTTCCACTTTTGTGATCTGATAGTACGTTGTATCCGATAACACAGACTATTTTCATTTTGTCTCCATACATAACGAAGACTATCCTTGGACGTAGAAAATAATTTTTCATTTGTCCAAATAATTTTAGTACATTCTTCTGGCGATGTCGTCATACGCTGCAAAACAAACTCCATCCTTTGCTACGCATGGTTTTTTGTGATTTGTATTTTTTTTAAGGTCGATGACAGTGGACCTCCGTTTTTTGGAATTTATTGCGGAATTTGCCTGCCGTCATATTCAAACTGACCTGGCTCATCGTATTTGATTTCCTATCGTATTTGAATGTCTATTGAAATGTATTTATTAACGATCAATAATAAAATAAAAAGGAAAACAATGATTTATTTAAAAGTACTGTATTTTCGAAGAAAAGGTGTCGCGATAAAAAACTGAAAAATCAAGAAATCTTACGTGGCTCTCAGACACATCTGTGATGGTCTAGGGTTAAATCGTATGAAAATTAAAGCTAATTTCATAAAACGACAAAATACGTTTTATTCAGAATCATTTTTGACGTCCACCAGTAACGGCTTTAACGCTTATTATGAATCACCCTGTATACTTGAGCGACAATCAACTGGTGGCTCAAGAGCTGAACAAACATGTAGAGGCTAGATCGTGTCATGTCCTGTCCACTTCGTCCACTTCACCCACTTCGGCCACCTGGTCCCATCCATTTCGCTTCTACCTGGTATCATCATTTTCCTTTCGCTTCCACTTTAGCGCCGTTCCGTGCGCACGTGACATTCATTTGAAGTCATGCGTGGCCACTAGACATATACATATGTAAATACTCATCGGAAGGACTACAACAATAATGTGTAAAACGGTAGCAATAGTGGTAGAAGTATCCCTGCATAAATTATACAAATACTAATATCAATCATTTTTACGAATTTCATGTCGCGCAAAGGTGCTAGCAAAATTTCGTAAACGGAAATTATCCGCATGTTGTCGAAGAGACAAGCGATAAAAATTTTCTAAATGGGTGAGATGGCAGAAGCCGTGGCACAAATGGCGTAACAAATTTGGGAACTTTTCATGGTTAATCGGAAAATTCGATCGATCTCCATATCCCTAACGCAGATATGGGATAATTTCGTTTCCACGAGGGCGAACGGTCGTCGCAGTTTGAAATGCAGGGAGTATGGCGAATCGCAACGAGCAACCTCATTCTTCTGGGGACTCCGCGTGCTTCCATGAAATTTCTGGGACGTGGGAAAAATCGACAAAGTATTCCTGATGCATATGCGTACCAACCCTGAATAATTATTAGGATTCATATGCACTATTTCTAGACAGAGTACAGGATGCTATGTTATTTGAATTATTTCTAATACTTTCATTGATATGAAATTTTTCAAAAATTAATTACCGCAATGATTTTTTGTCTAAATATAGTTCAATTTTGTTTTAATGGACTACAAATTTTTATTTTTATTTAGACATATTTTATCAGTGTATGCCGTGTTGAGAGACATGTGAATGCGTTGTGCACAATCATAGGGAACAATGTCACGATTTCTAGAAATAATGATTTTTACTATGCGAGGTAAATTTGTGGATCATAACGTAAATCTGCAATTACCTATTTTCTGACTCTATACAAAAAATGCGAATTTTTTAATCATTTTGTGAAGCGTTAACATCAGAAAATAGGAAGCTCCAAGTGAGTAGAACGAAATGCTTCGATAGAAAAAAATGAAACGCCAATAACGAGTGAATAGAAAATTATTAAAAAATTCACAGTCCACGTTCAGAGCTTTATTAATTATTGCGATAGAACGTTATGCAAATAATTAAATAGTAAAATATTCAAAAATTTGAATTTTACGCACGTAACATTTTCTGGGTACGTTACGCCTTTGCGTAGAAAAAAATTATTTATCAATACCAACTTGACGATATTCAAAAAATTGTTTCCTATTATTTTCCAGAACGAATGCGAACTTTTGAAAAAAATTTATAAGCTTTTGAAATCGTCATCGAACAACCCCTATACATGGTGGCCCGATCGTAACGCTGAAATTCTCCGACACGACGATTCTTCGTGGCTAGTTCTTTGACACCCCTTGAAAGCTTTTCCCGTTGTCTCGGGACTCTTATGCGCAAAGCTGAGTTCCTCAATAAGAATTGTCAACGTCTCAAGAGAGGATTCTTTTCGACTTTTCTCATAGACTTTGCATCCTCGCGATACCGTCTTGCGCCGAGACGGGCACAATTGTCGAAGAAAAGTCGCCAATATTCGACTGAAAAGACACGCTAAACACGTACCGTCGTCTCTAGAAAATTCAAAAAATTATATTTAGTTGGTTTTCAATGTTACTAAATTTTCAAACGGCGTTGTATACCGTGCGCGCGTTCCAAGGACTGCGACGCGCAATGGAACGCACCCGTGGCACCCTGAAAGCCAGCAACTCGTCGAGGGACGATTTCACCAAACAAATTTGGTGTCCATGCCATGGCGCTATCGACTACCGATAATTAAAATCTAAACGAATTTTCGAAATATCCTGGAAGTTTAGTGATACGGCCGTTGTGCCATTACGCACCCCATTTCCCATACACGGAATGTTATTTATCGGCTATGTGGGTCAGCGTGAATTAATTAGTAAAGTTTGTTGAAAATTTCATGGAGATAAAACGGCGAGTTGCTCGTGTAATGCCAACATTTTTTTCATATTTCTAAAAAAATATATATTTACACATACCTCGTGCTCGTGAGGGTCGGGAAGTACCAAGTGAGCAAAAAAAATATGGATATGAAAAAAATACCTGCGAATACGAATATGTATGTGGACTCGTGCAGACGTATCTACTTGAACGACGGAAATAGATGCGTAAAAATTGTCTGAACGAGCAGCCGATGCTCGCACGTATACGAATGAAATATTTGTCTGATAAGAAGAGCGCGACTTTATTAACTCGTCCGATATAAATGGCCGTGTTGTGGATTTATTAATGGTGAACGTGCGCCGCGTCCTAAACCGCGGATAGGCCTAACGACCAATGAAAAGGGTAAAAACTCCGAGGAAGGATCCAACCCCCATTTTTTTACTTTCTACCCGCCGCACAGTGTATCCACTAGGAAAACAGGGAAGATCGACGAGAGGAGCTAAGGTTAAGAGGTAAATTGATTTTACGATAAACCTAAGAAAAAATATTTTACCCCGAATTTCTCTATCAGAAAACCCGATAAGGTATCAACCTCATTTTCGTAGGTATGTTACGAAATCACCATTTCATAAATAAAATAGAAATGATAAAACGTGACAAACAATGTATCTAAAAATATAGGAATTTCTTAATCTTATACACACGATGAACAATCGTATTAAAGATGCAAAAATCATAAAATTTTTTATATTTTTCAAGAACAATAAAGCTATATACATTGGTAAGCAAGTATTGGTATTACTGTATCTCCAATGACAAAGCACTTGTCAGCCATCAGTCTACGTGATACGCTCGAAACATATGGGGAAACACAGTGAGATTGGATCGACGTGTAATCCATGTTTCTTGGTAAATTTGCACCAGTAGTTCTCAGGACCTCGTTACCATTCTGATGAGCAAACAGCCGCGAATCTCAAGGAACGAAGGAGTGCGCCATTGTCTCCGCAGGAAACAGTCGAGCAATAAGCTACGTACGTGCAATTTAGCGCATTATCGTAGCGAACGGCTGTTTGCCAACGCGTTTGTCACGCTGCCTGAAACGCGCTATACACAAATAACACACCATTGGCGATAACACCTACCCAGCCATGAAACATCCACTACCAAGTCCATAATATTCTCCCCGTTCATTTATCTCGTGCACGACTTCCATGATATTTGAGACCAAAGAAATTATTCACATTACTTACCCATGGCGACTAGATAAAAAAAAAGATTTTTTACGACATGATGCTTTGATTTTTTTTTATCAATTTTTATACTGAACATCAGAACTGTACGAAGATTTACTTATGTTCTATTTGTCATTTTCTGCATTCCATTTTCTGGTTTTATTAGCGGGGACTGCGCATGCGCTAGTACCCCGCACTACCAAAAATTAAACGCACAAATATCCAGTTTCAGGAGTATTTACAGGATTCAGCAGAAGTTTGCTTCAGTCCTGGGGGAACCACCTCGTTGATCGTGGTATCCCCTACGTTAGGTTAGTATGATGCGAAGCTGGATAGCTTCTGAGGTATACGAATGAGCGCGTGATTTCGCTTTCGAGAACTGGAGCAAAACAATAGATTGTCAAATTGACTTATTCTCCATCCATCGGGAATTATTGAAATTGTCATTTGACGTTTCTTTGTTCTCGGTCATGACAAAAGACTACGTTCACTGTAGGCGGGAAGTTGGTATTTTTAATGTCTAATCGGCTACTTAATATCCCTTGGTTAAAATGGGGAAGGAGCTTCTGAGGGTACAATGAAAAAAAAAAAAAGAAAAATTCCCACACGGCTTAACGAGCGGGTTAAATAAAGAATTAAACGAACCGTAACGAGATGAAATTTGCATAATACGGATTTATTGCACTGTAATAGAAAATACGAGTGGGACAAAGATAACGAAGGGTGGGTCAGATTTATAAAACCAAAATCCATAAGGCAATTTCGACGAATTTTTACCTTGACTCCTTTTCATCAAAATTATATAAAAGACGACGCGAATTACAATAAAAATGTAAAAGCCAATTTCCAAGCTCCTCGTCTCGCAATCTTTCGCTAAATTATGATTTCGGCTGAAAGAAATTCTTCATGGGTTTCCTTTTTACATTGAACGTTATAAAGCCGCAGTTATACGTATGACGTTTGGGTTACGTCATCCGCTCAATCGTATAACGTTTCACGTTGTGAAATAAAAAATAAAAAGTTATAAATAATACTATAACGAAAAATGAGAAATTCAAATGCTCCGCGGTCGTTTTCAGGGTTACAAGTTTTCTCAAAGAAAAAGGTGTAATAGGATTTACTGGTTCACCCCGTTCCATACTCACCCCTTCGTGGAGGCACTCACGGTACTTTCTAATCCTCTTAGAGAGTGGCGCATTTTAAGGAAAGTTAGTCGAGTCGCTGCTAAATGGCCTACGGCTCCTCCTATTCGTTTCTCACTAGAAGAACTTCAACCCTTTTTAAGATCATATTATTATCTTCGTTGCTATTACTGTTATTATTTTGAGAGAGCGCAAGCTACCGATAGGATCCCCTTCGTAATTGGTTGATATTAATTAAGTTCATATTTTTTATGGATTTTTCAATATTCATTGATTCTACTTTAAAAAAATTTTTCTTCAATATTTTCTACGTATAAACTTCCTTAGAAATTTGTCAAATCTACATATTGTATTGTTGTATAACGGAATTTCAATTTTTTTATAAATAGAGTAGAGAATATTCGTCGAACGATAAATTCGAAGTAAGACGAATTATTTTCTGGATTAATTTTTTACTCAAAAACGTCTATTACTTTATATTTGTTCTTCTTGGAGACCAAATATAAGAAACCATTACACGTGTTTTAATAAAAAATTAATCTAAAAATTGCACATTTATTTTACTTTGACTTCTTTGTTGTAACTGTACGTTATTAATTCTTTAAAATTTATAAATTCATAGATACGTATAATATACCCCCATTTTTGATGATTAATTAAATAAAATTTGGTCCCATCCGATCTGCCTAACTTCTTAAGTTCATTGAGAAAACGCTGACGCATTCCTCGTTGTTCCAAGAAGTCACCAATAGATGATAAATATTTTAGAGAGGGTTGAATTACTGAAATGGAAATCTTCGATTTGATCATTTAATTCCAATTAAATTTTACAAACAAATCGTGTGTGTTAAAGCTACCCTCGTCAACACCCCATGAAAGTACCATGGAGGTTTGTTCGATCGAACCATGAATCCCCATGACAACCACCAGCAACTTCACTTTAGTCTATCGACTCGGTTCAGTAACGCCTAACCTTATAACCAAACTTTTCATTAGGAAGTTATATTCCCTTTTTCTGCCGTTTAAATCTTTACAGAATGAATTTCGGGGCATTTCCATTTCCAACTTGTGCACCGCTTAAGCCGCGTCGAAATCCCGTGGATGTTTTTGGCACAGCGAATGTCGCTGCTGGACACAGATTACGAGAAGCCAACAGTGGCTGCCGATATATGGAACAATTTTACTACCTCAGAAAGGCTACTACCGTGGATCCCAATGAACTAGAAGACCGTAAAAAATTGGAACAAGTAATATCAAGAGTTGCTTTCGAGCAGAGGACCGAGAATCGAATTATTCGTGAAAAGATTCGTCAAGGCGTGGAACAAGGTAAAAAAATATGTGAAAATTGTATGAAAGTATATTTGACGTAAGAAAAAAATTGTTAAGGTAGAATGTACATTAAACAATATTTATCCCATCCGCAAATTTAGCTTCGAATAATTAATTGAACGTATTGTGTATTAAAGGAATGGCAGCCTACGATCAGGACATAGAGAAACGTCGCGAGAAACTGCGAAAGTTAATAATTTTGGAGGAGACCGCGCTTACCAACGAAATTGTAGAGCTGGCGAGTCGTGGGGATGAGATGAGACTAGAAGAAATGCGAGCTCAGGCGGAGAGACTTCGAAAAACGAGGGAGGACGAGCGTTTAGCGTTCGTAGCTGCTAAGAGGATGCAGCAATATCTATCGAGATGTCCTGACGCACGAGATTTGTCCTCAGTAAGGATTGCAAAGGACGTGAAGCACTGCAATCTGGTTCAGATGACTGAGAACGAGGCGAGACGAAGATCCGAAAAGGAACTCGATATGCTCTGGCATCGTTTGATGCTCAAGGAACTAGAAGTTAAGAAACTCCGTGAAATCGAAGATCTAAGAAGGAAGGATTTAGCGGATAAGGAAGTCGTGGATACTCTGAGGAAGCAGGTCGCCGGTAAGGAGGCCTTGAGGGAGGAGCTGAAACGCATCGAAATAGAAGAAAAGAAATATCTGGAGAGATTATGGAACAATATTCGTGAAGAGGAGCTAAGGAATCTCGCGCGAGAACGAGAAAAGCGTGAGAGACTAAAAAAGGATCTGGAGGATCAGCTAATAGCTGCCAAAAGGACATTAGCCGAGAGAGCCAGACAAGAGGCTGAGATAGATAGGATATTCAGGAACCTGAACGAGGCCGAATTGGCTCGGGAAAAAAATATCCTAAGGGAATCATCTCAGGCTCTTCGTAGAGAGATGCTGTCCTATCTGAAGTACCTCGAGGATCTTCGAGTCGAGCAGGCGCGCCAAGACGCTCTCGTCAATGAGATTGTCGAGAAATCTTATAAGGACACCCTGGCGCGTAAGGATCTGGCGCTGAGAAAATTTCAGGAAGTGAGACAACGTAGACTTCGCGAGGTCCTGGAAGGACGTACGATGCAGCTGGAAGCTAGGAGAGAGAAGGAAGAAAGAGAGCGCATGCGGAGAAACGAGGAGAGAGAAATTCTCGAGAAGAATTTGGAAAACGAACGAAAACTTGAAGTCTTTGAGCGTAACAGACAACGAGATCGTGCCCGGAAGTACGGACAGGATCTGAAGGATCAACAGAATTACACGGAATCCATACGCAAACGAGAGAAAGAGGAGGACGAGAGGATGTTTCGAGATGGACTGAAGAGAGACGATGAATATAAGAAATTAACCGAAGAATTATTGAAGGCTTCTGAGGACGTAACACCCCATGCCTTTAAGATATTGATCAAAGAGTGTGCTGCCAGAAGGGATGCCGAGGACAAGGGTCTGTGCTATTGTCCACCGCCATTGCCAAAGGACTATCCTTAATTGTGATGAGAGTCGAGAGCAACGCGAGAATAGAGTAATGCGTCTTTCTGGTAATTCCACACTGTACGTTATCAAAGACATTGGCCTGGTTAATTGGAAATGTAAAAGGGGGTGAAGTTTAAAGTGGACAGGGAGATCAAGCCAGAGCGCGAGCTTTACCTTAGCCACGAGGCGGTCCGTGGTTCCTACATCCCTTCTGGGCTCCATGGGATTACCCTGATTTATCGTACCAATTGCCCTGGAGTAGGTACGTCCAAACTTTCTTTTATTAGCCCCGGCCGACCTTTCTTTATTTTTCCCCGTACGAATACATTTCCAGAGACATTTTAACCTTCAGAGCGAATAAACCCCGTAAGTGATAACTACCAATCCGTCATCCCTCTCCAGTGCATCAGCTCAATCAATCAATCATCCATGCTCTTTAATGCGTATTCTGGCTCTGCGAATATATTCTACGAGTAAATATGTATGGATGAACATGATAAATCCGCCACATCACAGCTATATCCAGGGGACTCACTTAAACTGCGTTCCATAGGCGGTTGGCCCTTGGTAGTAAACTGATGTCGTTGCTTTATTGTATTTTGAAGATGTACAGTTTTGTATGAATATTACAAGTGTTTGGTTTACTTTACACTCGCACTTCTATGGGAATCAAGTAAGGTCAGATTAATCTTGACTAGTTCGCATGACACAGTTTCAGGACCTACATGACCCCTCGAAAACTCATCGTTCAACCTCTATAATTTGAAATAACGACTCGGGCTCGTAACTTCCCAGTAAAAAGCATCTTCCTGACTCTTCCGTGGAAACTCAGGTGCGTGCCGTGATGTACGTATATTGGGTGTTTCGGTAGGGAGAATGGATGGCCAGTGGGAAGGTTGAGGATTACGGTCAGGGGATTGGAAGGGGTGTTAGAAAGCCAGAGTGGTGATGGGGTGCACCCCCCAGGGCCGTAACGACGAATTGTAATAAGGAGCTGGATATTTGAATTTCTGAGCAGTGTATCACCGACTGCAGACAGTTTAATCTTACGAGTGGGAGAAAAGCGTGTGTGTATGTAGGTAACATGGGGGATGAATCGTTGTCTGCGGAGGAACAGAGGGGTTGTACCTAACAGGACCCAGGAAACGGGTCCACCATATTCCTCAAAGACGTACGTGCAAAACTCCCTATCGTTGTGCATGAGTCTGCTTTATATCATTGGAAGACAACTCCCTTTCAGGGAAAGCACCCCTAACTTCTTTACCAACCCCTTTTCGTAGGACATCCTTAAGTTAACCGTGGTACCAAGTCGTCGCGGTTTATTTTAATATTTTAGTTTATGACATTTTTCAAGGGGATAATCAGTGCCTTGAAATATTGCCAGCCAACTTCAAGCAACCCTTACACGTATCCTCCCTATTTTTCTTTTCTCGGTATGCATACAGATATCCTTGCCTTTTTGAAAATATAGAAAAATTATTGCGAGCAGTTCGAGCACGGGTTTCGTGGGGACGAGAGAAGAGAGGATGAAAGATATTCGAACCTTTTATTATAATATATTATCACCATCTTCAAATTGACTTTATAAATGATTTTAATCTTGACGCCCTTAACAGGATAAAGATTGGAAATATTAAAGATAATTGGAACACAGAAAAATTATACTTTCTTCTCGAAAAAGAGTAGGTAGATATGCTTCTTGAACTTTTTTTTTTCCCCGAGTGGAAAAAGTTTCAAAGGGCGTGCTACAATGGAGAAAAAATGGCGACAAATCATCACCACTCGACAAGAGTGGTTCTTCTGTTTTTTCTCTTCTTCATCTTCCACGCTTCTTCTACTCTTTATTTTATTCTTTATACACTTTCACGCTCTTGTCTTTTATCCCACAGCAAAGGCGTTGACAAACCTCCCGTGAGAGATCCAACGCGCTGGATTTGGATTTGAAAAAAAGATTTTCAAATAAAAGTGCGCACGGCCACGAATACAATTTAGTCGATTTTCCAGAGGACACAGATACACACTCACGAAGTGGATAGAAGGTGGATAATGGCGGATGTGGAGGGTTGGACGACTCCAAAACGTGGGAATATTAAATTTTAAATAAAATTACCCTCCTTCGTAGAGGCGTGCTTTATCAGCGACCGTAATAATCATCAAATTTTATTCGTAACAACCCTAACCCTGGGGCGTGCTGAATCGACCTGGCCCTCTTAGCGAATTAAGAAGGCACGGAGGGACTTCATCGAACTCACACCAACCTCGGACAATTCCGAGCGATTCCGATTTTGATTACGTCAACGAATCCTTAAGAATTCCCCACGGAATTCTCCATTTTTTAAACGAATTTTTACAAATATTACTACACTTTTTGATCAACCTGAATTAAAGACGTTTCTTTGTCAAAACTAAATTAGAAGAAACACTCACTTACTCAGGAAACTTTTATATGACGTATAATTTTGAAACTATGTTTCTTTTTTTTTAAATATTAAATCACCAAAGATTAATTTTACTTGGCAATCATAATGCAAAGTCCTAATGAGTTAATTTTTGGCCACGTAGCGGCCAGACTATTTCACAGACATAAGTAACGTATCGACCCGTTTAATATCCTGAATATTTGAAGTAATTATTTCGACGATAAATAAAAAACAAATTAAAGTTTAATGCTAATTGAACTTCACGAAAATTCCAACGACGTAAAATCAATTTTGCCAACCAATTCATCCGGCGTAATGATTTCTTCTTCTACATCGCGACACAGTATGTCCTGCAACTTAAACATTATTTATCAGGACTTATTCTTTCTAGAAATTCCTTTAATTGCTTCCCTCACGCGTGAACGACATTAAATAAATAATATATAAAAAATGTAACTGATCTGCATTCTTCACAAGATACATTTTCAACGCACCTAACCTTAAAGCTCGAATCAAGATATCTAATTTTAAATACGGAAGGAATAAATATAGCAATAACGTTAATGACGCATTGAAATATTCAAGTGTTCGTCTCGCAAGGAAACTTATAGTAAAACCTCGTTAACCGGACGATTCCAAATGTTCTCGGAATACTAACATGTTTCTAGCATATATTTCCACTTCGTTTAATACTCTCATAATGAAATACACACGTTCTATTCACAGAAATAATAGGTACACCCATAAGCCTCGTAAAACTAACTGCCAGTATTATTGTGTTTAATCGAAATTAATAAATATTCATGAGGAAGGCACCTGCAACCTCGTTCAGGAACTAATTTAACATTCTTCCTCGACAGAGAGACGAGCTAGAGGTTCTGTCTGTAGTAAGGCACGGTATAGATATATAGTAAGGGGCTAAGGTAGCGCGTTGTTCAGACTCGTAGAAGCGTCTGTAGGGGTCGGTTGGACGTAGCTTGCAATGCGTTTCATTTGGACCAGACAGGAGAAACCCCTGGGCTATGCAGAGTAGCTGTTTATTATTCCCCTATACCAGCCCCACAAACTTCAACCCCCATAGACTTTTCCTTGTTCGTTATTCCGATAGGCATGCACCCTTGTCTACTTTACTTTCGGCGAAGCCTAACTTATCATTACACTTTGAAATGCAGCCCAGCTATCTAATAAGACGAGCAAAGTATTCCTTTGTTAATGGATGCCAATGCACCGAAAAACTTTTACAGGTTTAATTGCAGATGACTATTCAAATTGGCATGTTCAACAAATTTTGCAAATATTTATCATACTGAGTGCTTTTGTGCAAAAGGGGCAGACAATTATTGGATAATGGAATAAATGCTTGTGTCATGCTCTCTAATTTCCAGTTAATTCGATAGGAGTCAACAAATGGAAATCATCGTTTTGGATATCTGTCGGGGGGTAGAAAGAGTGGCAGAAGTACGCAAGGGTAGTTAAGGGATGGAGAAACGGAAAGCTCGCTACACGGGCTTTTTCCCATCGAATGATTCCACGCGACTGGTTAGAGGCTGCTCGGTGAGCTTTATATGGAATATACGGATACGGGATTGGAGAAGGGGGAGGTGGAGGCGGAGGGGGAGGGGGTTGTTGGATACGGAGAGCGAGTTAAGGGTAGGTAAGAGTAAAGGGAATGTAGTATGAGTGGGATAGCTGCTCTCCTCTCAAGGGATGTTCTTTTGACAGACACGTCGTTGTCGTCTACGACGGTCCTCCACGGCATTGCATTAATCTTCTTCTTCCGCCCCCTTATTGAAAATTCTACAGAGCGCTTCTTAGTTTTTGCAAGACCAACCTCCACCCTTACGACTCACCATCCCTATACCTCTACGCTCCTCGTTTCTCTCGTACACCATAGTAGCCAGGGGTACTCCTTTACCAAGCCTAGTAACAGACCGACCATGGAACCACCTTGACTTGCCCTGCTACCCTTTAAGGATTGCTCGGTGCTATTATCAATCACCAGATGTCGCCTTGGTGTACTCGTGCGTGTCCAGTATAATCTCCATGTCACCAGCGAACCACGAATCATCCCTCATTTCGTTACTGGCAATTATCAGCAAAACACTTGATCGACAAAATCCAAAAAATTCACCAGTTATCGAAATGGTCGGTTCCACGTAACGGGTGGCCCGCAAAAATTCAGCAAAATTTTTTACATGGATTCGTCGCTCTCAGGCATCTTTATGGCACTTATGTAGGACTGGCACAGGGGATGATGATACGAAGGGTAGAAAGAGTCAAGTACGGTCATAGGGCACCATATGGGTTTACCTGACAATTAATTTTGGCTTCTCTTCCGGAACTTTGGGGTTGCCATGGCTCCATTTGACTCTTCTTGGTCATCCAGGGGTCCCTTCTTTCCCCCCTATGAACTCCCCATAGAGACCGCAACGGGGCCGTAAGAATTGCCGTAGGGCACGCCGCCTGGGGTATAATACAAAATTAATTTCCTTCCTCGTCCCTTTTCTTTTATCGTCTGGCGCATCTCTTCCATTCGGCAAGTTTGCCTTAAGCCAATGCCTTCTACTATCCCTTGCCGTCCTTCCATCCGTCTGCTCTTTCTGACAAAGAACTTTTAACGTTCTCTCAGTTTAATTAATTTCACGAAGTACTTGCCCTCGGGAGGTGAAATCCCAATACCTCTGTTACATAACCCGTAATGGCGAGCAAGGTCTTTAAATTTGATAATAGAAATTTAGCAGTAACAAAAAAGAAAGAAACGACCTGAGCTAACTTGAATAAAAATAAGTCACATCCGAACATTAAAAATGCTCGTTTATGATGTTCAAATACACCTTGCTATTTCAGCGAGAAGGAATATTTTCGGATGTACGTTACAGATTGACCAGGTGTGAAAATTTAAATTTTCATGTATTATTCAATCTATAGAAAATACAATAAGTACGAGCTAGATTTCAATATAATTTTTTAATAAGTTTTTGTTCCTTTAACAATTGATAAAAGCAATGAAAAAAGTTGGTCGTTAAATTACGAACTCTAACTGTATAATGAGGTTAAGGCAATCATTAATTTTTGGAACAGAACTTTACCTACTATACGCGATACTTCATGGTGTAATTGACTAGTCTGTGTAGGTCAGTTTTGTCTCGTAACTGATCTAACTTGTTCCCTTAAGGGCGAATCCTTACCTAAAGCAGATTACGAATATTACACCGGATCTTTGAGGGTTAGAACCACGACAATATGTCTTCAAATTTGTGTGCAAAACTCAGACAAATCCTGAGTAAGCGTCCCATGACTTTGGTTGTTTATATCGTCATTTTCTACTGATCCTCTTAAACGTTGCCATAGTCCTTCGAAATGTGGGCAAACAGCTGGATCGGTTACACTGAATGACGTGCTGATGTTGCACTTTTCTGTGATACTACTGACTCATTTGTTGCGAATTATATCGAAAATTATATAATGCTTCACGCAACACCTTCTGACCCCCCCCCCCCTCTTCCCACCTCTTCCTCTTCTTCATACCAATCATTCTTTATTCTTCATTGACTCTCTCCTTCAATCCTCACTCTACATATTTACCTTACTTGATACTCAATCCTCCTCTGCATTATTTGATACGGTCCCCATCGGCAATTTACATTTCAATATATTCCAAAAACCGAAAACAAATTTCTACCGCACAGCTAATCAACAACTTAACAGACACGTTTATAAGGGACAAAAAAGGAACAGGATTCCAGAAATATGGATTAAATTTGAATTTGATAAAATCGACCATGACAAAGAAGCGACATGCAATGAGGGTTGACGAAGAAAAATTCGATACCATGCCTATTTTTTAACAGTCGCTAGTCAATCTTTTTTATATAAACAGCACATAAAAAATCATCGACTCTTATACTCCCGTCGCGGATCCCCTACTAAACAAGAACGTTACGTTCACCATTACAATGTCATAAACATCCCTTCACAGTGAAAGCATATCAACACCTGAAATTCCTACCCTTTAAAAAATATATGGATATCCATATTCAAAATTGTACAATAATGTGAAGTCTTGAAAAGTATTCGATTCGGATATATCGATCATGATAACCTCGATCTAGCAATCTGAGCTTCGGAAATTTTTGTAAAACTGTTGACTGTTTTTCAGATTTGTTTTTAAGGAAATCTATATTTTTTTTACAATCTTTTATATGGGTACATGCATACGTAGAATCCAGTTATGACAGTACCACATAAGAGTGCACTACTTGTAAAGGATAGTGAGAAGATATTTCACGGAAGTGCACTTTCAAGAATGGAATATTCCAGAGGGAAATATAAAGGTCGTAAGTTCGCCCTGACACGGTGCAAGAATTATTGATAAAAGAATTTTACGTACGTCAGTTATAGATTTTGACTATAGCACGCATGGATTATCGTGACGCTCCATGTGCTTGATAATATATATAATGACTATAATCAGTATATATAATGAGACATAATAAACATTCGAATTTGTGTGCGACACCCTACTAAGACAATAGAAAATTAATATCAGTTGTTAACATTATGAGATTTGTAAATTTGCCTTGAAAGCTTCCCAGTAACCATAGAGTAAGTTACATAACAGAAATGGTAGAATTGCCCATTATAGTAGGTATATAATAGTTATGAAACACCTGATTTACGTATTTATTATATCATAAATGTAAAATTGTGATGTTACCAATATATGTATAACCGTTATTCTGTGTTTACTGGATCTATAGACAGTTCTTAACACCACAGTCGTACCAGAAACTAATAAAGCTGCTTTTGCTAATAAAATAGGAGAATTTTAAAACATTAATTTCAAGCTTAAACCTTTCAATGCTACACAGTACGGACATCCTACCCCCCGCCTCCCCTAAATGGCCTATAAACATGGATGCCCAACAAATACAAATTTTAAAATGCTTCTGTGAATCAAGTATCACTCTTAAATTTCTAAGCGTTGATATGCATAGAACAGTTGCACAATTCGTGCATGGCATTCGTATGTGTTACATTGACAATTTTATATATAAAATATTTTAAGACTAAACTGTTAGGTAAATTTTTTAGCTATGACGAGTACTGTGAATAATATATCAGATCGACTGATAACAAATATCCTAACAAGGATTTATCAGCGCAATTTAAAATTTGATATAGCGGAAAGATGTCTGACGGGATAGCGAGCAACACGGCAAACTGTATGCCGTCTCAACACCTTTTCCCTACACGAATCTGTGTGGTATATGAAATTATTTGCGTGACATAAAAATGTTGACATGGTTAGATAACTTTTTCTAATATCAATTTATAAAGACATAGGACATTTAGTTTGATCACATATGTATTAATTAGTTAATTTAAATTATAGAATCCTCGACTGAGTTAAAGTACTTCGTATTAATTCAATATAAAAGTATTGATGAGAGTTTGATTTTCTCAAACTATTCGTAAATTTTTAAATAACTTTTGCCTATTCAACCGACATATAATTTTCAGCAATATATCTGAAAGCTCGGCATCATAACCAAGCCAATAAGCCAACGGATTTTATTGTGATCCCAAATATTCGTTATGTGCCTTGTCGAGAATATGTAGTATAAATGCTGAGTTCGGGTTTCGTTCCATGAAGTCGTTTGAGGTATATAACAAATGCCTCACGTTTTCCGCAGATAAAAGTAATATACTCGTTTTACTGGGGATTCTAAGAGATAATAATATTTACGGGTTAAAATCCTCTGTAGATCTCAGTCCAATTGACGAACTGAGGATTTACTCAACGTTTTCATTGATCAGCCAAATGCGGAATATACGTGCGTTACTCGTCGAGAAAGGAAAATAAAATTAGTAAACGGATAGCTGATGGTAATTGCTTCCTTCTGTATAAATGCACGTTGGAAGTGAGTTTCTGCACTTGGGCAAATATTTTTTTTAATCGCGGCATTTCCGACACGAGTGGACCCTTGGCCCACTTCCGGCAAAGGCTCAATTCGAATCGAACCATGAAAAGCATTTTCACTTGCTGGCTTAATACTCTCGTAATGGAAACTGAAGTGGTTCGATCTTGTGACGTTGATTTAAACCGAATGCATTGCAGTTAGTCTACCTGATTTTTTCGGACTTCATTATTTACATGGAACTCGTGCATTTTTTAACTCCCTCACGAACAGTCAAGATATTTTTCAATATCTCCACTGCTCGAGAATTCGTGAATTTCACAGATCTCGAACAATTTCAATGACGTCGCGGTATAATCAAAAATTAGGAATGGAAGACGGAGATGATTGGAAGTCGGAAAGGTTTCGTATTTACTGAATAAATTGGTAGGTCCTGATCTAATTAGGTTACAAGGAGAAAAGGTGGGGAAGTCGGTTGTTCCGCCTCCTTTCACGGGGAAATATCACCGTCCAACCCTGTAACTAGCACATTTTAGGCCTTGCGGATTACCAGCTGATTTATAGCTTTTCCACTTTTTTATCCCGCGAAGCCCTTCGACTTACGAGGCTGCTTTTAGGACTCTATCCTCACGTGTATTTTACGGTATTCACCGTATCCTCACCATTGTAGCCATAACCATCAAGAAACATTCTCATAGTATCCTACGAGTGCTCTCACACATAATTATAAAGCTATCAACATTCGTTAACTTAAATAAAAATTTTCCCTGTGCGCAGAGCCACTAGACAGTTCTACATTGTATTAATATAAATGAAAATTAAAAGGAAAAAAAAAAACCGTTATTTTATGAACTAGGCAATACACTAAAGGTAGACCCTTGCCTATAATGCAAATAGGAAATTGAAGTAGAAATAGCCTGGTTAGAATCGAAATCCGCCGGGAGATACCTATTGACTTTTCGTAAGGTAATATCAAGACGGAATCGGCAATCCCGCATTGTCGACTCCCATAACAGTCGGAAGAGAATCAGGATATTCCTGAAGATTTCAGGGACTCTGACTAAATCGCCAGGATAGAGGGATGCCCGGTTAAACTGCACGATTTACAGACCATTCAGGAAATTGGGTATCGAATGGAAACCGGTTGAGGAGGCTTCAAGGTTCGGTTGGAATTGTGCGTGGGGTGTGAATTCTTTCAGGGAATTGTCTTAGAGAGACTTTCGCTCTCCTTTTCTCTCGTTCTATCCCCCCCGCCCCCCCTCTCTCTCCTGCTCAATCTCGCGACTTCCCCTCTTCCTTAGCCTCCCTTGCTTTACTAAGCTAGTCCATTTCCTTAATACTGTTGTTTCTAACTTACAGATCTAGCGTTATCAGTAGTGCCACTGTAATAAACTCTTAAGATATGGATTGAATTCCCCTTATCACTTCCTCTCGCTCGGGACGCGATGGAAGATGGTGATCGTAAAGTATACCAAACCCGTGAAAAAAAAAAAATAATACCAGATTTGTAATTATTCTTTGCAATAATAATTCACTTTACTTACTTTACTAGCATAAAAACCCACTGTAAGTCAATACGGATGAAACAGTTAGACTATTTTGTCCTCGCGAATATTTAAAATGCAAAATGAGCTAAAAAATTTCGCAATTAGTTTGATTGTTTCTTGTCGAACGAACAGTTGTCAAGGGATCCTCTCTGAGACAGCAAGAGACGCTAGGAGAGCAGGTAAAGCAGTTTCCGGTTCACGTCACACGCACCGCTGAACGAGACATCTGGCAAAGCAGGCACTCGACTCGTCTCACAGGACTCTTGTAACGAGTGAAAATGAAAACGAACGGAGGAGATATCGAATGCAAATAATTGATGGGATGAGTAAAAAGGTCAAAATACGACGGGATCTAACATAACGCCGTAGGCTGATGAAGATTGAAAGATCACAGGAAACCAGGGGTAAACGTTGTATACCCAGTGCCATTGGGCAAAACAACAAACTAACCCCACTGGGTCTACTTCGCACGAGGAATCGTATTTTATATGTATTATTATTGTTATTGGGATGTCTTTATTATCAATTATATCACGATGAACTCTGACTTGACTAGCGGTTGCGAAACAACTATCTTAACGGAATTCTAAAACAGCAACTCCGCGTCTAATCCAGTGGTAGCCTTCATGAAAATTCCTAGGAATTTCAATGCTGAAATTGGTACCGATTATTTACCATTCAAAGAAATCAATCTTAGTCCTTACTTTTTCTCCTTTGCATTCTTACTGTTTTCGCTCGATGTAAATCATTTTTCATTATTCGCCATTTTAAGTGGGCCTACGCAAAAAAAAAGTATGGATCTAGTATTATATCAGTAATTTTAGAGTATGGTATTTGGCATTGCTAGAATATGTCCACAGTATGTTAACCATATATAATTTCGTATTAAGTATTAATTTCGTATTTCGTATTAAAGATGTTTCGCTCATTAGACGGATACATATGTACTGTATGAAATTAGTATCGAATTAGTATGAAAAAAAGTGTATTTGTTAAAATATGAAGCAGGTATGGATTTCGTCAGGCGCTTGTTTTCCATATACTGTTTTGATAAATGGCTCCATGAAATAACCAGAAATATGCCATTTTAGCGATAAAAGTTAATTTTCATTCCTTGAATTATAAATATAAATTAACAAATATGTCTCAAACTATTTTTGTATTTTCTTCATGTTCATCTGAAGGATCCTAACGTTCATCGTCTAGATTTTCATCAGTTATTTAAAAATTTTTGTTAATTCCTGTTTTTCGTTCGTGTAGGGACTGTAGTGTGGCACACATTAAATTTAAAAGTCGATTATACCCTGTAGGAGTTGGTACTCTAATGCATTCAGCAGCATTACGCATCACCCAGTCTACAATTAAATGAAAAAAATTATTCACTGAGTCGATTAGATTCTAGACTTTTTGAGAAAATTTGGCAGTTCAATAATTATTATATGAGGGTGAAAATGGAGAAGCACCAATATTTAAAAATATAATAAAAATTGAAATACAATAAAATTTTATAGTTTGTTTTAGTTTTTTTTTTTATTTCTATATGTAAAAACTCGAATAATCAGCTCTAATCTCTATCAACTTTAATTGTATATGTCGGAAAAGTCTAAACGGCATCTAGAATGAATCTGTCACAAAGTCCAGGAAACGTATGAAATAAGTAGCTCAATATTCTAGTTGGATTCGCTGCATCAGGAATATCTCATGCTTTTCCTAGATCTCTTCTATACTTGCAAATCGTCATACGAAGTCTACCTCAATTATCACTCAAGTATAGATCCTGTGTAGATTTAATATAGATGAGATCTACAGAACGTGTGAAATTATTAAGCTCACCAAGATCTGCCCCATATTAAAGCAAAATAATTCGCAAAAGTCTAAATTACTGAGACTTCTCTCATACTGAGGTAAACTTTAGTATAGCTTGACTTGTCTCATTCTAAAGTAAAACAAATAACGCAAACGTGTAGGCCAGCTAGACTTACTAGAATACTCCTAATACACTCAATCTAGAAACGCGAGCCGTATTCTACACGTATCCTATACCGCTGCCAGACTGAACATTTGCTTATCAAAAATTAACTATGAACAGCAGACTAAAATAAAAATAATTGTTTAGTACAATTAAATTTACATTCAACAGCGTTTTTTATCCAGGATGGAATCGCCGGCCGCTATCCTAAGCCTTGGGCAGACATATTGCATAATTATTCCTCCCCAACGAGATTCCAAATTATGCGTCGTATCTCCCGAGGTTTAGCATCAAAAGATTTAATATCTTGAAGCTCCAGTCTGTCTATATATTCCTGAACGGGCAATTCAAACCTGATAATTTTTGAAACCAAAACTGAAAATTGAAAATAATTTCACAAGAAATCAATTCGAAACAAATCTAATAGCTCATTTAATTTCATAATGACCGATACTCTCTGGATATTTAATAAAAAATGTATTTCACATATAATTAGGCACTTAAGCAACTGAATATACATATTTTCCGAGTAATATCTTCCTTTTTGAATTTCTTGCACCTCTTAAACGACGTAACTCTTCCGTGTGTGATTTCGAGATAATGACGTATTGAACGTAACAAGCCCACCCCTACTATAGACTGGATGGTAGTTATAAATGGCACAAATTCCAACCCCTGATTCAATAAGGACTCCGAAAGGAACCGCGTGAAAGCACGTATGTTAATAAATGAAAAGTAAGCATGACGTTTTTACAAATTCCAGACAAAATTTTAAATATATATTACAAATTAACAATTGGTTCCATGATATTATAATTAAAAAAGTAAGAAAAAATATATCAAAAAAATTATAATTGATTCATAATTAAGAAATAATTAGTAAATTTTGGCGTCAAAAATCCCTCTCAATATTTCAATCAACAGAGAGCAACACTAATAAAAAGAAACTGCTGCCAGACTACAAAAATACGAGAATTGCACATATGCATTTTATTGGAGTCTCTAATCCGACGTCTCACTTTATCGATGGGACACGTATAAAATTACGCTGACGTATTTCCATCGTATAAGTTTATCGATTCGTAAATACGCGCCACGCCATTCGTGATGCTTAAATATTGCACGTATGTAAATTATTGTACATGCATACGTAAAAGCGTATACGTATAAATACGTATGTATAAATAAAATAATAGTGTGTAAATATGATGCGGGAATCATAGTTAAAATTTTGCAGAATTATTTCCATTCTCTCTTTTAATGCACAATCACACCATATTTATCCGAGTGCAAAACGAGAATTAAATTTATTTGTAACACATAATACATTTCTCATTATAACGGAGACTAGTAAATTTATAATTCAAATTTAAAAATAATAACACTATCATTCTTTCATAAAACTTGCCTAGATAATCCAACTATCTGCAAGTAATATTTCCACGGGTAGCTTCTACGAAAAGAAAAAGAAACCGAAAAATTTGACATAATATAATCCCGAATTTGTTTTGTTACGTACAAAATAAAAAAAGACGTCTCGGGAAAATTACACGTCATAAAATCTTGGCGCTATACATATCTAAATACATAAACCTATATAGACGAAGGTTTGCGCGGCAATCGTAAAATATCCGCGTGTAATTGCGCACGGGAGGACGATAAAATAAAAAGAGGATATGTAACGATTGTAAAAATATCGCGGATACATAATAAAACAAGGATAGAAGTATCCGACCAATGGCAAGCAATAGAAGGGATATGTCGAGTGGCATGGGGAAATAAAGGGAGAGAAAAAAAGAGTAAAATATGAAAATGAAACGACACGTCGCAGCGCAGAACGCGTGTTTTACGCACGAGATGAAAGCAGGCAGCGATAAAAGAGTAAAAGAGGCGCTGGTACCTGCTGTTGGAGGGGTGGAAGGCTGGAGGGCTGGAGGGCTGGAGAACTGGATGGTTGGTAGGCTGAAGGTCTACAGGGTTACAAGATTGGTACGACGGAGAACCGAGTAAGCATTGAAAAAGTGCGGAAAATAAAAGTCTCCGTTGGACGCTTTCTGAGTCAAAAGGCGCGGACGAGCTGCAGAGCTTTGCTCTGAAATATGAAAACTGAAACTGGGAACTTATACCGGTAGATTATTACCAGTCTTGGATATGTACACTATTACTGTATATGACGGCGTACTTGTACGTACTTGTATACGCATCCGTGAGAAAGCAAGGCTTGATTCTGTAGTGTAGTTTTACAGGAAGATGAAAAGTCATGCGTCTGGTCTAGTGTGCCTTGGGAAAAAAGACCCCGTGTAAAATACGGGACGGTGAGTATCTGCCGTTAGTCGTTGGTTTTTCTCCAGTTTTCCACAATGTTTTTGTTTTTTACCTCCATTTTCTACGGCGTATGAAAAATCTAGAACAGGCTGCAGTCGAGTATCATTCTCATTAATTTTTTTTTGCTGGAAAAGACTCAAAAATTCGAATGACAAAGGTTTCTTTTATAAATTAATTTTTTTGTTTAGGAAAAATTCTATCGTTCCTTGCAAATTATTGTTACCTGCATGTCTCGTATTTTTCATATTTTTTGTCTTCCTTTTTCATCATTTCCAGTGGCTTGCACGAGACTGAAACTCTCAATCGCTTTTCAAGATTTTATCCGAAAATTATTTACGCGCTTGTAAGACATACAATATTCAAGAATAGATCGAACGTTCCTAATGACGAATCGTGTATCTTATTAAAGCGAAACTTAACACTAATGGGACGAAATGAAAATGTTATTACCCAGCTCGAATAATACCGCCTTCGTTAGCTAAAAGTCTCATCGAAGGATTCGAATCTCGCTGCGATAAGCCGCTCGTTAAAAACATACGACCCAGCCCATTATCCATTATCCGGATTCCTTTAACGAGCAATTAAAACAAATATCATGCGATTTCAAAAAAGCACAGACAATGGACGAGAGAATAAAAAAGAAAATTAGTTCATTCGCGAGGATAATCATAAACTGTGAATTATTCTTGCACCTATATATATGTATATATTTATATAACGCATCTACATCAAATTAACTTGTATATTCTAAATAAGACGATTTAGACAAAAACAACTAAATTTCCTCGAGCAAATTGGAAAGAAAATATTAAAAGCTTCCAGAAAACCGTCACGGTCTTTATTGGTAAAATAAAATAACTCGAAGAAGGTAAGATGACGGCTACTGCTAGAAAAGATAAAATATGTCCAAGCTGAAATTGCTAACGGACATTAATCGTTATTCTACGTCCTCGTTCTTGCTTTAGGTAGGATCCCGCATTTTTGTTTATCCCAGGCAGTTACCCTCGCAAAGGCTACTTGCAATTAAGATAGCCCAATTTATCTGTCACGATATTACAACTTTTTTCTCTCTCATCGCCGTCTCTCCTCTATTCTCCCGTAGCTTCCTTCTTTCGTTCTTTGGTTATTTCATGCCTTCACCCTCCAGAGCCACGAGCCACGGATCCACGGACTAACCTCTCAACTGCGAGAACGTTCCTTGGAATTACGACTGCTTCTTGCGGGAATTAGCCGTCGCGACGTTGAAAGGTGGAAGGTGAATTGTGGGAAGACGAAAAAAGGTAGGAGTTCCAGGATTTCTTTTAGAAATAGTAAACACTTGTACAGAAACAATATTTTTTTTAATTAAAAACGAGACTGAACATATCGATTAAATTGTTTAAAAAATGTAACAGAAATTTAAAGTTTTTACTTTGTGCGAAGCTAGTCGAAACATAGGCTACAACATGCAAAAATTTCAAACGCAAGTATCTCCCTTATTATGAATACTACCCCCACATATTTTCTTTTCAACATTATTTTTTTTCTTGCTTTACAATTTTTGAATCTACCTTTTTTCGATAGCGTTTGAAGTGGTGAATATAACTTTTTTAAATCGCGAACGAAATTGAAATGAAAAATAATGAACTGCTCATTCGATGCATAATCAAAAAATATTTGACGATTGCCACGTTAGATTTTGAAAATCATGCAACGTTTCGCCGCAAATCGCATCCGTGCATCTCAGCTGATACACTTTGCACATTTATTAATTTTTAAACTCTATATTGTTTAAATGTTGTTCCAAAATTGAAAAGTAATTACAACTGTCCTTATCAAAAAACTGTGGTAGTCGATTTTTAATGTGAAATAATTGTCTTATGAAAACTTCTTGAATTTTTACCATTTAGAAACCAAAATACATGACATCAAATTAACAAAGCAAGTATATCTATATCGTGCAAATTATTATCTTCACTGCGTATATCTCAAAAACAAAATGGTCAATTTTTTAGAAACTTTGCACACCTCAAAATTACGTATCTGCCGAGAACATACAGGGTGTCCCAGAATTACTTTTGGACCGGAAAGTGGGCGATACCTGGAGGTGCCCTGAGTACTCTCCCGCAAACCGTTTGCCAAAATTCGCAATAGTTTTTAAATGAGAAGCATTTAAGTGCGACCAATCAGAACGAAGGATTTCCGCGGATTCATTCGCGGATGCCAAAGATCGCTGCTTTGCAATAGCTTCCTACAAATTCTGCGCCTAGCAATTGTTTCATAGCCCAAGCGAGCGTCATAGGATTCGTTGACAAACTCCCAATATGGGCATGGGCGTGACTTAGGCTGGCGCAGCAGCTACACGTGCAACGCGCGATCGGCAATTGTTTCGGGATACGCATTCAGCCAGACGAAAACCGGTACACGGTGTCCAAAACGTCATGCACTGAATTTTATAGCAGTCCGGAAGAAAACAGATTATTAAAGTGAAAGGGAGTCGGGAGGGTGGGTGGTGGGACTGATAAATTTAACATGAATTGATAACTAAGCATAGAAGTATTATTTCTTCGTCCTGTGAATAGCCATATCGAATTTCCAAGACATCGCGATTGCTGATTTTAAAGTTATAGAGTACTCATCGATTTTGGAGACTGTAAAAAATACGTAAAATAGGAAAATAGATTATGAGAGAAACGCAAAGACACGTATCCCTTTTTTTAGTTCCTAGAATGTCCACACCAAATTACAGCCCTTTGCGACTTCCGGTGGCAAAGTTACGCAACACTTGTCGACCCCGGATCTTGTGAAAAATACCTCAAATTGAAAAAATGGACTAGGAGAGAAATGCAAAAACACGTATCCCTTTTTTTCGTTCCTAGAATGTCCACACCAAATTACAGTCCTTTGCGACTTCCGGTGGCAAAGTTACGCAACACTTGTCGACTAAAAAATCGGCTATCTCTCTGTAACTTTGACATCGTAACTGGCAAAGGTCTGAAAATTTACATACTCATTCGAGTGACGAAAAAAGGGGATACGTGTTTTTGCATTTCCCTCCTAGTCCATTTTTTCAATTTGACGTATTTTTTTGAAAATTCAAAGTCGACAAGTGTTGCGTAACTTTGCCACCGGAAGTTGCAAAGGACTGTAATTTGGCGTGGACATTCTAGGAACGAAAAAAAGGGATACGTGTTTTTGCATTTCTCTCCTAGTCCATTTTTTCAATTTGACGTATTTTTTTGAAAATTCAAAGTCGACAAGTGTTGCGTAACTTTGCCACCGGAAGTTGCAAAGGACTGTAATTTGGCGTGGACATTCTAGGAACGAAAAAAAGGGATACGTGTTTTTGCATTTCTCTCCTAGTCCATTTTTTCAATTTGACGTATTTTTTTGAAAATTCAAAGTCGACAAGTGTTGCGTAACTTTGCCACCGGAAGTTGCAAAGGACTGTAATTTGGCGTGGACATTCTAGGAACGAAAAAAAGGGATACGTGTTTTTGCATTTCTCTCCTAGTCCATTTTTTCAATTTGACGTATTTTTTTGAAAATTCAAAGTCGACAAGTGTTGCGTAACTTTGCCACCGGAAGTTGCAAAGGACTGTAATTTGGCGTGGACATTCTAGGAACGAAAAAAAGGGATACGTGTTTTTGCATTTCTCTCCTAGTCCATTTTTTCAATTTGAGGTATTTTTCACAAGATCCGGGGTCGACAAGTGTTGCGTAACTTTGCCACCGGAAGTCGCAAAGGACTGTAATTTGGTGTGGACATTCTAGGAACGAAAAAAAGGGATACGTGTTTTTGCATTTCTCTCCTAGTCCATTTTTTCAATTTGACGTATTTTTCACAAGATCCGGGGTTGACAAGTGTTGCGTAACTTTGCCACCGGAAGTCGCAAAGGGCTGTAATTTGGTGTGGACATTCTAGGAACTAAAAAAAGGGATACGTGTTTTTGCATTTCTCTCCTAGTCCATTTTTTCAATTTGAGGTATTTTTCACAAGATCCGGGGTCGACAAGTGTTGCGTAACTTTGCCACCGGAAGTCGCAAAAGGCTGCAAATTGGTATACCGATTCTTGGGACGAAAAAAAGGGATACGTGTTTTTGCATTTCTCTCCTAGTCCTTTTTTTCAATTTGACGTATTTTTTTGAAAAGTCAAAGTCGACAAGTGTTGCGTAACTTTGCCACCGGAAGTCGCAAAGGGCTGCAAATTGGTATACCGATTCTTGGGACGAAAAACAGGGATACGTGTTTTTGCATTTCTCTCCTAGTCCATTTTTTCAATTTGAGGTATTTTTCACAAGATCCGGGGTTGACAAGTGTTGCGTAACTTTGCCACCGGAAGTCGCAAAGGGCTGTAATTTGGTGTGGACATTCTAGGAACTAAAAAAAGGGATACGTGTTTTTGCATTTCTCTCCTAGTCCATTTTTTCAATTTGAGGTATTTTTCACAAGATCCGGGGTCGACAAGTGTTGCGTAACTTTGCCACCGGAAGTCGCAAAGGACTGTAATTTGGTGTGGACATTCTAGGAACGAAAAAAAGGGATACGTGTTTTTGCATTTCTCTCCTAGTCCATTTTTTCAATTTGACGTATTTTTCACAAGATCCGGGGTTGACAAGTGTTGCGTAACTTTGCCACCGGAAGTCGCAAAGGACTGTAATTTGGTGTGGACATTCTAGGAACTAAAAAAAGGGATACGTGTTTTTGCATTTCTCTCCTAGTCCATTTTTTCAATTTGAGGTATTTTTCACAAGATCCGGGGTCGACAAGTGTTGCGTAACTTTGCCACCGGAAGTCGCAAAAGGCTGCAAATTGGTATACCGATTCTTGGGACGAAAAAAAGGGATACGTGTTTTTGCATTTCTCTCCTAGTCCATTTTTTCAATTTGACGTATTTTTCACAAGATCCGGGGTCGACAAGTGTTGCGTAACTTTGCCACCGGAAGTCGCAAAGGACTGTAATTTGGTGTGGACATTCTAGGAACGAAAAAAAGGGATACGTGTTTTTGCATTTCTCTCCTAGTCCATTTTTTCAATTTGACGTATTTTTCACAAGATCCGGGGTTGACAAGTGTTGCGTAACTTTGCCACCGGAAGTCGCAAAGGGCTGTAATTTGGTGTGGACATTCTAGGAACGAAAAAAAGGGATACGTGTTTTTGCATTTCTCTCCTAGTCCATTTTTTCAATTTGACGTATTTTTCACAAGATCCGGGGTTGACAAGTGTTGCGTAACTTTGCCACCGGAAGTCGCAAAGGGCTGTAATTTGGTGTGGACATTCTAGGAACTAAAAAAAGGGATATGTGTTTTTGCATTTCTCTCCTAGTCCATTTTTTCAATTTGAGGTATTTTTCACAAGATCCGGGGTCGACAAGTGTTGCGTAACTTTGCCACCGGAAGTCGCAAAAGGCTGCAAATTGGTATACCGATTCTTGGGACGAAAAAAAGGGATACGTGTTTTTGCATTTCTCTCCTAGTCCATTTTTTCAATTTGACGTATTTTTCACAAGATCCGGGGTCGACAAGTGTTGCGTAACTTTGCCACCGGAAGTCGCAAAGGACTGTAATTTGGTGTGGACATTCTAGGAACGAAAAAAAGGGATACGTGTTTTTGCATTTCTCTCCTAGTCCATTTTTTCAATTTGACGTATTTTTCACAAGATCCGGGGTTGACAAGTGTTGCGTAACTTTGCCACCGGAAGTCGCAAAGGGCTGTAATTTGGTGTGGACATTCTAGGAACGAAAAAAAGGGATACGTGTTTTTGCATTTCTCTCCTAGTCCATTTTTTCAATTTGACGTATTTTTCACAAGATCCGGGGTCGACAAGTGTTGCGTAACTTTGCCACCGGAAGTCGCAAAGGACTGTAATTTGGTGTGGACATTCTAGGAACGAAAAAAAGGGATACGTGTTTTTGCATTTCTCTCCTAGTCCATTTTTTCAATTTGACGTATTTTTCACAAGATCCGGGGTTGACAAGTGTTGCGTAACTTTGCCACCGGAAGTCGCAAAGGGCTGTAATTTGGTGTGGACATTCTAGGAACGAAAAAAAGGGATACGTGTTTTTGCATTTCTCTCCTAGTCCATTTTTTCAATTTGAGGTATTTTTCACAAGATCCGGGGTCGACAAGTGTTGCGTAACTTTGCCACCGGAAGTCGCAAAGGACTGTAATTTGGTGTGGACATTCTAGGAACGAAAAAAAGGGATACGTGTTTTTGCATTTCTCTCCTAGTCCATTTTTTCAATTTGACGTATTTTTCACAAGATCCGGGGTTGACAAGTGTTGCGTAACTTTGCCACCGGAAGTCGCAAAGGACTGTAATTTGGTGTGGACATTCTAGGAACGAAAAAAAGGGATACGTGTTTTTGCATTTCTCTCCTAGTCCATTTTTTCAATTTGACGTATTTTTCACAAGATCCGGGGTTGACAAGTGTTGCGTAACTTTGCCACCGGAAGTCGCAAAGGGCTGTAATTTGGTGTGGACATTCTAGGAACGAAAAAAAGGGATACGTGTTTTTGCATTTCTCTCCTAGTCCATTTTTTCAATTTGAGGTATTTTTCACAAGATCCGGGGTCGACAAGTGTTGCGTAACTTTGCCACCGGAAGTCGCAAAGGGCTGTAATTTGGTGTGGACATTCTAGGAACTAAAAAAAGGGATACGTGTCTTTGCGTTTCTCTCATAATCTATTTTCCTATTTTACGTATTTTTTACAGTCTCCAAAATCGATGAGTACTCTATAACTTTAAAATCAGCAATCGCGATGTCTTGGAAATTCGATATGGCTATTCACAGGACGAAGAAATAATACTTCTATGCTTAGTTATCAATTCATGTTAAATTTATCAGTCCCACCACCCACCCTCCCGACTCCCTTTCACTTTAATAATCTGTTTTCTTCCGGACTGCTATAAAATTCAGTGCATGACGTTTTGGACACCGTGTACCGGTTTTCGTCTGGCTGAATGCGTATCCCGAAACAATTGCCGATCGCGCGTTGCACGTGTAGCTGCTGCGCCAGCCTAAGTCACGCCCATGCCCATATTGGGAGTTTGTCAACGAATCCTATGACGCTCGCTTGGGCTATGAAACAATTGCTAGGCGCAGAATTTGTAGGAAGCTATTGCAAAGCAGCGATCTTTGGCATCCGCGAATGAATCCGCGGAAATCCTTCGTTCTGATTGGTCGCACTTAAATGCTTCTCATTTAAAAACTATTGCGAATTTTGGCAAACGGTTTGCGGGAGAGTACTCAGGGCACCTCCAGGTATCGCCCACTTTCCGGTCCAAAAGTAATTCTGGGACACCCTGTATAAAAATATCATATTCGTCAGTTGGAATTTTTTTTAACAACCGTACCTCTGTAAAAAACCTTTATTGCTTTCGTACCAGTAGACTAATTCATAAGTAGGTATTCTCATGTATAAATGATTTACGTTAGAATCCTAACGAGACGTAATAACTGGTTCGCACGGTGGTTAATGAGAGACCGAGTCAAGAAAAGGGAGCCAGACGAGTGGGACTGAATGATTGTTGATAAAAATCAAGAAGGACAGCAGATCGCGAATTCTAAGAAGAGCGGAAGTGTAGCGCGTTCTCTTTGCCAGGTCAAGAGAAAAGGGAGGAGAGGATAATGGAATAAAACAAAATAAAGAGGTAAGTGGTAAGAACGGTAGAAGAATGAGGGGCAGAGAGATAAGCGGGGAAACCATTATCAAGGTGGGTCTGACTGGTCCCAAACGAGAGATGCCAGATAAGAATGTTAACGAGCAGCGAACGAGTTGTACAATAATAATTTAATAATAATCTTTCGAGAGCATCAGAACGCAAATTATGACTCGAAAATTTCACGTCGATATGGCCTTCAGGGTTTAACTGGTACGGTATGGTGTTATGGTTACCTTACGAAAAATATTTTCAAAGCATATAGAAAACGAAGATTTGCTTTAATTAGGATTCTTATAAAAGTATTTCGTTGAGGCGATTAAAAATGTAAAATTAGTGGTTTTTAACCAGTCACCAATGGTGAGTTTATTTAAATCGTTCCTGCAGGAACGTTTAGATTGACTTACGTCAGTTTAATCCAGTGCTATGCATAAGACAGACGGGGAAAGAAGGCTGGTCGCAATTAACACGCTCCCGTGATGAGGGTCCATCATAAACAAAACTTTTAATAAATTTTAATTGCCTAGGCAATCAACGACGAATCGCTATCTCCATTAATCATATATGGAAAACACGTTGAGCCTTTAGGTTATGCCAGAGCAGTCGATCCCCAGTGACCCTGCTCACAAAAAGCAGGCCAGCTCTATTAATTTTAAAGGTTACCTACCCTGCCACAATAATCGTCCAGCCTTCAAGAAAAAGCCTTGGTGCACCGGGTTTCGAGTGGCCCAAGAATGAGTCTCGATAGTGCCTGAACACTTCCCGTAATTCTATGGGGGAAACAGGAGCGTAAAAGGAAAAATAAATATGAGACAATAATTTACCGTAAAAATTCGTGCCGACAGTGACATCAATATTTACTCGTATTAATATGTATTTATGCGGTCCATGGTTCCGAGAAAATTCCAGGAGTAGGTACCAATAGACGCGCAATAAATCACAAGATAAGATTGACCGCGACAAGAATAGTCCATCGGGGCAATGATTCCGATTGATCGAGGAGCTCAAGGATCGATAAGGATAAGCTTGTAGACCGTGGAGACATTTGCCGGTGGCCCAGTGCCGTAACTAATAGCAGCGTCACCCCTTTCCTTAGAATATATTATGTCTATTAGCAGAGCCCGTGAAACCAAGAGAAACGCGTATAAACGTACTCTAATGGCCGTTGCAACGGGCGCGAGAATAAAGTCAGGCCCAGAATGAGAAAAGACCCCATTTCTGGTACGAACTTCCACGAGCTCCTCTGTCCTTTTTAATATTCATGAGTATCGTGAGGTTGGTTGACTGGTTACATGTCAGGTTGGATAGCTAGCTAGCCCCTGTCTAGCCCCCTAAGAACTCGTTTAACATTCTGCCCTCCCCCCTTCGAGACTCGACGGGTGGGAGATCCTGGAGCAACTAAAGGACCGCCGGGACTTGACTCGATTATTATCCTCCTATATCCTGCTCAAGTCAATAACACTTAAGCGATACTTGACAAATAATGTCGAGTTTTTATCGATTTTGCATAGCGCATGAAAAATATATTTCTTGGATAAACTTTGCGGATTGCCTCAATACCTATACCGCCGTGTACGAGGAGCTAGAGATGTGAAAAGTTGTACGTTTCTTGAGCTTCGACGCATAACGTGCTTATGAGAAATTTATTTCATTGAATGGCAGATGCACCGGTAGACGAGTCATAATAATATAGCGCACGGACACGAGGATAAATAATAAAACTGAAACTGCACCTGCATCTCCCAGCAAGGGGCAACAATCTCATGAAAAGTTCATTTATTTATTACCAACTCGAGAAACAAGTTAATCTCGTAATACTATTTCGACAAGGAATCTCCTATAGTATATCTGGTAAAATTATCCATAGGGGGTTGTCAAGAAACTCCAGGAAGCTCGGGGGTTGTTTTAGTCCAGGACTTCCTTAGTCAGACAATTCTCTCTCGGCCCATAACCACCCCATAGAGAAGCGGCAATCTCAATGGGTTTTTCCCTCACGTTTTCCATTTCACCCCCTGCCAACCCTTATCCATTCACACGTCCACCTACCCCCACCTTCCAAATCTTCTTCCTCTCCCACCACAAAAGACTCTCTCACTCTCGTGGGAGGAAGAAAAGAACGACAATCCCGATGTCTCGCAGCTTCATTAAGGGCGACGACTTTCTCGATGCCTCCCTTGTAATTCCTCAGGCCGAATAAATACGCATGCACGCGAAAGGGGTTGCCGTGACCCACCCCTTGGCAAGTCTTCTCGCGAAACGAATTCTGTTCCCGGGACTCAGCGTAGAATTTCTCTGGCTTCGGACAAAACCGGGCTAAATTGCTTTTCCTCGTTTTTCCTTCGTTCCTTCCCCTTTTCCTCCTTTTTATATTTTTTCTTTTCTTTTTTTTTCTTCCCTCACACTGTTCCCTGCTTCACGGATCTGCTTCTATCCACCTCATTTTCTTCTCATTGGATTCCATGTTTCCAATTCTCCCTACCGAATCATCGCATACGAAGCTATGATATTTGAAAGAAAATTCGTCATTGCGAAACGTAATCGTTTTTTTTTTTAAAGTATAATCGCTAAATGCCTTTTTGATTACGTACGCTTGATATTTATTTCTACGTCTTGGACACTCGGCAAATGTGTATTTATATATGTATATTGTATATACTGTACTCTAATTCCTCTACGAATTATTCAGTGCTCGTCTTTCATAACGATAAACGAACATACAAACGTGCACGCTTTCTCTCTTAAATATTCTTTCAGAACTCTTCATGTAAATCAAATTTTATGATAGGATTTTTCCATTGCCCTCTGGCTTGGCTAACAATCTGAACATCATGTCGAAAGGATCCAGAATGGCACGCAGTACCAGACTGCAGTATAGTTGTCAAATAAATTCCAGTCGTACCCACGCTAGATACTCTATTTACCGAGCAGACGACAATATTATACAGTCGATATAAGAAAGCCATGAAAAGAGGGTTGGCTGCACCGCAAGCAATGACGGTGCTGATGGCTGGACCGAATGAAAATTGCACAGCATCTTTTAAGTCGACGATGCATCGGTATGGGTGAACGCATGGAAAAGAATAGGATAGAAAATAAAAACAGGAAGAAATACCTGAATACGTATGCATGAATAAAAGACCAATAGTTAAAAAAAAAAGATAAAAGGTAACAGACACTACTAGTAAAAACAGTGGAGGATTTCACGCGCAAAGACGTCGGCATGGAGGCGAAGGCTGGGAAATTCTCGCAGAAAATGGCGGAAGCTAACGTGGCAGCTATCTCGGCAGGCTGAGTTATAGAAACAGTTTGCGGTATCGGCGTCGTTCCTAGACGTTGTTACATAGACGCCCTTATATATTCCTGCAATATTGCCTCAATATTGCTTGTCCGTGGTGTAGTCTTCCTCGCACGCCCAGCGCCGTTGCACCCCTTCGGTGCACCTTCTACATGACTGCGTAGTCCACCCTGAAACCCGATCGTATAATCTTTATTGCAGGTCATATTTTCAAGTGGCGATACCTCGTTGGAGTATCCATTCTATTATATCGTCCCTACTGGTTATTTGAATTCATAGCATTTTTTGTATACTTGTCAAAGGTATTCTGTGAGAAGAGTGATAAAAGAATTTTATTAGATCAAGATTTTAGATTTCATGGCATAACCATAAATTACGAAGTCATTATACGAAATGTTACCAAGTCATAAAAACTCTGGGTCCGCAAGTAAAAACTTGATGATTTAATAAATATAATCGATCAACGAGATTAGTTCCGACTTAAGGGAAGTTAATATAAATTATAACTTGAAACGTAACAATAAAAAGTTCTCTATACGTCGTATCCAAACTCATTTTTTTACTTCCCTAGATGAATTTTTATACCTCAGCACGATTCATAATTCTTGAAAAGCAAGATACAAAAAACAGATGTTATTTAAAAAAAAAATGAAATGCCGCTGATACGCACGGACTTTCGTGTATTATTTTGCGTGCGCGGCTTTCGAGTTAACGAGACATCTTTTGAGCGTGCCTGACGCTAATTACAAATATTCGTAGTCGGCGTGTTACGCGCGTCAAAGGATAACCTTCAAAAAGGTTCGAGGTAAAAAGTATATTGCGCAGTGTCGGCTTCGACGTCACACACTCGAAACGTCCTCCCATGTTTTTCTCCCGTACTTACGCGCTTAACTTTTTCCCTTTATTTCACTCCACCGTTCTACCATTTTCCCTTCTACTTCACGCAGTCTCCAGTAATCTCCGCACCGCTTCTCCAGTCTTTTCCTCCCTGCATTTTCTACTTTGTTTCTTTTTCCTACAAAGATATATTTAGCCGGCGCAAAAAATAATCTTTGCCAGTGGTACCAGGAGTCTTTATTGCACAGCGTTGTTCGACCACCCTTTGGTAACTACTGTGTCGCATATATTACACACGTAAAAGTAAGTTTGTACATTTTGAAATTAAAGAGTCCAAAAACTCAAAATTCGTATTTAATATCTACTTCCATCAATTTATATTAATATATCTCATATCATTGAAAAGATAAACTATCATCATTGTACCGAACCTGCAGTATGTTATGTCATGGCTTCCCTATGGGTCCTACTTGACTGAAATTGAGAAAATGGTAACTCCTTTCATCTAAAATACGTACACTTCTTTATAGCTATAAAGTAGCCTGAAATGCAATATCTGCGCAGAAATATTTTTGTCTAGACAGAAAAATTTCATTTTTCACGGAAACACAGTGTCCCCTATCTATACTGCAACCATGCGACAGCTATTCCTGAAGTACAGAAAATGCCGTCAGAATTAGCATTCCTAATTCGTATCACGACTATCGCCATTGTAATACATTCCTTTCAAATTAGTCAACAACCTTTATCCAGCCCTTTGTCAAATCAACTAATTACAAATCTCCAAGTTCTCGCGTACAATATCTTATCAAAGAGTTTAAAGTGGTATACCGCGTTATACCAGCCCAAGCCTATTAGCATAAAGTGTATCAGGTCCCGAAAAGAGCAGGCAGTGGAAAAGTCCAAAATAAACCGAGCGGGAAAGTAAAAGAGATTCGTACGGCAGAACACAAAGCATAAAGGTGAGATTTCACACGATACAGCGTGGGCGGTCGAAAGTCTCCGGCAATACCCGAGGTGGATCGACACGATAACGCATCACGTGTTCAGATACGATACCTGATTCAGCGGGTCGGCATTGCCCTCCGCCGTTGCCTCTTAGCCCTGCCATGTCGCTTTAATCCTCCATTGGTTTCAGTCTATGCGCCATGCATTATTCAGCCAGCAGCACGGTCCTCGCATATTCACGATACCGCGAACCTAAATGTTTGACTTGACTACCGACGGCTCGTGCCGCCATTGCAAAATAGCTCCTCGATGATACTAGTTACCGTGTCTTTTTGCGTGTCACGACTCACCCTTGCCTAATTGCTTTGACTTTGTTTCACTAGTAAACGAAACACTAATTTCGTACGTCGATAAAAATACACGTAGCTCCCGAAGAGAAAATAAATTATCGAAAACGAAATTTACTGTCTAATGCGTCATGCTGATCTTACGTTAGTAGCATATGAATTTGTTATGAATATGAGTTATGAATATCAGTTAACACTGGCATTGCTGTCACAAGTCAAAGAAATTAGCGCATAATATGTTATTACAGAGAACGTATACCAGGGTAGCAAGAGTAACGATAGTTTCTTGAAATGCAATTGAGAATTTAGAGATGAATATTAATCCACGTTAATAATTGGCGCATGAGCGATATACAACGTGATGTTATGGAAAGGCGATATATGACGGAGATAAAGGGAGCATCTCGATGCCACTTCGACGTGAGTTTCCTATTACTTTTAGTTAAGGTAGATGAAATTTCAACGTGGTACAAAGCGAAACGCAGGAGAACGACTATGGTGTACTTAGCGCGTTTAAACTTGGAAACATTCTCACGCTGTTTTACTTCGACTACTTGGATGAAACTTTGAGAACGGCAAGCACTACCTGCACCTCTACCTTAAACCTTCACTTTATACCTTTGAGTAAGCCTTCACCTTTACTTTGTTTCGAAGCTTCGAAAGATATACGTCTGGATGGACTGCTTCTAGCATCAACGGAACCACCTAACCTAAACCTACCTTTATCCGTAACTTGTCGGCCCAGATCCACGTGCAGTATAACATTGTACATACATTTAGTTTTGTTTATGTATACTTGTCCTTACGACCTTATAAGCCGAAACTCGTTGATTGAAGATCCTTTTTTTTTAACTTTAAAGTCACTACGATAAGGAAGCTCTGGATTAAGATTACGTGTAAACGCAATATAAATATCTCATGTTTAATAAATGTTTGAAAGATATTTTAGTATGAAGATTCATTCCTCAAACTGTTACGCGGCATACGTTTTACGTGTACTAACAAGGAAAACTATCGAAGTGTCACCCCCCGATTTCAATGAAACTTTGCTATGTTGTAGAGGACAAAAAAATACTAGACACGTGTTTTTTTTATGTGCCGATATACACTTTAAAAGGGTAAAAACCACCCCCAAAGTTCACCCCCAAAAACAGTTTTTTCACGATATCTCTGTTTCTATGCTGTTTTTTTCGTTTAATATATTATATATATTAAACTATATAATAAAATATATAATTTTATATATATATATATAAAAGATCGTCATTCAATAACAAGCAATCTCCAATTGGTTTAAACAAAAAAAACAACATAGAAACAGAGATATCGTGAAAAAACTGTTTTTGGGGGTGAACTTTGGGGGTGGTTTTTACCCTTTTAAAGTGTATATCGGCACATAAAAAAAACACGTGTCTATTATTTTTTTGTCCTCTACAACATAGCAAAGTTTCATTGAAATCGGGGGGTGACACTTCGATAGTCTTCCTTGTAAGTCAAGATAGCAAGGGAATGCGAAGAATCTACTGTTATAAATATTATTAAAAATAAGTATTTTTTTATTAAGTAAAATGAAAGCACAATATTATTCTACGACAGTTACATACATTGGATGCCATTGAAACGCGTTTAGCGGTTGAGTGGAATAAAAAAGGCAGAGAAAAAAGAACAAGAAAATTATATAAGTCAGGTAACTCCAAGTAAAAGTTGAAAGAAAAAATTGAACGTCAATTTTAAAAAAGTTGGACATACATTGAACAGAGATAAAAAGATAATTTTATTCAAACAAAAATTATGAAAGTTCGATTACATATGGTAAATTGAAGCACTTTGCCAGAAATGTGCAAATATGGAAAAATAAAAGTAGTTCAGTTTAGCTCAGGATAAGAAGCACACGAAAGAAATGAATGGCGTATCGATCCCTAATTTAATAACAGTATGAAAAATCCATCAATATTACAAAACTGGAAAAGAATGTCATGTAGTTTGCTTGGGAAATTGAAAATGAAATACTTTCACAAGAGAGTGCCATTACATAAAACAAAAATGTTAATCAAAGTTTGTGTATAATAGTAAGAAAAGTTCAAATAAATGTATTATAAACTGAGAAGAATTTACACGAAATCTTTAAGAAAAGCAAACTATATGTATATTATCTAAAAATAACAGCTATACTAAATATCCTTAGTACGCAACCAAAATAGGCGCATACAAATTAGCAGCCAGATAGAAAAAGCCATTTTTAATGCTAATTAAAGAAAAGAAAATTATTTATCAATAAAGAGACAGACAAGTCAGAGTAGTCCTAAACCACCTATAATGTATCAATTAATTTCTTAATTAAATTAAGATATATCCTATAGCAGTACTAAAGAAAAACAGAATTAAAAGGAGCAGATAGTAGTATACTCATGTAGGAAAGTAACAAGTAGAATACAATAAATAAAGCATCGAATGAAGTGGATCTTCGTAAAGTTAAGAACTTATCTAACCTTTAGAAAAAGCTTAACAACAAAGTTCCTTTATCACTCAGGGACCACCTGCCAGTTCCTTAAAAGAAGCTGAGTTGGTACGACGTCCAGATAACGTGGACCTACTACAGGGTTATTCAAGACAAGACGCACCATCTGAACTTAGTTTGTTCATTCGATTTATCTGTTCAGATGGTGCGTTTTTCTTGAGTGACTTTATATAAGTGTCCACGCACATCCGGAATATCTTGATGAATAAATGTTCGGCTCCCAATGCCTGTAAAAAGTTAGAATAGCTATGTTATGAATCGATGCATTCCCAGACTGTATAGACATCTTAGGTGCGTGACGTCATTATTACCGACTGCGGTCACTCTAAGGCTTATAGCCTTTATAATCCCAAATTTGGGACTAATGATGTCTTAACCGATTTAACTTACTTTTTTTTATAGGTCTTCATTTGGACCATTGTTCTCTGGCGTCGTTTGCGTTCCCTGGCTGATCATCGAAACTGGATCTGTTTGTGTACTACGATGCTTAACCGAGGTCGTCATATTGCACTGGATGCCTACGTCGGCTGTAGATGGCAACTGGCAAATCCTCATAGGATCCACTGTGACGGCCAGTTGAATTGCTAGCAGAACGTCATCCCAGGAGAGACGATGCTCCTCGCACAGACGGGCCAAAATCCATCCCAGAAACTGCATTCCGGTAAATGTTTGATAGGGATATCCCGCCATGTTGTCGTTAAGTTAATTATCCTTGTGGTCTTGATATCCGATATCGCAGGAGTAAGGACTTTGATGTAATCCTATACTCGCACTAGTAAATATGAAAAAAAAAATATATAGTCAGGACAGAAATTACAGGGAAAAGAAAATTGTGAATAACCTGTGTGTTGAACAGTTTATAAATTGGCAATAATAAAATTTAAAAAATTTTAAGATATAAATTTAATCCATTAGTGTCATAAAAACGCATTTACGAGACCTGCAATTATTGACGTTTACAATTATTCACGTTACACTTATATAAAAAATACTTGAAAAATGACGAGGAAATTAAAAGAAAAGTTTGGCATAAGACGCAAGTCCATCGCACAATATTCTGTATTATTCTTTCTATAATACGGTTCACTGATACTGTTTGTGCGCGTCAAACTAACGATGGATTGATATTGTTCAATCCATTTCTACGGATATGAATGTAGCACATTATGTGCAGAGGCCATAAACCCATTTACGGGACGAGGAGATAAGTGAATAAACAATTTCACCCATTCTTCTATTTGAATTTCAATTAATTCGTAAAAATTGTCATTGAAGCCATCACTATGCATTAGAGATAATTAAGCCTGATCATCACAATTCAAGACTCAAAATAATTGCTTCTTTGGGATTCTCATTACGATTTTTAGCATTCCCCGTTATATGACAGAAAATATCTTCGATATGCGGCATTCAAATTATTCAGAATATAACAGTGCATTGTACGTAATCGCTTTATTCTATCCCCCCCAATTTGCTAACGGCTGCCTTTCAATGTGTACATCCTCGTGAACATTATACTTCAGGGAACCGATAGAAATAAATTCATAATAGATATCTAGAAATGCAAAACCTGGTTGCACAGAGAAAATGGTTAGTCACGATAGGTAACGTGGTAACACGTATTACAAAAACTTGGAATTACAAAAGAAAGCTTTTATTCAAATTCACTAGAGACATTTCGCACCAATTTTTCATACTGCAATTCCGTGAACAATAATCGAAAAATCAAAGAGAAATCCATTCTGTGAGATTGCGTAACGAACCAGTGATGGCAGAACGAAGCGAAACAGATTTTTACTTCGTTTTTCAATTATTGTATATGACATTGCAATTTTTTATTTTCAAGTTAAATTTACGCATTAAATTGTTGTAACGGATTGAAGCCTAACTTTTGTATTAATTTAATTAATTAATAATTCAGACTTTTCGTCATCCTATAATCACCGTCCACGATTCTTAGGCAAACCTGAATACCTTTCAAATAATAGTATTATATTATGTGCAATATTAAGATATTCTATACTATACTATAATATACAGGGTGTTCCTATGTAATGAATCGAATAGGGTTGCGGCTTCGTCTGATTGTGAGTCAAACTGTACGTCCATGCCACCCTACTATTCAGTACCCTCATAATTAGATAGGGGATAGTCACCCTTTGCACTTATTGGTCAAATTTAATTTTTCCTCTTTTCCTTTCATGCTGTGGGCGTTCGTGCGTGTTCAGGTGCTGAAAAGTGAAAGTACTACGACACTTAAATCTTCAATTTTTATATTGTTATTAATGTTATAACTTAAAATAAATGTTCAATTTGGATTGATCATATTTCATCGTTTTTTTACATTTCCAAGTATTCTAAAGCATCAAAACACTATGCTACGCTTACAACGTACCAGGTTTTAGCAGAATTAACCAATCACATGTGCAATTTAAAAGGAATAATCAAAGTTATTAAGTTTGTTTAACCATCAAACAGTGAAACTTTAAAGCATTTAAAAATGCTTCGTACTATCTATCCTCAGATCGCAACTGCCCCAAAAAGGATTGCAGAAAACAAAATTTCAAAAGGTCAAGTGTTTCGCTAAATCATAAGAATCCATAATTCTATGAAAACGGAATAAAATTCATTATCAGTTCTTAAGAAGAAGAAAAAATAAAATTTTTTGTAAATAATTGATAAGTTCTAGCCTACAAGATAAAACCTATCTCCTACACTGTTACATCTAATCTACTGAGAGATGCTGTTTAACAATGTAATGAGACTCTCTACATATAATGATCGAGAAGGATCTCAATTTGCCTAACAGCGTTAGATTTAAATCAAATTTGCATCTCGAAGTTAAGGGTATGTTTCAAAATTCACTATCAGGACTGCGAGCATAGCCACGTCTCATTCATATGCCTACAGATCCACAGAGACACACTGATACATTCAATACACACAATGGATTTCGAACCATACCCTAAGTGTACGGTATTTTCATTTTCCCACAAATTTACACACACGCGAGCCCAACTCTGAGAGCAGGGGAAATAGAAATTTTAATTAGATTAAAAAATAGAAAGGATGACTATGAGAAATACTATGCCCTCTGGGAAAATAAGATTACAGAATAGTATACCGTATGGGCGTAACTTCCGGTAGGCAGAACCACAACCCCATATAATTTGTTAGACGAAACACCCTGTATATAATAATAACATTAAAGAAACTGAAAAAGTGAACATTCCAATCTAAAAGTCTCTGAACATTACGTTACAACCTTGCATCCCAATTAAAATGTGAATTTGAATTGACCAATCAAAAAAGCGTAACTTGCAATTATTTTCATACAAATAACACTCCGTTGTGTTGTCATGGCAACGGTATCAGAAACATTCAGTGACGTCAGCCCCGAAGCCATTAGAACCGAGACATAATGTCGGTTCCATAAGACGTAGCACGTAACGAATACGGCATATAGCAGAGGATCCTTATGCGATTGATTCTTCTCAGATGCTAAGAGTTAAAGTGTTACGTTCTACATTTTACCGAATGCATCTTTCACTGATTACAGTTTACAGCCCCACCTTTGTTTACTAATTCACGAAATTCCACCATCTTTTATGAGGTTCACACGATTGTTTTGTCAAGTAGTTTCAATGGACGTTGAAAGACGCTTTTCTGCAGCATAAGCTTTAATACTTTTCATGATACACATAAACATAATATTCACGTGAAAAATATTTGACAGTTTAGACATTGTCGAAATTGAGAAAAATAATTTATTTTAATCGATCATATTTTTCATTGGTATACCTATAGATACATATTTATGAATTTTTTGAAAAGCATCTTTAAAGATCGGGGTGATATCATTTCTATATGATCATAGTATTTATTCGCTCAACATGGCAAAATTACGTTGACAGGTGTTTAACTCTTTAGATCGAGTCATCAGCAGGATGAACTGCTAATATTTTTATTGAATCAGGCCGCGTCTTTAATCATTAATCTCTGTCCTATCCTGTTACACCAAGGATCTATAACCAATTCCGTTTGACGAGGTTGCATCAATTCAAGCTCAACAACATCAAAACGCCCAACAGCAGATTGCGCTACGCAAAAGCGATGACGAGAGGATGGGATACGTTGAATCTAGTAATATCGAAACGTTCGTGCGACGAGGGACTCGGTAATTGTGGGCCCAAGCGAAACTTCTCTCGTTGCAGATATAACGGGTGTCATCGACATACGCTTATCGAGAGCATCCGTATGATGTGGAAACCTGATAGCAAATTTCCGTGGATGTAGCTCGCTTGCTTCTACCCACTGGATAGACTTAATCGACTAAACAATGAAATATTTTGATACGTGCTTTTAGTCTGCCTCCTACGAAAAATATCATTAAATTCTAATTTAACGTTTTTAAGTCTTCCTCAAGGACCCATTAAATGATAAATTAAGCAAGGCACGTAAATGGACTTTTTAATTTTTAAATAGTTCCAAGGTTGTTCTTGATAAGAAGAATGGCAAATGCTATGTATATCTGTAATTAATTGTTAATGTCAAAAATGTCACGGTCCTGAAATCGCAAAAACTGGATGTTTAAATTAACTTTTGATTTGTTATAGTTGAAGGTACTTTTTGTGAAACAGTTTTTTTAGGTACAGTTGTTAGGTTTTATAAAGAAAGTTAGATGGATAGTAGTTATTTTCTGTTCTACGTTCTATTTGTTTACAGCGTATCTTTCGTGGCTAACGAAAGAACATGATTGTATAACTTGCCTATACAGAGACAGAAAGTGACAGAAGAGTCTAGTGAAATAATTTCACTTATATTTTTCTATAAAGTTATTAGCAAGGTAATCCTGAAAAATGTTGTTGAGCTAGTCTCGAGTCCTCGCCACTTTAACCTGCGCAAAATCTATCGAGGAAAATTAAGTCTTTAGACGTAAAAGCCAGTACTGTATTTAAGATCCTAAATTGTGCATTGAAAATTCATCTTGAATTATAAACTTCTGTTGTGAATTATAAATGTCTCGCAGTTAACCAAGCTACGATGCCCGATTTACTCGCTGCTTACGAAACTCGTACAAGAGAAATATTATTCTATAACAAATGTCGGTTCAAATATCGAACGTGATATACTCTTACATCAGAAGATAATAAGAAAACCAAAAAACAACGGAAAAAAGTGCATTTCTATCATTTTGAAAGTCTTATATCTATTCGTTTCGAGAATCAATTATATTTGTTTAGGTCTCGATTAATTGAGAATGATTGATATATGGAGAGTCTGCCTATAGAAGGTATTTGACATTCCTGTCAATAACTAATGGCTAGTAGTACAGAAGCTGAGGTATAAGTCTCGTTTTACAGCTACGGCACGTGGCATGAGACTAGACAGTCTTCAAGTCAAAAAACAATAACAATATTGATTCTTCGACGCGACAACGACACTCCGGAGATTCGGCTTTAATAATCCCAGAAGGAGAAGCAAAGATATCGTATTATAAATACGAGAGATATCAAGAAATTATCAATTTGTGCAATCACGAATAGATTCAACGATGTGACTTCATATATGTAGTGAGTGACTAGTTGATCAAATGACAACTGACAGTAAATGAATTCTCTTACACTGTAGTCAATAAGAAATGATTTTTTTATCAGATATATTATTGAACTTTTTAAAAAGAGAAATCATACGCAATATTTTAGCACACAGTATTATTCTCTCGTCTATCGTCTCCGTTGAATATAATAATTGTCCTGCAAGGTACACGTACATACATGTAATTTCAATAGATTTGTTTACACGTCACTTAGCCTTAAAATGTTTTTCAGAAAACAAGGTCAAAGGACACGACATGGTGATAAATTAAACGAGTAAACACACAGCGAAGAAGAAAAAGCGTCTTTGATATCTGAAGTAAATGATCTTACCAGTAGTAATTATTAACTTAAAACACTGTAAACACACAAGAGCCAACACACCAATAGTACTTGATTAGCGTGGTAGAACGAACAATGGTTATTTCCATCAAAACTCCACTGAATGTAAAGTACAGACCTGCAACCTAAAGTGTGTTTCGAAATTCCCTGCCAGTACTACGAGAATGGTTGTGCCTCAATCAAATGCAAGCAGATAAACAAGGACGCGACGTTAGTCGTAGCAGCGACAGTGAATTTCAGAACGAACCCCTAGTTATATGATAGAATTCCTGATTGGGTCAGCACACTAGCGTGGGGAGCCTCTGTTCCCTATTCGTGATGTTAAGTGACTGCTGCGCCGCCCTACCGGTCATAACTCGAAACTCAGAGAGTATTTAAACCTGCGTTTTAAAATTGAAATTTCAGAATCGTAGATCTCGGGGTTATTAGAAAAATTATTTTTGTAAATCAATTTTAACGATTCAGTAGAAAGTATGGGTGGTGGATCACGAAAGTATATCGAAATAGTACGGCTGAGTTAACTGTTATGCAACAGCAAACAAAGCAGCTACTTTCTATTTATTTAAACGTAAATCCTGGATATTATTAGAGGTTCTACTAGAGTCCACTAGGTGACGCAGCAATCACTTAACACAACGAACACTGCGCATTGAAACTTAAGTGCCTAATAATTGTAAAATTATCGAAAACGCTACCAATTTTGAGTTCATTTGAGTGCATTTGAGTGCATAACATGTAACGTGTCATTGAAAATTATTTTGATAGGTAATAGTGGGATAAATATTTAAGCGTGAAATACATTTCTAATTAACTGTTTAAATGACAATTTAATTTGCTTTTAAGCAAATAAATCAATACGACTCGACACGTAATTACACTATTGACTGTTTCAAAAGTATGCTGTCAAATTGGATAAAATACCAAACTCTTCAATCCGTTTTTTATCCATAAGGGGAAATCATCACTACGAATATCATGCCAGATTCATATGTCTTTAGGGTCCTAATACAGAGCGAGAACAAGTTGATGTGATAAAATGGCGAGCTGTCACCCTCGTGCTACGACTGGCAATATACAAGCAACATTGGTTTGGTAATTGTATCACTGATATTGTGGTTCGTACTAATTGCAATACACACGCACGCGAATTCAGCTCAATCAAAATCTAACTCAAACGAAGATGATTCGTCAAAAGGATACTGACTTTGCGATTGATCCAACTATGAAGCGAATATGGTCAAGTACAGCCATTCCATAAGTTCAAATGTATTTGTTGAAAATGTCAAAAACAATGTAATCTCCATAAAGGTATACGTGTCACTGCATAAAATAAACTATGTAAAATAATCAATCGATTATCCGTCCGTATTTAAAATTTTTACCCTAAAATGCATATGTATGGTTTTGCACTAAATATAATTCATTGTTTTATCTTAGCATGTATTTACCTTATTTTACGAAAAACCACGTATGCTTCGCTAAGGATTGCATTGCTTACGAACTGTCGGAAAAAAACACATTGAACTCGTAGATCGACTATACACGCAGCTCTGAATATAATTTTTGTTACAAACTATACACGTCCATGGTTTGGATTGAAATATATTTTTATTTGTCTGTTTTAGCACATATTTCAGTGATCTTACGAAAAGCCACGTGTAATTTGCTAAGGATCCCATTGTGTGCGAACTGTCAAAGGAAATGCACTGATCTCGTGGACTGACTATAACAACAAAGATCATCCTCCAAACTATACTCGTTGGGTCGTAAAGTTTTATCATCCTAAAATCCGCAATTCTAACAATCATTTCTTGACTAAGGCTGATAATTATGATGGCCTATAATTATGCGAGCTATCATACATAATTCATTAATTTCAGTTTCACACGATGATAATTGCCATACTAGAATGTTTCGGATAAACCGTATACAAATGTGGTGAAAATGGGCGATGAACACGTTAAAAAGAAAAAACGTAATAGCTTTAGCATAGAAAGTCCTTGTGACGGATATATTTATTACGACACGGTACACAGATAGGCAGTACATACTGTGTAGCGTATAAAAGTAAAGAGAATTGTCTTTCTGCTGGTATCTCTGGTTTAATTTTATGAATGAGCAAAAACGGGAGTGTCCTCGCATATCCGAAAATCTGCCGGATTCCCGTCGCGCCGGTGGAGGAATCCTTTAAGAGACAGCGCACGTAGCTTAATGTGACAGGATGCAGTTTTCTCTGGATGCAAATGCATTTTATACCTCATGTATATATGTCTGTGTAGAAGCATCTTAGCTAGATCCTGGTTTCTGGAATAGGGTAGTGAATGCAATGGGGTGGGATAGTTCTCGAGGAATCCAGGAATGTAAGTAGCTCTCATAATTTACTGTGTATCTGGGTACCTTCTCGTATGTGAACTCTTGGAGTATATAAGCATGAATAGGTTAGGTTAGGTTTTGTACGGCTAGATGTATGTATAGAAAAGCACCGAGCTATCGGGGTTAGATGCTCGGTGTAGTTTTCTTGTTTATATTCCTTTCTGAGCTGAAAGTAGTTGACGATTCTATGGTAAAAATTTTCAAGCCACGAGATAAACATGACTTATCTGTATTCCCGTGCTGTTCAATCGTGACCGCTCTTCACGGCGTCGGGATTCAATTTTAAAAATTGGAGCTTCGACCGGGAAGGAAAATGACGACGGCTTCGATATCGGGATAAAAATGAGCTGCACGCAAGGGAGACAAGCAGTACATGGCTGGAAGGTATGTAGATAGACAGGCAGGCATATTTCGTTTCAAAGGTTCGCGGTAAGGGGACACCGCGTCACTCTATCCGGTGTCCTCTGAAAAAATAAATGAAAATAAACCATAGGGATCAAAAAGGGAAAGTAGATAGAAGATAAAATCTCCGGGGAGGTGTGTTGGACCTGTATACGAATCTGTACCCGCACCACCCTTACGCTTCGGTGACTACACCACCCACCCGTTCTACAACACCGTAGCAGCCGAAAAAATGAGGAGCTGTAATTCGAGAAGCTGCGAGTCGCAAAAAGGCTGCAAAGAGTAATTTTGCATTTTCAAACGCCACAGGGTATGTTTATGTATGTAAACAAAAATAATGTAGCGCTTCGGACACCCTCTGAAAATACATCTTAAAAAATTGAAGCGAACGATATTTCGATTTTTTTAAATATTAATACATTGTTGATGTTCGTTTTGATGAACAATTTCAATGCTCATATAGTACTTTTATATACGTGACAAATAGATCGCGTTTTTACATTTATGACATATGGGACACACCCTCAGTATATGGCTTAGATAGCATTTATCCGCATAGGCTCTACACGTAGATATTTTTCCTGCGAGAGTACTAAACAAACCACTGCGCTGCCCCTTATCCAGGAAAATAACCATTTCATTCACCCTCGTTTGTGGTAAGTATCGAACAACAAACCACCCACGATTTTCAGAAAGGCAGTCCTGTGGGGGCGCCTAGCATGCGTCAACCGAATAAAAGGATATATAGATACATACGGGAGGGCAGTGAGCGAAGATGCTGAAAATATAGGGAAGAACGCGTATTCTATGGGGTTCAATGAAAATTATCCAAAATGTCTCTATGGGTTTGGGACCTTCGTGCTGGAACTAGAGAGATATATGATGTATAGTATCTGGTATTCCAAAGACGATTCCGATACAGTGCCAGCGATATATAGCTATGGGATTTTTATGTGGTATTCTATGGGAATGGATGAAAATCAGTCAATATGTGAAAAGACTCTATAGATATACCCACACCTACAGTAAATAACCATTCTCTTGTATAAATTCCTGTATAAGAAATGCTATGGGGTCCTATGGTGCCGATAAGAACAAACGCATATCTTCCCTTCGTACCATTACGAGATTCGATGGACGATCCCCATGAATGAAGAACTTGGAAGCATCCACTTCCATACTATATTATTGCAGCGTACGCATATAACAACCCCGAGCGGACAGTTTACCCCATTAATTGTCCTATAAATTACGTTTATACATCCTTGGATGGCGTTATGGGTTAGTATCATATAGGAGCCCACGGTGCTGACATGCTATAACAATTTGTCTCTGCTAATAAATCCGTTTACCATAAAATCTTCGAAAGAAATACCATTGCCAGTGGTATATCGATATATCCAAATAATGCATCGCTGGATTGCATCACTGTGAAATGTAAGTAGGGCGTTACTATTTCGCTATATGGTAAAATCTTAACATTAATTCGTTCGCAAATATGAATATTTTATTTTTCTTGTGGTCCCAACAACGAACAGGGATTGATGTTTGATTATACATATGGGGCGTTTCGCGTCAACTCTCCCAGCGCGGCGCGCGAGCACCAAATCATCCTATTTCTAACTCGTGTTAGCGCTACTATAATGTGACTAAAAAAATTCTTTAATAATAGTTTTCGATGTATTTTTTCCTCAGCTTTTCAATGGTGTAGGCAGTTTTTCCAAAAATTTTCATTTTCACCTTGAAAAATTATAAAACGTCTTATATCTTGAAAAGTATATTTTTAATATTTTTTTTAATGATTTAGATCGAAAGCTGAGTAAATTTTACATAGAAAAACATGTTTTCCAGAGAGTGCTCAACTGTACTAAAAGCGTCAACTAACACACAGAAAAAATCAAATGCAAAATCGAAGACACTGAAAAAAAGCAATCCCACGTCAAAAGCTAGGAAAACTAAAAAAAAAGCAAAGAAAGTATGAACATTTATAAAATGATTACTTCGATAAATTAAAATTGATAAAAATCGAATGGTTACCAGGTAACCAGGTAGATCAGGCCCACGCGCCGTAATGCACGCCGGACCGCCGAGCGGCGCGGCGTTGCGTCTACTTTTACGCGTTGTATTTCTTAATGATAACAAGTTGAGCACTCTCTGGAAAACATGTTTTTCTATGTAAAATTTACTCAGCTTTCGATCTAAATCATTAAAAAAAATATTAAAAATATACTTTTCAAGATATAAGACGTTTTATAATTTTTCAAGGTGAAAATGAAAATTTTTGGAAAAACTGCCTACACCATTGAAAACCTGAGGAAAAAATACATCGAAAACTATTATTAAAGAATTTTTTTAGTCACATTATAGTAGCGCTAACACGAGTTAGAAATAGGATGATTTGGTGCTCGCGCGCCGCGCTGGGAGAGTTGACGCGAAACGCCCCATATATAGGAAAATTTTATTTAGTTTCTACTTGAATTTTAATGGCAGACTAGGAAGAGTTTGAAAAAAATGTAAATGATTCTTACGATAATCATGGGATTAAATTAAGAATGAAAATCTTAATAAAATATCGAACAAACCACATTATATTTTACAAAGTCGTATAACAAATTTTAACCTATTTTAAAGTAAATCAAATCATATGCAGTTCTGTTAATTAACTTAATTAAGGATTATAAGTAAACAATAAAAAAGTCTAATACTTGAATAAAGTTTTACATTGCGTAACTTTAAGTTCAGCTGTCAACAAGTATTTTAAATAAGATAGTTATCAACACTGTAGCTCTCGTGAATACACTTATGGAATTACAATGTGTCCAAGAAAGACGAAGATATTATTCGAGACGAAACACAGCCACACCAGTTTGACTGTTTTCGAGATCGGGAGCTTCCAGGCTACGGTTAGTACTCCGAACAAATTATCTCAGTGATGCTACACTTGGCTCACAGTTAGTTCCGTCCGAGCCGAACTGTCGTTAGTCGTTATATAATGTGGAATTTCTACAGACGCAATAATTAATACTCTGTCCTCATATTTTATTGACACATCGATTTGTTTACATACTTTTTGAACCGAAACGTGTATGTCGTTTGGTTCCTCACTACTTCCATTATGACTACTACGTTACTCAATTCATAAGAGCAGAATTGATCTAGCTGAGTAGGCCCGTTGTAAATCGAACATGTGCCATTGTGCAATTGTTTTTCTCAATCTGACAGCTGTCAAAATCCTTTGACCATAAATATATGTACAATTCGCACAAGTTATTAATTATTCGTCATAAACCGTTCATGAATGTAATTTAACTATTGCCTTTGTCGTTCCCTTTCTATAAATATTCGGATAATTGTTTCAAATTTTTAAGTACTTCGTATCATGATCACTCATGCTTTTATAATTTTCCATTTTAAGATTCTTCTGAGTGTTCGGTACATCGTTTCTTAAATTTAAACAGTCTAGATTCATCTAGTCGATTACCTCATTTAGGTGATTTAGAATTTTCAGTGTCAAAATATTGTTTGTTATCGTTTCGGGTCTTTACAAATTTAAAATTATAATTTCTGTGATCACATTCTTTTTCATAGTTCTCGATGTCAAGATGCTTCTAATTATTGGTCCAAATGTGTGCCACAGCATTATCGTCGCCTTTGAGTTGAAGGGTATACTAACCACTAATCAACGGATACAGACCCCATTATTGCTCATTGATTAGCTATTAGGTAACGATAGCTCCAAGGCGACAACAATAGAAAGGTATGAATAGAACCATTGTTTCCTGTGTTCAATTATTTGCGAGTATCCCGAATGTTTGTTCATATACCTATACTATACTAAGTATTATTTTCATTGTCTTTATATAATACTTTAAATCGACCTTGCCATTGATGATGTCTTGAACCGTATCTTAGAACATGTTAAACTAAATCATAGTTACGAATGTTCAGGCGCCCATGGGCATCCATCACCAAAATCTGATTCATAAAAAGTACATATAAATTTGTTGTTAGTCTATTTGAAAAATATACATGAATTTACTAGAAAGTAAACATGAAAATGAGCGTCAAAGTCATTTTCATTAGATGAGTAAAAATGTTTTAAAGAATATAGCATAAATTTGGAAAGATTAAACAAAAGAAACTTTTAACATACTCGCCAGAATTAGTACAAAAAATAATTTTTTAATTTCTCCGACATGGTGCTCGAGAGGATCGGTAGGGGCTTGGTAAAGGGGTAGGCCAAGTGCTGCTACTCCATCCCTTAACAAGGTGGCGAAGTTCACTTTAAAGTTGTTCAAAAAGCCGTGACAAATTAAATACGTGTTGGGAATGGGCTAATTATTAAGGGACGGATATAGCTGGACGATAAGGGCATGAATTGCCACCCTCGTTCCTTATAAAAATAGCTTCAAATTATTCAGCTTCTTGCTACGAATTAAAGGGGGTGCCAGTGTCGCCCCTCTTATTCCAACCCCCTCCCCTCCCCCTCCACCCGCTCCCTCTCCCTTTACACTAAAAACATACCCTCCACGGCCACTCGCGTTAACTTGAGAAAATGTTCAACCCTTCTGCATGTCGACCAACGTAACTTTTCTCCGTGCTGTCCCATTAAGAAGTTCTGTTCAAAAATTCAATTATGTAGCCGTACCAACCCCCAGCGGCCCCTAGGTAACTTCTGGAACGTCACAAGCGCCAGCGTTTTCCCTCAACAAATAGCGCCAAGGATGTACGTACGATTATGCAATCTCAATCCGGAGTTATTATACCAGCTGAAACTGTTATGGGAATTGATAGAAATCAAATGAAACGCGCCAACTTCAGTTGGCACAATAGCACTGTTTAACACTATGTGATACGGAATATCTATAAAACTTGGGAATATTGAGGTTAGAAAGGAATTGAAAAAAATTTATAAAATGATGATATCTTCGACATGGCTGGTTTCACGATAATACACATAAATTTTGGACGATTCACCGAAGGCGCGGGTTAACAAGGAATTTGGCGAGAATCCAATGTGTCGGCTAATAACGGATAGATTAGGTAATCCTCCTGCACGTCTCCCAAACCCATCATCCCCCACTGTTCCCACCCTCCTCACAGGAGATCATACAAGTATTATTAAGCAGTCAGTCCTGATTAAGAGTCATTTGCATATTTGAGGGTTGTTCGTCCATTATTGCTACACGGTATACCTATGTACTGAAGCTTGAGCGCCACGGACGTGTAATCATAATCGTGCCGAAAATCCTACGTTGTTCCCTTCACACCCTTCATATCCTCCACACCTTTGCCGCCACCCCCTTTGTCTACATGTTACCCTTGTTGCGCTACACCTAATACTCCGAATGGGACATCAAGAGAATGCCGACCGACCGTAAATAATAATTATGAAACTGCATACTGGAAGTAAAGAAAATAATTTTTCGAATGAACCAGTGAGAAATTATAAGAAATGGTGCAAAATATGGAATTACAAAATTTTTTTTTACATTTTTTGGCAAGTTACGAAATGTATTTAACGATAATTTTTTCAGAATCACGTTATCAAATGGTATTGTAGTCGTGATAGGCAGATCAGTTACATTTCGAGAGAAAAGCTTCTTATGGCTCTTCTAAAGACGTTAAATGAAGCTATACAATACAGGTACTTTTATTAAGATAGTCTATTTCGCCAATTTATTTTCATTAAACAATCTCGTACAGTAAAAAAAAACCTACGCTGTTATCTCCTAGTACAAATTGAAGGCAGCTCTGGGTTCCTAATGGGCAAGTCTTTTTTGACCTACCTAAGAATTGGAAGGATCCGTGATTTTCATAATGAAATTTCTAACAGAGTCTCAACCTCAGCACTAATTGTAAGTTACAGTAAAGCTGATCTGATTGAGTTCATTAAACTATACTGCACGTAAGCCTATAGGAAATAATTTTTAATTCGAACAATACAAATAGTTGCTATGATTAGTTCACATTTGCATTGAAAATACGGACTGACCCTTTAAAATAAAATTTCATTGGAATTACATGCACTGGCAAAGAATGCATATATTTTAAATTGCTCCAGAAACATGGTTCAATATTTTCCTACTTGACTGCAGGTCATACGTACATGAGCTACGTGTGGTATTCGTCAGCTGCAGCAGTAGGCTTTAATTCAAGCGATTAAATTTTTTTCTGTTTTTCCAAACAATTTTCTCATTACATGAAATACGTTCCAAGTACACAAGAGCAATTAATGATAAAGTTACAAGCGAAACGAATTTCTCAGAGTTTACGTTATAATTTTATTATTAAAAAAATAGAAGGGTGAAGTTTATTGAACATACGATAGCTAAATATTTTTAATCTACAAATATTCGACTGTAAAAAAGAAGAAGAAAGGAATTAAATTAATAAAAACTCCAATAGCGAGATCATCCTTAATTCTATTCAACTTTTAAGGCTATTTTCGGTATTGGAATTCTTAAGGAGTTTGGAAAGCTTACGTTGAAGATTTTTACCATTTCTTTATTTATTTTATTTAGCTTAAAACTAAATTGAAAGGGCATCTTCTTCGACAGTAGATGTAATTCAAGATGAGTTTCTTAAACATTGTTACGCTTACTGTAATATCTCAGAAAGTATTAAGAGAAACACGAATATGTCTTATCGATTAATTCTTTCTATGTAACATAATATTGCGAAAGTTAAGTTGCAAATACTTGTATTTTTAAAAATCTATCACGTTTACAAAATAATCAGTTTTTACCTCAATTCTAGAAATATCCCTCGATTGAGTAGCCTCTTAAAATAAATCCTCAACGAATTTCAGGACCCTCTATACAGTTCCAAAGGGAGAATTTATTATTTCATAAGACTGCCAAGTTTTTCACAATAAAGTTCCGCGTCAAAAATAAATCAATATTTTTATTTACACTCTTTTTTTAGCATTATGAAATTAATTATATCCTTCGAATATTACTTTAATATAAGTACCATATATTTCTACTTTCTATTTGGGAAAAATAGTTGTCTCTGTCAAATATCAATAAAATATTTTATGTAACTCATGCATGAAAAGGATTACTTCTCGTGCCTCCAAAGCGTGGCATAAGTGGCGCTTTATAACTAGGGATACAATAAAAATGCTGCGCATGCGCAAATGGGCGCGATTTTACTCCTCGCACTAGTGCTTTGTTCTTGCACGCTGTCACGATACGCATTCGCTTTGGAGCCACGAAAAGTAGCACTTTTCATGCATGCGTGACAAAAAATATTATGCGATACTAGTGCAGTAAAGCGAACATTATACACAGACGGTGAAGTTGGACACACTCGCCGCAATCGTACCACGAGCAGCACTCGCACTCGTATCGCAAAGTACTATTATATTCCATTGCAAAGTTTTATTTATGCAATACTCATTTAGTTGTTCATTTATCCTGGCATATTTAAAATTTTGCGTGACTCCATGTTAATGCTTCATTATTGACCCTGTATTTCACAGAGTATTGATTCATCTTGTTTCTTTTACGTCCTACAGGCACGGCCTATCATGACAGAGATCTCTCAAAACTGACATATACTCTACAATTAATTTCAGACAATCACCAAATCGTAGATTGCCTAGGAATTGAAGTTCGAGAGGGAAGCGATTGTTATATACTATAAGGATATGTTCAAATACGTTCAGAGACGCCGAACAGACTCTTTAATGAGCCGCCTCCTGAGTGAACAGGGTTCGTTGTTAATTAATGAGTTTACGAACAGTTCGTGGAAAGTGAGGAAACTGTCCTTACTGATAGCAATCAAAGTTCTTCGCCATCATATGAAACTGATTGTAAAATCGAACTCCATTATCAATATTATAACGTTCCACCCTTATATCCCTCCATCTGTTATAATTTTTTCCTACCACCATCCAATTCTCTATAATGGATACGTCAAGAGCTCCTCGTAAAAGTGCATAAGGCACTATGGACGTGCATAATCGTATCTGACAGAACTCTTCAACTTCTAAAATTCCTCAAAATTTATATCGTCCTCTCACGACGACACCGATAAAGGAATGGGAAAAAGGACCTAATCACTAATCCCTAATATTACATAATTCCCTTGAAATTATTCATAGCGACTGGAATCGATACTTCAACCGGCAGGCGTAAAACACAATAGAAATATCAGTAAGCCAGTACTTAAAGTAACAGCTGATCAAACTAGCCAAAATAAAAATATTAAATTCAATATGAAATCAAGTTAAACATTAAGTCATTGCGATGATAAAAATCGTTATCTTCACCAAAAACAACGTATTCTTCCATGGGATATGAGCAGAGGCTTCCTCGGCAGGAATCCATTCGATCCAAATCCGTCATAGGACAAGTTTGACGACAAAGATAAGTGAAATCTTGAAAATTATAATTACTAAAAATCAATTGGGAAGCCTGTCCTGCCGTCTGGAGCAAACCAGTGATCAGTACTGTACAGCTTCCTGGTCTCAGAGCGCATAGTGTCTCATTAAGTATCAGGAACTCTGCTATTATTCTAGATTTTCCGTAGCAACTCATTGTGTCGGCGCTGTCAGAATTTAATTCCCAATCAAACACGTTAAGACTACAGCTCCAAACGTCATGGTGATTAGTAGTAGTCTGAGTTCTTTACAATCCTCTGTAGGTCTAAGAAGTCATTGTGATATCTCCTACTATCAGGAAGGACCTCCTAAAAAAATTGGTATCAACCTGCAGTGAAGTTATTTTAATAGAACTGTCAGGAGTACAGATCCACCTCTTCTCCAAAGACCCACCTAAAAAGACGCAGGCAGCTCCAACGTCATCGTGATCAGTAGCTGTCCGATTGTGAGTCAAAACCTCTGCCAAACGTAATATTGTGGCTCTGAACTATTATCATCGCAATTCTCAGCTGGTTTACGATCGTGGAACGTATCCTGCGATCCGCTGTATTAACATTCCAGCTATTTCTTTCTCTCGCCGAGAAACTAGGTAGCATAGGGAAAGGAGAGAGACATACGCTCCGTGACATCTACGGATGGACCTGTATAAGTACTGGATGTATAAATATGGATAATGTATAAATACCTGTATAAATATGGATACTGTATAAATTTATAAGAGTGTGTGGATGTGAGAGTGATGTAGAAGCTAAGGTTATTTTCAATTTAAAAATCAAGTATAATTTCCTATGAAGACAACTGACCAGTGTACAAACTTCCTAATAAGTCTCGCAATTCCGACTACTCAAAAATCGCGAAACGTCTCAATATAGGTCTGACAGGTATATTAATATCTTTTCTTTTCTTTAATTTATCATACACGCTTCCTTTTTTACTATAAGATGCGTAGGCACCAGTTATACGTATACACAATAATCAAGTCTACCGAAGGTACACTGGTTAATATTTATTGTATATGTATATATATATATAAACACATATAAATATTTCAAAAGGTGGTTTCCAGGACCTTATTTGTTGTGTATTGGCAGTTATGAGGACTTTTGGTATTATCCAGGGTGGATCTGGAAAAATCCTATATAGTATAACGAATACTTCCAGGGCCGGTTGGCTGGACTCACACCGAATGTTCCAACAAATTTTTGATGCTGGCCACTCCGAGTTGTGATGGGCTAAGAAGTAATTCGTTAGGTTAGATTAGGCTAGAATTTCAATACCACATGTCCCAAAGTTTAGGTTTTTTTTTTTTTTTTTTTGAACAAAATACATCGGCTTGCTGTGTGAGTGCCGCGTGTTCTCTAAACTGCTCTTTGACAAGTTCATGTGAGTGAGTGAGTATAGTGTGTGTGTGCGCGCGCGCGCGCGCGTGGGTGTATAATAATGTGTGTATATATAATAAATTATATAATTTTTGATTTGTCATTCAATGATAGTAAATATTTATAAATCATAAGTAAACAGTGTATCAAAGTAAACCCAATGAAAAAAAAAGGAGTCACAAAAATATAAATTTTACATTGGTACAGTATACTTATAGATACTACGGTCTGTAATAAAAAACTACTGATAATACAGTAAACTAGTATTGAGTAATACTGATAAGTACTGACAAGTACAGCAATACAAAATACGAAATTCATTTTAGGCTTAAGAGCGTAAGACTAATAAGTTCTTCTACCAGAATCGCTGAATATTTATTCTATTAGTATTTTCAGTCTAATTCAATTTGTTTATCCTTCCAAGGTTTACGTTCTATTTTGCAAAAACTTTGTATACAATAGAAACTTGTATCTTGTTCACTAGCAACGAAGGTAGCAGAACGAAACGCATACCTTCCTTACATGCCTTCGGGCAGCCATACCTTCGGGATTTAAAAAGCAAGAACACTGAAATGATGTCAGCGACAGCACGCGAAACAATTTACCACAATTTTCTGCTTCAACGTAGCGGAAAAAATTCAAGATTTCGATCTTGTAAAATCTAAACAATCCGAGAAAAATCATTTCCTGTTGTCCGACGTCTATGTACTTTGACTCCCTTGCGGTTCTATTTCATAATATTTCAATAGTATTTACCCTGAACATACTGGGAGTAACGCTCAAGGGGATTAAAGCACCATGAGCTTCGTCCAGACCCTTAGGAATCTGTCCAAAACCCAAAAGCCTCGGAGGATGTTATCGATCGGAAATAAAGGAAGACTTGGAGCGAAATAAAAAGCACGCACTTCAAGGCAAACGACGCAACTTCCGTTTCCGAGGAGACGATAAACTTCCTTACTTTTCCATTCCGGATATCGGACTCGGAAGCAAATAAATGTAAAGGGAGGTAAAGAAAAAATAGAACAGAACAGGATTCGAATAAATAAGAGAAATCTTTTATCGATTTTTCGCCAAATTTTCCAGTGAAGGCGTCTTCTATCAAATTTGCGTCTCAGGAATTACCCAGAGTGAAGTTGATTACACCAACTGAAGTTGATTCTATTATAAAAATGAAAGGAAAGGACACACTTCAGGTGGTAAGTTTTGGTTTAAATAACCTGGTATATAATAAACACTGTAATGTTCCGTAATATTTGTCAACATCTGCTTAATAATTTTATTGTTCAATATTGTATCAATACAATACTACCCACAAATAGAACACTGGTATTATTTATTTACAAAAATTGTATTTTCATTCAATCATAATTTTTCGGAACAATTGAAATTTTATTAAGGATTAGAATTGCAAATTTGAAAAGCAATGATTATTAATGTTAATTGATAAAAGAAAGTGTACGCCTAAAATCAATTCTTCATATTCAATTGAAAAATAAATAATCATGTGACCAATTTCTTGTACATCTCACAGTCTTAGTTATACGAAATAAACGCACCAATAAAGTTTAGCTGTTCCGTAAGAACAAATTGGATGATCTAATTTTATTAAGTGCTTCTGTCGATAAAATTCCATATATTTCCTGGTCTCATGTACTAGCTGTCATTTTCAAATATGTAACAGTAAATAACATATACAATAATTCACAATGTTACACCATCCGGCACATCCCGTAGCAAAATTTCTCATTGCCGATAATTTTCGGCCAAGATACAGGATTCCATTTTTGTAACGCTTTTAAATAACTACTAAGAATTACACCATTAAAATGTCCACAAAGTATCCATATAAATATTAATATATAATCATAACGTATAAATATTAATTACATTAATAGTCAAAAAAGATCATGTTATTAATTAATACCATTTACCTGTCTGATTATCGTTTATTAAATTCTAAGTGATTCGGAGTTCATCTGCAATCAAGAGATATGAAGATAATGTAATTTTAAAGATGAAGTACAGAGGATAAGTAAGAGTGAGTGAAAGACAGAGAGAACAGCGTCTAATGGACCATTTAATATGGAGGAGGCGCGTGTCTGTCTAGTAGACAGAAATCGTTCTATTTTCATTAGACACCTTAAGCAGAATTAGGGGTTGTAGGGATAGTGGGGGACGGTAGTGGAGGTATTGGTGGTCTACGCCAGACTAGAAAGCAGAAGCCAAATAACATTTGGTAATCCTCACTCGATAGAAAAGGCAGGAGAATCAAAAAGAGAAATTCCTCTTAGAAATTTCCAATTAGAACGTCTTCCATCTTTGTCCCTTCTTATGTCCGTATTTTCCGGCTAACCTTCACTGGGCCGCATAGCTTCGTCCTGTTTTGTTTTCCACGTACTTCGGCATCTCCGCGTACACCTTTTTCCTTCAGGTTTCCTTTCTATCAGGATTTCATCCCCTCAGTCGTCTTCCGCCTCAAAACCGACTTACCAGACGCCTAGCAGCCACTGGATCTCATCTCTTCCGAGAGCAGCGGTACGCGTAATTACAAAAAAGCAATTGCAAAAAATTCAGTCTTCAAATCCACTCGCAATGTTACCGTGCTGAGCATTAAGATATCCAACTTGTGAATTCTTCTTCGGTGAACTTCAGGCAGCTTCCATGGCAAGGATAGGCGTTATTATAGATACTTAAAAATTAGACTGAACATCCTTATATATAAAAAGAGTTGTGCAAGAAATGAATAGGGAAAAGAAGTTGAAATTTAGTCTGTTCAGTTATTCGTCCTGGTGTGAACAGAGCCTAATAAGAAATTAATAGGGGTGTCTAGACGTCGCTAAAGTGAACTTTTTTTTTTTTTTCAAGAATGTATAAAAGTTGGAGGGACTGAGGTCCTTAAATAATTTATAGCTATGATAGTTAAGTATGGCTAGAGAGCAGCATGGCGGAGGTAGAGTGCTTGTACTGCCTTGGGAATTATCCAAGGTACGAGACCCATCGTGCAAGTAAATACCTAGGTCTTCATATCCCCTGAAGAATATAGATCCCGACGAGATGCAAGAAGGTGCACTCGACTTCAGTGTCTTTGGTAAAGATGCGCTCGTTGTTCCTGAACGCAATCTGTGAAAGAGCCTGTATATTAGCTAGGAGGACTTACGGGAAATTGCTGCGGTACGATAAAACTTCGAGACTTGGACGGGAAACTTCAGGAATTATCGGGATATAGCGGATGGAACGCGGTATTAGGAATGCGTAATGTTTCTTGAAATTCTCCAAATTTCGCTATAAATTCCTTTACTTGGAATTGAAATTTTATTTCTAAACTTCTACTCGATGGCTAATGATAACAACAGATTGATATCATTTTTAGAAACATGTCATACACATAATAATGAAAAATGCTTATGTGAATTTTTCCGCTAGAAATAATTATATTTCTATAAAATTTAATAATACAGTCGAATCTCGAAGAAACTAAATGCCGAGAAATGCATCAGAAACGGTCCATATAGCAGCAAACTCTGCTACTACGAATGCAGCAGTTCATCTGTAAAGATAAACCGCCTCTCGTTAAGAACGACTTATTGTTTCGAGGATAGTAGCAGGCTACTAACAATAGAGTATAATTTAAAATTCAGTCTTTACTATAGAAAAAAGGTTGACGACGTTCAGTGTTATTATGCGTTGTCGTTTGATATATTAATTGCTTAAATTAAATTTCAACGATATTGCATTCGCTAATCGTTAGGTTTATTACTGGTGCGATACTTGTTAAAACTATCATAATCTCTTTACCTCTTTGTTCTAAGAAAATAGAGTCAGTCCATGCCATCAGTTTCATTTTGATGGGCCATCCTCTTGCGATTTACAGTTCAAACGAGTCCCCTCAACGTAACATTAATCTCGTGCCCAATTCTAATTAAATCCTAACTCATCGATTTTAATTCCGAGTGTAATAAATTCTAAGGCATGTTACCACATTATGTGTTTACACATTTTTTAACAGTTATAACTTCACTAGATGTGCAATAAGGAGATCCTATATACCAATCATTATAAAATGAATAAGTACCCTACAGAGTAACAATTTTCTACGGCATTATTAATTAATACATTTCTACCTTAGCTGTGGACACGTGTACGCTGCTCAGGACTGATGAAATGTTCGTTGAATATGTATAAGTTTTTGAGATGTTTCGTTGAAATCATTAAACATTGATTTTAATGAAGCCATATTCATTCTATGCCTATTTAACACTAGGAATGTATTGGTTACGTTTAACACTAGAAAGACTGAAACTTAGAGAAAGACTGCATTGTGAAACAATAACTAATGTGTAAAAAAATTTGTTTAAAATTAATTTTTAATATTTTTTATATTATTTACAGTTATACATATAAGAAGTTATAGAAATAAAATAAACAACTTGTTAGAACAAGTATCACTGCATAAAGATTCGAATAACAAGTACTACTTTAGCTTATTGAGCAACTGCAACTTATCAAGTATACGCCCAAATCGACAATTTATCATGTACTTGTATGTTATCGTGTGACGATAATCGAAAAAAAATGAAAACTGGTATTTCAATACAGAACCGAACTGGTCATATAAGAAATTTACTCAATTCAATAATAAGAGTCATTTGATTATTTAAAATTTCCCAAGCAGTCGAAATGACTGCTTTTGGGCAATATAGGTATAACACATATATATACCGGAAATGAAGGAGGGGGGAGGTAACTACAATTATTAATAAACGCATTTATATGTTGTGCAAAAAGTCACAAAATTCTAAGAAATTGTGTCATTATATACATAATTGTTTTTCGAATTGAAATTAAAAAGCAGTCAAAATGACTTCCCTGGGCAATCTAGTGTTAAATAACTTTGATGATTTTGGATTAGTGGTTTTATAAATATACAAGAAATTTGATTTTGGTTTTATGCTTGAAAAACCATTTGACCTTACGATTACTTAAAATTGTCAAATGATTTAATTTGCGCTTTCAAAATTGTATACACGTGTCACGTATAGGAAAGTTCGATTTTGAAAAAAGAAGTGAATTTTTAAGAATCCGTAAAAGGAACTCAGCAAACTCCATGCTCTGCATGTAAACAAAATATACACAAGAATAACTCCTACTTGTCTCGAAGTGCTTATATCAACATTAGATTGAACTTTTCTTACCGCAGGATAAACACACGTGCATATAACGTTGTCCCAGTTGTACTACGCAAGTCGCGAATCTTTCCTCGTTGCGCACTTGAAAATATAGAGACTATACAGCGTCTGCGACAGCACTCCCGGAGAGCGATAGGATCCAAGAGAGAAAGAGAGAGAGAGGAGAGAATAAGATGACGGAGTAAGAGGAAGGCGCCGTAGCATTACTATGTTATGTTAGCACGTCCTCAAAGGAGACACAATTTCGGAAATGTTATGTCAGCCCCGAAGGCCGCAAACTGTATGACAATGAAGTGTAAACATGCAGCGTAGTCTCGAGAAGCTCCTACGCCGTCTGGCCGTCATACGTCCCGCCTACGTCTCGACCCTTTCACGTACTTGACATCTTTGGTGTCTTTAAAAACCTCCCAATTTTCACGAGACATCCTTAGCTGTTAATAGAGCGAAGGAGCCCTTTTGTATTTGCAAAGGGCTTCCTAGGTATTTAGAGTACAATCAGAAGAAAGACCTTTTACAGTTATAGAGCCAAGGCAACGGTAGTTACAAAGCTGTCTCTTCTTCCTGGCAAAATGATCTTGAAGTAATTAGTGATGTAGCGATATATTGATGTGTCAGAGGTATATGAGGATATTTTTTATTGTTTACAAACTTTGGATTTTTTAATGAAAATAACTAGTGGATGTTTAGGTGACGTATAATACGAACAAGCTCAGTGTTTACTTCGTGATTAAAATATATAAATAATTTTATTATGTAATATCGTACAGTGGTCTAACTATATATTACAAATATACAAAAGTCTCTGTCGTGTCTATTATTCGTTTTTTTTTAATTATATACACATACGCGGCACGATTTGCACGAAAGAGTCAAAAAGAGATTCGAATAAAATGACGTGAAAAATATGCGACGAGAGAAACGAATGGCAAAAATTCGAGTTAGATAAGAGTCATTTTTTTTTTTCGTTGGCGATGTTTATCTTAATTACAGGCATTGTTTCTTTGCGTTTGTCTCGAATTTTTTTTTTTTCGTATCGTTGCGACTTTTTTTTTTTTTACTATTTCGCGATGCTTTTATTATTATACACTTCTCAGCCTACGCAGTTTCGACGCTTGTGCGCAGACGCTAAACAGGGAAGCTAATCACGAATTTCGAGAATACGAAATCGCCAGAATGATGAGAGATAAGTAGATTTAAAAAATGGAAAAAGGATAGTCGCGTTTCGATCCGGAATTCTGAAAGAAGATAATAATTTTAATTCATTCGACTAGTAGATTGGATTATATTGATATAGAGATCCAATATTATTACTCAGCATACCTTCTCTTCAGTCTGTTCGGTATTTTTGGTGCTCGCAGTTGTAAACACCGTAGAATTCCAGAGAATCAAAAGCGCATCCTGTAACATAAAACAAAGCAATTGTACAAAAAAGTGAAATTGAAGTGCTCCCATGAAATTAACCTGTACACGTCCTCAATATCCATAAAAATACCCGTGTCATGCATGGTCACTGGAACAATCCTTTGTTCTCTTCATTTGTAGCCGAGAATACGCCTTTCATTTGGAGAAAAAAAATTTCAATTTTTCACTTCAATAAAAGAAAAGTTACCAAGTAGGACTTTCTTGATAAAAACCTGAACTAATATATTTATGAATAGCGGTAACAATTTGACAATTCAAATTTTGAACCTATGGATTTACAGCCTCCCGAAGAGTAAGAGATACATAATGTGAAAAACGAAACGAGAAAAAAAATGGAGAAAGGACCTATCTCAAGCGGACTCCATAAAACGTGACCGTGGCCCCGTAATAATTACATGGGGCTAGGTCCAATGGTGTTCCCAGCCGGCCGTAAACTCGGCACAATGGCTTTTCTGTGTCAGACGGGAATAACACAATCCATCGATTTACAAAAGAGAAGGAAAAAAGAAGAATGAAAAAATGCAGGACATAGAGGAAGCGAAAAATCCACTAGACTCCCCGTAGGAAGAGAATGGTACCTGGTGTATCTACCAAGTAGACTGAGAATCGACGACCCAAAGAGGAAGAGTGGAATTGAAAGATAAGGAAGAAGAAGACACGAGAAGCAGCAGTTATTCAAACGCACGTAGCCCTCATGGGGTTTCCCATTATATTCCTCATGTATCTGGCCTATTCATGCGAGGCGTGAGGCTGTGCAGTGAGCATCTGCTTGTCTTTCTTATTTTTCCCCACCTGTGTACTATTGCTTTACATTTATATTTTCTACTTATTATACCTATAGACTTTCTTTCTCTATACATATAGTCGTCGGTCCACGTGTTCAATGTGTTCTTTTTTTTGACAGACCGAGAAGAAAAATGTCCTTAGTAAGCCGTACGAGGCTCTGCATAAAATTTTGATTGCAAAATATGCATGTGAATGGTTTTGCGCTAAAATACATTTTAACATATATTTACACGATTTACGTAAAGCCACGTGTAATTTGTTAAGGGCTGCAATGTTTGTGAACTCTCGGAAAAACTTATTGAACCGATGGACCGACTATACATATACCACTGTCACACAAATTGTTCTTCGCTAATGAGACAAATGACACAATATTAATTATAACTGAGTGCTCGTGGAATTCAACAATATTGTATATCTATTTGTAATTCGGACGATTACGTGTTTCAAGTATTTCCAAAGAGAAAGAATAAACGTCATTCATTTTTACAGACAAATATTTTATGCGAATGATTGTCGAACCAAGTCCGGTCTGAGCTTCAATCCTTGTAAAGTGCACATGCGTACCAAATTGATTATTGAGCCTTTGAAGCAGACTTTAATTTACATACGACATTTCATTCTGAAATTTGAATTTAGCCCTCCAAAGTTTCCTTGGGAACTTATAGGTTTAAATTAGAATTTATTTTTCGACTCGGCAAAATGGACGTTTGATCGTTGGATGGCTAAAGTGAATCAATCAACACGCCATAAAAGTGCGCATTAACGATATATATGTATATCATAGTAATAACTTTTGCGTGATTCTGGTTACCGTTACGTAAGAGTTAATAATTTTTTGATCACCCTATACATTTAATTTTTTAAACTAAGATATAATACTAGTCATAATCTCAATGAGAATTAACAAATATATTTATTTAATGACTTCATATCATGTGTTACTTCATGGTTTTACAAAAGAATTACAAATTTGTTTAAATTAAACAAAGTATCGCATTTTGTTCATAGAATATATTATCCCAAGCAAGTCAACACAACTATTAGTTACAAAAATGTTCATATACTGTGAATATTTTGTAATCTGTAATTCAAATCGTCGATTTTGACTTTCGGGCAAAAGGATAACAAAATTTACCAGTAACATAAAATCTCAAAAAGCTTCGGCAATCTCACCGACTATCGTATGTTTCGATCTCGCGTGGCAGAAAATCCTATTTCCTACGTGCGAATAATTCGTGATAATTGAAACACGCGAGCAGACCGAATAATTTAGTTAATTCAATTGAAGTAATTTCGAAGGGTCCTCTTGTATGCAAATACTAGCACAAGCCCTTGTAAATCCTATTTTAAGAGACATGACGCATGAACTGTTTTTGTTCGTTCTTGAAAATTCTATTTGAAAAATTGCAGTCTCTTATGAGTTAAGATTTAAAGAAAAAGACGTTACTCACTTGGTCATATATGAGTAATAAATGAAAAATCCAATAAAAGAAGAAATTCATTATGACTACCGGCCATGCTCTCCTACAATCCATTTTGATTTGTTACGATGTTATTTTCTTGGCAGCGGTATTAAAGTCGTAACCAGATCATTCAGCTCTTTTATGCTGCCTCGTCAAATATCTTAAACGATTGAAAACTTTTAAACCGCAAAACATTTATTCGAAGAAACCGCCGAAGTACTGCCAAGTCTTTTCTACTCGAATAGTTAGCCAATCTTCTCTATTTTCCGTTCGTCACAGGGTTTTTATTTCTCGTATCTGAAAACTGCGGTATTTCAAGGAAAAAAAAAAAAGAAAAAAGGAAGGCGGACCAAATATTTTCCATCGGCGAGCCACATCGCCTAGTCAGCAAAACAACAAGAAAAAAATGGGCACAAGGTTAGCAAGGGTCCTGTGGGACGTCAGCATTGAGGTAAAGGGGGCGGCCAAATTTTTTGCACACCAAGAGAGACACGGCTTATGACGAGACTGTCGACGCTCATCTTTTTGCCTATTTTTTTTTATTAAATCTCTGCGCCCTCAAAAAGCCCTCCGTACCACCCTCGTTGTCGCTCCGCTCGCATATTTTCGAAATCCAATAATCCTCGAGAACGCGATAATTATGGAAATCAAGGTTAACGACTAATCCGCGATTCATCTGCTAATGTACCCAGCGAAAATCCATATAAAAAATTCTTTATTTATTTTTCGTTCTACGGAAGTCCCTAAAAAAATAATATCATATATTTGCAAATAAAATGTGAAATCGCAGGAATATTCGAGAGAAAAATGATTTTCCATATTCGCAGAAGCGTCACGATTTCCTGCAGGAAAGTACTGTGTGGAGAGGCGGAGTAGACGACATGTGTGTACGAGCGAGTGCCAGGAAGGCAGTACGGTGGGATGAAAAGCAGCGTCCCGATGCACCACCCCTGACGAAAATATCCCTTGTGAAGATCCCAACCACGTATAGTATGAGTCCCGTCACGTTCCCCTTTTGTGTACTGATTGATAGATTGATTGCATTTCCAAATTCTCGTTGATGTTGCAGCTTATAGCGCTCCCACTACCCAGCCCCCTTTTATCTTCGTATCATCCCTTAATTCTCGAGGGTTAAACGAGCTGCGACAAGCCCCGACACGTCCGACACTTCTAACAAGGGTGGCGAAAATTGATTCTTTCGATTCTGCATCCCCGTTTCTTTCAACGTAGAACTTCAAAAATTACCAACTAAAATGAAGAGCAAAATCATTTATGAATTGGCGATCTAAATCTTCCGATACGCTCACATAAGAACAGGCTTTGCAGTTGGTCTGTGAATTACAAAACTGACAAAGTATTTCGAGGGTTCCATACAATGATATAGCAACATGCCCACGTGGCAGCTCTGCTACTTAGCCAGAAAATCTCCGTACACAATATTATACGACGAACATAATAGTTCCAAAAATCCAACGAGGCAACGTTCAAAAGAACGTGCCAGACCCGAGTATCTCAATTTTTCAAAAAATTCTCTCAAGGACTTTCTCGGTCGACAAACCAGTCGAAAACCGAGAATCCATGATAATCCCAAAAGCAAATTTTCCAATTATTTCTCAGCCTTCTTATATCATGCCCACGCCAAATCCTTTGTTTTTTTTTAAGCAGGGATTCCACGTCAATCTGGAAAATGTCCCTATACGTGGTGTCAGCGGCTTTTACGTGCGTCAAGATTAGTTCCTAGAAGGATGGATTGCCGCCCCAAGAGAATAGTGAGTCAAGCCGAAGTGTGAGCAGTGGATAGAGAGAGAGAGAGAGAGAGAGAGAGAGAGAGAGAGAGAGAGAGAGAGAGAGAGAGAGAGAGAGAGAAAGAGAGAGAGAGAGAATGAAAGAGAGAGACCGAAGATGGCCGAGGTAGGAGGGCCGTGAAATGGCAATTTCCTGGTCTTCTCCGGGCGACAATAAGTCCCTCAACCCCATTGTGCGTGTAAATGTATTTTTTGCGTAATCCCTGGGGGAGTGGGGGTGGGGGGTGGGAGCGAGACGGAGGAGGTAGAAAGCCAGCACTGAGTTCCGAAAGGGGGAGGGGACGCTAGCTGCCAGAGTCTACGAGGCTGTGGAAAAGCAAGGGATGAAGTATCGATGCAGCTTATCGGCGGCTCAGCCGTTAATGGAAGCCGTCGCGACGCAGGCGCAAAACTTTCAGCCTCTATCCTAATCGAAATGACGGAGGAGGAAAAATTGGCAAAGGGTCGATAAAAAATACTTGGATATTCAAATCGATCCGTACGTACTTCATTCGACGCGTGGGTTCCCTATATGAAATTATTGGATATTACATTAGCCTGTTTACGTTATTTTTTGTCTGCTTCTCCCGTCTATTTATGGTTGCAATTCATTCGTTTACGCTTAGTCGGGCGACCGATTTTCAGCGGAGCTTCGTGCCCGCATAATGCCGGATTTCATATGATTTATCGTTCTGTCTACCCCACGAAATTTCTCACTTTTTCTCTGGCTTTTTCCTCGTTCCCATTATAGTCTCCCGCGCTTTCTGGTAAAATCCTCTATTTATATTCCCACAATTAACGCACGACTACAAACGTCCCTCACGCCCAACGTCCCAACGAGCCCCCCCCCCCCCCCCCCCATCTCGAAAAACGTCCATCTCCCTCCAACCGATGATTTACGCCTTTTACAATTATAATCAACCAATGGCAATTTCCTTGGTGTTGCTGCGAATATAGCATACACGTTATTTCCTCTTGTTTTTTTGTATTGCTACAAGTCACCATTACGTGAAATATTTTTAACTCTCGAATTCTTCAATGGCTCTTTTCGCACGTAGGTAATCGCCATCGATTTAACGGTATAGCATGGCAATATATCAATAATTATTAAAAGTGTTCTTTATAGTTGTGCTTACTATGTAGTAAAACGAGCTCGTATATCACAGAGATTGATTATCATAAAAATGTATACAGTTATCGTCCAACTGTACTTTTGTTCCAGAACTTTGCATTACAAATCATAGTAGAAACGAGATTCCCATTTCTGTAACTATGACTGTTACATGTGTTTTGTCTAAAGATAATAATTGTCTCATGATATTTTTCTAGGAATGATATAATAGTATATTTACCTGGACAATTCTACGCCCATAAATGTTGCGGTGGAGGTGGCGGCGGTGGCAGCGGCAGTGGCCTTTCTAATACAGGAACAGGCGGTGCATCAGGCATCGCGTATCTGAGCTTCTGCCAGAAGAGCTTGTCGCCCCAAACGAGAACAGTATGCGAGGACACGCGTTTCCTGAGGTCCGCGTCGAGATCCCTGGGCCCCACACCACCCACCAGAAGTAATATGACCGCACGGCCTTTACCCCTAAGAGCATCCCTTAGAGCACTTTTGAACTCGAAACGCGCCCACTCGCCGTGAAGGAAGTTCCTGGACAAGACGAGGATGGTGCGCCTCGAGGAGTCGGCAGCCTCTGCCACGGCGTCAGCAACACTGGAACCAGCGCCCAAATCACGATAATGGAGACACAGGCGATACGAGGATTCCAGTCCAGGAACCAGGAGTCTCGAAACGAAACCCTCGTCCACGGCTGAGTAACTGATGTAAGCGTCAAAGGGCTTCTCGCGATCCTCAAAGGCGGCAGTCTTGTAGCAGGCTCTCAGACCACAACGGCTTGCTGCCCATACGCGTAGAGCTCGGCGATGTCGCAGGGCGCCACAGAGGAGACCGACCAGAGTGAAGAATAATGCTACCGTGGCAAGGAGTAACGGTATGTAACCTTGAAGTGGACGAGTTTCCACGGCAGCAGTAGCTCCGGTAAGAGCTGCACAATTTATTAACGAGCCATTTCCGGAAAAGCTTAAAGGAGGTCCCAGGGCACAGGATATTCGGGCCAAGTCCGCTACCTTGGCCTGGTGAAGGGATACCCACTCGCGGAATCGGGCCAAGTAGGAGCATTCGCAGCTCCATGGATTAGCGGCTAGGCCTATGTCCACTAGGTAGGGATTCTGGGCAAGTTGCCATACCGCGAAGGTAGTCAGTCGATTGCCCTCTAGACGCAGAACCTCAAGGCGCCTCAGAGTGAGGAAAGTCCCGTTGTCAATGTGCACTAGAAGGTTGTTCTGCAGGTAGAGTTCCTTCAGGCTTTCCAGTGCCGTGAACTCGGAACCCTTCAGCGTGGAGATCTTGTTATTCTCGAGATGCAGTACGGAGAGACGCCGCAGCCCGCTGAACGTGTGATTATGAACAGCCAGAATGTTGCTGTCGTTGGCGTAAAGAACTTCGAGATTCTTCCTGCCGATGAAGGCGTGAGAAGTCAGTTCACCGAAATCATTTCCGTCGAGATATACTTCGGTAGCGTCCATCGGCAGCCTTCCAGGCAGACTCGTGTATCCAGCTCGGGAGCAATCTACCACGTTGGCTGACCAGGACTGATCGTGGTAACAGGTGCAATTTGTCGGACACGTCATCTCGCAATCGCACGCGTCAAAGTCACAGCAATGGCATAGAGCGAAGCAATGGGCTTTGTAAGTACAAAGAAACTGCGAAGACTTCGCCTCCAGCAAAGGTGCAAATGCTCTATGTCTGTCGTAAGGTAAACGACAATAGACCGACGCCAAATCCATAACTTTAGGATGTTGCCTCAGTGATAGTGTGTTAATCCTCTGCAGCCACTCCATGGTACAGTCGCAACTAAATGGATTACCTCCGATATAAAATTCCGGTAGTGCCTTATCGGTAGGTACCTGAGATAACTGTAAAGCCGATAACTCCATACCAACTATCTGATTAGCATAGAGATCAACTCTCGTAAGATTTTCTTTACCAACGAATGTTTGCGGTTCCACAGTATGTATCATATTATCGTTAACAAAGAGTAATTCCACAGAGTCCGGTATAAGTTTATTCTGAAGACGCGTGAGTCTGTTAAAAGATACATCCAAACTTTGCAGACGCAATACTTTGGGAGCCACGCCAAGATCCGTTATGGAATTCTTATGTATATCCAGCCATTGAATTTTTTCAGGTAAATAATAATACTGAAAATCATCGATAAGATTATCGGACACGTTCAGCCACAATAGTCCAGGTGCACTGGCGAAGATGCCGCTGATATCCTGAAGCATATTGGCGTCAAGCCTTATCGCCTGTAGCGCGTGATTCGTCGAAAATGCTCCACTCTCTACCATCTCGATCTTGTTCCTCGCGAGATTGAGTATTTGAAGTGCAGGCAACTCGGCGAGTGCAGTTCTCGTAATGTTCACCAACTCGTTCCCAATAAGTCGAAGACCATAGAGACTCGACATGCCCCGGAATCCTGGATCCTCCAAACTTCTGATTCGGTTCTCACCCAAATCTACTGTTCGCAGCATCCTCATATCCTTCAGAGCCACGGGCACGCTGTCAAGGTCATTTTCGGAAAGATTGAGGTCCAGCATGCTGGAACAATTTCGAAAAGCGTCAGGATGCACTCCCTCGAGGAGATTGGAATCCAGAGCCAGCAGTGACAGGGCGAAAAGTCCGTTTAGAGAATATGCATCCAAATAGGTAAGTCTATTATGAGATAGCTCTAGAGTATGAAGATTACTCATTGGTGAAAATGCATCTGCCGGTATAGTCTCCAATTCGTTGTACTGTAGATTCAATATCTGAAGTGTGTAAAGATCCTTGAAAAGTGCTGTATCCAATCTGGCGATCCTGTTGTGAGATAGATCGAGAAGAACTAGTCTGATGAGTCCGGCGAACGTGGCGGCATTCAGCCAAGCACTGGTCAGCAAATTCCTGGAGAGATCCAGCGTGACAAGCTGGTTAAGGCCGGACACTAGTCCTGGCGATAGGACACTAATGGAGTTGTTCTCTAGTCGTAACTCCTTCAAGGACTTGCTCGAGTCGCGAAAGAGTTCAGCCGGTAGGGCAACTACTCTATTACTTGAGAGATCAAAAACCTCGAGAGACCTCAGCGCGTGAATTGCCTTATCGGCCACCATTGAAATCACATTTCCTGATAGATTCAGTACTCTCAATCGCTTCAAGGACGAGAACCCGTAGGCTGGCAACACGCTGATCTGATTCCAGGAGAGATCGAGGATTTGAATGTCCAAGGAGCACGGAAAGGGTGCTAGTGTCCCTTCTTGAGTTGTTATTTCTTCAGGAACATCACTGAAACCTAGTTCAGTCGGATCCTTAATCATATTCCAGGACACGTTGAGATTGACGAGATTGGTTAATGGGCAAAACAAATATTCAGGAATGGTCCAGATATTATTAGTAGACAAATCAACTTTCTCGATCAAGGGTGTTGCGTCAAATGTACCCTTTTCTATTTCAAGCCCAAATCTTGTTCTATCCCTATTGTAAGACCTGACTGTAAAATTCCTCAAATCCCGAAGTCCCTGCAGAGTCCTTGCCGGCCACCTGGACAGTTTGCATCCTAGTAGACTGAGTGCTCGTAATCTGGTAAGCTGGGAAAATCCCTCGGGATTCAAAGCACTAGGTTCCAATTCCTGATCTTCGCATAGAACACTCACGACTGTGACGCGTTCCCCAAGGACCTGGGAGGCGTTTGAATCCTGCGGCTCCCCTACCAGGAACCGGAATATACAGGTCAGGGCTCCGTCTTGTCTAGAATCCCAAGAGCAATGCTGGGGCAGTTCCACTCTCGGCTGCGGTGGCGGTGCCGATGTTACGGCCAGTACGTGATAGACTGGTATGAATAAGCAGGCCAGGGCGATCACGACCATTTTTCTCTTTTTCAACATTCTTCGGTGAACATCACAGCACACCTTCAGTCTAGTTTTCAGTCCGCGACGATCCCTCGTCGCCAACCCACCACGAACATGTCGGCTTTTGATATTCGTAGCACGTACCGACACTCCGCGCGGAATGCGAAAATGTTTTACGCGGTGAAAATTACATTTCGCTTGGCGCCCAATTTTCCTCGTTTCTTTTATCTCCTCCTTCTTTGCTCTTTACACCTCTATTCCTCACCACGTACTCGCGTGCTAGTTTTTCTGATTATAAAAAATTTCTAGTGCGACTGAAAGTCGACAATTATCACCGTACAATTTTCGTGAGTTGCGTCACACTTTTTAAATCAAACGGGCTCGCTTCTCTTTGGCAAATTCATTCGACTCACGTTAGTATCACCCTTATAATTACGGAATTCAAATCGAAGACGGGTGACTCAATAATTATTAAAGTTCATTAAATTTGACGACGAAATATCTTTTTATTATTTATTATTGTAAAAGACAGTCCCAGTCTATTCAAAATTCATAATCATCGTCCCAACAACTTCACGCACTCTGTATCTGACTAGAGTAAAAGAAACCAAGTATCCACTGACGTTAACCTCTCGCGAAGGGAACCGCTCCGATCGCTAACCAAAGCGAGACTGATGCTGGATCTCATGGAGTCGTGGGACTGAACTCACAGCATCCAAACTGTTCCGTACAGGCAAGCGCACGACAAACAACGAAGCTGGCCGAGCGCCGAATGCCACCACCCGACTGGAGCCGTACAAAGGCGAATAGAGCCGTAAAGAGCCGAAGTCTCCCCACCATTATAGTATCACCCCCGCGAACATCTGAAAGGGTTTAAATAGGGCAGCATTTTTAAGTGGCTGCCGGACAAAAGCGGCATGCCTTTGTCGGAGCGCTACTGCACCTTTCAAAAGCGTCTACGCTCACGCACAATGTAAACAAACCACGTCTTCCCGTGCTCACCTCCCCGTGCAAAAGAAGAAAGAATCGATAAAAACAGCGAGTAAAATGAATCTTCTTAATAGCGACTGCCATTCCTTACTACTTTTCGAAGACGGTTGTAACGAGTGGGATTGTTATTTCTCAGCGAAAAGTCAATGTAGCGTCATGCAGGTGCGAGGTCCACGACCTCCGTCATCATCTTACTTTATACCGGGAAACTCGTAGTTCCCATTTGGCTAAAATATCGCTGTGCGGAGAAAAAAAAAGGAAAGGAAATCTGCCGTTCCGTGGCGACGATAACGTCCAGCTTCAGGCTGGAGGAAGGGATAGAAAGAAATAAGGGTGTAGAAGAAGAAAAAAATGAAGAAAATACAGTAAAAGGGAATAACCGTACACCCTTTCCATTTAACTCAACGCGCAATTGTGGCGTGGTTACGCTCGACTCGTCGGAAGAAAGCTGGACGAAGGGGTACGGGACTTTTTGAGAAAAAAAAAGAGAATTTTTAATTAAACGCGGAACAGGAGTTTAATCGAGCAGGAGGGATTAATTGCCGAGGGGTTAAAACGTCAGGGGGTCAAAGAGACCCGGGGAACCACCACCGTGGCAATTCCACGCTTCCGAACCGACCGTGTACCCCCTTCCCACACCTCCGTATAAATATCCTACCCTCTCGAAACCACCCCATTTTCTCAACCCCATCTACCATTTACCTACCAAACCTTAACCTACGGTCTTTTATTTCCAGTGAATATATTAACTGTTTCACAGGCAAATTAAAACGAAGCTGGTAATGCTTCATCTGAAGAGTCCCTAAAAGAAAGGGAGAAAAAGGGACATCGGAGAAAAGTTTTCTTTTTTATATAACCAATGTCAAGAATATTGTCACTCAAGTAATAGAAGAGAGATATGTGCATTCATATATGAATACGACCTTACTTTATACGTAGTACATCCATAGGTTATTTAAATAGTTTATGTTCCTGACTTTCATTTTCTCCTATCTAACCGCACCTAACCAAACCGAGCTGGTCCATTAAGCCAGAGTAGGAATTTTTCCCAGTAACGCGGTAGAGCGACCAAGTAAATGAGTACAGGAAGACCGTTATTTCGTGACTTCTCGTTCTTCTCATATTTCCTTTTTCCTCGTCCCTGCAGATTTTTACCAAGCCCCATATTTTCTGCCGACCGTCTTGTAGCTTGTCCCCTCCTTCCGCCTTTTTATTTTCCTGTTTCACGTACTTACATTCGCTGTCGCGCATCAGCGTTAGAGAGAAAAAAAGGCGACACGTAGCCAACATAGTACATAAATTTAATGAGCGATAAGGTGTCGGAATGTCTCGTCCGCCTGTATAGTATATAAAAAGAAAAAAGAAATAAAAAGAAACGAACTGGCAAGAACGTAATAGGGAGTGGCACAGTGTAGCTAATCCAATATCGGAGAGAAATTACACGTAAGGGATGCAAATCCAGGAACTTCTCTAACCCTCTTGTTCGCACCATCCCTTCCTAATAAACTCCTTTCATTAAAGGCGTCTCCACGGCTAGCCCGGGGAATGGCGAACGAACTGCGGACTCGCAACATGGTGACAGCTGGAGCTCTAATTATTGGATTTAGTGCTCTGCCGCCCGAGACTCCACCCCTTTCGAGCCCCAGTGCCAAACCACCCTCGACGTGGCGTTACGCCGAATCAACCCTTACGCTTACGCGAATTCGAGCTCGTCACTGTCAGGTTCTACTATATGTCTCATCGAGTTCCAGCGGGGGTACCGGATATTTTACCGCTTTGACTTTTGCATCGGTTGAATCGCTTTACCCTATACATATTTTTTTTAAATAACTGCGTCTGTACCTTTTCCGGATATGATGTATCTGTATAAGGATTTTACAAATAATTTCAAGTAATAACGATCAAATTAAATTCTTAATTTGCATGCTGAAAATACTCACTGACTTTAAGAACTCCAACTCGCGTTACTCAAACTGTGCACACATGGTGGGGTTGATGCAATTAAATGCAGCTGCGCCCTCCATTTGGATAAAGGCAAAACGCTTCAGGATGAAAGAGCTCTCCAGCACTTGTGTTTATATCGAAATTATTTCGGTACCTACTATACGGTTTGCGTCGAGTTGAAAACCAGTCCCGTACACGCCGTACTATTGGTGTGCAATGAATTTATGTGAAGTTATTTAAATACACGTGTGATAGAAGTTTAAATAATAAAGTTATCGAAATTTCTAGGAAAAATATATCTATATTTAAAAAAATGAAAACACCCTTCCATATATGAAAGAATCATTGGAAGGGGTCGAGAGGGACGGGGAATATTAATATCGAAAATATAGTGTCATTTTCTGGAATATATTCAGTGTATGTGAAGCTATTTGTACCACAAATTCTATACCGGCTTATTATCCGCAATATAATGTTATGGTAATTAGGGCTGTATTAAAATCGGACCGGCCCGTAAAGGAGCTCAAGTGTTTCCCATTGTTCGTGGCCTTATGGGGGTGAATGTTGTCAAACGCACAACTCCCCTCTTTCGAATCGCTCTAAGAGACTGAAGGGATAAAAAGAGAAATATAAAAAAGCAGAAAACGATAGGAACCCCATAGCTATATACACGCGTGTACCAACACCATCGAAACGTGTCCCCTCGTTCTTTGGTTTCTTCGGCTTCTTCACCGACCATCTTTGTCACGAATTTCTCCATAGGAACCATAGAAACCATAAACAATGAAGGGGACGACAAAAACGCCGCGAGGCAAGCGATATCCTTGGTATTGTCGCAATGGAGAGGAACTGCCAAATCCAATGGCTATAGAGAACCCGTGGGAGCAGATCTTTTTCGACGATCACGTTAAAAAGTGAAAAATAAGAGTGTAACTTATATTTTGATGAAACACGTAGTAATAGAGAACGACGTGGAGTGTCAAAAACATTTTTTAATTCGCTTCTCGAAAGATACTTACTCCAGTATAATTCTAACTGAAAGATAAAAATGATCCTCGATCCGCATGATCCATTTAGAATTTTTTGCAAGATAATATGGAAGTTTATTCCTGCGGGGACAAAAAGAAAAATCCTATAGAAAAAAGTAGGGTAAATATTCTCTAGATCGGACATGAGAATAAAATAGAGAAGGGAGTAAAAATCTCATTGAAAGTTATAGAGAAAAAAGCATTACTGTCGTTCGATCGTTTTCTCTGTTATTGAGCTTCATCTATACTCCTGATATTCCGATATAGTATATACGTGTCTGGGAGAGAAAGAAAGAAAGAATGAAAGAAAGAGAGAGAGAGAAGGAGAGAGAGAGAGAGAGAGAGAGAGAGAGAGAGAGAGAGAGAGAGAGAGAGAGAGAGTAAAGGGAGTGAAATAAAAAAGAAATTGCTTATCGCCAGGAGAAAATCGTTCACTTGAATTGATCCTTCACGGCTAAAGTTGAATATTTCAAGGAGCCGAAGCGAGAGGCTTTCATCAATTTCCGCCGAAGAGAATTTAATTATTTATTTTTCATCACGCCAAATCCTTCCCACCCCTCAATGCCTTTCTTACTCTTTCTCCAGAGTGAGTAAGGGTATAAGTATTATATTACCTCAAAGTCAGCAACCTCTGTTGCTTCGCTGCTTTTGACTTACGGTCTAAAAGTCACGTAATGCTGTAGGTGTGTAGATAAAATTTTGGAGGTCTCTGACGTTATCTATATAGATCAGTCAAAGATATATAATCAATATAGGTTTAATAATATAGTATATATATATACATATATCATCGTAACATATATATCAATAAAATCAATAAAATACTACAATAGGCTGAGCCGTTGAGTTAATAAGAATTTTTAATTATTTACAAAGAAATTTTGACTTGGATCAATTTTTTATTTTTTTAAAATTTTAGTACTTTTTATATGTTCATTTAACGACTACCTGCTTCCACGAGTATTGCTTACTGATAATGAGAAGAAGACAATAATTGGCCGAAGCATGAAGTATCGATAGTTACTTCGTAAAGAATAGATGCTCCGGCCATACTTGCTTAATTACAATTCCGCCCTCACCCTCGTCTGTTATGACGGTTCAATGTCTACTTATAGGCGTAAGCTGAGCTAAATACACGAAATTCCTTAATATTAAACACCATTACGATTAGATTTGTGGTCCCGAGTAAGTAACCGTTAAAATTGGGACAATGGTCTCTCTGATAAAGCCCCGACGTACATTATCAATACTAATCGCATCACGTAGCGTGGTCATTCGAATATGGGAATAACGAATGTTCAAAGAATAAAAAACAAACAGTGCAACAGGACGACACAATCAACGCAATCAAATCATTTACCCATATGCATGAACAAACAACTGATGCGGATGGAATGAAAGAACTTGAAAACAGAGTCAATCATACTTGAAACTGAATTAATACGCCGAAACAAACAAATGGCTGAATTACAGAGCTAGCGTGAACGGATTAAACTGCATTCCCAACGTAGCGTAGCAACCCAGAGATACGTACAATGCTATTCACTCTAGTTGAAAAGCCCATAGACGTAGTCACTGCCACCGGTCAGATCGCCTGTATCCTTACTGCAATTCAGCCAAACTGTCTGAAATTTCTGATCTGGACAGTCTGATACGTAGTCTCGTTCTGTTACGTCGAAAAACAATAATCTCTTGTCTACAGGAAACCACTAACATTGCTGGGAGAAAGCAATATGAAAACGTCAGCAAAATCAACAGGACCTGGATTGATAATTAAGCATTTAGACTCTTTTTGCCTGAAGTGTGGGTGAATGGACCGTTTACTGCGACTAGGGTAGCGAGAATAACTGGATGCTTGACACAGTATGAATGAACAATAGATACTTTGGGATTATTAAGACAGATGGCGTCCTGGTTAGCGTTGTTGGACGATATCAGAATATCCTGGCTAAGAAAACCAACAACTTCCCATTTGTATACATATTGCCTGTGACGTTTTCTTAATTACGTTGTCCTTACTTGAGTAATTGTTGCACAAAAGTTACGCATTGTCGAGTCTGGAGATTTCATTTATTATATTCTTAGTTCCACTAATATATCTGAAGTGTGGACACGTCATGTTATTGCTGAGTCATTAACAGATGTCAGTACCTCTACATATCGCTACAAGGAAGAACTCCATATGTTCGTTTCCTTTTCAAAATTAAGATTAGACTATTTCGGAAATGTACGAGATACATTTGTCTTTTCTGTAAATGTCGACTCTTCAAATGAAGCTTTAAAAAAATAATGACTCTTCACTTTCTCAATTAAATTTGTATAAATAAAAAATACCGTGTTTAAATGCATGATATACGAATGAAATTTGTTCGAGCATTTCTGACTCCTTGATAGAAACTTTTGAATAGGTTCTCATCTATGGAAATATAAAATTCCTATAGCCAAGGGAAACGAAAAACAACGGAGCAGAAAAGTAAGAGCAATTTTTTATATTGTTTTAGGGTTAAATATGCTTATACTCAAATTTTAATATGACCACATAAAATAGTTAAACGTCTAATGATTGGGTAATCACTGTTATAAAAAAAGAGATTAAAGTACATACAGACGTGTATACAGGGTTAGGTTATATATGTCGTATATGTAAACACAATATCCATAACCAAATTTCAGACCACTGTTGCACCAGCCGTTGGAAATTCCTAAGGAGAATCAAATCTGGAGAATTTTTGAAACTGCAACTCCTGCAGATATCCAGCATCCTCATGACTTCAAACATTATTATGCGTCTTTTAAAAATATTTTTTTATAACAGTAACTACGTAAGATACGACCTTATAGACCATCCTTAATTATTAATAATTTTATGAAGCTATAAACTAATGGCCACTGTACTATGTATACAAATGAAAGTTATAAGGTAAATACGTTTATGCTTCTTTACAAAGTTTTTCGCTATCCTTTTTATTATGTAGATATACTTATCAGCATTTACAAATCTAGCAACCAAAGTTCCACAGGAACAGTACTCAATCTTGATTGGTTCTCCGACTAATAGCCAGAACCAATAGATTCACTAATTACCTAATTCCTTATCAATATTTTCATTTATCATAACCAGATGTAAATTGCATGTACCCGACTATTTCTAAGTTTACTAAGTAAAAGCCCAACTCGAAAAACCTTAAAAGGATTAACGGTAATAAATTTAATGTAAATCCTATGTCCAATGACTGGGGAGTTTGAGTCATCTTCATCCCGTTTTCAATGACTGAGATTTCAATCAAAGTTCCAAAATTTCATTAACGATATTGCACTAACAATTATTATCGAAAGATCCAATACTTTGAGCTAATTGAAAATCCGCGACTCGTAGTCATTGCTCCAGTGGGGTATAAAGATTTATTAATAATATTTGTGTAATTCTACGTCCACTAAACTTCCGCCTGTACCCCCTTCCGATAGCAGAACTTGTATAAGACCTTTGTCACCTCATCTAATATTGTTCCACATTGATTGAAACGGTTTGTCAACATATGAAATATATATGTTGAGATTTCGACGTAGAAATGGAATTTAAAATTGAAAGAGCATTATATATATCTACCTCAGTTTTATTATTACACCTCAAAATGCTCAGCATATTTCAACCTACTGCACTCTTAGCTATGGCTCTCTACGTGTGCTAGAATCCTTTGTCCATAAAACTTCACACAATAGCATACCAAATTACACCTCTGAATTATTAACTCACAGCCGCGCTGCCAATTCGCGAGGTACGCGATAAGCAAGCATCCTCACTATAGTTATCCATCTCTACATTCTACCGAAACTTACTGCCGCTTATTCACCGACCTGACTCTTCATCTATGAGATAAGATAACTCGTGATATGTGGATACACATACATCAATTTTCTTTCTTGTTACGTTTTTAAATATTACTTTTACGCAATCCGAACTTCATATTGTATTACATTTTTTATTTACTTTTTTTATTTACTATTACTATTATTTACTTACAGATAGAGTAATTAACACTTGCCGCGTAATATTATGCTTTCGAATTTGAATTTTTAAAAAATCCCATGTTCCATCGTTACATAATTTTGCTTTTTTTCTGTATATAGGATTACTTTTGCATATAATGAACTTATCTATTTGCCTTATTTTATTTATCCTTCTCTTTTGCTTTAATTTAACTGTATATTTATCTGACACGCACCAGCGACCTGCAAATTCCTGTGCGTATATACTTTAAGAAAAATCGTACACCTTTCATTCGAGAAATTACTTACTCGTGCACGGCATTAGATTAAATTCGCAGCGGACCTTCCGACCGTTCCTGCCTTTCCGCTTTCCAATCTTACCCACCTTTCCACCGGGACTGCCACGGCAAATTGATATAAACTGCAGCCTTCTTCATCCCGTAGCCCGTCACTTTAGCCTAAGCAAATTTCAACTGCTTTTTACCTGATTGGAATTTTTCAATGTTTGACTAATTTTTTTCTTCTTTATTAAAAAAACTGAAAGAGACGAAACAGCCACCTACATAATAACATTGAAGATACGCTTAAAATCAGAAACAAGTTTGTTGACTACCACGTCCACGTCACGAACAATGACAATTAAAGTGATGGTTTAATTATTTTGTATTTATAATACATTAGACACGTAATTATGTCGTTTCAATCGGTAGACATTGATCGAGCAATACCAACAAATGCAATTCGATACGGTACAATGATATTGTATGACGATATAATTTTGTTGCTCTAAGGATCGAAATGATTGATTGTTCCAGAGGGAACAAAAAAAACGTGAAAGGTGTAGATTGAGACGAATCGATAAAATTGCCAAAGGAGTTCGGTGGCGATTAAGGATCCGTTATCCTTGCGACAAAAGGAGTCATCTTTCTTCAGGATTTTCGTGGAAAATAAAGGTCCACGGTACAAGAGGATAAGACCAAGGAAAAAAAGAGAAATGGTATTAGTATTCGAGTTGGTATTGGTGCGCCTGGCGGAAGCTGCGTTTTCTCGTTAATCCCGGAATATTAGTCTGGGCATCGGTAACAATATCCAGAGCCTTGCTGGAGTGACTAACAGATCAAATATACCCGGGGGATTGATTGACATCAAGAGTCTTTCCGAGTTCCTCTCCCTCGGCAATATCCTCGATATCGGTGAGAAAGAGCCTGTGGGGATGAGAGCTTTGGTAATGGTGGGGGTGGGAGGAGGGGTGAGTGAATGGATGATAGGGTGAGGGGTTGAGTGAGCAAGTAGATGTGTGGGTGCGAGTAAGAAAAAAAAAATGGAAAAATGGAATAGTGAGAGATCAAGAAGAGAGGGCGGTTTAATAGAGACTGCCATGATGGATGACTCCGAGCTGATATTATTTCTCCACTTTTTTATATCTCTCTACTGTTAAAAAAATAAAAATTAAAAAAAATGAATCTACCCGATAATCTACAGACTTTGGTATTTTGCTTAATAATCTTCTTCAATAAACTTCAATTCGTTAGTTTAAGCTAAATAATAGTATATACCTTTTACAAGGTGGTTCGACCCTAATGCCATATGTCTATTGTTCTAGAAATCAAATGAATACCTCAATTTGAAATACGTTATTTTTTAATATTCTCATACCTCTTCACATACAGTAGCGTTCTTGGTAGCAACAGATTTCCGTAGTCGTAATTTGGCGCTGTACCGTACGCAGCGCCATCTACAACAGCGGAGCAGTGGGACTATGGAAAAAAAGGCCGGATTTGAATCTGAAGGTAGCTCACTAGGTAGAGCGTACTGGGTAGATAGGTGGCTAAGGTGGCTAGATTGTAACAGCCGTTGCTGGTGGCTCTGCCGGGCAGATACCGAGATATTAAGCGCATATTAATGGGTCTTACTTCTCAAGGAAAGTTGGCGAGCGGGTGGTTATTAGCTCGCGTCTACGAACGTGAAATGAAAGGAAAGTGCTCGAGGTCCTGGAAACAGTCTCGGCAGTACGAGAGGAACTTGGTATCGCCTTGGGACCCCGCTAATATAAACTTGCTAGAAATTACATCTGCATATTAATTATGAGTTTCGATGATGACGATTATTCAACCTCCCATGAGTTTTATTACGTATTCACTTAGCGTCGTCATTCGTCTCGCCTTTGGTTCTACCACTTAGAAAATCACTGTGCATACTTAACTATCTGAATTTAAACATATTTTTTTTCATATTTTTCTTTTCGTCATTTCTTACAGTAGCAAATCTTTTCAGGGACGTTTTACTCAAAATAATCTCATTCAGTAAAATTATTCACTATCATTTTTTGGTTGTTCACAATATTACAAATTGGGCTACTTCTCGGGTAGCTACAGGGTGCTTTCTGTTGCTTGAAAAGAGAGGAGGATTCTCTTTGCGACCTTCTAGGTAAGAATTCTTCGATATAATATTGTCAGTAACGTCGATCTGGTTGTAGCCAAGTACCGCGAGTACCGCTAATTGAACAGGTAATTGATGAGGCTGCAGTCTGTACTTACACAATGCTCCAATTGTGCTCAGCCAAGCGGCGGCACAGTGTGCCAATATTAGCGATGCACTCGACGTCCCTATAACGGACCCTCCACGCACAAATAATGCCCCAAGTACCATAAATACTCGTCAGCCGCCGCAATATGCCTCAGCGTACGCCAAACCAACTAGTAAGCACTTGTTTTTTTTCTTCTTTTGCTGCCTCGTGCCGCATCCACCAAAGTTACATTGACAATTGTATTTCTGAAGCAGCAGTCGAGTAGGACTAAGTGGATTTTGCTAGATTTAACAACTGTACTTTAATCATTTTTACGAAGATAACCATGTACCTCCTATAGTAGTTAGTTAATAATAAATAGTTTACTGAGATAAATTTCTATATAGAAATTAAAGAATTATCATTAAAAAATCGTGAAATTTAAAAGAAGAGGCATTGAAAATTACGTAATGTTGCGCAATTTTTGTTACCTTGAATATGTTCATACTATTATGATATAATTAACGTTGTAAAGAAATCAAAATGAGCTCGCTGTTACAGCGTGGTATTATGGCAGTATGTTTCACTGTCAGGTCAACGACACCTTGTAAACACGAATGTCGCAGCCATAAGAATTCGACGTGTATTGGCTAACGGAAACGTAGAAAACTTTCGCGGAACTAAATCTGACTGAATAAGGAGTGGAACGGAAAGACATCCCTGAGCATCAGTATATACTGCACGTATATCCACGTACGTCGTACATGACCAAGATCCTTATGAAAAGAATTCGGATGGTACCAACATTAAAATGGAAGGAATTTTAAAATCCGTGTATATCCTCATATCATTTTTTTTTTTTTTTTTCGAAAGATTTGTCTTGACTCACAAGGGGCTGTTGTAAAAAAAATATATATCTCATATATCAAAAATGTACAAATGCAAGTAGATGCGCTATGGATGCATAGACACCGTAGAATATAAATTTTTGGTTGCAGCGTCTGCACGCGGAATGCATTACACCGACTGGGGTCGAAACGACCCGAATAAGTTTCATCCCTGGAAACTTTCGTAATACAAACTGCTACGACCGCGAAGCCCGTAGATTCGAATTAATTCGGCGGCAAAGTTTCTTCCGGGTAAATAATAATAATTCACAATATCAATTTAATAACGTTTTATAGCCGAGTGGCAATCGGGCTCGTTATCCATCATGCAGTGGCGTAGCCACTTTGCTATTTGAGTCACTCGATGCTAGTTTCACGTGAAGACCCGCATATAGTTAAAAGGGCCAGAAAGGGTGCAGACCGTTGAGTAAAGAAGGGTGCTATCAAAGTATAAAGAGGGTGGTGGGGGGCCATCGGTTTTTTGACTTTATTACCATGGCGCCATTCTTCGAGAATTATTCAAACGGCCCTACCGGATTAAATTGGATTCTCGATGGGGCCCCAGTCGCTTGCACGAAACTAATGAACCTTTTCTAAGATTTGCCCCTTCAGCCTCGCGGCACGGCCTGAAAGATTATTTATGGAAACGGCAATTCTTCCCATCCTTTTTTTTTTTTTTCTTAAATAACCATCCCTCGAAAATTCAATAGAACGAGGACGAAATGAGACTTAAAGGACGAGACGAGGTGGTAGGAGAGTTAAAAGATACATATTCTTTGAAAGCTTGCAAATTTGTCTAGAAATACTTTTATAACGGCAATTCAAGAGCCACAAAATTTACGAAAATTTCATAATAAATCTAAAAATTATTATATTACTCGATTACTATGCTTTCCTGGTCCCGTGAGACATTTTAATTTTTTTTCCCCCAAGTCTTAGCGGCTTCCGCGAAATAAACGTACGCTGCGTCAGCAAGGTAATTCCGCCCATTTTACCGCTTAATTAGGGCTTATTATTTAATTGCTCCGAATGAGAAACAAAAAAGGAAAAAAAAAACAAACACCCTACCCAGTTACTCGTTAATACACAAGCATGTCCTCGCATATACTTTTAGTCCAGTTGAGTCCGACCCAGGTTCTTGTAATATCGTACACCACCAGTGCCACAGTACATTTAACGCTTGGCTAGCCGGTAATGTAGTAATTAACGTCTCTTTCATGCATCCCCTTTTGCTTTCGACCCTTTATCCCGCTGCTAAGTACCAGCACACGCAGGAAACTCGTGTCCTATCTGACGAATCCACCCTGGCGTAAAACGAGTTGTACCGCCGATGAAAAGTCTCTATAGAGACCCACATACGTATACCATTCAGGCGAACAAAATAAAAAAATGTATCCAGGCCTCGCCCGCAGTCAAGTATTTAAATATGACAGCAATGCACATAAATTCCCTGTTAAAGAAAATCTTTTGGAGTCCCTGTCACCTGGTGACCAATTTGTATTTACTTAATTTTCCTTTCGTTACCTTCCCTTAAAGGAGGATCTCGGTCTCTATAGCATCAAGTACGATACCTACGTAGTCTTTACTATCCAGTGTACCGCTGATGCTCCTCTAGCTACCAAGACGCATCACTCACTTGGACACCGGACTAACCTACATCGCTCAAGGCAATTAATAAGACTGGTTAATTGCTCAGTGGGCACACCGATGCTCAACCGAGGGTAAACTGAGCTCCCAGTGGACGCTGGGCAAGAGTAGCACTAACGGACACCCGAGCAAACTTGTATAATTGATTGCCCAGCCGTGGCCACTGGTCGCGCAACCTGCGGATATGGAATTGCTGCTACTGGCCGGTGTTAACGTTCAATCACGGGCTGCACGGAGCCACGCGACCTCAACTTAGGGCTTATTATTGCATACGTTATATTTGACTATCATGTGCGAGCTATGAAACATAAATATAGAAAAGTAGACTGTAACTAAGGTAGTCGAGGAACCGGTACTGACGATAGTCGAATGGTCAAAATTTTGTAGCTCTTTTCCTACACCGGAAACACAATGGCTGTCGAGCACCGTGTACATTAAAAACAGAGAGGAAGGAAATTGTCGTGTGAAACATTAAAGCGTCCCTATGGAAGAAAGTGTCATACCGGAGGATGAAAAAACACCCTTGGGTCGTGTCTGCATAGCTGACTTAAAAAATGCATCGGCTACCATGCATGAGAAAGGGCATTAAAAGTAATAATGGCTGTCTAGACCCCAAGGGATCTCTTTGGAGGTTAGGACGCTGCTACCGTATATGGTTAAAGATGGCTATCTTTGCCCAGAGATACGAAGATAGTTTAGACACCAAAAAGGTAAATGTACATGACTATATGTATATGTGTATATATATAGGTAAAAGGGGTTGTGTATATAGCGTTGCTGCTATATAGCCACCATCCCATATACTGACAAACATTTTATATTTATCTAGGGTTCTTTTGGCCTCTGGTAACCTCCCTTATTGTGCGTCAGCCCTTCGTCGTATACAGAGGGTTGCACGATTTTATCAGAAATTCTATGCGAACTTATAGAAGGGCCCACCCTTGCACTTCAGAAAGTATACTGGTACATGTATGTGTATATATATGTATATTGAGGTAGTCTCGCTCGCAATGCACGTAGACTACAATGCCTATCTAGCTAGCGACTTCCAAGATAGAAGATAATCTCGATGAGTCGGACCCTCGTCCAAGAACCTTTTTTTTCTTCTCTCCACCTGACAGCGTCAGCGGCTTGCTGCCGTCATATACCCTATAGAATAACTCGTCTACCTTCTTGTAAAACCCTTTCATCCTGTTAGGGACATGTCCCTGTAGGCCTCTGCCTTGCTTCTACCTAAAATAGCAGCACCCTCTGATTTGGTAGGAATATCGCTAAACGGATCAAAGCCTCGTGTTCTGATCTGGTTAGCTCTATGGGAACGTTATGGGGTCCCTTAACTCCCTCAACTACTTCTGTAGTCCGCCCTACCTTAGGTCCCACCAATAAAGAGGACAACTACGACATCCTTCGAACTTTTATTATATTCAGAAAGATTTTATACGATTATACGGTGCGTCGCGGTCGGTTCCCTTTGGTATAGTTCGGGTGCGTTTTCAACGATTAAAATGTGATTTACGTCCCTTTGGCATTACTCGCGCGTCACAGTCAAGATCCGTGGTACCCTAATGCCCTTTATCCCTTTACCGGGGCCGGTTTTTTTAATATTATACTCAAATGGATTTTTATTTCTTACCCTTGGAATAGGGGCCCACTTTTATGGCACAATGTGTGGTCCCCAATTCCAATAGAGACTCATGGAACGGAATTTATTCTGATCTTTTAATACCTTGATATATCGATATACACTGTATAGCATTAATTCGTACACATTTTGATAACTTTAGCCGATGTAAATAAATATTGGAAAATTGAAAATTGAATATTTGATCAATTCGTGGCATCGAGTCCCGATGTGAAATCTATGTAAAAGCACGACTGACAATTATTATCCCGTTTACTCGATTCGCCATTATTTCTTGAATAGGCGTAATGGAGGGCCATTAAACTCGTTCTTTTTACTCTCCGAGGGAAGAACCGCAAGAAATAGTCGCTAATCGGGGAAGCACTGTAAAAACGGTGGGTATCGAGACGCGGGGACTTGGAATTATCCCTGCTGGAGGAGGGTAGTATCTAATGGACACAGGGAGATAGGGGTGTACTGAATAATACATGAGTCGGTTTCATTTTCCAGATCGATAATGCATTGAGTTCCACAACCCCCCAGGCTCTCGGTAGGCTCCGAAATAAACTGCATCCCGTTGGCTAGTGAGCTCGGGGAGTCGCAGGGGGTGACTTCGAGGGAAGGGGGGGAGGGTTAAATTGGCAAAGCTGCAACCATCCCCCTAACGTCTCGCCCCCCTTTTTCTCCTTTCTCTGCGCATTTCTACTTTTCATCCCCTGTCCATCCATGTGACCGTACTACATCCCCAAAATCCTCCATGACTTACGGCATCGAGTTTCCACTAAAAATAACTACCACTCCGTCGGCAGGCAACCCCCTCGATATGGGGGTCGAATGTCGTGTGTACGTGACATTGTGTCGACTAAGTGCCTCGCAACCCATGACTCTTTTGGTAAACACGTATAAACCGCGTGCACTTGAATGTCTACTACCCTCACGGGACATTGGTTTCCCTTGAAAATTGAAGAACGCGCGATGGCTTATATGGAATAATATTATTATTTATGAAGAACATTAACAATTTGCGTCTTCGAAGCACTTTAGTTTATTACTAAAATTTTATAGAACGTTCTCGAGAGCCACGACCATTAAGTGTGATTTAGGTGTACTTATAATTTAAGCTTTTCTCTCTTATATTCAAATTCGTCCTGTACATCGGATCCTATCCAGTGCTTGTATCGACGTTATCGTTATGGATGTTGACTTCGAAATTTATCGACAGGATTTTAATTAAAATCCAATGTTAATCCGTAAAAGGTGGCCAGTTCGTAAGGCCATTAGTCAACCGAGAGCGTTCGCTTAACTATATAGATCCCTGACCCTATCGGAAGTCTTTAGATTACTAGAAGGTATAAAGGTGAAAGGCTCTCGGAATACCTGTTAAAAAGAAAACGAGTGAGAGAAAGAGATAAAAGATTTTTTTGAATTATCTGACTTACGAAATCGAACGTTTCTCTAGGAAATAGTTGAAGAAGGAGCAAAATAATGTGAAAGCATGAGATTTAGATTCTGACTTCCGCGATAAGGAAAAGCTTGTAGAGATACGAAATTATCATAGGATAAATAATCCTCGCAAGCTTTTATTCGAAAGTCTTGAAATTCAAAATAATCATCGAATGCTCGATTTGCGTATTACGAAAGCCTGTAGTTAGTAGGGGAAAGCGGAGAGAGTAATTATAAGAAAGGTAGGTATCACGTGGTCGCTAATTAGCTCTGCTCGTTAACGGGGCTCGTTTGTTTGCCGTACTAGATAACCACTGACTCATCCTACTATCTCCCTCTCGGCAACCTACCCACCCACTTCCTTCCCAGCCACCCACAGCTTCAACCCCTCGAGTCCTTGCCAGAGACTGGAGAGTCCTGGCTTGGCGAAGCACTATACATATTCATGACGTCATTAACTGGCCATGATGCATCGCGATCCTAAACGTTACCTCAGCTTCCTCGTTATCCTTCGCAGGCCTCGAATAACCCTTTCAATATTTTTGTTTTAACCCTTTCGCCCTTTTCTATCCTCCGTCTTCATCCGCCTTTACGACTTTCTGATATCTACCTGCCTTACTATTCCACGAAGGTAACGGCATAGGTTAATATTCCACTTATAAATCAAAGAGCGGTCAAACGTCGCGCTTCAGGATAATTAATCATTCGAGTCCTTAGGAGCGAGTGGAAATATAACTTGAGCTACGGAAAAAGGACTGCATAACGGATCCTTTGGATATTATGTGCCTTGAAGTGTTAAATAGAAACTAAAGAAAATTGCATTACTTGTGGTACAGTACGGGTAGTAACTTTTCAACGTAGTTATGTACATGTATGGCAATCTCTGTTAAATTGGAAAATTTCAACCGTGATTCTTACGAGAACCTCTTGGAAAACTTGATTGGATCACCCGTTGGTTTACGAAATACGAGAAGTTACTGTTTCACGTTCTCCTGCTGACGGCTATTTTACCTTTTCTTTTGTCTTTTATATTCTACTAAGAGTTTACTCAGATTCAATTGAGTTTCCGATATTCCAAACTAACTGCTCTCCGAGTTTACGTTCACTTCACGGCCTAACATGGAAGTTTAAATCGATACGTTATCAATTTATTATAGTTTCTAATTTTATGTTAACTTTGTGGTTATTTGTATTTTACGTTTTTGTTCATTAATTTGATATAGAGTGCGATACAGTGTGATCGGGCTGAAAAAGTAGTAGGTATTTTAGTATGGTATACTTCATGATATATTATGATATGCTTAAATGTCTAATTTGATCCAAATTAGCTATTAGATAAGTAAACATTTTTGTTTTCTTTCTTCTGTTCTTTTATTCAATAACGAGTAGATAGATCAATTTGAACTGATATAGCCACAATTACAGGTGGCAACGTCGTAAAATATTGTGATCATTTTTTAAAAATTCTGTTATCAAAGTATGTAGGTACAATCACATAGATAAAGTAAAGTAAAGTAAATATGTATGTTATTATTTTATGAATTCACCTTCCAGTATTTCTTTAATCAGGATAAAAAATTCTGATTCTATAATGAATTTGAATTTCAGAGAAATTGGAATTGTGCAGTTGTACCTACGTCGATATAAACATAAACATCATAAAAATTAAGGACTTCGGCGTTCGTTTAAAGTTAAATAAGATCTAAATTGGTTATTTAAGAATTCCAATCTTGTGATTTATTTCTCATCCAACTTTTCTTGGGCATTGAAATCTTCGGCCAAAATTTTTCCAATTAGCGACAGCACTACATTCCATAAAAATATTTTAATTTAATCTCACTTGGTAACCTTCACTGGTTGACTGCTAGAAGAGATTAGATTAACTTAACCTTAAGGTTATTTTATTTTCTTCTGATAAGATCATTAATTGCGTATTGCAGACACATAATATGACATGATTAACAGAGGTTAATAATACAAGCGATTTATTCCCATACCCAAAATACATAAAAAGAAAAAAGTAAAAATCAAGAAAAATTAATAGAATTGATGAATCGAAATCAAAAATTTCTATCATTAATTTTTCCCTCAAACAATGCACTTTCATGTAACCCACTATTTGCGCATAAATTATTTCTCCTTCCGTCACCCACTTATCTGAATAACCTTTCAGCTTAAAAATTCTATGTTTTATGTACTATCTTATATTTACTCCTATATCCTATCTTCCACCATAAAGGGTTGGAATATGTTTCCCAATATTCAAAAGTTCCGGTATTTCTAATTACGCACCGGTTCCGTGCACTTCCTGGTTCTTTAAGGATTCTTAACAGCACGATCCCTCGCAGTTGCTAAAGATCCAAATATCGTCATACGATAAAAGTCTACAGGGTGTATCGCAACTATCTGATTATAAGTAGAAGGTGCGATAGAGGAGACCATGCTGAGCAAAATGGCAGGTTTCAAAATGTTGTACGACAAAAATTGACCAAGCTGTTAGCGATCAAAGTTGACCAATCACAGACGAGCAATAGCTGCAAAGAATTATTCATAGTGATAATCTGACGGAAATAAAAACCAAGCACTTGTGGTAAGAGCTAGGGGCTACGCACACATGCTACCGTTACACGGACGTAAAACAATTGATAGAGAGAAGCATGTTCAACTGCTAAGCTCAGGCAGCTCCAGAAAAATGAATTACCACAGTCGGTAACTCTAATGCATTTTTTCGAGCTGTTAAAAAATTAAATTATTTCTTAGCATTTTCTTGATGACTTCGTGTTTGTGAGGCTTTTGGCGTGCTACAGATTTCTCTCGCAATCGAGAGGACTGCACAGGCTCTCTCTTCTCAATAATTATTATGAATAACTATTTGCGGATTTATGATGAAGGATGAAAATAGTTATTTGGAAAGAGCAAGTCTGCCTGTGCGTTTCCCTGAATCTGCACGGAGCTGTTTGCTGTGATTTCGAAGTACAGATGTCTCTCGCTCATGTTCTTGAATTCCTGCTGTTCCTGGCCATTAATTTCTCCGGGACTTTTTCCGGGACTTTCTGTGGTACTTTTACCGGCACTTTTACCGGTACTTTTTCCGGGACTTTTTCCGGGACTTTTTCCGGGACGTTTTCCGGGACTTCTTACGGTACTTCATCCCGTACGTTCTTCCGTTCTTCTTACAGCAAGTCTGCCTGTGCGTTTCCCTGAATCTGCACGGAGCTGTTTGCTGTGATTTCGAAGTACAGATGTCTCTCGCTCATGTTCTTGAATTCCTGCTGTTCTTGGCCATTAATTTCTCCGGGACTTTTTCCGGGACTTTCTGCGGTACTTTTACCGGGACTTTTTCCGGGACTTTCTGCGGTACTTTTACCGGCACTTTTTCCGGGACTTTCTGCGGTACTTTTACCGGCACTTTTTCCGGGACTTTTTCCGGGACTTTTACCTACACTTTTTCCGGGACTTTTTCCGGGACTTCTTACGGTACTTCATCCCGTACGTTCTTCCGTTCTTCTTACAGCAAGTCTGCCTGTGCGTTTCCCTGAATAATTATTGAGAAGAGAGAGCCTGTGCAGTCCTCTCGATTGCGAGAGAAATCTGTAGCACGCCAAAAGCCTCACAAACACGAAGTCATCAAGAAAATGCTAAGAAATAATTTAATTTTTTAACAGCTCGAAAAAATGCATTAGAGTTACCGACTGTGGTAATTCATTTTTCTGGAGCTGTCTGAGCTTAGCAGTTGAACATGCTTCTCTCTATCAATTGTTTTACGTCCGTGTAACGGTAGCATGTGTGCGTAGCCCCTAGCTCTTACCACAAGTGCTTGGTTTTTATTTCCGTCAGATTATCACTATGAATAATTCTTTGCAGCTATTGCTCGTCTGTGATTGGTCAACTTTGATCGCTAACAGCTTGGTCAATTTTTGTTGTACAACATTTTGAAACCTGCCATTTTGCTCAGCATGGTCTCCTCTATCGCACCTTGTACTTATAATCAGATAGTTGCGATACACCCTGTATAGACCTAGAACAAGTATCCCGTGGTGCGTCTTGCGATGTCTGATAGTGCCCAGTGGGTATCCGTTAACGGGTGCTCAGGCGCACCTGGACGAGTTCCGGTTCGAGCAACAACTTTAATACTTTTCCAACCCTACCTCATCGTTACATCCGGCGACTGTATGAAGTCTGCCCAGTCGTTCACGTCTCCGTACCCTTCTTGACGAGCAAGTCCGCTTACTTGCACGCTTTAGTTCTGTCCACGTATGAGATAGTCCTGCCAATATGCCAAGACCGATGGGCACGACTGAGTTGAATACTGTAGCGCAGCTATTTACTTAATTTCGTGCTGTGCCAGTGATGGAAGGATGAATTATGAGCCTATGCGCTCGTCTGATAGATGAGTACGTCATCGTATATCACGGATTATGTCCCCAGTGTATATGCGCAATGATGGTACTTTATTAGAATATTTTGTCTAGAATCACGTACTTGTTCAGCCAAACGTAACCTATATTGCTTCGAGTGAAACGGCGGGTAATTCAAATGAATGTTAAATACGAAAATTGATTTAGAATATCTTTTCAAATTTTGCAGACAAAATTTGTAAAATTGTGTTACTGGGAGAAATGTACAAGACTGATTGTGGTGCAAGGAAACATTACCTGTATGTCGCCTGCTTGAGTGCAGGAGAGTTAATTTATGTATTGTACCATAAGAAAAACTGTTGCCGTTAATAACTGAATGCAAATATATACATATAATGAGTGCATATTTCTTTGATTTGATCTGCGAATTAAGTTCGGTGTTATCTGTAATCATTGGTTAATCAAGTGTAAGCGTGTAATAATTCAATTGCATAAGATGGCATTTACCTGAACTCAATTAAATGGACCTGGCTGGTATTATATATATAGATAGCAATAATAATAATTTATGGAATATATTTCACAACTATGTTCTATTAATTACATACTACATTCAAACTAGAGAATAATTATTTCAATGGCATCCCCATTACGTCACTTTGTGACATTAGCCACAATTACGCAATATCATTTTAAGTGCATCTGGCTATATCATTTATCAATCACATTGATTAGGTGATATCGACCAGCTCAACAATGCACTCTGTCCCACATAAGATTCACGGTCATGTTTCGTATTCAGATTTAATAATCATTATGTCACATTTCTCATTCAATTGCTCTATATGTATGTATCATTTGAAATTATTTGTATAAACACTATTAAAATCACTGCAATAATGATTAAAGATGATAGCGAAATTTAATATAGGATATCAACCCATTGAAATTGGAACGAGAGATCAGAGTGCAATCGAAGGGCCATCTTGTTACGAGTTTGAACGTAACGGAGTCCCTTGAGCGTGATACTAGCATGGAAAATCGGTTGTATACGAATGATACTGTTTACTTTTTTTTTTGTGTAAAAGAAATAATGTTTAATACTAAAAATCTGGAAAAGGAATTATATCGTTATACAAACCTAAAATGTAAAAGATAATATTTTAATGGACGTGAGAGCAAAAGTGCTAACACGTATGTGCTTTAAATTTACAACACCCCCAAGCTCCTATACCATATATTGACGTTATATGACATCGCCCGTTTTAACACGGGTAATAGCTACCAGCTACCATATATCCACCAGCACGTAACGGCATCGCGTTACGGGCCTCCAGAGGCCTCCAAGAGTATGACGAGATGCTCCTCGATGTCGCAAGGGATGCAGAGATGGTACAGTATACAGTTGACGAGGGGCACTCGAAACTCGACAGGAACTCAACCCCAGTTGATCTCCTTTCCTGGATATTAAGAGATGCGAAACGCAAAGTAACACGGTCGGTAACGTCGTGATACCATTTTACCGGCATAGATTACCCCCTCCTCATCCAGGGTGCAGAAATATGACTATCGATGACAGATCACTGTGAAAGTCAATTCCCTTTTGATTTTGAGAGTCTGCACTATAGCGTGGAAGTCGTCGATCAATGACGGCCATCATTCACCTTTTAATTGTGTGTTCTTTGTCTAAGGTTCAAGCCGATGAACTATGGTCCATGGATGAGTGCATTTATCAATTCCTCCTACGCTCAAGCTTACATAATAAAGAATTTACGATTGATTTTTGTAAGTCACTTTGACACTGCAGATTTATAATAAATAATTATTCCGTTTCATAGATTTCGTACAGTACTTTGTTATCTCTTGAATTACTCAATAATAGATACTCAATTTCATTCCAACTTTAAATTTATAATCCGACTGTACATTTTTTACATACGTCTATCGTCTCAAAAAGATCGATATACACCTACAGCTTGCGTGGATGTTGAGAAAATGAAAATATAAAAATGTTGTCGACTCAAAGTTTTTTTTTCTGGATATATTCCAATGGCAGTACCAGCGTACAATCATGGGTGAAAATAAATCAGTGCCCACCACTGCTGAAACAAAAGTAAAATTTTTGCGAATCCATCAACATCATTCCTGACATTCTCACCTTCTCCTCGAAAGAGGCTGCGGGAGAAATATCCGTGGTCCAGTAGAGAGAATTACACGGCAATTTGTAGAGTGGGCGAGCCACAAGTGCTTGCGAAAAAAGCTTCCAGCGTCTATAATCGCAGAAAAGGGGGGGGGGCGCCGGCAGGAGCGTAACGCTGAAATCTTCAGTGTATACTGTACCGGGGTGCTGGTCTTACGAGAGCGGCACGATAATAGGAAGGTTAACGCGAGTATTACAAAGAAGAGTAAGCGTACCAAAGAGGATAAGAGTAAGAGTAAGGAAGCTGAGAAAGCTAAGAAGAGCCGCCTCGAGCCAAACTCCCAGTCGCGCATACCGTTCAAGTAATACAGAGAATATTTGTACACTTACCGGAGGCTATCGGAGCGTTATTAAATTCTGGTTAGCCAAACAGCCATGATATTCAGCTTCGGCTACATCCAAAGAGTCCTTCAGGTTATACGAATTGGCAGGGGGGGGGGGGGGGTGTGCATATTTTGAACCTGCTGTTAAAAATTTCTGAAATTTTATATACTCCGTCGCTATCGAAAGCCTCATGCCCAAGGATCTAATAAACTTTTTACTTGAAATTTCGAAAAGTCAAAATTTGTAAAATTGTTCAAATGTTTATTTCTTTAAAAAAAATGGCATAATTTCAAGTTAATATTTTTCTTGTACCTTTGGAAACTCATCAGCCAACAAACATCCAACTTCGCCTTGTGTCAGACCATTTATTGACACACCCCTGGATCCCAGCCTACTCGTCACTGATGGCTGTACGCTCCTGACTCCCTGTAATCAAGTGTAATCATGGCGACCGCTTATTTACACCTCGAGACACGAGAAAATGGCGAAGACCAAGAGGCTCGTCTGCAAAAATCATAAACGCTATGTACACGCGGACGCGAACAGCTTCCCTACCTTCCATTCCTTAGCCATCCTTTGCCATCGCACGTTCTTTTTATTTTTATTTCTACTCTCCTTCTCCCTCTGTCCTCTTATATTTTCTGTATCTTCTTGCTCTTTTTTTTTATTTCACTTTTTTTGTCCCCTTTACCTCAAACCGCTCCTCCATCCTCTTCCTTTTGGTCCCACTGCTTCCCTTTAACCAACTGTTCCATCTTACGTACCTCTTCCCTGATGCCACTTTTCTACTTCTTTTTTATTTCTTTAGGCATTCTCGCGTTACTTTCCGGTCATTGGTCCTTTACATCGCTACGAGTCCATTCCGTACCAGACCAATTTTGACCTCGTTCATTTATTCATCCCATTAACCGAGATCGCGTACCATTCGCTTGATTTATCAGTGGCGACACTGGCGTTGCCAACCGTTAAAACGATAAGAGAAGCGTCGCGACGCCCCGAGCTAAGTCTGCTCAATGCTTCGACAAAATAGAGCTAAAAGGAGCGAATCGATTTCTCGAACTTGGGAACAAGCGAATGACGATGAGAAGCGGAACCCTTCGATGCGACCACATAGATAAACGCAGCGAATCAAGTCTCAATGATAATTTCCAAAATTGACATAATTTTTTTTATTTTACAATACTCAATTATAGATATATTAAAAAGATTTTCCATACAAAAGTATACCTAAATATCTGTAAGAGCAAGTGCGAACCCGAGACTAAATGGACAGAGACAGAGAAAGACGAGAGTCATTGCACGCAAATGATTATCGGGCGTGCCGCACGAAAGGGGTGGCTAATAAGACACTTACACGAAGGGAAGAGAAGCGAAGACAAGAGTAAGGAGAAGGGAGGAGATGGGAACGGCAATGATCGGGTAGCTCGAACCACAAGGATAGCACGGCGGCTCTCGTACAGATCACAAGCTTCGTATCTCGCTAACAAGCCTCGTCCACGTCCGTCCCTGGTGCCATTCCCGTTTCCCATCCTGGGCCCCCTTGGGTTCCTGTGGGATATCTCGTGGCGGCCGAGACTCACCTGCGAGGCTCACGAAACCGTATATTCTCGTAAATCCTACGTACAAACGCCGTAGAAAATCGATCGTTGTTACCACAAGTATGGCAGCCAGTGTTAAATCATTATATTCGCTACACCGTCCTTCTCCTCTATCGGCACACCATTCTGAATATACATGTATCCTATAAGGATGATACGCGTATCTATGGGTAGGCTCGTTGCTGCACTCTGGTTAACTGGAATTATTGAGGACAGCCCCTAACCCCCGCCCCTGCACACATCGCAATCGTCCTGACGGACGATAAAGGCAGAAAGTATACATCGCTCATAACGATCCTAACTTCCGTCACACGTAAAGACTCGATGGGGCGAAGCACTCGTTTTCGCATTAATTTACATGGCGCGTCCACGAGGAATATTGTGGATAAACGAGGAACGCGGTTCGGCTTCTGGGAATCCCTGATTATAAGTGGCTAAGTAATTAAACTGTCTCTCTCACCTGGGAGAACGTCACGGTGAAAAAGAAATGGAAAAATCGTCCAGACTATATCTGCTGCACGTCGCTTCGAATTTCACGAAAACACGTTAAAACTTCACGTTGGATGCTTCCAGAGGATTCCGGCGAGGATGCCGTCTTGTATATCACGGAGAAAAATGTATAGTTGCCATTACTAGAGAAATGGACAAGAAGAATATTTTTTGGACAATGACAACTGTAGTAGAATTGACAAAATCTACTAATAAGGTGTACAATTGCAATAGTCAATTTTGACAGAATTATTGTCATTGCTAATAAATATTTCTTGTTGTTCAAATAGTAACAATTGTTCTAGTAACGATCTTTCTGCGTGTACATATAGATATACAGTGAGACTACGGTGGTATACGACTGATGAATTTTACCGAGTAAAATCAAAACAGCTGATTTATTGTACCGAAAAATTGTACGGAGTAATTATGGTCAAGATTCGTCTAATGCCATCGATGGGGGCCATCATTGTACCTTCCTAATTTATTTCTACGCGATGAAACCTCGTGAAATTTGAGATTAGCTGTGCGAAGGGACACGTAAGGGTAATGGTTGGCAAAGGGTGGCGGAAGGGTCGGTATAGACGAAGACGGCAGAAGGTAAAGCGTTGTCGCGTTCCTCGCGTGATATATGGAGGAAGGTTAATACTATTCATAGTAGCTGGAGGCCCGCGGTACCAATATACGGTTCGCCATAATGGGTAAATTACGGCCAACTGGTTTTCTGAGGTTCGTTCGCTGAACATTTGGACTAGTCAGAACGATGTGGATGATTAAAGGGCTCCGACTCGTTAAAGGTAAACCAAGACTGCCAACCGAGAGGAATTCCCTTCGATTCTTCAACGGACTTCAAACTGGCTAACGAACGGAGTCTAACGATTCGATAACTTATTCTTTAATTTTTACTTTTTTTTCTTTATTTTTATACTCGTATTATCCGTTTCTACCAGTAGATACACGGAGCCATATAAATATCTGGCAGTAAAGTTTACGTGCACGAGACATTGTCGGGAATGACTAGCAGGTCGATGAAAGGAACAAAAATGATGAGAGAAAAAGGAAGGAAGGTCGGAGGAAACAGGTTATATGTAATTTCACGTGGGAGCCATTAGCATTGCCCACCCTCTACCTTTTCCACGATAATTTATGAAGGGTGCGTCAAAAAGTTTCGGGATATGGATACCACACAGCGAACGTGGTATCGCTATCGCTATTCGGCCGCGAGCCACTAGATAGTATTGTCCCACTGTTATCCTTGTTACTATTTGGCCTATTTGTCCTCGAATCATTGGGGAACATTTAAACCTAAAATAATACAAGGGTTGGTATTATGATGCTATTCCAGTACCTATTGCGTTTTATGATTAATGCAATACAGTGCCAAGCTCTGCCATAACGGTTATTGCGAATTCATTTTGAATATTGTAATCATGCTGATTTTGGCTTATGAAAGGGCATGTCGGCCTATTGGAATTTACAATTACAAATCGTTCGTATGATTTATCTTTACGGTAAGTATAATGCTCGTATACTTCCCTTTAAATCTTACCGATATTTCTCTCTTAACGTTCTTATAGTTTTTTTACACAACTGTCAATCGGTTCGCTTGAGGTAGCAAATGTGTATTTTGGAAAAAAAAGAAAAAAAAAAAGAAACGACAGTGTATTCTCAGTCCAAGACGAGATCTCAAGATTGACTCATTAGGCTCCTAATGGCGGCGCGTTTAAAATAAATTGGGGATTTGACTTTTATGCCCTTGTTAGTTTTAAAACGAGCCAACCGGATTCAGTGTCGTGCTGTCAGTAGTGGCGGTACGCCGAGCTCTCCCCAGAGGCCGACACTTTCTTCTCTCATGCCGATCGGCCATAAATTCACAGTGGCCCGCGTGCAACGAATTGCCATAAATTTGTCGATGGTCCCCGAGAAATTGGTAGCTCATTAGTGGTCCCACGAAAGTTCCTCGACAGGTAGATCCTACGTACCGTCCTAGAATAGGAAAGAAGGAAAAAAGACACTGACAGATTACTACACTCTGTGGGTCCATCCCTTGAGAGAAAGAAAAAAAGGGGGCAAAGAGTTGAAAATCTCTGCCGTACAGTTTTTACGTTACAATAAAATAAAGAATGACTATTGTAAAAAAAGGGAACACTTTTTCCTGGCTCAGTCCTCTCAATTACCAAACGCGAATGAAACTTCATCTCAAGCGGCTATGTATACGTACTGTATCGATACAACGACATCTGGTAAGTTTAACGCGACGGCAACTTAAGCTCCATGCAAGGAATAAGCAAATTAGAAATTAATTAAGGACGACAGTGTCGCGCAAAGGTGTCGAAAGGTGGAGAGACGCGATTCAAGTGAAATGAAGGAGATGGAAATGTACATAGTTAAGGGGGTTTGCCTATAGCAGTATGGCGCGAACGCTGGGATGTTCATAGACGGAATGCAGAAGACAGAAGACGAAGGTATGAGGGAGAGGTTTCGCAATCATGCACGGAATAATTACGAGAAAGGAATTACCGTGCATTGAGCTTTAGACAAGACGGCGTAATTGTCGACACTAATTAATTAATTAATAGCCCGGAGACACGCCAAGTGTGCGAGGGGGTACGCCGAACTGAACTGCTACGAATATTGCTGGCGAGGTGTGTACAGTACAGCGAAATTCATCAGCCAAATTCACGCCCCCTTGACTTTCCATTTTCAATGCCCTCGTCAGTTCGTCAAGGAACGAGTTCGTCGGACCCTCCTGACAATACAGCATTAAACAATTAATTTGATAGCTGAATTTTCACCGGCAGCATAATGAAATATACAATAATTAAAATGCTAGAAATTTGCAAAATTAACAGAGACAAGAATTTATGACGTAATATGAGTAGAGGCTATGTACGAAATTGAGGTAAATTAATTTTGTTCTTGTCTGTACCAAATGATATATTTTTTTATGGAACACTTAAATATGCCATTGAATATAAATAATTATAGCAGACTATGCTTAACTACCGTTTAATTAAAAAATGGTCTGATTTAATTTGCCTGTGCTTTACCTGACACCATTAATTGGAAATACGCAATCGACTCAAGGGGGAATCGTAGTGACTTTTCTACGTGTGAGTAATTCATATAGAGACAAGCAAAATCGGGCTCCGCAGAGAGCGGGATTTCGTCGAAAGGCTTTGATCAAGTCAAATAGACGTAATGACAGTGCTCTTTTGTGCTTCGATTTTCAGGCACGAAATTTCCTCTCTTCGAGTCCTCCTGTATGCGAATTAACCACACGTGGAAAAGTCTTGGTACGGTTCCTTCCTAATATAGACTCTGAAACGTTGGTTACAGAGACGCTATGAACTGTGCGAGTTCTTAGAGAAGACTGAAAGAAGTCTTGAAGGAAGAACGAGAAGGTGCGCGACGGTCATTCATTAAGACCCTCGTGACCAATTAAACACTCTTACTAATTAATCGAGTCCTTAGAATCTCTCGTACTATAATATACCCTATCCCATAAAGCCTCTCAAGGGGTTCCATTTTTTGTTACAAAAAGCCATATCGGCTGACTGAAACAATTTTTTGTTTCAAATTATTAAAACAATTTCATGAAATTTTAATACCTTTGAATTCAGTCCGATTCCTTTGTTACGTCTGCAGTTCATCAAAGCCTTCTATGTACCGTAGGAACAAAGAATGTTGGCAGACATGAAAAACGTCATAGAAAGGAGGAGATTAAAGAATCTAAAATAAAATGAGCGTCGTGAAAAGGCAGTATAAGGAGGTACAAGAGAAAATCGAAAGAATGTTTTCCAGCTTTATAGCAATTCTCGGCTGCAACTTCTGCCACGTACCTGTACGTTTCTCATTTTCCGGAAAACTCGAATGAGAGCGGTAACAAGAAGAGAGGAAAAAAGCAACGAGAAATGTAACAAGACGTAGAAAAGGTTGAATAAGGTCTGAATGAAAGACACGAGTGGATCCAGAATCTCAAGTTGATGAAAAAGGAAAAAAAAAAGATGGCGTAGCAAGGTATCTACTATACATACTTACATAGGCAGATGTCCTGGCTCCTTTCTACCTTTGTCCCAAGGAATGTTCCTTCGGTATCCTCTGAGGCTTTCGCTGCTCAGAGAGAGAGAGAGAAAAGAGACACCATGGAGAACAGAACAGGAGCTCTCGAGGTTAGCTGAGTTCTACACGTATAATAAAGGGAACAGCAGTCGACGTCGGGCATCAAGGAGATGCGACCATTGCCAATAGCAGCAGGTGCGAGTAGGAAAGCAGACAGAAGATAAAATCCCTAGAAAAGTACTAGCGACAATTCTGGAAATTCACACTCTTTCAAACGTCTCATACTTTGCTACAGTTAGCCCCCCGAGATTCGTGCCACTTTTAAGGGACTCCTTTACATCGTTATTCGTAAGAAGACGACCCCTCGATACGAGAATTTCACTGCAGTACGACTGGCGCTACCCTCTGCCTATCTACAACCTACCCCTATCGTCTTCGCTTTATTATCTTTTTTTTTAATTTTTTTTCTACCCTAACATTACGTACTGTAATATACCAGAACTCTTGAAATGCTCGTTTCTTTACGATACGGTTTTGCGATCGTCAGTTATATCACCCTAGCAGAAATCATTGACGATCATCAATCCTATTCGATTTCTCCTATAGCCAGAACCACATGTTTCTCCGTGATGTGTGATCAAAACGTCATTTCCCGATATAGATCCGAGCTCCATCCATTTCGTGGAATATTAAATTCAGCAACGGAACATGGACGTCTGTGTGATATGATTTTTTTTTTAAATTTCTCTCGCGTAACAATTTCTCACGTGCGTTCGTCATAAATCGTCTTGTCGATATACGAAAGAGCGAAACGTTCCCCCCTGTCTCAGTAATTATACTCTAATTATTAATTGCAGAGCTGCAAAGCCATCCTACACGATTACCATCTGCTAACAAGACGCTCCTTAGCTGACTAACTATCTACGTGACTCTCCTATATAACACGGGATGAGAATTCCACGTGGCTCTTGCCGACTACACTCATCCCTCTGGCACCTTCCATCATTCCAAGTGTGCGTACTCCACTCCTTATTCCCTGCAATTTTCCATGCCAGATCTCCTTCTCAAGAACCCATAACATCGTAAAACTGTCCCGTAAATCCTTTCGACTCTGAAAATCGTAGAATCTCTTAAATCCCAATATTCCATATGGTTATGTTTGTCCGATAGCATATTCATAACTATACGATCCTTAAGAATTACAGTGAAAAATAAAGCGTAAGAAAAAATAAAAAAAATCACACCAGCCAACTATCTATGGTCTATTTCAAATATACCTCAGCAGCTGTAAAGATTCAAAAGACAGTGGTGATTACTACTCGAACCGGCGTCAGGATAGAAGTAAGTGGTCGTGGGATCGGTAATAAAAGATCTCGGTAAATTCGGCAAATTATTAATAATCAGGCAGGTGTTTGCGCGTATGCGAGATCCGCTTAACGAGACCGATCGAAGGAGTAGCGAGTAGGTGAGGCCAACGTAACATAACCAAAGGAGGCGTAGGACGAAGAAAGAGCGTCGAACGAGCAGAGTTGCAGAGTGAAGCAGCGGAAGAGTCAAGAGCGAGAGGGCTAAGAGAATGAGAAGGTTAGGTAAGGGAAGCGAGACATATAATTATACCGGCCGTCCGAATCGTCGGGGTTCGCTCTTTGGGTTGTCCGTGGCGTGAAGGCAGCGGCGTATGATTACCCACTTGGCACTAACGATACCGGAGGTTCTCGGAACAAAAATTATTATACGCACTGCGGACGCTTTAGAATTTATTTATCAATAATATCAATCGTATCGATCGAACTTATTGGTTCGAACTCAATAGTCTAAAGCGGGGCACGGTAGCTTTTTTTTAATAATATTAATAATTCCATATTAATTTTTATCGCAAGGACAGTTGATTTCTTTCGAAAGATAATATTTGAAAGGAACACTGACCAATCTTTTACCGTTGTCTCTTTGATACGGTGGCACTAATTTTTTTAATGGTGAGTGTACCGTACATTTTTGACTTCCGGAGATCCGAAATTCTGACTGATAAGTAACAATGATTTGCGCTCGTTAAAATTTTCATGGGACGCGGACGAGAGCGCGTTCCTAAAGCCATCGTAAATTTTCCAAAGGTCCATTAGCCCGGAAATTAATACAGCCTGTCGGAATTCTTATCATTAATATTAATACTGTCGAGTGGAATATTAATATCGCACGTATATGGATGCTTCCATGAAATAAACGTGTCTCTAAATATGATGGATTGTTAACAAAATGTTGAAGTCTTAGAGAATTTACTGATAACGGAGCAGAACCTAATATCCAGTATTACGAATTGCTTCCTTGAAGGAGACGAAGAAAATATCTGCAATAAACGGAGCAAAAGAAATGTTTTTATCTTGCAATCCTCGTAACGATTTTGTTCGTAAGATATTATCTGCGAACCCATACAGGTATTAGGAGCCAATTTTCTACTAACGATGCCACGTGCTCGACTTTACTTCTCTTCTCCTTTATTCCTTCTTTGAACCTGCGATCCTCTCTTAGCACCTTGCCGACTTTTTGCAACAGCACTGGCTCTCCGCAGATTCACAAAAAAAAATAGAAACAAAGAAACTGGCAAGAACTCCTATTAGCTGTCGAGAGGAAGTTTTGCTTCCGCCGTTCGTTGCCCGGGGTACCCTTAATTCCACGCGCAAAAATGAAACTGTTTGCATCTCTTGGCTATTATCAATTTCGCATTATTACACCGTGACGCAGGTGGTAACTGCAGTAATTTTGCTTTATTGTTTTTCAATTACTTTTTTTTGCACGAAAATTTACAACCACCTTTTATGGGTCTCCTTCGTTTAATAGTACCAATAACGGATACAGCCGATCGATAGAACATTAAAATCGGGTGTCTATATATTTTTAAATCACGGTGATAAAAGGTGACATGTTTTTCTTTCTTCGCAAATTTATATCATATTTAATAACTGCACGGATACACGTAGTGTCACGTAAAATGCGAAGTAAATTATTAAGAAATCAATTGATTTCCACTTTCAATAGTTAATAATCAATCTGGTTATATCGATAAGTAACGATGTGTATAATCGATCTGTAAAAGACTATCCAGTTAGATTGTTTTTGGGCTGGCAGGTGTTAATAGTGAATTAAAAGAGTGACACGGGAAAATTCGACAGAGCGTAAAACGCATTTCTGTCGCTAGCATCGAATTCACGATTCGCTCCACTCGTCTGGCACGAGCGAATTTCACAGTTAGAACGTGAAATCGAAGAGTCGCTATTTTAGCACTGTGCTCCACCCTAGGAATTTCCAAATAAACATGCAGATACAAATACCTGGACTGCTCAATTTCATATAGAAAAAGATATACAGGGTGTTCGTTATGAAACGCACTGTAGTAACACCATTACATTCCTTTTCAAATTCTAATGAATACGTGTATTTTCATTTTTTATTTCATGTATCAAAATTTCGAGATAATCAAGGTTGAAGTTGCAGTAATGCGACCAATCAGAACGCGTTTAAACGGAGCGTAGATGACGTCGCGAGCCAGCCCGCAAGGCCTGCTTACAGTAGGCCAATAACACTAAAAGTATCGTCTCTTGTATTTTACTCAATTACATGCAGATAAACAGGGACACTACGACGATACTCTTAGTGTTATTGGCCTACTGTAAGCAGGCCTTGCGGGCTGGCTCGCGACGTCATCTACGCTCCGTTTAAACGCGTTCTGATTGGTCGCATTACTGCAACTTCAACCTTGATTATCTCGAAATTTTGATACATGAAATAAAAAATGAAAATACACGTATTCATTAGAATTTGAAAAGGAATGTAATGGTGTTACTACAGTGCGTTTCATAACGAACACCCTGTATATTAATATAGACTAATGAGAAACGCATAGCAGGAACAAGTGATAAAACGTACAATTAAAATGCGTATAAAAAAGTTTAGCAATGGAGAATAACTGAAGGACACAAAAAATTTTGCGCGGAAAATTAACCGTCAGAAAATTTCATAGATGACAAGGAGTATGAAAACAAAAAGGGAACAATATTGTTTGCTCCCTGCAAGCGAGAGGAGAAGAAATTAACGTCAAGCGTGCGAACGAAAGAAATAAACGAGGGAAAGAAAATTAAAAGATTGAACATGAAAATGAAACGAAATAAGAGGAGGTAAGGAAACAGGGGTTTTGATTCGATGGGAAATGAAAACGGTAGTCTGAGAAAAGGCGTTAAAAGCTCAATGAAAAGTGGGAAAAGGGAAGAGTAAAGAGGAAAAGCGACGTCGCGTAAAATCGCTGGAAATGACGTGAAATCGCGAGGTCACGTGGTACGAAACAAAAGAAATCGTTAAAATCTCGAATAAATCGACGAAAACGTTAACGGTTTTGCCTTTGTTCCTTTTCATCCCCATTTGCACCACACCCTCCACTTTATTTTGCCACTTCTTTCTCCGTCTCTTTCTTTCCTCCTTATTCACTCTAAATCTCTCTCTCTCTCTCTCTCTCTCTCTCGCAGGAGGGGAATGGAACGTCCCACCTTCTTTTCCCAGCGCACGTTAATGGGAAAGCGAAAAATTCATAAGAAGCGATCGCACCCGCAATGCTCCACTGGAAAATTGGATTTTCTACGCGAAGCTGAGCTCGAACGTGTCTCGTTAAGCAACAGCTGAAATTTTCGCTCCGCCGTTCCACTTCCGTCGCCTCGTTATAGGATAGATACACACATACCTGAGTGAAGACAAAATCGACAAATATATGTGTATATATATATATATAAACACATAAAAAATGCATAATATACATATATCTGTATACTATATGCAAATTCACACATGTGGCTACATGTATAAATGTATAGAAAATGAAAATGAATTGAAAAGGATACGTAATAGGGAGAGAGAAAAAGAGGAATCTAATATTTGTACATTATTCCAGAAAAAAGGTAATACTTTCGCGATCAAGAAAAATATGTAACCTGACGCGTAGTAAATAGATTAGTAAGATAATTAATTGAATTAATTGTTTAATGGAATTCTTACTTAAATAATAAAATGCATTTTCAAGTAAATCGAAGTAATTTCTAGGATTATCCAGGCGTGACAATGCGTAATGCATGGTATGCAATGCGCATATACTACATCCACGTACGCATTTCGAGATACCGAGGAGATTGCGGCTATTACGACCACGCTAGCTCCTATCTGCAATTCCGACAATTACCTGTCAACTTGCACGATTACACGTTCGCTTACGCACGCGTGACCTACGCATTTCGCCGAATGCGATTCGAAATCTCTGTAATACTTTTATTTAAACTCGCATTCTAACTAGGATATAAGGTATAACAATTGGGAAATAAGAGAGACTCAAAATTATCATGCAGAAATTCATAATATTTTAATACATTTTCCTAGCGCTAGTAATTATACAGAAAAGTATAATATTTTATAACATTTTTCTATTACTAGCAATTATACATAAATTTCATAATATATTCATTATTGTCTATGGTAATTCTGCCTCTTCGATTGACGTTTCAGTTGAAACAGGTTCAACTTCATCCACCTCAGTCGTGCTGACTACGTTCACTATAGCGTAAATATCTAATTGCACGTCCAATCCGGTACCAGGTGTACCAATTGCGGCAACGACGACACTACTGTTCCCGATGCCGCCCTTGAGTACTGAAATCGTTGCATCCGATCCAGCTGCATTCACTGCAGTTATCGCAGTTATTCTGCCGACCAAGTTGAATCCAGACTTGGCAACCATAACCTTGCCGGGTATAGTGGGCTGTTTAAAATAGAAACAAAAGAAAGTATAAATTATGCATAGTTTTAAAGATATAAGATAAAAATTTTTAAATTGAATAAAGTTTTTCAAAAAATTATGTTGATTGTTTTTCTCAATTTTATGCATGACTGCATATGAAACACGTGGAAGTTTCTTATGCATTTCTCGCAAAAAAAGGAATGCATATGCATGGATATGCATGCGTGCGCAAATTGACGTAATTTTTTGTCGTTACATTCCGGACGAACCGTCGAACGAATGGGGTTGAAATTTTCTGGGAAAATCAAGTTCCTCATGCGGATGGAACAGTAACATTTAGGGGTACAATAAAACGTTTCCGCGAATTTCAGATTATTCTATATTTGATCTGCCGCCACGCGTATTATTCTTGTGAGCAAAATTGCGAACGAACCACTGAACCGATCAGGTTGAAATTTGCAGAGAAAACCAAATTCTGAACGCGGATGGAACAATAACGTTTATACACATCCGGATCGTCCGGTTTCAAATTGGGCATTTCGCATAATTAATTTTGTTTACAGTAGCGAACGTACAAAGCGTAACCATAATTTGTGCGATCATGCTAAAAAATTATTTATCTAAATTTTTTTTAATTCAAATCTCTTACTCTGTAGAGACGCCTGCTGGCCACGAGAGCGTCGCCTTCCTCGCGACTGCCCAGAGTTAAATCATTCCCCGCAGTGCAAATTCCCACCAAAAGACAAAGTACCAAGAGAATCGTGAATTGAGCCATTTTTAATGTTTAATCCCTGAGATATTTTCTGACACTATCTCTCTATTACTTCTGCCGATCACGATTAAGATGCCTTTACTGCTCCCCAGCAGACTCGCAAATGTATTTATATCAATGCCCTTATCAAAAAACAAAGAACCCACGTATCGTCGACTAACAACAACTTACATAAGGTTATTTATCCTACTGATATTTTTACCTCCTTCATTCTTTCTCTCTTACGTATTCTCAATATTTTACCCTCCGTAAAAATGCACTGGAAAATTTCAACTCTTGATCGCTCGTACTGTATCGAGTATTCTTAGAAATTAAAAACACCCGCAAGTGGTACAGTGCACTTATGAATATTCTGAAATTAGTTGGCATGTGTTGTGCATTTGATACTGTATCAGAAAATTTGTTAATTATTTTGAAATTCATAATCATCGTTGATTCAATAAATCTTCCATTATATGCGTTTAATAACTGCAAATTTTTTAATAAAAAATTGTGTATATGTTGTAAATAAATTTTTCTTATAAATTATTATGTAATTTGACTGAATAATGACAAAACATGTTTTTTAAAATATTTTTTCGGAAAGTTATTAAAACTGAACATTTTACATGGATAACAACGAAGCAATAACAAACCTGATTAAAATCGTAGGAATGTAAAAAAATACTAGACATTGGACGCTTGATTTTCTAAGGCTTTCATCGTTATATCTCTTTGTCGATTCGCAGAACCCTTGACTGGTTCTAGAAACGATGAGTCAATATCAATGTACTCGAATCTGTTGATCACCAAGTCGACTGGGGGCCTGATAACTCATATAATATTGATAACTGAAACGCAGGAAAATTTTAAATCTCGATAATCATTGACACAATAGATTACAGAAATGATTGGAATTATTTGCCAGAAGAAATTCCATTCTACTAATCTCCAAATGAGATCAATAAATATTTTATATAACATTATTTCGCTAATATTACAAAAACAATTATTCGATAATATATAAAAAAATATATTTTCTGAAACTATGATTAAATTAATTGTTGAGAAGTCAAGCCGATAAATATATTCAAAGTTATCAAAATTACAAAAGAGTCCCCCATCAATTTCTTGAATCTCTCGAATACGTCCGAATCGTCGTTCTCTCGCGACATTATTTTCCCGAGTCCTCCTTTTTCCCGAAAATTCATATTTCCGAATTTTCGGAAAACTTTCCGCAACGTTATTTCACTGAATCATAATTTTCTCGAAAAATTAGTTTTCCAAATGTGACAAATTTCCGGAACGCATTTAAATGTCGTTATTCGGGAATACAAATTTTTGGGAAAAAGATAGGGACCATTTTTATAAATACCTTTGAACTTTTCAGCGAGGCATTTCACAGAAAGAATAATGACTGTCCTTTGTAATATTATCCTGGGGCGTGAAACATCCCTCGAAATAAAAAAAAAGAAACACAGGACACTCCACGCAGCAAGGAGTTGCTCGTTCAAACGTAAGGATATAGGAAGAGCAGTGCCTTTCGCTGTCGCAAATTGCTCGAGCAGGACGAGGGCAGCCCAACCCCTACCCTGACACTCTGAAATCACGTCCTTTGATCCTAACCACTCTCTCGTTTGCCACCTACGTTCCCACCCTATTTTTCTACCCACCATTGTATTAATCTTTTGACCATGATTTTACCCGATTTGTTGAACAAGAATTCATACAAAATCACACGAAATTGGGCAAAGGACTCTTTTACCCCAAAGCTCATAATTTTGGGAATTCTTCGAAGTAAAAAAAATTGTATAAATTCAAAGATAATTGACAACAAAGGAAACAACGGGTGACTGTAGAAAGATATTGGTATACGGCATTTGCTTATTTGATAAAATAATATCAAAAGCACAATGGCACTTTTAATTCGCGACTGTGCACCAACCGTGTCCAAGGAGTACGAACATCGGATTGCAAACATCGTTAAACATCCTTTTTACCGAGTATCGAAGAAAAGATTCTGGAAATAAGAATCAGGCACGCGTGTATCAATCTTATAGCAGGTTGCCCGTCTTATCTTCGCCATTTGATATCGAAGGATTCGATTCACCCTCTGCCATATCCTTTGCCTTTCTTTCGTCTCAGCTCGTCGCGACGCTCACGGTTTAATATCAGACCTATTGGCGTCATCTTTTACGTGCCTTTAGGCGTCCCTCTTCCGCAGCTTTCCTCCGATCCAGAAACGCCATCATCCAACCCTCCCAAAGTAGAACCTCTAGCCCCAGCGAATTTCAAGAATGTTAACAAAAGGATCCTAGGCGTCGATCCGCGGAATTGTTCCGCGATTTCTACTCGCAATTTCACCAACGCAAATCCCCAGAGAATATCGAGTAAAGGTCCCTGATTTCATACATCGCTAATTTCAATCCTCTGCATTCCTTACATATAATACGTACAAACCTGCCTAGATTTCAGTTTGGAGGATGGTAATGATTTTCACGATATTTCATCCCATAGATCATAAAGCAATAGTAGAGAAGGTGCGACGAATCTGGCATATCTAAGAGAAATTCTCAATTGTAAAATTGAGAAATTCAGAAAAAAAAACCAACATCTTAGCTAAAGTTTTAAATACTTGAAAAATAAATTTTGTATGACTTCAAAATACAATAAACGTTGACTTTGCGAACGAGTACATTTTGCCACGTTAGACGCTCTTTCCGCTAATGTATTTCAAATAGGACATGTGCCTTAAGGGGAACGAAGGCACAGAATAAAAAAGCATACACGTCTGAATAAATTCAATATAAAATTTGGGCAAATTTGATGATGAAATCAATAGGTTTGTTGCATGTCACTTATTAGGTCAAGTTTGCTTACGAATAGAGTATGGTAAAAATTAGTTCGTCGGTATAAAAAATTAATAATTCAAGAAAACAAGTCTTATAATTTTTTATAATAATCACATACAACGTATTACTCTACGAAAGCAGCGAGTGCCGGACAGAAGAAAAAATATATATCCGTTATATACAATGTTTACTCTGTCAATAATTAAATGTCAATATGTTAAATGAATTCAATAAGGGTTGGTTAAATATTTTACGAAACCGTATTATACGGAAATAAGGGCGCGCCATATTAACGAACGCACCACATTAGACGTCACTCTCCTAAAATCATTAATTAATTTAACGATTTTTACGTACCGTTACTACGCTGTACCATCCGAAACGAACCCAATGGAAATCATGAGACTCTAGAAAGAAATGAATCAAATGACGAGCTTTTTAAGAGTTTATATTAAATATTTATTTCTTGAAAAGGAATTTATGAATTCTAAAATGCTATCAAAATAAAATCATTTTCCGCTGCTTGAAGCTTTGTACACAATAGACACCCTATTGCAGCCTATACACGGGGGTATGTTGACTCTTATAAATGATTATCCCTCGCGAAAGTCGAAGGGTCGTCAAAAAGTGTTGTCTCAGTCAATATTGACTTTTTGCGAAAATGGTTCTCGTGTGGTGCATGACGTGCGGCTCACGGACGAAAACATTTTTCGCAAACGACTCCTCTCGCGAATTCGAGATCATGGCAAGGCTCGCCCCATAATGCGAATCGTTTCTTTATCCAATCGAATCGCACGAAAGAAAATTCCTCTGTCTTGCTCAGATCGATTTCGAATTTTTCTAGCGTACCTAATCTATGGTGTCTGACTGGCAATTACTCTTTTCCCTTTTTTTCTTCTTCCTACATTTTCTCGCTTCTCTTTTATCCCCTTCCGCTCGGAAAAGTTCCACTTTACGAGTACGCCGAGTCGATCTTAACGACGATTTTTGTCTTTATGGAAAACCGATGGAGTCGACTGTTCTCGTTTCGAGAAAAGCGACCGGATCGATCGATGAGAATAATAAAAGTCAAACGAAAACTCATGAGGAATTTTACCAGCGACAATGGGGAACTACGTATTATACCTTAGTACCACGACCCTGGCCCAAAACTTGATAAAATTATACCTATTTCCAAAAGTCTTTATACTCGACTCGTAAAAAGAGCGCCAAAGGGTTAGGCGCTCTACCGAGGACTCAGGCCCTGCACGTACTACGTGGGTCAACGGAGTTTCCGTGAATTTTCGAGTTAGCACCGGCTAGTTTTATGAGCCGCGAAATTATCAGCTGGGTCGAGATGCAAAGCTTTACGATCCTACGCCGTAAATCCCAGTCCATTTAACGCGTCGGCCCATATTCCCGGGGCCTTAAAACTTTCAACTTCCTCCTTTTGCATCTCTGTGCATTTCCTGCTACTTCCTGCGACATACTTACGTTTCCTGTTGACATTCCGAAAAATTGGAAAAATTTCCCCTCTTTAAAAAAAGTATAAATCTTGTTATACATATATACCTTAAACGCATTGCTCCTCTCTATGTAGATACAGTTTATCATACATTTTTTCAACATTTTATAAAAACCCTCAACGACACCTGAACTTTTTTTCAGCAATACTTATCATATATGAATACAGCAAGTATACTGCAATCAACCAAGAAAAATCCTAGATTAACTTTCAAAAAAGACTATCTATTTATATTATGTAGGACAGAGTCCTGAGTACTCAGGCTGTTAATTTCCTGTAGGGGATGCCACAATAAAGGACAAAGCTTCTCGCGCACGTGTGTTCTTCCTTGTTCCCAGTAGCAGTCAGTCCCGTTCCGGATGGGTTCACTATAGTATACCCGACCAACCCACCCCCAGCCACCCTGCCCTTAGGCGATGAACGTGACACTTTCCGCAATAGACAGAGTTGCGAGAGGATAAAAGGATTTAAAATGAAAAAGAACAACGACAATTCCTTCGTAGAAATTGAAAAGTCTCGTCGTTAAAGACAGCTGGAAAATCCAAGAAAGAATTCACATCGAATTTCTTCACTCATGTCTTTTCAATTTTTCTCCAATAAAGTGTACGAATTTTATGATTTATTTAAAACGCTCATTGCTTATCTTTCGTTAGCCGTTTAATTAACATAATTACTATCTTATTTATTATATGCAAAACATTTTCTATCTACAAATAAAGCAAGTCGATAGGACGATACATGAGTTATTCGTTATTCAAAGAATATGCTGCGCTGGGAATTATGGGTAATGTCATTCGTCGTGTACCGTCGTGACGTCTCATCGCCTGAGGAATCCCAGAGGTTCGTTACAGCCGTGTACCTATCTCTCTTTCTATTTATTTCATGTTTACCTAACCGTCTCTCTTTTTTTTATTATCCATTTTTCTACGTACTCCATATATTCCCTTAACCCTCCTGAAACGTGATGGACGCTCGTAGCCCAAAGGCTTTCTCGAGTGAAATGCACGAGCTTATGAAATAGTGGAAGTGCTTTTCGCGAGCTTTTCGCATGTTTACAGCCGCGGATAGATATACCGAGAAGCGTAGGAAGGAAAGTAGAGGGAGGAAAGGAGCGAAGAAGTGAATGACAAAGCAAGAAACTCTATGAGAAAAGTAAAGAGAGGGAGGGAAGGAGAGAGAGAGATAGTACGAGATTGAGGTTAGGTTAGGTTTCAGAGCGATAGGGAAAATCGAGTGAAAGCCGCGCATAACCTGATACCCGTGGGAATCCCGGCTGATTATATAACGCGCGAGGCAGATGTCGCATAGAAATACGACGTCATCCACGCCTAGGACGTTTGCCGATCCATCTTCGAGCTAAAACCCCGAAATAACGGTTCTCAAGTGACGACAGAATCTGCCCGCGATTCACTAACCTTTTTCCGTATTTCCTTTCCTTGTTTATTGTTTCCACATGTTTTTGGCTCTTTTGTTGTTTCCCGGTGCGCTCGCTACGCGATGTTCAGCCAATTGATCTGAAGAAGCTAATAACGAGTATAATCCTCGGGAAGACATTGCTCCGTGAACGTGGCAAATGTTATGCTTGAGAAATTTAAGAATTCAGGTAGAGAAATAATAATCCAAATAAACTTATTAAGGAAGACTGATAATTATCAGATGGGAAAGAGATCAGATTATTAAGGAGACTGGTATACCTATACAGTCAATGTAAAATAGTAGAGGCATAAAATCGAAGTTTCCTATTAGTCCACTATCTAGCTTAGATGATACTATATATATTGGTAATAAGGCACTTATGTAAGATGGCCGCAAGGTCCCTTATAAAAAGCACATAATTTTCGTGGTGTTAATTTTTAAAGTGGCACTTACCAAGTTGCCTCCCTCCAGACTATATTGGAACTTTCCATGGCTGCCAATTGGCTCCCTTTCCTAATAACGTTATAAAAAGCCTTCGCTGCTCCGGAATGGCTCTTCACAAAATTATAATCCCCTGCTACGACGACCGTGCCATATACACTGTATAATATTCCACTTCCGGCAGAATCAACCCTTTCGCAAACTATTTTGACTTTTCTTCTAATCGTTACTACCAACAGTTAGGAACCTAAGATCTCATCAGCTTCCACGTCAAACAATAGGGGCGGGTTCACCTACCAAGTAGACTGTATAGAAGGCTGGCTTAGTAACCAATGTTGATCCGGAAAATTTCCTAGAGAACCTGAATTATCAAACACTAATATTGGCCCAGGGCTGGCGGTAGCTACATAGTGCTAACGGAAATTACCTACGTGATATTATGCTCAGTACTTATTTCGCCGTGGCTTAATAAAGGCAAAATGAAGTGAAAACTTAAATAACCATTGAAAGTAAGGACGACGCCGTCCCATTCATTTAATGGTTAGACAGATATTAGCTACTTCCAGCTATACCAACTGCTTCCAACCAATGATCTTCTGAACGCCCTAAATTCTCTGTACCTCGTCCTTGAATCTCCTATTATGTTTACAGAAGACTCCTAAAGCTTAATTAAGCATTGCCCTTGTTATTTTATTTTACATCGAACATGCGCCTGTTACTCTGGATTCTACCTTGACGATCGTCCTCGCCGACCCCCCAAGCTACGTAAGCCACCCTTAAGCTACGGGAATCAGCCCCTAATTGTTATACAGCTCGGCTCCCTTAATTGTCGAAGGTTATCGTATTGTTAATGATACTTGAATCCGAGAAAAGGTTTTTCTACCTTTTCCAGCCTTTCCTACCTTCCTTGCTGCTCATCTGGTGGCAACTTTTTTTTTTTTCTTTGCCTGAAAAACCAAATAATATTGTTAATGAACAAGGAGGATATATAGTTTATAATTGAAATGAATGATAATGATAAATTGACAATGACGTATCTCCTGACAGGCATTGTTCGAACGTGGCCAAAACTACCCTTTCCTATGCACTGTTTGAAAGGGATGCTATGAAAAGGGTCTCACGCTGCAGTTAACTATTATTATTGACTATCATACCGTGTATGTGTTCATGTTCCTTTTAGATTCTACTAGTTGAGTGGTTAAAAAAATACAGGTACTTATATGGGGTGAGAAACGGCCCCACCTATTAAGCAGGGGTTGTTACTTTGTAATAGAAGGACAGGATTGTATTCACTGTTCGTAAAATACCCCTAGAGCATTACCATGAGATGAATCTGAATACTCGAAACATGCATCTACTTATATAAATGCAGATAGGTACGTTTACGTGGAATTGGAATATTTTCAAAATCTGTAAAATCCCCGAAAAATTAGAAATAACTTTCTTAATAAAAATTCTTAATTTATTTCCCTGGCTACTGTACACCTTGCCTGTATCAACAAAGTTCAATACAAAGTGACTGAACCATCCTGCCAATAATAGGTTCCTACGTGAAGTATCTATCTTTCAAACTGACAGAACGTAATAAATATAGCGTCAAAGCATACAGTACAAGAAAGACGTTCGCCCCTGTGAAATGGCAAAATCCACGTATCAGATCTCCAGCGTCGTTTCATGAATGGATTCATCGGGCCGTGCAGTGGAACACAAAGAGTGTCGCGATCACTCTGTTAAATAATCAACTCCCCTTTAGCCTCCATTCCTCTATTTCTCTGGAGCGTCCTCCAACCCACTCCAAGGAACCCCTTTTATGTCAGGCCGATTAACTTGTTCCGACTGAATATGGCACCCATCCTTCTGTTCGGTATCCCCACACCGGTTCCCATTGTGTACGCGATTTAGGAGACATATCAGCATCGGATCCCAGCCCTTTCTGCACGCACGCATATATATATCTACCTATACGTAAGCTACGACCCTCTACTACCCCTTCCTCGTTTCATCACCCTTACCTAAAACAACCCTCACTCTTTTTATGCCCTTTCTTTCAAGCATGCACATAGCTACGCATACATCGACTACTCCTCCAACGGATTTAAACTGCGTCCTTTGTGCTATCTATGCTCTTATGCTTTGATATTTTATTATGTTACGTATGAGGATATTTTAATCGAGCAAGTCGCACTGTCTATTTTTTAAATTCTATTTAGTATGTCAATTTCGTGCTTTCAATGTAATTAACTAAAGTTCGTTCGTGTACCTAAAAGTCACGAGGTTACGTGCTATCGTGAAACTTAATGGTATAGTTCTCAGGGAACGACAGGAGAATAGTATGAAAATTCAAAACATGGAAGGGAACGATAAAGGGGTTGAAAGTGCATGAGAATGGCATTTTCCATTTTCACGGAGTTTCGAAATCGTGAAACTTTCAACAGACGGAATTCATCGTAACCTGCTGAACCACGGTGCGACCACATCAAGAAGGAAAAAAAAGACTTGCGAAAGAGGAATAGCGGAAGTTTCTTCGTTGCGGCAGTTGGCGGGTTTCAGGCGAATATCGTATCGTTTTGGTATCGCCCAAGAGTTTCTCAACCCTTAGGCGAGTGTGGAAGCGATTTGATAACGTCGAGATTGGTAACACTGTATAGGTACTGGGTGCGCCGCCAGCCGGCCGAACGTTATAACACGGAAATAAACTTTGCCAATTTAATAATGCGAACTAATTGCCCAGAGAAACACCGACTGTTCCATAGCAAAGGGCGTGGAGAGGAAATTTCATTTTCATTCCTAGCGAATATTCGGTATCAATTCACGCGACCGAAAAAAAAAATTACCATGAAATCCCTACAAACGGCGACTGCACCCTCGTAAAAATTCCCACATCCCCTCACGATTCTCGAATAGAACGCGTAGTAATTTTCAAAAAAATAATTCGCCGCTTAATGCTTCCCTTTTATTTTCCATTCTCAAAATTCACAAGTATAAATTATGAGGCAGAAATGAAAATTTGACTAAAATAATATTTTATGAAAATTCGTCAAAAATCCATCTAAAGCCTATAACTCCTGAGTTATCTGTACCAGAGTCTCATAACTCCCCCCTTCACCCTTTATCCCTACTCCTCTATCTATCAAGACAAGAAGCGAATGGAAACGGCCTTTGCAAACTACCGATACCAGTGTCTTTTCAGATCTGGAAGCTGTGAACCTGAACACCGAAATCCTCCAAAAAACAGATACTGATTAGAGTATCACTGAGCTTATAAAATCTTTCGTGACGCAGGAATCCTGAAACGTAAAAAATAAAAAATTTACGGTCCAGATCATCTACCATGTTTTTTTTTTCAGAATAATAACATAAAAATGTCAACAGTCGAGACACGATATCAGTGTTACCTATTCAGGGAACTCTTGTTACATTGTAACTATTGCAAGATAAGCGAAACGCAACTTCAACAAAGCACAGATAATCTCGTAATTCAATCGCACGAATTCCGCCCATCAATATTCACTTTTAATCAATAATCACCCAATAGTCACTCTCCGAACACGTAACAGTCACGTGTCCCCGATAATATCCACAAAATGAATATCCCAAGGGTTGACAGTAGTTGATTGGATGACAGAACGAATGCTCGCAGAAATATTCCTAAATCCCAGTGGAATGTTTTTTCCTTTACAATGTACTAGCATAGAGCGAGTAAAGTGTAGGTGGATTTTATTCCATCGAGACAATTAATACTATTTTATATAGGGATTTAAACGCGCCATCTGGGATCAGGTGTACGAAGGAGTTATTGTGACTATTTGTGGTACAGTTACTTGGATAACATTTTGCTGAAGCTGTGGACAGTTTGATTCCCCATAAAGTGGCTCCACCGTCGTTTCTACGCTTCTAAACGAAGAGGATATATGTAGGGAGCTGGCGTTGAGGATCTTTGCAAAGAAAATAAATACGATAAGCTCAGCACGAGTTCTCCGTCCTTTATTTTTCCTGGTAAATAAATTGTGTATTTTTAGAAAAGCAAGAGCCTGTATTACCAGTCGACGCCAATTTCAGACGTAATTTCTCACGCGAACATCACAATACTTATATGGATGATTGGTAATTTAATTTATTCTTTCACTGTTTTTTGTATTTTCTAACATTACATACAGTGAGTAACTTTAATATTCGGACACTATGAGATTTTTACTATATTACGTTATAACTTTATTTCTAACCAAAAAAAAAGATTAAGGATTATGATGACGTATACGCTTAATAAACAATAGCGTAAATTTTGTTTACATAACTTACAATAGTTGTTCAATAATACGGTTTAAATAAAACATTGTCCGATTTTCACGTTACTTTAATATTCGGACACTTTCAGAAACTACATATGCACGTACTTATTTTTCGGCTGGTTTTTGTTACAATACTTGTTTTAATATTTTGTTGGGTAGCCATCCTGCTTTATCACTTCTTGCAAACGCTGCTGCATATTATTAATAATTTTTTTTAAATATTCAGTACTCAAACTGTTCCATTCTTCTTTTAAACGATTTTTTTAACATTTCTCTGGAAGATATTGGTGTTTTACGCATTCGGCGCTCTAGTTCATCCCACACATTTTCAATGGGATTAAGGTCAGGTGATTGAGGTGGTGGTTGCAAAACTTTTGGGCAATTGTACAGCAAATACTCCTGCACAATGCGTGCCTTATGTTTCGGGTCATTATCCTGGTAGAACTTGAACGTATTTAAAATCCCCATTTTTGTAGCACTTCTGTGTAAATTGTTTTTTAATATGGTCATGTACAAATTTTTGTCCATAATCTTTTCGATGAAAACTAATTCGCCCGGTCCAAAAGTCGAAATACAGCCCCAGACCATTACACTGCCACCTCCGTGCTTTACGCTCGGCCGAAGATTTTTAAATTTAAATTGCAGTGTAATGGTCTGGGGCTGTATTTCGACTTTTGGACCGGGCGAATTAGTTTTCATCGAAAAGATTATGGACAAAAATTTGTACATGACCATATTAAAAAACAATTTACACAGAAGTGCTACAAAAATGGGGATTTTAAATACGTTCAAGTTCTACCAGGATAATGACCCGAAACATAAGGCACGCATTGTGCAGGAGTATTTGCTGTACAATTGCCCAAAAGTTTTGCAACCACCACCTCAATCACCTGACCTTAATCCCATTGAAAATGTGTGGGATGAACTAGAGCGCCGAATGCGTAAAACACCAATATCTTCCAGAGAAATGTTAAAAAAATCGTTTAAAAGAAGAATGGAACAGTTTGAGTACTGAATATTTAAAAAAAATTATTAATAATATGCAGCAGCGTTTGCAAGAAGTGATAAAGCAGGATGGCTACCCAACAAAATATTAAAACAAGTATTGTAACAAAAACCAGCCGAAAAATAAGTACGTGCATATGTAGTTTCTGAAAGTGTCCGAATATTAAAGTAACGTGAAAATCGGACAATGTTTTATTTAAACCGTATTATTGAACAACTATTGTAAGTTATCTAAACAAAATTTACGCTATTGTTTATTAAGCGTATACGTCATCATAATCCTTAATCTTTTTTTTTTTTTTTTGGTTAGAAATAGTTATAACGTAATATAGTAAAAATCTCATAGTGTCCGAATGTTAAAGTTACTCACTGTATGTATATTGTATTCGTACTGTATAGGTTATTTGTATTCGTATCAGCAAGATAAGACTAAATTAATCTTCCCACGAGTAGGTACGTTAAAAAACCCAATTCTAACCTTTAAATATAATTTCGCATATATACAGATTGTATTAAAATGGCATTCAGTATTTAAAAGTATATTCTCATTCACGTAATGTACATCACTGTGTAAATTTTTCGGCTTACTTTTCGAACTTTAACAAATTTCTTAGTCGTCCAAACATTTTCTTTCGTCATTTCACTCAATTTAATTAATTTATTGTGTAGCTACAGTTGTGAATTAATAAATATTATAATTGCAAAACTTCCCCCTTCAGGTCCTTGATATCACGAATTACAACATAATAACCAAATATAAATGATACTCCAAGGTCTGATAATGGTTCACGACATCAAACGAAGCAAAATGCTACAATCTCAATCTTTGCTCCTGGCACTTCACGCCCTCTTCTATATGTAAAAAAAATATGCGTACGATGAAAGAAAAATTAGACGACACTCGATCTGAAGATAATTTCATTTTTGCAAAATTTTACGTTAAAGCCGTGAGACACGTTTTTGCGAAGTTCTAGTCACCCACCAATGGTGAATCATTAAGGTACATTCATACGTGCCCGAATCCACCTTGACGCTGCCGCGACTGTACGCTACGCTATTAAATTACTATTTGAAATATCGGCTGAAAAAGCACGTACTCTTCGTATATATATTTCTCTATACATATATATATATATATTATATAAAGAGAGATACAGAACGATATTTATTATACGCCCTTATAAATCGCCTTTTGCACGAGATAATGAAAGAAAATACCCGAATCAAACAAGACCATTAATTTTTAATTAATCGACTATGCAAGCTTGATAATAATTTACGGATTTACAAAATGTTTCTTCATTCTCAATACTTTCTATACGCATGTCAGTGTCACAGTTTGGAATTTTTTTTAATATCCAGATCGTAATATTCTTTTGCGACAAATACTATACCAAAGCATTGTTCAGATTTCCAAAAGATTTCTTTGTCCGTAGAAAATCTGTCTTGAGAGATTTATTTGAACAAAAGCATTTTTCATTTCCAATACATCATCCAACGGTCCATCGTAATTCTTTCCATTAAATGAACAGCTATTTTTCAATTGCCTCGTTTGATCCCCTTAACTTTTACGTCGTCCTGACTGGTTCCCAAATATCCTCAGGACCCTCCCCTGCCTTGGAAACCGTGAAAAGTTTTTCAAGTTTCTCGAAAAAAAAGTATAACGCGAATAGGAACGGGGTGCACCATAAGGGTTGGGGTCATCCCTGTAAATCTTCCGTAGAAATGGGTGGCGAGTAGGGTGCCCTGGTAGGTTGAGGGTGTCACACAGTAAAAAATATTAAGACGAGCATCGGCGTCTGCAGCAGCAGCAAGCAGGACGAACCCAGAATCCATACGCAGGACCTTCGAGGCTTCCCGGTATCTTGTAGAAGGATGAATGCGGGAATCCCACGAGATGATTGATGGCCCAAGGGTTGCCGCAGGATACGCGCTCCTGGGAATCCTTATCATCCCCCATCTCAACCAGGTTCACTCGCTAAACGCTAGATTAGAGTCCTTTCTATTACGCCTTGTGCGTCTCACACTACGAGCCCCTCTCTTTTGCTACCCCTAATGCCGACCAATCTCTACTAACCCGTGGATGTACGTGCTGATCTTTCTCACAATTTACCACTATTTTCACCCATTTCACACCGTTTTACGTTATAACGATAAATATACGTACACAAGTTTATGCATTTCTATTCATTGGATATTCAGTTTCCAGCGGCTGTATGCTGATTTTCATGCTAATGAGTTGATTTTAAATTGACCGATTTATGGATTAATAGAATGCCTTCCTCTATTATGTATGTTGTATATGCAAATGTATGGGATTGATGTCAGCTGACGTCTAGAATACTTCGAAAGAACAAATGTTGAATGTTAATATTTTGGAAAAATCATTTACTATCGTTCCTTTGGATGCTGTTGATTTTTTTTTTAGTAACAGAAATATTTTATTTTGACGTTAATTAGCTGGTTCTTGGGTCAGATGAATTTTATGTATAGGATACATATTTGTGTTAAAATTTAATTAAGAAACATCTTTTGATGTTTTGATGCTCATTAATTCTCGTAAAATTCAAATTAACAGGGAATAAATCATGCAACGCTGCGCATCGTGCAATATCAATTTCCTAATATTACCATAAAGTAATTTTTCGAAGCGTTTTAAAAAGAGATCGAGGCATCCATATTTATTCGCATAAATTTATCTAGCCACCCAAACATTTTAGTCGAACACCAATATTATTTTATGCGTATATTTACAAATACAGATAGTACGATATACATACAGCATGACCTGAATTTATTGTACTGACCCCTACTATTTCGCCCCTATTTACCTTCTTTCGTGCGTCGTGGGGTGCATCTGGGCCCGGTGTTCAGGAGCGTAAACATTCTCTCGTGGCTGAAGCCATTCGGACCCTCTTTTAGGTAATAGATGCATAGTACATTTTTAAAAGTAATAATTAAAGGGGCGCTGTCACCATACCTATCTATATATTCCTTACCTATCTTTTTAATCAAATAACAATAAACTGCTTCGGTGTGCCATCTACCTTAAAGATCAAGAATTAGCTTCAGTTATGATTTTGTTATTATAATCGTATATTCTTGTATCTCCGTAACGCATGTGTACATAAAAAAAGGAAAAAACGAAGAAACGCAAGTAAATAAGATACAAAGATGCAGCAAGGTGCACTTTTCGAGTTTCCCTTGATTCCCCAATGCATCGTTCTCGGTTTCGAGGTCCAGGAGTGCATTAATATTTATAAAGGAGCAGCCCGCAGCTCATCTCCCAGCTAATTCAAAGTTTTTAAAGTCTCCAAGAGAAGTTTCGCTTAGTGTCGGGATTCCCGGTGCTTCGCACTGTTTAGTATGCATTCCTTTTCGCGAAGTGAAAATGGTGGAGAGGGCTTGAAATTCAAAAAAGAAAATTTTGTAACAATAAAAAATAATTTTACAAATTTTTTTTTTCACTAATAACAAAAATTCCTCTATATGTATAGGACATATGTCTAAAGTGTCTGGCAGACCAGGCGCGAAAACCGATAAAGCAAGACGAAGGCGGCGGGAATAAAATTCTACGTGATTTTCTTCCTGTCGTCTCCAAAGAAATTTTACTTTTTTTTTTTACAGTGCTGTAAAGCACAGGAGACCGTGGGAAAATAACGAAACTTGTGGCCAACGAGATGAACGAGACTGGAAAAGCGAGATGGCAGGAAGTGTGTCAGCCCCAGCAGTGCACTGGAACTGCAGTCGTCCTGCAGGGACACTTGTGGCGAGGAGAACTTGCCTCGCAAAACTATCTCGGGATACTCCACGTACTGAGGTTACCTTCGTGCTCTATGCTTGAATGCTCTTGACCAACGAACCGAGTCACCGCACAACTATACTCATGGAACTGGTCAAACTATGGCCACGTGCTACGATTCTGTGAAATGGTAATGACACGTGCTAATGATCTTTCTTGCTGGGTCGTTGAGTTTCATTAATTTTCTTATTACACAAAGTAAGCATTTTAAATGAAATTTTGTCTCCTTAAAAATGGTCGCTCAGGCGAGGATTTATAAGCAGACTTTATGTGAAAAAACTTAAAAATCAAAAATCTTACCTTCTCAATAAATACTTTAAGCATTTAAAGCGACGTAATGTTGAGCCAAAGTATACAAACTTTATCTCAGTTATTTTTCAGACTTAATTGAGTATATTCAGTTTATACGTATTTCCATAAAATTACTGAATGTAAAAAGATAGGAATATACTTTTTTTTTACACTTTGACGCGCACTCTACCATTTCAAATTACTACCCAGACACAATCTAAAGCGTTGGCGGCACTTTCCAATTGAATTTGAATTCAATACAAATTTATAAATGCCAGCACGAAATAGCGGACTAAAAAGCACTTTCTTCACAGAACGTAGTAATTAAATAGTACTAATTAGAAGAATTAGTAGTTACTATAATCAGATATAAAATTAATTAATAGAAAAGCGAGAAATAGAAAAAATCAATATGTAAACTTGACAATATGTTACTCTATAATGAACTAGCGAGCATCAGACATCAGTATATGTATACATATTTTTCTTACCATTTCAAATTTTGTAATTTTTACCTCAAATTTATAATCAGTGGCTCCAAAAGTTCCTATAACCAAGTTTCATCAAGAAATTTCCTCTAGAACATAGAAAACTTCATTATTAAAGTTACCACATATTGATGTTCGTTTGGGCATTAATGGATCAAGGTCATATAACATCAGAAAATAATTTGTTATATATTATAAAAAACAGATTTGTCCCAAACATGACGGTACTAACCGTACAATCGTATCGTGTGAATTCGCCGCTTAAAAAAAAAGCTGCAAGTTGAAATTTGCAATTTGCTTCCTCCGAATCGTAAGTAGTGTACGAAGTCCTTATATGAGGAAGCATTTTAATTTTTTTTTTAATCTTTGGCTTCCTCATAGATGAATCTTCATCTGATACCCACGATTCAGAGGAAGCAAATTGCAAAATTTAAATTCTTGGTTTGCTCATATAGGGACTTCGTACGCTACTTACGATTCGGAGGAAGCAAATTGCAAGTTTCAACTTGCAGCTTGTTTAACGTGAGTCCCCATGCCTCTCGCAATTTGGGGTGCTTCATACTGTAGAGAACGCATGTAAGGATAAATCTCTTGCATGATCTATTCGGGCCTAATATTTTTGAATTGGCTGAAATTCAAGAACTTGAATATACGTATAATCAGATCCGTTTTTCCGATCTCGGCCAAATTTGGGACACATCACGGCTAAATGATATTCTATACTTTTGGAAAATTGGAGCTCAATCGCTCAAAGTTGACAGGAGTTATATTGATAAATTTAATTTTTCGAAAAATTCAAAATATAAAATCAAAACTTCTCGATCGATTCGGTTCAAATGCAATACCAACCAACCTTCGATACATATCTCTTTGTCAAGAACTATTTAGACGATTATCACAAAATTTGGGATCGCTAGAGTGCGAACGTCCTTTTTTTGGAATTTTGAAAATGACATAAATTTTGAGCCACAGCTTGAATCATGACAAAAATTATAGTCAATAAAGGGATTATAGAGCTGCATATACCTGCCAAATTTGGAGGCTGTAGCTAAAACCGTTCTCGAGTTATACACGTTTGAATTTCGAGAGGCCATTACACACATACACACACACACATACATCCGGACATTTTCTCCAAACGTGTTTTCTCGACGTTTTGGCACATTCTAAGCATGGTGGCATGAAAATCTCGACATGAAAATTTTTCACCGTCACATAGCTTCCTCTATGAGGAAGCAATATGAGAAATTACGTTATTTTAATGTCGAATGCTAAACATTCACTAATATTACTACTTCATCTACATCAAAAACCTAATATTTCCCGTAAATTTTAACCCAATTAGTTCAAAAGTTTGTGCGTTCTTTGACGCAGACATTCACTTCAATATTACATAAGACGCTCAAGTATCCCATGCGCCGTCTTAAAACATCTGAGATATTTGCTCATTATATGTACAAGCAATCCAGGGTTAATCAGATTTATGACGTTCATTGCGATAAATTGCAGTATCTACAAAAGAAACGAAATTCCACCTTGTACCTTATCAATAAAGATTATAATGATCCTTAAGCTATCTGAAGCACTATCATAATTCACTATTTGCAATGTTTGTCACGACGGGTCAGTTACTACTTGCAGAATCCTACATTACCGACCGAGGGAAGTGATTAGTGGAACTACAGCTGCACGATCTGAGCCATCATTTATTACTGAAATACCTATCAGATTGTTACGAAAAGAATCAACAATCGACAAATATTAAATGAAACTACAAAAAATGAGAGAAATTTACGAAAATTAGTCCTGATGATCCGTCTAAGCTATCTAAAGTATGTGAAAACTTTTTCAATTCTGTCAACTTTTTTTTTCTTTCTTAGATCGTATTTCCTGTCTCCTTGTACCAAAGCGTCACGACTGACATCAAACTCGTACTAAATTTTTGGTTCAAGTTCTGACAACCTGTCGGCGGGATCTAAGAATCTACGTCTACTATCCCATTCTTTGAATCATACCAAAATATACGTCATTGCCCGAAACCCGTTTACCAATACAATAGATTCCTAGCTGATCGTACTGGCCCAACTGATCCTGTCACAAATATGGAAGATACTTGTTTATCCCCCCCCCCCCCCCCCTGAAACTTAATTAGCAAATTAGCAAGTACGCGAAAGTCTTGTGGATACCAGAGACACAATTGTATCGCGAGACTGTTTCGTTCAGAATTTCGAATAAGAAAATGAAAAAGAAAAACAGAAAATAAAGAATAACATAATTTAGTAAAGTTACTATACACGCAGGACAAGGTGCATCACAGGCCGCGTGAACAAATCTACGCAAATAGTACTGACACACTAAAGAAGCTCTTCTACTGGACTTGTGAAACAATTGAAATACGAAAGTTAAGGAAACACGAAAGTATTCCAAAGAAAGAAATCTAACTCTATAGGATTTTACTTGTAAACTAATGCTCAATCGCACTACCGAAACACGCCTGACGGTTATTACGCAAAATGTACGACGCCCCGAAGCTGGAAAGAACAGGTGAAGCAATTCGAAGACAGTTACCGACACGGACCAAGCCGAGTGGCGAATAGGAAAGCGTATAGAGAAATTAGAAGACACGGAGAATATTACACAATAAAAAAATTGAAGATACAAAAAGGTAAAAAATACAGAGAATGAGAAAATACAAGAAAAAAATAACGTGTTAACATTTCTGCAAAAGTAAAAAGATAATGAATACAAGAATACTATTAATGATACCTAATATAGCGTGAATGCACGAAAAGCGTGTTTCATGTATTCTTCAAACAGTTCTTCATGGTAACCAATACTTATGGCTAATTGATACAATATAAATATACAGAATAAACAAACATAATATTCAGGTACTAAGACACGAAATCTTTTCCGTTCTTGTAAAACGCGATCCTCAAATCCGAAACCGGAAGAGAAAAAATAAAAAAGACATACCAGTCACACCCTCGCCCAAGTTACAAGGACCGAGCAAATTTCTTCCTTTTGACAGAAAGACGTTTACCCTCAACTTTGATTTGCTACCCAGACGATACTATATTAAATACGCACCCGGTCAAGACCACCAATGCCCTGGATTAATCGTCATCCAGGAGGTGCACGCCAATCATATCGTTATACGCGGTATGCTTCCAGCATGTCGTTCAACTCAAATTTTGACTGCAAATTATTATAGAAACGTTCAATTGCTACAGACTCACGAGGAGGACGGCAAAATATAATGTTCTAACATGGAGCCTTCCTGTGATTAGTAGTATACGAAACCCGGAAGGGCGGTCTAAATAAATTATTCCCTTAAATGGTCTACGTGAGACATCATGGCGTACGTCTGGTCACCTCTGGCGCTGATGCTCGTCGGCTCTACTTCAGGACGATTAGGTCGTGGAGATTCATGATACGTCACGCCCGGGTAGCTCTCTGAGCTCCCTTCCTCTTTGGTACTTTTGATGTGCTTTTTGTGGGACATCGGTAACGACGATTCTGCAGGGACACGTGATGGTCCATGGCGACGTCTTCCTCTACTAAATTCGGTTGCCGGCAACTCGGGGATGGAGGCGTCTGGTGTCGTTGACTGTTCTCCACGATGCGACGTGACCTCTCGTAGCTTTTCTTCCCGCGATGCTGGGGCTCGTGCTGATTCCCCTGTGCTGTTTGCATAGCAGACGTATGAAACGTAAAATAAAATTAATCCATTTCTTACAATAGTTCTAAATTTTATTCTGAAATTCTTGACTGGTACGTTTCGCTACATATCCCGAGGACGGTACTGCATCCCTGCTTGAAATATGCTAGTTATTATTTTCAGGCATTTTTTACGCGATTTGCGTGGAAAAAAATCAACTATATTTATTTAAGTAGACGAAATCTCACGCAATTAATCAGAATCATACTCTGTGTCTTCGTAATTGACAAGACTGTATCGAACCACTGATACTTCGTAACGTATGTAAGAATCCATTTTTCAGTTTTCCCAGACCCAGTGCCTACAAATGATATGCATAACTTCTAAGTGTATTTACTATAAACAAAAAATATTTTGGTAATAAACCGCAATGAACCAGATCAGCAAGGATGAAAAATACTTGGTATAGTATTGTACATCCTATCTGACACAATTCGTAATCAATACTGTCAGAAAGCGAAAAACGTTCGTTCTCACAATTTACATCAGCCACAGAACGTTTCGAAAAGCCTGGGCACCTCGAAAAGATATCGTATCCAGCGAACGTGATATTTATTTTTTATAGGCTAAAGCTACTTTTTTTTAGTATAAAAAAAGCTGTCGTAGAAATGAATACAAAAGATTTCTCTGTCAGTAACATAGAGCTTCAGAGTGCAATATGATGAAAATACAAAAGAATAGGTAATAATATGAACCGAGATGAAACGAGATCAGGATGAATAGAATGGTATAGAATATCTAGGACATGTCGAGGAATGGATACGTAAGGATAACGTAGTCCAGGATAAGACAGAAACGGATAGGAGGTTTGGTATCGCGAGCGATAAGGCGCTCTGAGTCAGGCTTTGCCCGACTTTCCTTGTCCGTCGCTTCGGCTTTTCGCAAAGCTTAGAATCGTTGCCATGTGCATTCGCCTTTGCATGTTCGAACTAAAGTCATCTATGACGCGCAGAAATAAGCGCGTCCGATAACTTTACTTTGAGCTACGTGAAACATTTATATTTTGTATACTCGTACGTGAACGTTGCAAAGTGATTGATGCTCTATGATCATGAATATGGAATTTATAAGATAAAATGGTGAAATGTCAACTTTACTTGGCCGTGTCCGACGTCTGCTGTAATTATTACGTCATTGCCTTCGAATTGCAGAGCTATCTGTGAAACTGCCCAGGCACCCTCCTCACATTTATCCAGTGATGTATATTTGACTTCCTGAGAATGTGGGGTGCATATTGAAATTTGTGTTATTATTACATTGTTTTTTTAATATTTCAGGAGAACATTATGTTAAAGCAATTGTATTTTTGAGATACATTATTTGGAAGGAGAATATATAGAGGGTTGTTTGAAATTATTTGATTTTTGTGGCAGAACTAATATCAAATGTATGCCCCGAACGCATATTTATATGAAAAAATAGAGTTTGACGAATTTTCTGAAATTTGGGAAAATTCTTATTAAAATTTTTAAACAGCCTAGGACGATGACAAAAAAATTAGTTAAGAGTAACGCAAAGAGTTGTAATAAGAGAAATTATAGAATCCAATCAATGCAAGACCAGGAAAGTTATTTTTACGAAAGTTAGACAAACGGTTAATGAGATATACCATTAAATTAATAATTAAAAATAGAGTTTTTCTATCATATTGTAGAAAAGTCACAGAATAGGTTTAAGTATTTCAATAAAGCAACAAATATATAATGAAACTAGCTGATCCGGCAAACGTTGTTCGGCCATAGAAATTATTTCTAGTGAATATTTTGGTTGTTAAATAAAAAATAACAAACAAAAAATAATAAGTAAGTGTGTGGGGATGGGATCTATGACAGAAAGAAGAATAGAGCACTGTAGACGATAACCGCCGATAAAAACAAAAAAAAACACCAATCATTCATTTTCTCAATTCAATGTATATCATTAACGTAACGGACATATTCATTATTTGATCTCGTAAAAGTTAAATGTAAAGTGAAAAAAAACGGTTAAATTATTTGGATATTGTTCATAAAAAAATACTAAAATCGCGTATAAGATTATCGCGTATTAAGAAACGGAAGGGTGGGGGTAGGAGTGTGAAAATTTGGAGTTATAGGTATTTTCTGATGCCAAATAAAAAAGAATACAAAAAAAAATTTTTGTCAAAAAAAACACCAAAAATTTTTCTGGATACGGACACCCTAATCACCTAGCGGTATGAAATATACTTTACGACCGATTCTCATACCTACCAAATATACATACAAAATTTCATGAAAATCGGTCGAGCCGTTTCGGAGGAGTTCGACCACAAACACCGTGACACGAGATTTTTATATATAAGAAAGTATAGAACGATTTGAACCGATGAAACTTCAGCCTCGAATCTCGTCTCGAGTTCAATATCAAAGTAACGAAGTAAAAGACAAAAGAAAATCAAACAAAAAATCAGACAAAAAGATGAGCGTAACTACACTCATTTCTATTAAATCCCAATGGTCGCGGAAGCTCATTGGCCAGAGCTTTCTTGGTAGCTTGAAGCTGCTTCGCCGAAGCTTCAAAAGAATGGGGGGAGGGGAGCAAGACTGAAGATGGTTAAAACAAAAAGGGAAAACAAGTGAAATTCGAAAGCACGAGAAAATTGAAGCAAAAGTGAAAAAAGCAAAAGCACTTCTGGCATACTGAAGAAAGCTTCTTATAGAAAAAGCCTTTAAAATATTCGACGTCCATTTGTTCGTTGAAATTTCTAGATATCAAAGCTACACTTTTCCCGTCCATGAGATTCGCGACGCAAGCTTCCTCAGAAGTTCTGGAAATCGTCTGGTACCTGTACCTAGGGATATACTGCACAGCCACAAGATATAAAAGACCCTCTCTCGTTTGTGTCCTGCATAAGGGAAGCGACCACCATTTCAGTTGACAAGAAGCACGAAACGCAATTGCATCACGCGGAAGAAGTTTCATTAATTTTCAAGGATTTCCCAAGGTCCTCTAAGCTTCGTTCAAGTAATTTGAGTACCAGTCGGTAGATATTATACAGAGTTCAGGGATTTAATAAAACTTGATTTGGTTTCCTTTTTTGTCACCCTACCTGACTTGTACCGAAGACCAAAGCGATGCCCATGGACAAACAGAACAGCCGTAATCTCGTCATCCTTCAAGCAGTTTGCGGCTGAAAGAACGATAGTCGAGTGTATTAAAAATATGAGGCTTAATTAAGATGTGTCGACTCGAGAGCTTCTTTTAATTGACTTCGCTTTTCTGGCCCTGATAGCTCCAAGTATTTGGATAGCCTTTAAAGAGGGGAAAATGGCAAAGGACGAATGGCACTGCAGTGAACTTTCGGGAGCCCTGCTGAGGCTATTAAAACCATTTGCATGGAGGATGCGTAAATAACGACGAAGTACTTAATTGCTTGATACTTTTTTTTCCCGTTCGCCGTCAAGTTAATTTGGTTTGAAGTGCACTTATTTTGCTGGAGCACGAGAGCGCGTCGAACGATTATGAATATTATAATCAAAAAGTCCTACTATTTTAATTAATGGATATCTCGTCCATCGGTGGATACTTTTTTTCAATGCAATTCAAAGTTTCAATTAGCGAATACAGTTTTAAAATAATAAACATACCGACGGTTTTAAAAAAATGTTTTTTCGATTAACAAGTTACTCATATTGGATACATTATCTTTATTACGAACAAAAATGTATTTCTATTATTTCACAAATATGTTATAAATCATAAAATAGAACCATCGCTTTGCGAGAAATATCTTCATATAACCGGTACGTTGCAATTATCCTGCTGTTTGACGTGTTATATTTTTTTATTTACTTTTGATTCTGCAGATTTCACAGATCTATTTATTTTCTATACCGTAAAAATGTTGCAACACCAAATTGAAATTTACCCAAAAAATACTACGGTGCAACTTGAATTACATCTAACATTTAATATCATTGACTCGATATATGCGTGTATTGTGTGCGGCGCGATTCCGATATACAGAATATATATATCTATTGTGACGTACTGGACGGCTTATTACCGCCCAGGGTCTACTCAAATTAGCTATCGCAAGAGGGAAAGGAAGGGGAACGCGAAAAGAAATGGGAACTCTAGGTGGACTAAGAAAAGAATATAATTAATAAGGCAAATGCCACTACAAAAGAAAATAGAACCGTAAAGGAATCAATACAAAAAAAAGAGAAAATATACGCGGATTAATACTAATCGGGGCTCACGCAGGAGCACGCAGTGGTCTAGGGAGGGAGGTTGGAGGGGGCAGGCGGGGCAGGGGAGGGCGATCAGCTGGGGACTCGGATATGGATGGTTTTGGGCGCCAGCTACTGTAACGGTGTAGCACCGGCGAGTGACCTCGCAAGATCCTCGGTTGTTGACAATTTGGGAATGACTGGGCTAGCTGCGGGAGAGGTGAGGGGATCTCAGGGAGGAAGGTTCCCGAACGCAAAATGGCTTCTTATAAAATTACCTCGGTTAGGGAATGCGAAGGGGGCAGAGGGTGGAAAAGGAAGGGCACGGAGGGTCTCAAAGGGAACACAGAAATACTAGGTCTTGGGCGCACGCAATATACCACGGCCTTGAGGGTGGGGGCAGAAGGCCCGTCGCAAATACTAAAAGAACTACTCAAGGTGCGAGGCCACGTGGGCCGGCTCGCAGATGTCCTGAAGGGACTTACAAACTCTAAGGAAATTCTAGGGGAGAAGGAAACAGGAGGTAAAAAGGGAAGACACGCAATCACTCAATTGTACTCACTCTAAACGCTATATAATATCCAAATAGGCACAATAATCCCAATGGTCACACTTCGAACTTTCACTCACTTTCGCAACACTCGAAATTCGCATTCGCTCTTAAAGATATCCTGGCTCGAAGTGAAGTGATTTCCGGTGGTTTCTGTCCTCGTGGGCCTCCAGGGCCTCGATGATTGGTGGTGGCTGCTCAGCTGAGAGGGCTACGTGCTCTGGCATTGGTCGGCAGTTCCGGCATGGCAGGGCATTGGTCCATTTGAAGTTGGGAGCGCCGCCGGGCCTTCCAGGGCCTCGTGGCGGCAACACGGTGCTGGCGTCGCCGGCGCGCGGGCTGGCTGCGCGCGCCGGTAAACATGGCGGCCTCCAGGGCCTGTCAAAATCCTCCCGGGCACGTCCGCGGTCTCGGAGGGAGAGGGCTCCGCCGCTGTCACACGGGACGCTTTTCTTGCCCGTGTGACGGGACTGCACCGGGGCTACATAATCGTGGCGGTCGTGGTGGGCTGCGCTGGCGTCATTTCCCTGTGGCCGGATCAGCTGGTCCTCCTGCCCATGCCATCCCTGCCTTCCGCTGCCTCGGCAACGTAGCCACTCTCTTGCTCCTTCCAGGGATGCTGTCCTCGTAGCAGGTCCACGATGTTGTCCTCGGTGAGGGTGGGTGTTGTTGGTCCTCGACAATGGTCCCCGAGCCAGTGTCCTACAGGAATGGTGGTAGGGAGGGAAGGGTGGAGGGGAGGGATCTTATCTCTAAATGTCGTAAACCTAAAACACTAAAGAAATACAATATACAATACGCAATACTTATCACCTAGGAACGCAAACCTCAAGGCCTGTGGGACCTCGAGCCAGGGGAGCGGGGGGGGGTTTATTGTAACTTTCGTGTTACACTATATATAAAATTTAAATCGATAATGTATATCTATATAGGTGTCAGCGCTATATTCGCGGCATACTTCACAAGATACCCAGTCTATTTGCCTTTTCATTTAACGCTTATATTCACCTTCTCTCTTGCGAAGACACCAACGATAAGCTTCTCGAAATTTCACCACACCGCAACTTCAATGCGTTTAACAACAGCCGCGACAAATGCGCAATCGTCTTCACTTACAGCCTGAGTCATTTATAGAGTATAAAGATATTTATGCGAGTGAGGGGCAAGGAAGGGTAGGAAATTATTTTTTTCGATAACGCCTCCTTGTCTCATAAATTTTTAATATTAATTGTATATGTATATTTAATCATGGAAAAAGGAGGCACATAGGCCTTTATAGTGATGAGACTCAAACGAAAGGTAACAATCACTTTAGTACTCGTAATGTATACGGTTTAGCAAATTGCATCGATATGGGCATTTAGTACTAATTAACTATGAAGAAATGCTAACTGTATAAGAAATTTTATAAAGCTGTAGGATTTCATTCTGCTATGAGATGTAAATTATGATTTGACGGTGTAGTAAAGTCCAAAGTAGCACATTAATAATTTCCTATGCTAAACAAAAGCTATGAACTTGTAATATGATAATTATGATTATTTTCGGGTGCATCTCCTTGTGGACAGAATTTGTTTTCTTTGCCAAGAAGTTTGTGTTAAAATTGCTATTTACAGATATAATTTACGTGAGTCCGTCCATTAACTGGTGGAATAACCCTAGTTTAAAATCAATCAGTGTAAATTGATTGAACGGAAAATCGTAATGACAGAGGTAAGTGGAAATAATTTTCTGGCCATTAGGCAAACATTATTAGGTTGGCTATAAAATGAATATTATCCTATAACAATAAGATCAGTTTCCAGTGATTGTATTTGACACAATTTGTAGAAATGATTAAATTAATGATTAATAGATGATTTAAAATTAAGAGATTACTTAAGGGTGTACTCTACACGCGAAAGAGAGCAAATGTCTTGGAAACGGAAAAGCAATTCTCCACGTGACGAGACACACTCGAATATTCCCTTCATGGGTACTAATGCATATCGATAACTTACGCCGTGCAATGTAGATGGCGCAGATAGTATGTGCGTACATTTCCATACGTGCTCTTTAATGTATAACTGTTTTCGTACGTATTGAGCGAATGGTCCCGATTATCATAGCACAGTCATAGCCTTTGTTTAGCATAGGAAATTATTAACGTGCTACTTTGGACACTTTACTACACTGTCTAATCATAATTTTCATCTCGTGAAAGAATGAGAACTTACAGCTTTATAAAATTTCTTATACAGTTAGCATTTCTTCATGGTTGATTAGTACTAAATGCCCATATCGATGCAATTTGCTAAACCGTATACATTACGAGTAATTAAGTAATAGTTACCTTTCGTTTGAATCTTATCACTATAATGGCCTATGTGTTCCATATTCTCAGCACTAATACTCAGCTGTGTAGTATACATATGTATATGAATATACTCTTTTCTCCGTGGTCGAATATACATATACGATTAATATTAAAAATTTTTGGAACAAGGAGGTGTTATAAAAAAAAATATAATTTCCTATCCTCCCTCTAATAAACTATGTGTCAGCTGGTTTGAACGCTGAGCAGTCTGTTATGTATTAGTATACTCTTTTCTCAGCGAGCGATTCCTTTTTTTTTTATTTTTGACAAAATTGGTTGAAATATCCTTTAAACAAATAGCGATCGATAAGCATCATGTTTGTATTCAGACGAGCGTTATTTCATTCGCATTTAGCGAATTCATTATCTCGTTTTCGACGTTGTACCCGGATAGATATTTGTCGCTCGAACAAACTCTCCCCCATTGTTTTCACCTGGCGTAATTAATATGCAGAGGTAACGCGTATGCGCGCGTGTGTCCTGCCAATTTGACCGGGTTGATTTTACGAATCAATGGGCAATCACGAAAGTGGCGTAATTGGGGAGGCTTGTAGCAGTGGCCACTGTAATATGGAGATCGTCGTAAAATTATTTTTTGCTCCCTCGCCAATGTGTTCCCGTCTCTTTTCATGCTTCACGGTACAACCGGTTGCTTGTCAATTAATAATCGCACCCGTGCGAATCAGCGCGATTGAATTTTATACCTGGACGTTTAATTTGGAGAAATATTTTAATTAACGACCAAGAACCGACTGTTGCTTTACTAGGGTGAATTTGTGATAGGCGAGGAGTGATCGCGTTCAATATGTTTAGATTCACTGAAATTTATATTAAGATCACTGAGTGAAATAAAATAGTGACGTAGAATAACACGTACAAGTGAAGTTCTGTGCTTTTCCATCGCGCGGGATATTCAAAATTGTTATATAACCCAAAGGCACTTTCTCACTGGATCAAATATTGGTTGCGGATGGTCACCTGGAAAGAAGACATCGATCGACCGGATATTCTACCGGAGGAATATATTAGGCTTTCTTTTACTTGGAAGAAACGACCCAGTAGCTTCTTCCGTGGATGAGGTATGAAGATACCCTTCCTCCTGTTGAAAGGGTTGATACTGATTTTACAAAGGCGTGACAATTTCTTATGGAACACGTGATCAGTATTCAGGACACCAAACTTGGGGTCGCGGTAGGTCCTTCTGGGTATGCTCATGGGACGACCGGATGTCCTTCGAGTCACAGGATGCTCTGCCAGGCAAACCCGGCCTACGTGTTCGGGCTACTTTAACATTTATCCTCGTATACCTTGTCCCATTCTGGACTCGTGTATTTTGAGACGGAAACGATTTTCAAAGAATTTCCTTTAACCACGTCCGTCCACTATACCTCGTTTTCTACTTTTCCTCAAAGTTTTGCTGTACATGGCATACAGAGACCTTGTCAGTCCTGTGACACATTTTACTAAGGATTTCAAATAATGTCTAACCTTAAAATTGTCATTAAATCATTGTATACATTAAATAATAGTCTCTATTCTACTAGGCATTGACCTTGATTATGAAAAGTAGTTTAAAGATAAATTCTAAACGTTTAATAATTATCGTAATCCTATCTTGATATAATGACCGAGGTCAGTTCGTCATAATCACTGATTATTCTTATCAGTTTATTATGGATACGTACCATCAGTTGTTATCGTTATAAAGAATTAAGTGACCTGGAAAAAATGACTATAAACTGGCTAAGTGTTTATTTATACGTATGTAGAATACTTCTATCGTGATTGGTAATTTCGCTCGTTATATTTATTTTGGCAGAGAATATTTTTTTCTCAGACGGATTGCAACAATCATTTTTATATATTTATTTTATTGTTTGTAATTTAATATCATATTGGCTAATTGCTGATTATTCTTGTGACAATCTGATAGAAGGTCGTCGAATGATAAATGATAGCTAAGGTCGCGCAGTTGTATTTACGCTGATCACTTCGCTTGGCCGGTAATGTAGGATTCTGCGTTTTGACTCGTCTTGACAAATATCGCCAAGAGTGAATGATGATAGAGCCTCAGACAGCTTAGGCAGAGATATACGGAATAAAGAAGAAGAAGAAGAAGAAGAAGAAGAATAAGAAGAAGAAGAAAAAGGTACCTTAGGGATTATTATAATTTCTATTGACAAGGTACAATGTGGAATTTCATTTCTTTCATAGATACTGATATTTATCACAATGGCCATCGTAAATCTGATTAACCCTGAATTGCTCGTATAATGAGCAAATACCTCAGATTTTTTTAAGACGGCAGATGGGATACTTGAGCGTCTTATGTAATATTGTCGTAAAAAAAGATGAGTGTGAGCGCGGAAGAGAAAGTCTGCGTCAAAACTTACCGACTAGAAATCTCATCAGACATATCCGATGTACAATTTGGGCCTGATCAGGCAGGTCTAGAGCATGGCCTATTAGGGTCCGCCTCGTGTGGTCCTGATAGAGTTCGAATTTTTAATTAACGTTATTCAGGACTATTTCGACCCTACAGGGTGATTCTGTCCACCTGATTTCTATTCAATCCTGTGCTAAAACCATCTTCAGGTGATGTAATAGTACTGAATAATCATGCATAGTAATATTCAAGGTTATAATTCGTAATCAAAGCAAAATTTGTCAATTCGGCTGGTGGCTCAGTGGTTAGAGTGGTGTACTCGTCATTTCGAGTATCCTGACAATCGCAGGTTCGAATCTCGCCCACCGCATCATAGATAGATGAATGTGTCTGCTGTAACATTTTTTTTTATATTTGTCTTTAATTATACTATACAACTGTGCCATTACGTGATTTCTATGTTTGCTGTACTTGACCAAATATTAGCAGTATAATCGATTTTAAGGGAGCTCCTGACTAAATTTCTACACCGGGACATGGCCTTCATTTAAATTCGTTACAACGCTTCGATGCGAAACCCTCATTAAGGTAGTAGGTCCGTACGATGACATTGCAGCGCCTCGATCATGCACTGCTCAGGGCAGTCTAGAGGTGTTTTAAGAAATGTAAGAAAAATCTGTAAGGTCCTTACGATTGCCCTACAATTTTTCAACAGGAATAGGTACTGAGCATGAAGTGAAAGCTTATCGTCCATCACAGTAAGCATTCCTTGTGCTGTGCTGGAATAGTATTTTAATTAAAACAAAACTAAGTTTAATCAGTTTTGTCTAAACGTAATGATTATTGGACATCAAAGTATAAATATTACTAGAAATAAAAATTCAAATGGCCATTAGTTGTATATTTTTTATTGCAATTTATCCTACGATTAATTCTTACGCGTTTGTTATGCCTCATTATTGCAGATTGTCGCGCTCATAGGCACCGTTCTAATGCAACGAGGGAATAGTTACCGTGCTGGCCGCTAATTCGTGGCGCTGTTACCAGTAGGTATACTTTAGCTACGTAATTAAAGCTCCTGTATGTTTGACGATGTTTCTCATGCCAGAAAGGATCTGTTGACGCTAGTCTAGCATTCGTTGCCAGATTTCCCGTACTTGTCGATAATGCCTACGTTGATCATCAAGCCGGCAATGGTTGTCTTATGGTAGATAACGACTAATTTCATTCAGGCAATCGTTATCATTTGACGCCACGTGGATTCGTTACCATTCTGACCAGGAACGATTTCCCGTTCTCTTTCTTCCGCGTAGCATTGGCTTAATATTACAAATTTATGGAACATGGAAGCGTTATCGAAGAAAATTGTTTATCTTCTTCACCCCCTCGCTCACATAATTATCGTTATACTTTATAATTGTTTCAGCCGGTGCGTAAAAGCGATCGCACATTTGCCGCGGCTATCTTTAACACTAGGTTTACGGACATTCCTTATATACCTATCTCTATGGACACGCGTCAAATTGACACGTGAATGAAATTGTAACTTATTTTTTTCAAAAACAACATAACAATACAATATTTATTTGGAATATTTACAACTATATAACATTTATTAAAGTCAGCATAAGTGGTAGCAGAGAATTATGAACGGTTTCTGTAATTTTCCTTTTGAAATTCGAAATGCGTCGAAACGACCCGTCTCGTAAATCTAGTGCTGAACGCTTCGAAGTTGCGGCGCGGTGGATTTTCAAGAAGCTTATCGTTGGTGTCTTTGCAAGAGAGATGGTGAGTATTAGCGTTAATCGAAGAGGTAAATAGACTGGGTATCTTGTGATACAAAATGCATGGACATGTCTAGTCTATTTAAATTCAATCAACGATATTAGATATTAGCTTTGAGTGGTTCCTCGTGGGGCTAGTCGGTTTCGATTGTCTGCTGGTTTATTACATTGTGCAATAACTCAATTGAGAAAAATTATAGGTTGATCGGTTGCAGTAGTTTTGTATGTGCGGTTTTTAGGGTTTGCTTAAAATAAATTTTAAAAGTGGTATCTACATCCAACAGGAGGATAATTGCAACATACCAAGGTTGTGAGCAACCATTACCGCAAAATATATCCTGTAAACCGATGGTTCTATTTTATGATTTATAACATATTTGTAAAATAATAGAAATACATTTTTGTTCGTAATAAAGATAATGTATCCAATATGAGTAATTTGTTAATCGAAAAAACATTTTTTTAAAACCGTCGGTATTTTTATTATTTTAAAACTGTATTCGCTAATTGAAACTTTGAATTGCATTGAAAAAAGTATCTAGCGATGGACGAGATATCCATTAATTAAAATAGTAGGACCTTTTGATTATAATATTCATAATCGTTCGACGCGCTCTCGTGCTCCAGCAAAATAAGTGCACTTCAAACCAAATTAACTTGACGGCGAACGGGAAAAAAAAGTATCAAGCAATTAAGTACTTTGTCGTTATTTACGCATCCTCCATGCAAATGGTTTTAATAGCCTCAGCAGGGCTCCCGAAAGTTCACTGCAGTGCCATTCGTCCTTTGCCATTTTCCCCTCTTTAAAGGCTATCCAAATACTTGGAGCTATCAGGGCCAGAAAAGCGAAGTCAATTAAAAGAAGCTCTCGAGTCGACACATCTTAATTAAGCCTCATATTTTTAATACACTCGACTATCGTTCTTTCAGCCGCAAACTGCTTGAAGGATGACGAGATTACGGCTGTTCTGTTTGTCCATGGGCATCGCTTTGGTCTTCGGTACAAGTCAGGTAGGGTGACAAAAAAGGAAACCAAATAAATTTTATTAAATCCCTGAACTCTGTATAATATCTACCGAATGGTACTCAAATTACTTGAACGAAGCTTAGAGGACCTTGGGAAATCCTTGAAAATTAATGAAACTTCTTCCGCGTGCTGCAATTGCGTTTCGTGCTTCTTGTCAACTGAAATGGTGGTCGCTTCCCTTATGCAGGACACAAACGAGAAAGGGTCTTTTATATCTTGTGGCTGTGCAGTATATCCCTAGGTACAGGTACCAGACGATTTCCAGAACTTCTGAGGAAGCTTGCGTCGCGAATCTCATGGACGGGAAAAGTGTAGCTTTGATATCTAGAAATTTCAACGAACAAATGGACGTCGAATATTTTAAAGGCTTTTTCTATAAGAAGCTTTCTTCAGTATGCCAGAAGTGCTTTTGCTTTTTTCACTTTTGCTTCAATTTTCTCGTGCTTTCGAATTTCACTTGTTTTCCCTTTTTGTTTTAACCATCTTCAGTCTCGCCCCCCTCCCCCCATTCTTTTGAAGCTTCGGCGAAGCAACTTCAAGCTACCAAGAAAGCTCTGGCCAATGAGCTTCCGCGACCATTGGGATTTAATAGAAATGAGTGTAGTTACGCTCATCTTTTTGTCTGATTTTTTGTTTGATTTTCTTTTGTCTTTTACTTCGTTACTTTGATATTGAACTCGAGACGAGATTCGAGGCTGAAGTTTCATCGGTTCAAATCGTTCTATACTTTCTTATATATAAAAATCTCGTGTCACGGTGTTTGTGGTCGAACTCCTCCGAAACGGCTCGACCGATTTTCATGAAATTTTGTATGTATATTTGGTAGGTATGAGAATCGGTCGTAAAGTATATTTCATACCGCTAGGTGATTAGGGTGTCCGTATCCAGAAAAATTTTTGGTGTTTTTTTTGACAAAAATTTTTTTTTGTATTCTTTTTTATTTGGCATCAGAAAATACCTATAACTCCAAATTTTCACACTCCTACCCCCACCCTTCCGTTTCTTAATACGCGATAATCTTATACGCGATTTTAGTATTTTTTTAATGAACAATATCCAAATAATTTAACCGTTTTTTTTCACTTTACATTTAACTTTTACGAGATCAAATAATGAATATGTCCGTTACGTTAATGATATACATTGAATTGAGAAAATGAATGATTGGTGTTTTTTTTTTGTTTTTATCGGCGGTTATCGTCTACAGTGCTCTATTCTTCTTTCTGTCATAGATCCCATCCCCACACACTTACTTATTATTTTTTGTTTGTTATTTTTTATTTAACAACCAAAATATTCACTAGAAATAATTTCTATGGCCGAACAACGTTTGCCGGATTAGCTAGTTTCATTATATATTTGTTGCTTTATTGAAATACTTAAACCTATTCTGTGACTTTTCTACAATATGATAGAAAAACTCTATTTTTAATTATTAATTTAATGGTATATCTCATTAACCGTTTGTCTAACTTTCGTAAAAATAACTTTCCTGGTCTTGCATTGATTGGATTCTATAATTTCTCTTATTACAACTCTTTGCGTTACTCTTAACTAATTTTTTTGTCATCGTCCTAGGCTTTTTAAAAATTTTAATAAGAATTTTCCCAAATTTCAGAAAATTCGTCAAACTCTATTTTTTCATATAAATATGCGTTCGGGGCATACATTTGATATTAGTTCTGCCACAAAAATCAAATAATTTCAAACAACCCTCTATATATTCTCCTTCCAAATAATGTATCTCAAAAATACAATTGCTTTAACATAATGTTCTCCTGAAATATTAAAAAAACAATGTAATAATAACACAAATTTCAATATGCACCCCACATTCTCAGGAAGTGAAATATACATCACTGGATAAATGTGAGGAGGGTGCCTGGGCAGTTTCACAGATAGCTCTGCAATTCGAAGGCAATGACGTAATAATTACAGCAGACGTGGGACACGGCCAAGTAAAGTTGACATTTCACCATTTTATCTTATAAATTCCATATTCATGATCATAGAGCATCAATCACTTTGCAACGTTCACGTACGAGTACCTATACAAAATATAAATGTTTCACGTAGCTCAAAGTAAAGTTATCGGACGCGCTTATTTCTGCGCGTCATAGATGACTTTAGTTCGAACACGCAAAGGCGAATGCACATGGCAACGATTCTAAGCTTTGCGAAAAGCCGAAGCGACGGACATGGAAAGTCGGGCAAAGCCTGACTCAGAGCGCCTTATCGCTCGCGATACCAAACCTCCTATCCGTTTCTGTCTTATCCTGGACTACGTTATCCTTACGTATCCATTCCTCGACATGTCCTAGATATTCTATACCATTCTATTCATCCTGATCTCGTTTCATCTCGGTTCATATTATTACCCATTCTTTTGCATTTTCATCTGATTGCACTCTGAAGCCCTACGTTATTCACAGAGAAGCTTTTTGTATTAATTATTACCACTATTGTCTCTTTACACTAGGAAAATAATGGCACCCTGCGAAAAATTCAGATCACGCTCACTGACTGCAATGTATTTCTGAGATGATCAAAGTTTTGTAATCGTTCCGTGAGTGATATAGATTGTGAGAGGGATGATCTTGCAGATGCAGATGAAAATGCTTGCGACTTGGCTCAGGTATCAAGTATCGTTAATCTTTGGTGACGCAGTTGGATTGCGGTTCATTAATTAATTATTTTTATTTATACCAAATGCACTTGATCGTTATGCATTGTGACGTGGCATTTTGGTGCACGTCACAAAATTAGGCGAATTCGGCTACGTCGTGGGGCCGGATGAGTTACGGAGCGTTTCGCGTGGCGTTGGACTGATTTTTATTTTAAGAATTTGTATTTATTTCCCCGTGGGGAACGTTTCGTTTGTTTTTGAGTTCATTAAGCGGATCCGAGAGGATTCGACACAATTTGTATTGAGACGGGGCCCGAGAGAGAGCCAACTACGAGCCTGGCGGAGCGCTGCGAGGAGAGGTGACGTCAAGACCGGAGCACACAACCTGGTGGCTCGACTACGCGAAGCCAGCGGCGAGCGTCTTCAGAAGCAGAGGGCATATAGGAGTTGCAAAAGAAGCGTGAAGCCGAATATCGAGGGAGTAGAAGTGGATGTGATTCCCGTCTTCCGGAAACGGCACTGCAGCCATCCTAACGTAGCAAGATGCCAGGATCTATTTTACCGGGATCGTTAAAACAATTGAAGATCGCGAGCTGGCTAGCGGAGCCCATGTAACAGCGAACCTGATTGGACCAGGGGGTGGTATTACAGCGCGCTCTCAGGAAGGTTCCCGATTTTGGAAATTTGTAGCGTCACTCACGGCGTGGCCTAACTCAGGGATAGACGTGCTATCGTTTTCTACCGAATTTTGTATTTACTGTATCGTATCGTGATCCGTTCGAGGGACTATAAATCAGGAGAGGGTGTTCCTGGATATAGTAGGAGCTACTGGACAACGGTGAGTGACGCTCAGGGATATTTTGGCTACTTTTCAATTCACGGGATCAACCGATCTTTTCTGTTCGACGTACTCTTACGCGTCAGCCTGCGCTTTCCTGACCACTAAGGGTCCAAGGATAGCTAATCCGGTGACAAACAGGAGATCGGTCTCTCATTTAAGTATTTCAATCCTTCCGGTTTTGTGTCTAACCGTTCAGTCCACGTCTCGCGGAATCGTCTCCCTGACACATGGGTGCGTGAGTCATTAACGTATCGTTTATTATCGTTACCGTACCGTTTGTTATATCGTATCGTATGTTGCGTTGTTCCAGCGGGAACATTATTGTATAATATCGTTCGGGTAAATATCCCAGTGTGTTCTGCATCATCTCGATCTGTTTTCTGTATTTGTCATTTGTATTTCACCATCTTGTGCTAATATTTTCTATTTAAAATAAATCGGATCCGTCCCCGGATTTTGGGTTCCGATAGTTTGTCGTTTTCAGTAGTTTTTAGAGTGAACCTCCTTAATTTTCAGATTTTGATTATTGTCTCCCAGACCCAGGACCCCACCGCACAAGAGCTGGCCAGGGTGTCCTTAGGAGACAGCGGTGTAACTCTGGTTATACCTGGCGCCCAATAATTTAGGATTTCATTAATTATTTCTCGCGGTGCCATTTATTTGTGCGTCACCGTTAAAAAGTGTCGTCACAGCATATCATTTTTAGGAAATGGGTGAATGGGAATTGCAAACGGGAAACCTTAGCACGCAACAAGGAAGCGGCAATCCGCTGGGTTTTTGTTTCCACTTCGACAAAGAGGATGTTTAATTTAACATTCCTTTAAAACATTACGTGAGATTCGTACTTCCTGAAAAAATGTAACTGATTTTGTTTCCATCCTGAGATACATAAAATTAGTGCATATGTATAAATACATATATATATTTCCAAGCAAAATATTTTTAAACTTTTTTCATTTCCCTCCACGAGTAAGATTGATTGAAGAAGAAATGTTGGTAAAGGGATTTCAGGCAATCGAAGTATATCCTCGCATGGCTCAAGAAACGGAATAGCAGAAGTAGTTTCTTAGGTTTCGCCTGACGGGTTGTCAGAAGTTCAATCGAAAATCGAGTACGAGTTTGACGTCAGTCGTGACGCTCTGGTCGAAAGAGACAGGAAAGACGATCCAAGGAAAAGAAAAAAGTTAACAGAAGTGAAAAACTTCTCACAGGCTTAGGTAGCTTAATCTCCAAAAATTCCTGGCAAGCCGCGCACCATGTACCTCGTAAGGTATAGAACGACCTTGAAGGCAAGAAGTTCAAAGAAAATTGTGTAAATGCGTCCTCTACCAACCAACGTCCTAAATTAGTTCCTCTTATCAGATTTGCCAAAGCGACACATTTCCTCGACGTAAGTATGGTACTTATCGCAAAGTTTCCTTGACACTTAGCCCTGCCTTCCGACGTCAACGTGTTTCTTACCTCCCCCCCTTGCCCCCCTTAGAAATACTCGGAACTCCTGACTTCCAGCAAAAAACGTAGAGACTCTTGATTACAGGAAGTCTGCCACCAGTTTTGAAACCATCCCCGGACCCCTGCCACCCTCTCACCGCCAATCCGAAATCTTCCCCTGCTACAGTAGCATTGACCGCGGTTACAGAAACAACCCCTGTATGAAGTCTCTTGGCTAATAAATTATACAATGTTTTGCCAGGTGTACCACAACTTGGCCGAAGTAGAGGGTTGTAAATTTGGACTAATTTGTAGCAGACTCAATGCATTTTGTCAGCAGTATTTCTTGCGGCATCGACAGTAGAGCGTTTTCCAGAAACAGCAGACACTCGACCGAATTCATTTCCATATAGAATCCGAACAAAGAAGCCAAAGCTGAAAGAACAAATTTAACAATCGTTTTTCTTTTACCTAAGAGGTTTAATGGAAGCGGAACAAAGATTAGAAGAGTACTTCCGGTTGGGTTTCGAAAACGCGGCAGTTATAAAGTTCGGAATAGTAAAACGGTCGAGGTTAGTAGTCGCTGGCAGAATTAGACAGACTAAGACTCAATAGAAACTTTGGAATGGGTACTGCCTTTGGCAAGAGGTGAACGGAGGGTGGAGGGTGGTATGCAGTGTATAACAGAGAAAGGGGTACTCGTTTAATTTTCGGTTGGTGAACTTCCCTAGAAATTTCTAGTGTTATTCCCACATTGCACAAGCGATATCATACATGGCATAGCATACCCAAACTGTACATATCACGGTAAAAGGTATGTCACGTATTTCCTTGCTATATCGAGTTCAGTTACTCAATATCCTATTAATGCTCCAATTTGCCGGAACACCTGCCATAGCCAATTGGGTAACGAAGTTCAGGTATAAAATATAACAGTGTACAATATCATGATACGTTTTATAGATCATCTGAAAACCAGCCGTATCTGACAAGCTGGTAATTTATTTTATGATTAAGAAATCTTTTTGAATCATAAAACAGTAGAATGTTCTTAACTAATTTTCGTACCTCTACATGAACACCCATGCGAGTCACATATGACGTATTTTATAATTATACCTAATGGGGAAGGTTATCATATTCAGAAGGTATGGTCGTCACGTATACCCCTTAAATATACATATTATATAATAGTATATACATATATACGTAGACAGGTTATGGGGAGGTTACCCTTAAGCTGTCGAGTATTTTCCAGTGAATTAAGTTTCTTGCCTTCTGTTCCGCCAAGTTTATGTGTTTTGTGGTGAGATAGCGGCGTTCATCCCTGCCGGCGTCCCGACGTGGGACTCTCCTTCACAACTGGGGGTGGTTTTTGTTTGCGTCACTGCGCAATACCTAGTTCTTCGGTACGTATACCCACTGCCTGGCACCCAGCGAAACCCACAGTTTATCCTCGGTCGAGAAGGGGTAGTAAGTATAGGGGGGTTGATAGGTAGCTATATATGTCAACCATAGCGATATGCCAGTACGTACAAGAGAGTCTTCTCTCTCTCCTTTCCTACCTTGTACGTCCCGTCGTCCTTCGTTCTTTCCTTCTTTCATGTTTCATCCTCTTCCCGAAATACATCCCTCTTTATCTCGCAGAAAACTAGTCTACCGAAGAGTGTCACGTTGTCCGCACACTTTCATTCGTCTACCTTCAAACTACCCTCTTTTTACCGTGGCCAAGCAACTCACCAGACCATCCCTTTGCGTCCACTGACTCACCCTCGCATCCCCTAAGGCCTCACGGTAATCCAATCCACCCCCCGTCCGACCCTAGCCACAGTTATACGTAACCGCGTCTCCGAGAAATGTGTCGAATTGCGAAAAACTTTTGAGAAATTCGCCCTTGGCTTAAGGGTGGAAAATCTTTTTGGACTTTCGTCTGAAGGGAAAAGTAATAATTCCAGTTGTCGGATGCACTTTGCATATATTGGATAAGCCAATATTTTTTATCGTGCATTTCGTAGAATTTGATATGGCGGAAAAATTTTAATGTTTTTCTGATCACACCAAATTTAGGGTTATCATTACAATACGAAGTGGCTTGATCTTAATAATTCCGATAATATAGGGAGATGTTACAAGATGATTCTATATTTATAATGTGATTATGTAATTTATTTTGAAAGTTATGTAATAAAAATGTATCATGGTTCGGATTTCAACTACGAACATGAGGGATATAATTAATTATAATAAAATTACAACAAGTCCCTCCTTAATATAACTACATATATAATAAAATTACGTCTTGATTCACAATATTATGAGCGTTATAATGTACGTACTCACGCGGTTCGTTACAAGTCTTCAAAGGTTTCTTACGAATATGTAGTTTTTCTTAAGTACATCCTTTAGTTGTTCGGAGCTCGCCCATCATTCAGCCGTTTGTTCATGGTATTCCAAATGATATTGATCCACGTACATCGTTCAAGTATCCATTATCAGCCGTTATTAATCGTTTGAATATTAATTATTATTGATAGAGTCAAGGATTTAATATAGGACCGAAATCCAAAACCCTGTTGCCTCGATAGTTTGACTGTACAATATGCAAGAAAGAGATAAATGAATCAGATAATTATATTTAATTAAAATTTTATGAATTTACTACATGTGGTGGCTTACCTGTCGTGCTCCAAAACGGCACGTGTGCCTTCCTTAGTGTCTCGCGGCAAAAGGGAAGAGTTACACGGCTTGATTCCGGATTTGCACGACAAGGAGATAAGAGGGGATAACAGAAGCGAGTGCCCTGACATGTAGTGGCTATTTGATGAGTTATTAGTATGGATCTCTATCGGTAATACGTTACAATGTAAAGAGGAAGCCGCGTGAATGGTAAAGAAAAAAATTTCTAGGAGTCCTGATAGATGCTGTACAGAAAAAAAAAGGAAAAACAGAAAAAATGGGAAAAGCCTCTCAATACTGGAGCGACTAAGAAACCGGTAGTGACGTTCGTAAAGGACGATTCAAAAAGTCAGGGAATTTATGTCGCACAACGAACTGCGAGAAAAACTGAAATCTCCTAGAGGGTGGATTCAAAAGAAAAAGATAAAAAAAAGTATTTCTAGTCGGAACATAGTGGTGATAGTTGGCCATGGGGGTTCCTGAAAATATAGGGGGGATGTTTTCGGCAAAGCATGCAGAGACGAGAACCAACCCCGTAAACTACGTTAGTTCTGCTTCGGGAGTTGCGAGTGCAGATAGTATAGTGGGGTAGCATGGGTAGTTTTCTTTCTGCAGGATTCATATACGTACGGGGGTTGCACGAGGGTGGCAAATGTAAGGCAAGAACCGCATATACGTATGCATACTTATATACGTAATTCTTTAATGCATTCATAAAAGGGTGCATATCATTTTTTTAACTCGTATCAAAATACATAGGTATAAGTATTTTATTTCCAAATTCTCTTTCTAACTGCCGTACGTAATATGCCTACGTCATAACTGTTCAACGTGGAGGGACGAAGAACAATAAAAGTTCTACTAATGCCTTATTTCCTAGGGAAGAGAGAATGGCAAAATTCTGCCTCTTTTGGCCGAATTCTGCCTCCTATACCCGCCTATGATGCTTGGTGTATAAATTTTAATACTAGCCCTACGGCAATAGGAAAGGTGGGAAAGAAAAGAAAAGAAAAATATGAAAAGCATAGAGATTGGAAGAAATTCCTACGACGGCCACCAGATTTATAGGGAGAAAATCTTTTTCTTCGTTGATCTCCTATCGGTACGTTCACGGGGATGAATTATTTACGGATCCCAGCCGTTGCAAAAAGATATCGTATTCCGGGCTTGTATATTTATGACGATACCAAAGATTCTGACATTGTTTTTTTTAGTCTAGTTATACATATCGTAACAAAGAATTCATGGGTTCGGGCTTACGGCCACGGTGAGTGCGTTAGGGTGAATTTCTATTGTGTGTTCAAATTTCTAAGTGACTTCACAACCTACTAGTAATGGATTTTACTAGAGTTCCTAACACATAGCCTTTGTCCTAATCATTGCTGTGCCCTCGTCAAAGGTATACTAACAAAAAGCCCATTTCGAAGGAGCAAATGATAACGATAATTAACGACAGTATGCTATTTATTACAACAAGGGATTTCAACCCCTTGGGTCTAATTGAACTTTGGCTAAAATCAAAAGAATAATTTTACCTAAATCGTCCCATACGTAGTAGCGTGCATTCTTAAAGATGGAGTGACATGTGAAACTGCAATGACGTCACGATCGCTACTTTAAATCATTAGACAGAAGTACGAATGATATTGATTTTAAAAATCGATGATGAAAATACAAATGCCTAGTGACAAAACCAATTGTTTAAAAAAATTTCTTTTAAACTAAAACTCGAAATATTATAATTTAATTTAATTTAAATATAAGTTAAAAAAAACATTTAATTTAGGTTCGCTTGGCGTAACACTCAAAGAATACTACGAGGAAAAATGTTTCCCCTATGTGAATCACTTGTTTGATCAAAAGCAGCTTAATTAGGGTTACTAACCCTAACTTAGAACCCAAAACTTGGGAGTCTAACCCTCATGTATTACTAAATCGAAACTCTACAATTTAGAAATTTGTTACAAGTTATAATTTAATCAGAGGAATTAAGGTAGTACGATCATGAGGGCATTTCTAAGATTCGCATTTGAATTTTGAATGTTCTTCGCAGACGCTTAATAGTCCGTGGGAAATTTCAAAATTATTTACCATCTAGTTTAAAGATATACTATTAAAGAAGGTAGACGAAATTGTACTATATAGATATACTTTGCCTGGTAAAATAGCTACATCTTTCTAAAGATATCTTAGCTTCTAGGTGATAAGAGTGAATAAAATTCTTATGGATACTTAATAAAAAATCTGGTTAATAAAAAATCTTGAAATTTTTTAATCACTTTTTATTGCATTATTTTAACAATTTAATATGCAATTTTTTTAAGTAATGAATACGTCATTCCTCTTGTCTCAAAAATACGTGGGAAATATTTTTCTATTGTACAATATACCGGGTATTCATCGAAATAGGAATACTATTATTACGATGCTAGGAGTGAATTCGAATCTGATGTGAAACCAGATTTTCAGAATTGAAAATGACGATTGCAATATGGCGGATGGAAATTCGAAAAATAGTTGGATTTCAATGGAAGTTTGTATCTTTTGATGTTTAAGGTAAGATTTGACACCATACCCTAAATCTTCGATCCGCCACTTTGAATTTAAAAAATCTGATTTCAAATTCGGATTCAGCGTCTTCAATCACCATGATTGACCAAAGAACAGTCAAATTGGTATAGTAAAAACATCTTTTTTTTTAATGCCGACATAATTATGTGTCATTATGCAAAAGTGGCAAGACTTTTTTTCGCCCGTACGTATGTAACTCACAGCCAAGGAGTTAAAAACCAAAGACTACTTATTCTCATCGAAAACAAGCTACATTTCGAATTTGCATCCGTCATATTGGATCCGGTATTTTGAAAATTGACTATCTAATATTAGATTCGGCTGCAATTACCTAAAGAACCGTGCAATACTAAAATTATAGGACAAATCTATAAAAAAAATTTCTGATACAAAAGTGGCCCGAAAATCTCATTTTTAGCAGTTTGCTAAGGGGTTAAACGACGTTACTCACTTGCGTATTTCCTAGACTCATTAAGTCATTTCATCATTTTATCCCAAATTGCAAAGACTTTTCTTTATAGTTTTGTACAATAAAATCAGATATGGTCACAATGATCGCTGCGATGCTTGGTCTACTCTCAAATTCAAGTATTATTTTGTGCGACTATTTGTCGATGGAATAGAAACCCAACCAGTGTAATATTCAATTTTAATTAAATAATTAATAATTTGGAGATCAATAATTGTTAAATTGTCACAAACTACCATTTACTGCTTTATGAGGAATTAGGGCGATCCCATTCTGAGTATATTGTAAAAATATATTGTCGTGTATGTTGTATGATATATAATGTGGACATATATATTCTCATATAGTAATACATATACCTTCATATATTTTTCACATATGTATATGGTTTTTCCATACGCGAATCGCTTGATCAAATACTGAAAATTTCTTTTAATTCTTCCTCAATGAAAATTCATGTATTTCCCACTGCCCATTTGTGACCTCCCTAAAGACTCGTATAAAAGGGGAATTGTGTAAAAGATAAACTCACCAATCCTGATCCCGATCCTGGAGCTTTTACTCCGTAATACGGTTTATATTTCATAACAGCCAAAAATAATACAATATATTAACTACTTATATCACAGCTACCGGAGAGCTATCAAAAATAAATAAATTGGCACTAAATATTTATATAAGCTAAATGCGGCTTAAACTGTCAATAACTGATTGTGAGTGAGCCGATAACTACGGTTTCACCATACGGGGCTTTAATCGGAGTTAACGTATTAACCGTAAGTGGGGTTAATGGTCTTTACGATAAATTAAAATCGACGTAGGTCTATTTTTTGAAATTTTAAAAAATGTTACTGGAAATATATACTCCATTGTATATACATTTAATATCGGAAACACTTTTTATTGATTGAAGCCATAGCGGTAGTCTCGTACAAAGGACCGATGGAAAGTTAGAAAAAAAAGAGCGTCAGAGAAAAATATTTCAAAAATTGTTAAAAAAGAGAACGACATAACATACCCATTCCTATTCAAAAGGATCGGACCATAAAAGAAAACAAACATACCAAACCAACGTACCAGTGAAAGCACTCGGATATGCGTGTAAGCTCGTAAAAAATTCTGCACTGATTTCAATTTTCCCAGGGGAGAAGGAGCGAGAGAGAGAGAGAGAGAGAAATGACAAGAAAAAAGGCAACGTGAATTACAAGAAAACACGAGCAGTAACAAATAAAAAAAGTTGAGGTCGAGTATGGAAATTGTTTGGGAAAATCGAGGTTCGAAATTATTATCCAAAGTTTATACCGCCCTAAAAGCAATTAAGCATGTAATTAATGAGGCAATTAACTCGGAATACTACGGCCAAAAGGGGTATAGCAAACAAACGAATCCAGTTAAGGTGTACAGACAAAGAAAATATAAATAAATGCGTGAAATAAGAAAACGCGAGAAAACGGACAAAGAGTAGAACTGAAGGAAAATAATAATTCGAGAATTTTTCTACCGTCACTCAGCAGCCACTTTCAAGTACGTGCTGCCACGACTCCTATAATGTCTGTGCTTTCAGATTTGTACACACCTATGGCAATAGCACGAATTTAAATTAAGGTGCGTTCGCACCGACTATCGTAAATTTTTCTCACTCTCTTTTCTTTTTCATTTATTTTTTTTCGCTGTTCCTAATAACGCTTCACACTTTCGAAGCTGTAACGTAATTCCTGAAGCGATTGTGATGCGATGCTAAAATTCATGTGATCCAGGAGCGTCGGACTATAAAAAAAAAATGAGACAAGAAATGCCACGGAAGGATATAAAATAGAGTGAAAGGGTTGATTCTTCCGTCGAGAGGTTGAATGAAATCACTGAGTTGTAATTGATGCGGGGAGAAAAAAATGGAAAAAAGAATGGGAAGATTTTACGGGTTTTTAACCCTTCCGTTAAACACTGCGAAATCGCTAACAAAGGGATATATAAAAAGTGGAAGAAAATACGTGGCTCTTCTTTAACGTATCCGCTAACGTAATTGACAGGCGAACTTGGCAGCCAGACTTTTCAATTGATTTAACTTTGCAAGAGGAAAAGTATGTAACTGTTGAAAAGTTGAATGCGATTAACGTCACTTTTAATTTCAGTTCATTGTCACGATAAAATGTTGACTCGTGATACACACGATGTTGATCGTGATGCCGATTTACAATAAAGTTACGGACGAGTGTGAAAAAATATTGCCTTACCAATTTTCTTATTTATTATTAATATAAAAAAATATATCTTGAAATATAACGTATGCAACAGAAATAACATTACGTGGCCATTCTTCTGTTTCAACAAAAAAATCCCTGCTTTTTACACGATCTGTCATTTATTTAGCAATTCAGAATTGAGCCGTTTACCCGTTATCTCGAAAAAAAAAGCAAAAATAACACGTGAGAAGCGTAAAGATAATAAAAGAGGACGAACGCATGGGAAAGAGTAAAAAAAAGAACTCGAACAAACTGCACGAATTTTTTTTGTTTAACGCGTAATCGCTCGACCCCACCTACCCGTACGCGCATGTATGTAATACGTAGGCAAAAGTTGCAATTTCGTTCACACCGAACATCCCCGACAACGTTCTCGCCCCGCACTCACTCCGTTCCTCTCTTTCTATCTACCTGTCCTATGCATCTATCTGCATTTCTCTTCCAATCCCCCACTCTATACGCCTTTGAACGTCCAGCAAGAGTCCGTTGGGTAAGGGATGCCTCTCTAACAGTTTTACACTCCAAAGAGTGTAAAGAGTAGGTTGGAAATGGTTTCTACCTCGAGAGTTTGTTGAATGAAGGAAAAAAGAGAAGAAAAAAAAGAGGAAAGAAGGAAAACAGTTGAAAAACATGCAGACAGAATGCGAGATGGAAAAGGAAGAAGATAGCAATGGTATACACAGATGTACTTACCTAGTGTAACGGATGCGAGTGCGATAGGAATGAAATACACGTGAGTCGAGCTAAATTGCAGAGGGTTCCGCAGTATAAAGGTATTCCCTGAATGTGTCTAGACGGTTTCACTTGACGCAATGAAAAGAAAGAAAAAAATCAGCTGGCAACACCATCCGCGGAAATGTTTCATTACACTGGCGAAGCATTGTATCAATTTCTAAGATGTGCGTCCTCAGCTGTCGAGATTGGCCTGTTTCTTCTTAGTTCCGCAGTCGCGACGCCAGAGAGCGCTGTGCACCAAGCTACGGTCAAATTGCGTGATAATGGAGCTTAACGGCTAGAATAGAGCACTCACGTTCGGTTAGTATTATCGCGACAAACTGCTACCTATTCTGTACACTAAGTACGTGGTTTTAGACACTTCAGACGCAGCGCGAACAGACTGTATTTCTGCATCTCCCGTTCGACTGTCCTATCGCACGTAACTTTCTGATACTTGCAGGCGGACATGAAAACCATTGCCTTCTAGAGTATCTTTTTCTTACTCTGCTCGATGCTTCATTTAATTTCAATAACGTCGAAGAGGCGAAAAGTTATCTTTTATGATTCTATCCTGCCTCTCTCGCAACATCATAACTTTAGTAAATAAAACTGAAAAAAATAATGATAAAAATAAATTTTATCAAAGGACCTCGTGGTCACGATAAAAAGTGTTGCCAGGAGCAAAGCAAAGAGATTGAACGATGAGTAAGTAGATAGGAAACACTTGAAAGTGCAAAGTAGAGTTACAGAAAATCAGGAAATCAGTGCAATATGCTTTGCAGACTGAAGTTTTGGCAGGAGGATATTAAGTTAATCGTCGTACCGAAGGGAGCAGTTGCAGTGTTATCGGGAAGTGGAAATTCTACGAAGAGGATAAAAAAGGTAAAGTGAGGAAGTAAGAAAGGGTGGAAGCAAGGATAACAGGGGTTAGGTATAAAATGAAAAGAGTTGCAGAAGAGGTACTCGCATCTGCAAGGGAAATTAACAATGTTTTCCATCACATTCTTTCCCATCCTCATCCACCGTCTTTCATTATTTTCCTTCTGCACTCTCATACCGGTTTTCCCTTTATCTCCACTGTCTCTTCGTGAACCCGAGAGATCACTCAACAACTAAGTAGTCCTTTTTCTCAGCAGCAGGACTTCTCCCCCACTTGAACTTCTTTTTCCTCTATTTATGCGCCTCGTTAATTCGCACAGGACACAGACGAGGGGTTTAAATGTGAAGTAACGGTGAATCATAAAAAAAAAGAAAAGAAAATGGCCAAAGGGCAAAGAGAAAGAGAATAAAGTTAATTGTCAAAGGTCAGAAAGAAATTAATAAAAATCAAATTCTTCAGAATTTCAATGAAACACTGATTTTTCATTATCCCGTGCAATGCAAATAATGAATATTTTTTATTTGCAATTTTTCAAAGAATTCAATAGTCACGTATTGGTCAATTTCGACAAGCAAAAATTCCACGGCATATATACATATACATATGTAGCAGATTTTGCAGATGAAATATTTCTATTCCATCGTGAATGGCCATGAGATTATTTCGCATTCGTTTCATCTTTGTATAATACCACATGCACGCACACGTTTCCCTAAAGAAGAAAAAAAAAAGAAAAATCGTCTCTCGATCTTCTTATTGCAATCGTAGAAATAGGTATAGACGATAAGCATTCAGTAGTTTTATGACGGCTCTTCGCGATCTATCAAATTGATAGATTTATTCGTCTTATCGACGTTTCTATTGGTTACAGGTCCTCGTGATGTATTGTCGCACCCCTGGGAAATACACAGCGTATAAGGCCGATTGACTTTTATGGATTTTCCCATAAGCATCCGAGAGATCAACGACCTTGGCATTCGCTGTAATTGCATAATTAACAGATTCCACCTACTGCACGTTTTTAACGGCCAGTCTCCAGATTTCATTCTATTTTTCTTCCACCCTCTTCTCCTGTTCTTATTTATCCCAGAGGGCTTAAAGGTCGCCCAACCGTAAAGTACGTGGGATATCAGAATTCCCTTTTCTTTTCGTTTTGCTTCAACTTCCATATCTTCCTCTCTTGAGAAGATTCGCAGTGTTATCTTTTCAGGAAATATATAAACGGTTTCAACGAGGATGTCCTCTTTTCAAAGCGAAGACCTCGAAACATAAAAGGACGTAATGTTGCGTCGGGGATTCGAAATGAAGTCGTCCATCCCCTAAAATCGAATCTTTTGGCAAAAACTTCTCTAGGCAGTAGGAATGGATACATCATTTATTTATGGGAAAGGGATAAGGGTTGGGTTGGCAAGGGAGACAGGGGTCCATCTCAAGCATTTTGAGTCTCGTGGTTTGTTGGGGACCATGAGAGGACGTTACAAGGGAAACGAGGTGGATCATCTCAATAATGCATGAATTCGCCAAAGAGCAAAACTTGAGGTAAAGTACGGGTACGTATGGGGTCTTGCCTATACACGTTCTTCCGTTCTTTTTTACATATATATACATATATATATCTGCATCTTTCACTTTCCCCATTCAAATTCGTTCGTGTCAACTAGTACATACGAGCGTATAAAGCCACGTGGAATTTAATCGATGACCGAAAGAAAAAGAAAGGAAATTTAAAAATTGAAAGAGCTTTCGAAATTCATACATGATCGCGACGTACTTTTTCACTCATAATCATAAATCATTATGATAAAACGATCCTTGAAAACACAGCATATTAGCACGATTGGGTTATACGGCAAGAAGAGGATTTGCAATGGAGAGAGGGGAAAAAATATAAATAAAAAAAAAACAGAGAGGATCAGACATTTCTCACCCGGCTACCCATCTAGAACAACCGCCCCGGATTTTCTCATGCGCATAATAAAGAGGATATCTACCCTTACATCAAAACAGAAACGACTAGAAATAGAAACGTGAAGTTTTCAAGTAAATCACGTTACGTTTCTTGGGACGCAATCATAAATAAAACTGCATCTTCCTGATGGATCTGACGTTTCCCTTTTGGTGGTGAGTACGAAGAAAATCTTCGAATCTTCGAGTTAGAGGAAGGGGGAGCATTCAGGAATTTAAAGTATGGGTAGAGATCGACGTATCTATGAATATCACGTGTATGAGATAACATATGTATGCATCCCCCCTTTAATTCACAAAGCAGCCATTTCCGTGCGTTACCAATTGGACCAATTGGGGACGTCATATCAAAATTGAATCTGAACTCTGTGTGGTACGTCCAGTTAATAAATTGCTATGAAGTTCACCATCCCCTACGCACACCCTTATATACACGGATACGCACTACGATACGTAGAGTACAGAACCACCCGGTGATATCAGCAAACTTTTTAACTCACGAAGAGTCCTTCCCAAAATTCAAGAAAAGCTCACCGGAAGCGTCATTTTTGAGCCTCAGAGACTTCGTACAAAAATAAAAATGAGTTTGATCTAATGCTAATAAAAACAGCAACGTTTAGCCAAGAACAGTTAATAAGAACGACCAGTGGAAAACAAATTCCTCGCCGTCGTACATTACAGATATACATATAATATTCTCAATAGAAAGTATTACAGGTAAGATAACACTGGTAACGCGTACTAAAAAACAATATTGCAAAATATTGCGAAAAAGTATATTTACATTTTACTATTTTGTACGACAACGAATCGCAAAAGTGAAAAATAGCTATCGGTTAAATATCCTCGAGCGTTTCATAATATTTAACGATATTTACCAATTCGTACTGATAGAATTCTATAGTTAAATCATAGCGGCAATCTCACTGTACCCAATAAATAATCATATCTCTCCTGTTCTTTGTCACTATTATTATTAGTGATTTCCCTTGGAAGTATAGCATCCTTTTACTATTCATTTCTCTGAATTCATTCATCGTGCAGCATTTCAAGATTTTACATTTCTGAAATCCATAAATGTACAGACGGTGTACGGTACACGTATATTTCACCCTGTACAACTGCAACACCTCGCGCATAAGGAAATGCTACGTCTCGTCTTATTTACCTGAATAAACGCGTCAGGCTAGGTTAGGTTAGGTTATTATAGGATACAGGAATTCTCAAGCTCTCTTTAAGCATATGCGCAAACCTGTCTGGAAAATGGCGCAGCTTGCACGACGCGACGCTTGCGAGTCGCCGCGAGGTACGAGACCGAAAACCCTTTCTGGAAACGCAGATGGCAAAGAGAATACTGCCGCCCGTGAAGGTAGGGTGGGCCGTAGTACGCGCGTGGCAAACCGCCTAACAAAACTCATTTAACTTGGGAAACCCACGGAAATTCGTGCAAACTAATAATAATGTGGACTATCGCAGTAACAATAGTCGCCCGTAAATGAACTGGTGATACTTTGGGAAGTCATTTGTAAAAATTATATGAACGTTCCATATGGGAAATTAACGCAAAGTTATTATTATGAGTTTACATAAATATTACAGGTATGAATTACGTGCTAAGTTACAGCGTTACCCCCCCCCCCTCCCACCCCCTCGAACATCGCCGTATCCCGTTAGCAAGGCAATGCAGGGACACCCCGTATCCATTTTCATCCTTTAGAAATAGCATTACCCAGATAGCAATATTCTTTATCTATATGAAGGAGTCAATATCACGTGTTATCAACCCCTAATTGAGGAACCTTTTCAAAAAATATTCTGAAAGCATTTGACTCCGAGGGAGTGAAAGTGAAAACTTCTCTACTTAGGGTAGCTATAATACTCTAGATGTGTTTACGTAGACGTGTCTTCGAGCTCGAGGGAAAAGTGTACCAACGTGTGACAGGGTGCAACAAGGGTTGCAGATAAGATAAACCTTCCGGTCTCTACGCGTATCCGGCGAGGGAGTGAGTGTAACTTGTATGAGAAACAGGGCGAGGGTTGACGAGAGGAGAATAAAGAGGAAATGGGGGGAGACCTTTCAGTTCCGGGATACGGCGATGCCTCGGGGCACACACGTCCCCCTATAGCAATCTCCCCCAGCCCAACAAGTATAAGCGTGTAACTTGAAGAAAAAGGGGGTAGCGAACGGAAAACTTAGCGACCTACCCTTCTACGTATATGCGTATCATTCTGCGTATACGTAACCAAGTCCATACGTAGACAGTAATATACAAACTGTATATACATTGTATATATATATTATTAAGAAATACATGCAGCAAGGGTCGTTTTCCGTGTGTACACACATAAAGATAAGTATTTTATGTATAAAATGAGAATCTACACCTTGGTTGTCTTTTTCTACCATCTCCCCTTGTATATACAAAGTACCTATATGTATATAAATGTTACTCTCCTACATCTTTGCTCGTTCCTCCTTTCCACGTTACAGGGGCCTATTTAATAATTGGCCGTATGGCCTTTGCAGGGGTAGTTCGTTTTTGCCGAAAATCTTTCGAGTCTGTGACTCAAAGTAAAAAATTCATGTCCCTCAACAATGGAGTTTCGAACTTGGAATATATAGGAATTCAAAGCACCCCTATTCGAACGTTCCACATGTTATCCGAGACGGTGTATTTTTATTTTAAACCCATCCATTCTCGTGCTCTCTTCGGGAAGGGCGACTTGGACGCATTCCCAATGAATTCCGTTTACCTAAGAAGATCCGAACGTCTAGACTGCAAGCCAATACGACGGTCCCCCGTTATTTCCTCCGTGTACGTCGGCATGTCTGTGGCGTTACTATAGTGTTACTGCTGAGTACACGGTTAATATTTAATCGCATGCTTCGACTGCCTTCTACCCTTAACCACCCACTCAGTCATCCTTCTACCCTCCTAGCGATCTCCCCTGGGATAGGACTCTAGACAGTTTCCCATCCACCTCTTCGAAGATCCCTTTGGGACTCTGGAGAACCCGGAGCGGCTTCTCCGGATTTCGAAATCTCTAAAAAGGTCACGTGATCCGAGAACTAAATTAATTTCCACGAAAGGTATGTCGGGTGTGTATATATATATATATACACACACTCATGCCCAACGACAGTCGGTACGTGATTACTTTAATGGCGCACGTGAGATCAGAATAAAGAATCTGGAGCGAACGCTTCGGCACCATTAGAAAAAGGATACTGGAGACCTATTGATCTTCTAACGTTCCTCTTATTATCCGAACGATGTCAAAAAGAATCGCCTTACCTGCTTTTCTTATCTTATAAAACTACCCTCGTTGTATCTAGAGATTATTACGATCCGTCGGCTGAAGGTCTAACCGTGCGAAGGTCCTGCTCAGGAAAAGCAGCTTGATCTTCTTAGACCTTTGTAATCACGAAATTAATTATCTAGATATTTATAATTCATCTCGTAGACGCAAGCTTACTTTAATTAGTGTATGCTTATATTTCGTGATACTTGTATGAAAATGGCTTATCACAGATATTTTTTAAATTTCAGGTCGTGACTCTGCTACACTATAGAGATGTATGGATCTATCGCATGTTCGAGCACAATACATTGCATGTCGACTACTTACGTATTGTGTAGTAAGCAAGAACGTGTCAAAGGTCAAAGTAAGAGTCAAACGTGGTATTATCGAGTATTGGATGGGTATGGGGTTGAAAGGTAAGGTAATGTGTTTTGGAGTTAAAGGTGAGTAAAAGGGGTGAAATGGGAGTGGAGGGCGACAAGAGGATGAGGGGTTCGAAGAGGGCGGAGCAACGGCGACGCCCGAAGCGGCCCATTAGACGGCGACAATGCGCTCTCTTTTTTCCCGACTTTTATACGTATTTCCGCCATTACGGCGCATTCTGTGTCGCAATAAATTCTTTCTCCGACGCATTAAAATTCTTGAAAGGCATTCGGAATATTTCGCTCTGGCTGTTACCGTGCGATATTGATATGCCACCGAGGGAACCAAACGCTACGTGATATTTCCCGACCTCGACGTCCTTGAAAAAGAACAAAAAAAATTGAACAACCCTTTGTAACGGGAAATATGCATATACGGTACGTCATTTGCTCCCGAAAAAAAAACTAAAATAACCATAGTGAGAATATACTATACCAATGTACGTTGTTGCAGACATAACAGGATTGCAACGTCATAACACATTCAGGGGACTCCTTTCCGTTCCGATCCATAACACGGTGACCCCTCAAAGAAGAATTGAATTCGCAACTCGATACCCCCGACCTTTTCAGGAGCCCTTTCCCTTATCACAGCAGTGAGAAGATTTCCAAGCTCTATTAATTTGTTACACAGATAACAACGAAAAGACTATGTATTCAAGCTCATAGAAGTTAACGAAAAATCATGAAATTTTTCGAAGTGGTACTGGGGTATCGATGTACCCCACATTATAGCTCTGGAATTAAAAATATTAATAATATAAAATATCTACAACTGACCTCGTGAATTTACATCATAAATTACTCCCTTACAATTTCTATGCTAGTTTCACTATACCTATATCCCTTTGTGCTTTCAATACGATTTTATCACGAGATCCTTCCTTAAGATGTAACGTCACCTTAAATGAATACGGAAAAGTACGTCGGATCGAGGGATTGTCTGGCAGTGAAAAAGCCATCAGCAAAGAAAATGTAAGAAAATATGAACGTATAAAAGAAAAAAAAAAACAAGAAAAAAAATTGTAAAAACGAAACAAAGTAAAAGATTCGCAAAAAAATATGCGAGGGTTTTGCTTCGAGTTTCTCAGCCTCTCTCGTTCTCTCTCGCGTGACCTCTTTGTCCGTCCTTTTCTCTGCCGGCTAAAGAAATAAGAGGGAACCGTTCAAAATGCAAAGAAAGAATTCCCCAGGCGTTTTCTTAAGGGTCACGAACGAAGAAAGGTCCTTTATCCTTTATCGGATGGATACAAATGACTATCTTCCATATAGAAACACAATATGCGCGCATTGCTTTATGGTTAGGAAAATGGCGCCGCAAAGACAGGTAAAAGAGCATCGCAGTAACTTTTCCAGCATTTTAAAAAACGATAATAAAGAATCTACGGCTACCATGAATAAATCGAGACTCGTGCAACTTTTATCGACATGAAAATAAAAGAGACGCCCAGATCGAATATAAAATTGGTAATACCTGTACGACTGATTCCGATTCTCTACGAAGGTAGGTAGATCGTAACGCGATGTAAATACATATACTATTACGTTGGGCCAAAGGTTGTACACCATAAAGGGTGGCGTATGCTTTCATCTCATAATTAAACCACCATCCCCGTGCACGAGAATACACACTCTGAACTTGTCCATCCCCTGTAGGTATGTACGACCCGAGGGATGCTACCAGCCCTCAGTACCATGTCGTGTCAATAATTACTAATTTGAAAGTGCGTCTGTCTGCTCCTCTCCCCTCGGCTGCAATTTTTTAAAAGCGGATCCTCATCGCGCCACTCTCCCAACCCCCCTTCAGCGTCCCAACAATCCCTGGAAAATCCTATCGACTTGTTCTCCCATTGGAATTTAAAAGATCAGGCATAATGAAAAAAAAAAAATATAAAAATGACACCCCCAGGGAACTTTGTGCAACTAGGGGATGCAAATATTACCCAGCCAGATGGAATCGATTTATTCGCGACAAATAAAAAAAGAACTCGTAGACATGGTAAATACGACTCGGCGACAATAAGGGCCCATGCGCGTTGATACAATTTATATACACCCAGTCGTACACGGGTGTATATATGTATATATGTATATTTGTTTTTCCACACAAAGGAAGACATATGATTTGCAGAATGTTTATGGAATCAAAGGAAAATCGCGATTTCACAGAGAATCAAAGAATCCACCCTTAAGATTCAAGCTCCGGAGAATTCCATTTAGTGTAAAAATCCTGTAGATACTAAGGGGGCTAACCTCACGCGTCTAGAAAGCAGCCTTGAGAACAACCCCTAAAATTCAAGCGAACATAAGATGCACGAATTTCACGATGTTCATCTCGTCAAGTTTTCCGCCACTTTTTCACCCCTAAGATTGCGATCGCGACTGCGAGGTGAATCGGGCGATACGGAGCGAGCTTCAAGGGAAATTACTTTCACGATGCCAATTTTCGAAATAAAGTCAAAGCAACAAGAGATAAGATATTTTTATAAGAATACTGCTCATCTCTTTTTCTGTTCGACAAAGCAGATTCTGCGGGTTATCGGAACTCTGACGAGTCTTCGCCCCGGAGAGATGAGGGGGATGACGCTCGAGGCTTAACACCATTATTCCAACATTTATCGACTACCTACAAAATTAATCCGGCCTTTACTACTGTATAAGGAACGCATCGTTAACGAGCATTCTCGCGCATTACATTGAGTCCGTTAAATCGACTCCATTAACTTTTCACGGTGATTCGACAAACCACGGCATTACTGCTAATTACGATGAGAAAGTTTACGATCGAATTTACCATGAAACCCACGGAAAAACCTGAGATAAGGTTTAAAAAGAGAGAGAGAGAGCCCAACGAATATTCCCCTATCCCCGTAATGGGCCACTAAATCATTTTATTCCGTGTTACACGAAAGCAAATTAACCAGACTTCCCGTGCTCGTGTATACATATATCAACGAAAAGTTTGAAAAATATTCACGGGATCCACCAGTCACACTGCTACCTTCTATCGATGACATCAGGCACTGTCTGACCACCACAAATAGTAAATAATACATGAAATTTATTGGCGCTATCTTGACAAAATAAATTCACAGTGGATTTGCAAGCCAGTACCTATGGGTAATGCTATGCAAGACCTCCTATCCTGATATTTATGCTCTTACGTATATATTCTCCATATTCACCCATGCACCTATGTATACTATATTCCCATATATACCATAGCCGAGCATGTACTACATACTACAGTGTATTCGTACTAAATCGTAGCACGTACCGCTATATCCGCTCTCGGAGTTTGCAGCAAGGTACCTTACGTCTGGCTATATTACTGCTAATAGAAATATTCATGTTCCTGACTAAGAACAAAGTCAAGGTGGAAGAAACCGTAAAGACTGACGTAAAGATAGAGAATTAAAAGCTTCCCGGTTGACAGTACTGATAAGGGAAATAACGAGACAATTAAATTATTCCCAGCCCTCCTAAGAGATTCGTACCACGTTCTATGTCCCTGAGTCTTAATTTACCTTTACTCCTACCTCGGACTATCGTTACGCTCAACCAACCTTATGGAAACGTACCCCTAACTATCTTCCCCGTAGAATGCAGGTGCGTCTCGACCCCATTTACACCCCTTGTGCTAAGTATAAAAGACACCATACAGCTACACGTAGAGTTCAGATGATCTCTTCGAGAGTTCAGTCGCGGAGGGAAGCTAGTATGATTAAAGCTAGTACGAACTCGGTCCGGCCATCTTGAATCATCACGTCACAAGATATAAAACGTATTTTTCACTATAAATTATCAACTTTTCACTACTTACTTTGAATAAATTTGCTTCCTCATATGCGTTGCCTGTCACCCATCCTTCGTTTAAGCGTCCTGGACATGTATGTTACCTTGAAGATTCAACGACAAAATAAATCCTATGTTTCTGTCTCATGTCTGTCATGCGCTTCGCGCATACTCGCTAGTCTATTACACGTTTATCACATTTTTAAAACAATAACGGGGGATAGATCTCGGCAGACGGGCGGAAAATACATTGCGTTACAGTTTCACAATCGAAATGTGTGGGACGACTGGAAAAGGTGAAAAATGCGACTTGCACTATTTGATGTTATTTTTTACATCTAGAGATATGAATTTACTTCGTTAGACGTCGTTCCACGATAATTTTATTACTTATTCAGGGCCGACATTTCCAAACTTGCACCGGTATCAAAAAGCACACTTCTGTGTCCTGGGCACAATCCAATCTATTAGAAACCGTCAACTACAGTAGTAACGTCCTTTATTATTGCAACTCATTTTATATTATCTCCATATTCATTCTTCTGGAATCAAATAATTATACAGACTGCCAGTATATGGCTGTTGCCCACACTTTTGTCTTCGTGAGACGGCCCTGCGGTTTCTACGTTATCGACCGAGATCGATAAGTTCTAAACTATCCCACGTGATAAGGCATACATCATATTCTAAATGCTGATCTGTGTCCGGAGGTGCCTTAAGATTTATCATAGGATAATAATTGAGATTTTTATGAGGTTTTTGGTAATTACGAAAATATAGTTATTCCTATCTTTCCATTATTCTTCTCGACGCTCCGGTTTAACCCTGATGCGTTTTTACGTCGCTACAATAATTCGCAATGATAACGACAAAACGGCTCTACTTTCGCACGAGACAAAAGGATTTGACAGAAAAAAGGATTCGGTAAGCCTACGCTAAAGGCTCGACGATCATACGACTTATCTTGGAACTTGGTCCCGGGATCGGTTTTCAGAGAATGGACAATTAATCTGAGGCAGAAAAAGTACAGAGCTGTAGGGATTATCGGGCCGTGTAAAAAGCAGATAGGAAAACCAAGTCGAGTGGTTCTTTTCTTCTTAACGTACTTTCTATAGAAAGCCAAACCACGATACAGGCATATAAACTTGTCAGAGTCACGAACTTTTATTCTGTACATTGGGAGAGCATAAAAAAAGGTATTCATTAAATAAACCGGCCCTTTCAAATCGCAAAGGGTTTATTCGTTAAAAAAATAATACACAGCATCAAAGAAGCATCGGCGCAAAAGATCACGTGTAATTTTTTACTTTGATCTTCTCTTTCCTACATTTCAAATTACGTCAGTTTACGAATATTAACCCGAGAATGGTCACGCGATTTTCTTCTCGATTTGAAAAGCATTGAGTTAGGGTGTCTAGACACCCCACGTCTACACCCGGGTTAACGGAGCAGACCTAGCCACTTTGTGACGTGGAAAGAAAAAATGAAAAAAAAAATATTAACTATCTCCTTAATAACGAAAGAGAATCATGCAATCGACACAAGCACAAGATAAAATTTCAAGCTACACGTAAATTTCACATTTATTTATAATTTACGAATTTCAAATAATTTTGCATAAAATACCCAAAAATTTTGTTTCACTGAAAGTTATCTCTTATAAGATACCAAGGTGCGCATCACGATATTGATTTTGTAAATCGGCAATAAAAATGATGAGTCGATGACTATAAATACCATACTGTTCAGGGCATTGATTCGAGAGCGCAGATCTAATTATATCATATCTATATGTGTATGTACACCACAGCATAGTACTCTTTTACCATAACGTAGTTAAGCTCATCGAGCGATCGCGCATACATACCTAGTCTATCGACTTCACCAACCTGAACAGCTGATCTAACAGTTTCAGGTCGCCCCAGGCGATGTCACAATGTAAATTCTTTTGCGGCTTTGTGCCGCGCTGTGCGGATGGGATGATAGCGCTAGCGTATCAAATCGTACGGAATGTAATATTCGAAGTGAGCGATGACGTCATTCACATGATTTGCCGAGTAGCCATTTTCGTAAGGACAGTGAAATATTACTTGACCCATTTGTAAAAAGCTTAAATTTTGATAACGCAAGCTCAACGTAAAAAACACGTGTATAAACCGTAAAGCGTAGTTTGAATCTACAGTCGATATCCATAATTTGCCAAGAGCCATGCAAACTAAATGTAACTGGTTGTACCGCAAAACAAACCGTAATGCTTGTTTATACGACATCTATGTACTGCATGCATTCATATTCAGTCGTTACTCATTTACATGTGCGACTCGTTCAATGGATTCAATCTGTTTACAATAATGTAAGTGCTGTAGAAATTTAGCCAACTCTGGTTTTGGTGTTGCGTTATACATTAAACCTTATAAAGTTACGTTCCTGAAAATACACGTGGAGTTACTGTACGGATGTACGAAAGGGTATATGGGACATTTGTAATGATTCTACAGGTACCATAAAACGGCAATTCACATCTTCTGTCTAGATACGGATAATTGAAATGGAGGTTCGATCGTTGAGTCTGATTGAAAAAAATTTCTTTAATAAAAAAATATTTTTGGTGTTCAATGACACTTGAAATGGCACGTTTTCGATTATATGAGAAATACAGAAAATTATAGAAAATGGACAACCAACATGAACGAGTATGACGCAGTGCCACCTCAATTATAACTTTATAGACTGGCAACTTTAACGGGTGCCTTGAAAAATTAACAAAAAAAGGAATCCATATAGATATACTATATTGTGTGAGGACGAACACGCCAGACCTTAATTGCCTTCGTTCCACGGACGGACGAAGCACTGTCCGCGGACAGAGTCCTGGACAATTCCCGACGCTATTTCGAACTCGTTTTTGAGAGATTCGCATGTCGAGTGCACACGCTGTCTATTGCGGAACATGAGTGAAACGGGAAACGGGAGAAAATATTAAAAAAAAGAACTAAGAGAAAAAGAGGCTCGTTTGTCGATTAGTCTGGCAAGTTTTTCAAATGGAACCTACAATGATAAACTTAAGTGTCTGGTGGACGCTTTATTTTTCGAGTCAAATACAAAATATTATATTTTTATTTAAATATTACACATTTTTACATTAAATTGTTATTTATATTATTGTTCCTACAATAGTTCGCAATGCGATATTATTCTTATATGTTATAGTTCATTACGTATTTATATTTAATAATTGAGAGAAAAACATCCAAAGAAAGTAATCTTTAAATACAAAAAAATAAAACAATTATTAGATGTGATTAACTGAATTAATTTATGCCCGAATTAACACAATTCAAAAAATATAAATGAGCAATTAGAACATATTTCATGACCCATTCCTTAACACTCATGACCTACACTTATATTACAAATTACAGAAACCAAACTAAAATAAATAATATGGCTTAGCTGTTCGTTGTTCCGGAAACATGACATACTTCGTAACCGTTGATAAAATTTGGAGGAATTGTTTGCGATGTTCCTTTTTACTGGTTGATGTCCAAATTATGCGATCACATCGATTGGCAAATCTCCCCGTTATTCATTTTACTTCATTTAGTAATGGAGAAAAATACACATGAAAATCAATGACTCTAATTTTTAAGAATTTTGCCTGTTACCTTACCTTGCTGTGCTACTTGGTGACGTCCGCTCGTATTGGAAGTCCGAGACAGAAAGGGACAACACCAGACAGCAACAGGACAAATTTTAAGAAATAAAAACTCTAGTAGGACTAGCTTTCGCTATTATTCTATGGATGTCACTACTATTAACATTGGGCTCATTACATATATAACTATAGGCCTATAACTATAACTATAACTATATGTACAATTACGAAATTCTTAGAAGTTTTAATAGCAGCCATTCGCGAATCGCTAGCTAATTTTCCTTAAAACAAAAAAAGGCCACACTATACAGATATTACATAAGCTCTCGGGCTCTTCGATTTTCCAGGCAATATGGTTAGCCACATCAAACGAGTGTCTCGTAACTGGCAGGTAACCCAACCTAACCTAACTTAACCCAACCCAACAAAGTCGAATACTACATATATATAACTACATATACATATATACTACATATAGATAGCAGAAAGAGCCTTGTGAAGCGGTTGATAAAAGCGCGTGCAGATGCGTAAACTGTGCACATACTGTTATAACGAGAACCAGTTGAAAGTCCAAGCTAGGTACCAGCTACCACATCAAAAGCGTCTTGTCGAGGACGGTTCAACCCTTGTGCTCTCTAGTTGAGCTCTACACCCCAAATATGAGAGAGAGAGAGAAAGAGAGAGAGAGAGAGAATAATAATTCAACTTCAAAGTACTTGCTTATTTACGATCCGACCAGTCCGATCGTTATTTCGAATATAACGAATTGAGATCCACGTGACAAAATGCTACAGAAACATCTCGAGGTGCGTGGCACGTCTTTCCAATGCAAGTGTTTAATTTTACACTTTAACGATCACTCGAATATTTTCTCCTGTATGTATAGTTACGATCAATATCCCCAGTACCACCACAGACAATGGTATAGAAATGAGGAATAAAGTGGATCCGATTCCAGGTACAAAATAGGTACAGATAACGTCGAAATATTGGTAATGATCGTGCGCTCGCCATTTCCCACAAGGCACTATATATGTATATAGAAGACACCAGGAATGCCAGTTAAAGATATCCCCATGATAAAAAAAAGCATTAAACACCATATATACTCACAGATTCGTACATCAGTTACGGGTGTGTCATGAGAGCTTTTGGCGTCACTGGTAATACCACCCGCGATACGCAGCAACTCCCTCGCGAAATTCGCGTGACGTCAAACCCCATGATTTATGGTGTTGCGAAGCACGAGAATGACAGAAGCAGCTAGGGCATGGCGTACGAACAGGAATACAGTACGCCATAGCTAGGACTATGGCTATACAGGACTCTGTACTGACGGCCATATGGAACGGTTTATCTGTAATTAGGATTTCACGGTACATTTATTCGACGAACATGCTACATCTGCCGTAGACCACGTAACGGCATTTATCATACGGACATGTTCCTGACCGCGAAACAACAAGTGTGCCATGTTCCTGTCAGATTTCTAGCATATTAATTCTCCCTAATTTGTAAAGATGTAACCGATGATAGGTATCAAAATGAAATTCCATTATAACGAACAAAGTGAAATAATCGGCTAAACCGCAGAATACGACTCCTTCCTGAAGTTAGTTGTGAATTATTTAGTTTCTTTTACATGGAGTCCTTCAAGAAGGAATCGTATTCTGCAGGTTTACCAAATAATCTATCACAATAATAACAATCTAATATATAGCATAATGCACAATTATTATTTTCAGAAAATTATTTCATGTCACTTTCATATTTCGTATGATTATGTATATTTATACTTAATGATAGTATCCGAATATTTCGTGTGATGATTGTAATAATGAAAATGCAGAGGAATAACGCAACAATAACACTGACGGATTATAAATTATACTAAACTCCTCGTAAAACCAATCTATGCGAGGGTCCATGTCGCATGGGTGAATGCCAAAAAAAAGTTGCATGTTTCATGGCGTTCCGCGATATTAACTACGAGGAGTGGATATAAACGGGTGAGACGAGGAAAGACAAAAATAGAAAGAGTACACAAGAGGGCGCGGGGTAAACGAGAGAGTGGTAAATCGATGTGTGCACAGAAAGAGTCATAATCGGTAGTCACAAAGCGTACAGACTATAAAGAGTAAAAGAATACCAAATGGGAAAAGGAAAAGCTAACCTGTTATGTCTGTTCCGTAGTCCGCTTGCACAATAACTTCCTATGGGGTGCTGACACAGGTATAATAATCGTGCTCGCTTGGTTGGTCGACAAGAGTTAAGTGGTCACGCATAGTCACGCACCATGAGACACGCCATAGGACGTCATGGGACACCATGGGACATTGTGGTTGATGATTCATTCGCACTGAACTGACTTAATTAGACGGAACGACGAATGAAAAGACGTCGTACCGCCATCTTGGAAAATATGTAACTCAATTCAGTTACTTATGGAAAATTTACGAAGTGTTTACCATAATACTAAAAAAGAAATATTTATTATAAAATCTTACTTCTACGATTAAAAACTTTCCTTTGTTTATCCACCATTTACCCACACTGCTTATGGCATGATAAAATCTTCAGTAGCTTATAGAATCCCATAAACGCGTCACGGCTCGACAATCGCCTCTAACGCGGTCCATGTAACAGCAGCATCCGAATCCGGTGAATACTCGTTTCCCGTCGCTACGTGCAACCCGTGAAAACTCGTCAATTCGTTACGGACATGTGCGTTGATCAAATGCACGTCGTCCGCTATGAGCGCCATTAATAATAACAGCGCATGCGCACCGGCGACTGACTTACTACGCGAGTCAGTTACGCTCTGATTCAATTTTGAAATAACCTCTCGAGTTTCGGTCACGTTCATTTCGGATTTATATTAATCCTACAATTTCATTCAATGCTCAATTGATACACCAAGTCACGCACAACGTATTATTCGTAATAAATAAGCATAAGTGTCCCTAATGGACATTTTCTTCAGCTTGTCTACGGCCTGTTTAAGGCCCGACCGAGCCAGTACAGGACTAACTAGGACTAACGAGGGGCCCTTAATTTTTCTAATCGAATTCCTACTTGGGTGAGCTTATTTTTGTTTCATTTCTTAAAGTTTCTTATTTGGTCCTATCTTCTGACATCACACAGAATGATCCTTGAACCTGCGAAGGGTACTACCGTATCCTGTAACTTTGTTCTCTACAGATATTCCCTGAAGCACCGTCTTCATATTTGATGTTGTCTCATCTACTTCTCTAATGTTTCTCGTTGGAAACTTAACGCTTACCGTGAGCCACGTGTGCCGGATATAATACGATCCTGGCGGTAACACGCAACGGACCAGCTTTAACGAGTAGGAAATCGGGCAAGGGTAACTCCTTGTTTCTTGGTAACTCTAGTCAGCTTGCAGATATAGTCAGGGATGGATACTGCTATGAAAACGTGACAGGGACTACTGGGATTTTCGGTAACCATCTAATCCACCTCTCTATACCTATGAGAAGCTTAACATCCAGACTAGATTTTATGATTTCCAAAATAAACTGCGTAAATGAATAAGGATCTTATGACATTTAATAATCAATCCTACATGACACAGATTTAATTTCGAAGTAATCAGAGAGTTACTGCATGTGATTTTTTCATAAATTATCAAATAAATTATATTTCTCAATATGTTCTCAAGACTTTTAGGTCCATTGATATTCATTTAAAATCAAATGAAATCATCTTTAATCCAAAGCTTAGAATCATATGGTCATTTTGGAAATATCAACCCCTGAAAAAGGAGTGAACGCATTTTTGTTTTTCCCAGTCTGTCGATTAACTGTGTATTACCTACAAAATAATAAAGTAGTTACATTTTGAAAAAAATTGTATGCGTGTTACATATCTACTACAAATTTTGATTGTATAATAGAAATGCATTTGTTTAATGCTAATATATTAGCATCATCATAACGATAATGTGGTGAAAACTAAAGCAAGGAATATTAAGATTACATTTTAAATTGACCTGCAAGATCAAAATAAAAAATTGACTAATGGATAGGACAAGGCATAGAACATTTAAAGCATCTATGATTAGCTTCACTGACAATGAATATATGTTCCATGCAAGATTAGTGGAATATCTTTAAAGTAACAAGACATCAATTTCAAGAGCTAGACAGCAGATGTCAAGATCTGTAAAATAGGTTAGGTTAAATCTATCAAAAATAGAAATTGACTTAGCTAAATGACTATAACACTACGTATTATTATTTAATACAAATTTTATAGTCTACTTCAATAATAGATACGCATCGATGTTCCCAGTCTTCTTGAATTTTCATATTACAGATTGTGGAATAAACGAGACATGTACACCCCATACGCGCACGGATGCAACATAGGTGTAGGATGTTCCTGGAAATCTGGGGATCGACAACGAACAGTCAGGAGCGGCACTAGTAGAGCTGCGACTAATTGAGCAAACGAATCCAATTAGTCGGAACGGAATATCGAGTGGTACATGACGGATGGGACGTCATTACAGTATCACGTAATTAAAACGTTCAAAGAAAATGGCCGTTTATCTCGGGAAGGATGGATATTATATGTGACTTTTCCTATAATACGGAACACCGGTAACGAGTCAGTAAATCTATAGGAAAACCGTAAAATTGTACGTACATCCCCATACTCAATATAATAAGTGTGTATACATGTATACACCGAAACGAGTAAGTCCGCTTCCGTAATAAAACTGGTGCCGGAACGTTACGTCCTCGATATTTCATAATGGTATATCGATTAAGGGTAGAATTGACAATAGGAATTCCCGTCGCGTGATTCAGAGAGGGTTGCTTGACACGCGTTGCTATGGGGTGAGATCTTTTTAGTATGCCCTCTGAACTCACTGCAAATCCCATGGGGCGACCTTTACTCGCTTTAAACTTAACCTATGTGAATTAAGTTAACGATGTATAGAATAAAGACTCTTTAACAAATGTGGAGAGCTAGCAGGTTTGGTTAGATGCATAATCGTATCGAGTACAATATCACGATTTTTTGTATTCTCTGTAGTAACAAAAAAATATGTTGCGCATGCGCCACTTCGAAACTAGAAATGTTCCAAATCTACAAATTATACTTTCTGACGTACATTGGTACTAAATATCCACTGTAAATTTTAACACGTTCGATTTCATATAGTTTGTCTACAATTTTTTATATAAAAATTTGCAACCGCGGGACAAGTATATATACGTATATGCACGTACGTAGTGTACTGTGATAATTATATAAAATACTCCCACATGTTCTATGTATAGTCATGCCCAAAAAGTGTGCGTTGTAGGTGTACAGATTCCATTATCATTCAGCGTTCTTAGATCTTGACCATATGTGAAAAGTCTTCAATCGTGAACGCATGGGAGGTGTTCGGGTAAACGTGATCACAAGCGTAATTGTAAATTTCAGTAAAAAAAATTACAGACGAAAATCAAATCTATTGAAATCTACTAATTTCATACAGATAAAATTTACAAACAAAAATCTGTTTGCAAATGCAGACGGGACAGTAATGTTTCCAGTAATATTTTTAGACGCCCAAAAAATCCAATTTTCGTGCTGCGCATGCGCGAATCGTTTTTTCGATTCACAAGATGCTTTAAAGAGAATGTCTTAATCATAATAATTCCGTTCAACCCCTTCACGTATAACTAAATCGCTTATGAGATATATGTAGGTGCTTGAAAATTGGCCAAACAGTCCATTGTGCACGGAAGATAATTTGTTAACGGAACAACGTTAATTAACATGTTTCATTAATTAAGTAACATTGGAGCATTTAGAATGTTACTATTGCATATTGCAGCCGTTACCCATTAACGTTCGTGCAACTCTGTGATTATCAATGAGCCAAGATACGTGGAGCGGACGTCATTAGTATGTGGCACGTTGTCAAAGAGACATATCGTCGAACATTGTGCCAATTGCTGAACTTCATTACTGGGTAATTGCTTGTGATTTACCAGATTCAATACCAACAATGGATAATTTTCCACCCAAATAGTTGGAGGGTCAATTTGAATCGAGGGTAGGATAAATAATGTAAGATAAAAAGAAAAATAGTAACTTTACGTTAATTACGATTTCAGGTCAAATAATATATTTAATGTCAAATAACGAATACTGCGAACAACGCTTGTAAGAATTAAAAAAATTAATTTATACGATTTACAATTTAAATTCAATTTAAAGCAATTTACTATTGCGATTTTTGAGGATACTACTGATAGGAACAAAAAGTGGCGATGAGTTAAAAAAGGGAAGTGAGGAGCAACACGTCTTGGGTGCCTCGTGGAGGAGGTTCTGCTTCGGCTATTTTATTATTATTAGGTGAAACAGCCTTATGGGAATCTCGATGACGTATTTATTAAAATGATAGAGACTAACGGATCCATATCCGTAAAGTGTCGGATCGGGTCACCTAACTTGCCAGAGAAGAATGTAAAAAACGGAGTCCTAACCAATAGCTCCGAATCTGAAGTAAAAATAATGCATCTTCAAGGGAGAAACAAAAACTAAACAAATTGGCAGTACCAGACCTATACAGACCCTTTAACCATACTTGAGACTAATTTTCCTCAATAGATAAATTTTTATATCGTACAGAGTTATCTGTATAATAGAGAAAATTAAAAACACTTTATTCAGTTTGAACTCATTAAACAGAAGGACTGTGCGCATTTAAATAAAATTCGAAAAAAGGATTTTGCATATCAAATAAAAATTTACTAAGGTCTCGTAATAATAATAAATTGAACCATACGTCACGTACACGTTCTATGTTATATATTTCTTAATTAGGGTTACATAATGCCTTCGTTGTACTAGCGTCATACGTTGTCCAATCATGTAGTACGTTTACTACTGTACAGTGATTAATCGGAGATAACAAATCTCAAGATTAGTAGATTCTCTTGGACCGGAAGTTATACCTTCAGTTTATCTTTGTACACTAGAATCCTAGTCACAGTTATTAATGCTGGAACAGCAAAGCTGCTAGTACTGGATTCAGTACTGCCAACCCACCGCTGCTGGACCAAGCAATTTCCAAGTCGGCTTCATATTGGCTGCAAGACTGCACCGTTCATTCCCGGTATCGGCAATATTGCTGAGCTAGCACAGTGATAAAACTTTGCATAGATACGTAACAGATTTTTGAAATGTTACAGAAATATCAGATTGAAAGATAATTCAAATATTTTACGTACTATGCTGGAAATCCCTATTCACATATAGCAGATCGATCGGACAAGTTGATCAGATATTTAAATTTGTTTTAAATTTTAATAATAACGAATATGATTTTTTAGACTCTTGCTTATTGGATTCTTGGCAAAAATAATGTTTGCTTATTTATTTTTAATATTTCGTCGTAAATAATGCAGTACGCATAATTGCATACAGAACTGTTCAAATTGAGACCATGTGACAATATAAATTAATGATAATTTAAATAATACATTTATTGCAGATACGTGAAAGTGTAAATGTACAAGATACAAGAAAATGTAAAGAACAAATGTCAAACATCTGAAGAATTGAGATTCCTTTTTGAATGACGTACTCTAACCGCATCCCACAATTTTTGTTATTTCTCTTACAAATATTGCGCCTTCACGAAATGTAGCTTTCTCTAACATCGCTGATATCTCAGTAAAGTCGTAGGTTTGCCAAATATAATTTAATATTATATAACATATTTATCGTTTATCATTACTGCCGCTGAGATTCACATATTTTCAATAATCTATAATTCAAAAGCATTGTGACGAACCGTGTAAAAGATTTTTCAAATACAAAAGTAAACAATATATTTAATATATACTATCGTATCATTTATGCTATATCTCCGTTAACACATATAAGAGAAATTCAACCCTAGCATTTGGATGAGCCATCTGTACTATAATATTATATTATGCATCTGGAAGATTTCAAATACATGTAGGACTGGAGAATGTTTCAAAGAAATTAGACAGAGACGTCCCTGATATATAGCTGAGGTAATAATTATTATATAATAAAATTTATGTGACATTGATGAAACGAATTATGCAATACAGATGCTTTGTATAGACTATTACAGTATTTATATAACTTTAAAGTTTATGTAGAGCCGTGGAGTTTGGATAAAAGGATTTCTTAAAATTATATAATTGAAATAATTAGATCGAGGTATATATTAGAACTTATTAATTTCATCGTTTAAAGTAAAAATTATTTTTGAAAAAATTACCGTTGCGATATTTGGACAATTTTGTGAGATTAGTAAAAATGCCATAATCAAGTTGCAATGCAATACAGTGATTATCTAATATAAAAAGGTGATACTGTAAAACACAATTATTTTACTGTATGAATTGATTAACATGATCAAAAATTGTAGACAATAGAATACCGTCTGGAAGTCGTCTTAAAGGCGACAGAGGTCATGTCACAGGCATCCTAAAGACGACTTCAGGATTTATGTGCTGTCTGGGTTATATCGAAATGAACAAGAAGCAAATGGATATAGTGCCTACATCGTAAAACGAAAGGACTCCGTTGAGCTTACTACATGGCCAAAGGCCGTTTATTAAATCAAGAAGAAGTAGAAAACGAAATTCACAGTCGAAATACACAAAAGCCCAATCACATAACCCGTGTACTCTCGATAAGAATTCCCATCAAGAGAGAACGAAATAGGGTGAAAGGAAGACTCGCCTAATATCAGGAGGGTCCACGTGGCCAGTCAAACGAACCATGACTTGGAAGGGGGTGGATGGCTACAGTCAAGGAAAGGTTAGGTTAGTTTGTAACGAGAATGGAGAAAGTCTTAGGAAGCAAAGAGAGGCTGTGTGGGACATTGAAGAAAAAAAGATGAAAGAAAAAAAAACGGATAAAGGCAGATAGGAGATAAGCCAATATATATACATATATACATATATATACCGTAAGGATGTTTCCTTTGTAAAAGACATTGGGGACGGCTACGCTAGGTTAAGGGTGGTAGAAAGGACCACCTCCGTGGATGAGGAGTAACAAAAAAAAAAGAAAAAGAAAAGTATATCCAAAGCAAGAGAGAGAAAATAAGTATCCTGGACCCTCCGTACCGCCGTACCCCTTCCATCCCCTTTCTGATCGTGAGCCGAGCCAGGCGCTACCGAACCGAATAGAATAGAATAGAAAACCAGGGGTTGAAACGTACAGAACGCGACACGTCAGCCCCGTGTGCCACTACTTAACGGAATGGAATTTATCAGCGCCCACCGCCCGTCAAATAAGATTCAAATAAGACGAGGGTCACGACGAGCACTACCCCATACCTAGAGGCTCAGCCGTACTGCTATCCCTTCGAGGTGGTACCAGTGTCTGCTGGCCCCGCGACTCCCCCTTTGCTATTTCCCTCGCTCCTTCTCCTGGACTCGCTCCAGCTTTACATAGCCAACTGCAGAACAGGACGGTACGTCACTCTCCTACCTAGTAGTTCAGTTTTCCTCTAGATCCCTCTGTCGCTTTAATGCGTTTACATTGAAAATGCCTACTCCGCCGGAGCTGTTCCTTTATATAAATTCCAGGCTACTTTCCTTGCGACAACATGGTGGCGAGAAAACATGGACAAGGTATGCACCAAGATACCTACGTTATCATGGTAAATAAAATTAGCTCGTCATACATTATCCAAGATTCTCTCTAGTAAAAGCTGTACAAGTTTTTATCAGGCTTTAGTATCGGTTTTATACTATGGGCTAGTCGAAGCGTGTATATACAGTAATAGTGCAACGGTCAAAGCATGGTGTCACTTTCACATTCAGCTGACACTTTCGCGTTATCAACCATAAATAATGGCACTTCAAACTTGAAATGTCGAATGAACTGGATGTAAAAATAAATCTAATGACCATAGCGTACTGTAGCGACCTCTAGAAAGCAGGATATATCGGGGTATATATTTGTATCTTGGGGTTATTGGAATATACAGGGTGTCCATGTAGATGAAATACAAGGAAGTAGGAATGTGCAAGTGTATCGCCGTATGTAAACAATGCATGTGAAATACACGTAGCACGTGAGGATAATGGGGGAATATGGACCCACTGTTTGTACGTAGATTCATTCCTTTTACTGGCGCGCCTGTGCGCAGTATATTCTGTGTTGTGCTAGACTGCACTATAGGACATATTACGCACATACCGTACTATATGTAGATAAATGATACGCACGCGATGCATACGCTGCATCCCTCATATAGAGAAAGCTCTGGCTCTCCTATGTTAACCTCCTCATTAGCTGTGCTTTGATCCAGACCCCACTTTCCAGACAGTGCTGCTGGTCATTCAACCCCCCGACTATCCCACTGCCTACCAATCCTATCACAGTCCATGGCAATCCCTCGACAACCCTCTATTTAATCCCAATTAACGCCTCGCCATCGGGTTGCGTCTACCGTGATAAAAAGGACTCGACTCCGAGGGGTTCGAAAGGACGAAAAAAAAGAATGGCCTTTCTTTCTCTCTCCTCTCACTCTCGTCCGCCACTATCTTCGTCTCTTATGCGCCACTTATTACCTCTTTCGACTCGTCGTGCCTGCCGGCTTTTCATCCCTTCGGTGCCCTTCGCCAATTTTATTCCAGGACTTGAGCAACCTCACCCAAGGGCGCCGATGAACGTCCTCGCTCTGCTATACGAGATGAATAATCAAGATTATTTCTATCCGCTGTATGTGTTTCCCAAAGGATGTTCAAGCTGTGTTCAAGGTGCCTTTGGGTTAACGACTCTTTTATATCCTTTTCTGTCATTAAGTACCTATACTCGAGCCACGACATTAGTACCACTTAGAGGGGACTTATTTACGTTTTGGCTGGTAAGAAGAAGACCCCTCAGAGGGAAACTGAAGTCGCGATTCGACTATAGATATTGAGTAGATACTCGGTGCATCGTTCGTAAGATTTATTTAGTAAATTCACTTTTTTATTCCTTTTATTATGCGTCATTACGGAGGTTTCATGAAAATAATGATTAAACATAGATGGCGCCTATGTTCTCGTATTCGAATATCATTGACGTATATTTCCTCTGAAAATTCTTCCGTCAGCAAAATAATATCGCGAAGCTTATCGATAATGGGACTATTTCGAATAGACATTCAGATACATTCTAACGCTCGGCTGGATGAGAAATCAGTGCGGAAGTCGCTTGAATCGTCGTTAAGGGTGGTTTATAGTCTTCTGGATTCGGGGTGGAGTCGGTTGTGTTGCTATACGACTCGTAAATGGCGGGCGAATGGTCACGCGCGTATTTACCCTGTTCTCCGAGCAGAACCTTTCCCAACGATATTTATGACGTCTAGCCGACGGACTACGACAAATCTCTCTAGGATTGCGATTAAGATTTGATCGGGACTTTTATGGCGTACTATAAAAGGCTCAAAGGATTCAAGCGCGGATCGTTCACTTCCTCTATTTGAACAAACTATCCCGGCTTCTGTGTATACCTTAACCTATAAATCCCACCGATCTCTCCAGCGTTGTTTTCTGGCCATTACCAACACTAGAACATTATCCTCAACCAATAACTATCTATCGATATAAAGATCGATGTAACGATTTCAGAAGCTCTTTGGATCCTTTAGTAGGATATAGAATTTTCGAGGAACGAATATTCGTGCGCATGCGCGCTACGTCTGTTGTACGTAAAATAAAAAATTCCTTACGATTATACAGCATCGCACTACTCCGCCGGTAACGTAGATCCCCATACTAACAAATATGGTCTAGGTTGATAAAAGGGTCACGAGTGGAACTTGAGAATGAAACTGTATGAGAATAAAGTACCTGAGCACAGCCAACAGTTCTGTGACATTGCATGCCTCATAACCTGCCAGATCCCGTAATCTTCCGCAAACAGGCCTGAGCCGAAAGCTCGTACGAATATCCAAAGGAATATTCGAGCGTCTAGACGCGGGATAACCTGCATGATCCTTTGTCGAATCCATCAAGTGTACTTAAACACTCGATAAGGCAAAACATTTTTGAACTTTTTCAACCGTTATTAACGGCCGAGCTACACGCAACAATGAATATAAACGATCCCTCAATTATTCCGCGAGAATGGAATAATTAGACGACCGCGAGATTATGAATATACCAAGGGAAGAAGAAAGTTTTCGAAATCATAAAAAACCATGAACCACTATGCACGATTAATGACGTAATTAAAAACGGTAAAGATCGTAAGATATTTTATCGTGTATAAATTCTTCATCGTCGATCGCGCTATTTTTTTATCGCGTCATATTTAAGAAACAATGGTGTTCAGTGACCTGCCTACTAATTATTGGGGTGTGGATATCGATCCTTAATATTTCAATTTTTCAAGCTCGTTTAATGGCTGTATAATAAAGTAACGTGACAACCATAAAGCCCTATCGCGTTACATTATTAATCGTCAGTCTGTTAGTTATAATAAAAAAAAAAGTTGATTGAACCCATTAAAAAAATAAAATACTTAAAAAAAATGATGCCAATTTCACAGTAATTGCCATTTCGATAAGTATCGAAAATCTTGAACGTGTTACAGTCATCCCTTAATAGCACTGGGAGCAGTGCGATTGACGCAGCCGCGCAAATCGAATTGCACAGCAGCTCAGTCCAGGGGTGGCTGCTGGTAAGGGTGCACTTTTTCATTAAAGGGGCGGTGTATTCCGAAGCGGACACGAGCCTCAATCTTCCACGCAGACTAACGCGAACAAATTACACATCCCGCAATCCCTATGCCTGGCTAACATCCCCCTTGCACTGGGGCTCCAGACTCTACAACACACTTTTACCAAAGCCACCCCCATTATAGGATACTGCAACCGCTACGTTTTAACACGTTCCCTCGCCATCCCCATGTTCCATTACTCAGATTCCCTCGAATACCGCAGCTACTTTAGTACGCATCCACTTCAGCCAGAACTGTGCACCATGCACATTCTCAAAATGGCTACGACGTTATCAGAAGTGCTGCATATCTGGAGATTTATTATAACAATATCTATACGGACAGGAGGTATCCAAAGCCACTTTCTTTACGAATATGAAGCCATTTTCAATACAGGATTGGTTATACATGTATACCGGATGTAACTTATCCGGGGTCCGATGACGAAGGAGCCCACATCGCCTGAAGATCCGTCTTCTTCTATTTATACTTGTTGTCGTCGGAATGTTATTAATATCTTAGTGCAGCTACCACACGTATCAACACAATATTCTAATCAAACAAGGTATTGTTATGATAGTGAAATGAAAAAAACTGACGCAAATTTATGCTGTTACTCTTTCCATATGAATACAGTTACATCATACGTTCAAACTGACTACCTCCTGCTTCAACGCAATATTGATATTACTCCTATACGACAGCAAGTATAAATAGAAGGAGACACATCCTCAACCGATTTGGCCTCCTTCCTCGTCGGACCCCGGAGAAGTTACACCCTGTGTAATATGCCGTCTCGAAGATTGTAATTTCCTGCCTAACGCGGAAGCCTCTAACATAGCGAGTAAACGAATTCTCTTATGAGTCTCCCTGGCTTGTTTGATCGGACGTTGACTAGATTGATGAAGTACGGCTGAGGGAAACGATAGAACCGCATTTAGATTAACATTATGTTCTGACCTAGTCGGCTGTATCGATCTGTCCAACACTATAGAAAAGTTTAGGAATATTCGTCTGTTACAAGACCCGAGTACACTATATTTAAACTGCGACGTACCTTTGCAGTCCTCCACGTGAACGCGAGGCACCACTACGGTGGACAATTATCCGTTCGACACCCAAGAACTAATCCTGTATAATTATGTCAGGCACCGGGTTCTACGCGAACCAATTCGTTCTAAAGGAAAAAAAATCTAACCTATTCGCACGCCGAGCAACCCAGCTCGCGTGGGCGGCGCGAATCTTCGGGACAAGAATCAAATAAATGGCACGAAAATGTTTTATTAAATTTCCAATCAATTCAATTTAATACTCAATGGATAGGCGGGATCTTGAGTTTACAAAAGAAAATAAATACTTTGAGCCTACAAAAATGATACTCCATTTTTAGCGCGGTCGGAGAACAACGATTATTTCAAAGAAAATTTGAATAAATTATAATAGTATTAATTCAACAAAAAAGAATTGCAGTTTAATCGGCGATGATACGCAAACTGGTAAAAATAAATAAAATTCAAAGTAAATTCGTAATGCGCGACTTAGTGCGTTATAATAATGAAATCCTGGCAAACAATGAAAACGGTGGAACCTTCGCGATTAACGTTACACCGACCTCAAGGACCTCGGGCTTCCCGTCTACGTCTTCCTAACCAGACACGTACAATTTGCCAGTTTCGCGATGAAACTACTGCAAGGAAAACCCGTTCAATTTCAAAATTTACACTAACTCGCAATTGTCTCTTTTCGAGGTTCGACTGTAAGTGGATGGCCCCTTGAAGTAGAACTGACATGGCGGCTCGACTAAAGCAAGCTATTTTTACAGTAAATTCGTATCTGAAATTTGATTATTGAAAAACTATACCTAGTCCACGGGTCTATTAAGGTCTCTTGATAAAATAATTAATAAAAAAAAAAGTAAATGATACATAAAAACATGTCCGTACTAAAGATACAAATGATCAAAGCAACTTGTTCCCAAGACTGACAGGTATGAGGTAAAGAGAGGTTAGAAAAGAGAAAATAAAATTTCAGCCAATAACTGTAATATTAACGAAACGATAACCAAAGCCAGACTCGCTTTTTCAATCTCATTAATAATATCGATAGCTCGCTGAATAATACATGAGATTATATTTCGCCCCGTTAGGTTAGGTTATATAACGGCACGTACGATACGGGCTTTAAATAAAATACGCTTCTCCCTTTGAAAGCCGATGGCAGTCGCGCTGCGCACACCCTTTCCTGCTGGGGATGTTTCGCAGGGGTTCCCTTAAACTGCCGATCGAATTCCCCGCGTCGATTACTAAGGGGATGATATAGAAATATACAGGGCTGGGATGGGGATAGCACGGTGCAGCCAACCCCGAGAGCCAATCTTAAAAAGTACGATGTTAAATAACATCGCCGCAAGAACGTGCATCGTACAAACCCTATGAACATAAAACATCCCGACTCACTGCGCCAAAGACATTTCTTTACGAGATTACATTTGATCGTCGAAATTGCCTACTATCAAATTGATCGATAACGTTCCACGCCTCGCGACAGCTGTATCAGCGGCCTTATCGAACGCATCCCATTTTTTGCTACACCGTAGCTCCGCCGATGCAGGCGTAAGGAACATGTGGAATGTGAAATAGCGAGCTGAGGTAAGGGAGGAAGGGCATAAAATATATTCATTAAGTTGGCAACAATGGGGAAGAACTGTATATCTCATATATAAAAAAAAATGAAAGAATTTTTCGTCGTGTGATAAACTTTCGTTATTTCATTTATCTCTTACTTCGCAATTTACATACGTACATTCGAACCTCTCTGTAAGCAACAGCTCGGGACAAAATTGTTTATACGGAGGTTACGTGAGCAATACTCGTGTCTGCCGTTACAACCCAACTCTACGTTTGACTCTCGTCGCTATAGGTCGCACTCGAATGGATACGTATATACTATAGTCTTTCGAACATATATATATAAGGGTGGGAGTAGGAAAGTATCTTCTAAGCTCGGCTGTGGGCAGTAGCTCTCAGTAGAGAGCTGTTACTTAGAGAAGGCTTTGACTGTATACAGAGAAAAATGTATAGTCGCGATTAGATACTGGGGCAATGGTTAAGTGTTTGGACAATAAATTTCTAGTGATAATGACAAGAATTCTAGTAAGATTTACAAAGTCAACTAGTAACTTTCAATGCCGATGATGAATTTTTAAAGAATTTTTAATATTGCTACTCAAATTCATTGTTGTTCAAATACTAACCGTTGCTTCACTAATTTTATGGTGCTTTACGAAATTTTTTTACGATGCGTGCATTTTGCTATGTTTATTTGTAAAAAGATATCTCGAGGTACGTAATGATTTCCTATAGGTATATTCGGTCTGGTATCTTCAATGCACCCAGACCCGTTACTCACGGGACATTACGAAGTCAACGGTTTGCTTGAGAGCTGTAAAAAATGCATGCTGTAAATTGCACATGTAAAGGATCGTTCTCATGAAAGCGTCAGTAGTATCGAGGAAGACTGGTAAGCGTACACACACATATGTATATGAAGATTGAGTAAGATTTATCACTGGCATGTGATAAAACATAAATAAAAAATATTATTGTAAATCTTAGCCCCACCCTTAGGCAAAGTTTATCATTCGCAACGGCATTCCGCTAATTAATGGTAATCAATGGATCCCCATTCATTTACCATTGGTCGGCGTCGATTCACTTTGGCAAAACACCATTGAAATTGGGAAATTTTCTTAAGTTCAGACTCGACCCAATTATCAATCTTGGTCCAGCTTTGGATACCGATAGTCTTGGCAGCCAAGATTGGTCCAAACTCGGGTCGCCTTTCAATCCTAGCTGAGCATCGGTGATCGTTGCTTGGCCACTCTACGCTAAGTGGGATTCGTCCCTCAGGATTCGTGTTAATTTCCATCGTGTCCCTGGAGTTCGTTTATAGGTTAGCTATAAGAAAAATTGATGATCCACCAGCAGAGGCCGCCATCGCTGTTGAAAATCTCTCATCTCTCGGGGGCTGTTCCTTTAGTCATTTTCTTGTCATTTCTTCCTCATCGCGTAGACTTCTACCCTCCAAAAGAGCCCTGAGACTCTGGCTGATTTACTCACGAAACATCCCTCCGACAAGGGTGGTCGAGTGGAATTTTTCATCGTTTTAACGTCGCGCCGGTTTTATCGCTACCGAGCCGGGCACGTCCAAGTCACCCGCACGGAAAATCGAATCTATCCATATATAATTTTTCATACTGCCCTGTCTATTCTCCTACCGAGTTTTCGCGGACAGTACGAGTAAATCGTTTCAGGCAGTTTACTCATTTTTATTTAAATCCAGTAACTCTTGGATATGTGGATACACCATGGCGTGTATCGTGAAGGGGCAGGAAAGGACGGTAAGATGGAATATCAAGGAGGAAATAAAATAAAGTATCCTTCCGTCATCAAGCTACTTAGGGAGCCACGGTTATATGGAGCCCTTGGCGAGGGCTGCCAGCCTGGATATAATCTGTAAATCGAGGAGAAAATTGGAAAAGTTCAGCGATTCCGTGAATGCTACATTAGTCCTGCACCTCGACGCCATTTTTCTCACGCTCTCCTAATGCTGCCTTGAAACTCCGAACCCACCCTTCGGTAGAACGAGACTATTTTTTATGACTTTTCGAAAGTCCCTTTCGCACGATGACCCTATGTAGTCAGCGACCTACCCCTTGATCGTAAATTGCACTGCGAAAATAATCTACTGCGGATGACAATTTTCACTCTGCTGTCCAATCGCTAATGGTCTTCGCGATTGAGGCTCTGTGTGTGTGTGCTGTGCTGCTGCCCCTGCAGCAATTTCCGGAATAGAAATTCTGTTTCCGAAAATGTGGACATTGTCTCTGAGAAGTAATCGCCGTAGACAGCAGTATGTGAGTATGTGGGAAGGCTGATAGGTGGACGAGGAGTCTCATGGATACACAGATTTGGCCAAGCTTCTTCGTCGCTTTCATGAATATGGAATCATGGAGATTCGGGTTCCGTTACATCGTGCAGAAGAAGCTCAACCGAACGTAATCCTGTTTGACGAAGATCCTCGGAAATGTCCTTGGAAATCCTTTGCGATGACGAGATGCATTATGAGTTATATTTTTACTCGATTGCGTCTTTTTCCATCCTTTTTTTTTTTCCTGAGACAATAATCACCACAGGAATTTCCTAATATACTCAATAAATATGAAATTTCGTATTCATATAAGATTCGAGAGTTATACGTTTTTTGTAATGTTTTCAATATATGCCAGTTTATTTACAATATTCGATCTAGTCGATATATCCTTGTTATGTGGTATTATTACATTTTTTTAAAACGTCCAATTAAAATCTCAATTAAAAATACAATAATAGATATCGCATAGAGTATGACTATTACATAGATAGTATTATAAAAATTTTTTAACGTCAACCTATACGTCACATTTTTAGGTATTACTTTACGTTTAACACCTACGTAGTCTCCAATAATTTTATTCGTAATACCACTTTCAGTAAGGATCGACAATACTTTATTAACCATCGGAAGAGCATAGTATCCTTTAAAAAACACGAATCCTTTCCAATGCGTCAAAAGCGTCTCTTCGACTATGACTAATTCGCTAAATTTCTTAATAAACCAAAATCCGATGTAGGTCTCGACGACACAACCAATTTTACCATTTTTCCCACGTTCCAGAAGTCGTTGTACGCATAATTGCTTGTCTTCAAGTATCTCCGCACGAGCCTGCAATCTTGTGTAATAATTACTGTGGTTATTCTGATCATGATTATGACTAAAGCACATATTATAATGCCCTTCCCCTAACAGGAGCGAGTATCCGTTGCTTTCCAATTCTTGCAATGTCTTGATATCATTCGGAACGATTTCGTATATCAGCGAACTTGTCAATAAAGATTGAAGGTCGGTAGACATAATGGCGAATAAAACTGTGAATAACATTAAAAAAAGCTTAGCTGACCACCATTTTGGATAAAGTGGTACTCCTGATCCTAGAAGACTCCCTAGGGTTTTTAATATTCCTCTAGCAGGATGATCCCTAGGCACTACCGACAGTCCGAACCAAACAGCAGCCAGTAAACAGCAACAGACAATTGTCAATTCCTTCACGCCCACGAAACTGTTCACAACGCTTACTGCGCCGTTTGATAATATCATTACGGATAGAGTTGCAGAATTATAGGGTCGAGTCATTTCCGCGAAACGCAAGAATTGTTCGTTATATGTATGAATGTAGATGCTATTGGCAGTGAGGTCATGATTGTGCTCAAACAACTCCACAACGACGCCTATGGGTTTACCATTACTCGATTTTTCATTGAAGAATTCATTGAATCGTGGCATAAATTCGATATCTAGATCCAATTGTTTGGATATTATGTTTATCATTTGTATATCGGGTCCATCGATATTATATGCCTGACCAGTTGTCTTGTCTCTCTCGAGATACACATACGGCGGATTGTTTGCGGCAGCAACTTTCAACTTGAAACCGTTAAGTTTTCGGATCTTGTTAGGAAATACAGTGATGGTATTGATTTCTGAAAAACTTGAATAAGTTCGTGTGAAGTGATCATAAGTATGTAGAGAAACGTGACAACCATTCACCAATGTTAAAGTCAGAATAACCAAACGATAAGCTCGTGGTCCTTGTAGTTCTTGAAGAAGATCTGCCATTTTCGTGCAAATTAATTTTGATTGAAGTATCAATATCAAAGGGGCACGTGATCTTTCATAATTAAGATCTTTTATCTTATTACTTAGAATCTCTGTATCCTGAGTCGATGGGCATCCTTCACTGTTGTGCCATAGAATAAACAACGTCGAAAAGGCCAATTGATTCACTGCTGGCTTTTTGTTTCTTCGAACAATGTAACTGCTCTTCTTGACGATTGAGGATGCTACGTCATCGTTGGAATTGTTAAAGGTGCTCAGATCCAGGATAGTTGTGTACGGTTGAACTTCTTCAATAATTGTACTGATATATCCTGTGAGACACATTGAATTCTCAGTTAAATTATAAAATTGATACACTGACACTGATAGACTCATAGCGACATTAAGATGCAAGATGGCCAGATAATGAATTAGCCAAAAATTCATTTTGATTTTAATTCCACGATTCCTGATGGCAAACTGTGATAAGGAGCTGCGATTCTTGGAAGTGTAGCTTGACGAAGTATGATTTACGAGCCCAGAACAAACATGAAGATTCTAAGTAAACAGAAAAAGTACATGACGACTATTTATTACAGAGAAAAGGAGAAACTTTTGAAAAGAGCGATAGTTGTCACTTTTGATAAATCGCACGTGGTTCTCCATCATTTATTTCTCATATAACGGACGTTAATTGATCGAACAGCCAAAGAATTTCAGGGTGGTAGAAGTAAAGGGATAAAGTAAGGACCGGAAGTGGCCCAAAAGGCGTAGCTGGTTGCCGGAAACGGTCGGAATGAAACTTCGTTCCGGAAATTTCAGAGTTACGGCTACACGAGCTACGGTTAATGGATCCATCCAGGTCTGACACGATTAGTTGGCCTCGCGGAGATGAAAGTGTCGATAACTTTGTAATTCGAAAGACGGTAACCCTGTTACCGTTTTGCATAACTAAAGCGGTAACCTCCGGAGCAAGAGGCCTCTTCGACAGGATCTCATGAAAACCAGTGACCCCGTCACTGGCGACAAGAAAAAATTCCGAGATTACCCCTATATGGTTTTTCTTGATAAATAAATGCCACTAGTAGAGGCCCGCGAATTAAATTACGTAGGTAAACGATTGTAAATTAGAATCAAGTAAGAAATGGATACCGTGAAACTGAACGGACTAAGAAAAGAATATTATTCAAATTAAATAATTTCTAAAATAAGTAATCAAAGTGTGCTCTCGGCTCGAGACGAAGTAACGGGAAAGTAAGGAGAAGCTATTCGATCATTCCTTAATTAATCGGTTGGACGATCCGATTCGAACGAATAAAATCACTAGGTTCATTCTGCAACGAAATTACCCGAGCTCGCTAACGAGATTACGTAAACGAGGGAAATCCGCTAATCAAGCTCGATGCCAGAAGTCTTGGTGAGATCTCTCGTGATCGGTTTAGTTCACGTGGCCACACTGGAATGGGGATGTAATATATAGGGAAGGTCCACGTGTCAAGCGTCGTGACCCAGGACTCGCGCTTTGTATCGATAACGTGACGTTGTTAAGGGGAGAGCATAATAAGCTTGGCTACTTCGTTATTTTAATTGGCTTTAAACAGTTTTCAACGGCGATTAATCCATCGAGAATTGACGTAGTTACAGATAAACGTCAAGGGTATGAAGGGTAATCTATTCGAAGACCAGGGTATAGGTATATCTATATTACAACATATTACGTATTAAATTCTATATATTATACATATGTGCATATACATTTACATATGTGTACATAATATTAGTAATGGTGAGTATATCAAGCCACTATCGAAACTGTCAACCAATGAGAGCCACAAATTCATCATGGCGGTCTAAGCAGAGCGCGACCATTGATTAACCGTTCGCCGCAGATGTTTGACATAATTTAACAACTGGGACATTAATATCTATAAACGATAAATTAATGTCAGCCACTCTGGTCCGGTTTCGCCGGGTGGCTCGGGTCACTGTCACAAATCACGATCAGCGCTGTTAAACGCGACACGTTACTGCCGGATGTCGACCGAACCAAACCAATCAATGCCGGCACTTCCGGTATCCCATGAAAATCCTACCGTGAAATCGTAACCTGTAATTCTTCGATGCTCCATTGCTTCTGCCTGACCAGCACAGATCAGTCATTTAATATTTCTTGAATGCGCATCGGACTTTGACTCAATCTTACCTAACCTAACCTAACCTAACCTAACCTAATCTTCACTAGACCAGGATTTTCTAGCTGCTCTGCAGATGTATGGAATCAGGGACGAGCGCACAATTTTCCCTTGGATATTTGCATTTTAACGAGGCCATTATAAATTCGCGAGTCATTTTTGCACGAGCGTTAACCAATGTTAAAAATGTTTTGGAAAGTGGAAAATAGAGAATTTTGCTTATGTTACAACGGCCATTGTCAGCCGCTGACACCTAACGATATACTATGTACGCGTACAGTACGTAACATGTGGACTGTCTGATCGATATTTTATCGCGAATGCAATTTTGAAAAAATATTGGAAAAATTACATTGGTATCACAGGCACATTTGGGAGTGTCGATGGTCTTGTTTCGCGAGCAAGTTAATAATTCTCTAGTATCCGTGAAAATAAATTTCCACAGTTCGTGCGCCGAGCAATTTCGTTATCTTCCGACACGAAATGTATACGACTTTAATGCGCATTAATTAACGTCGCTGGACGTCGCAATTAATGGAAACCGTAGCACCCTTCTTCCACCTCCCGTGTACATACATCTCACGATCGTGTCTCCCTCTCAACACATAGCCCATCCTACATGGCGATCCGGTCGCTTGTAAATGCTCTGTCGGGATTCGACCCACATTAGCAATATTCCGGCCATTAGTGACGAAATTAAATTAATTATGCCCACGCCTAATTATTCATTAATGCCCAGATTGTTGACGATGGCGCGAGGTCGTTAACTAGCCAGTGCTCTCGCCACCTTGGGACGCTTGGACATTCCACAAACGTCCTTACTCCGAGCTGCGTTATAATATGGTTTCTCTAGCCGACATCCCTAGAGAAATTCACGGCACGGAAAACGTCGGCCATTGCCCTTGCATGCTGTCAGTAAAGCCAACAGCGGTACATCGAATGTGTCGCAGTAACCAGTGAATATATGACTATGTAGTGTGCACTACCAGGATCCTGAAACTGTATATAAAAATTGTTGTACTGACCAGAAATAATGTCAACTTTTAAAGAACATGAGAAAATCTTTATCGATGTTATTACTAAGCCACCTATACACTTCTTTCCCCTAGCAATTCCATCAGAACGTAATTGGCGCATTTTGCTCCTGGTTCCTCCTCGAAGATTCGCTGAAAGCCAGTAAAGGGACGGTGGCTATTTCAGATCTAGCGATGTACAAATGCTTCAGGCTATGATGAATCACCCGGTCAGGCAATCCATTACGGGACATCAACGTCCAGCATTGCCAGAGGGTTTCACGACCATTCTACTCCACGTTTTTCCATGCTCACACTGGTATTCCCTCAGTTTATACTTCCTGAAAGCTAAAACATACCTCAAAACGTTCTCAAGATTTTAGAGATTCCAAATATCTTCCTTTTTTGCGACTTACGTCTCGCGCATTGCAAACTCCCGGTGTTTAATGTTCGCAATAAGTATCTTACTATGTTTTCTCACATTGCAAAAGTTCTTACCTTGCTTTATGACCTTATGCAATGCCATACATGCACGTACAAATGTATGCGTATCTTTCTGACGTAATACACGCTTCAGAACACGTGCGGCTCCATCGATTCTCAGGATTTCAACGGATTCCTCGCCGAAAGAAGAAATAAAGTTCTTCTCCACCAAAGCAGTCGGCCACCGGCACGCACCCGGTCTCGTCGCATTTTATTAGCGGGGAGTATTAATGCGTTTATGGGATCGTAAAGATGTCGTAACTTTCTCTGAGGATGATAAGGAGAAGGAGGAAAAAGTGAAAGAATAAAATGAAGGGAGATAGAAAGAAAGAAAAAAGGTACGGAATGAAGAATAAAGAAAGAAGGCAGAAAGACTTACACGAGAGAACATTTGAGTCAATAAGAGTCACAGGATCTCCACAGCTCCACGACATGATCCTTCCCGGTATAAACTCGATACACGTACGGCTTCTCACATTACAAGACTGAAACGACGAATTAGCCAAAGGTCGTCGTTATCCTTGCTCCCAGGATCCCCAAATATAATGACCATTCCCCCATCCTGAACACGATCTTCCCGGTACGTATATATCAGCTACGAGCTAGTCTCCGATGTGACATGCCACCAGAGCGATGAGGTTAGAATCAATCTTTATTTCGGTAAAACTGCAGAATAAGACTCATTCTTAAAAGACTGAATGTAAGAAAAAAAAATTAAACACTCCACAGCTAACCTCAAGAAAGAGTCGTGTTCTGCATTTTAGCCTTTATTTTTATTGTATAATATTGTCGGTGTACATACGCTCGAATCTCTCGCATTATCAAGCAACGTTACCCCATCATAATTTCCATCGCACTCCAACGATTCTTTCAATTTTCCCAGGGAGCTATTGCGAAAGCTCTGCGCCAACGGCAACTTTATTTCTACACTGAAGGCGAAGTTAAACGCCACGTCGGTTTTACGAAATCGATAGATGGCGCAGGCATGTACCGACTGTGGACATAGTTACTGTTAAGAGTATAGTTACAGGCGCCGTGTATGCAAGTAGAAACGTGCAGGCGCATACTGCCGGCGGTATTCTAGCCATCAGGCTAAGTTGCATTTATTACGCAATTACGCGGAACATACATTTATAAGTTCACCTAGTAACGCTTGATTTATGCATGATGCCAAAGGTGCTGAGTGTAAGGTTGAGAGGCGAAGTTGAACTAAAGGTAAGGATAAACTTCGTCACGGATACCCAGAACCATGAAGAGACGTTAAAGAACGTTCCTAGAGGGCGTAGAGGTCCCCTTGGCCTAGCGTCTCTGCCAGTCCTGAAAGTTTGAGCTTCCCAGCCTCATATAAATGTAGATTGCGCGAACGAATGAATCCTCGGGGTGAAATTATCTTGACGGGTCACGAGGAATCCGGTTTCTTCTCGCAACGATGCGTACACCTTTTCCTGGTCTTCCAGTTTTCCCCTTCGTCTCGCGGAAAGTTTATTCGAATGGCAGTTTAATAGGGAATGGAACTGTAATGTAAAATATCCCACTAGGAGATCTTGTCAACCTTATACTTAAAATCTTCAGTGTCCACATCACGACAACATTCGAGATCAAGGTCACATCAAGCTGTTCAGCAGTTCTCCAACCTTCCATTGACGATCCCAAGAGCGAAGACCCGAGTTTCTTTACGTTCCTTGCTTATTTATTCATCATCAATTCTTCGCCTTCCCAGATCAAGATTATCTCTGCAAGTACAGTGCGTCCTCATTCTCATTATCATGAACCCTCTTGGACGAATATTCATCTAGTGGGAGTCCCATCCGTAGCCCAGAGAAAATTGGCCTGCTGCCAACGGTAATTGCGAATCCGTCTGTGGATGCGTTTCGCTTTGGCGTTCGTGCGGTTGCGATAATTACGGGGCTCTACTGTCTCTCCCTCTCACACTCTCTGATATGCCACCCCTTAATTCCCCAGTTCCCCTCCAAAACCGCCACTCCTCCCCCCTCTCTCCCTGTATCCTCCCACACAATCAAAGGTCCCTTTTGCGAACAAAAGCTTCAGCGTCTAGCTGATCGTAACGGGTTACCGCAACCCTATCGCGCTTTACTCGCGAATTCGGCGCGTATGATGCCCAACGCTATATGAAATTCGTATATGCATCCGAAGCAGCAACGAGTATCTATGAAAATCCCAAAATATTAGGTTGTCCGAAAAGTTCGTGCCGATTTTGAAGGAAAATTCAAACGCAGCTCATTTAAATTTGGTATACATTTATTAAATTATATAGGTGCCATTCTGTTCCACAACCTTTCTCCATCTATCGTGCAACTTGAGAATTCCGTTCTTCCAGAACGTTTTAGTTTTTCGGCGAAAAAGTTTTCTAAACAAATTTTTATCTCGATCAAAGAATTGAAATTTTTGCCATTAAGGAAATTTTGTAATGATCGGAATAAGTGGAAATCTCCGACTGCGAGGTCCGGTGAATATGGTGGATGGGGTAAAACATCCCATCCGAACTCCAACAACTTTTGTCGAATTGTCAACCACACATGAGGCTATAATCCATAATCCATACCATAATCTAAGGCTTATAAAACTTACAAAAATTAACGTATCCCAACCAAACTTTTTTCCAAATATACCTAAAGTACCGTCCTTTAGAATATGTCCACATTTCATTTGTTTTCAATAATTATGATATATTCAGGTCTGTTCTCATGCGACCTACCGAAAATCGGCACGAACTTTCCGGACAACCCAATAGTTTTAAACGTTCAAATAAGGTTATATCCAATAAAGAACGTCGCTAAGGTATTGCATGGATATATTATTTACAAAATCGAAGGCATAATATTACGTGACATCTTATCAATGTTGCTTACTCGATGTCTAAATGCTGATATCATTACAATATTTCTTCGAGGAGATTTCTATTTGTTATGTTTTTTACTTTATAATATATTAATCAAGTTATATTATATAAAATGCGAACTGCACGAAATAGTGAGATGCAGCGACTGGTGCGATCAAGTATGACCATGTTTCTATGTCTATGATGTGCTATATAGATGTTTAAATGTCCGCTTAATTTTAATCCAGTAGATCATGAGCTGGAACATCTAACTTGACCCACGGTTTGAAAATCACTGTTAAAATTTTACTTTATATGTTTTTTAAGACCTTTGTAAGGGCATCAGAGCCCAACGATCGGTTGTCATAACATCAAATGCATCTACAATTCACTGGCTTGAAGATGCCTTAGTACAGATCACTTGTGATATACCACTTATTTTATTTTTCAGAAAAAACTTTGTTTCATTTCTATTATCTATTATCTATATCTTCAGTTTATTTATTATCTATGATCTCTATCTTCAGTTTCCATAATGTAAATGAATACGTACACCTGATAAAATGCAAAATCTTGTAATATAAATATCGAATATGCATAGAAATAATATTTCACAAATTTGCTGTAGACGTTTCTATTGACGAATACGTATTGTTTAGATATCCTATGAACTAGGTAATATCTACTGTTAATGTTGTACGTAATGCATTTGGCGGGAAATTTGAATATTATATCGACGTGCACACAACGACAAGGTTTAAATTTGGATTTTATATAGATACTTTTACGGATATGTGTAACGTTACTGTAACGTTATACGGATGTAAAATTACTACTTGGAATAGGTCAAAACCGGCATTCCGATATTGCTGAAAATCCCAGAAGCAATGGCAGCTCGCATTTGCTTACAATTAGTCGAGCTGAAAAGGGGGCGAAAATCGGGGGATTTATCGCTCGTTTAAGTGCGGGATTTACTACCCTTGAATTATTGCTGAGTGTTTTAAAAATTCCATTGCCTCCATTGCAAAATTACCATGGTTACTTAATACCCTGTGGTGCGAGGAACATTTCATGAAAGTATCTGAGGATTTTTGTCTAAAGGATTTTCGCGTATTAATATTTTAGATTAGTGCTTGATGTTTATAATGGCAGCTTTTATTAATAATTCTCTTGGATCGATATTATTACACATGTATCTGAAGTCAGTAGACAATTATTCACTGATACTACATTGGGCATGTTTGCTCTTACATTTTTAAATGCTTTAGAATTCCTTGCAACTCTATGCTACGTTCCTATCCACGTAGCAATTTTACATCCGTAAAACGTTACAGTAACGTTACATATATTCGCAAGAATATCTATGAAACATTCCAATTTAAACCTTGACGTTGTCTGTATGTCTACACAGGGTGACCTATTTTGAGTTAGACACTGCAATAACTCAAAAACAAGGACTTCTCGGAAAAAATGTTTGAGAAAAAAGTTGTCGAGCTCGAAACGGCCATATAGTGAGATACCTGAATTTTTGGCCTGGGGCCCAAGTCCATCTTTTAAAATGAGAATTCCTATTTTTTATTACAGTTTTGTGTTATATAAACAAAAAATAAGAAAGTTTTGTTCTTGAACATTTTTCGATAAACCCTCTGCAACAGACGCAAGAGGCCCTCGAAGTTGGATTTTGAAATACGTTACAAATTCCGAATTTTTGTTAATCATAACTGATAATAGTAATATGGACTGGCGATTGGATAATCTGAATTAATGTTGGGCCACGCGACTGGGACTCAATCAGGCCCAAAATTCATTTAAAAAATTTTAATTCATGTTAAAGTCAATCATGCGTGAATTACGTGTCTCATAGACATCCTTTTTTATTTTCCACCGATGTGTTATCGTACAAAGATAGTATACATATTATGCAATTAGGGAGAAACAGTGGGAAAAAGCACCTCGGAATTGTGAGAGGCAATATGGGAACTCACAAAAAACAAGCAACCTGAAATTGTAACTTCTGACGTCAAGTTCAAAACCAGTGACCTCAACAACTCCCTCACACCAGGTTTCATATAAATTATGTAAAGTTCTGAAGTTTTGGTCTCTGTATTGAATGCGCCATTTTGAATTTTGAGTTTTTTACTTCAAATTCGATATCAAAGACTTCAACAACCGTCTTATATCAAGTTTCATAAAAATCCAATGAAATCTGAACTTTTGGCCAGTTTTTTAGCTTCTATCCCACTGTGTATTGGCTGGGTCGTTCATTGATTTTGTCTTAATCGGCAAGATTAACACCCTGTAGTTTCAATTTAGTCAGATTATCAAATAGCCAATCCATATTGCTATTATCACTAACTAAATAGGGGAATTTGTGACGTATATGTATATTTCAAAATTCAACTTCGAGTGTCTGCTTTTTTGAGTGAACTTTTGTGTCTGTTGCAGAGAGTTTATCGAAAAATGATGAAGAACAAAACTTATTTATTTTGTTTCATAGAATACAAATCTGCGATTTAAAAAAACAGGGGTTCTCATTTACAAAAATAGACATAACATGAAGTTAATTCTTTTGCATATTCAAAGTTTTTGGACATATTCTGGACATATGTATACAAACGAATATGGGTATCTAGAGGGTATCTAATGCTGTGTGGGCTACAAAACTTATCGTTTATCGTATTGTATCTAATATATCGTTTTATTAAATGCATGAAGTCGAAAAATGTGTATGCATGTTGTATATATACACACACACAGGGTTAATCAGTAGAAACGCACCTGAAGTTAGCCCGTCCATTTGATTTCTATAGTAGAACCATGGTGGTGCGTGTCTACTGAAAAACTCTATATATCAACTATATGTTATATGGCAACTCTATAAGTCAACTATTGGTATGCAATCAATGTATTTCAACTCTCGTTCGACATCGGTGGAAAAAAGTCTTACATGATCGCACCAGCTGCTGAAGCTCACTATTTCGTAAAGTTCACATTTCATATAATATAACTTTCTGAATATATTAGTAATCATAGAAAAATAACAAACAGAAATCTCATCGAAGAAATATTGTTATGATATCACAATTTAGACATCGAGTAAACAACATTTATCAGATGTCACGTAATAACATGCGTTCGATATTGTAAATTATATATCCGTGCAATATCTTAGCGACGTTCTTTATCGGATATAAAGTTATTTGAACGTTCGCAATTATTTTCATATATTTTATAGATATTCATTGCCGCTTGAGTAATTTATAGAATTCAAGCGTAAGTTACGTATATGATTCGAAAGAAATAATAAAGGACATTTATTAATTCTTTTCAATTGACGAACAATATGGACACAGAGTGCGTGAAATGTTTAAAAATGTAAGAATGAATAGAGGAATAGTAATGTCTCATAGAGATTTGAGCAAAAAATATACTATAATTGAAATATTTATATGGATTGTTTTGCATCGGTGTAAAAAAAAAGCTAGAAAATGCAGAATCACTTCTGTCTTAAGTTACAGTAAATATCTTTAAAGAAAGTCGCCCCATAGAATTTAAAAAATTCAAGGATGGTTTAAATTTTCAATAATCATATCCATGGTTCTGTCTGATTCTGAGAGATGGCAAGGCAATCAAAAATTATATCAAGCGGTGGAAATAAATATTTTATATACTTTTGTTTTTACGATCTTAAGTATTTTCAAACGCTGTACTACATAGCGTGTGCCCTGTTAGTTAACTCAATTTAACCTTTCATGGTGAAAAGGTCGCCGTAGACTATTCCAGAGTATATAAAATTCTGATATTAACGCCTGTATAAAATTGCCATAAGAACTTATTCTCGCTTTAACATAATCAACAGTTTATTCCTACATGCACTTGATACATAGCTAAATCTTCATTTACAGTGGGTTCACGCTTGCCTCAGACTGCTCGTACGTGTTGGTAAATTCGGTGAACTGGATCTCTGATTGGTCAGATTCTCAAATCTTTCCAACTATCCTTGCATCCTTACTACAGATACAGATTATATATGCAAGGTGGTCCACTTAACTCGAACCTAAATAAGTTTTTTAGATTGAGCCAAACTTGTTTAACTACTTGGTTTTTTTGTTCAAGTTAAACGACCCTGAATATTAAACGGTATAAAAGATGAAATAGTATGTAAGGAAAAACCTATCAAAAGCAAATGGGACGTATAATTAAAGTACACTTAGGTCTATACTCTTATAGTTTCTTTTAAAATGGTCTGGTGATGATAATTATAGTAAGAACAGGGAATCATGGGTTAAATAGATAGTCAAAAAAATGCCAAGAGTTTTGTGAAAAAGAAAATGAGTGAAAATATAAAATAACTTTGAGATTGAAACCAAAAATCATTATATTCTACTGTACAAAAAAGAAGATATTAAATTTTAAAGTTATTTGCTTTTATAGATTGCGCAGATCTATATAGTGGAAATTGTAACTTAAATTTTTATACCTCAGAAACTATATGGTAAATCATCTTCAAATTTTATATAAATGAAGATTTAATTATTGTCTAATACATTTTAAAAATGTAGAATTTTATCTTGAATTCGATGTTACCACCAAACCACCTTAGCTAAAAGTGTCATTAACCACCTAGGGGATACTAGTAAAGAGAGCCAAAGTACCCTTTAATTAAGGAAACAATCTAAGAGAGAGGTATGAGTACGAGCCATGTTATTTATTGTGCACAAAGTAGTTAAATAACATTTGAACAGTATAATGAAAATCGTGTTTTATTTAAGTGTTGATAAATCTAGAATGAATCAACATGTTTATCAGGACAAAGAAAATATGTTTAATAAGAAATGTGGATTAATTCACTTTGAAAGACATATTTACCTGGTCTGACACATGACAGCTATCTATTTTGGTAATGCTGAAGTCAAACATTAAAAAAGAAAAGGTGAATAATGAGTAGATATTTAATCCTACTATATGATTGAACAACCCATCTTACAAGATGTTTGTCATCAATTATCTCAATCTGTTATCTTTACAACTATAGATAAATTACTATTATTTTTTGCAATATACGTACGAAGGGAAATACAGACCAGGAAAGATAATTAGAATTTGCAACACTTCATAAGCCATAACGTAAATAATTTATTGAAATAAAATTTACCAAGTTTATAACAACTGAAAATGAATATTATTTCTTTTTGTTTCGCTGACTCCTTCTCACGGCTATTTTAAATGAAAAAAAAATAGTTATTAGTGAGTGATAAAAGGATAATGAAAATGTAAGAAAAAAGTGTTTACCGCTTTGTGTAGGTTTATTTTTTGAAGGACTACCCTTTGCCTTTCCCACATTTCTGCCTTGCGAAGGATAGAACATTGCAGGCATCCTCTCGAAACAGGAAAGCATTGGCGTAACGACAACTTTATCCAAAAGAGGCCATGGTGTATTGGGTATTGTACGAAATACTTCATCGGCGTAAAGAGAATGCAAATCAAGAACCTTTTTCCTGCAATTTTATAATTTCGTATTATTTATATAAAGTAATTGAAATTAAATATATTTAAAAACTGCGATTCTCACCCTGAAGTTTCTATCTCCTTATATATCGTGGCGAAAGCTCCGTTTCGCAATGTGTGTCTTAAAAGGTAACGCCCAGGTTGCAGTTCAGATAAAGTATGTATCACATTGTGCAGCAGGATCAATGAATCTTCTACTTTTACGTTATACAGTCTTTTTAATTCATTGTTTATCGATATAGCGGTACGTTTCTCTAGCTGCAAAATTTCTTTCGATTGCTCCGATATTCTTGCTATGTGACGAACATTAAAAGATATAAAATTATTATGTTAATCATTTCATTGAATTACTTAGATGTATATATATATATATATATATATATATGTAATTAAACCTCTAATAAGAACCGCGCCAGGTCGAAAGACAAGAGAACTCCATTGTTTCAGGGCTTCTTCCAATGTTACAGCTTCTGCACCAAGTGCTACTTGATGTTCTAATTTTGGTGCCAGCATTACGAATTGCATTTCCCCATCCGGTAATTTCTATAAATATCCAGAGAAATTGAAGAAAATATATTTCTACAATATTTGTAAAATTGAGGGAGTAAAAACTACATACCTCTACTCCATCTATTTTAGAGCGATATAAAATTTTGTAATCTTTTGGATTATTCTTTAATAATTCACTTTCTGATGCTTCACTGGTACCGATGCTGAACAATTTATAAGATACATTATGTCTTCCTGATGTTGCATCCTGAATTCTTCGTGTTTCGGATTCTATATTCTCAACTTGCTCTTTATTCTTAATATCAATCTTTTTGGAAGACTGTGTTGTACTTTCAACATTCGAGTTTGGCTTCGGATTCGGAAGTTCTTGAGATAAATGATCCTCCCTGTTATCAGATTCTTGTTCTCCAAAATCCTCTATCTTTTTTTGTTCCGCGTCAATGACTAGTTCTGTGAAATTATTTAAATTTTCTAACTTAGACACATCTTCTACTAGTAAATCATTTTCAGAAGTTGTACTTTTCCCAAAAACTGTTCCTGCTCTTGAGGTATGCAAGGAATTAAGCAATTTGATTTCCAACGTAGATTCGTTTGAACTGCTTCTAACAGAACCATCTAATGAGGTCTTTTGTATCTTGGGTGCACTATTTATATTTTCTCCAAAATCAGATTCAGAGAGCTTTCGTTTTTTTGTGTTCACTTCATCATTTTTTTTTACTTCCATTCCTGAAAGTTCTGTAGATTTTGAACTATCTAAATGATTATCATAATTATTAAGATGTTCTTGATCCTTGGACAATCTACAGGAAAGAAAATTGAAAAGCACATTTTTGTTAAAGATTGGTACAAATTCGTAGAATAATAATATATCATAACTTTACCTAAGAGAAGTTGGATGATTAGGGTGAATGAGATGACTTTTCAAAATATATTTTAATACCCAGGAATTTTTCTGTGGTATTGTACGCATTGTAGGCGGTAATGGCTTATCGATATAAATAGTATTTTTGCCTTTTTTATTTTCTTTTATGACAACCGGTAGAATCCATGTGTTGTTATAGTTTGGCCCAGTATTATTTAATAAACAATTTAATCCACTTGAAGAAATAACTAGATCAACGTCATTAGCTTCTGCCAGCAGTTGACAATTTGGATCTTGGCTTACTGGATTTTTGGAAGACAATGAAGGTTCGATAATATTTTTATCAGTTCTAATGGGATAATTTTGTTCTAATCTTTTATGATTCACATTTAATATATATGATGTAATAAATGTAGGCAAAATTACACGAGGTATAGTTCCCTAAAACAAAATACCGATCAAGTCATCAGTTATGGTTTTTCCACATTATGATAAATACGAAAGATTGGTACAAATATCATTGATGGTTACCATTTCTAATAACGTACTGTCATATCGAATACCGATTTTTTTCTCAGATACAAAAGCCAAATCTCCAGCTTCAATGTAATATTTGGGTAGTTTTTTCAAATTTTCAATCTTACTGTGCCAATGGCAATTAATATAATCTTCGCAAACAATTTTCAAGTTGCTGCCATCCCAATGTTTTTTAGCTACCTGAAGAAACTCTTCTTGTTCTTTATGTATTAAGGATGTTAATTGCTGAAAATAAAAGTCAATAGTTTAATATTTTTTACCTTTCATAACTTCCATTTTCTTAACATCTTACAATATATGTTTCTAATTCCTCTCGGTTTGTTTGAGTGACTTCTGGTTTTTCCGAACCAGAAAACCTCAACAAAACGCGAAGACACAAGGCTTGCTGCTCTTTAGTTAGAAACGATGGCCGTGGAAATTTTATAGGGCATCTAACTATTCCAGGAACATATTTTCTCTTCTTATTTTTCAACTGCAATTCTTCATTCAATGCTGCTGCATTTTGCTGTCTTTTTTGCACATCATTTGCTTTCTTTTTGGACTTTGTACGTTTCTTGGTAGCTTTTTTTACAACTAAAGTTGTATTGTTTGGGACTGCATTTGCCACAGTGTCAATATTTTTAGACACATCATTTATCTTATCATCTGATATTTCAGTATCAGTTTCATCTTCAAATTCTGATTCTGCGAATGGATCCGTGAAACCTCCACGCATAATTTTATACATTACACTTTCTGCTATCATTCTCTCCTCATTGATAAAAACATTATCAAGCATATCTTCCAAAGGAGGATTCCTAAAATATCATATTCCCGTATGAAAAAATATATTTTTAAACAGATGTAAAGTGCATTCAGATAAATGAAGCTGAAATAATTCTGTCGTATTTTATAATAGACAAGATATGATAGTTATAGGTTAGGCCATACACAAATGTCATACCAATCGATATTCATGAATTCTTCCATTTCTATTAATACTGTATATACTTCACGCCAACCCAGTAAACATTAATTTTTGTAAAATTTTATTGTTCCTTTTAAATATCGGATGTTTGCATACGCATATCATAACCTGTTATGATCACTACATATACCACTTCCGTGAAGTTAGTGATTTAAATGAAGTTGAGTAGAAATCACATAACCCTATCAGAAGCAACTAGCTGCTTTTCAACCACGTGTATGTTTTTCCGCTGGTACACACTTTTCAATTACATGGTTTCTCAAACTAATCATGTAACAGGCTACCATGAAATAGACTCAAACTGATTTGTTGAAATCAATGAATTTGTCTACAAAATCAGAAAATGTATCCAATAGTATAATTTACACTGAAAAGGTTATACGTATAAGAATCCTACAAACTGCCATATACACAACATAACAACGTGGAGGTCAATAAATACACGCACATAACATTTTACGAACATAATTATATTAATATAATTAACATAAACACATTAATGCATTTCATATCTCCGAAAATTCTGTGAATGAAACCCTTAACCGTTAGATACTTTTTGACAAGATCTTGTAAATTTCATGGCAGAAAGTTATAGATACGATTAATAGTAACTCACGATAGAATATCAAGCCGATTTAGAGATAATGAATTATCTTTCAAGCTTCTATAGATTTAAAGCACTATATTCGGATCAAAGAGCAATTTATTCCGTGTTTTTCGACAATTTGTTAGGAGTATAATACTGTATGTACATACACATGTGGCGAGATGCACGGGATAAACTACATACATATATGTATATCATTAAATACATTTCAATATATATATATATATATATATATTTACAAAACAAATAAACATATTTTTGAAACATGAAAATGGAAAATTATGAAACTAATTTTTATATATTTAAAAAGACTTATATCTATCAAGAGCAAGTATACGCTCATGGCAACTAGGTTGGCCATAACAACAGTAAGAATAAAACCAATCTTGAACAGGAAATAAAGAAAAATGGTTGCCAATTTTAACAATGGCACTTTTTAGAGCCCTATCCTTCTTCAGTCTTTTTACGTATCTATCTGCCGAGAATTCTAGCTGTCTGTTTATGGCTCTCGCCATAAAGTTGCATACCTGCGTAAAAATTCCAAATAAATTCAAGTATTTGCTGAATCATGTCAAGTAATATAGCTTACATCAAATATTGGGTAAAACTGAAGCAAAACAATGCCTATTATATATGGCTTATCTTCGAAACCGAAAGCTTCATAAATAGGTTTGTAATTCATTACAAATCTCAACGATGCCAGATGAACAACAAGACGTGTCTGCAAATAGAAGAGATGAATATAAATATTTCAATATATAAATATCATAATATAAATATTTCACTTTTCCATATATTGTAACTAAAGTAAATTAAAAACTAACTTGGTGCACGAGGAATCTAATAAAGGTATGCCATTGTTTCCAATGAGCAATTTCATGAGCAACCAGAGCCAAAATTTCATCAACAGTCAAGAGTCGACTGGATAATTCTGAATGACGACCATTCCTATGATGACTGACAATGTTATTATAAAGAACGATTATCTTCTGTCCGGGCACACCATGAACAAACACTTTACTATGGTGATTTCCTGAACTCTCAACCAAGAAAATATCGAAAAGAGGAAAATCATTTTCCTCCGTGAAAGCAACTAATTGATTACGAAGCTCGCAGGGTGGTAATGGCTCCAAAATTCGATGATCGAATAAATCAAAAATAGCTTCAAGCTCGGCAACGCAAAACATATAAAGAAAAATATTATCACCACCCATCTTAAAAACCACTACTAGTAGATATGCAAATGGGAAAATAATTGTTTGTGTAATTATGTGACTCAAAACAGCTTCGACCATCGTAACTCTTTCGTTATGTTCATAATCATTATTAAGATAAGATTCGTAAATGGAGAACGGCAGGTTTACCAAAAAATGGCAAGAACTCAAGAGAGTTAGAAATATCGTGGTTCGTAAAGCGTCATGACTTTCGTCGAATCCAAGGTGTATCAGAATTTCAGTAGAGCGCATCCATAGTTTTTTGTAGCTCCGAAACACAATAAATATCTATAAAAATTTGTCATGAAATTTTGAGTAAAAGGAATTAAAACTTTTGAATACCGTTGTGAAACCAAGATTGGCGGTTTCTTTGAATACATTCAAAACATTTTTATAAAGAGCATAAACTTGATAATTCCGATAATCGTCTTCTCGAATTAATTCTTGAATCTCAACAGGTGCTACCTCATAAGTTTTCAAAACAGAACGCTGAAAGGTTATAATTTTATCTAGAAATAGTAAAAAGATTTTATTGAACCATTAGCAGTTAATAACCTGTCGGGATTCTAACAGCTGCCGCCATATATATTTCGTCCATATATAAATTAATACTCCTGTATGCAAATGCTCTTCAATTATCAACATTATATTTAATTAAATTCTAATTATTCTCCTTTCTTTAATTGATTACTATTTGAAATAAAAAATGTCTGACTGCAGTGAAACTGCGCACAATCTCCAATCTAGGAATTTTATTTTATACAGTTTCTTCTACGATCGGAAGGTCATCTGTTTATAAATTTCGACTGTATTATTTCTGATCACCTTTGTGCGTGCTTGCAGGTTCTTTCATTTTCTGACAAATATAAGTTCTGTAAGAATAAGAAATGGCTCTGTTTCGAGTTTTGCCAGCAAAACTTTCTGGGATGTCCAAAAACGTTTTTCGAAGCGTTCCATCCGTGTCCTATCATCCTAACGTGAGTATTATGTTGCAAATAAAATCGGCTAGTACCATGCTGATGTCGTTTATGTGATTTTACAAAACACTTTTGACAAGTCCCGTGATATGATGCAAACGAACGTTGTGTAATGCTTTTTCTATTGTTATAATATCTGTCTTATAGGTCTTGGACCACTATGAAAATCCTAGAAATGTTGGATCGCTAGATAAAAATGACAAGCAAGTGGGTACTGGTTTGGTTGGTGCACCAGCATGTGGAGATGTTATGAAATTACAGATCAAAGTTGATGAGAATGGGAAAATCATTGATGCGAAGTTTAAAACATTTGGTTGTGGCTCAGCGATTGCTTCAAGTTCTCTTGCTACTGAATGGGTTAAGGGTAAAACTGTAAGTTTCATGGTATTCATAAGATTAGCAGAAAAATAATGTATGTAATTTGTATTTATATAGGTGGATCAAGCCCTGGCACTGAAAAATACAGACATTGCTAAAGAGCTGTGCCTACCGCCTGTCAAGCTTCATTGTTCAAGTTAGTCATACATATTTTTAATTTCTTATTTCTGACTTATCTTTAATCTTATGATTGCAATATTTATTTTTCTTCACAGTGCTTGCAGAGGATGCTATCAAGGCAGCTCTCTCTGACTATCGCATCAAACAGCAGCCAAAGGAAAAGAATATAAATGAGAAGACAGCTGAAGCAAAAACTTAGCCAGTGATATAAATATATAGTGAAACAAAAGTAGTTTCAAGAAATGCTGCACTATGCACTTTATAAAATATAAGGATTTATATATTTCTTAGAAGTCATGGGTGCTTGTAAAATAGAGGGTCACGAATGAGATAAATTATTTGAGAAAAGGTATAATCGTAATGGACTGAATTAATAAATGTACTGCATTAGACTGACATTATTTTTATATGTAATAATGAAGAGATGGTAGATCATAATGTTTTGGCGCCTCGTGTATAATATATATAATGTATCATTCATTTTGTGTTATAATGTAATTTCTGTCAATACACAAGTATAAAACATTTTTAGTACGGTTTCCATTTTTTCACAATATCTCACGTATTATAGATAGACAAAATGACTATAACAACGGAGGCGGTTCTACACCAGTAGTCTATAATCACGACGTCGAAATTCTTTAATTCTACAGTCACATAGGTATCGTATCGTGGCTTCTAAAATAACGGAGGTATTGTACGCTGTTCTTTTCTTGCTGCGTATTTTCCGACGTTTTCCATCTTCCTTTAAGTGAAGCTAAGCGGCATCGCGCGGCCAAATCAAAGGAATATGGCGGCCTGACAGAAAAATTCGAGTGCTTCGAAGTGGATTATTTTGATTGAAAAGCAGACAATCTATCCATTAGTGGGTCCTTTAACAGCGACCATTAATATGTGACATTCAATCGCGATTGGACGATTAGTGTCTTGCTCGCATTTATACGGTTTTATCATCCCGCGGGTACAGGTTTGTATCCCACTACATGCCGATATGTATTTCCTTAATGGATGCAAATGCGTTTTTGACCGTTTGCTTTATTTTCAGGCGTAATATGCACTGATAAACCTGGAACTTTATCAATTACGACAGTAAATTCAAGAATGTCGGCCACCCAAGGAAAAATGCGAGGTGCTTCCTACAAACTAAAAATTAATTTTAAACTTATAAAGTTTATTAGATGCATATAGTAAAAAAACTTGTTTTATTTCAATTTGTATTCACAAGTATATTTATTTGTTTCTGTGATATATTTTTCTTTCAGAATTATTCTCTATTATGAATGATACATAACATAAATATAAGAAATAAGTTAACAGTAATGACTTGTTATTGTTAAATCAGGTCCAGGTCGACCACCTAAGTCCAAGAATTCATGTACATGGTGTGGAGAAACTAAGCAACCTTTAAGATATGTCCTTCCAACACAGCATGGCAAGAAAGAATTTTGTTCCGAAACATGTGTTCAAGAGTTTCGCAAGGCTTATGTTCGAGGTGCTTGTGTACAATGTGACAATGTTATTAGAGGAACACCTGTCAAATTAGAGCAGCGAGATGGCCCGACAAAAAATTTTTGTTCTTCATTTTGCTTGAATAAACATCAGAAACGAGAAAATCAGGCAGAAACAAAGAAAAGTAAGGCTTATTTCAATAGCATTCTAGTTTTTTTATAAGAAATTTATAATATAATTCTTTTTAGATAATGGCGAACAGCCATCCCCAGCTGCATCTCCCGCTCCATCAGGTTTACCAAGTGGATCCAGTGCGCCATCTACAACACAATCCTTTACAGGCAATAATAACCAGTCTAACAATTCCCATCCACCATCAACCTCTACCGGACCATTTCAGTATGAAACTTACCAGACTTTCGACTGGGATTTGTATCTAAAAGAAACAAATAGCTCAGCAGCCCCAGTAGAATGCTTTAAACAGGTATGTTCTTCTACTTGTAAATTAATGAGTCAAAACTACTTATCCTTTATATTACAGCACGAAGTACCACCAACAAATGAATTTAAAATGGGAATGAAATTGGAAGCACTGGATCCACGAAATTTAACGTCAACTTGTATTGCCACTGTCGTTGGAGTACTTGGCCCAAGGTGTGTATCAATTTCTAAATCATAAATACTCATGAAACTTATCAATATCTCGATTATTAGACTTCGACTGAGGCTTGACGGCTCAGACAACAAGAACGACTTTTGGCGTCTAGTGGACAGCAACGAAATCCATCCAATCGGCCACTGCGAAAAGTCCGGCGGAATGCTCCAGCCCCCGCTGGGCTTCCGCATGAACGCTTCCAGCTGGCCGATGTTCCTGCTAAAGACTTTGAACGGCGCCGAAATGGCGCCGGCCAAGGTCTTCAAGCGCGAGCCGAAGACGCCACGGTCGAACATGTTCGAAGTTGGGCACAAGCTCGAGGCAATCGATAAGAAGAATCCTCAATTGATATGTACTGCGACTGTCGGAGCTGTTAAAGATGATATGATTCACATAACATTTGATGGCTGGCGCGGAGCATTTGATTATTGGTGTCGTTACGATGCCCGCGACATTTTTCCAGCTAGTTGGTGCTTCAAAAGTGGTCATCCTCTTCAGCCACCAAGACAAAAGTGTACGTCGAGTAAAATATCATTGATACATTGTAATTCTCGCTATTTGACGCTTCTTAACTTGATTTATTTGTTTACAGCAACAGGTCCGAACAGATTTAAATCACGGACGGGCAATGTTTTACCAGTAGTAGCCGTTTCCGGTGGTGGAACTGGAGGAGAACCTGCTGTAGCTTTAGTTAGTCCTGCTGGGTCTAGCGCACCACCTCAACCTGCCACAGAACCTGATACAAGTACAGCCAATAGTAAACCACGTTCCTTGGAAAATGGTAATTATATTTCCTTTATACATTGTAAAGATAAGAACTCAAACGGGGAGTCGCCATATCTATATGTAACATCTTCTGTTTTCAGTCACTATCTATGTGAATCATAATTGCTCCTGCGGCCCGTACTTCGATCCTCGAAAAGTTAAAGCTATGCCAGCCCAATTTGGCACTGGAGCCATACTTAGTGTTACAAGGGATATTTTCCAGGCACTGTTAATGGCTGCCATGAGTCCCAGACAGATGCTGAGTTTGTTGAAACGTGGAGAAGGCGAGTGTATCAGTCTTACTTTGGAAAGCAAACCTACATCAGTGAGACTACCTGTCTTTGTTGAAGAAGAAGATTTCTACTCTTACATCAGGCGCCAATTGGAAGACCTGTGTGCTTGCGAGTTCATGCTTTCTAGGAGGAAAGAAGCCTGTACCAAATGTCCCAGCACGCCTCAGCTGCAGACAATCAAGAGAGAGGACACTGGTAATACCACGACACAAAAGAGGAGATGGTCCGGTGAGAATCAGCAGAATCCCACAACAACAACTACTAACCCAACTCAGCAGCATCAAGCGGAATCAAGTCCTGCAGCGACAACCACAAACTCAACACCGACATCACCCACGCCAGCGAAACAGGCTAGAAAATCGGTGCCAGGTTAGCGAATTTACATATAACTTATTCTATTATACGTGTTACCATATAAATCAACTTCAATCGTTATATGCATACGCATTTTTCCATGTGTCACTTATCAAACATCATTCAGTCAATTCTTACGGAGAAATTCTCTTGTACTGTTATGCTTAGAATTAGAAGCTGCAACATCCACAACTCAATCCGAAAGTCCAGCTCAACGCATATCCTCTACGGAACCTGCAGAGTGGACAATAGAGGATGTCATTCAATACATTGCCATAACAGATCCAGCACTTGGCCAGCATGCAGATCTTTTCAGAAAACACGTCAGTTGTCCTATAAATAACATATAATCCATTTAGTAAACATTAAAAACGAAGAGTATATGTTTTCAATGAATTTCTTTCACAGGAAATCGACGGTAAAGCCCTGCTACTCTTGAACTCTGATATGATGATGAAATACATGGGGTTGAAGTTAGGTCCTGCCTTGAAAATCTGCAATTTGGTTAATCGTATAAAAGGTAGAAGGCATCTGGCACTGTGACCCTTTCAGGCATCCAAATGCCTTTAAGATGAAATTCCGAGACGTCGTACTTCCTGATCGTGTATTATATACGAGATCCATCTCGGACAATCTCAACCAATGTTATCTCATCAAACTGCGATTGCGTTTACAGTTGCCAGTTAATACGCTTTTTGCTGTTTTTATGGGATTTAAACAAGTATCTTAACAGGATCCTGGATCATTATATATATGTCCATTACTGTTTTTGACTGAGAGTGAGACTTTGCAGAGTGTTAATAAAAGTGTACAGTGCAGACTTAAGCTCTAGTGGAAGAGAGACAAAGCAAGTTTTAAACAAGTGAACTTCTATTTTGAGCACTACCGAATGTACTTTTACTAGTGGAAGAGTTACACTAAAGTGTAGTAAATCCGAGTCAAATTTAAAGCACGATGTCGCGCATCAATGTTTTTATTTTTTATCACGTCGGGTAACGAACTCTAGACGAATGCACCTTAACACTGCTACGTGTCCTAGAGAGTTATCCTCATACCAAAATCATCCCTCTCTATATACATATTATACATATATTTTTTCTATATATCGAAGGTATATAGTATGGCTATCTTCCTTCTCTGTAGTCCTTTCTAATCAATCGATCACTGATCGCCCTGTAAATAATCGTTGATCCGAGGCTACGTAAAATATAGTATATTTGACGTAAAGTACCGTATATATAAATATATATAAAAGATATATAATATATCTTATTTCTATGGTTTTTTATCATCATTGTGATACAATTATTTCAATTATTTTTAAGGGGTTTTTTGACTTGTTTTCTTTTAATTTTTTTTTTTATTACGAAAGTAGTCCTGATCTTTTTTTTTATTATGAAGTAAGAATGTCAATATGAGATAGCTCGTCGAGGTACGCTACTAAGGCCAAATATTATCCCATGTAAAGTTTATATTTACGTACCCTTCTCTCCTTTTTCTTTTTACTTGTGAGAAAAATTAAAAATCGTAACGCCATTTGTTCCTTAACTAAAAGTGAAAAAAGCTATGACAGAGTGCTTCTAAAAATCGATGACTTAACGGTGGTGCAATTTTGAATTTTCTCCTAATCTTGAAATAATTCTATTGTACCATACTGTCTATAGTATTTGTCTGAATTAGTAGCCTAAGCAAAATATAATACAACTATTACATACTATTGTATTATAAGTCAATGATCGTAGCAATGTACACCGTTCATAGCGTTTTAAGAAATAAAACGAAAATGAGAAATAGTAAATTACAGAAAGACAAGAAGAAGTATAAAGGAGAAACAGAAAATGAATGTAATATATCTGCGATGAATTTGCAATAAGCTGTATTTAAAATAAACTTTGTCTTTATCTTGATCCAAAACGTGTAAGAATTACTGAGTGGGAAAATCTAACTATACGAATGAAAAGTCCATAAAAATTATTAATATCCTCTTTATTTATATCTCGCTATATTGCATTGTGAGAATATACATATGCATACCACAATACGATATACTTGCGACTCCAGGGACGTGCCTGACAGATCTTTCAAAAATATAGTAAGTAGACAAAGAAAAGATGAGAGGAAAACGTGGTAAATGTGACAAACAACATAATATACAAATTACGCAGAAATCGGTTCTCGTTATGTGCTACGAATACAATTATGATTATAACGTTTTACGTACGTAACTAATACTAACCGTCATGCTTCCGAATACTTTTCATAGTGTTTAGGTAAAAGATGCTTAAAAGGACTGTACGCCAAGGTAGATACAATTTATACTGACAGATCGGATTCCCTTTCTATGACTATAATTACTTTGTTGTTGCTGTTGTTATAGTTGTCCTTATGTTTCAGCCGGATGTATAAAAAAATAATTAAATCGATCACAGCAATTCCTTGAAACCTTCATACGAAAGCAAACGATCAAAAAACATGTAACGAGCATGTTACTCATATTATTACGATACGTTATTACGTATTTCTCTATATATCATTCTTTTTTGTTTTATACAAATCCTACGTCAAGACGTATCCGTCATACTCTGTCACGATTTATTCCTTTCAACGATATAAACCGCCTCGACTTATACGGGATTGGTTTCGCTCGGCGAGACCTGAGATTGTATTTTTTTTTTTTCCCTATACTTTCGTTTCGCCAACGAAATTTGACAATTTACTAGTTATATATAAATATATATAGTAGTGCTCCGTGAGAGGAATTCACTTAGATTCGAAATTTTTATACGAATCAATACATTCTTATGAAAAAAAACCCGTCAATTTGAAAATTTTCCCTTCTAATGAGATATAAGAAAACGTGAGTGAGACAGTAAAAGAGACAGTGAAAGATATTGTAAAAGAGAGCATTGAGACAGACATGAAAGCATGGCCAAGTAAACATTTTCAATTCGTACACGACGAAATGCAAAATATTTTCCTGCTTCGTTTATTCTATTATATAAAATGGGACCGTAAAGTACTAACAGAGGAAATGTTTTTTCTTGTTCTATCACGATACAACGGAAACGATCTTGTTATCACAATCGTATTAACCAGATAGCCAGCCTCTTCTCCTGATTTACATTTATCTCAAGGCGAATCATTCGAAGCAACCGTAACGAGTACCTGATTTTTCGCTTTCTCGAATAAGCCCTCACTTGCAACCCATTTAAATGTACAATTCATAATCAAAGATTTTTTTTATAACGCGATTTGTGATGGGATTGGGAGAATTTTTCAATTTTCTTTTAACGGGAATGAAGGACAGACTCAGAAGGCGCAACAGCCTTACTTTTACGTGTTTCGTATTTTTCCTGGCACGTAGTTCTTGTCTATTACAGGCTCTTGCAAAAACATATGCAGGCATCGTTCATTTTGAGCTAAAGGATGTCCAGCAATTCTGTAATGCAGAAAAAATGTATAATAAAAATTTCATTGATAAGAGATTATGTAGAGTATTCAATTTCTTCAATCAATTATGAACAATAGATCATAGGCCAATTAGATACTCACTTGTTGACAAAAAGCTCCAGACCCTTCCTGCGATCCTCTATAAAATCTTCTTCGAATATACCATCATCTCCTCTGAAAGGCATTTGTCGTTTCCATGCTTTCCCTGGTAGAGGTGGTACAACAATCTACAAAATAATGATAAACCATTAACTAATAAAATACACCAAACTATTATCTATACGTACTATGTCTATAATTATATTATGATATACTAAACACAGGATATCATAAAATATACTAATACTATTTAACTTGTTTTTTTAATATATAAAGACTCACCTTGCTGTCTCGTTCCAATTCATTTCTCAACCATTCAAAATCACTATATCGTCTTCGCACACTAGATTCCTTAACTTTGAACACAGGCAAGTTAGTCTGAAACAGATTGTAGTAATGGTCTTAGTTTTACAATCATTGGGATTTATTAATGAAGGTCAAGTATTCACTGCTGTGTTCAGAAGCCACATGACTGCTATTACTCTTATAACGTCTGTCCATGTGCCAGTAGCTTTGTTTAGAAAATATAAAATTGATTCTACACATATATATATATGTATATACATATATGTACACCCTAATAATATTCATCTTTACTAGCAATATTGTATGCAAACAATAGTAAATTCTTATTTGACACTGTTCCAATAACAATGTTCTAAAAGATATACATAGGAATTATATTTATACTGAATTATAAATTTTACCGAAAAAAATGACTTACAGAGGTGTAATTTAAATACTATAATGATCTGTCACTGATGAAGAGTCATTATGTTAAACAAAGTAATGATTATAAGTAAAGAAATAGATTTAATCTAGTACGTGCCAAATTCTCCTTTGAAAAATTTAAATCATATAATAAAACAATGGCAATTTCCGAAATGTCATCATGAAAAACGGATAAAGAAAACTTTAAAAGAGATTTTTGAATTACACTATATTCCTGCAATGATTCTCACTCATCACGAGATAAGCAATGATATCCTCGTAAATTTCAGTTATTCTAAAGTACCACCAATAACTAGGTATTTCTAAGAAAAATTGAGAGATTCTAGAAAAGTTCATGGGATAATGGAAAGAGTTGAGTAATCGACCTACCCTCATGCGGACTTCATAATCGGTATAACGTTTCTTGCCAACCCCGTGAGTGATTGGGTTGATCACGTCGATCTCAAGGAAATTGGCAGGCGCTGCGTAGGCGTCATCCAGGGTTTGTTTTTTGACATTAAGGCGTCGCGTAGCATCCACTGTCGTATCCGCCATTATTTCGGTTCACAATTCAGACGATCCACCTACTATGAAGACTTGATAAAAAATGATAACAGGAATCCGGCAAGTGACACCGCACGGCTTGACACATTTGTACTACAGCGCAATTCTACTACGCAGCTAGGCAGGCGTCACATCTAATATGGCGCCGCGCATTCATTTACCTTGTCGATATGATTGGTCGGCAAGATACAAAAGTGTGCCTGATCCGTCTGATCACTCTACGAACACGCCATTTTAAATTCTGAACTCTCCTTTGGGATTTTTTATCGTGTTTCACTGTTAATATATAATTATAAGCATTGAATTGCCTCCCTATATAGCACTTGATATGTCTATCAAACTACCGAAATCCGCTATGAGCCTGAAACAGGTTAATCTCTTTTTTAGGAAACCTGAATTACTTTTATAATACGACGTAACCTATATGACGAACCATTGCAGTTTATGGTCTATCAAGATGTGCTGAAGCTCTACAGGAATATTATGAGAAGTATACGACAAGTTCCTGACAAAACAGACAGAGAATATTTGCGGGACTGGGCCAGAAGAGACTTTAGAGCTAACAGAAACGTTACCGACGAAGTGAGTACTTGCCGGAGTGATAGACGTCGCATACTAACTTATGCCACTATCTCATTTTACAGTTTGCCATCAAATCTCTGATAGTGCACGGAGAGAATTCGCTGCGTGAGCTCAGAAGAAATCTCAAGTTGACCAAGTGATATTAAGTTTCTTTTTTTTTTAGACAATGCAAAGAGGCCACTTTGTAAATGATACATTATAAAATATATACACATAGTCTTGTAAACTATAGTAATTTATTTACAAGCGCGTAGACAAGACTCACGCCAAGTAGCATAGTTCCGGCACATGTTATCGTTAGGGCGATTGCCTGTCGTACACTTTTGTGACGTACTCTTGAACGCAAGAGATATTGTGTCAAAGTGCTCGTAATATTCTGTCCATCGGAATAAAAACAGGGCACGACGTTCACAATCGCCAATCCGGCTGAGAAGACAGTTATGTACTTGCATAGCAATGCCAAAGATTCCGGTAGTTCTGAACTCAGGAAAGAATATTTTGGGATCCAATCGGATACATCAACCGTTCGTAAAATATCTCCTGGATAGCCAAAGAATAGTACATCCTTTCCGTGTCTTCTTTTTATCTGTACTACCTATAAGCAAAAGAATGAGTCATTGTAAATGCTCCATCTTGAGGTAGTTTTTTGGGGGTATCATTTTTTCTATATTACTTTAGTGATGTTATCTAAAGACGGCCTCATGCAATGCGTGTCACGTGGTGTACAATGGAAATTCATTTGACAGAATCGTTTTGATCCTTCCGCTATTACACGTGCAGGGAGGCAAGAATGGGGTGGCAGTTGTAATGGTGCAGCTTGTGGTTCTTCTATGTATTCGAAACACAAACTCCCACGAACTTCACTATCAGCACTGCAGCAATTAATGGCACTGTTGGACGTCTGTCTTGCCGGAACTGTTTCATCGTGTTCCTATGTGGTTTTTAACGTAATATCATTTACCAGAAAAATTATTAAGTATTTGAAATGTTACCTGAATAAGATATTGCGCGATACAGTATCCAGGTGTCGGTTGCCGAATAGCTTCCAAAATGCAATTGTACCAATCATTTCCATCCTCTATAGAACAATGATTTAGCTGATATATCGTGTCTTGGTGTAGAAGACCTGATGGTCCCAGAAGAGGCGAATTCTGTTCATAGAACAGACTGTTCAACTTCCCAGAATATACTAGATGAAGGAATTAACATAGAACAAAGTAATACTATGTCTAAATAACAAAGATGAAGATCACAGATTGTTACTCATGACAAAGTATTACAATAACGATGAAGAAGAAAGAATAGGAATACGTTCAGAAACTTCAATAAAGTGTAATCTGGTATCGTTCTATGTTTTTCGTAATAATGCTGGTAAAGAAAGATGTAATGTGATAAAATTATCCAGAGTAAGGTTTCTGAACGCACCTCAGTAAATGAAATAATGAATTTGCTAATCTAGTAACTTACAGATGATATAGCCTTTACTGAAACACCTTGACCAACTGTGAATAATGGGGACCACAGAAACGTAGTCAATATCAAAGTTATAGCTGCTCCAATAGCTAATACAATGTTGTGCCAAATTCCACCACAGAGAACTCTTAGCTGGTTACGTACTGGTAAAGTAGCAAGTTGTTCTGAGCTAATATATGTAAAAGCAAATGGGATGATGAAAGCTACTTGTAAACCCAATCCAAATAGTTGAACATCCTCTCTAGCAGCAGCCAATGCATGTCCCAGTTCATGGACAATACTACATACAGCAAATGTAATCGCATAATAACCAATTTCGTTAAGTGGTAAATTTACACCAGGTAGCTGCATAGTAAAAAAAACAAATAATAATTATCCATTCTGATAAGTACAATAAATAAATGAATGACAATCAATACCATTGGTTCCAATGAAACCGATTCAGATCCAGATGAACCACTGAACCAAGCATCTATTGTTGTTTTAACCACAAGAAACAAAGCAACAGGAAGAAGAATAATGCTTATTATTACACCAGCATTAAACCAAGCAGACCAAAATCTTGATCGCTCCATTCCCCATCGTACTATACTTCGATTAAAAGCAGTTGTAAACCATTTTACTCGCAGGACTTGAATCTCCAAGCCTGTATTCTTCAGAAAATATAAGTAAGGGTAATGAGAGCACGACTGAAATAGAATTGGACACATTATTGATACTAGCTTATATTATACCGGTAATACGATCATAATATACTAAAAAAAGAATTGTTTCTCACCCTAAAAAATGTATCAAAAAAGAATAAGGAACAGTGAATAAGACCAATAGCTATTAGAACGTTCAGACCATCCATGTTTAAGATCTCTATGAAACGTAAAGTGCAAATTTCCAATCGAATATGAAAAGTATCTATTTACAAAAAGTATTCTTGTCGTTGGGTTATGTTATGTTATTTGCACTGCAGACCACTGCAGACTTAAAAACATCTTTAATTCATCTGCTAGACACGGGGAGCGCCAGTTGCGTGATGAGATATATTAATAAAAACTTTGACCTTTTTATAAAGATAAATTACAGCGTACATATTAATAAGTTTCATAGTTGTTTGTAGGTATATTAGTAATTTTTTAATTATTAAAGAATAAATAAATTAATTTTAATCAATTTTGATGAAATAAGATATTCATTTTTAATTGTTCAACTCCCATGTGGTCTAGTGGCTAGGATAGCTGGCTTTCACCCAGCAGGCCCGGGTTCGATTCCCGGCATGGGAAATTTTTATAAACATTGATTTTCTTATTACTATTTTGATTTTATATTAATTTATTATTAATTTTGATTATTGAAAAGTTTATCAAAACCTTGCATTCTTATTTGCATTTACTGAATAATTGTTAATTGCAAGAAATGAATCTATACCAATCGGTTGAATTTCTAGTACTTTATATAAACTTACAACATAAAAAATAAAACTACTTTCTAACTATCATATAACGTTCCTATACCTTTTCTTAATTTATGATCTCTTTCGTGTATACCATATAAGATAAGAATATTCGAGGGAATAGTCAAATTCAATTCCATCCGGGTCATTCGTTGCCCCACCAAGAGGAATTGCACACGACTCACAATTAGGTTTACCAGAAGGAATGTTTCGTCAACAAAGTGAAGAAACGACCTAAAAGGAAATTGAGAAAAAACATATAAAAACAGAAGAAGGGAAAAGGAGCGGCAGCGAGTATAAAAGCAAAGAAGTAAACGATGATGGGCAGAAGGACAGTCAGGCACATGAGCGAGGGAGAGAAGGCTGCTTGGGATATCAAGACAGGCAGAGAAAGCAGCAAAATCAAAGGTGGGGATTCGAAGCTTAGCACACTCCAGTCGTAATCTGAAATCAGCGTGGGCAGTAGGCAGCCTGGCAGTTTCACTACACATAACAGAACATCCACGCGCGTATTAATTCACACAATTCCCGTAGCTGTTACCATATGGAAAGCGTGAATTGATTATCCCAGTGAACGATCCTTGCATTTGTATTCCCATTGTGACAACTCCGATGAACATTCGTGGCATTGAACGTCCATGCAGCCTTGGGAGAGAGCAGCTGCCGGTGAGAATGCTAAGCACCAGGATACCAATCCGTTCCTGGTCCTTCTACCAGTGGCTCTGGGCCTTCTCGCGATGTGGAGCGTTAACAGGGTCTGGTGGTTCAACGGTGGCCAGGGTAACACAGGGATTCCTAGCACAGCTGTAAGCAGAAGACGCAGATGGCGACCTCTTGCTTATCCTAGACGACCTCCGACCTTGACTTGCCTGAACAGGGATCTCGAGGAGGTCGGGAGCCAAGAAACTTCCACCAAGAAGGTATAACTACAAGGTCAGGTTTTTAGGGATGAAGTATATTGAAAATATGTTGATAAATGACGCATTAGAGAAATTGGATTAGTATTGGATTTGTTTGAATAAATTTGTTATTCAATTTGCAAAAATAAGGTACTTTGATAAATAATTTAATTGGAAAAACTTTAAAGGATCTTGTTTGTTATTATCGTAGGGTTATAACAATTCTCTTTACAGAGTTTTGATATTGTGTCTCACTCCATACAGCACAAAACACTCAGATTTATTTTAGAAATATTACTGAAACATATCAATCTGCTTATTACATTTCAGCAATATTTTAAAACTTACATAAATTGTTTGTGCTATATGGGACGTTTATATTGGAAAGGGCACTTTACGAGTTTTCATTATAACATCATTACAATTCTGTAGGATATTTATGAACGCTGACTGAGTTGAATATTAATTTGTTCTACTCTACGTCTTTTTAAACAGTAAATTCGTTATACCATTCGTTAGAATGCTCTTTACTCATGCTTTAATATTTCGTGTATTCGTTTCAACTAAATTTTTAGCTTACATCGACTCTCATCTTCGTGAAAGAATTGTATATAAGAAAAAATTTGTTTACATTTTCTTTTAAAAATTAGACATGGCATATGGAAAAACACTAGCAAAATACGTATACATATACATATCGAGAGCAACTGATTAAGCTATTGACTGTACAACATGGCGCGTGATAAGATACAAAGCGTGAAAGCTACTTCCGGTTACTACACAAAACTATTGTTAGCTAAATAAGAATTAAAGTTGACTGATTCTTTGGTAAATAAGACACTAACAAAAATTATAAGCTGGTCAATCATATGAAGTCATTCAATGGCACTGCTTTTTCTTAATTATTTTCAACGATACAAAACATTTTCAAACTTAGCTGAGAATTTCATGGGGAACATGTATAATCTCGTAAATTGATGTTCTTAGGTAGGCGTTATGTGTAAACGAAATTGTAAGCTGATTTTCATCGCTTACACAATATACTTCTGCTTATAGAAAACTATAGAGTAGCATAACTGCACAGAAAGAAATTTTAGCTACGATAAATCTTATGGCTTAGTATGAAAAATATTTCGAAAACTTTTTCACGCTCCATGAATGACCATGAGGCGGATACCCAACTATGCATCTGTATATACAGGATGTCCCAGTTTTAATTAATCATTACAATATCTTACAAACCAAGGGTTTAATCGAAAATAGTTTCTTATAAAAGTGGCATGGTTTCGAGGGGAAAACGTGGGAAAAATATGAGGAAAAATGTAGTATTCAGAATGGTGACGTTGCAGCAAGAAAAGCTTTTTTAAAAATATAATCATACATTTTATTCCTTTTTTTTTGTTCCTCGATTAAAATCTGTAACTTTTAGAGGAATCATTTGTCGACTAACTCAAAGGTTAATACACTGTTTCCCTCAATTGAAAGGCTAAATTCAATTTCCAATATCCTAGTACAATTGTGCGATATAAGAATCTACGATTTGATACAAACTCATTCCTTTCTCAAAAGTATTTGCATTCTGTGCTGAAAATGAAGCAGAAAAGAGACGTTGAATCACCCGATGCATCGTAGGTATCGCTAAAAAATGTCTGTTACTTATTGTCTCTTCCTTGTATCATTTTCAGCACAGGATACTTTTGGGGAAAAAAATGAGTTTATATGAGATCGTAGGTACTCGTACCGCACAGTTGCACTGGATATTGGATATTGAATTTAACCTTCCAATTGACGGAAACAGTATTAACCTTTGAGTTAGCGGAAAAGTGGTTCCTTTAAAAGTTATAGGTTTTTAATCAAGGAACTTGCAAAAAAAATTATTCTATTTTAAAATAATCATTTCTTGCTGTAACGTTACCATTCTAAATACTACATTAGCTCCTAAATTTACCCACATTCCTCCCTTGAAACCGTGCTATCTTTAAAAGAGACTTTTTTCGATTAAACCCTTAGTTCGTCAGATATTCTAATAAAATATTTAAAATTGGGCACCCTATCTGTGTGTGTGTGTATATATATATATATATCAATGCTCCAAAAGAATGCAAGAGACAGAATACTCCGAAACAGATTGCAGAATGGCTGAAATTTGATGGACCAAAATAGGCACGGTTCGTAAAGTTTTAAAAGATGAAAGAGTTTATGCTGTGTCAATTTTTTATGTATAGCCGTATACCCGTATATAAATGAATAAGATACAGGCATCTTGATTGTATATGTATAAATTTCTTGTAATTGAAAAGTTTTGATCTATTAAGTTGGTATGTCTGATAACACGAATTTGTCAGTTTGTTGAAACAGCTGATCGATGTTGAGCTTTTTCGTAATGCACAAGAGAGCGTGTAATAAGTAGTCGGTATTACGGAGACATTGATTAATCGATTCTCATTTCTAAAATTTACAGTGTTTAAATTTTTGTTTCAAGTAATTACAGTGATTACTTAGGTAAATTAACTGGTTTTTTTCTAACTATTCCGTCAATATTTTTTCGGAGTGTGTATCATGTCTGTCGTAACCTATTACGTAAATATTGTAAAGTTAAATGATTTTGTTCTGTTTGTATGAAACATATTTTTAGATTTCTTAAAGTAATATATAAATATTAGTGAACTTTTTTATAATAAAATTTATTATTGCAAAATTCCAATATAATGCACTGTTCCAGTTTATTGATATTTATGTAATATTATAACATAGATTATAATGGATAATTACATAACTAAATAATTCACTATACAGGTGACTTCAACGGACACCAAAGAAAGTACAATGCCAGGGGGCCGCCGGAACCCTGGAGGCAGAGGTAACTCTGGAGCTCGAATACAATCAGGTACAAGCAATAATTCATCAGGAAATGGTAGCGCACCCAGCAATTTGACAACAGGCGTCACTGAAGAAAAGAAATCCGGAGAATCGATTGGCAGTCGACCATTAGCCCCAAAACATGTTCCTATTCCTTCAGTTCCAGTAGACAGCCAATTGATGTTCGAGGCTTTGTCTTTGGCAGTCTCTGCGATAGCAGCTTCTCTTCAACTTCTTAATTTGTATAGGACAGTTTGGTGGTTGCCACAATCATACAATGAATATACAATGGTATTGTATTAAAAAATTATATTTAAAAACTGATTTTGTCTATACTTACGACTGAAAAAGAAATTTTCTTACAGAATTTTTATCTTGTGGACCCATACTTGCTCATATTCATTGCAACGATGCTTGCAAGGCGACTAATTTATGCACTGTTGCGCAGAATGATAGATACTGTCTCACCTGCCCGTTGGTTGCCTGCTGCACAAAGAATAATGAGGTTGCCATTATATTGTAATAAGTACTTAAGAATAATATAATTCATAAATACATACAGCAGGAATGACCAGCCTTTATTGCATTTTTAGGATATTCCTACTCGTGATTGTGATTGGAGTACTTTCTTGGTGTTTATATTACATGAGCGAACGACACAACACGATGAAGGTCTTCTATTTCTGCTATCCGTTCGTATTTTTTAAAAATACAGTTTAATATAGGAAAATCACCTGACATATAATGAAGTATCCACGTGTTTTGGTTGTAATTACCACCTGTCGTCAGACTTATCCCATTACTTCCAGAAGTATTTCTGTCTACTTCCTGATGTTTGGTGTGAGCATTGGACCATTCTTCGACATTTCAACAGCGCCGCTTTATGTGAAGGAAGATCGGAAAACAAAATTCCTGCTCGGTAACGCCGTTGAAAGTTATCAACCACCTTGATGTTCCTGACAGCTTGTAAAAGTTGATGAAGAATTTTTCATCCACGTACAGACAAGCCCTTGCACAACTGTTCTCTGAGTGCACCTGCCATCCGAGCTGAAGTGTCCAGCCTACGCTCGGACTTCAATCGCAGACTGAAACGTGCCTTATTCGCATCTTCGGGCACAGCTTACGTCTGCGGAATTGCACCGGTCATCTTTGTGCCGCCTCACCTACACTTTAATGTCACCTGGGTCGTACAACATATCGTGCTCTTCTGGCTTGGAAGGCTAAGCGCCCATTTTGCTCAGGCGTACCCGGTAAGGTAAGAACTATCAAATACATTCATCAGACCATTAATCATCTCAATTTCATGTATTCAAAATGAATGTAATTATTGAAAACTGAATTTCTTTAGGTACTGTGATGTTCTTCATCGTGCTGCACTTCATTTAGGCAAATGGACCAAAGTTGAGGGCCGCAACAACCACATCCCTACGCAAATGTGGAATGATTCGATTCTCTGGCCTCATGGTTCCTTGGTAAAACATAATAAAGAACTGTACCGTTCTGAAGGACTTTGTACTGCAGCTGAACCAGGAAACTCGAGTCATCATAGATTTCATGTAAGATACGAGTGTAAATCAAATAAATTTAGAAACAAACAAGACTTTTGTCTGATAGTTTGATATGTTTCAGGCTTTATTTAGCAATCCTACTATGCTAATCTGCTCCCTCCTGGGATTTCAGCTTCTACTGGTTGCTGTACAGTTGATTATTTTACTAAGGACTATCGAGTGGTACCAGATACTCTCGATGACGCTTCTTTTGGTTACGAATTATTACACTCTCTTCAAGTTAGCCAGAGATTATCTGGTGTGTTGGAAGGTTTACAGGGCCGAACAGATTTTCCAAGAGAAAGCTCAGGCTTCCATAAATTGCGCTGCACAATAGACTGTTGAAAACTCTTTAGTTTGTAAGTATAACTTTGTGATGTTTTTGATCTTTTTCTACTGCAAAATAAATTATTTCCTATGGATGTCATTGGTATTACTCATTACTTGCCTTTAGGATTTCAGTGAATTTTATATTTTTATTTCAATATATTTTCTCAAAATTATAAAAAATATAGTAACAATAACAAATACATTCTAATAATATATTATTTGGGAATGGTAATCATTTCATGGTGTTAGTTATACCTAACCACATTGAAATATAGTCATAATAAATACTATCCGATGTTGTATCGTGTCTTTGAAGTACAACTTTCACGCAAAGTTTTACGTAAATCTTACAAAGTTTAAAAATAATAATGTATTCTATGAATCACACATAAATATAAAAATATTTGATTATAAAATGGCATGACAATTTGTACAGAAAATTTATTTTAAAAAATTTCCTTGTCCCGTGATAAAAAATATGAATATAAAATAAATGCGAATGTAATAAATTAAGTCAACAAATTACAAAAAAAAATTGCCAATGTAAGCACGTGAAAATAATTGTTTCTTATATACAAATATTATTAGAATATCTTACATATACTTCAATTAACTATTCAATTTCGCATAGAAATGAAATTCTAATGGATATTTACACTCCCAAACAAATAAGTAGCAGAATGGAGTTTGCACGAGTTTAAATTGTAAAGTGAAAGCTGTTTGCTATTAGAGATTTTAGAACGTGCTGATTGAGAAATTTGAGAATCAGAGATATCTCTAATCTAAAATTTTCGTAAAAGATTACCAACATTTTCTTACAACTTTAACAATACCTCACTAATCCTCGATTCGTCATGTTGTCATCTGAAAAGATTTTTTCATTCGAATGGGTTAACGTACTACATTTAATGGTATTGTCATATTTCGAGGCAACCGAGCTGTCAATGATTCTGCCAAATTTTGTGGAAGTTCGTGCCATACATATTTTCCAATGATAGGAACTTCTTCTAATGGCGGTCTGAATGATACTAAAAGTGTGAAACAGAGTCCGTCTCCACCTTCACCGCCGCTAAATTCCACGGAGAATAAACCGTGCGGCCTGTGTTGCGCAACATTGTCTCCAAAAATTTCCTAATTGAAAAAGAAATCAAAATAATATAATCATTGGCCTTCTTAGCTTCGCAATTAGTTATCACAGATTCGCACTTACCACCATGAATTTGTGTAGTGTCGAGTGAAGATTACGGTTTGGATTTATTTCACATATCGGCAAGTGAAGTGCAGTCTTTTCAGAAATCAAAACATGTAATCTATTCCTATAATATAGGAAGCTTTTATATAATCAAGTATTAAGGCATGAAGTGATTGTGCATATATAAAATATTACTCACGTAGCTTTTTTTTTAATACAAACAATGAGCCGTAAGTACAGTTTTGTTCTAGGTTTGGTCATTGGTAATAAACAAGGATGCCATGGTGCAGCAATACCTGTTAAATAGTCTCGGCCTCTCTGAATCAATGGAATGATGTCATTTGACCTCAATGAGAGATCTTCAACGTTATTAACCCAACAAGCTTGTAAAGATTCACTGTTAGCTTGTTCCGGAGTCTTCAAAGTTCCTCCAGTTACATGTCCAGTCATAACAAACCGGAACCAAGAACCACTTGCACATTCAACCATTATTAGAGATGTTGGCTCCATTATTAGTCCTGTCTCCTCTAAAACTTCACGCTTTACAGCATCTACAAGGTTTTCATTCGGTTCTACCCGACCTGCAGGTAGGTACCATTTCCCTGCACAGGAAGCCTTTGCTTCCTGCATCATTAATACTTCATGATTATCATTAAAGAGTACTGCAGCTACCACATAAGTTACTGTCTTATGGCAGATAGGAATGTAGGTTGAACTGGCAGTAGGCTGGATCCCTTTCGCCTCTAGAAGAAAAAAGAAAAAAAACTGGAAAGTCTCACATAACTATATAGAAGTATCATAGACTCTACCATACTGTCATACTATAGTTACATAGCCAAACATTCCAATGTCAATATAATATATGACAAATCACAGTCTGTGAAAAGACAAAATGCAATATAATTGTACAGATTATTTAAAAATATTGCAAACAAATATTAGAATAGCATGTAGCATTCTTATGCTTGAGAGACTACAGAAAGGAAAGAATTCAAGTACAGTTATAAGTAATGACACATGATATGAGTAATGCTATTTTGTGGTCTAAGAAAGAATTATTATTTTATAAATTATAATTTCATTAAATTACAGTTAATGAAAAATGAAACAAATAGAGATATTAAATAATTACCGATAGCTTCGTTTTGCTGAGCTAAAGTGAAATCACAAAGCTCGTCGCTGTCACTTAAAATTTGCCCATCCAGGACCAGGCGAATTTTATCTTCGATAGCGTCTGGCATCTTGTCTGCCTTTTTATCTAAGTTCTTAGTTGCAGTCGACCGGTCTTTCCTATGCAATTACAGTTATGAACCATCCATAACTGTTGCGATACTTCGTCACACACACCTCCCCCCCCCCCGGCCCCCACGCGTTTCTTTTGCAACGTCAAAATATTCACGGTGCGTTCGACGGCCTCTTCCTGCATTCCAGGACACCAGGATTTGACCAATCAGAAGGCGTCTTAGTCTTAAGAACAATTTATGTTCCTTTCCATTCACAGAAGAAAATACGATCCTGTCGATAAGTTACCAACGAAAAGTTCGCGCAATCATTTGTTTGCATTCAAAATTATCAACAATTTCCAAATAATGTAACCCCATTCTTAATTATTAACAAAATTTCTTTGATTAATCTTAAACTGTTGATATACTTCCTGAAGAATATGGATAATACTGGGGCTCCTAGATTAAGTAATATACACAGTAATAATAGCTTTTAATTATAAGTTAATGAAGGTCTGTTTGTTATGCAGAAGAGAATGAACGATCCCGTTCGAATTCTCTACGTGAAAGAAGTCGTAATAAGGAACGTAAATCTAAGAGATCAACAAGTAAAGGAAAAGATATTTCTACACTGAGTATGGCATTCAAAACATTGCTTTTAATTAGTTACTCTTATATGATGGATGAAATAACTATATATCAATATCATATATTTTCAGAAAGAAGAATCAGTGTCCCTATAACGCCTCAAATGATTTATGATTCTATTAAGCAGTTACAAACCAGACGATTATATGTTGATTTCTCATTAATTGTTGAACATTTGTGCCGGCATTATCCAATTGAAAATGATAAACGTATTCTGGTTGTTGAATTGAAAGAAAAGCTTGATTGTGCCGTATTGGCTGGGCTTATTACAAAATGTGGAGTGGATAAGTACTGTTTATCAAATTTGCGTGAACAAGCCAATGCACATAAGACTGCACTAAGTGTTTTTTGGGAAAAATATTATCAAGTTAGCACTTCTTATATATTTCTTAATTTAATAAATTGCAACATTGATAAGAAAATCGATACTTTCATAATAAAAATTCAAATGACTTTTAGAATGAGATGTTACCATTAAGAAAAAAAAGAAACACTGTGCATTCACCAAGAGTGAGTCCCAACAACAATGAGAGTGATTTTTCTAATAGTGATAGCAGCAGTCATTAATATTAGATTAAACGAAATATTTTGTATGGAGCTGGCAATGAAAAGTACTAAAACATTTTTTTCTCAAAATTCACATAAGGTGGATGGCCCATTCATCAGCCATGTACCAATTATCATCTGTTGTGTTATAATACTATATATTTTGGTATAGTCAAAGCACACTGTGACAATTATTGGCAGATAGCCAATGGGTATGTTCAGCAGAAACACCGCTGAGGGAGCAAATACATTTGATTGGTCTTTTGATCGTTAATCTTGAAACAGTTGTGAGATTTGACCAATCAAATGTATTTGCTCCCTCAGCGGTGTTTCTGCTGAACATACCCATTGATTGGGCCATGCACTCTATGTGATTTATATAAAAAAGAATGTATCCAACCACTATCTTATTATCTTTGTTAATCATTCAGATATAACTTTTTATGGTATAAAGGAATCTATAGAAGTTATATACTATTGCACAATGAAGAATTATATTTGCATGACACTTAAGTAGTAGTAAGGTGTTCAGGGTACATACAGAAATTCTGCTAACTAGTCTGAACACTTTTCAGAAGACCGCAATTTTCCAATGATTGCATTTCTAACAGCAGACTTGCAACTGTATGTCTCAGTTGATGAAATCGTGCTAAAGAGAGCTCAAAAATGTGACGTTCTCCAGTATTCAAAGTCCATTCCATCAGAATACTTGGTTCAAGTACTCGAGATAAAACACTGCAAAATGAAAAAATTCTTATGTTAATGTTGTAATTTCATAATATCATTGTTAAAGTATTTATGTAAGTGTATACCTTGAAGAAATGGTGATATCAACACGCCATTTGCAAGATTTTAATCTGGGATAAAAGTTGGTATCATTGAACAAACCATGAATTAACACTGGTCTTCTTTGTCCATACACAACAGTAGAGAGATCTTCTATACATTCAGGGGCCAATCTAAAGAATACTTCCTTAGAAATAATATTCGCCAAATATGAATGTTTGATGCTTATTTATAATAGTTTTACTTACTTTAATTCTTGAAGACACTGTTTAAATTCTGTGGGTTTTACAGATCCTGTTGTCGATCGTAAATGTAATCTTAGGATTGTTAAAATTGCAGCATACCACTCATCAACATTTTCTTGAGAAACGTTATATTTTTCACTAATTCTTTCCAGAATACCAGGCTCAATGTGTTCCTGTTCAATAGCTTTTACAGCCACTGTAACAACACGTTAACACTTGTCAAAGCAATTCTAGAATCAGATTTTATTATAAAAATAATAGTGTTCTTTACTTACACTGTGTGAGAGGTCTAGCAATAATTTTTTTTAATTCAGCTAGGTACTTTATTTTATTAGCCAAAGATGAATGTACTTGCATTTGAAAGGTTGTCGACATTTTAAATCTGTATAATCTAAATTCTTTTTTTCGTTCAAGAAAGTACGATAAATGATATTAACGAACTATAATCTTTTTCAAACTTAATTCGCCACTGGTTGTTATTAGCATTTTTTGACGTTTAACGTATATCACATTTTATCATGTGACAGCATAGAGAGCCTAAGGGATGTCGCACACAACTTGTGTAAGCGTTTAGATAGATGCTTATGGATGAATAAAGTCACAGCACTGGTTACAGTATTGTCAGTACATTTCGGAACACACTCTATAATATATGACGTAGACCAATCAGCATACTACGTTTACACGATGGCTTAAAGCTGTTTAATTGTGACCTAAAGAGGAACAGACAAATCATAGACATTTCTACTTGTAAGAAATATTTGGGATTGGTGAATTCCTTTAGATCATTTTGACTAAACCTTCGTCAACGAATTCAGACGTACATAGAAGTGTATTTCTTATGGCCCTCTTGAAGCTCGATTTTGTTGGGGATAGGGGTTAGTTCCTATCCCCAATGGGTAGAGGCGCTAGCAGCACCGCTGGCTCTGTGTGGTACATCAATATATCACCGACGCGCGCACACTACTCTAGATACCAGAAAAGGAACAGGCTCCGCCTTTTATTCTATCCTCTCTCGCTCTCCTACAGCTGTAATGCCTTGGGGATATGATGCGGTCTCACTCTTGCGCTCCACCTCCTCTAGTCCGTGGTGGTGGTCTCACTCTCGCTCCGTCTCTCGTACTCTCATAGTCTTAATACATTGGGGATATGATGCGGTCTCACTCTCGCTCCATCTCTCGTACTCTCGTACTCTGAATACATTGGGGATATGATGCGGTCTCACTCTCGCTCCGTCTCTTGTACTCTCGTACTCTGAATACATTGGGGATATGATGCGGTCTCACTCTCGCTCCATCTCTCGTACTCTCGTACTCTGAATACATTGGGGATATGATGCGGTCTCACTCTCGCTCCGTCTCTTGTACTCTCGTACTCTGAATACATTGGGGATATGATGCGGTCTCACTCTCGCTCCATCTCTCGTACTCTCGTACTCTGAATACATTGGGGATATGATGCGATTTCACTCTCCCTTTTTCAGACCGCCCACTGGCGTGGCCTGGCGTGTTCGAGTTCTGACTGACGTCACGGCGCGATCGTCGCGCCATCGAGTGGATATTTGAGTCGGAGAATACTTGTCTTCAAGCTAAGCATAGGAAATACACTTCTATGTACGTCTGAATTCGTTGCCTTCGTGTAACCGTACTATATGAAACCGGCTAATCGCAGAACATGTGCAAAGTTGAATCTGAAGTAGGACACCAAAAAGATAAGAATGACTGATTTGGAGTATAACAGTAATCACATTATACCTTTGCATTGTTGTGCTTTTAAATATCCGAAACTATAAAAGTGTCGTCTATTAAGAAAAATAACATTGTTCTGTGAATATAAAAAGGTTAAAAATAATACCTATTGCAAGTGTTGAGTGACTGACACTTGTTAGTAAGTAACTTAAATCATTCAAACAGTAATTACTGTGAAAGACACTATTGATGAATCTAATAGTTTAGAATTGTAATAACTAATAGTTCATTATTTCATAAATGAGAACAATCATTTGATTATACACCATGAGCTCCAATTATGAGGATATGGAGGAACAACTCAAGGAACAATTCCTTTATCGCCGGGAACAAGAAGAATTCGTTTCGAATCATGTGGGTTCGAATCCACGCGATATCGTGTTGGTGATTTTACCTAATATATGCAGCATTATTCTGGTGGCTACGAGTATGGGATTAATTGGAAAATACTTGAATCAATACCTGAGAATTCTGTTAGAGTTATTACTTGTCATTGTACCATGTGTTTTATGCTGTACTATCTTGTCGGAGCATGCAATATCAGTATCTTCAGCAATGATACTTTTATCTATTGGCAACGTGATTCTCATGGCTATAAATTTCAATACATTTGGAATCTTCAAAGGGAATTTGAAACCTTTCAACAGCAGAAGACATCCTTTTATTACAAATTTTCGATCAGTGACTAATGTTATATCGATAGCTTGTATCCTTGCAGTGGACTTTAAAATATTCCCACGTAGATTTGTAAAGACAGAAGTTTATGGTTACAGTTTGATGGATACTGGTGTTGGATTATTTATGCTAGCTAATGCATTAGTTGATCCTGAAGCAAGAAATGTTCAGGTATACGGAGCATCGGAAAGTGTTTACAAGACTCTTCGAAGAAATCTTCAACAATCTGTTAAGGGATCAGCTGCTCTTTTAATTCTTGCTTATGGAAGATATCTTGCTGTTGAAGTAATTGGCTATCAGAGACATGTGTCTGAATATGGTATACATTGGAATTTTTTTGGGACACTTGCATTAGTGCGAATATTAGTCAGTATAATATCAAGCATAGTTAGTGCACAATACTCCTTACTTACTGGTATTTTGGTATTGACAATGCATGAGTATGCATTAAGTGGGAAAGAATTGAAAATTTGGATACTGAGTGATGGTCCTAGGAATAACTTCTTCTCAGCAAATCGAGAAGGATTGTTGGCCATTCCTGGCTATGTTGGATTATACTTTCTTGGAATTGCTGTGGGTAGAATCATTCACTCCACTTATAAGCGAAATTCCAACGATTCAGTTGACCTTTCTGCTAAAGTTTTTGGTTTGAACATAGAATTTGCTATTAATAATTCTATGGTTCTCTGTATTAAGCTATCAGTATTCACTATTCAAGCATGTACAGCGCTGCTATTGTGCGATTCATATTTCCAAGTGTCCCGACGCCTTGCAAATTCTGGATATTGTGTCTGGATCCTTACTCTTGGTGTAGCTATGCTAACTTTTCTTATTCTAGTAGACGTGTTTATAGACATTTTAGTTGGTGCAACTGTTAGTACTTGCAGGGGACAGTATAAGGGAAGTGATGTGGGAAGTGAAATCGATTCCAAAATGGAAGTGATGCCAGTGAGAAATGTACCAGAAGTTCTTGAAGCTGTGAATTACAATGGACTGTTTTTCTTTATTCTTGGCAATTTAATGACTGGTGCTGTGAATTTAATCACGAAAACTCTCTATGTCAAAGACATTTCGGCGATTCAAATTCTCATCTTATATATGTTTATTAATCTACTCGTTGTAACTGTCCTTTATAAGTACAAAATTCAAATAAAATTCTAATGGAATGAAGTCTGATATTTCTGAAGAAACACCTTTGTACACAAAGTTTTATAAAAGCGTTTGGTAACTGTTCCCGGTTACAAGACCTTTTATCGTTAGAACTTTTGAAATTTATTTACTAAGTTCTGATGATTTTCCTATGGTAACTTGCAGAAAGAAGAATCATTCGTTGGCTGTATCTAGCAAATAGATGTACATAATATCAAAGCTCTTCTTTTGTCAGGGAATGATTTGTCGATGACTGTTTGTCTTCATTATTATCTTCCTTGTCCTTTTTTCTAGTGAATTCAATGAAAGCGTGATGATTCTTTACGTGCTTCTCCGCTAGGATGACTATCCGTAAGAATTCATCAACATCGAAACTATAGTTGGTGAATTTCGCGTGAGCACCTCCATCAGGATGCGTGCCCTGATTTCAACAAATAAAAGCAAATATAAAATTGCAGTAGGAGAAGTGATGAAAAGATGATAATTTTATTATTCAATATCTTCCTTACCGGGTCTTGTTGTACTAATTTCTCGGCATTATCCCACGTGAAATATTTAATACCACGTAATCGAGCCAAGTCCTTGTAGCAACTAGGATCTTCGCAATTGTATCTAAAAATTAGTCAATTAAATTATCAGCACTTGTTTTTCTATTTCTACCTATAAGTTATACTTACAGTTCAAAAACAGCAGCCCAATCAGGTAGGAACATAAGATGCGTTAAACCAGCACCATGTATACCGATAAAAATGTCCGAATTTCGTGTAATTTCAAGTTGTTTTCTAAAGGACAGATGTTTATTGTAAACTACTTTCTTTACTTTGTAATGAGGAATCTCTCGTAGAGCCTTGACTAATTGGTCCTCATTCAATATCTGCCTATACTGTGTGTCTCTACTGAGAAGAGTCACACGAATCTTTGGAGTTTTTCTTTGATGAAGAGGAATTCGTAATCTGTGTAATATATGATGTCCAAAAGCTCTGAAGAGTCCACTCTTTTCACAGCCATAAATCTTGGGGGGAGGGAAAAAATAGAAAATCTCAGTTGCAATAAATCCTATAAACAAATATTAACGGCTGTACTTATACTTACTAGAGGTGTGTTATAATAAAGTCCAAAAATCATACGAGGAAGTAAAGGAAAGACAAGATTCTTAAAGCATACAGTTTCTCCACGAAATGTTTTCAGATCCCAAAGTGGATTACGTGTAAATGCTAAGAAAGCATCTTGAAAAGCTGATTGATAACTGCACAGAAAAAAGTAAAAAATAAAAGAAAATACAGAACAGAGTGCTCCACAAATTATTTTTCTATAATCAAAAAGGTAAAAAAATATAGATACCTGTAACTCTCCCAAATTAAAATTTGATTATCCGTAGTGAAGCTAGAGTCGTGTGAGAGATTTACATGAAGTGACGCATACAGATTGAAAAAGTCGCAAAAGTGATGATACATATTAACTGCTGCAACAGAAAGATGAATCCTTTAACACATCACGTGCAATGAAGAAAAAACAATTGCACCTGCAGATTTATGTACTTGCGTCAATCTTCATAATGAATGTCGGTTTCTCAATTATGACGTCGCAGTCACCAGCAGGAATCGGTTGACGAGGTAGTCGAGCAAAGTTTCGTATCTCCGGGGCCCAGGATTGTAATGGACTCAAGTGATCCCCATGAATCCGCAGCCTCTGCTCGTTCAGTCTGAACGTGATCGATCATTTCGTGTCGTCATTTCTCGTATATCCAAGTTGTATCAAGACGTATCTGTGTAAGGCAAAGGACTATGCTCGTGAATCGCTCGCTTACGTGCAATAACCGCCGATCTGTCCCTCCTTCAAGACATCCATCTTGTATCGAATTGGTTCCTTTCTATGCAGGAGGTCGGTGAAATTAAGCATAATGTTTCTACCTCGACAGAATCTCATATGTTCAGAGCATTCCAACGATGAATCATCCTGAATGATTAAGAACCAAATTAATCAGAAGAAAAACAACAGTTATTACTACTCACAAGGAAAAGAGGCTCGCACAGAATCATCATCTCTCTTCTTTGATCTTTAATGTAACCAAAATCTCCCTGAGCATAAAATGTATCCAATTGAGCCTTTTTTGTAGCGACCCAACCTTTATGATCCCCAGGACAATATGGAATGGAATAGGAATCCTCCTTCCTACAACCTTCTTCATATCCCCAACATGCTTTAGTATCTAAATATTTCTGTAAGAACATATAAGACTGAATTTACTATTAAAAGTTACATGTCTACACAATAATAGTACTATACATGATGAAAGGATTAGTAAGAGGGACTCTATTTAATTATTAAAAAAGACAGAGAGAGGTCAATGCATTAAACTGGCGTACGATTTTGCGTAGGTTGTTTAGCGACCTTTTAACAAATAGACATTCCTTACCTTATATGGACACGAGCTGTCATTGCGACACATTTCCGCTAACTTGGGAAATGAATTGAAATAATATTTGAGCTGATCTTCTGGCAGATCGATGTCGGTATAATTATAACTAAAAACAACTACTATGAATGTCAGTAGTAGAAATAACAAGTGGCCCATAAATATTATCTTAGACATTATTTCCAGAGTAGCGTAGGGCACTGATTAATTATAATAACTGATTATTAGAGATTCGAGAATGCATAAACTGGCACAGGAATTGTAGATATTATAAATATCCGTATACGTTCTGCACTGACTAACAAGCTGAACCACCTAAACAAGAATGAGAGAGATCACCCGATCACTATCTATTACTCGATGTTCTCATAACCTTCCCTCACTCCTTCAACACGCTTTCTCTGTTACTCCATCTCTGTTTACTTATGTTGTTGCTCATACAGAGCTTGTGCCAGCTGCAATATATCATATGAAATATTAGCTTAGATAAAAGACTATCAATTATTTCGATGATTAAAGATTGAGGGAAAATTGTAGACGAAAGCTTTTGTTGCTAAATTATTTAATAGACAACTGACATGAAAGTTTTTGTTTACTATATGCTCAAATAAGACAATTTTTAAAAGTAAATTTTCATTAATAGCTTATTATGAGCATTGCATGGACTCTTCTTTATGTATTGGTACCAGTTTGGAACATATCCAGTACAAGTAGCCATGAGCACTGAATGTAATAAATTAACATGTTTAAAATTGAAAATTATTGGATTACATTCAAATGTTACTATCAGAAACTTTCGGAGTCGTAGGCTTAGCTTCCCCCACGATCTTCCTTCATTCCTTTCTTCCTTTCCTTATGGCTGCCTCCTCCAATGAAGAGATGTGCCAGTGGCTTAGTTTCCACCGTGCAGGGTTGAAATAGAGTTAACCAATTAAAAACGAGATTTGAGCGGAATAAGCTAACTTGATTGGTTAACTCTATTTCAACCCTGCATGGTGGAAACATATGCACCGTAACGTGGACAATTTTGCCCGCAAGCTCTAGTGTCGAAGAAGCCAGCTGAAACAGCGCATGCGCACCGTAAATTCACTGCAACCTCTTGTCTCCGATTCAAAAGGAAAGTTACAAAAAACCGATGCTTGTCAATTAAATAAAATTTTGATAAGTTAGACAAATAAAGAATTGATGATTTAAAAAACTGAAGTTAAATGGACCAATTCACCTAAAAGTCATGAAAATTGAATGATGCTTTAATTAACCTTTTAATTGAATGATCTTTTAATTGCGTATATACTGAAAACTTTTAACTTGATGAAAATACCTCTGGACAAGTACAAAAAGTGAAATATCTGCACAAGTAGAATTTTTTTCGCAGCTAAGTTCAATAGTATAAATATTTTCTCTCTTTTACACTTGTTGAATTTATATGCCTCACTATATGAAATTGGTTCCAAAAGGTCCAATTCTCTTTGTAAAAAGACTTCCTCCGGTTTGAGTGTAGGAATTTCCAATGAAAAATCTTTCACAGGAGATATACTAACGTATACAGTCAATTTTTGCTTGTATCGTAACTTTTTTACTGAATTTATTTGTAACTCCTGTGAGATTTTTAAATGCAAATTCCTCCTACCATTGTGATTCAAGCAGGCACGATGCACTTTTTGGTCATTCTTGCTTCTTTCAATTCCAATCACGGTATATATTACACATGACAAACAAAGCTGCAGGTTACGTATTCAAGAAAAAGATAACTGCGCACGCGTAGTGCTACCACGTGATTCGCCCTTTCAACACTAACGCCTCTTACGGTAGATCCATCTTAAGATTACGCGTTTTTCGCCTATGACCGTCGTGTAAACGTAGTCAATGGCTGTTTCCACTGTGCAGAGTTTAAACAGAGTTAACTAATCGCGTATAACAGTTGAATGGATTCGACCAATGAGGCTCTGAAATTTTGTTTAAACTATACACAGTGGAAACTAAGCTAATGAAATTATTCCCACTGTGGTAAGTTTCAGCCAATTTCAGCAGTCGACCTGGTCAACACTTTGCGCAAGAGGATTGACGCCTCCATGAGGATTTACCCTTAGCAATACAGTAGAATGGTCGGCGTGGCGCGCCTTTAGCCAAAATAACGTCTTAGAATGGTAAGATTTAACTTTTCATACTAGATTTTAATATTTATTTTATATAAATAGAAGCTAACTGAAGTGTCTAATACCATATTAATTAATCAACTCATTTTCAGTGCTATAACGGTTTGCTTTACATTGATATTATCCAATATAGAAAATCGCTATTTTACAGAGATTTGTCATACCCGTGAACAGTATGAGAATTTTCATGTTAATATGCTTCAATTGTACATCTAAAACTTCTAAACCTTCTCTTATAATATTCTAATTAAATATCACAGCAAAGAAACATTACCTATAACAAGAAGCACAAAATTTAGTATGCTGTAGAATATGACAGGTTGCTATGTTCAGACCTATATTTGTGTATTCATTGGACATTTCATTAACTATAAATTTTAATATAGGAGAGATTAAAATGGGGAGGTATCGCCCTTGTGATGCTGTCCTTTCTACTTGGGGCAAATACATTCTATGTCCCTGGTGTAGCACCAGTGGAGTTCAAGAAAGGTCAAAAGATTGATGTCAAAGCTGTCAAGATGACCAGCACTCGTACTCAGTTACCATATGAGTATTACTCCTTACGATTGTGTTGGCCAAAGAATGGTACATTTGTTTATAAATCTGAGAATTTAGGAGAAGTACTTAGAGGAGACAGGTATGTGATAGAGACATTATTATCAATGTAAATTGTGCTAATTATTTACATTCGTAGGATTGTAAATACTCCATATGAAGTGGCTATGGGAGAAAACATTGCATGCCGTCTTTTGTGTAATAAACCAGGAGTTTCAATTAATTGGACTGAAGAGGATTCACAACGCGTCATTGAACGCATTTTACATGAATACTCTGTTCATCTGTAAGCTTTTGCAGTTGACCCTAATTCTATATCTTTGAACAAGGAATATTCTTATAATTTTGTAACTTTCAGACTCATAGACAATTTACCAGCAGCAACAAAGAAAGTTCATAAAGATACCAATAGTTTTACTGTCTATCATGGATATCGATTAGGTGGTGTGATCAACGATCAAGTCTACATAAACAATTATCTTAAATTAATTCTAAGCTACCATAAGCATGGAGAGTTAGTATAATCATTTTATTACATGAAAATTTCAATATTTTTATTCACATGATGTTCTCTTAAAAATTATAATCCATAGAGATCAATTCCGAGTGGTAGGATTCGAAGTGGAAGCACGTTCCGTGGATTTCTATCAGTTACGCTTTAAAGGAGACACCTGTATACTTCCTAGTAAGCTGGAACCACAGATTGTCAATAAGAAGGGTACTAGCCTCTTATTTTTATATTCGGTTCAGTGGATTGAATCTGATGTGAGTTGGGCAAGTAGATGGGATATCTATTTAGCCATGAGCGATGTCGAGATTCACTGGTTTTCCATTATAAACTCTCTCGTTGTGGTTTTCTTCCTTTCGGGTAAATATCCGCACGAATAATAATTAAATATGTGCTAATAAAAAATGGGTAAATCACTAAGTTTTTTTTCAGGGATTCTCACAATGATCATGGTGAGAACATTGAGGAGAGACATAGCCAGGTATAACGCTGGTGAGAATGACAGTCTAGCTGGATTAGATGAAGTCATCGAAGAAACCGGATGGAAATTAGTACACGGTGATGTTTTTCGACCACCTACGAATTCCAGGTTCTTCGCTGCTGTTATCGGTAGTGGTATACAGATATTCTTTATGGCACTGATCACAATATGTAAGTCACAATTATATTATGTGTGCGCTCGTTCTTTGATTCATTATCCTTTTATAAATGATATTAATTCAAATTTTAGTCTTTGCTATGCTCGGAATGTTATCGCCAGCCAGTAGAGGAGCACTTGGAACGTGTGCAATTTTCCTGTACGTATTTTCTGGCCTCATAGCCGGATATTTTTCAGCACGATTGTACAAAACAATGCGTGGTCGAGAATGGAAGCGAGCAGCTCTTCTGGTTTGTGTTTTTGATATATCGAATGGATCTGATCAAATTTCATTTGGTTATTACTGTTCAATGACAAGAATTCATTAATTCCAGACGGCAACATTATATCCTGGTATAGTATTCACCACGTGTTTCTTCCTGAACTTCTTCATATGGGGAAAGCATAGTTCAGGTGCCGTTCCGTTTACCACTATGTTAGCACTTCTTTGTCTCTGGTTTGGCATTTCACTGCCTCTTGTATACTTGGGATACTTCTTCGGATATAGAAAGCAGCCATTCACGCACCCTGTAAGGACGAATCAAATTCCTAGACAGGTACCGGAGCAGCTGTGGTACTTAAATCCTGCTCTATGGTAAATTTTTCATCTTCAATGATAAGCACCTCCTAGTGTACTAGTTTTATAATTCATGAGAATATGTTACAGCACCCTAATGGCTGGAATCTTACCATTTGGCGCCGTTTTCATCGAATTATTCTTCATCCTGACTGCTTTGTGGGAGAACCAATTTTACTATCTCTTTGGATTCCTGTTTCTGGTCTTCTGTATCCTTGTAATATCCTGTTCACAGATATCTATAGTGATGGTGTACTTCCAGCTTTGCGGAGAAGTAAGTCCATTCACCATTCTTTCTTTAATTTCTTCTTTCTAAAATGCCACTGTGCATCTTCTGTCGTTTCTAGGACTATAGGTGGTGGTGGCGAAGTTTCATAGTCAGTGGAGGATCTGCCGTATATGTTCTCGCATATTCCATCTTTTATTTCATGACGAAACTAGAGATCACGGAATTAGTTCCAACCCTCATGTACTTCGGGTATACCGCCCTGATGGTCCTTACTTTCTGGCTGCTTACTGGAACCATCGGCTTTTTTGCAGCGTATGCGTTTATACGAAAAATATACGCAGCCGTCAAAATAGACTAGTCAAAATTATCAGCGACAGCAGTCAGTGAGCGTTAGCGTGATTACCAGTGCGATTAAAATTTTCCAAGAAAAAATTGACATGGAAATAAGAACACTAGGTTGTAATCTCCGGAGTGTAAAATTCAGTGCAAGTTTACGACAGTGTTTTTAGATATATGAGGATCCTAATGATAATCGATAAGCTCATCGAATCTATTTGATAACTGTATTCTGTAATATCATTAAACCAGAAATACGATAAAAAGAAATGAGGAAACAGGGGAAGAAAGCATATTTAATTTAAAGTATCTCAATTGTCCCGATAAAAAAGTGTCAAGCAATAAGTACTTATGATCCTCGTGGTCAATTGACACAGAAGTTATTCACTTGACTCTTAAAACAATGAAATCATAAGAAATGATAAACATTGCCTTGAGTCCGTTCTTCCTTTTATATTAAAATATTAGAATCTCGATAAAAAAATTCTTGCATTACGAGCGTATTCCACTTTGAAATTTAAAAAATAGTTTTTTGCTTTTTGATAGAGTCCGAGAAAATAGATTTTAAAAATATATAAGCCAAAAGAGTCTTATATGGACCTGGCATTGCCGATTAAATATAAATACAATTTCAAAAGATAAATTTACCCAGCGTAGGTAAAAGAACTGTCCATCCGATTGAGCTCAAACTTTTACGAACTACTTCCACAGATCACTGGTTCTATTCCGTGGCAGAATTAAATTTTTATCTTAATATTTTCCTACTTTTTATTGAAAATTTATTAAAAAGGGCAAATTTGGATATTTTTATCCTCACTGGGCGCCATTTTGTTATTTTTCAATTTAAATTGTTAATTCTGTTAGGGGGTTAGGGGTGAAAATTATACTTGACCAATCAAGAATTTCCCTCCACTTTGTGTGTACAGACACAGTCTTGTACATGGTTTTACATAAAGTTCTTGAAACGAACGTGGTGGGGGTAGGTCGCTTAGTGAAGCAATTCCGAATAGCCGCATAGAGTCGCTGTGATCGGAAAACCCGTATTGACGAAGGACGCGGGGGGCCGGGAGGATCACTCCATCTCTGTTCTATTGACGGTCTTACATACAGGTCTTGCAACTCTTCATTTCGCCTCATGACCACAAGAGGCGTTGCGATCATCGTTTCTCTCTCCCACAGCCGATTGTAGAGTGAGATAGGTAAGGGGTAACCCGATCACAGCGCCGCTTGTTTGAAACTAAATTCTACCTCAGTAAGCGACCTACCCCCACCACTAAAAATTGGCCTCGTTTCAAGACCTGTATGTAAGACCGTGGTCTTGTATACAGATCTGGGCTGGTCTGGGCACTTGGGCGAAAAACGCGTGACAATAAGGTGGCCACTGCCGCAAGAGGCGATAGTGTTGAAAGAGCGAACAACGTGGGTAGCACTACGTGTGCGCAGTTATCTTTTTCTTGAATACGTAACCTGCAGCTTTGTTTGTCATGTGTAATATATACCGTGATTGGAATTGAAAGAAGCAAGAATGACCAAAAAGTGCATCGTGCCTGCTTGAATCACAATGGTAGGAGGAATTTGCATTTAAAAATCTCACAGGAGTTACAAATAAATTCAGTAAAAAAGTTACGATACAAGCAAAAATTGACTGTATACGTTAGTATATCTCCTGTGAAAGATTTTTCATTGGAAATTCCTACACTCAAACCGAAGGAAGTCTTTTTACAAAGAGAATTGGACCTTTTGGAACCAATTTCATACAGTGACGCAACATAAATTCAACAAGTGTAACAGAGAAAATATTTATACTATTGAACTTAGCTACAAAAAAATTCTACTTGTGCAGATATTTTACTTTTTGTACTTGTCCAGAGGTATTTTTATCAAGTTAAAAGTTTTCAGTATATACACAATTATAGCATCATTCAATTTTTATGACTTTTAGGTGAATTGGTCCATTTAACTTTAGTTTTTTAAATCATCAATTCTTTATTTGTCTAACTTTAAAATTAGATTGTTAAATTTGTTTTAATTGGCATCGCATCGGTTTTTTGTAACTTTCCTTTTGAATCGGAGACAAGAGATTGCAGTGAATTTACGGATGCGCATGCGCTGGTATTTTCGACACTAGCGCTTGCGGACAAAATTGTCACGTTACAGTTACGATCTACAACGTGGTGAGGATAGGGAAGTGCACAGACCACCTGTATGCAAAATCGTGGTCACAGATAATTCTACCATTGATTGTACTCAACGATTCTACGAGGCTGAATCACCTCCGCGACTTTAACCCTTGATCAAATGCACTAAAAAAAATTAAAAACAACTGTTTTTGTAATCTAAGATAATGTATTTTTTAATCAAAAAAGTTTGTAATAATATTCTTCTTACTGAAAAAGAATCATGAAAATTAGTTAAAATCCCGGCCATCAAAGTGGAATATTTCCTTACACTTATGGTTGTCAATTTATGATATTATAGGTATTAATAATTAGTATATAAATAATTTGTTATTTTATTCTAACGATACGGATGATAACAGTCAATTTTTGTGGAAAATGATTGTTAAGAGGCGCGCAATGCATAACGATGTATAATTGATAATACAGTATCCAAAGTTTTTAGAATTCCTCCCTAAATGTCATCTCGCTATTTTGAGAAAAATAATGCAGTAGCAAAGATAATGCAGTAGACAATTCATCATTTACAAAAATCAAATTGTTTAGATGTTACATGATAAAAAAAAGACCGTTGTTTAGTTATAGGAGTGATGCGCGCATAGTTATTTATTTAACGGATACTTTCTACGTTCACACGACACTTGTATAAGAGAACACTTCTATCTTATCTTTCTTTAATATCAAATTATATACTGTAAATGGTAAGCAATCTTCCTCTTGACCAGCCACTATGTCAGTGGTGTAATGATAATATGTTATATACAAATGTTTTTAAGGCAAATATTTGACATTTATAGTGTAGTCAAGAATATGTTTATATAATCAATCCACATATACTATTCATACCTAGTCATTTTCCTTACTACATTGAGCTTGTCTATATTCTATCAAAGCAGGTATGGAAAGACATTGAGTCCGATGAGATCAATGAAGCTTTAGGAAATGATGTCGAGAATATCTCTGTCTTCTGATTTTATATACCAGATAGAGAAGGATGCAAATGACACCAAGCATATAAATTCCAATAACAGTGGATTCTACAGGCATATAACATTTGGATAATGCATAATTATTTGGCGTAAAGACACCCTGTAAAACAGTTTTTAAAATGCTTACCTGAAAGTATTCGATTATTACAATTAAACAGAAATATATTTACCAATAAGAATGATGGATTAGCTTTATTGCGCCAACTAAAAGATGGAATTGTGACTTCTAATATATTATCTCTGTGTATTCGCTTACAACCGTGATGTGTGTGTCCATCGACCACGAGCCTTGGTGACAAAATATCTAGCAACTACAAGAAATAATTTACATCTGTTAATATTTATAAACAGATATCATTGTTACTCTTATCTGATACACACTTGTTCTGATGCCTCTTTAGACAAACATTCCCATCGTTCTCTAAACTTAATATCCTTTATGTCATCTGGCGCTGGGTTCCATTCATTACACATTTCATCTGATTCTCTGTACATCGGATAATGCTAAAATAAGATTATTCTTATACAAATTGAACCTACTATGATACTTATTCAATTCATCATCCACTTTTATATTGATTGACTTACTTGTAGAAGAATTGGTCTACTGTATCTTTTAATTGCATTACTTTCAGAACAATCATTACCTACTCCCTTTGAACATCTCAAGTGTTCTAGAAAAAATAAGTAGTTGAGTAATGAATCTCTTCCTTTGCTACATCTAGTTGTCTTCCATTTAAATTTATATAAGACTCACTAGCAATTTTGTTTAATGCTACTTCGGTAGGTCTACAAAGAAAACATCCATCACCTTCTAGAGCCATACTGTTAATTAATATAAAATGATTTCCTCTAATACTGATTCTTCGTAGATTGGGTGACTTCATGCCTTTTACAAATCTTTGATTAAGGTATGGGCTTATCACTGAAAAAGTTTTTAACATCATATATCTATTGTTATTTATAAATGGGATTAACATAGTATGGCATACCATAATGGAAACCCATATCATGATTTCCAGCTATGACATACAGATGTGAATTTTTTGGTACTGAAAAGAGTGAATGAAATCTATGCACATAGTAATCAAATTCTGCAGAGCTACACCATAGTCCCTCGTCAAATACATCCCCTGAAATAGTTCTTTTATAACTTCAATATCAATGATAAAACTATTATGTCACATACCTAATACAAATACTACATCTGGCTTATGAATTTTCATAACAGTTTGGAATGTTCTATACATTTGCCACTCCCTGGAAGAGTCAGTATAATTTTACTTGCATACCCAATATTACTTCCTTTACAATTCTCTGGTTTAACTTATATTCTGCATGTACCTTCTAAGTTTATCAAACCAATGACCTTTACGAGAACCTAATAAATGCGTATCAGCTAAAAACATAGCATGTACAGGTCTTTCATCGACAGTTGGTGGTGATATAGATCTGTCTATTTTGTTGGGATCCAGTACAGGCCATTTACACTATTAAAAAAGGACAATAAATATGTTACAGGTTGATGAACAGCAACAAAGTGAATGGACTCACCTGAAAAAGTACCACATAATATATTAGGTACTCGCAAAAGACCAAAAGGCCCAGCATAGCTAGAACGGGTACAAACACATACTGTTTGTACGTGTAATTTTTTGTGGTAATCATTTCTTTAAAAATGTGTTTTCAATCAATATTAATACATTACAAGAATTTTTTAAAATTGCCTAGAACTTCCAAATGTCAAATGATACAATCCTTCCAAGTTCTTTTTGTAACTTCATTTGTTTCAATGATTGAAAAATTATTTCGTATGTATATATTTCCTTTATCTCTTTGTTTGTTATCTAGTTCCAACATAAGAATAAGAAATGCCGATTAGACCTGATTAGACCCAATCAGATCTGACAAACTGCACGATAGGTTGCATCTCACCAAATACTAAAGTCCCACCAAACACCTGTTTCAAAGATGGCGCATTGGTCGACTGCATGTTTGTTGTTTATTGTACTTAAATCCCCTCAAACAATGTATAACAATACAAACATCAATATCGTGTAATGTTCAAAAATACATTAAATAAAAATATCGAAAATTATATAATTTCACAGAAATACACCAAAATATATGTTGTCTTTATCTAAAGTTCAAGTAGATTTATTTGACACAAAACAATTAACGTTTAATCTAATCAAATTTTTACAACAATCTCTAATTATAGGGAATGACTGGCTTCCAGTTGGTTTAGCAAGCAGATAAACGATTCGTAGGTAGATTTGCCGAAATATGAGATGAGGTCAAAGTCTTGAAAAAAAAAGAAAGATGAATGCACATAAGTTCAACAGAGAGAAACGTACATATAGTTGCCTACTACTGTGCCCATTTTGAACGCATGCGTGTCGTGGCTGGTTAGTGTGTGAATTGCCATACACTACGTACGTGTAGAATTTGTGGCTTCTGAGGTTGCGCTGCGTCGGCTGTGTTCATCACTGGTAAACCACGCACAGTGAACGAGGGTCAATTTCTTGTGTCTAAACCTCGTAAAGAATGGCGAGTTGCCGATTAGTTGGGGCACTTGCCCGTTTCTCACGTACGAATACGAATTTTATTACTAGAGCAGGTAATCTTCAGTTAATTATTATCATAGGTACATGAAAAAATCCTCCGTTAGTCTTGGCCTAAAGACGGTTACCCTGCCATTTAGATAGGTCTTTGCTTAGCTCAGAGTAACCTTTGCTCCTCAAACTCAAAGTCTATTCTGGTTATAAAAATATGTATATTGCTGTGTGTCTAGGACCTAAATATTGAACCTGATCTTCGATATATATATTTAATATAATAATTTCTTCCACTAATTATAAAGATTGATATGTGCTGTACATGCATGTTAAGATTTTTTGTTAACCTTTTAACGAATTTCCTTTATCTTGCTTATGGAGTTGAAATTACTGGATGATTGTTTATGGTTTTTTTTTATATATTAGAAACTGCATTTATTATAATTGTTTCAGCGCTTTATCAACCACTTAGAACACTTGCTACTATTTCTGACCGAAAACATTTTAAATGCAAAGTGGTACAGGATGTAGCTATAGTTACAATCGACTCTCCAGGAGTCAAGGTATATAATTGTTATATTCTGATGTTATAAGAATTTTATGTTACATAAATTAATATATGTAAATAATTGAAAAATTATTGTTGATTCTTTACACAGGTCAATTCTTTAAATCAAGAAGTTATGAATGAGATCGTACAGGTCTTAAAGGATATTGAGGCAAATTCTGCAGTAAATTCTGCTGTATTAATTAGTGGGAAACCTGGAGCATTTATTGCTGGGGCAGACATCACAATGATCCAAGATGTAAAGGATCAAGACACTGGCTACCAAATATCCAAAGATGGTCAAAAGATTCTAAATACTATCGCAGAAAGTAAAAAGCCAATAATAGCAGCTATTCAGGGTTCCTGTCTAGGAGGTGGTCTTGAGGTAGAATATTTTGCATGTCTTTTTTAATAACCTCATTTAAAGAGAATATCAAATATCACAGTACAATTAAATTAAAATGATACTGTCCCTGATAGGTGGCACTAGCTTGTCATTATCGCATTGCAGTAAAAGATAAAAAAACTGGTCTCGGTTTACCAGAAGTAATGTTGGGTCTTTTACCTGGTGCTGGAGGAACTCAAAGGTTACCAAAAGTAACTAGCCTCCCAAATGTTCTAGATATGACTCTCACAGGAAAAACCATAAAGGCGGATAAAGCAAAAAAATTTGGAATTGTTGACCTCTTGGTCAATCGTTTAGGGCCAGGACTTGGATCTCCCGAAGAAAAGTAAGAATCTCAATAGCACTAATAAGTACCACAATTTGGAATCAGTGATTAATATCCTAATTTCGTGATCAGTACAAGAAGATATCTGGAAGAAATAGCCATTCAAGCAGCCAAAGATATTGCTGGTGGAAAATTAAAGATTGACCGCAGTCCAAAGTCTTTGGGAGAAAAAGTTATGAACTATGCATTAACTATTGATTTTGTAAAAGATCAAGTATTCAAGAAAGCTAAAGCTAAGGTAATGAAAGCATCGGGTGGGCTTTATCCAGCTCCTTTAAAAATTCTTGAAGTACTTCGTATTGGATTGGATAAAGGACCAGCAGCTGGTTACGAAGCGGAAGCTCGTGCATTTGGTGAATTGGCAGTAACTCCTCAATGCAAAGGTTTAGTTAGTCTTTTCTTTGGACAAACTGCGTGCAAGAAAAACCGTTTTGGTCCTCCCAAGAGCCAAATCAAGTAAGCTTTACACTAGACACCTTTATCGATTAAACAGTATCATATTCATTTCTTTTACTTCGTACAGAACGGTCGCTGTTCTTGGAGCTGGATTAATGGGTGCAGGTATTGCTCATGTGAGCATTGATAAAGGATACGATGTAATTTTAAAAGATACGAACGAAGCTGGGTTATACAGAGGGGTAGGTCAAATCCAGACTGGCTTAGGAAATGCTGTCAAGAGGAAAAGAATAAGCAGGTTTGCTCAGTTAAAACGTCTTAATCTTGTAAAGAATTAAATACACTATTGAGTAATGTAACCTTTTCTTATCGTATAGCCTTGTAAAGGACAAGTATCTAGCGAATCTTACGCCTACGTTGTCATACGATTCCTTTAAGAAGGCTGATATTGTAATTGAAGCCGTCTTTGAAGACATTTCTATAAAACATAAGGTCATTAAAGAGATTGAGGCTAATACACCCCAGCACTGTATTATAGCAACGAACACATCTGCCATTCCCATTACAAAAATCGCTGCGGGAAGTAGTCGTCCAGATAAGGTAGGAATTATAAAATGCAAAGAAATAATTTTTAATGTTATATTTCGTTACGAGTCATTGCTAATTTCTTATTAAATTCTAGGTGATTGGTATGCATTACTTTTCTCCAGTAGATAAAATGCAACTGCTAGAAATAATCACTCATAAGGGTACCTCTGATGAAACGATCAGATCCGCTGTTGACGTTGGACTAAAACAAGGGAAGGTTGTTATTACTGTAGGAGATGGTCCTGGATTTTACACTACGAGAATCCTTAGTGCCATGTCATCCGAGTGTCTTAGATTGCTGCAGGTAAGGTTAATGCGTTGTTTCTGGAGAAGATGAATCGAATCTATGATCATTTAATATATTTCCTTCATAAATAGGAAGCTGTAGATCCTGCCGACTTGGACAAAATAAGTAAAAAGTTCGGCTTTCCGGTAGGAGTAGCTACTCTATGCGACGAAGTCGGCATCGACGTCGCTTCTCATATTAGCGTTGACTTATACAAAGCCTTTGGCTCCAGATTTGCTGGAGGAAATCCAGACATTTTTCGTGACATGGTGAAGTCTGGATTCCTTGGTAATTAAATTCTTTCTAGTTATGACTGATTGTCATACTTGTACTTGCTTTGGATTCTTGAAAATTGAAATATTCGTTAACTATAGGTCGCAAGTCGGGCAAGGGTATATTCGTGTACGAGAAGGGATCTAAGCACAGAGATGTAAATCTCGCAGCTTTGGATCTCTTGAAGAAGTACAGTTTGGAACCGAAAGGCAGTACCTCTGATGAAGATCGTCAACTTCGGATGGTATCTCGTTTTGTAAATGAAGCTGTGCTATGCCTTGAAGAAGGTATCCTAGCTAATCCTGTGAGTATCCTTCGACCATGAATAATATATTGCATTAATCCACTTATATATTAATTTATATTCTTTCTTGATCAGCTGGAAGGAGATGTTGGTGCCGTTTTCGGTCTCGGCTTCCCACCGTTTACTGGCGGACCTTTCCGCTGGATCGATTGGTATGGAGCTCAGAAACTTGTCAGGAAGATGGAAGAATTCCAAAACCATTACGGAGATTCTTTCAAGCCCTGTCAATTGCTTTCTGATATGGCTGCTGACTCTAACAAGAAATTCCATGCTAAGTAAGACTAAACTGGCGCCATCTTTGGCATTTTTGAATTATATGGCACAGAGTGTGCAACATAGTCCTCAGCCAAAGTATCTTTCGCAAAAAGACGTAGGACATCGAGTCATGAGTAGTCCATTGCGAAAGCACTCTTTCTTTCTACGGGGAATCGTACTCCTACATAATTACTATACGCTGTTACTGCATTTTCAAAGATTTTACACTCTCAAAGGATTTAGTACTTCAATATTTTTGGACTTGTCGTGTTGTCTGTTATGTATGTACGCCCCAAAAATACATTGTAAGTATATTTTTCTCAGCTATAGAGTTTATACAATAAATTATGCCTATTCTTAGATGTCTTATTATTAATATAATCCACGATATTCTTTAAACCCACTGGTATGTACAGTCAAGAGTATCAGTAACTTTATCTTTTTCGCAGTTCAAGGAACGCATCGTATTGTATTTACACATTGGCAACTGTTCATCGTGTAACATTTGACGTACTAACGTCTCGACACAACAGTCTGGAACGCCTATCGTGAGACACACTTATAACAAAAGAAAGCTTAAGAATGCTAATACGCATATCGTATTGGTTTGAATTAGCGAGTATGATCCACACTCATGCCTATAACCTTCGCCATATTGATACGACCTTGTGAAAATATCAGCACTGCAGGTCAAAAGGGCCGAAGCTATCATATTGACGTAAATAACAGGATAATATTTCCCCCGGAAATATGTAATGCCGAAACAAAACTCTCGTACAGAAGGAGCATTTAACATTAGTGTTAAATTAATATTCGACATTGTCTAGTAAAAAGATGACTGCAATATCGAAAACCACCACCGCATTGTTTTTGAGTCTTTCGTGATTCTCCGTGGTTAAGATTTAAGAAAGTCTTTTTTTTTTTAATTCCAAAGTGATTCATTAAACTGTTTAATTTACATTTATAACTAAGCACCAAGGTAATTGTTATAACAAAGTTTCATAACCTACAAGTTCTAAAACGTAACATGATCTCAAAATTGTTATTGCGAAATCAGTTTCCGTTATCTTTCGCGTAACTTCCAATGGATTTAAATTCAGTTCCAGGAAACAGGCAACAATTGATACGATTTCAAAGCCGATGCAGTAGATAATAATAATTGCGTAAGATTTCTAATGTCACTCGTTAATAATGAAAACTCGATTATGGCAATGCACGTCCACGTGTTTCATTCTAATCATGGTGTCTCGGCCAATCGAATTTTAATAATCGGGTGGAATAGTAATCGAGACGGTATTTTGCATCATCTACCGGTCCCGCGCACCTTGTTTGCGGCATTTGCGATGTGAAAAAGAGGTTGGGTCCTTGGCTGATGCAAGAAAGCACGAGGTTTCGTGAGACTCACCTTAGGAGGATTCCGATTCCTGGTTGATCGACTTGGACGTCAGACTATCTTTATTTCCCCTTGAAGAAAAACATGAGGACTTTTCTGCAAGTGATTATTTTATACTAATCACGTTTACGGCAACGTGATAACTAATAACTGAACAGGACCACTTTTATTATCATATCATAACACTATAAACATAGCAGTTATTCACTATCTTTCTTATCAACACAACACCCAAGTGCTAAGGTTTCTTTCTTTAATTAACAACAACTCGAATTTACATTACGATTCCATTATGACAGTAAGACATCATCTTTCGGAAGGTCAGCCACCTGTAAATAATCATCACCAGACAAGCAGTCGCCGTTTATTACAAATCTAAATCTTATAAGGTATTATCGTTCAGAAAAATCATAGATAAATTTCAAAGTCCGACCCGTGATCTACAACAGTCATATCGTCTCAATACAGCTGTAATTCATTAGTAAACAAAATTTATTCCGATTATATTATTATTTTTTTTATCAACGAGTTAATTAATACTACGTAAATCGGTGAATATAGTACGATTGGACACACCTCAAGCATACGAGACGTTCAATAGACACACCTTCACGTGCATCGCATTAAAATATATTTATATACATATATATTGTAAGAAATCCAGTTTAATGAGGTCACTATTAGTGAATACAATTTTTAGTGGCAACCGGTTCTTCCGCTTATATTGTGGATTCGTCTTAAACCGAATATAGTAGTCGAAGATTCGACGAATACGTTCGAGCGATTAGCTTAATTCTTTCATGATGTCCGCACGTGAGGAAGTTGTCAGGCAAGACTAGCAACGTTGCTATAATAAATAATCGAAGATGTATAATATGTTTAACAGGTAAGCACGCGATCAAGTATTTTGCTATATGTTTTTATATTGTAACGTTCTCCACCTTCCTACCAAGATAAAGAATACTATGTAATGTAAGATAGGGAAAGCGTCACCTTCGCATGGCTGGCCTGAACCTAGGTGGAGTAGCTGAAGAGAAGGTACAGAAGTACTCCATAAAACGATTGCCATTGGGCGTAACACATCCGGTGATGTGAAGTAAGATAAACGGAATAAATACAGCAGGCACAAAGGTCGCTTGATCTTATAAAAACACTTTCTTCTAAAAGACCTAGCCAAGTACAGAATTTCTGTGAATTCCCTACCCCAAAAAAGAAATATACCTATATTTAGATATCATATTATATCAAGTACATAAGTCACTACATATCTGCGTATTATATGATCTAACATCAGCTCATCGTTTTAATTGTGTTTTCGAAATTTCGTACAACGTCTTCGCTACTCTTTTGTATTACTACCGCTTTCTGTATTTAATTATGAATTAATGGTCATTTAATAATTAATAAAACGTTAGGACATTCCTTATCGATTACCACGTGGCAGATATGTGCTCAAAATTTCACAGTACTGATTTCGGGTACGGATCTGCCAAGTAGTAGTTGATAAGGAATGTCCTAACGTTTTATTAATTATTAAATGATGATTAAATCCTGATTAAATATAGGAAGCAGAAGTAGTACAAAAGAGTATCGAAGACGTCATAGGAAATTTTTTTAAATACAATAAAAATGATGAGCTAATGCTAGGTCATATAATACGTAGATACGTAGTAACTTACGTACTTGGCATTATAATATGATTTAAATATTTTTTTTAGTGGAACTTTAACGCATGATATAAATGCAGGTATTTCTTTTCAAGGCTGGGAATTCACAGCAACCTTGTACTTGGTGAGCTTTTTTACACGAAAGTGTTTTTGTGAGGAGCATATCACAAGTTTTAGTTCTTTAAGTTATATTAAAGAAATTCCAGGCATATAAAATCTGTATTGATGTGAACGTCAAATGGAACGAAATTCTAGGCACATGATATCTGTATGCAAAATGAACTTTGCAATCACGTATCTTTTCAGATTTGCCCTTCGTCCTTCATTATTTTTGAGAAATGTCAGGTCAGATGATATTATACATAATTCTTCTATTGCGAAGAAAAATTCTACTACGAAGGGTCAAACTGAAATATAACAAGTAAAATCGCACCATACGTCGAGATGGAGGGAAAAAATATTTCTTAACACATAATCACATATTTCAATATAAAATGGATACACTTCCGGAAGACCTCCAGCGAGTAGAACGTAGACCATTCACATACTTAATCTTGAGGCCAGAGTGACCTTAGATTCCAAAATTCAGGAGCGATTCGTGTTTCTCTTTCCGGTACTTTTAGTTCAGAAAAAAACGCAAGCAGCGTCATGAAAACGAGCGGCCAATTTTCTATGCAAAATCTTCGAAAGATTTATACGTCCCGGTGTTATAAAATTATTGTGTTAGGCGCACTTTCTTCACTCGCTCGCCAAACTACATGCAAGGAACTACGGCGAGACACAGCGGGACAACCTGGAACTTCACGTCTGATATTTAGATATAAGAAATTACGGAGAGGAGCCCCTAAACACTCTGGAATTCCAATTGTGTCATATAAAATACAGGAAATTACGTTAAAGCGAACGGTGAGATTTGTTTTTCGTGAGCGTTAAAGGCTTAATTAATAATTTTGTACTGTTGTGAAGGCAGCTTTACATTGTCTAAAAATACGGTGTGAGCAGTAGCTTGATGGTCACATATGCCATTCGTCGTGTAAAAAAAAAAAAATAGATGTGCAAAGACGGCGACGGCGGATCTGAAATAAAATGATCCTGCTCGCCCACTCAATATGCCTTGATATCGTACACCAAATTGATTAATTTTGCTGGGAATCGATTCAGAATACTCATTTCCTATAATGAATGAATCAATCACTTTTTTTTATATGCAGTGGTTTATAAGATATTTAATTTCAAACACAGGTATACTAGAGTTGCTTCGAGTACAAAGTTTCGGTTGGCCGCTGCCCGTGCATCCAGTTGGCTTTATATGGCACGAGACTCTACCGAGTCTGTTTATCTAATAATCACATCCGCCACGTGTCCAGTCGGTCGTCGAGCAAGTCCACCTAGCTCAACCACTTAAAGATACTGGAGAGGAGCAGGCTTTTGTAGCGAAGCAAAGATGTTAAAAGCAGACTTAACAAATTTATTGCACTTGGCAATTCGTCCGAACGAAAATAACAAGCGATTGCAGAAAGCGAGCGAGTGCACAGGCACTAAGGTAGTACAGCAACGGCATAGACGATGAGTATTATTCTAAGAACGTATCGCTAGACAATCCTACAACAATATCCTAGCACAGGCAGATAGCGATGCCTCGAAAGAGGTAATAGTGCGAAATTATACAAGGAGAATTAATAAATTTAGCGAGTACGCCGAAAAGAAAAAACGAATAAAAATGGACTATGACAAATTTTAAACTGCGCGATCTGATATGATACTCTAGTTTCTCGGCTCGTAATCCACAACAAATACGGAGGGTAGCCGCTCGCGCGTGTTAAGTTTTGCGGACTTTAAGTACCTAGCTGCACTTTGATATTTTCACCAAGAGAGATAGCTTAAAATTACCGTGTTTACAGAAAGAAAGTGAAAATATGATAAGAAAGTATTAAAAGTCAATAATACATTGCCAATGAGAAATTGAGAATGCGCGACAGTTCGCTGAGGGATGAAATCGAAGGAACCACCATAAGAAACGCTATAGGCTAAGAGATAGCACCAATAGGTCAAATTAACATACAGGAGCGAAGCTTTTCGTACGGACGACTGTTGGTCGGTAGGTCAGAGCGGGCCAGAGGTAAAGGAGCAGACAATAGTCAAATTTAGCGTTCAGTGCCGACGGAGGTCCCACGGCGAAGGAAGACGATCCAGGGACGACAGGTAGCAGTCAGGGTGTTTACCTCCCACTCGAGTCAAACTTCCTGTATGGCTTTTGGCACTTCAGGCATCACGTCACATTTTACCAATCTTCGTCGATTAGAAAATGATATTCCGCCGCAACCCCGGAGTTTTGAATTGTAGGTAAGTCATTGACATGTTCACGTACCGTGCGCACCCTCGGGAGCGATTGCTGAGGTACTGTTCGCAATGCCATCTTTCGTCCGTGGTAAAGTAACACCCCGGACTTCCACGGCGTGATGTAATTCATCTCAATCACGTCAGATCTGGACGTTGTTTCACCACAAAGCTGGGTGATGACGTGTTGACCCCTTTCTCGTGGTTCATGACGTTCGTCTCTTAACACTAGAATAACCGATGATTGATGATTTACGGTTATAAGAACTGACAAAAGAGGCATTTTTGACCCTCCTTGGTAGATCTAGTGTCAAAGGTAGCGGGAAGCAGCCGGAAGTAGCTGAGGCAGTTGGTCGTTTTAAATTCTCTGGATTTGTATTATTGCAGAAGGCAAGAGAAGAAATAATTAAGGATAATCAACCTTGTGTCATGATTGGGTTAGTCTCTTCCGTTTCCTGTATACGGAATATGAGGTTAGAATGATTATCGTCATTGAATAACTTTTACGCAGTTAACCATCAACACCGATTCAGCGAAATAGGCGACTCTTGGATTTACGTCGACGTAAGCGTTTCGGGACGCTTGAAAAACAGCGATGCTCGGCAAAGAGCAACGAGACGTGGCCTTGACAATATAAAGACTATATACAGGTGCACGATCGTTGGTGCCTGTCATTTAGGTTAATAACCTCATAAGTTAATCTACAAAGTACCGATATTGTTGATATGTCGTGAGAATCAGTTGCAAAATATGGATACTAATCACTTTCGTTTCTCAGACTTATTGCTTGGCTCTTAGTCCAAAATTTGTTAACCCGTTCGATGGGCGACGAGAGGGGGAGGGAATGTAAAGATTTATTTATTATCAGATATCATGTTATCTATGGTAAGTGCAATATATGTTATCAGTTGGTTTAAAAAATGGGTAATTACATGGAGTTAATACGGTGAGCAAAAAATAAAAAAAAATTGTCCGTCTAACTTTTTCGATTTAGAGGTTACAACGCGAACGAGGCTCGTGCATTATTTCTTACGATGTTACGTATGTACGTCTTCACGTGCGTTCGGAATAGATAGAGACATGGGTTCACGTGTTACTCGCGTGCGAATATCGTATTCAAAGATGTGTAACAGTACAAAACGAAACAGACAGAAAAGAAAGTCTTTTATGATAACAGAAACACACACTGTTGCTTTACATTGGTTGGATGTGAGGCGCGGCAGATTTACGTGCCCCCGGAGCTTCTCAAAGTCATCGTAACGGTCGAGCATTATGTTTTTTAAAAAATATCGAACCAGGTGATTAATGCCTGATGTGGATCATGATCAACACTATGATATCGCGTTCGTGCCAGGAATGTCAACATGGTCAGCCCGTTCGCCGCACGACAATGCGTGATGGAAACTTTTCCACGATCCTCTTTACATAAATTCATGTATCAAAGGCGTAAAAGAGTGAGAGAGAGAGAGGGGGGGGGGAGATAAGAGAGAGAGAGAGTCCGTGCGTAGGAGATCCTTGTTAGAAAGATCTATCTATAGTCAGAAGACGCAGAGGAGTTCCTCGCGTCACAGCTGGTACGCAAACGCATATGACAGACGAAGAGCAGGTCGTTGGTTATGTATATTTATAAAATTTCTATAATGTGTATCGGATTTGAGGAAAAGTCGAGCATCCAATGGACACGTGTTATAAGTGACTAAACAGTCACTCTCTTGGGTCATGAGAATCCTCGTGCAAGATCACTTTCTTTCACGCAAAAAAAAATTTCCTTTATCTTTATTGATGAAATCGATACTTTTGTCTCTTCGGACGTAACGTTTAATAACATTTGAACTATGAACCTTTGAAATTTTTTATCAGTTTGACAAAATTCAAAATTTATGATTAGATTCTTTATCGTGATCTTGTTCTTGGATTGGGATTAAATTTTTTTCTTCTTTTTCAATTTCAATCTTTCTCTTTGAGAAAGTTATTATTATGTTCGTATAATCATTCACTTGCTCTTTTATGATTGATTCTTCTATTACGGTTACAAATGGGATTCTTTTAATTAGGCATTGGCCTCTAGATACTCAGAGAAGCCCCTTCCTGTCTATACTATCAGAAATCCTGTACTGATAGTCACGTTTGACGATCTCCAAGAACGTCTTCTAAAGACTCGTCCCGACGACGTATGAGAGCAATTTACCGAGGCTCCGCTGACGAGACATTAAACGGGTTTATTTACGAGGTATCTTCAAAGCGAGGGAAAAAAGAAGGTTATCGCCATTACTGTTTGCTGAAAGAGTCAAGAGGCTTATCTGGCAATGGCGTGATTCTAGAAAAGCATAATCACGTACCGTCAGGCAGAACTCACGAAAATGTAGAATGAGACGAAAGCAATTAGGAACATGAAAATGGAAATAAACTAAGGAAAAAAGAGAAAGTATAAGGTAAATAAAGAAACAAATGCTCAAATACGAAAGTATACAAGTCTTATTTAATTAGTCTCCATCTCGTATATATGTACAAAATAAAATGTTATTTACCGTGTTTATAAGTCTTATGTGTTTCCTTCATTGCTGAAGGAGGAGGCTCGACCTCGACAAGGTCGGACAGCACGTTTCACAATGAGTCGATGATGAAGTTCAAAATCGATACTTGTTATCTATAGAACATAGCGATATACGTGCGACATAGGCGTCCCGAGGAGATGAGCTATATGTATATATATATATGTACAATTTAAATAATCAATGTAAAATAAATACTCTTTCTCTCGGTCACGCGTTTATGCATCACAAAATCACAGTCACACTTAGGTACTTGGTTTACGGATGGCCACTGCTTTTTTTTTACTATGTACTTTTTCTTAATTTGAGAGAGAGAGAGAGAGAGAGAGAGAGGGGGGGGGGGAGAAGAGTGAGAAAGATGGATTAAGACAAATTCTATCCTCTGCTGTTCTACGATTTTCTATCATGAAGTGTTAGTTGGGGATCAGAATCCTCCCAAGTACTTAAATACACCACACTCTGCTCGACTAAAGACGAGTGCGCGGGAATGTCGAATATCTATGTGTTTCCCTCTTGCTCTCTCTCTCTCACTCTCCCGTTTTCTCGCGTGAGTAATTTCATACGTGGAAGGAGAAGATCAGCGAATTCGGGCAGGCGCATCTACGTTCACCAATATTCATTTAAGATTAAATGTTTGGGCGCCTTAAAGCCGGCAACCCTTTACGCACCCGGGTACGAATTAAAGTGGTTAACTGATATTCACTTGGTAGTCTCGATATTACACAGATTCTCTCAAATTCCACTATGTATGAATTGTTAGCGATTCTTCAATCTTTCAATAATATTTTAACGATTCTTTCGTAGTGGCCGATCCGCCTATGTCGCGATTCCAACAGAAAGGATTCACGCGGCTAATTGTGGCGGTAGCAGTTGCGGGGGTCGCTGCTGTTGCTTCATCCTCGGGGCGAGTACCGGCAGCAGGCTGACTCTCAATGGAGCCGGTGCTACTTGTGGAAGAGGTCCGGATATACCATTGCTCGCTGGCAATCTGTCTCTGGCGTGACGTTTAACGTGCTTGGCCAGATGATCGCTGCGCATGAATCTTCGTTGACACACGGCACACACGAACTTCTTCTCTCCAGTGTGCGTTCTTTTGTGTCGCGAAAGTTCATCGCTGCGTGAAAATCGCCTTCCGCAATCCTCGTAGGGACACGGGAATGGTCGTTCTCCGGTGTGTGTTCTCGTGTGTGCTTTCAGGTGAGAAGACTTGAAGTAATTCTTTCCACATCCAGGATGCTCGCACTCGTAAACTCTTCTACGCGCTGCTGGCTCCGGTGCAGTGGTCGTGGTGGCTGTGCTTTGTGCCGTTACTAATAACAAGGGTGTACGCGGTAGTACGATTGGTGAACCCAACAATCCTGCCACCATAGTGATCGGTGCTGGCTTTGGTGCTAATGGTTGGAGCTTAGGCTGGCAATTCTCGTGGTCCGTATTCTTGCTGTTCATAATGACCTCTTCCTTGCGTAGGTTCATCTTGAATTTTAAACTCCTCAAGATGTTTCCCTGGTCGTGATGAATTTGTGTGTTGTGAATCGGGACCGTTAGAGGTGCTGGCTGAATCTTGATTCGCGGTATCGTGTCGTTGCAAAAAATTATATTTGCAGGACTGCAAGTACCGTCGCGATTGGCACGCATTATAACCGAAGCTCTTGGTGGCTCGGGACTTGGTGGTGGTGTACCGTCCAGTAGGAGCTGAAAAAAATAATTAAAATTTACTTAGATAATGTCATTAGATAATTTTGATAAATATTTAATTAATTCATTGAAAGTATGACGGGTAATATTTATTTCAATCTATATTTACCTTTGCCAGTTCACATTGTTCGACGCATCTTCTCTTCCGGGGTGGCTCATCCTCCTCGGAATCAGATGGTTGTGGTGTTGGAGGTAAATCGGGCCTGCTGGCACCATCTACGTGGATCTTTGGACCCGACTTAACAATCTGCTTTTGCAATAGTTTCTCACCCAACAGTGCTGCAACGCTGAATGACGATTGTAGAGGTTCGACCTGAAGAACAAAGAGCATGAAAATTAAATTACCGGTAACAGTCGTTCAAACGATCATTCAAAGTCCCACATCAAGAATGACTAAGTGATCTTTCGACATAGCAAAATACGGTGAATGTTTTTAAACGTGTAAAAAAAAATGCCGGGAATTCAATGTGGGTCATGGAATAAAATAATCCCACTAGAAAAGAAACATGTCATGTTATAATGAGACACTAGTCATTCACGTTATCTATCCTGGTATCGAGTACAACAATGGAAATGTCACACTTAAGCGCAGCAGTTGCAATTCATATTTCGCGGTACCGGACAATAGGCGGTAATGGCGCTACTTTTAATTTCGCACGGCCTGCGGTTCTCTTGCGTTATATCCAAAGTATTTCCGTTTTTTTCCCATCGTTTATCTATCAACTGCGTACTTACGTGCACTTGCTTGAGTTGGGGTGAGGCTGGTGGCGATAGAGGCACTGGAGCCACGTCCATTGTGCTGCTTTGAAAAAAATACAAATTTCTTCGAACGCAAGAGAGAAGCTTGTCTTGCGCAGAGTATAGAACCTGCTCGTTGAGCGGCTCGAAGCGTAATGAAGCTTTCTCACGTCGGGGTGCACGATGTGTTGTTGTCGGCTGTGTGAGTGATCATGCGGCGTGCGGTCGATGAGCCAATAGCATCCAGGGGCTCGCCCGTCCGGACCAATCAGGAGTGGGCCGTCAGTTGGTCGCCGCGTGATCAGCAGCGTGCTGTTCACGTGCTCGGAGTCTGACTGAGGCCGTGATCGTGACGTCAGCCTGCGTGGCGAGCGGTCGATACGTCATGGCGTCACGGCGCGCCCCGAGCGTCATGCAACTTGCCCGACCCGTGCCTCTTCCAATGGGGAGCCCCCCTCCATATGGAGTATACTACCAACGTCCGAATGCACTCCTCCCGACCTCTTCTCGAGGATGGTTCAACGACGAGCCTCCGAATTCCTATTTTGTCTCGTACTCTTCTTCTCCTTCTCGTGTGTACCTGCTTTTTTAAAAAAAGATTTCTTTTTATTTCTTTTCATTCTACAAGCTCACCTCGCGAGAGCGACAGAGACCTTACCGCTCTCTTTGTTTTCCCTCTTTTTATATGCACACTTGGCTCGGTGCATGGTGCGCCAAAATCTTGAAGCCGAGGTCGGCCGGAGGTTGAATTTTCGACGGGAAGCATTCTGGCGCAGTCTGCAGTTAAATATATATCAGCCGCCCACCTTGGCACGTTGCGCGTACGATGTCTCTTGCGAGAAGACGCGTGGGGTACCTCTTATTGAACCTGGACCTCCGTCATGGGTCTTGCGTTTCCTTGAAAAATTTTAGAGGCTCGCCTTGTCAATTAGCCTGTCTTGTACTTTCGGCATATTCCTAGTGCAAGACATGCGTCGAAGGAGTGCCGCTTTTCGAAAGCTTGTTTAGTCACGCGAAACTGTATGCAACGCACTGCACTCGAGTCGTCACCGTTGTTTTTATAAATCTGTTTACATACAGAGTATACCGTATCTATACTTTAATACATTAGGAAAAGGAAAATGCCGTTATCACTTGCTTTAATCAGCAAGCTAAATTTATCTTTGCTTAATCATAAAAGAAAATTAATGATAGAGAGCGGAAGTTTCCATTAAATAATTTCTCATTACATTACTTGAATTTTTTTAATGGGAAAATCAGCAATTTCGTGCCCATGAACCCCTCCCCCCTCCCCCTCGCGGAATATGAAGTACACCAGAGACAAAAAAGCCGATCCGATACCAAGAACCCGCATCGTTCTTGATATCTGACCCTGGTAAGATTCCTACCAGCTGACCCAGTTTTGCGCTGGTGTAACCTGTGGGCCCCCCTAGAACCAAAATGTAATCTTACCAATTTTATCCAATTGATCGATAATCTCGAGTCTCAATTGAACCTACCTCGTTAATAAACACAAACGCCCAATCATTCAAGTTTCTTTCACGTAGACACCGATTGATCCACGCCACGAATTTAATTATATTAACCAATTAAAAAAGATTTCGCGATATAAATTCTTAGAATATTGGCAGCACGTAGACAGCTGATTTATCAAGAAAGAGCCTTTTATCAATGACAGACACTAGGTATTTATGAAAATTGAATACTCATTATTAAATCACGATGCACCATCGACGTATTAAATTTGTTAAACGATGAAAAATCTTTTGAGGAAACTTATGAAAATTATCGTTTTTTTTTTACTTTTCCGATATGCAAGCAGTTCATGGCGCAACGTCAACAAGTTATGGCTATGACGCTTAGACAACTCCCGTTATTCAGTCGGCAGACTGACAGTGCATTCGTGTATTTCATTTACATCGTACGGACTATATTTATGCAGCTTGTACTTCGATCTATACCGAGAGAACCTGAGAATAGAGTTATTCATTGATAATGGATGTTTTCCTGCGCACCATAACCTTCCACTGGAACAGTGTGCGCATGCGCGCCCGTCATAATTTGACGATATGATCAAAGAGATAATAAAATTCAAGAATAGCGATAATAACCTTATGTAATTAGACAGATATTATCGTGTCTCAATATTTAAGAATTATCTATCACTATCTATATACATGCAGACAGAAAATGTATTAAAAACTTTTTTGACAACTGTGCTTACTGCCCGGAGAAACGACGGTAAGCTCATCACCCAATGGACTCGTGATCGAACATCAGTATGTACGTCAGTGTGTTTCGTATTTCTTGTTATCGTGATTTCATTTTACTTGGTTGGGGAGAAAAGCCTTTTAACACGTTTTCTAGAAGCTAAGAAATTGCGTGACTTTGTTAGGAAAGACTGTACGACTATTGTGTATACATAGATATGTATGTACAGTGTAGTATTGTGGGCACGCTATACTAGGTCTTAGATAAAATTATAAGGATTTAAATGTCTATAGAGAATTTCTATTAATGTGTGATAGTGTATAAATAGACCGTAGTATAATCTAATATTACTACTGACGTGTTTTAAGTATCGCTATTCAATCTGGACGTTGCGTCTCGACAATTAATTCGAGGCCGGTTATTATCGATGTTTTCGATGATCGAACACGAAACACCACGAGAGGCTAAAAGCGGGGTCGAATATTTTTCTGGAAAAGAACAGACAGTCCCACATCTATTCCGAGGTCAAAGTATGGCGCGAACGTTCTTCGTGTCACGTATAGAAAAATGCATGCCTTCGCGACGTACTCACTATCACGTAGACAGATATCCATACAGTATCATATTATTAGCGACACAGAAATTTTAGTCGAAGAAAAAAAATTGCCAAACGGCATGTTGACGCTGCACTGAGGTAGAATACTTTTAATAATTTCCCGGAAGAAACGTTAGGAATTGCTTCTCGTTTTAACAATCGTAATACGAGAATGTCGTTTGAATTTTTCGCAAAAATCAGTCATCCTGTCAGAATGCGACAGTGGCGCGACATTCGTACGACGGCCATTATCGGTACTACGTTGTGTAAAGGAGAAAAGCTGTGCTATTTTACTCTGAACACGTGCTCGCTGCTACGTCCAGGAAGAAAATTTATCTACCAAGCTAGATCCTTTATCGGACACCTCGCACGCGTTCCCTGTCGATAAATCCACACCGTGTAAATCTCGTAGATTTATTGTGAACTGTACTCCGTTCTTCTATGCCAGTAATGGCACATTCAGCTAGAAGGATACGCTTCCAGTATATACGTAGATATTATGGATAGCGGACACTGTGAATATTGTGGTTCAGTTTTTTTATTGTATTTACGAAAACACGAGAAGATCTGAACACCATGCCAAGAATTTTCTCTCGTAAATCTATTGAATAATAATACTGTGTTTTCTTTGTCCCGATGAGAAAGTGACTCATTACAGGTTATCGGACGTCACGCGTCGCTCCAAAACTGGAGTTCGCCGCGACGTCGGCGTTAATGGCAAGGTGAATAACAACACGTGTGGTAATACAGATGAGATCTGTATAAAAAATTGTATGTCCATTTTTTTAAACTTAAAATCCTACTTAGAAGGTTATAAAGCTAAGATTCAAGATTCTGTTATTTTTCAGTAAAATTTAGATGATCAACAATGATTCCAGTCCAAATTCAAATAGATCATCATTAGGTTTCCATCCTAGATTTTCCATCGTTTGGTGGCTCCGTCGTTCTGTTAGGTCGGTGAGTGGAAAATTTCACGGTTTGGAGGTCGAGCCAGCTTGTGGTTCTGTGGATCATTTAAACGCGGCATTGGATCGAAACATGTCATTGTGCGAATCAATGCCAAGCCCTTTATATATTTAAACGATTGTACGTGCAATATGAATGACAAACATAAATCGAAAAGGTTCAATTTGTTTCGTAGACATTATTGGATGCATAGATTCTATACATATTTATATTAATATCGCGTGATTGCAGTAGCTTCTAGTACACAAGCACGGTGCGTTAATGACTGAATGATTATTTGATATAACGTATTCCAGGCATTAGACTCGTATTGTTCGAATGCTCTGACGTGATTTTCACTTGGTGGATCAATTATTTGCAGAGAATATTTATTGCAGACACAGTTTGGCCATCGCACAGCTTTGTAAATACACGAGTGTTTCATTATGACTGAATTCTTTATGTTTTGGATATCCTGCGGTTGGGAGGGAAATGATTTCAATCGTGATACACATTGATTCTTACTGTTATATATGGAAAACCGGTTGATGATTTAAAAGTGAAAACAATGACAGTTAAATATCGGTTCGTCAGATATTATTCATGGTGACTCGTCATATAGATTATTTAGTATAACAAAATATAGGTAATAATTCTTTTAATGACTCTATAGAATTCTAGTTGTTTCCTGATATGAATCTATCATGTGGACTGATACATTTGTTAATAAAGCTTAACATGTATTTACCCTTGATCTTTGCCAAATATCTCTGATTATTTTTCTGGTAATTATAATATTTCTGTGAGCAATGGCATTGATGTCAAAACTTCACAGTTATCAGATGTCAGTTATGACTATGAAAGATCTATGTTGTTCATGTACCGACAATAGATTTACCGTTTGGACAAGTATGCAAATCTTTAAATACGTTACCGACTGATTTATGTCTGTATTTATCATAGAACATGAGAAATCACAGTCAATTCATCGTTAAAATCTGTCCATTGAAAGGCAGGGCTCTAGAACCCTAGTACGGACGAAAACCCGTTAGCAACATGGGAATTGACTTTACCCACTACACTCGTCCGTGTGCTTATCCATCCTAGCCATAAAATATGTTTCACTCTCCGTCCGCAGTCTCAACATAGATTGCGCTAGTAGACTGAAGCAATTCTGAAAACGTCGATAAGACTTAGGCTATCTTGTTAGTTACATGTTTAGTCTATTCTTCTAAAAGCTGTGCATTTTCTGCTCCAAAGGAATGCAATAACATAATTCAAACCAAGAGGTCTCCGTTTCCTAAGTTTTTGTGGATTTTAATAATTTTAATGAAACTAATGAAATTTGAATACTCGGAAAAGTTCGTACGATATGTGCTCCATAATTATTGTAATTATAACCACGTAAATTCGTTACCCATTCTCTACTACAGCAAGTGGTTTCTTCTCCGTCGATAAAATCGTCATAAAATCTGTTAAAGGGTACATCGACGTCAATGTGGGAGGAGTCAATCCCTACCACAATACCACCACTCCTCCTCTCGAAGTCATGCCGAGTAAAAGGTGGGGGGTTGTTTAGCATCGGGTTTGTTTAGTTGCCCGCTGACAGCGGTCGAAGGACGGTTATACGTGCATGTGTGTCGTCGATACCGACAGCCGGTTTAAAGAATAGTTAATGAAAACGTCGCGGGTAAATTAGTATAAAAGGATCGGCGAAGTTCGACGTGGAACAATAAAGACAAGGCGTGACGCATAAGTAGTATCGTGCTCTGTGAATTAATACGTCGCACGTAATAAAAACAAATGAAACGATAGGGTGATTAATCAATTATAAGAGAGAAGTAGAGAAAAACAAAAACAGAAGATCGACTGTCAGTGTTCCGGTGTTCCCTTACAACAGTGCTACTGGTTGTTACACTTGTTGCCTCGAGAGTCAGTTCGTTCGTGTTATGTGGGCTTATGTTGAGGTTACCGCTTCGCGCGAGTCCAGTTGTGTTCCTCGCTGACGAGAATGTCGTCGCTGCTGGTTTGGTGATGGCAGAGCGAAGAGGAGGATGTCACGCCGCAAGCAAAGCAACCCGAAACCACTGAAACGTGAGTCAGCCAAGAGAACTTTGTCTCTCTCTAAATTAACAACAATATTTCTGTCTCTGTCGCGCACGTGTCGATCTCACCGAGTGCCCTGGCAATTTACGTCTCCCGGTGTTCCAGGTTAGTCCCGTCAAAGCTAGAGTCTCCATTCCGATCAGCTGATCGCTTTATGTCAATGCACCACGTGACTCTAGTACGAATACAATATGCAGTATCCTGGTGCTTCGTTCACGGTACGCTGGTAAAATTGTTCATCAATTAATCAGGTACTAGCTGGTACTTCCTGGCAGTGACGTAAACGAACTGGATGCCTTAGAAATGAAGTAAAAACAACTGCCGACATTAATCGAACACGTATCGCGATTAGCTGCAGATTAAAAGTCGGGTACTTTCCACGCGATGCCATTTCTGCTGGTAGTCACGTATGTACAGTTCTTTACAGAAGAAACCGGCTTTTCACAATTACATAGGTTCGTACGCGTCAGTAGTAACGATTGAGTAGAGCTGCGCTGACTGTACCTAGCTTTGACTCGATCCTCAGTGCGAAGCACGTGGTCCCCCAAAAAATTCCCACGTGTCACACTTTCACGTGACTCGCTTCCTGACGAGCTCGGCGAATTTACGGTACTTTTCGAAAAAGCTTCCGGTACCTCGCCAGGCTGACTAAATCGTTGCGCATTTACGTAAATGGTTGCTTGTATTTTTTAACCTACGTCATCTGCTTTTCTCGTAGCGCCCCCCCCCGAGTCTCGTGCGATTTCTCGCGTGACTGTCCACTTTCCCGCTCCTGCGCGCTGCTCCCTTTCAATTGCAAAATCATTGGAAATGTCCCAATTACGTGTTATCGTGTTATCGCGCGATAACTGCCAACGTCCGATTCGCACCTTCGCATCTCGACGTCAACCGGAACCGTTAGATGCATCGAGCACTCGAGGCCTATTAGTCTGCCATTCATGAGTTCGCTCGACTCTACTCAATTAGCCCTGCTACTAATTGGCCGTCATTTTCACGTTAGCCGACGTCATCCCCAGACACGTCAACGGGTTACCTATCGACTCCATTTTCCTTTTTTTTACGATTCTCACGATCTTGCCCGATCGCACTGTATCCACATTATTTATAAGAATTAACAAGAGTACCAGTGCGTTTCGCAAACGCGATTATATGCTGAGTGGTCGGAGAGCATCCGTCAAATTTGACAGCTGTCACGGGACTGACCTCTACTCGTCAGTCACACGTGACAATGCTTCAGCAAAGAAATCCTGACGACCAACTTATCCAATTCTATTTGTCGACCTTATGCATTTGTCTTACCGAGCAAACATCCCTTAAAAATCCTCCATTTCATCACTACGCACGCAAAGAGCCATACTTCTGTCTCTGTCGCACTCGCGGACATAGGAAAATTTTATTCGTTAAAAATTGCTTCACTCCGCTCGATCCGCACAGCATCGGTAATCTCTGGTTACGAGTGCTCCTACTGCTTTTCCACACGTTTCACCAATACCCGTGTCAGAATTCATTTTTACCCTTTAAACGCACCAACCGTCCTCTTTTGTTTCATATTCACGCGCGCGCTTTTCATTCGCGGACTATCGCGTTGTTACCGGCATGTTCGTAGGACGTTGCGCGAGCGGTATGGCTGCGATGACAGTAATAAAGCAGATAGACAGGTGGTGGTAAAATATCCCGAGACTTGGTTACATGGAGGGGGGGAGACGGCACGTTCGGTGTGTACTCTGCGTGTGACTCTGTGAATGGTGTATCGGCTCGGGGATCAACGATACGGGGGATAAGGGCACCCTGCGGCGAGCCAGCAATCACCCCCCGGCGCGCGCGCGAGCGTCAAATTAATAACCGATGATTTTATAGAATGCTTTATTGAATCGTGTTCCCGGTAAATAATATCACTGCACACAATCGGATAGGCCGCGCCGCGGCGCTCGTTGTCGTTTCCATCTGCGCTAATGGTAACAAGCAGGCCGCGCCTACGGTATATATATGACTCAGGCCTCGACTCTCCCAACACGATCCTCGGACAGCCCGCGCAACGTTCAGGGAATACCTGGTCCAATCATATTTGGATATTATTTGCCGGTGCGCATACGGACTTGCGATAATATGTCGTTAGGGCGAATTTTTAATCGGCTCTACGGAGGTTTCGTATAACGACCTGCGATCCTGGGGTAGGGTTAGGTAGGCCGAGCTTCGCTCTTGGCTTTATTCAATTTTATCTATACTCCTCTTAGCGTCCTTATTTCTCAGGTAAAATAGTTGGCAACGGAGTCCGAGCACGCAGATGTCTCTCCGCGCCTTTCGAAGGCTTCAAGACTCAAGCCGGCTACGCAAGGAGACAACTATCGCGCCGCTGATCTCGCCTAGTTAGACCCCCTTTCTTCGTAGCGCTTCTTCTTCTTCTTCTTCTTCTTGCTGTTCCTGTTGTCGTTCCCGGGCGCTCTTGCTCGTAGCCGTTGTCGCCGTTGTCGTTCACCTACTACCGTTCTTGGTCGCGCACTCGGTACCCTCGTCCTTCCTTCCTTCCTTTACGGCGCGCGATAGCAGCGCAGAAGGGAGCGCGAGGCTCATAAATACACGCGCGGGGCCCTCGTCGCCCGGAGGTAAAGGGGCTAAGGGCGAGCCTACAAATTGCTACACCGCATTGTGGTGTCACTCCAGGCTGCTACGACACGGCCCTGGCATCGCTGGAATGGTGTCTGCGCGTCATTCCTCCTACCTACCTCTACCTACCTATCTGCCTACCTACCTTTACCCTACTCCTTCTTCTTCTTACGATTCTTCGTCTTATTTCTTACTCGTTTCACCACCTTTATTTCCCTGCTTCCTACTCCTTTCGTTACCAGCCCTCCTCTTCCCAACCCGAAACACCTGTAGACGTGTAAACACGGCTTTGCGATTCATAGATCTCACGCACGAGTTTTCACATCGAAACTGGCAGATTCACTAGGACGACGGACCACCAGGAAGCGGCTGGCCGTGACTCTAGACCGATCGTAGCTACGCAGCTGTCAGGATCCAACATGGCCACCGCGCATATGCGACTTACCGTCAATTTCGTAACGGCATATCGGCTCATTACGCTGAACTATTCGGAGTGAGACGAAACGCATCGATAAGGCCTTATCGCTGCTTCCGCGGCAGTCCCGGATCTCCACCTTTACGGAATGCGTCCCGGTAATGTCGATTCCTTCGCGAGAACAGAAACTTCCAGGCGCAAGCGAACGTGAAATCCTCGCGGCAGCGCATACACGTTCGCCGCGCACTCGCATCCACGTTATTCACCGTTGTCTATGGCTGCAGCCGTTTTAGGGCCTACGATAGGACGCAGATTAGGTAGCCGCGGCTCTGCGTTTTCTCAGCTCTTCAGATAAGACCAATGATCAAGCTTTATACTCTGCCAAGGGTAGCTGTACCAGCTTCCCCTCTCTCTCCCCTTGCCATCGGGATGGACCGTCTGCGATGCTGGCTTCTTTCCTTTACCCTATACCTCTAGCTCTCCGCTCTGCTCGTTTCCTCTCTCTCTCTCTCTCTCTCTCCTTCGTTCATCCATCCGCCATGCCCTATCCTCGTTGCACGCGTATTCTATCCTCACTGCGATCCACGAGCATCGCTCATACGGCCATACAGATCCACACGTGTCCCATGCCTATATGCTGTCTTACCCGTGCAGACTATACCTGTATATCCTAAGCTTTAGGTATGCGCCAGGGTCTGGCATGCGAGGCCTCCAAATATATCGCTCATTAGTGCTAACTGATCGGAACCGAACGCGTTCTTCTTCGTGTCTCGCGAGCGACAGACGCGAGGAGACGCGCGCCACTCACTGGTCCAGATCTCATATCGACTCTTGCACTGCGCACGTATAGGATTCGGGAAACTGTCTTCAATTTTTTTTTCGTCTTGGATTTATTTTTTAAAAAATTTTTTACTTCGACAAAAAATCACGGATGCTGCACGGAAAAGACGAGCGAAGATCATACTCGATCGGATAAATAATCTCAAAGAATCTTCGTGCGGCTTAGAGTCTGTTCAGTAGATCGTGGAAGTTTCTACGTGGCTTAGTCTCTTTCGCTCGGTATCCTTTGTGACAGTTTTTTTTTCCCCTTATACGTAGTTAACCAAATGAGGTATCTCCGTCGGTGTTTACCCAGTAAATATAACCGGAGCAATTAGGTGTATAACACGGAGTAGCGTGCTTGTACGCGTGCCAGTGTTTGTCCGGCTAAATAAGATATTGCTGTGCTCCAAAGTCAACATAACGAAATGCCTCTTGTTTGTTATCTTTCCTAGACTATCTGTATACCTATACGCGCACTGTAGGTACTGTCGAGATTTACTCACTGGCCGTTGATGCTGATAGACAAAATATTGGAGATAAACAAAAAGCGCACGATGCCATGGAAGACGTAGGCTACGTGGAAGGGACGTCCCTGCGCACCGGTGCACGTCGCTGATTAGCTCAGAGTCTTCGCTAGGGTCAATGATAGTGAGTGACCTGAAGGTGTCTTCAGGTACACGTATATTGCAGATATATACATATATCTCGAAAGAGACTCCAGTATCACGTTTTAAGTACCGTCGACACGTACGCCGCTTCTCGGAATGTACATTACTCGGCAGAGGCCAATGCATGAGCACCGACACGTCCCGTAACTCGATTCTTCATTGATAAATAATAATCAATCGTCAATCACGCGTTATCCCTGTGTATACATAGGTGGTTATTCACGGCAAAACCACCAGCTGAAATTGGCCGCGAATCTATGACTTGATGAATCGGAGCAGAGTCGCGTCGTTGGGGAAACGAAAGTTAACGTCGTAGCATTGCTAAGATCATGAATTTCACGTTCTTTAATTTTCTTCAACAAGGCCACCCTGGCCACCCTGCCTGGGTCAACAGAACCGTTCGAATCGCATCCAACTTCAGGCGCTACGCGTCTGCCGCGAATGACCCTGTGCATGTGCCTTAAATAAATTTTCTTAGGTAGGTAGGATTCTTCGATTCGTGACGCGGTTCGACGTACCGGGGAAAGGTGCATTGGAAATTGACGAAAATCGCAGTGACGCTGGATTGTTTCGAGTTTCGATGTGAATGACAATAAAAAATATTTTCAAAGTCGCAGCGCGCGTCGAAATAATACGTCGGTCGCACATGGGGATCGCGGGACGCGTCGCAGCGGGAGACGGGTGCGTAGATGGGATGCACCGAGGGACGATGCACTTCTAAATACGCGTAACCCGTCCTGTGCATTATTTCATCTCCGGCACCTTGATCTTCTTCTCTTTGGTCCAGCGAGCCTTTTTCCCAATTATTCCTCGAGCCGCCGTTCATACGCGAATTCAATGATCTCGTTGCATCTCGCCCTCCTGTACGCGTACGTGGCTGCGCCCCTCCCCCCTCCCACCACCACCTGCATACACGGGGACCCAGCAGAAGGGACGTAGCGGCCGCTTTAGTCTCGCGGCGCTCTGGGACTCCGTGCGGGTCCGCGCATCGACATGCAAACTCGATCTTATCGGAGATATTAGCAAGCATGTCGGCTGGCGAACGTAACCCGAGGCACCGTGGGCTCTCGGAGGTACATTTTAAGGCGAGTCCTACGTTATCGCGCGTGAATCTCTCACGAGAACTACTGTCTTCTGCCAAGTTAAGACGCCCGGTTGTAGCAGCGTCGGGGACCGCCGCGACGGACGCCTAACCCGTGTAAACGGCTGGGACTCCCTTTGTATACGAATCGTTGTACGAAGAGGTCGGCAGGATCAGGGGTAATCGGGGCTTCTGGATATACGCGGGCGTGGTTTCGGAATTATTTTTTTTCAAATTTTATCTGACAACAGGGATTCCGTAGGACGAAGATTCGTGGGAATGTCTTTCTAAGGTGAGAGACTCGTTCGGCGCTGGATCGACTTTCCGGGAGTGAGTTAAAAAATGACGGTATACAGGGGATGCGGAGGGGGTCGGCAGGAAGGGTAGGGTGGCGAACTGTACCGGGGCGTGTTATCATTCGCGAACGGTATCAGCCTCCGCATCGTCTGGGTTGCCCGTTCCTTCTCTTTCTCTCTTTCCTCACTCTCCTTGAGCCTGACCCCCTCTTGAGCATTCGCTGAGTGACGTTACATACCTTGAACGAGGGAGGCGCGTGTGTACGTACGTATGTATATACGGGGGGGATATGCAGGCCATGCGCGTACCACTGGGTACACGTGCATGTGCATGCTGGGGAGGGAGAATACTATCTGCTTAAAAATCGTCTGCATGCCGCTCACTTGGTTCCATTCGCGGGGGCCATCGCGTCCGGCCTTATGCATTCCGTTTCAGGCTGGTTCCAGCCTTTCCTCTCTCGTTCCTATCTCATTCTCCCTCAGGATTCTCCTTCTTATGCTCTGTCCTCCTCTCCTCCACCCCCGCCTCCAGGCGCGCACCTCCTCGTCCCCGTGTTGTGGATACAGCACGTCGAGACGGCATTATCGCGACTCCTGATCGATTTCGAGGATTCACCCTTTTCTTGGAGGTTTTTTCTTTTTTCATAGCTAAATCAGGCTCGGGGATGCGTCGCGACGTTACCATCCGCGAAGGCGCAACAACGCGGACGCGTCTATCGGGACGGGAGCCGACGCCTCGCGAGTGAACTCTGCGCAAGTGAACTCTAGACGATGTAGACCAGGTGGGTTATCCTTGGTTTGGTTTCGCCTGACTTTTATACCTCCCGCTGATCTCGCTAGCTCCGGCGCTCTGGACCACTTGCGGATCCTGGGACCGTTCGGGATCACCGCAATCTGCTGGCTGCCGCAGATTGGCCGCGATTCGGGGCGTACGCCCCTACGTCGTTGCTTCTCTTATCGTTGATCAGTGCAATATTGTAGGGCGCCTGGGTGCCTACAGATCTGATATCCTTTCCCACCTTCGGTATGATCTATGCCTCTTCGCGTGGTTTTCGTCCACGTAGCTTGGCTTCTATCGCCGTGGCCCATTCTCTGATAGTACGGGGATGATCTCTCGTGCTGGTGTAGAACATGACCTTGCGACCTTATCTCTCGTATCCGCTCCTGGGACTTTCGGTTAGGTAGATTATTAGCGGGGTCCTCGAGCTGTATGGATTGTGGGGTCAGGTCTCGCGGTGCTTGATGGACGGGGACCTAGAAGAAAAATGGTACCGTCCTACGGGATGCTGGGAACTTCCTGGACCACGCTGACGACGGCGATCATCATCCACGCGTCCTCTACCAACAAGCGTAACCACAGAGAGGGAGGAATTCTGTTGCTGAGGTTCGATGAAATATGCACGCGATTCAGGCGGGATAGTGCGCGGGTAACCTTATGTAGGCATGCCGAGTGTGTGTTTATGCGGCGTGGTGAGGTGGTGGGGGTGGTTGGGGGTGGAAGGAGGGGGGCTTCGAGGGATGAGGCTGCGATAGAAACGAAGGGAAAGACGAGAAAGGATGGAAAAGGGAGAGAGACCGTTATCGGCAAATCCTCCGTTGCCCAGCAGAGCAGCGAGAGAGAGAGAGAGAGAGAGGAGAGAGAGGGTGGACCAAGAGTGGCCGCAAGAAGAATGCTCACAATGCTGTAATTTCAGTGTTTGATCTTCCCATCTCTATGGGGCCGAGTGGTATTATATGGGGATGCCGTTTTATTTTACCCGCATTATTATTCCGTTGAAGATCGCGCGTTGATCCGTTCGCCAAGGCAAACTCTCCGCGCGCCTTATTTATGGATGGATTCTCTTTTAACTTTCCTTCTCTTCGCTTCTTTCTCTCTTAATCTCCCTCTTTCTTTTTAATCCTCCTTCCCTACCTTTATCTGTATTCATCTCTCTCTCTCTCTCTCTCTCTCTCTCTCTCGATCTCGTCCGATATAAAGATACATACTGTCGTTGAAACAATGATCTGACGATCCCCCCCCCCTCTTCTCACCCCTTGTAAGTGCACCTAACGTACATAAATATTTGACTTCCTCCTCGTCTTCACGAGAAACTGAACTTCGCCAGTCGTTCGCCCAACGCCGCGACCAGTATCGCCTCCATCCGGTTTCAACTCTTTCTACTACTTATATGAAACGAGCGATAGAAACTTTCCTCTCATCGTTCATTAACTCTTATCGTCGACCAGTCGACCATCGTATCGGTATCAGCCAGAAGACTTCGATCGCTCGTTCCACGTATAACACGATAGAACGATTCTTCCCTCAACTTTTCCTAGGTCCACCGTAGCTAGAGCCTAGTCCAGGTACAGATCGGCGAATCGGTCCTCGCGAGAGTTCGAGGGTCGAAGGTTCACGGCCGCATGAAATTTTCCAATTCCTGGCAATGATCTCGTCGCAGTTTTTCGCTTAGCGAAATCGACCGTCTCTCCGTGTATACGGACTCTCTCGGCGATTGCATTGTTGTCTTGTCCGGCGGAGATCACCGCGAGGGTATCGGCCTTCCCGATATATCATGTGGATGTGTATAGACGCTATAACGCGTGTGCTCTTTGTACGGTGGGCGAAATCATTGCGAACCAAGACGTACGAGATGCTGTCCGTCAATACTCTTAGACGAGAGGAGGTCCTTATCGTGACTCGGTAGTCGCCGGCGGCGACTGCGTGATCGAAGCTACCCGAGAAAACACCAATTAACACTGATTCGCTTTGAAAAACACTTTATCGTTATCCGCAATAAGTGCGAGAGTACCCACTTACTCGTCCCGCACCTGGTGCCGGTTATAGGTACTCTAAGAGAACAACAAAATTTAAGCGTAACGACGACGACGTTCCCGGCTCTGATCCAGGGGATAAGGATTTGAGAATCCCACGTGTAAATTCACCAGGTCGGTTCTACCTGTTGTCAGACTCCGTAATGCCCACTTCCTGGAGGCTCTTCGAGGAAGTCGAATAGCTCTCGCTGAGCTGCCTTCGAACTCTGAACTTGTTGGGTGTAATGAATGAACCTGGAGGGGATTCTCTTGGTCACCCTTACCCGCGCGGAACCACCCCTGGGCAAATCACCCCTCGATTCACCTAGCTCGGCTCCCGGCTGTCAACAGGTGGCCGTACAGATACGCCTTGCCACCACCCGGCACTCCCGTCCGATAGTAATATTATGGTATTAAGAATTTTTCGTGCGCGTCTCATCCGTTATCTCTATTTGTGTCTCGGCGAACAACTATATGTGCGTAGATTTGTCAGCGCGCCATAAGTCATCGGGAACTGATCGATCGGGCGAAGATCGTGAAAGTTCCATGGTGATTTCGCTAGCCGAGGTTATCGTCTGTCTGGATGACTGTCGATTCTAAGGGTGAACGTTATTGCTATGTGAGATAGCCAAGAGATGACGTGACACGCGCATGCGCGATAGCCGAATGCGTCCAAGTGACTTCGACGTCAATATATACGTATTACATAGGGATAGCTGTGTGTATGTATATTTAGGTTAGGACGGAAGTTTTATACATTTTGTAAATTAAATGGGGTTGCTCACGGTAGGCACCGCAGGTACCACTGTGTTTGCTTTAATTCGATATCCACCCTTGTTACCCCTCTCTCCCTCCCTCTGCTTCTCCTCTTCTCCTCCACCCAAGTGGCAGGCGTCCCGTAATCGACACCCAGCCATTATTGCTAAGCTGCAACAGGACTTGATTGGTACTGCCGATACGTATCGGAGCTAGGCTCCTATAGTACGTTCCACGTGTGAGTCTTCTACCTATTGTACCCGCGATGGGTTTGCACGCTCGTTTTATGAAATACAGTCGAATGTACTATAGCTGCGTATATGACGAGTGAGTGATAGAAGATAGCGAAAAGGGGGTAATACGGAGGGACAATCGATTCTTCGTATCGTAATACGTCGAAGGCGTGTATGTTTTATGGGCTGCACTTCCTCCGTGATCCATAGATAAGGGAGGAAACCCCCTCTCACCCCCTTTCGGTACTTACTTGCACTATCGATCGACGGATCCGGCGAAATATGCTTTTCGAGAGTTTTTTTTTTCTTCTAATTTTATTTCGTATACGAGTTAGTTTCAGATTTTTCGTGCTTTCACGATTTTTTTTTCTGTTCGATTGATTTTCACAGATCGATCTGTGTATCGTTATCGCATTCACGCTTTTCAATCCTCGTTATCCACAATTGTCGGTATGTCATTAGAGCTGTCTGAAATCTCAATGTACCTACAACACATGCCTACATCGTAACTCAACCCTTACGTATAGACCATGTTTTACGTGGTGTAATGAATTTGTATTGAATTTTTTTTCTTTTTGATTAGGTAATTGAGATGATGTAAAAGTGAGTGACGTCACTACCATTACTGCTGCTATCACTGTCTTATTAGTGCACACGTGATATATGTATATATCCTGCATCCACACTGCCAGCTAGTAAAACGACGCACGTTACGTATACGTAAGCGTATAGATATTTTCGATCGTCCCACCGAAAGACGTTGTACTCTCACGAGCGTTCACGGCGTCGCGACGCTTATACGTGAAATACGTATTCAACGACACGCACAATGGTCGAACGATAGCGAAATACGAGTCGCTAGTGTAACGACAAAGTAAAAAAGTTACTATTCCGGTTTCTAGGGATATTCCCTAGATCCTCTTTTTTTTTTTTTCCATACATTCCGTATCCAGCCGAGGACGATGGATTCGATTTCCGTGGTTAGTGAGGGGGAAAGAGGGGGGGGGCCGCGATTTTTCCGATGGGAATTTCTTGGAAGCTGCCTTATCGTCTCGACGACATCTGTCAGCGACGTCGGTCCAGCTCTTATCTTGCTCTTTTATTCGGCGCTTTTTTCTCTCTTCTTTATTTTTTTTTTAAAGACACCTGACGTCATCCGAAGTTTTCTTCATGCAAACGTATCCTGTACGCAACCTAGCCCCCGTAGATCTGAAGTCCGTTGTTCAAAAATATTATGGTGCAATTTATTTATTAGCCCTGGAAGGAAAGATAAGCGTCTTTTCTGTTCAACGCGAATACAAACCAAATTGACGGAGTTTTCGTCCGGTCGGAGAGTCAACGTACGAACAAGAGTAAGAAGCGTGACGTGTGTTGGTCGTATGTGTCCTGCTATCGGAGTCCGCGGTATCGCATACGGGTCGCTAATGTCTCCTTATCAAACCTTACCTACCTATTCCCGGGGCCCCCCAGCTCGACCGGCACGTCGGATTTCCAGCTACCAGCACCGGCCGTGGCCGCCATCATCGAAGACAAAGACTTTCTAGTTTCACGTCCTTTCGCGACGCGATAAAGCGACTGCGACGACGTTTCACGAGAAAGAGAGCCTTCCGCTTGGCTATAGTTTCAGGTAGGCGTATACTATGTATACTATGTGCAGTCTTTGGTTTTGACCATCGGTAGACGATGATTAGAGATCGGAGTAACGCATAGGTAAGGCAGACTAAGCGAAATCCTTGTCTATGTGCTCCGGACAGAAGGTAGCTTATTCTATTTTTTTTTGTTTTACAAGCCAGACTTTATTTTGTCGCTGCGGAATACTCATTCGCGGATAGGCGTATTAGCATATATGCGGGCTGTCAGTACGTTGCGGCAGGGACGTAGCGACCGATCGTTGGACCCCGATCGCGATAACGCTCTGGGAACTCTGCGTGTCCCTCCTGGCACTTCGTCCTTCTTCGTGCTCTCTTCTATCTTTTTCTCTCTCTCTCACTCTAGCCAGTACAGGCTCCTACCTACGGTTGATCCCCCCTCGCGCGACCATCCGGGGTACGATTCTGGCGCGCGATTTCTCGAGTTTCCAAGAGGCGACGCGACTGCCCGAATCGGACCAATCGGCGTCGCCTGCTCGAGTACCTGGCTACGCTCTTTGATAACGGCTACGATTTATGGCTGTCCTCCTCCTCCACCTCCATCGCCTCTCATACCCAGAGGGACGCATCTTCGCATCTTACGGGACGAGAGCAGACGAGAATCGGGTTAAGTAGGGATTGGAAATACGCCTTGTTTTCATACGTATTCACGCGGTTGGTCCTTACCTGGTCTAATCTACGGCCAACCGACGCTCTCCTAGATATCACTTGGGACACTTTTGATCTACGTCCGATTGTCGGGGTGGGAGTGCGTTATCGCTGATAACGCCGTTCGCTCCACAGAGTGACCCGACACTTGGCGCCATCCGTGCCTGAACTCCATCCAGGCAAATCTCTGAGCTTGCTCGGAGAGTCCTGGGGAAGTTACTTCTGGGTCCGGGTCGCGTTCATTCTCGATGCTTGGGCATCCCGCTACCGACGGACCTGGTCTTCGGGCACTGAATGGACCAGCCTCGACCAGGAATGTTCATTGAGTCGCCGCGTAAGAGCCTAACGACTTAACGAGCTTGCTCGCGGGTACAGTCTCCGCTTCTCCCGTGTTCAAAAGCCAATCCTGTCTACGTAACGATTCTCTCAGGCCCGCAAGCTCACGTGAGTTTGCATACACGCATCCCGCCAATTATAACCTCACTGATCCTGCCGTCCCGCTACCTCGGCTGCTCGAGAAGAGGACCCATGCACCTTGGCACCTATACCGCACGGCATCCAGGACCAGGCGGGGGTCCTCTTTCTCTTTCCTCTTCATCCTCCTTCTTCTTCTGCTTCCCACCTTGACACTCTCCCAGACCGAGGGAGTCGCTATCTGATGCTGCGGTAGAGGTGTTAATTCACGCTCTGCCCCACCCTCTGTTTTCTCCGTCTCTCTCTCTCTCTCTCTCTCTCTTCGAGACTCTCTCGGCTCTACTCCTTGGCAAAATCCTCCTCCACCAATAATCGTTCTGTACTTGATCTCACCTGTCTGTAAATGATACGGGGTTCTTTTTTTTTAAATAGTGGTATCTGGTATCTTGGTGTTGACGGAATCTAATAATTTCGAAGGGGGCCTGGTAGATTTTTTTTTAAATCGTGGAGAAATTTGCAAACAGCTGCAGCCAACTTCAGTCTGGTAGGCGTCGGGTACCAAGGGTAGCACGTATAAGGAGCTCGGTCAGCGCACCGGCTTAACCGCGTCCTTCGGAAACAATTAATGTTACAAATCATCGACGTCATTACCAGGGCATCGAGAGGGCATTGTTGCGCGACGTGAGATTATCGCCGATACCGAGACCTCATCCCGTGTAGTCATTACTTTGTCGATGCTGGTTGATCATATCGACCTGAGCTCCTCACGATCGGAATACAACACGTAACACGTTTCATCTAGATCTCCTTCGCGAGAGATACTCGCGAATCCTTTCGCCGGGAATGACAATCGGATTTGATCCCTTATCGACGGGTCAATGCGGAATCGATTAATTCGATTGGGATTCTAGTCGATTCTCACGGCTTGCATGTTACGACGTTCAGGTTCCTTATAGAATCGCGGGAATTTCGAAGATGCTCTTACGAGATAAATGTATGACGGGTGAGGAAGTTGCTGTGACCTGTAGTGACGTCATTGACGGGTCGTCGACTTGATTTTAAGGCGAATTAAATATATTATCCATGGGCGACCGCTAATACGATAGAGTGGCCGTCTCCTCCATTTTCGTGGCTAAGGTGATATTTTCTCGTCTCGTAATTCCTCCCGTGATTTGGGTCCATTAAAAGTTGAAGCCGAAAACCGGTAGCATTTTCATTTGGCAATGACCAGCTACTAGTGGCGCCACCAGGCAGGACTTTTAGGTACTACGACCATCCGGATGACGTTCCACGTAGATCCTTCCGTAGTCTATGCTCTACTATTCCGTAATTAGTTCAGCGTCACTCGGCCCTCTCCAGGGAATAGAGTGACATGCAGCGGAGTCTGGACTTGCGTCGTAGAGGTGGGTTAGGCGGAGGGAGTGAAGAGCCAGGAGTATAGAAAGCGTGTAACAGGCGTTAACACGCGCCACATAAGTCAGCGTAATGTCAGTTCCAGCAAGGGCCACACCCGTCCTCGTCGACCCCGATATCATCAGCTCCGCAATCGTCGGGCATCCAGGAGAGCGTCGTGTGCTTTTGCATTTGAGGTTAAGCGTGACGAGGAGAGCCATAGAATAATTGGTACGAGATAGGAAAACGAGTCTTTTGTAATCTGCTTAAAATTGACCACTGCTACGGGTATACGTGTAAAACTGGGAAGGAAATTCGATTTTGAAGTATCGTCCGGGGATGCTCTCTCTTGTAGGTATATACATAGTTGGAAGATATCTCGAGGCTCCGCGCGCAATGGGTGGGTTTAAGTAATACAAATGCTCCCAGGGCGAAACGTAGTGCGAAACGTAACGGATGACCGCTGTATCTCATTGTTTTCATTTCCTTCGGAACGCCGCGACGCTGTAAGACGCGGAAATGAAGTGCGCCGGGTTGTGATCTAGAGACGGGGGGTTTTCATCCCCTCCTAACTGTATCCTGCATGACAACGAGAACCCCAGCATCCCCCTACAAGAGAACCGGGCACACACGCCAAGCGATTCCGCCCAACCAAAAGGGAGAACCGTACGTGCACGGCCCGTCAGCCTCTGTAATGCCTATAGAAAACAGCGACATCCATTCAATAGCGGATCTGGCGATAACTAAAAATTCCCACCAACCACCGACCATTAATACCTATCCGGGATTCGTACGTGAGTCGTTAGTTTTAAATAAATTTCTTCCTCGTAAAATTTACCAATTCTCCTAATCGACCCTGGGCATGAGTTTTATTACGGGCACCAGTGACGTATCCCCCTGTCGTCCTTCGACGTTACGTAGGGTTGCCAATCCGGTTACGGAAGCGGAAATGAAGTCGATGCAAGTCGACGGAGATCGATGTTTACTACGACAGTTCGTACGGGACAAGAGTCATTGGGTTTGCTGGACCATTAACAAGGTGTTGGGTGGGCGGGGGGAAGGTGGTGAAAGCACCCTTTCCGATTAGAGTCCTTCCTCCTAGCTATTCGGCCTCTTCCACGGCGGCGTCGTCGGCACCGACCCCCAACACTCATGCTCGACGCCGCTTTATCCCGTCGAGGCGTCAAACTCTCGTGGACCCTCGCCGCCGCACGTTCCGCCTACGGAAATTATGAAATCAGAGACACAAGGCACGTACGCTTCCCGTTCCGCTTTTACGTGCCCGATCATTCCTCTCTCTCTCTCTCTCTCTCTCTCTCTCTCTCTCTCTTTCCTTTTGCCACCCCTAAATATTAACCCTCATTACAGACTGCGTCAAGGTGCTGAGGGTATAGGGTATACGAAGGTGAATCGGTGGGGAAAGTTTGCGGGAATGATATATCGTTTTTTGGATAATGAGGCCTATCCACGTGCTATTACGTAACTGCGCGTGTATTACTATACGTATTAATTGCTGGCGACTTTCTGCAATCTGACAGGCGGACACGAGATTTTGTCGGTTTGGATTCATGACCCCGTAGTACATACTTTGGCGGCTTTTCTTAATTGCAAAAGAGTGAAATTGTAGGTCGCGTATGCGTGATTATCGCGTACTTATTTTTCCACTGTATTCAGATATGGAGTGCGGATTCCAGTGGGAAATACGGTAGTGCAGGGGTCAAAGGGGTGTTGGCCTCTTATCAGATAAAAGCCTCAAAAGTAGCGTTGCTCTAGTTTGAAAAACTTGCGCTATATCCGAGCGTGATTATGCTGCAATGGAAGCCAGGGACGTAGCTTGCATTATTTTCCGGGTTGCGTTATCGTCATTGTATTACCGCCCCCCCCCCCCCTCTTACCCTTGCATTCGCCAACCCTCACGTCTCTGCTCCCTACAAGAAACCAGTCTCCGGGTTGGATTTTACGGCAGTGCTTGTTCCGAGTGAAAATATTTTTTTGGTTAATTCTGCACGGTCGCTCCTGTTGTTCCCTCCTGTCAAGGGTAGCTAAGGGGGTTAAAGTTTGATAGAGGGTGCAGCGCGACTATACGCAGGGATGCACCTTATCGCCGTTTTAGTTTTTGTCCCATATGCAACGAAGCTTTGCCTCCCTCGCATCCCGGTGCACACTTTCTCAACCCTTAAATACCAGACCGTGACGTCCCTACCACCCCTTATATCTCGCGGCAGTATTTTATGCAGATTGCACATCCCCGATGTGGTGCGAGAACGAAATACTCTACTTTCAATCGAATTCGATCTCGCTCCATCGAATCTCCCCTGGAATCCAGTAGTCAGGTATGTATACCTACCCCTATCGAGGGACACTGGATTCACATCCCTTTTCACTCTTGTACGCGTTTTTATTATTATTATTTTTTTTCCTTTCCATTCAATCGGCTTTGTCGAGTTATCCGACTCGGCGAGGCCTCGTCGTTAGTTTCTCCGTGAAAAAAAAAACCACCCTTTCTGTTTATCAAGTCGCTTCACCGGCACTCCACTGCAACGACCCCAAACGATTCGTTCCGTCAACGCGAGCATTAATGTCCTCGTTGCAATTTTATCCGTAAATACGTCGCGCGTTGCGCATCCCTTATTTATTACAAGCCCAACGCCAACAGTCTTCAGGTATCTTAGATTTTACGCGAGGACGTTCTTTTTATCTGCGTCCAACGTGGTCTACCTTAAGAAGGGACGTATATCTTGTACGGCGGGAGAGGTTTCGAGGGGGGTGTAGGGGGTGGCATCGGCGTCGGCGTCGGATACGGCCAAGGGTCGAAGGGTCGCTCGAAATAATGCACGATAGGGGCAGCTTCGGTGGGTTGTGTACGATGCACCTAGCTGCACCTATTCTACGGCTGCGATAAGGGTGGCGAAAACGGGCAGGCGCAGCCCGTAAATATCGGCCGGGGCGAGGAGAGGGGCGGCGGTAGAGGAACGAAGGCAAAGGGGTAGAAAACGTTTACTAGTAGCCGGCGACGCTGGAACCGAAATGCTATAGCAGGCAGCATCTACCAGCCGTAGCCGTAGTAGCGGCAGTGGCCGTAGTGGCAGCACTGTGAGCGCAACAGCAACAAGCCCCTCTGAGCTTTATCGCAGTATCGGAAGTCGGAGACCGGAGTCGCGCCAATTGTTTTATGGTCGCGAGCCGTCAGGACTCTGCTCCTAATCCCGTCCCTGATAAACGGGACGCGCCTTGCCTTCCCGTCGACCTATCCCCAAGGACCCCCCTCCACTCCACCCACTATGACCGGCACCCGGCGAAACTCGCAGCACCCTCGAAACAGGACGAAAGGCCACCACGCGCCTGGCTTATACAGAAACGAATAAATAGATCTTGAAACGGACAAGAGCATCGGAGTACAGTCGACTCGATCAACGTTCCTTACGAGGAACGTAAATACGAGGGTGGATTGATAAGTTTCCGGCCTGACCAAGAAATGGCGCCACTAGGCCTACCTGAAGGTGACATTTTATAGTACCATCCTTGGATAGCTTGTAGCTATAGTTTCAGCCCGATCGCCTTGCTAGTGTAGGTTTGAGAGCACGCTGAACAAGACGCCTCTTTGTTTTTCGTAAAAATGGAAAAGCAGGAAAATCGTGCTGTCATCAAATACTTTTATTTGAAGGGGTTAACGCCGAAGGAAATTAAAGAAGAGATGGACTCAACACTGGGGACATCCTCCCCGTCATATTCAACCGTTAAGCAGTGGGTTTCCGAGTTTAAAAAGGGTCGTGTGAGCACCTCTGATGAGCCTCGCTCAGGACGCCCCGTTGAGGTCACAACTCCAGATATGATCGAAAAAATTCATCAAATAGTGCTGGGAGACCGCAGATTGAAAGTGCGTGAGATAGCTGAGACCTGTAAGATGTCATATGAACGTGTGCAACATATTTTGCACCAACATTTGCATATGGAAAAGCTCTGTGCAAGATGGGTGCCGCGTTTGCTAACAGTCGACCAAAAATTGATTCGAAAAAACATTTCTACCGCAAATTTGTCATTGTATAAGCGTAATCCAAGCGAATTTTTGCGTCGATTCGTAACCGTTGACGAAACTTGGGTCCACCACTACACTCCTGAAACCAAAGAACAGTCTAAACAGTGGATTGGACCAGGGGAACCAACTCCAAAGAAGGCAAAAACAATTTTTTCGGCGAACAAGGTTATGGCTACTGTTTTTTGGGATGCAAGAGGTATTATATACATTGATTACCTTGAAAAGGGTAAAACTATCACTGGTCAATACTACGCAGACTTATTGCAACGTTTGAGCCACGAGGTGAAAATTAAACGACCTCATCTGGCGAAGAAAAAAATCTTGTTTCATCACGATAACGCACCAGCACACACGTCAATCGTTGCGACGGCTAAAATCAACGATCTAAAGTTTGAATTGATGCCGCACCCTCCTTACTCTCCAGACCTAGCCCCGAGTGACTATTTTCTGTTCCCTAACCTCAAAAAATGGCTTGGCGGTAAGAGATTTGCGGACAATGAAGAAGTAATCGAAGCTGTAAATGGTTATTTTGAGGAGCTTGACGAATCAGTCTATAGAGATGGCATTAATAGACTGGAACACCGCTATGAGAAATGTATCAGCCTTGGAGGAGATTATGTTGAGAAATAAAAAAAAAAAATTTTAAATAACCTTGTTTTTCTTAGTCAGGCCGGAAACTTATCAATCCACCCTCGTATATGAAAATAAATGTTCTTCCTCGCAACAATGAATTTTCGTTACTTGTTATCAAACATATTTTTGACACCGTCGACTACGCAGAGGTGCAGTATGTAGTAGGATGACGATCATTTTTCGTCTTCTCTATCCCTGTCTTTGTCTCACCTGTGCGACCGCCAATGGCTCTATCTCTCTCGCACTCACGCTCGGTATAGGAAATCGTGAAAAATCCAAAGATATCCTCCCAAGGGTCTTTTTGTCGGTCTTATACGTTACCCATGTTAAATAGTGGGACCTTCCGCACCGATCGTCATCGAATGACGACGATTCTTCAGACTGTCCGCCACCATCGTAAACGTTGATCGGACGTTCCTCTCGGGAGAAGCCAATCGATTACAGACTATTAACTCTGACGCACGACGACGCCGGGCATACTTGGCTGGACGACGGTCGACGTCGCGGAGCTATTCTAAGGTGGTGCATATATATGCTCGATTGGCTTGTGTTCTCGCTCGTTAATCATCGTCATCGTCGTCATCGCGGGGAGGCGCTCCTATACCAAGTACAAAGGGAAGGCGTCGCGCGCGCCGCGCAACCCGGCCAGATGTTACGATAGCGATCGCCGTAATTGAATCGCCCGATCGGGAACCCCGTGGCGTGAAATTATCCGACCAGGTTTCTTCTATCTTTGCTGCCAGAGGTTACCGCGGGTCGCCCACAGGAAGTTTCTGACGGTTGTGGACTAATTCGGTGGGTTACTTCCGGTATCGATTCTACGGGAAATTATAATGGACGCTTCAAACTCCGGTTTCGTTATGACGACGTTCAGTCAATTCATAGTAAATATTCTCATCCGTATGACGTCTGCATAACTACTTTATCACGCTTGGTCGTAGTGATACGTTGCGTGCACGTACGCGCATTACGCATCGGGGAGTACGTGTAATCATTACCCGCACGTTCCTCACAGTGATAAGGGGGTTCGATACTTTACACGAGAGACATGGCTACTCCATTAACGTTGGAGAGCGTGACGATCAACGCGCGAACCATTTGGCCGCAGCATCCGCGCTTGCGATACGGTGATTCATCTCGGGAGACTTGGATTTTATGTAAGAAAAAAAAAGATGAGAAATTTTGAAAAAATTTTTCATTCGTCATTTCTTTCGAAATTGTTTATCTGACTTTGGTGTAATCGATGGAAATTTCGATACTGAAGATATCTTTGACAATGAAGACCCGATCGACGCCACGCTTCTTGTGTGCTGTGGAATTCAGACGATTGTACCGCAAGGATGGAGATGAACGCGGTCGACGGGATTCCGCGACGTCGATTAAAAGCGTCGCGCGCGACGCGCGTCGCCTTCGAAATAGGTTCGCGCTTTGACGAAGACACCGACAATGGACTTCAACGTCGAGCGGCGTCGGTCGTTTGACGGGACCGAGGGGCTTGAGAAAGTTCACGAGCCATCCGGTGCCAATCGGCGCTAGGCGCCGGGACGCTAGGAATGCGCCTGTACCGTGCATGACAAGCGTGTGCTAATTGCTCGACGCCGCTAATTCCAGTCTTTACGGGGAACAATTACGTACACGGCGGAGATACACATAAATGCCACGTGTAACTGTTATAATTGTCCGACCTCCCGTCAGGTTATCATGCAGCCAATAAAAAGAAAGGAAATCAAGAACGACTCGCGTCTATTCGTTCCCTGTATGTATAGTATTTAATATTTAGTTTTTCTTCCTTCTCGTTTAAATAGGTAAATCCATTCTGGCATATCTCTCTACTTGCACCGCTGTACCTATATATCGTGTACCGGCGGGAGAGGGATGAAAAAGGGGTTGCGCTCTTGTCGGAAGGTGGGATCTTAAAAGCGATATCCTCGTGCATCTGCGAGACGGCTATGCATTTATGCATGTTTCGCAGGTATCGCATGCTTCTTGCCAATAACGCCGTCCGGGGTAGGGCAGTGGGTAGCAGCGACGTTAACGGCGTGCCGCATCGGCAGCACTCGGCACTTTCCTCTCGCGTGGACATTAGCGTCCTTCGGCTTTTCTCCGAGTTGGGTATAGGGTAGTGGCAGTCTACGTTTGGCTGGTGCGAGAACTTTGTGTGCAAATGGCCACGAGGATTGCCGTCGTAACGGGGACGTCGTCGTCCGTCGGTCTTAATATTAATTAGACGATGGCAATCGCACGGGAAAAAGGGATTCCACGTGCGCTTTTGTTTCCTCGTTCGTTTTGGTTTCCGTATTTATTTTTTTATCAGCTTCCACCCCCAGAAGGGGGGGGGTTGGCTTTTCCTTCCCATCCCTTATTTATCGTTGACCACGTGGTGGTTCACTTGGCGATCGTATGATTAAAATGGCCGACGTTTATTTTCATAATTAACCTTAATTACTGACTAGTTATTCCACTTTTTTTTTTTTTTTTTTTTTTCACCAATTGGAACGAACTTTGCCCTCGATCAACCCATCCCCTGTCTTCGTCACTCTTACCGGGTACCATCAACCTCGATGGCCGTTAGTCTCGCTGGATCTTGGGGACTGTATTTTTTTTTCCTCAAACTTTTTTTCTTTTGATTCAGCCTGTACATATTTTAAGGACAGGATATACGTATCCTCGGACGTTCACGCAGACCGAGTAACCGAGGTTTTCACGGTATCGGAATGTATCTGATCTATGGGCGAGTCTCGCAATGGTGGGACAGAGCTTGTCGGTGGGGGGGGGGGGGGGGGACTGTTGTTGGGGGCAGCGCTAAGGCTGGGAGTTGATACGCGAACGATACGTGCCGGATACCGAGGTACCGGGGCTACCACTTGCACCCATGTGTACACGTACCTGGATCCTTACCCACACGCTCCCGGCTATATCGTAATTTTATGCACTTAGAAACGATGAATATGGATTCATGGTTCATGCGCCGGGCTGTGACGATATATGCCAAGTAGGCGAGGTCCTGTTTACTCGGCTGACTGACTGGAAGTATTACCCGCGTTCTCTCTCTCTCGCTTCTGCCGTGTCTTCATTTTCTTTCGTTTCTTCCTATTTTTTCCCCTCTTTCTCTTATCTTCCTTCTTGGACTCTCTCGAGCAATTTTGTCTTTTTTTTTTTTTTTCTATTTTATTTTTATCGACGTTTACTCTCTCATCGACGCTCCTTCGCTACTCGCGCTCCCCGGAATCCCATTTGGCAGGACGCAGAATTCACATTGAAATTCCTCATGGGAGGCCGCGCAGTACGCAGTGTCGAATCGCGAGGAATTCCGTAAGAGAGAATCCGCCAGGCGGAAGGTTTTGCTACGCATGTGGACGGACTGGTATATCCATACACGTGGCTCAAGTACTCTGTCTGTATATATATATATATATATAGCTCTCCACAGTCATTTTCGAGTGAACTCCGAAGCTGCCCTGCCGAGCGTACGAATCGAGTCGGCTCGCACGGAAAAAAGCCACCAGATACGCGGGACAATCTGATTAGCGCAATCTAATTAACGCTGCTTTTAATGGCGTTCATTAGCACATGCCTCCACCCTGGCGAACCTCCCTCGCCACCCTCTCCCTACCCAAACAGGGGCTGCGGGTATACCTAGCAAGCTATATACTTTTTCCCCTCGAATCTCATTCTGTCTTTTATTCGTTGCCCCATCCTCTGGCATATCCCCCCCCCCCTCCGCCCATCGCTCTCCCCTATTCGCGCCGTCAGCGACTTTTTCCAGTGTCCACCTAGGATTTCTCGCAGGTGAGGCCTTACGATTCTCCTGACTTGACCGGCCGTGCTACCTCGGCGCACCGCGGTTGTGTGCCGCGAGCGGGAAACGTAGAAGGCGTTATTAGCGAGTGGGACACGTCGACGGTGTCCTCAGAGAGCGATGCTAAGTCGTTGACGTATGAGCAGTGCGTGACATTGTATGGATATGAGGCGATTTCTCGCGAGATAAACTCTCCAGGTCTCCCTCTCGTTCTCCTTCTCTCTCCCACTTTGCGGCATTTTACGGAAAAAATTTTAACGTCGAGCAGACAACTCGTCGGGGCCCCTCCCTTTTTCTTATGCACCCTAATTACACGGCCTTGATAACAATGTATCCTGTATAAAGAAAGACGTTCCCCTACTTTATGACTGATCGATCGAAGTAGAACTTTGTATAGATCTTTGCTCTCGATTTGGTGGGAGGAGTGGGGGATGGTACGGGGATGTTTGATTCTGATTCCAATCAACGTAACAAATAATTGCATCGCTGTAACGGATTCACGACGGACAGCATCCTTCTCTTGGTCTCTATCGGGAAGATATACTATATACAGAACGTAAAATATATACAGATATACAGGCGGGACATTGCTGGATAGGCCGTGCTGGTCTGTGTTATGCGCGGCACTCGCGAACGCCATTGCTGATATCAGCAACATATCTAGCAACGTGCTACCTATGCCTTATCTTGCCGAGTGTATTTGCATGTGTGCTGCTCGGTGGATACCTGGGTATTTGGTTATTTAGCATTGTATGGATATCAAACAATTGTAACGACTAGAGAGTCCTGTGAGAGCGGATGAATCCTACTGAGATGTTTATCACCTGTACGATAGTATGTAGTATGCTGTATACTGTTACATGTATATTCCAATCTGGCTACTCAGACTTTGCTTGTTTACTGCTTAGGTATATGGGGAAGCAGGAATTTTTTTTTAATCTATTTACATATACCGATCTATGTTATACGTATGCACGTATAGTACGTTTATGCTAATATCACGGTTGGATATGGTCGGACGATCCATAGATCATGGATCGAGAGACTCGGAGCCATAGGTATACTCTCTGCGGCTTGCTGGTGCAGGCTGGGGTAATGATGCGAGAACTGATATCAAACCCCTTGATATCATCCCCCTGGTTCAGCAGGATTGAGATTCGCTAGGTGTGTAGGGGATGTTTGGGTGACGAGTGGAGAGAGGGGGTTATGCGTCTTGTACGATACGCCCCTGAAGGGTGTTAAATGCCGAGGCGATTTTGCTATATGGAAACCTGTCGTAAAATTTCTGTTTATCCAATAACGTCGTCTGCTTGGCGGGAACTTTGAATAATCGTACGAAGTAGTGAAACGATGTCGATAATGAATTTTTGTGATATTGTTTAAAAAAAATTTTTTTTTCTTTTTCAGGTAAGTCCTCGATGATTTTCTACTTCCGAGAGAAAGGTCCTCACGAGTTCTGGTCTGTATAGGTATAAGTTGGTAGAATTTTTGCTTGCGCGGTACCGATTGAAATCAGCGTGGCGCGATCGAATCCGGCCATTAAAGTAACAATCCGTGACTTATGAGCACGCGGATTGGTCCAGGTCGAGTTCGATTGGCTTCGATTAAAGTCTTATCCACACGGAGGCGAGTGAGCGTAGCTGCGCCCCACTCCGTGACGTCAGACGGTAAGGGACGATGCTGGGGATAATTTTTCAACGTGCAAATAATCTGCCGGCATGCGAATGGACCTTATAGCGCACACCCCCCTCTTCCTCACTCGCCGGAGATTCATCCCGGATTGTCAGAGCGTGCCCGGTACAGCTAAGGAATACGAGGCCGATGTCTGGTGGAGCATATAGCGCCGGCTGGCAACACTAATCGTGGCTTGTATCGGCATGCACGACTCTTATCACGGTTATCGGCGCGTCCGGTCTCTATCTGCTATCTATGCAAATCGAGCTAATTATATTTAATTAGATTCGACTGGGCCTGGCTGTATCACCGATCGGGCCCCTTGCACCTATCTCCAACCATAGAGCCGAGACATGTATATATGCACGTACACACATGTAAATATAACGCCCACGATTTTTGAAAGGCACTGTACCTTGTTTCGTGTAATTGGATTATTTTATATATCACAATTATATTGCCGAGATTAAAATGTATTACGATTCCCTCGACCACCTAACGATTTGCTTCTCGTGATCCAACAACGGATCCTCCGGGCGGATATCGGATGCTGGACAGTTGTAGGTAGGCAGTCGGTCCGGTAGGTTGGTATAGGTACAAAGTGAAGGTAAGGAAGAAACGAATGAAACAGGATTCGGTAACGGCGTGCGGCCGATCGAAAAACCGGCACGAAGGTCGGAGCTTTGTAAAACACCAGCGTCCTCGTAAAGATAAGTCGCGGCCGGATTCGAGCGACTCCGCCGCCGCGCTGATGCAGCGGCTGCATCGTGTCCCTGTTACACGCATCCCCACCACCTTCCGAATCCCGTAACCGGCGTTCCCTTATCGGCCGGTTATATCACACGCAGGGCTCGGGGTAGCCCCTGGCTCCAATTAAAATTAGGTCGGACACGGCCAGTGGGAAACCGGCGTAAATCCCGGCTTATTGATGCCAACCGATTTTAACTTCGATCCCAATTAGGCGTTCGTTTGCGTCGGCCGACCGAAAAACATCCTCGATTTATCTATCGGCACTAATATCGGTACCTATACGTATGCTCGTCCTTGGTATACCGGTCTGTCATTTTTATTTCCTTGCTTCCCGAACGAATGGTCACAGCGAGTGAATTGGCCACGTAGGGAAACGATCCGGAGGGTCTCTGTAGCTGACTCTTAGATTTCCTCACGGGATACTCTTAGGCTCCCCAGCAGATTTATCTGCGACAGGACGATTCGTGATCTTGAACCGGCACGGATTTCGCGATCACGCGAATTCGCCCTTTAGTCTGCTTTTTTTTTTCCTTTTCTTTTCCCTTCTTCGCTCTGCTCCTTTTTTTTTAATGGTTGGACAAAGCGCGCCGTGTCGAAGGGCGTTGCGCTTAAAGTGGCCACCATTCTGATATAGGTGTGGGTATACGTATATATAGAGGTACGTATGCAGGGTACGATATCCTAACGAAGGTTGCGCTATCGCAATCGTAACAATAAAGATTGGCTCTCGATGCTCTGCGTGTTTTTCTCCCGACTGCTTTTTTTTCCACGTGCCTTTTTATTCTCTCTGTTTTATTTTTATCTTTTTTTTTTTAATACTTTTTTTTCCCTCCTCCTGGACCCATCGGAGTTCCTGTAATTCCATGTGCGTACCCGGAGAGAGGTGCATCCAGGTAACACGTACAAGTCGTGTTCGAAAGAGTGCAGGTATGCTGCATTAGTTATCTCGTGTACTCTGTGAACAGGGAAAGGGATACGCGGTGTGGGGGAGCGTGTAACGCTGGTAAGGGAGGAATTCGCTGATAAGGGATGGAATGTTTTGTCGGGTTCACTGACAAAGCGCGAGTCAACTGTTTCTCATTTAGTGATGGGTTAGAGAGTTTTTTCATTTTTTTTTTCTAAGTTTTTCTTTCATTTGGAATTTTTTTTAGTCTTTTCACGTAAAGAACCGTTTTCTGGATATGCTCGTACCAGTGCGGTCGTACCGCTGCTTTAATTATACTCTGTTTACGTGTTACGAACTTGTTGGCACACTCGCCCCAGGCTCAACGAGGCTCATCCAATGGCACTAATGACGCTAATTAATTGTACCATAGACGGCGTTCGTTATTATACAAATGGCAGGAAGAACACGCGAGACCTCGGGATTCTGTATATTCGGATGCTAATGGACACCTTGGTAGTACTACGCGTTCATAGGCCGTAAGCAATGAAGATCCAAGGAATCGGATCGAGATCTCAAATTTTGATCGAGAGTAGATCGAAGTGCCAAGAAAAGCCGTGGAGCAGAGTAGCCAGGTCAGGATTCGGTAGCGTCGGTATTGTTAATCCTCGAAGGTTTCTTTCCTCGTCCCCTTCTCCCCTACACCCAGCGCCATATCAAATTCGACAGTCATCTTCAGCAGCATCCGTAAACCTAAAAAAAAAAGTCTGACATTTCGAGCCATTCGAAATTCTTAGGTTGTGACGTGTCTCCTTCGGCCAACTTCAGGACGATGGACTTGGCGCAAGAGCGCGTGAGTCTCGTAGAAAATCTTTGACCCACCGGGCGAGCCTCTGGCTGGTAATGGTGGTGGAGGCTATGGTGGCCACGAGGACAAAAGGTATGACAAGAATGGGCAAGCTATACCTATTCTGTTTATCAAGCTATGGAAGTATTGCCCCGATACCGACTGAATGCCGGCTTTATGGCTGATCTGACTGGCGATACACGTGCGCCCTCTGACTGGCTGCTTCGTAACCGCGCATATTAGTATGTGATGCACAGCGCGGCTCCCGACTTGGTCCCTAACCTAAAAGACGGCAGAAATAGTGCCTGGTCGGTCAACCCTGCAGGAGGTCGAACGCGGCGTTTGGCACCGATCGTTTTTGAAAAAATTATCTAAATTTCTCAAGGGCCACCCTTGGGTCACCTGAAACGGATTATACGAATTAGGAAGAACAACCCCTTAACGAGGGTTAAGAAATAATTGTGGCGACCGACGATCGGAATGGGGTGGCAGATACCACTGGCCGACGTACCCTCCATTGATGGTGTAATGTGCGAAGGGAGGGTCGATTTCTATCCCTCCTATACGACCAGTGGAAAGGGGAGGGTAAAGTCGAGCCCCGTGGCGTCGGCGTCGGCGTCGGTCGCGGGCACCACTATCGGAAACCCTCGCCGCGACCAATGCCGCGGCGCCTTTATCGTTTTACAACAGAAAGGCGCACATCAGTCAACCGGTATCTCCTCACGGTTGATTTCCCGTAGCCGCGGAACCACCGCTGCCATCCTCCTCCTCTCTGGCCAACCCCGTGAAACAGCCCCGGCCCCCCTTACCGGGTCCCCTCCCCTCCCCGCTCGCCCCTCACCGGTAGATAGCAGGACGGAGCACGGCGCGGTGGCGGTAGTTATGAAAACATATGAAATATATTCAATCTGGGCCGACGCGATAACGCCGCACCAGCCACGAACCGGCACTTCCCCCTCCCCCGCCCCTTAGTCATCCCTCTCTTGGCTCTGGCTTCCGCCAACCCCCTTTGCAGTTGCTACCAAACCCCTCCGGTCGACCCCTCGACCCCCCGCCCAAATGCCTGTGGACGACGACGCTGACTACAGCCTCCCTAGAGCCACGTCTCTGGACCGTGGTCGACCTGGACGATAAAGAGCCTCGTGCCAATAACCAACCCCCTGGTCAACCTGCTCTCTGACCCTTGAACCCCTCCCTTGCGCTGGATGACGGGGACCCCCCTCTCGTCCTGGCTACCTTTTGCAGCCGTGGAAAGGAAAACTTATCCCGGGGGCGAAACGTCGACCTCACGGTACAGATATGTACGTACATATGTAATATCGACATCGGAACCTGCTAGTCGGCGTCGAATGATGTCAACCAACTTGGTCGAGCTCAGTTCCCTTATCGTTATCGTGCAACGTGGCCACTCACTGATCGCGATAGTCCCTGCCCAGCGTTATTCTTATCGCAGCCCGTTAGCCTCGTACCGTGACACCCGTCGTTCCTCTTCTTGGTTCGCCTCCGTTGCCACTTTGTGCTTTATTACTGCGCTGTCCGTTATTACCGGAGGATCCTTTACGATTCTCGAGATCGCCGGACGTCCAATACCAATCGAGCAGTTAGGCTTGTTTGTTATGAAGTTTTGTTAATTAAATTATAATGATTTTGTGCGACGCGACTTATCGGTGGGACTTGCGCTTAGGTTATCTGTCAAAAATTTGACAGCTGTCAAGTCTCTCGGCTGATTCATCTCGGCTTATTCTTATTTAAATTTCATCCTCTATCGCAACCCCTTTGACCCCCTGAACCCGGTAATCATCGAAATCGATAACTCCATTCGTCTACCGGTTTTCTCATCTTTTGTCACGTGACATAACGACGTTCCTCCTGTAGCTCTCCCTGGACCGTATGGATTTAACGATTTTTTCCCCCTTATTTTATTATCAAAATTGATCACGCAACTGGAGATGGACCTGGAGCACATTATACGTGGATACTGATATCATCCCGAGATCAGTCTGGGTATCTGATGTCAGTCTCTCGGATCCAGAGATAAATCTCGTGGTAAAGTAGACAGTCGGCTGTGTCAGCCGGGCAAGTATCTAGATAATAAACCCAAAAGATAATCGCATCACGCGTTCAGAATAAATGCGAGCAATGCTTGTATCTCCACGCGAACGATACCATCTAGATAGACTTAAGCCAGCAGTATAAAGGGGGGGGGGGGGGGGGGGGAATCTTCAATGTGTCTGAACTCTGCTCCCGATCAAACTCAATTGACTAATCGCGTAAGACCGTAGTCCGTTATCGTTGACTAACATCCAAAAATAATCCGAGCATCTCGCGCGCGTCTGAGTCGATCCTCTTAAATCCTCTAAGTAGCCAGACTCCGAGTATCCCAGGGACTTCCGTAATTTTCACCACGAATCTTCAGCAGCCGCGTCTTCCCTCGGAAATCAGCTTGAGATATATTGCGCAATTCTTGGCAGCATTATCCCGGCCATTAAACAGCGCCGTAGCTTATTACGGCCCTAATTCGAGCGTCAGTCGGCTCGTTGAATGCGCGTCGACTAATTACCAATTTCTAATCTATCTTGCACGCGTGTCCTAGCTCGCTCTAGTCAGTCACTCAGCCCAGACCCAGTCCAGTTCAGTAAGTCGGTAGCTAATGCCCGTATTGCGTACTCTTGTCAAAAAGTCGACCTGACAACCCACCCATCCCTGTCACGAGTATCTAATGTCACACTGATCTAACTGATCCAAGTCACTTACCGACATTAGTTCATCTCCGTGGTGCACACGTGGCACGAGAGGGACTGGACCACGCATGGGTGGCCATTAAAGTGTCACCGATCCGACTGATCTCAGCTGCACATGGTAAATCGCGGGAAAGTCATATCGATTATCGATTAGTCACCCTGGGTCAAAATGTATCGAAGCAGAATCGATCAGTCGTAAATCATTTTGCATTATTCGTATAAGATCCCGAAAATATATCGATGGAGATCGGTAGATTTTCCCGGTGTTTAGAGAACGGGGAAAACGAAGAGACCATATTTACGTGGCCGCACTAGCGGGAAGCAAAAATTCAAATTTCAATTCCCTCTCATTTAAAATTAACAACGAAAAAGTACTCCATGAAGCCATTTTTCCTTCCCTAGAAGCCCTAAGATTGTGTTACATACATAACATTATTATAATTGCTCGTTTTTATATTTTTTTCCGTAATTTCCGGGTGAAATAAGCTGTTTCACATTTTTCTCATTTTTCAGACGCTTTTAGGGTGTCTGAAAGTTTTGTAGTTCGCTTTCCGACCACCCATTAAGTCTAATGCTATGCTAGTGGCGCTACTATCGCCATCACTTCGAAATTACAAAAATAAGTTTTAACTATTTATAAGACATATTTGTGTGCAAACTCTGACGGAAAAATTCTAAAAAAAAAAGAATGAACACAAATGTAACGAAATACACCATAATTTAAGTCAAATATTTTAATCTATCAAACACGTCAAATGCTGGCGCACGCCGGAGCCATGGCCAGAATCATCGCGCGCCACTCGTTAAAAATGCCCAAAAAAACGTGTTTGTGGTGTGTACGGCACTTTATAGTGTTTGTTGATGTTTGCGGAAACATGACAGCTGCCAGGAGCAGCCAGGAGCGTGCTAGGCAGTTTTTAGAATATTATTCCTTGAAAAAATTTAGACAATTTTGACGGATATATATCAGATAAAATTTGTCCAAATATCGAAATGAGTGAATGTATAAAAATATTAAATATTCAACACGCGTGCAGTATAGATATTGTGACGTGATTTTTCGAATCACGGTCCCAAGGCGGCTCCGGTTACCGATACAGATAACGTTCTCGATTTCTGGTTCTCTTCGGATCGCCACCCTGCTCAGAAGCTACGCTCTCGGATTGATTCGCATAGATATGTCAAGGCTCTCGGAAGATTTCGTTATTGTTTAGGTGAGGTCGAGGTGCTCGAATCTGCCGTGGGGGGATAGTCTCGACGTACCGAGTTGCCCGGCAGAGGAGAGTACCCGACGGAGACGTCTCCACGGACCGGCAGAAGCCCGGGTGAAATACCGGCGCCCCGCTGGAGATGGGCAAAGGGCTGTAGAGCGGGCGGAGATATAGTTTTGATACAGTTAAGGGCAGGAGAGGAACCTCCTGCCCGAGTTAAGGATGTGGTGCCCAGCGCCCGATGCCCTGGGGAAGCGGCCGTGGAGGATCTCCAGAATTACGTACCGATTCGTTAAGGAACGCTCTCGATTTGGTTTAAAGGGACGACTCGAAGGAGATAGAAGTGTTATCGGTTAAAAGGCTCTCGACCAATCAGAATGATTAGTTCTCGAATTTGGCTATTGTCAAAGCAGTCTGTCTCGGGGCACCGACCGAGGTGTCACGGGCTGGCTCGTGCTCCCGTGCTATCTGTTGATAGTTTTTCTTGCCGTGTTTCGCTACGGTATAGCAAGTTCTCGGATCGTACAGTTCTCGCGTTGTTCTCGCGATATCCGGGCAATTCCATGAATTCCCGTGAGTGTTACGGAGGTGTAGTGCTGTGCCTTAGTGCAGTGCTCACCAGAGTGTCCTTTGGATACAGTTCTCGACCTCCCCGGATTAGCTGTACCAGCTCCGGTGAGGACTCCCAATTTATTAATTGGTGAAGGAATCTTGGTAGATAGTTAAGATTCGTTCTGATACGTTCTCGGTTCGTCGCTCTCTATCACTCGCACTATTTGCCGGACTCGTACTCCGACCCTCTCTACCTCAAACCTAGCAGCCTGAGCGGCCGTGCATTTCCGTAACCGTCCGCTCCCGTTCGTGTATCCAGTTGCGTTTGCTGATTTTACGCGACCCCAAAGATCAGCACCTACGGTTGCGTTTCTCGATTTCACGCGTCCCCAAAAATCGAAAGGATCCGTTAAGCTACCGCCTCGTCTGATAGGTTCCGTCAGAGCTCTCGTTCTTGGTGGAGTTGGGCCTGTTCCACCCCAACTCCCAGTTTATACCGGCTCGTCAGTTCCTGGTGAAAAAAGAATTGACTGGCGCCCGCCTGGCTTGCGGATGCACGAACGACGGGTGGACGGCCGAAGGTAACGTAGGTTGGTTCTCGAAAATAGTTCGTTCTCGTATGTTTTGCTATCGGTGTCGGGTCACGAAAAGAAATACGTTACATATATAAAACTGTTTAATTGCACAGTAAGTTAGAAATTATTATCAAGATTGGAACATTCAACAAAAAGAAGTGATATCCCCCCAAAAAACATTTTCAATGTAAAGTTACGTGTTTAGAGATCGAGTAACTCTCATATAAGCCTGCAAGTTGTCAACAAAAAGAAGTGATATCGCAAACACTGCAATAAGGAGTTGAGACACAATTTTGATGGCATTCCGAAAATATCTGCATACACGGACAGAAAATCATGGGACACAGTGATTCTATATATTCGAAGCTGTTCAATTTCGAGGTCGTCTGTGCATTTTTCCGGCGTGTTTAGATCGTCGTTCTACGCCATAGTATAGAATCAATATGACACTGTGTCCCATGATTTTCTGTCCGTGTATGCAGATATTTTCGGAATGCCATGAAAATTGTGTCTCAACTCCTTATTGCAGTGTTTGCGATATCACTTCTTTTTGTTGACAACTTGCAGGCTTATATGAGAGTCACTCGATCTCTAAACACGCAACTTTACATTGAAAATGTTTTTTGGGGGTCTGAGACATACGAGACTACCACCTTGTTTTTATCTATACAGTTGACGGTGGATCTTGCGCAGATCTACCAAGGATCAGTTCAGCCTATCAAACTGGTCCAAAACTGATCTCATCATGATCCATACACCAAATATGGGTTCCGATTCGAAATCGATTCAAGTACCATCTTTCCCGTACATCATGAGTCAGATGCGCCGCAAAAATTATCTCCACCTGAAATCGAAATATTTTTCTAAGCTGACTTCCGCTTTTGATCCCTTTACCTTGCTTCAGTATTTTCGGATGGTAGATGACATTTTTATTTATTTTTTTCCCTCTCTCTCTCTCTCTCTCTCTCTCTCTCTCTGCCCATCTTATGCACGTCTCACACGAGAAAGTATAGCTAGTGCCCTACAGAGGTTCGTTAATAGAAATTTGATAGGCACCTCCCCTCTCCCACTTCCCCTCCACCGAACCTACCGGTGTAACTTGGTAACGAAGAAAAATTCAGTTTTTACGTAAGCGATACTTATCGTGGATGGCGGGTCCGTGTAAACTCTGATCCGTTGCATAAGGCTCTGGTAATCGTCTTAGAGTCACCTTGTCGGCTATCAAGAGCAAAGTATTGACTATCGTGGTCCAGGGAGGCTGCATCATCGGGATTATCATACCAGGATCGTGGGATCGTGTGACGGAGAAAGTATACATCCAATGTACGCTTGGATGGATGGATACGCGCATATATGTAGTGCATTGGATATACGTAGGGCCAGTATAATAATAACAACAGTAACGATAATTCTTTGACGAAATTCGATTTATCTCTGGGCATGCCTTGGTATGGGTATTAAAAAAAATTTCTCTTCTATCGTTTTTAATTTCACGAGGACGAAGAAGAACGGAGAAACGAAGTCCAAGAGCCTGCAGACGTTCCGAGAAGGCTCGATGCATCTCGCTGGCGTTGCAGTTATTTTTATGTTGGTGCCCCTGACAAGATTGTCGATGATTCTCAGACGTCGGTTATCTTTCTCTTTCTTTCTCTCTAACTCTCTCTAACTCCCTACCTCTCTCTCTCTCTCTCTCTCTCTCTCTCTCTCTCTCACGCACATTGGCAATAGGAGTGTTTATGTGCTCTTGCAAATATCGTTCCGATGAAACTTTGGTCGCTTTCGTAAATAAGAGGGTCGGGGGTGATTGTTAACGAAGGGAAAGGAAGAGGAAGAGAAGAAAAAAGCAGCAATGAGAAACAGATAGCGGGACGCGGATAAGAACTGATAGCGAAGAGAATGAATACACGATGCCGCGTATAGATGGATGGAGGTGGAAAGGCCTGGGTCAGATGAGATACGACGTTTATCGTCTACAGCACCTTATCTCGACTGATAACACTTGGACGCCCCCAGATCACACGATAACCGCGCGTTATCGTCATCGTTCTTCGTCCATCGGTCATAAACAGCTTATTCGTGCCGACGGGTACACAATGAGCGATACTGTCGCCGAGTGTATTTTCAAATTGGCTGAATACCTAAAAATAAATGTACTTGTTATTAAATACATATATCCATTATACGAGATTACATAGTGATATTTGCCAAAGGAGCTGCTCAAGAATTTCGATTGTTCGCATCCATCTGGACCAGCGAGTCCGTACGTACTGCGGTACGTATCGATAGAGATGCCGATGGTAATATAAACGTCGGTACTGGTTCTGATTCTGGTTTACTTGCATCGGTATGGAGCTGAAGAAGGAGGTATAGGTAGACCTCTCTCGCGGTCATCACGGCAGAGCGATCCGGCTCACGAAAACTGGTTCGTGCAGCATCAGATTGCGAAGATAGCCGAGTTTTATGCACGTCCCGATATCGCCCGGACCCATCGGATTCTGTGGCTCCGGATGACTTTCCTACGGATTTCTTTCCCATGGATTTCATGCCGAGATCAGGGCCCGGTTAGTAGGGTCCATATATACTCAATCGCCCAGCATCCAGTGAGAGTTGGTCCTATTGGTAAGAAAAAATAAAAAAAATAAATTCAAATTTCCGTATTCCTATACACGAAATACGTAACACGGGTTAAAGTCGTATTTTCATGCGAACAGGTGCTGCCTCGTGGTAACGCCCATGTACGTATGTGGGTAATGGATGCTGCGAGGCGTCGAGACGAGTCAACGTGACGCGCGTGTCAGGCGGGAGGTGAAGTGGCGATTGTGGGAGCGTAAAGAAGTGGGAGGTGGATGGGAGGGCGGGATAAAAGGATGGGGGGGGGGGAGGTAAATTAACCTTCCAATTTCTGCGGCTTGTTGCTAAATAATCGATTGCCGGGCGCGCTAAAGTCCGGCAAGAGACGGCAACAGGTGTGAGGACGGGCGAGTTTACACGATGCGAGGTAGGCGCTGTTACCTACCGCGCGTCCTCGCTTACCATTGGCAACGGGCCGGGACACTGCATCGTGTAACGTGGTTACCGATCGTCGCACGATAACCCGCGCCAACTATTTCGAGTTATAGCCCGGAGAGTTACGAGCCTCTGGCTTGGGATTTATTAATCGGCCTATTGGCCGTTTTTAGGAATTCTATCTGCCGCAGTTGGTAATACGGACGCGTCCTACGTGACCGTACGCAATCAAGCTCATGGGATCGATACCCAAATATTCGAAAATTTTATTTAAAAAAAAAAAAATAAATAATTTTTCTTCTCTCTCTTTATCCTAATCATTCCCCCCCTCTCTCTCCCTCTTCTCCTTACTCCCGTCCCTCTCCCACAAAGCGTCCACGCACGTATACCTGGATTTACGAATACGGCCTCGCGAAATGCTGCCTACGCTAAACGCGGACTCCATAACTCAGCATTGACGCGAGATAAGATCGAGATGCGAGGAAGATAAGGAGAAGCCGATTTCGGGGCGGCCAGTTAAGATTTTCGAAAATTCCAAACCGTATCAGGGAACAGGGGAGGGGATCTCCGCTATCTCTTATACATTACTGTCCGGCCGAGCCGTGGATACACGGTACCTAAATATATGCATATATACATATATAGATAGAGAAAGGAACGAGACCAGAATCAGAGGGAGAGAGAAAGACCTGCCGAGTCTCCACGTGAGCGGCATCGGTTAGCCCGGTAGCAGAATCTTGCGACATACCGATCTAAGCACGCACTCGACGAGAAGAGACTGTCCAGACGATCACACTCGACGCGTACGCGTAGCGCCGCTCGGCGGATTAATATTTCGAGATTGGTATCACTGCGGCGTTTTATGGCCTCCTTTAACGTATCGCTTCGCGCAGAACGCGCGTAAATCAATTGCCGCGGCTCGTTCGCTCGTTCGTTCGCATGTTCACTACTATATTCTAGTGGGATAAATACCGGCTCTATATCCCTCACGCTTACGCTCCAGATCTCTTGTACGTGTGTAACCAGAACTGGACCAAAAGCCTTACGTACACGCTCGGGTCTAACCTTTTACTATATGCGAATAGTAATATTACATCTTGTAATCGGACTTTATCCCAGATTCTATATACGTAAGTGTCCGAGTACCTATAAGTACCATTAGCTAAATCCATGTATAAGCATACGTGCGTATGGCTGCGGGTCTCCGTGTGTATATATATATGATAACTAATCTAATAGTCTCTCCTATATCTTCGACCCACGCAATCATTCCGCTTGGTTATCCCTCACTCGAATCTCCATGAGATAAAAGGTATACGTAGGTAGGGAGAGGAAGAGAGAAAAGAAATGAGAAAAAAGAATTTCCTTCCCTTCTAGCAGCCAAGAAAACGGGCCACGCAGGCAGCTCCAAGCTCATACACAAGTCGCGGTATGCACCGCGCAGATTACGATTTGTCGTTAGCCTTGCGATAAACTTTATGTAGCAACTGATATCTGTCGATTTGAAACGCATAAAAGGCGTTGCGTTTGACGCTCAAGATTCTCGTTTCGCGCTTTTCGCTACGACACTTCAGGTTAATCTCGGTCAATTGGCTGGGAGCGCAAGAACGCCAATTATTAATTGGCCGTATCGTTGATTGGTAATACGAGTCTTTGGAATCTAATGGAGAAACAATTGATAGGTGGAGACGTGGCAGACTCTGCTATGGACCTTTTCAGTCTGTAACGTGGTGAGTTCGTGATATCGATAGCGATCGATTGGTTATTGGGCCGAATAGAAATTGCCGGACAACAATCGATTTTCTAACAATGGAGCTGCAACTGTGCTTGAATGCCGGTACTGACGAATGGAATTTTTCTCGATAACGAGTCAATCGATTATTCATTATCGATCGATCGATCGATCGATACTCGTTGATATTTTAAAAATCAATTTTTTACTTTTCTTCCAATACTCTATTTGGCATCCCGGGAGAAGATCAGCATCTTCCTCAGGATCGTCTCTGATCATCTGGCCTGCGTCGGGACGCTTCAGGCTGTGTACGCTGCGATCTCGTATCTCGTTACACTTACGCAAGCAAGATTTATTGCCGACGATTATGCGTGGACGGTACAGGTCGCCCCCGGCTTCTTTCCTCCTTGCGTTATATAGGAGCGTCTGGACCTCAATCACTATCGATATTGGCGAAATCGTCTTTTCTAACGGTGACATCTGGGTAGGGTCAATTCCATGTGAAATAATGCAGGATTCATTGAATTTTGTGATTTTCTCATCGAGCTTTCAAATTTTGGATTCATCCGATTCTATAAATAAATTAGAGACCAACGTGCTACGCTCTAACGATTATCTACTAAGACCTTTATTTATTGGTTATTCAATACTGTTTTTATTTATAATCTTCTTATTATTTTTAAATATTATTATTATTATTGATATTCGATCGGCTTATCATAATTATTTTATCTCATCTTCCAGTGAACTTGTTTTCTCGTAATCTCTTGGTTATGATTTTTCTTAATTTTTTTTGTCTTTTTTTTCGAAGATTTTATTTATCTTCGCCTTGCTCGAATTAACGCAACGGCGATCGCGACGACGTCCGCGCTCCGTCTTATCGTGGCGAACGATCGGCGAGCGGCACGAGGATAATTGTGAAATATTAATAATAATGAGAAAACAGGTCCGGGTTCTGGCGCAATGGCTAACATCTAGACATCGCCGGTTGAGCCCTATCTCCGATCGACGGGGAACTCTATCGACGTTATCGCGTTTATTTATGCCTCCGCACACGCTAATAATATCGTTATGTAAATTCGTACGTTACTTGGGAGCGATTCGAAGAGCGATATCCAATTCCGTTTCTAGGTACGTCCGTCCGTCCTTGCTACGGACAAGATCGGAAACGCTGGTACTTCCTCGTGGAGTCTCGAATGCGTTTATTTTATTAATCACTGCGTTATACGAGTATAGAAATCGAACCCAGTGAAATCAAGCGTGTGCGTATACCTACACAGGATTATTAAAGACAAAAGGAAAACCTGAAGACGGTTCCACCGTAGAAAACAAATAAACAGGCCAAGGGTGGGGCGTTTGGTCTGAATATATAAAATATGCCATGGTCGACCTCTCTTTTTTCGGTCTCTATGCTTGATTTAAAAAAATTGTTTAAATCGTTTTTTTTTTCTTTGTGGCTCCCAAAGAAATCCCTAGTCGCGATTCACGACTACGTCCCTTGAATAATGTAGCCCGAGCAGTAGTGATATCAGCATAACCGCAACGAGCCAGCTCATATACCTACTTGGCGCATTCGCGAAAGATCGCCAAAAGATTATTATTCCTCCTCTACTCATTCTCATGCTCATCTACCTCGCATACTCGGCCACGTTTCCTATAGCCAGTACGCGCTATCAGATCGCCGCCATATTTACTATGTGCTCGTCTGTTTGGCATTTATCTTGGATTTCCGTATGATCCGCGGTTGCGACACTGCCAAATTTTCTTCCTTACCGACGGTGATTGCACGAATCGCAAATTTTTGTATTCCCTCGCGCAGCTCCATTCTTTTGTATAATGTTTTTGTGAGTGACGTCGTGTCGATTTACGCGAAGGAAAAAGAATTGTTGCGGTGCCACCGAGTGCTACGCCACTGCAGCGAGATAAAACAGTGATAGGGAGATCAATGAAGGCGATAACTGAAGTTATTACCGGATAGAGGGAGAGCGGGCAAACGGTGCCAGACGCAGAGGGGGGGTACCCGGGCTCGGCTCGCTTGGACGCCGATAAGCAGAAACAGTTATCAAGAAATGGAAATGACTGATAAGGAACGCGCGAGGACGGCGTGTTTTTAATATTACATTAAGCGCGCGCTCCGCGGAAGCGAATTCTTTCTTTTTTTTCACTTTTTTTCTTTAATCCTCTTTCTTTTTCATTCCTTCTCTCTTTCTTTTCGTGCGAGATTATACCGGTTTCCTCGTCTTCTGGGAATCCCTTATGCTTTTTATGAACACCAGTGATAGTTTCGTCGAACTCTTGGAATTTCGAGATTGTGATGCCACGTTGAATTGTTTCCGAGGAATGAGCGATGCGCGATGAGAATTTCGTAAGAATTTTTTTGTTTTGTAACTTTTCTTAACTTACGACTCCGTTTACGATATCTCTAATGCTAGCCGTTACGAGTATGTATACATTAATGTACAGTATATGGATAATAGAACTTCATAGAAGCATCGTTGATAGCCAGCTTAGAATTTCTTAAATAATGTATATATATATACACACACATTATGTCTAATATCAAGCTTACCTATGACCTGTGAACTTCTCGTTATCCATAATCGTCGCCTTGTGACACCAAATTCGTAAATCACTATTTGAAGAGGGGAAAAAAAAAAAAAAAAAAAAAACCGGTGTACGTCTTCCGAGCGTAAACTTATGGATTGGTTTGAATAAAATAAGCGAGTGTGCAGGTAATGACTGAGAGGCATACGTGATAGAATCGAGCGCTAACACAGGGGCTAAGTAATCAGATGTTATCAGCGAGCCTTTCGATTGGCCACAGATCCGTTATCGACCACAACTGGATAAATATACCATCCATAGCGACAAGCTTTCCTGTGGCCTCGATATCGAGTCAATTCTCTCCAATAGTTTCTGGTACGTAGACGCGATGCATCCATACACGTATGCATTTATTACATTATCTCCTCCATTACTCCGACGCGAAATAAGACGAGGATACGAAATTTGCACCACGAGCACGTATCGACTAGTGATGCTTTATAGGTATTTCGTAGGGAGCGTATCGGCCGAATGAAAGGAAGAAGTGACGTCTGTTGCGGCGATTGGCCGCGAGTGGCGCATCGGTCAAGGCGGGAAAACCAAGTTCGAGTCAATTGATTCGAACTGCAGCAGAACGGCCAAGGTGCACTCGTGCATCCACCCTATCGTTTCTCTCGAAATTGTCATTGTCTCGTTTTCATTGGCCGCGACAGAATCGCGCAGCGTGACTTCTCCGTCAGTCAACCTCTTATCAGAAGGCGTGACTGTCCGTATACACGAGTGGTTAAAAGCGAAACTACCGTACACGATAGCGATTCCCGATTGAGTCACACACAGAGAGAGAGAGGGGGGGGGGGGGAGAGAGAGAGACAAGAAGGGAAAGATATATACATGTAGATAAGTATAGCAAGGACTTGGTCTCTCTTGATACATCATGTACTGTATATTTTGTTGTGGCGGGAGGCCGAGAAGGTGCTAAGTGAATGTATCATAGAGAAAGATTCACATGAAATATAATAATGGAATTTCGATGAGTTTCCTCTCGACTAGTGTACGATTCCCTTCACCTCTTGTCTCTTCATTCCCTTCCTTCCTCTTCCACCCCTCTCCATTCTCCTTGCCCTGTCTACTCTCTGGGTGGGCACCAGGTCTGTCGCTCTGTCGCTCCGACGGTCGTCTCTACCGAGTCGCTATCTTCTGACATTGAAGTTCGTATCTGTGCCACCAAGTCCCCTGCATACAGGCTACCGCACCGTAGATACGACTGGTGCAACTTTGCACCGCCATTTTGACGTGCGATATATAGGAATGCTCTACGTTAGAGATAGCGAGCAAGGGCTGATCTGGTCTAGAGAGAGAGAGAGAGAGAGGGAATGATAGGAGAATTACTGGGTGATACTTGTAAACTGCGACATCAGCGCCTCTGTCGGCAGAATCGGGAGACGGATTGAAATTTCCTAGAACAAGAGTCATTCTTGGGCTTCGCGTTTCTGCGATCGACGAATTCGTGCCTGATGACGATCTCTACTGGGGTCTCGATGAACCCCGGATGGCCAACTACGTGTGGTTTGCTCCACGCTCGTTTGGCGACAGACATGAATTATTCATCGACGACGTTTCCTCATACAGCTCGAATGCTCCTCTTCTGAGAACGTGGCAGGACACAGGAAAGTCTTTTCTCTCTCTCTCTCTCTCTATCTCCATCTCTTTCGCTCTCACTCTCGATAAAGATCTCCATACCGACTCTCGTTGTCTCTCTGGGATCGTGGCCAATCTGACTCACACCCTCGCGACGTCCACTGTGCGTCACACCGACCACTGACACTGATAAAGTTATTCCGCTGCATTGTCATTATGCCGGTCACTCAGACGCGCGCAGGCTTATCGGCACGGCTATCTTGTCAATTTTAAGCCTCGCGAACCTACCACGACCATCGCCATGGACACTGTCCGACCAACACTCGTCGACACTTCATTTAATTGCTCCGGTGTGCACTGGGTGCGACACAGTCGCTGCGCGTGAGCCCTATGAATTCGCCTATCGAATACTCGCCTTCTCCTACGTATCAATAAGGTAACATGGATTCTTTACGACTGCCTCGAGGACAATCCTAATGACCGGCAGTCATTGCGCTCGTTAACGTCGATACAGTCAGCGGCCACTGTTGCATTTCAATTTTCATTATATCTCTTGGATATATCTTAGTCCGGTCTACGTAGTACGTACGTGCATATATATATACGAGGTACTGCTCCATCCAGCATCATCCGAGTACTCGAAGCACTAGTACCTCGGGGTACAGCTGTACCTGGAAGGTATACATATACAACTTGAGCTTCCCATTAAACGAAGATACTCGCGAGAGAAGAGTGGGAGGTGCAGGATGACGTCGGCATGACGCCGAGACATTCGGTAATTTGTTGAGGCGGGAGGAGGTCGCGCTAGAGTTACGCCGTGGAGGTGGTGGTGGAGGAGGAGGAGGAGGAGGGCAAGGTTAGGGTCCCTTTAGAAGGCGAAGGAAGGAAGGAGACGGCTAGAGGAGCTGCGCTAGGCAACTTATACACAGCCGAGTTCCTTGTCTATGGCTGCGATCTAATCTCCTACGGGAATCTGGCATCCTATCCCGGTATCGTTCGGGGAATCTCTCTCTCCCTCCATGTGCCAGGGTTCAATCTCTCTCGCTCGCTCTCCCTCTCCGTCCCCGCCACTCTCCTAGTAGCTGGACTATGATGTCGCTGGTGTCCCAGTTTATACAGAGTTTGATATCCAAGTGATAGCCGCCGCTCTTCGCCTTTACGCCTGGTTCACAGTCGGTCCTCGCGACGCTTGGGGAATATCATTTGTCCCACGTTATTGTCGCTGGAGATACCCAAGTAGCGTGCAGTTGCTCCGGATGTACCTTGAGACCCGCGGATATTCTCTCTTGGACCAGAAGCCCCATATGGATCATCGATCCGTACCTTAATTTTGGACTTTTGTCGAACGTCCGTGAGAATTTCTCATCTGGGACGTCTTGCAAGGGACGTGCGAACGACGTCATAATTTTACTCGCTCGACTACCGGATACCAGACGACAGAGAGAGACACGCTTGGACTTCAGTAGCAGTTTACTAGGTGCTTAAGGTACCTTTCCAAGTGGGACTAGGGTGTCTTACGGCCAATATCGTTCCGTGTGAACTAAACGATGATCGTTCTTAGACTTTTTCTCTAGTTCCATTTATAACCGTCAGAGGGTCTTTTGACTACAATGAAATTTCTTCGGGACTATACTCGTATTAGGTTATATATATTTCGGTTTTGAGAAAGCGATAAAAATAAAGTGATATCTGTCGATTTACGTGGTTCGTGTCGAAGGTAAAAAAAAAAAAAGAATGGGAAATCTAAGCAGTCTGATTTTTCGAAGACCCTCGAATAATCTCGCGCGCGATTCCATTGGATTCTCGGATCGTTCATCTCCAACCTTCCACGAGGAGCAACGATGTCGTGCTCGTTCGTATTTTTTGCGAACCGGTTCGCGGAAGCCATCGCGTTTTGGGCATTGGTGGAATAAAGCGAGCGATATCGGGAGCCCGTGGGGGCCTCGGTGAAGCCTTGAGAGTTGCGGCGCCACTGGACGTAGATAAGGGAGCGTTATCGGCTGCGCTCCGTCCCTTATCAGCGATCGCTCTCCGCTCCTGTCCCTCCTCACCTCCCACTCCCGGCTCACCCCGGCCACCCACTCCCTCCTTCTCCCCAACTCACCCGGGGTACCCTCGCTTCGCGGCTCTGCGATGCTATCATCTAACTAGCTCCAGCTACTGATTCTATCTCGCGTACCCACCCAGCAGGGCCGCCAACCGCTCCCAGGGCCGCGCTCGAAAACTCCGACCGATGACTTCATCCCGATATTCTTGGGACGAGTCGTTCGCGTCGTTCGACTACCGCCGTCACCTTATTTACTTGCCAACTGGACTTGCTTTTTTTTTTATCTTTTATTTTTTCACTCCACCTTTTCTCTTTCGTTCTCTCATCCTTTTCTCCTTGCTCCCTCTCTCTCCCTCCCCTCCCTCTCTCTCTCTGCTCATGAACACTCGCGAATGAGTCGCCAGCCTGACTTTCTCACCTGGCGAAGGACACCCTGTGTGCCATATCACTGGCAGGAAAGTGACCTAACCTACAAAATTCAATGCTCCTCGTTATACCGGCTCACGGTCTCGGCAATTTAAGGTGAAGCTAGGCCTCCCTCGGTACTGCTCCAAACTGTGTACGAAGATATAATAATACATCCAGATGATATGTATATACCACACCGAGAACCGACGGCCGGATTGCTCCGAGCTGTCACTGATTGTGTACGCTGTCCGACTTGGCAGCTACGCGAGGACTCCTTTTCAATGGCGGACTCTCTTGCTACGCCAGTGCGCACCTGGCCGTAAGGACGTAATTCACAGATGAAGCTATTAAAACGAAAGACCCACTTCTGGCCACCGGTAGCTACTCTCTCGCGATCTAATTTAAATAGAGCTCGCTGCCACTCGCCAGTCGAGATGCAACGGAGATCGGTGGGGGACAAGCGCTCTGGAAATTAACATATCTCACCAATGTACATATATATATAGAAACAATGTATACCATAAACCATACAGTACATAGAGAAAGAACAGTCAGACGAGAACTATAAGTATACAGCTTCTATACCTACTCCAATTCATCCCGTCTTTCCGTTTTAACATTGTGCGTCTATGTTAGGCCTAATTCACCCGCACGACCCATATGCCTACGCTCATCCATCCCCCCTCCCTCCCACACTTTTGTTACGAAAACGTGACTTTCCTTATATCTATAATATCGAGAGATTTCAGCTCCACGTGAAAGAGATTTATCTCGCTCGCATCTACGGGAGAGGCAAAGGAAATCGATCATCTATGATATCGAACTGCGTAATGGATCGATATGCTCGATATAGATGTCGAGATAACGATTGGCAACTGCGCGTACGCGATATCTTGATCGCGGGACATTCGCATTTACGATTATACACGGAATGCTTCTGTATATGTCCTATTGTATCGCATAGATATATATATATATATATATGTATGTGCTATATGGATGGAGCGTATATCGATATATAGATATAGAGTGAGACAGGACGTGTATTATGCGCATCTATCCAAACGGCAACTCCGTTTACCGACGTCTCTCAGTTCTCTATCTGCGTATATATCTGTATATAGCTGTGTATCGATATACTATATCTTGTTGCTAGCTCGTTCCTGGCGTTAGCGCGATACCAGAAACAATGCACGGGTACCGACTATCATCCTAAGCCCCGATAACATCTGGCCAATGCTCGACTCTCCCGATATTGGAGTTCATGCGAGAAATCGGCAGAGATTACGATTCGTCGATCATTCGAATCTTTATTAATCTGAAATGTTTATTAATCGGAAATTGATCGAGGATCCTTAGCGATATCGCGTGTTCTCTGGTTGTACCTGGAAATGGATGGAATATGGGGAAAAAGGTGAAGCGAGGAGATGTTACCGTTTGGACATGGTCCAGAAAAACGGGATGCTGGCAGCAGCCCCGGGACGATCGAAAGGACCTTCGGAGCTGCTAGGCAGAATAGAATGGGGTAGCGGTAGGGGCGAGAGGGGGGTTGATGGGAGGGTTGGAGAAATATATGTAGTAGGTATAGGAGAGACGAGAGAGAGAGAGATGGAATGAAGGAGACAGCGGAGGGTAGGAGGGAGAAACGAAATCCAGCTCGAGGTGCGCTATCTCCGTAGATAGGGAGGGAAAAACACTCATTTTTATACCGTCAAAATGTGTTATCTTGCGCGAGCGGCCCGAGTCTCTCTCTCTCTCTCGCTCTCGCGCTCTGTCTCTTGCTCGCTCTCTCGGGCCGACATCCTACTCCCGCGCACCCCCCGGGGGCGGAATTAACTCGCTAGCAGATATCCACCAGTGGTTGCCACCCCTATCCTCCTCCTTCTCCTCTTCCCTTACCTCTCCGTATAGCCGTCCTCTTCTCCACCCTTCAAGCCAGCCAGTCACCCTACTCTCCCTCCCCCCTCCTCTTCCTGACATTTATATTGTCTGCCGGTCGTCTAGAAAAAAAAAAAACTACCCTTCCAACCAGAAGCAGCCAAGCGGACGTTCCTGTCGAATTGCCGATTCTTCTTTCGGATCGACACCTGCACCCTCACGAAATTCTTATGTCGGGATTGAACGTATGGGGATGGCACGTGGGTCTGTGGGGATGAAAATTTTGACATTATTATTATTCTTGAAATTATTTAATTTACGATTCGGGGAAATCGATTTTTACCTTACTTCAGTCGATTTCATTCAACTGACCAACCGGACACTCCTGACGATTTTTGTACTTCCGGTTAGAAGGAGAACGCTTTCGCGGAGAAGTCGAGCGGCGAAACCTCATTTAGATCGTGTGGGGCGACAAAAGACTCATCAGCCCAAGAAAGCGTCTTCCCATTAAGCGCAATCGGGCCTTCACGTATGACTTAGCTCGCTACGCATTCATGTCCCACGAACATACGCACGGAGTGAAGTTAACGCGAGGAGAGTATACGTATAGTCCTGTCATTGGTATACAGTGCTGAATCTTTGACCAAGGATAGATGTAGTACACATTTCAGTTATCAATATTAAAACTTGATGGAACATCCGGGAAAGCCTCTTAGATAAGTTCTACCGTAAAATAGAGACTGGTGCAAGTCAGCCAGTCATCCAGCCAGTCAGCCAGTCAGTCTCTCTATATAGCAAATCAGGCGGCAGCCGTTCATTTAATTATTATCACTCCTAATGAATCTCTCTCATAATGGATTTCTACGGCAAGTTTCCACGCTCCTCTCCACTGCACCCTTCTTCTTCATCCCTTAGCCCCATACACAGATACTTAGTAGCGACATCTGTTTTCCGTTTTCCCAGGAAACCGGATGCTGCGCCTTTGCTTCCTACATTGTATCTATATACAGCACGCGCGCGGTACAGCCACTGTACCATTGTTGGAAAATACTATTACCCTTATTGTTAGAACCTATCATCGTTATTGGTACGTGTATACATATACCGGAAGCGCTTTCTGGTTTATGGTTCGTGAAAGCAGTATGGCAGGACACGGGAAAATGGTGGAACCGCAAGGAGATGACTTATCGGTCTTGTCAACTTGGAACGACGTATACCGGCATCTTGAGTTTGCTTAAACGTAATCTCGATGGGGTGAATGGGGGATGAAAAAAAAAGAAAAAAAAAAGCAGATGGCATACCGCGACGCGCAAGGGCGACTCAAATTAATCGGCTATACGCGAGAAGGAAGGAAGAAAATAAGACGGAAGTTGAGTCTCCATCTCGGATGGGTCTTTCCCTTAGCCGGGACTTGGCTAATTTGTCATCCCTCCGTGAAACTTGTAAAAGTATTTAAAAAGTTTGGCCCCGCTTGCCCTCGGGCCCCCGCGCCCCATTTACTTAATCGGGTCCGTCCGAGACGGGCGAATAAAAATGTCAGACGCTTCATCTTTGTTATTTATTTCACTCGATCCCTTTTATTTTTTCTCTTTTACTTCGACCTACCCCTAGGCCCACCCTCGCGCTCCTATAATTTCTACCCTCCCAAAAATATCATAACGGAGAAAGTTTGATGTTACTGATATCGATAGACGATTCTTCTCTTCGTCTTGTATTTTTTTCTCTCGAGCTCCCGAGATGCCTTTAACCCTTTTAGTCCTTTGGGTGCACGTACGCGTCCGGTATGCGTTTAAATCTCAAGAGCTCCACATTGAAAGGGTTAAATACGGAGCGTCGGGACGCTCGGTATTATTCGGCGTCGCTTACGATTTCGTCGATTCGCTATCGGCTACGAGCACGAATCACGAGCTCCACGTTTAAACCGGTAAAGCACGGTTTTATCTTGCCCGGTGCGATCAAGATAATACGGTGCACTTTCTCCAGAAGATGCTGGACCGTTCAGAAGAAGGTAACCGATGCGTGGTATAGCGACGATGCTTCGCTACGTGACAATATTGAAATGCACTGGAACGTAGATATATTATATAGTTAAATAAAAAATTTCAATTACAATCAGCCGGGATCTTTAAATCCCGATTAAATCCCAAGTAATAAAAATGATCACGAGCACAGAAACAAGTCGATTCGTAAATTCGTAGATCAGCTGACGGCTGAATCGAACGAAATAAAAAAAAGTTGAGGATCGCGCAAGAAGAAATAGCTAAGAGGAAATGAAGAATGTAGTATAGGAATCGGAATACAATAGCGAGAGACAGTAAGTGCGGTCGGTACATAAAATTGTCTCACTAAAGCTCTAAAAGGACCCAGGACCAAAAATGGCGTGGCAGGGAAAGCGTGTATACGAGTAGAGAAATCGTAAATCTCCCGCGTCGCTTCTCTCCTCGCGATATGCCCAAGAATACTGGGAGTTAGTACGTACGTACTGTAGATTCTCTCTCCCTCGTACACGCATACATAACGATAGTATGTACTACCGGGAAATGCATTATGTATTCCTGCTATTAAATGCTCGGCTTCCACGTACACGCGTCAGAGGTATGCAGCGTGCGCGCCCATCGAGGAAAACTGTATACTTGTATATATAGTGTCCGCTATGCTTATCCCTAGTTACATCTCGGCCATTACCTACCGCCATATACATACTGTAAGAATACAAGTCCGCACCCCTTAAGTTGGCACCTACTGTCATACACTCTGTCGATATCGTACATATGTAATTTCGGGACAGAGACGAATATGCGGAAGACTAAAAATTTGAAATTTTCAAAAAGTATGAGGGAATCTGGAAAAAAAGTAAGCGTGACCCGAGTCTCCCTGTGGACCTGTCTAGGGACTTTTGCCAAGGTGTCAGGAAGGATGCGATTCTTCTGATCAAGTTCGCGATTCTGACGCTAGAGGGGAGTCAGACCTACGTTAGACACGTAAGAGGGTAGCGAAGCGAGCACGTGTCGAGATTCTCTGTTTACAAAGAGACTAGGAAGACATGATATACCCAGGTTAAAGTCGGTAGACTGAACTGCTGGAGGATGCTGCAGAGTCGGTATTGGAAAGAGTAGCAGGGCTAATCTCGTTATAGGTACGTGGCGAAGTAACGGAATGAAAAGGCAGAGAGTGGAACGTATCGGTAATCGTAGCAGACTTCAGAGGACTGGAAAGGGACTGAATAGGCAAGAGGGATGTAGATACGCCATGTTCGTTCGTGGAGCAGCAGCAGCAGCAGCGATTCGCAGCAACGGGATGCTCCTTTGTCTTCCATCCGCGCGACCAATCCAGTTTATATACCTTTCTCTGCATCTCCAGCCTCCCTCCCCCTTTCTCCTCTCGTCGCTTTCTCTCATTTATTCTCTTCATTGGCACCCAGCATCACACCGCCACCTCCTTTTATCCCCGTGGACCCACTCGTCGTACCCCACCTCCAATAACCACTTGACAAGCCCAGACTCAGACAATACAGATTTGTTTTTCAAGCATCCACGTGCCAGTTTCGTGATCCTCCCCTTACCTCCTTGCTCCGGAGAGGAGTGAGATCGATACCTACTTGTGTTCTCGATTATAATGGATCATCCAGGCAATAAGATGAGGTTAGCTCAGGCTGAAGTTATATATAGTCTCCTGTACACCTCTATTTAATGTATCTATCTTTTTGGGGTAAAACGGGGGTGGCTCGGGATTGGAGCATTAACAGGGTACCTGGAAGCAACGGACGAGACGCAGCCTCCTCCCTTCGTCTCTGCCCTTTAACGTTGATCCTAGCGACCCTACTCATATTTATTCGCAACCACCTCCTCGCGTAACTTTCATCGTAGCTTGACGCGACTCTAATTTCCGATAGCGCGCGTGACTCGAATCATGATTCCCCAGAAGTAGACAAACGCTACACGTCGTTACACGTCGCCTCGCCTGGCCTCTTCCCTGCTCGACGATTTATTACGCCTCCTCAAAAAGCTTTGTCGCTCGTGTCCTGTCCTGGGTAACGGGAGGATGTACCCAGTGCTCGTATACGATGGGAGTCCCATGTTACGATCTTTGGAGGTGGAGTCGATCGTTAAGAGATTTTATTCAGCATGCCAACTCGAAGGATATTTGTATCATGGAAAATCTTGATCCTGGGTTAAAGTATCCCTGGTACTGACGTACGTGATCTATATGGGGTTTATTGGGGGGTAGGATGATGCAAAGACGGCGGAAGGGTATTCGAGGACGTACGATATATCGGTACTGCTAGCCTATGACGATCTGCACTACTGGAGAGAGTGAGAGAGAGAGAGGAGAGAGTGAGAGAGTAAGAGAGAGAGAATATATAACAGAGCAAAGTGCGCGCCTCGCAGAGTTTGACAGATCTTCATAAAGGCACACACAACTGTGCCGGGGCGATAAGGGAATCGGGAGCAGGCATCTCGGCCCCAGGTTCACCCCCTGTACCTCCAGCCACGTCCCAAGCCTCATCCCCACGGGTCGCAGAACAGCCCAGCGTTCACCCAACGTTCACCCTTCAACCCCCAGGGGCACAGCATCCCGGGCACTCAGTCAGTACGCTCTGCTATCATTTTTCCACACGAGTGGGTCGCGGGTCGCGGGTTGAGGTACTCGAATACTCGGGTCGCACCAGTGCACCAAGATACATAATGTTGGAGGTGGCGAGGAGGCTGAGGTAGGAGGTGACGTGTATTCTGTTTTGCACTCTGGACCACCAACGTGGGTGCCTATACTGGTTTGGGGCTGGGGTGTGGGTAGTTTTGAAAAGCCCTCGAAGATTCGAATTCATATATGATTTTGATGATAATTTTTGATGATCTCATTACCATCTCCACGTGGAACCTGAATGTATGCTGGAGCATCTTCGAAGTTCATCCTGGAATCTCTGGTAGTTGTTGAAAGTTCGAGTATTATCGCTTTCGGATTCATTGATTTCTCAGAAGCGCCTGAGAAGTTTGAACCATTATGAACGTTATCTGAGCATTTGAATGAAAATGCTTTTGGTCCTATGATGTGTGATACCGGGCATCCCCTTATATCCCCTTGCATCACGGACTCAACCAATTTCTTCGCTAACGTCATCCCCTTATTTTAGGGTGTGTCTCCAGTTGCTTTACGGTTCTTGCAAACTTTCCTTACGCTTGCATAAACACCTGCTGGCTTGTTATCTCGAAGATAACGGATGACGGAGGATGATCCGGATCGTTCGATATCAAAATTTTGAGTGAGGTGAATTTAAAAAATTTTTCAAAATTATCTATATTTAAAACCACAGAAATTGGAGAGAAAAAAAAGATTTAGTGGCAATGCTGACGCCATGCCAAGGAAAGAAGTCGGAAAGGAAAGAGCAGCTAAAAATAGCAGAGCTCTAGGTGGGAATGATTCGGTATCTCGTACGTCACGGGGGGCTGAAATATGAGAGATACGATGGACCACGGCTCCATCCCATTCCCCGATGGTGCATTAGCGCTAATCTCCGCTCTTTAGTCCTCTCTTTATCTTTTCTGCCTGAGTCCCCTTCCTCTCCTTCTCTTTTTCCTTCTCTCTCCTCTCTCTCTCTCTCTCTCTCTCTCGCATTCACAATTACCTGCTTCTCTGTTTGACTTGCTTTTCCCATAGCTATATACACCTATACGTATGTCTCTGAAGTGTCTGAGTAGTGTAGAATTCTACGGGGAAGATGCTGCAAGACAGAAGGAAAGATCGAGAGGTGGAACGAGAGAGGGAAAAGGAGAGGAAAAAAAAGATTAAGAGAACCCCGGTATACCTGACTGGGTTGCAACGGACGTTTATCGACCGATCTAATCGGCCGATCCGTTATTTGGGGGCCGCTGTTTGGGAAGGCGAAGCCTTCGAGTTTTGACATTTGGAATCTCATTAGCGATCGTGAAAACCAGAGCCGAGAGGGGATTAAATAAATTATGGGGCTGCGATCGAATGGATCCACAGTCTAACGTCTGTTCCGACGCTCTAATATTTCATACGTTATATTGACCGTATGTGCTACGAATGACTTTTCGTGAAAATTCAAAATCTTTTAGTCTTCTTAGTTATCTCATTAACTATCCTTATATCAGTCAAGATACGTTAGACAGCCCAAGATAAGATTTTCCCTTGGGACCTTTATTATCTTTCCTTTATCCCTTATCTTCTTTGTATCCATTTGTGAGGAGTTGGTCTTTTCAGTCTGAGTGTTTCAAAAAAATTTATTTTCCTTTGTTAAAAAAAAGTCACTCAAAACGTCTCGAGGTTCCGTCACAATATTCCAAGGAAATATTTCGTTCCTTATCTTCGGTATGCCTGGATAGTATACAGATGCTTGAGAATTTTGTACGTACGTAATACGCGTGTACCTTGTATATGTATATATAGACTGGTGAACTGGCGAGTTCTCCAGGGGTGTCGGTCTGTTAGTCTGTCGGGATAACTGTCAGCCATTTCGAGCGCTGATCGCGATAACATCGTATATTTCGAAGCGAATGTCGAAAGCGCTAAAAGAGCCAGGAGAATCGCGAACGAATGAAGCGACCACACGTGGTACTCCCAGTGAATCATTTCTGTAACCCACAGTTAGCCCTGGTTATCCCTCAGTAACCCCTATGCTGCCTCCAATACGTGGTCCATTCGCGGGATATGACCCCACCCGTCCCCTTTGACCTCTCCACCCCGCGGATGACAAAACCCTTGACACTCTATATCGAACACATTTTTGACAATAACAATCAGCCAATCGACGATTGGTTATTGAAGTTTTATTGACATCCGACGAGGAGGAAAAATCAATTTGCGGATGTCGCCATTATGTATCCAGCATCCCAACGTTCTCACGAAACGCTGACGAGTTCGACAGTTCGCTTAAGAGGACGTTCGTTTGAAAGAAATTTTATTCGACGTCCGACGTCTCTATCGACGGCGTCCCGTCACTCTCTCCCTGATCATCCCGTCTTCTATGATCTTCGACACCTTCCGCGCATTTCCTTCTCGTCCTGACTAGTTTGACTGTCATTACCCGTCAAAGTGGATTTACTCGCACGTTCATCCTCGAAGACGATATTAGGTGACATTAAATTGTTCCGGTTTCACCTGGACTAGGTATACCTAACGGAAGAGGCTGATGAGCAGGAAGTATCTGAGAGTCGAAAATTCTTAAAATTACATATGCGATGTGGGTAGGGGGTGCTGAGTACCTGGTGTATACATGATTCATCCCATATCGTGTGTCACCCAGGTCGATGGCCCATTGTGCCTGATGAATGATGATCTTGCTCGTAGGAGCAAGCCGCTTCCTCTTCGAAGACGATGAACTGCTCAAGACGTTAGAAAGACGCACGTGCTCGCCACGCGGGAGCTGATCTTCTTCGAGGAGTCTCCATTCAGCGCACCAAGTACTCTTTGTCGCGTTCACCGGAAACGGATGTGGCACGTGCACTAATGGCTGGTCGCTCTCCCTCGATCTCACATAGTTACGTCAAGACCCGACCACCTGTCCAGGACACGTGTCGATGCGAGGGTGGTACCACCGTGAAACAGCTTATACCTTTTACTTGGGTATTCTCATAAATAAATGAGATCACGGATGGCCGGCTCGCAGGACGTTGCTTGTCCTACGCCATTAACCGGGCTTCCCATATGGCGAACGAGAGAGAAAGAGAGAGAAAAAAGGAAATAAAAAATTAAGATGCATGAAAAAAAGAAAGACTATAGTAGTTCCGACAGATATATTCGTTTTGTTTTTTTTTTTTTTCTTTTCCACGAGGTCTCGCGGTTTCGGCAGTTCCGGCCAGGCCTAATGGCTTAATGGCGAATCGATGTTCGGGTCAAACGCTGGTTACGCTCGTGTTATACGGCAGATACACGACTACCCGACGATTATATACGTCTCGTAGCGAGACACAAAGTGGTTTTGATAGTCTTATCTTATCACGCGGAAACACTCTTGCGTACCCTCGACTCTCGGCTCGGTTCGAGTCTACTCAGCCAGACAGAGGATCCATTTATTCGCAAATGCCAAGGCCGAGGGGTTAGCGCGCACCCGGTGAACATACCCGAGGACAGCCGAGAGGACTCTGGATCAACGTGATTCCTCCTCCTTTACATCTCCTCCTTCTTTTCTCCCTTTCCGGAGGAACCGGAGAAACGTGGACACGTGTATTAAAGAGTAAGACGAGAAAGCAATGTATAACGGTAAGGTCGCACGAGACGGTAGGCATGAAACTCTCGGCACTATAAGGCTCGACTTAATAAATCCATTCGGTCTCTTGGCGAATTGGACATGGACAAATCTGCGATATGACAAAAACTCCGAAGGAGTTATCACTGGGGTTTCGGAGAGTGAGGAACATCGGACCGGCCAATGTGGGAAGAGCGAGATATCGCCGGTCGCTCTGCGATTTGTCAAAGTCGCCCTGCGCCCCGACAACGAGACTGGACGACTCTTCTTCTTGTTCTTCCTTCATCTCCTCCTCCTTCTCCTCCTTCTCCTCTTCATCTTCTTCTCGTTCTACTCTGCTACTTCTTCTTAGTTTCTTCCTTCTCTCTCTCTCTCTCTCTCTCTCTCTCTCTCTCTCTCTCTCTCTCTCTCTCTCTCTCGCTCTTCCCTTATCCCCTCGGCTTCTTCTTCGCTTCTGCTTCTTCTCATTCAGCATCTCACGGATCTGTTGTCAGAGACGCTGGATAGACGACGGTGTCACATCGAAGGAGATCAGCCATTAAGAAAAGGCGAGAACGGCTTGAAATCGCTCTCGTAAAAAGATCTCGAAGAAGAGACGCGTCACCTTTCTTTAGGAATCTGCCAAGGGATGAATGGTCCAGAGTGTTCTGCCATAGAGGGATGATACCGCCTGTGCCAGGATAACGATTGTTTCCTGGAGTGATCACCAGCCGAGACCGTCTGCTCTGACGTTTTTTTCCGTCTTTTCTTATTTTCTTGTTCTCTCTCTCTCTCTCTCTCTCTCTCTCTCTCTCTCTCTCTCCTGTCTCTCAAGAAAAAAAAAAAAAAAAAAAAAAAAAAACAAAGATGACCCACGATTTTTCTTGTATAACGAATGAAGTGTCCCTTCTCCTTAAGGGGTCGCAGCTTCCGTACCAAAGCGTAGGTTGCTTTCCGAGGTAAAAAAGCGCAAGAGCGACGAGACGCGGAGAGCAATAGAGGGCTGAGGAACGCGGAGCGAAGAGGAGAGGAGAGGAGAGAGCCCAGCGCTCGCTTGACATTTGTACATAGCAGATGCCGCAAAACCACCAAGCCCGCAGCTCCGAAGTTCTCCGATAGCCTGATGGTCATTTCTCATTTGTGTAATCTCTGACCAGTGACCCTATGTCCTATCCTCTACGTAACCTCACCCTCACCTAGCTGGACTAGACTGCTCCTGCCATTTGTTCCGGTTGGGCATTTTGACGGAAATCACCCATCGGCATAGCCAACTATGCTACCGATGCAACTGCACGTGCAATTCTACAGTCTTCACCTTCGCACACTGATCGTAATTATTCTGCGTATATAATATGAACAAGGTATTAAAAAAGTTCCGGTATTAAAAAGTACATATGCAAGGAAGTTGGGACGAGTGGGATATACATATCCTGGCTATCCCGAGGATGAACTCCATCTGGAAGTGACGTATGGACATATACAACTATTTCGCCAGAATACAGTTCCCAAGGACGACGCAACCGTATCTGCCTATCTCCTAGTGAAACGAGAGAAGACGAAGACTAGGAGTACCGAGTAAGAGTGGGAGAGAGAGAGAGAGAAAGAATCGAAGAGGCCGTGGAAAGAAATGAGCAAGAAAGATGGAGGGCTGAGCAGAGGGGAGGATGGAGCGTATACGTTATCTCCCGCGTCGTCTAGACTCGAAGAGCCGTTCCTGGATTTTCTCCCTCGGGACCCCGGCTCTCCGGGAAGAGCAAGAGGGATGGAAGACAGTGCGACCACTGTTGGATCTCATTCACCCCACCGCCCAAGTGAACCGGCCCTCTCGTCGCCCTGGAGGATCTTAACGAAGAAGATAACGCGGCGCCAGGGTGCTCCTCTTCTTTCAGCTCTCGAAGAGGCCAATGGTCATCGTATCCCGATGATGACGATTCGCGCTCTTCTTGCGTCATCGATTCCCAGGAAGAAGCGCTTTCTTCTGCCTCAGTATCTCTCCCCGCTCTTTTCCTCTTGACTGTCTCGAGGAATCGAGGAGAACCAGATTCCGAGTGAGAGAAAGCGAGTAATTAATCGAGGGACACGGACCCTCTTAAACCGCCACAGGAAATATAACTTAGGAGGTATTTGACTGGTGGCAAGAATCATAGAAAATCGTAAAAATAGTGGAATATTAAAATAATAATAATAGTAGGATAATATCAGAGAGAAAATTCTCTCTTTTTTGAAATCGAGCCGATCTGCCATACTACCCTACCAGGGTAGCCAACCTAGTGATTGGAATCCCTAGAAAGGGGCGTCTCGACGCTACGTGGGTACCCAGGGTCGTTATCACACGACTCCATCTCTACAGAGATTGATAAGCCTGGCTGTGGCTTGATAACGTCACAGCTATATACAGATAGTACCAAGGCATCAGGGTTCCTGCTTATCCGAGTCGAACTGCAGTACAAAGTCCGTAGTCTCTAAACTGTCCTTACCTTGCATAAAGGAGATTCCTATACAGTCGACTCTACTATCTCTCCGACATTTTATTTTTTCTCTCTTTTTTTTCTTTCTCTTTTTTTTCTCCACTCTCTTTATTCTCTCGTTCTTCCCGCTATCACTCCCACGTTGTCTATTTCACCACGCGCCTCCACGCCAGTCACGAAACCCGCGAATGATCGGGGATACGTTTTCAGTGTAAAAAAAGAAAAAAGAGAAACACGTCCTACAGGCCTCGTTATCATTCGTATCGTAGCTAATATCGTACCCGGTCTAACGACGTAATGCGTATGCCGTTATAGCCTTATCAAATTCGCTATCGGCTAAGTTACCTCCTGGCTTTCATAGCAAAAGCACGTGTAAGCCAGGTATATATATCAGGAGAGTTCAAAGGCAGCAGCTGGAACGTTTTTTCGATACCAGGCGACGTACATGCGTACGGGATGCCTGACCTAAGGTATTTCTTGCATACAAAGAAACGAAGGTGAATTGGCTGGAGTTGAGGTAACGGAAAAAAAGAAAAAAAAAAAACTATGGAGGAAGAAATGGAAAGAAAAGATGGAGAATTGTGTTGCTGCTGGGTAGCGGGAGGTGGAATGTTTGTTAGTTGTTATCGGCAGCTCGGGATACGAGGGAGTATTGGAGAGAAAGAGAGAGAGGGAGAGAGGGAGAGAGTGAGAAGAGGAGAGTCGAGTGATAACAGGTAGTAGCCATTGCCAGGGTTCTCCTGGCTGCTTTCGTAACAGTGATAGGACTTCTCGACAGCCGTGAACGTCTCTCTACGACTTTTCTACTTTCTCCCAATTTTCTTTCTCTTTTTTTTTTTAATTTCGTTTATTCTTAATTTTTTGTCTCTCGATACTCTTTTGTGCTTCTCGAGCGATAACGCATCGCGGTATTTTATCGCTATCAATTTCACGATTATAATATTTTTACTTATATCTAGATCGATTAGATGATGATCTCCGATCGTTAAGCTGTTATCAAAAAATTACGTGATAGCGTACGTGCGATAAGTGCAATTTCGATTCAGCGACGCGCACAGGCATATCAGAATTGTACGTGATTCGGATTATCCACGTTAACCGGACGAATGTGAGTCAAGAAATTTTGGACGGATTGGATTTTCGGATAATTTTGAAAATGTGATGCATCTTCCTTTTTCGGATGTCTTTTTTTTCTGTGTGAAGTGTAAAGTGGATTAATCGATTTTGTGGTGTTTTTGACGTTTGTCAAGAGTTGTTTTGGAAAAGGTTATAAGATGTGAAAAGGTGCGTGATAACGCCTTCTGAAAGAAGAGGCTTTGCGTTTTTGTTATTATTTTTTTTAAGTCATCGAATCTTAAAAATCCAAAAATAAGGAATCGACAAAGCTCGAAAGTTATAGTGTCAAGGTGTAGAAAAATGTGAAAAATTACGCGGGAGTCAGTTACGCGCGAAGCAACTACCAAGGATTCTGTGATCCTTGACGGATCGTCAGAAGGATTCCTGCAGGCAGCCTGATTTATTGGCAGGATGAGTGTCCTGCTTTGGCGACAACGTAGAGCCAGTCTACGATCTACGATAACCGCTATTTCTGGATCGAGTGAGTTATCCGGTAGATCCTTTTGATTTATCCTGAATATTATCGCGAACCGGATATACATGAAAAGTGAACTTTGTCATTTTTAGTATTGCACGATATTGCACGATATAAAATTCAAAAATTTTCAGAAGATCGTTATAAAAGCGGCACTTTCGGTAACGTTAAATACCACGTGACAAGAAAATTGTTATCAGCCCATAATCGCACTGATGAGATCTTAATTTTTGTATAGCATATACTATCTGAGGATTTTCTTACTAATCGAACAATCTGATAATTATCACTGTCAACGATCTCTATTTTCGCTAACAAAAAATAATAGTCATTTGGCAATTGGCGAAAAGATGTCTTATTCCATCGCTCCTAATCAAAGATCATACAATAATTATCAATGAAAGATTTTTCAAACTTGTTTTTCATCCCTTCTACATTATACGTCAGTATTATTGATTCCTCGGTCTATCGATTGATCGATATCGATCTCGTCCAAGCGTCATGTACATACGATAACCATATAAACAGACGTAAACCAAGAGATTCCGATTACGTGGATACATACACCGTAATTACATAACCTATCGAGTATTGCGTACCTTGAATTATTGGTAGGTGCCTTAATCGATAAATTGTGTATCCAGAAATCGAATCGAGCTATCGTTGTACGATCGATCGAACTAATCGATCAGTTTCCGAGACAGGTCTTAATGTCCGAAATTGACTAGAATGAAAAAAAAAAAAAACATTTATCCATTATTCAGCATCTTCGTAAGATTAGCAAGAAGGCAAATAAAAAGGATCCCCTGAAAAAGAATTTCAAATGTCTGCGTCTTAAAGCTTTGCCACGAAAGACCCCCCCCCCCCCCCCCCAACGATACGAAAGATAACACAGGGAAGTTTGAGTTAACCAACAAGCAAATTAACACGTGGAAGGGTCCCGATCGGCCACTAAGATAAATGTGCAATGGGCTCGCACATGAAGTTTTGCACACAGCGCATAACACATCAGCAGCGTAACTACCAGCCTAAAGATTGATCACGTGAACCATATATTTTTTGACTATCCCTTATCAGTATCCTGACGAATAAACTCAATAAGCGTAATACAAGAAGATTCAAACTTTTCCACTGAAGACGGATAGTTGGACATTTCTCAGACACTTTCTCCTTTTTCTATTTTTTTTCTTTTTTATTTAATCAACGACAACGATCCAAGCGGGTCCATTCGTATCTTTTCATTTAACGATAGCGAAATATTAGAGCAAACAAATGGCGCTCTATCGTCCCTAGCATAACCTTAAATGAAAGAATGAAGGAGCCAGACGGCTCGCACGCAGCATATATATATATACGTACATATATACCATGAAATATATATACACGTTCCAGGAAAAGGCTGATAAGCCATGCCGATAGAAACGGGGCCAAACATTTACCCGCGATAAGATCCCCTATCTCCTGAGAACTCGGCGTTTTTACATTCGCCTCGTTGGCTGGCCTGACTTGGCCGGCTGTACGAGAGTCACAGTATACACGATAGAAAGAGAGAGAAACAAGGGGGAAAAAATGAAGAAAGAGCAAGAGAGCCAAAGAGAGGTCGGTTCGCCAGGCATGGCTCCGTAGTACTGGCTTCAGATAGAGATAGCTATTTTTAATGGAAGTTCCTTCGAGTGCTCGAGTACCGATAGCCGCGCGCCTATCTGGCTGTAGATATTTTTAATATCAGGAACGGGACGTTGGGTTATGGTGGCGATGCGGTATGGGAGGTGGATGCTGCGTATCGAGATAACCAAGAAATCAAGTCTGATGTCGATCTCATAGAAACGCTACGAGCCGTTTGTTAGGTTTACACGTAGAATTACTATTTGTGAATAAAATTTTTGAAAAAAAAAATGATTTAATATCAAAATATGCGAATTTTAGCCAACAGCCATAACACACATAGATATATATATATATATATTTATAAAGAAATTTTTTTTCCTTAGGCTTTCTCTCTCCCATATATAACACATTGGGTATCTGCCTTGAACATAAGGGTTCGTTCGTCGTGATTGGCCACGTCGATCCTGTCGTTCCTCGTATCCCCATGAGGCGTCCCGAGACTATCTACCATCTAGAGCCAACAACAATTAGCCCGAGGTCAGAGTTCGATCCCTCGCAACGTGGTGGGCGGAGAGGATCGCATCGAGAGCAATCTGAGTAAACAAATCATAAACTGACCGAACCTCCATAACCGAGAGTCGATTCCGTAGTTATCCTAAAGGTATCTCAATGTACGAGTTGCGTTACCATCGTCTATTAGGTATACGACCTTGTGAGCTAAAATAGTTTATGCATCGCTAGTGACACGTAGATGGACGGGACACACGTGTGTTTTACATGATGGAATAAACGCGCGACTCGAGTACAGGTAATAGGATGAATTTTCGAAAATTCATTCCTCGCAAATTGTACCACGGGGATTCCTCGGATGGACGAGGGGCGAACGGAACAGTCCGATTAACACGTTGTTTGTATAGGGGAATGTATAATAACAGGTTACGGGCATAGGTACCCATTTGTATCTTCAGGAGGGCATCTCGGGCTCTCATCCCAAGGAGTGGATGGTTCGCTTGCACCAGCTCTGCTATCTACCGAGGATCACGCACCCACCTCCTCCCGGTGGATACTCACGACGACGTAGTCGCCGTCTCTTTCTCTCTTCTTCTCGGTGCACCTGGTGCTCATCGTCTTGATCTATCTTGCCTAAGGGCCCACCTCCTGGCTCTTGGTAAGAGACCTGGTGCACCTTTCTTCCTCACGGTCCATCTATACGTAAGCTCTCTGGGTTACTCTTACACGCCCTTGGATCCCGGCTGAACGGAATGGTATTATCAGGGTGGGATTAGAAAAAAGTCTTTATAAAGAAAACACGGTGAGTCCATGTTTAAAATGGCTGAGAATCAATGCCGGGTAAGATCTGACGTCGATAGGTCCAGCCTCGCGCATAACCACTCTTCATAACTTACATGTTGTGTACTGATCTTTCTCTTGCCCGAAGCTGCGAACTGACTCATCGTCGATTCGTGCTAACTCAATGCCATTGTAACATCAGGTATATACAGAGATAGCGGGTGTATTATTGGCATTTTTTATTTTCATTAATTGAATCGATCTTCGATTAGAGGATTTAGCTTGGGTTGTATATCCATATAGGTAATTGATACAGAGTCTGTTTAATTGCATCGATTATCGACTCTTTTCGTCTGACAACTGTCAATGACCGATCAAGTCGTATCGCTCCTTTGGCAATTCTGCGAATATGTGTATTAAAAGAAAAAAAAGGAAAAATTCATGATAATCAGGGAAAAACTGAAGGGACTGCCAAACGCTTCTGTCTGGTAGTGGATGGGGGATGAAAACTACCCTCGCGGATCTCGGTGGTGACTGGCGGCGGCGACCGCGTGCGCTTCGCGATAAGCTCCGCCAGTCCTCTGCTTTCCCTCCCTTAAACTTTCAGGGGTGTTTCACCCCGTTACCAACCTATCCCTTGGCACCTATATGACTCTATACAGACAGTTTTACAGTCATCGGTCCCTGACAGGAATCGATCGCCTTTCTACAGTCTCTTCCAGCCAGATTATTTAAGCGACTCGTACGCGCCATTTGCATTTCACCAGATTGGATATCTAAAGAGCATCTCGACTCCGATAGATAAGTCTATGGATGAACGTTATCTAAGTCAGATAAAACTACGAGATATAATCCCATTCAAGTCTCGCGGGATACATTATTTCGTAAGAGTGTCTAAGCACGGAAACCGGTATCTCCTGCCGCGGTTCACCGAGTTCCACAGCATCTTCCAGCATCCAGCAGCTCTTAGACGGCAGCATCTTTATCGAGTGTAGCGTGCATTATGGCCTCCGGCTGTCGCTGATTGATATACAAAGTTGACAAAGTGTGACGTCAAGAAACAGGAGGGGCGGTGTACGCCAAGGTAATGGTGCGGTAACGATATCTCCCCATTGTCCCATAGCTATGGGAAAAAGGGGGGTGTGCTACTCGCCTGGTCCATATCTGTCTCAAAGGAAGATTCGCATCCATCCAAAGACCAATGACGGCTGGTTCGTTCTCTATCCGTTTAAAAAAAAATTACAACCCTGAAAATTGTCACTATAAGCCAGCACCTAGTCTAGGGATACATTGGTACATCAGACAGTTATTGATTCCTGCGACAGATTTTTTTTTTTCTTAAAAAATAATGTCCTACGGGTCGTTTCACAAAGTGAGAGAAAAGCGCCAGCGTTTTCTTATCTTTGATAACGACTGCTCGTTATTAATCGGTTACCTCTGCTTGAGATATCCTTTTGGTGGGAGGGGTGTACATGGTGTATGGACGTTTACGCGTGTCCATGAGATCCCGTCCGCGCAGCATCCACTCTTTTCTCAGTGTTCGTATATATATTACATGTATCTATATAGATGTACACATAGGTGCTTATATATATACAAGACCCTCGAGGACCGAGATATCTACCTACTACCTATTTCCGTATCGGCCCCCGATACCGGAGAAATCAGCAATGCATGCCTCGCTTGCGCGGATGTGGGGGCCCACAATGATTTATTATTTTTATCTCCGTGACTCCTCGTTCGCACGGGCGCCGAGGATACCGAGCGCGAATCTCAGCTAGTCTAAGGGAAAATCAGTATGGAGACCAAGTGAAAATCTACGGGAAGATTAGGAGCAGGAAAATGCACTCGGCCCTCCGGTACGTAAAATTCGCGCGATCATCCGTTCCGAATGCTGAGCGATCCAATGAAATATGGTACATACCTCGTCTGTTTACCGTATGATCATTTAATATTTTATAAAATCATTAATCATCCCTGACCTAGTCTAATTCTCTCAAGCGATCCCAAAGTCATCCGAATGAGTACCACTGAGCAATAGATCACTCGGCAATAGATAGACTCTGCTCTCCCCACGTTGCTGCCTGATTGCGCTTTTCCTTGATGGCTCTACCCTCAGGTCGACGTACTCAAATCCTGTACGTACACATACTTTTGGAGATTTCTGGAATAGCCCAAAATCTTTGCGAAAAATCCTTTTTTTATTTCATATAATAAACCCAGCCAAGGACGTAAACCATAAGATACACGAAAATCGATGTGTCACCTTAAAACAGTCCCATTTTCCCGATGAATATTCCAATGGAGCTACGACAGCTATAGTCCACTCGACCCAGGGTTGCACATTAGCACACGTAACGGCGTTAAATGGTAAGTGGCGATAACTTGATAGAGAGACACACTAAGGGGTGGAGGGTAAGTAGGGAGCGAACGAGAGAGAAGGAATCGGGCCACGAGAGTGCCACTAGGGATTCTTACCCCCCCCCCCTCTCTCTCTCTCGCTCTCACTCTCTTAACAGTAGAGAGAGAAAAGGTACAGGTACTAGGATAGGAAGGTGCTAGTTCACGAACGGCCCAACTAATGACTCGATGAAAAGCTCGTTGCCGCACAGGAAGAGATAGTGGCTGGTAGGAATGAGGGTGGGAGGGTGGGAGGTTACTCGTGCTAAATTCTCGTTGATTGCTAAGAAATTACCTGAAATATACGAGCACGAGAGTCCCCTTGGATATTCACCTGTTCGCCAGTTCACCAAGTGAGGTGAATAGTTAGCGAAAAGGTAGTATAGCGACTAGCGGACTGCCTGACTACCGGGCCATTAGTAACGGACACCTATACCGCTGGTTACCGTCTTGAACGAGATATGTGTGTAAGGTGCCGAGTTAAATTTAGGTTAGTTTAGTTGAGACGGGATAGCCTAACCTCGGAATTTCCACCACCTTGATATTTTATACTACTTTTTTTTTTCTTTCTCACGGACAATGATTATTGATAAGGGCGGATAGATGGCGGTGTCTGTGGAAAATTTGCTAAAGGGAGGGTTGGCTACATTAAAAGCTCGTATATTACCGGATTTCGATAAGCAGCCAGAGCTGCGAATGCCGAACGGCGGGGCGTCGCGACGCCCGCGGAGTAAATCAAACTCGGGCGGAAAAATTGAAGTGAGCAGCTCATTACGGGTAATCAATAATCGATACATTATCGGCGCGAGGGTGGTGCTCGAGGTATACATATATATACATACTATATGTATATATATATATACCCACGGCAGGGGCTGGAGAGGGGTGGAGAGTATATTAACTCGAATGGATGGGGTAGCTCATCTCCGTCCCGTGAGGGGTAGTCCGCCGCTCTGATTTACACAAGTATATTGAATTTATTGAGATGAGCCTAGGGATAGCGGCCAGGAGGATATTAGCTGCCTACCAACCGACGCTCGACGTTTCCAAACCCTTGCGTCTCCACTTCATCTGCCTCCTCTTCATCCCCTAACACCGACAGTACTATCCCGGCATTTATTTAAGATCGTCCCGCTGATTTATTCCACGCGATAGAGCCCTGAATATCATTCACTACGAATGCCGGTTCAATTTCGATGCCGAATAAAAGCCAATAGCTGCAAGCTGAGTGTACTTTGCGATTTACCTGAAATTAAAAAAAAAATTATAAAAATAGATAACCGCTATTTGATCGCATCTACTAATCCTTGTGTCTCTCGTTGTTTGTTGCAGGTAAGTTACCCGGAATTCTCGCAATAGGAATTTAACATTGACTTCAGCATCCAAAATTCTTCTGATTCGCCTAAGTATTTTTTTGTAGTAATTAAAAAAAAATTTCCTTTATTCATTCGCCTGACCTAACCTAACTCGTGGGTCGATATTCGCAATCAAGTCGTACTTTTTGAGAGGTCTGAATTATGCCACCCTTGGACCACCAGTTCTTCGTTGCAACTGTAGGTGGCTGCCTTGATACAGGTACTATAGTATCTCGTATTGTAGTATAGGTATGTATAGACATTGGTCTCTGGATACTTGAAGGTGTTCTCAGTGTACTTATTCTCTATCCCGTGGGGATCGTGAAAAGGCCCCTTCTGGATTCCCGTATAGCGTGTGTTGAATGGCGAGTGGCTAGTAGAGAGTCGAGATGAGAGTAGAGAGAGAGAGAAGCAAATGCTCCGGCGATCCCAACGTTCTTATCTAGCACAGCCAGCCAAGGTTGTACAACTTAACCCTTCCAAAAGCTGGCCACAGATTTACCTCATCTAGACTGTCCGTCCCATAAGCCACACTTCGGTCTTCCAGTGTGAAAAGAGCCTAGGAATGTTAGCTATACAGTATATCTATATCTAAGTTACGAAAAGTGGTCATCAAATTCAGCCAAAGTCGATTATTAGAATAACTACCGATAGGGGTAGTAGATAATTTTCTCATGTAAAATAGGAAGGGTGTCAGTATGAATATACATAGGTATAAAGACACTCAAAAACCCAAGTCGAAAGTCTCGGGAAGACATCGTATCCTCCGGATCAAACAGGGGTAGTATGTAATAGGTTGAGCCCTAAGGGCGGGACGAGCGACGAGCCGTTAACGACAATATTATTACCGTCCTCGGTTAATCCGACAGGCTTGGCCCGAGCCACGTTACGATTTCCTTAATTACCTTAACCAACAAGGGGGCAGATAGAGGGAGAAATTCATTTTAAAAAATTTCTATTTACTCCTGCTTCCTGATCGTGCGAATACTAGGCCGAGCGATACAGATTTACAGGTAATCTTTCTGGGGTGAAATTATCTGCCCCTAGATAGGGGTTATTTTCTAACTAGCGGGATATCCACCATAGAGATTTTACAGGGGTAGGTGGACTATAGTGGGAATAGTGTCTGACAGGGTAACCGGGGTAGAATCTCTGTCTGGAAAGCGGTGGGAAAGATGTCAAGAAAGGGTGGGCGTAATTTGCAAGGAAAAGCCACGGGAAGGAAGACGGACGAGAGGACGACGAAGAAGGAGATGACGAAGGCTGCTGGCAGCCGATAAGCAACCAGGCGGGCCAACATTGATGAATATAAATAAGGAACGATGATGGCTGGGCTAACGTTATCAAGTGGTCGCATGCCACTCCCCTCACTGCTGCCAACCCCCTGGACCCTGCTGGTTGTGCGCGCTCCTTGTCGGGGGGTGGTCGGGGGGGTTGATTCGGGTCCGGGGTGGTATTTAGATATTCTAATGGGCGCCTGATAACGAGACGCTTCTCCCGCGATAAAGACGACGCTCCCGTCGCCGTCGCGACGCTGCGCGATGCTGATAACAGAACTTGTAGTGTGCTTGTTTATGTGCTCGCCTAGGTATACACCCGCAGAATCCTACAGAGGGTTGGGATATAACTGGACCAGACAGACGTTCCAGAAGTTCACCACTTCGCAGTATCTCATTGAAATACATATTAATGGGGTCCATTTGAAATTTGGTCGTTGCGATAAATTACATTGAGCGTCGCCTTAACGATCTCCGTATCTCGTGCATTCGGGATTCTTTATTTTGCAAAGATAAGGATTGACTCGTCTGAATGAACATCTTTTTAATCGGCGTATCAGCCCGGTTCGATTAGTCCCACCGCGTAAGTGGCTTAACGTCACATCCAATGGAATGTACCAAGTTACTGGATTTAAGGGCCACAGGGGTTGCCACTCCTAGTGGCAATAGCAGGTCGATACCATAGAGCTATTAATTTGGCGACACGGTGCGTCGATCCGTCCACAATGAGAAATTGCTTTGCATACTTGGATCGTAATAGGTTTATCTTCCATTACGGAAAGATCGTCCATCGAGAATACGTTTCTTCTTGGGAAGACATAATATTTTAACGTATTAATTAACAACGTAAAAACGTGAATTAATTTTTACTACTCACGTTACCCACTGTAAGCAAAGTTCTCATAAGAACGTTCGATCGATCACGAAAGACCGTGGGTAGCTTGGATTTTACGTATTTCCTATACCGTCAATGAGAGCAAGAGAGATAGACCCATAGGCAGACAAACGTGTAAGACAAAGACAGACGTATCTTAAAAATCGCTAAATCGTAATCACAAGATAATCGCCGACCAACCCAAGGAGTCTTCTTGGACGGTAATGAGGGGCAGACACGGCTATAGGGGCGCGAGATAAACTCACGGGGTAGGTATCTCTCAAAGAGGAGAGGTACCTCCGATCGGGATGAAACGTGGGCGAGAGATTTTATCGGTGCCATATTAGAGGAAGTTATAAATCGCTGCGAATCTAAAATTGATCTTTTCTGCAGCGGCAGAGCAGTGGTTCGAGAGGGAGTCGCTTCTGTCGTCTAGGGTATATATCTATACATACGTGTATATATAGATATACATGCATCATTACTTATAGTACATATCAATCTATATATAGATATATAAAGATAGGCGTTAGCTATATATCGGGTCCGCGAGAACGAGCAGCAGGGTGTCGTAGGGAACACCGAGGAGGGGTGGGTGGTGAAGTGTAGGTGTAGGCAGGCACCTATCGAGAGGAGCCTTCGCGAGATATATCGATTGTGACGCGTCTGCGAGTTTGAGATAAGCCCGATCCGCATAGCCTCGACTGTCGAGTCCTCCAGCCTCCAGCATCCTCATCCTCTTCGTCGCCTCCTGATTCAACCCCACTCGGCATCGGGACTCAACGCGCTCACTTGGGCTATTTCGGGGAGGATCGGGAGCTCCGGCATTTTCACCCTGGGATGATTAAAACGTACCGGATTACTTTGGAATATCGAGTCCTTCGTCCAATAGCTTCGCAATCCCGAATTTCTCCTGCAGCCCCGTTCCAACCCCCCTGAGAACCCTGCAGATCATTCCCGTGAATCCCATCCCCGTAGGGATTGACATTTTTGTACCCCACCTCACTTCGAATATATTTTAATTCGAGGTAAACGACAAGCGGAGTTAATTCCCCGTGTTATAACTCACACGTTAAGCCGTCTATGTAATATTTTTTTTTTTTTTTTTTTGAAAATATCAAAATTCATCTCGCTATTTTTCAGACGTCCCGCGTTGGTCGAAATAAAATGTGGCAGGAAGATCGATACCTTCGATGAGTGCGTGAAATTAATTTAATCGTCGAGACGTGAACAGTTTAGGTAGCCCTCCGAGTAGAGGGCCCTTTACTTGGGCCTTTTGGGACCCACGAAGGTACAACTTAATTGGGTGAAACTGGTCCTCTCTTATATGCATGTATATGCGTATACTCAACAGGCGAGATTACATGGTATCTGTATATCTGTATATTTTAAGTATACATACGGATAGGTCACGTATATACGGCAAAGGAGAGGGAAAGTACGAGAGGGAGGAAGGACGGCGACGCCGACGCCGACGGCCAGCCAGAACCGAATGCCGGGGAGAATTTTAATTGGCAGCAATTTGTCGAGCGGCGCTCGAGCCTGGTGTAAAGGCGGAGGGAATCCCTGCAGGGGACACCTACTTAACTTTACTCAATGGCCACTTTGTACCCTGTCAACCTGGCGCGCATCGATAGCCAACCAGGAGCCAGGATCGGATGCTGGAGACATCGACGCCAGGATGCCTATATGCTTACACTCAATGCTTATAAGATCAGGATATATACACGTACCTCTTTTCGTACTAAGATCACACCTTAGACTCGACAATTTGACAGGGGTCAAATATACGGGTTTAATGACAGAACTGTCAATAGGTGAAAGGGGATACTGATTTTGAAAATTGACAATAGCCCTAATTTGGCAGGTTTGCGGTACTTAGGGTTGTCCGTGTAAATTCAATACGACGAATCAGCTGCTCACTAGTAATAATAATAGTAATAAGGTCCAGAGAGAACGAGAGAATATAAATGAGTACTTCGGTATTCATTACACTAATATCACGTCATCTAGACGCGGTATCCTGTAATCAAGTACTTCGTGCGGCACCGGGGTGCCCGTGCTATAGTGTAGCAGGCACAGTGCACAGAACACCCCCGGAGCGAGTCCAGCTGTGCTGTGTTATTAGAAGGGTATATAGTACGCCTGCGGATGAGCACCAAGTATCACGGTAGCTCCTAACTGCCTCGTGAGATTTATGAATCTTGTCTTACCCTCTTATTTTCTCCCTCCGAGAATTCACCTGAGACTATTTTGCTACCAGTTGCGATAATTCACTTCCGGTTTTAACGAACCGTACGAATTTTTCGTTTTATCCATTATCACGGCCTTGACCAAAATTCTCTATTAATATAAAAAACATTGATTTTAATTCTTGTGTCGTAAATCAGTTTCAAGAGAGAGAGACAAAATCCGCACATGTTCCCCAGCCTAAAACCAAACATGGTAAGTTGCTCCGCTCGGAAAGCCAAGAGTTAACTGTCGCTTGGACGGATGCGAATGCCTGATATATATATATATATATATATGTGTATATGCAGCTACCAAAGACGTGGCACTGGTATTCGAATGGCAAAATCTCATAAATAGTCGATTGCGTATGGAGCGACCGGTACGTAGTATCAATATTGAAAGACCGGTATAGCGACTCGAAGACTAAGCAATAGGTGAATCTGCATAGCGCATAGTCCGTGTCCAAGAATGTTCATCTGGTTAAGTCAAATCGCGAGTGAGCGTATTTCACAGTGTTACCACCTTGAACTATACCGGTCGATCCAAAATCACAGTACCATCTGAAGTTAGCTCCTTTTCGAGTGGCTCTGCGTAGACTCTACGCGTAATTGGCGGCTCGCGTAAGTACTCAGCTATACATATACGTACGAACAGAAAGCCGCCATAGTTAGAAACGAAGAAGACTCGACAAGGATCTCCGATCCCGAGGTCTCCCGTGAAGGGCTCCTCCACAGCTGCTGATCTATGAATGAGAGCAGCATGGGAGGTGCTCGGGATTGGCTGATTGGTTGCACCGGTACCAAAGCCTCGACCAATCAGCTATTGGTATACCCTGTCTCTCCTCTTCTCTTTTTTTCATCGGCGTACCAACCTCTCCTCTTCGACCATCTCCTACCTCCCAGTGTATATCGGCACCTCCTATATATCCTTCCTCTTCGTCCTCTTCTTATTCCCCTCCTTCCTCCTCCTCGTCTCATTCCACGGACACATCTCTTCTTAGCGTCTCGTTTCGCTCGCGCGATGCGAGTCTGGGCTGCATTGTTTGGAAATACGCGGCAGATCCACCGCGATAAGGCTCCTATCGCTCTCTGGCTTTTTGCTTCGTTCCTTTTTCTCTCTCTCTCTCTCTCTCTCTCTATTCCTATCTCATTTCTTTTTCCCTCTCATACACTCGCACGTTCCCTTTACTCGAATCCACCCTACGGATTGTGCATCCACGCCGCTCGTGTATGCAATTTGTTCCCATCTCACATGTGGATGGAAACTTATCCAATGGTCATCCATGTTCAATTTTACGTCCTTTTTTGCCTTTTACTTATTTCTATATATATCCATATCCTTTTATGGTCTATATGGAGAGAAAGGTATAGGATATATATACACTATATATATCCTATCTATACTCCCAAGAACACATCGCTGCCAATAATCCTCGTGGATTCTACAACCACTGTGGTCTCCTCCGTATAACGTGGCAGGGGAGTAAATTTCCTGGCACTGACCGTGCGAAAATAAAGGACGTGCGAGATATTAAATTAGCGAACGTGGCGCACGTTTCCACGTCACGGCCAACTAGCCCAGCGACCTGACACTATGAGGCTTGCTGCACGCGACGAGCAACCACGCCTCGGCCAATTAAACGAATACCTCGTTAATTAGATCGTATACACAGTGCGCCGTTACACGATGTAGCACCGAGGATAGTAAGTTAAAGCAATGAAAAAATTTTTTGAAAAAAAAAAAAGTCCTACTATATAACCCTTTCACATGTACATGTTTTCACATGCACGTACATGCATATGGCAAAACGTCAGATTCGTAATGACTAAGGGGTTACGTGTTTATGGTGAACAATATCGTGACTCTCAAACGCACTAAGTCACTCGCGATAAACTATAGTAGTCATTAAAATTTTTAAGGACTCCTTAATGCACGTCATTGGAATTAGTATGAACGTGCTATATGGTAGAGGTCCCCCATTAAAATGCATTTGAAAATTATTGACAAACCCTGTACGTGGTACACACGTGCATGGACGAGATTAGATTGGAGGATTTAAATGCCTTTAAAATTTCTCGGAATCTTTCGATCTGTCCCGGATTTTAGGTCACTGGTCCATTTCTACGTCCCATTAGCACCACTGAGATTGCTCTTATTTGTTAGCCAGTGAACTGCCACCTCGGTTTACGCACTCGGTGTCGCATTTTAATAGACTTCTCCAGGCGCGATGTCGATCCCATCCCGGTGATACGGAGATACACGAACGCCTAGTGGCTTCCTCGGGGCATCCGACGCTCCTAACTTAATTAATTATTTAACTTGGGACACGAGAAGCGCCAAGAAGGGACACCGTACGTTCTAACGTAACTTGTCGGGCTCTTGCGGAATCTCGAGTAACTGTCGAGTGACCGATGGGTATCTTGTTAATCGGACGAAGCGTATAAGGTAAAAGATGAAGAAAAAAAAGGATAAATGAAAATAAAAAAATAAATAATACAAAAAAACACACACCATCGCTCCTACTAATTATCCATCCGATTTTTGTATGTACGTACGTCAATGGGAATATATTCTGAAATCGATCTTTTTCTCTCTTTCTCTTTCCTGCGAGTGTCGTCGGTCGCCCAGCATCCCACGCTTAATTGGAGGCGAGTCGGATCGAGACAAGAATCGACGATGTCGCACCAGGTTCCTTCCCCCGGGTGACCCCGGGAAAAAATTGAACCCGATCCTCTCATTCGAACTGGGCTAACGAGACGCGAGAGCTGGAACAATTTATCGAGAGTAGGTACATAGCTAGAGCGTCGCCGAACCGATCCGTGACCGATTCCGATTACGGATCGTTCGATGTCCGACTCGGTGGTTGGACAATAATGATTTATAAGTCGAGTAAATGAAATCGGTACGTACGTGAGGGACAATCGTTAACGGCCCGAGGCTGAAATTTCGAAATGGAGCCAATCGGTATAGCTGATCGCTTCAACATCTGCTATATATATATTATACATAATATATATAATATATAATAAGCACAAAATTGCTGATATATTCATTCTGCTTTAATTGGCTTTCTCTCGTAATACCTGATATCAATCGGGTCCGCCCTTGGCTTATCCATATGTGTACATACATACGTATAAAGACGAGGTTCCCTCTGACCCTCCAAAATCGCTTAATTTAAATATTACCTAATACCTAGAACAAGGTCAATCACAAATCGAATTAGAATTCAATTTGATTCATATATCATAACCTTGAATCAAAACTTAGGATCTATATAGGACGATAAACTATCGGGACAAACGGGTCTGCCTGTAGTCGACTATTGGTCCGATGTCTGACTACTTGTATATATCGAGTGCCAAACTCTCTAGATAAAGTGACTGTTGCGCCGGAGGTGGAAAGTGAGGTGGCTGCAAGGAAAACAACAACGACAATGTCTTTGTATGCAAGGCATAGGGTGGGTGCAGGAGGGCGGGGGGAGGAAGCACTAAAGTGCTCGAGTCAAAAGGATTGTAATCGGTCGGTTGGAGAAAAGACCGCAGAGAAAGAATAATAATCTGTAACGGGTGGAAGTTGGCGAAGGGTTGAAAGTACTGAGGTTACGCAAGGGTTGAGTTTGCTCGTAGAAGTGGTGGTTACCGGTTGTCGGTTGGTATGGAGGTGGTTGGTAGTAGCAGTTGGGGAACGTGGCGTGATAACCCTTTCGTTATCGGACGACGGGGGTGAATACGGGGGTGCGGGTGGGTGTTGGGAGCTTAGCAGCGGGGTAGGCGATTCCAGACCCTGATAACGGGCCGATGTCTGATAACTCACACTCTACGATATAATACACAAGCACTCGGAGGGACCGTAATGGAACGCTTGTACAGGGTGATTACAAAGTACGAATATAGTGTAGAGGAGACCTCCATCTTTGTTTGTGTTATCTGCCATTATTTATCTGTGGAATAATTTTGATCTTTTTTTTTAAGTTGGATTCCTTCGTGCATAACTTGGCTATGACAGCCCGTTGAGATTTCTATGGTTTTGCCTTGTCCTACGTCAGTTACGATCAAGTGGAATGTCTGAAAATTCTGGGCAGGGAGACTTTAAACAAACGTAATGCTGAATGCTCACGGGGTTGGCTGTATTATTTCAATGGAGAGCACGGTGATAGCGAGAGTGAGAGAGGTAGGGAGGGCGAGAGAGAGAGAGAGAGAGAGAGAGAGAGAGAAGCGTACTCGAGGATTCTAGAGGAGGGTTTTGCGGCAAGGCTCGAACGCTGGACCCGCCTGATAACGCCTAGCAACATATCTTGGCCCCTGCAGGCTTTATTATAAACCCCCGCAGCCGCAAACCAAGTCTCTCTTGCCTCTCTTGGTCTATTCCTCTCTTACTCTATTTCTCTGGTCCTCTATTGGCCTACTGTATATATTTCACCTATACAAGAGTAGGTACTCCTCTTTCGTCCCTGTCAGGATACAAGCAGAACGAGTACCAGAAGGGAGTAAAATCATCGGAAACAACTCGGCACCTTCCGTCCTCCATGACGTTCATCAGGTTCCATTCTGAGCTAGTCCATGGTAAAGCATTGCGGGTCGTACGTAAAAGCTGTGGTAAGGAAGAGGAGAAGGGAATTGCGAAAACCGGGTGGACCTATCGAGAGGTAGAATCTGTTCAGGGGGACGGGAGGCAAACTTAAGAAAAAAAAAAAAAAAACTTCAGCGGGTACGAGTGTCGCGAGACGATCCCCGTTTACGCGCACAGCCACCTCCTGGTGCAGGTATACCCTAGGGTTCCCTTACCCTATGCCACTCGTTCGCTCCGATCGGCTAATCTGTAAGGACTAGGTTCCGTATCAGGAAGGATCGTCAGTGTGTCTCCTGATGGAAGGGTGTTTCGAATGGCTCGCGGGTAAAAGTCCAGGGAGAGAGAGAGAGAGAGAGAGAGAGAGTCAAGGTCTCGCGAGATGCTAAAGGGTTAGGCAGTATGCTATACGAGTCTATGGGAGCGAGAGAGAAGGAGCGAAGGATGACGACGAGGGGAGGAAGAGAGAAGAGGATCAGATAGAGAGACTGCAGGACGGAGAAGGTGTTACGGTTGTGTGCGAGCCAGTGGTGGGACCTCTTTATCGTGATCCCGTCTTGCAGCTCAGCTCCTCATTAGCCCACTCGCTCATCAATCACTCGTCCACAACCACCATCTTGTACGGAACGTGTATCTATCTCGAGCATGTATGTTTTGTATACGGATGGTATGGGTCGAGGTGGACGAGAGTGTCCCAATATTTGGACCGCGGCCTCTCCTTGTCTTTGGAGGAGATCTGATCGGGACGGGGGCTAGGTGGTGGAAGGAAGACCCTGGAGAGTTCGGACTGAATCTCTCTCTCTCTCCCCCCCCCTTGTGGACCAGGAGGGCCGGGACGACCAGGACGGCCATTCGCAGGCTCTGCTCCAGCTCGAAGATCGATTGCGATAGCTTCTCCCGTACCGAGCATGAAGAGCGCGCTTATTTATTCGCCCGGTCTTCTGGATCCTCGCGAGGTTAAATCAGGAGGAAAACTTACGAGCCACGTTCTACCTGGTAGTACCCTGCCTTATACCTGCCTGGATGACTGCCTACTTTAATCCCACTGTACATTGCTTCTTTCATCCCATTTATGCTAATACAGTCTAGGAGATATTAGTAGCTGGCATATAAGCTACTCGTGTACCAGTCGATGCTAGTAGGTCGTGCGACTCCGGACACCTTTTAATTTTATTCGTTAGACAGTAAACGAATAAGGAGAATAAGAAACTGGTGTCTGGCCTGTCGACAGGACGAGCAACACTGTGTCCCAATACTTGATCGCGCTGCTCCTCTCTTCACTCTGGTCGTCTGGCCGCGCGATAAGATCCATATTATAAATACCAGAATCTCAATCTTATCGCGGAGCCACGGAGTTATTAGACGGGCATTCCACTCGGTTTCCATTCCGTTCGAAAGTGATAGCGGGAGGCCCCTGCTTAATCTTAAGTCGAGAGTCGTCTCCTTATAGCTCGATATTGTTTAACTTGGCTCGTTATCGCGAGATGCACTCTATAGTCATCTCTCTGGGGGAAGATAGCGATATAAGTATAGCACACCACCTTGGAGCTCAAATGCCTTGTAGACTGTCCTCCTCTTCATCCCCTGACCACCCCTTCACTCCTGCATCCTCACTCCTCTCGCGGAAAGGGGTTGGGACCTTGGGGGTGGAGAACTGCATTCAGCCGATAACGCTTGCTGGACTGATAACGAGCCATCCAGGCTTTTTCAAGCTGCCTGAGAATCGTACTTGCTACCTCGTAGTCGGTGACGTCATGATTTGAAAATCCTCCCTTAAATTTTATTCCGATACAACAGTTGGATGTTGCGATTATCAATCCTTGATCCAAATATCACTGTGAGAGTCACGATGAAATTTTGAATATATAAGAAAAAAAATTTATTTTCAAAAGACAGACCTAAAAAAATTCTTTAAACCTACTTGCCGCGCGACGTCGACGTCGCGGCGTCCTTCGATAAGACCGCGATATCTAAAGCCCATGATATAATGCTTCCGTTGTACTGTATATCGTAGCAAGTGTACCTGATGTATTCAGTCTTGAAAAGGCCCTTACGAGTTCTACAGCGCGAAACTGTCACGGCTCTCACTGTCGGGCCCAGATCCTGATTAAGGGGGTTGTTATCCAGTCGTCTAACTAACCCTAAACGCAGGAGTCCAGCTAGGTGCAGTTTTCTGCGAGGACTTGAATCACGCGGACGCCGTTATACGTCATCGGTGACGTGTGTATATGTCTGCGTGTACAGGACGTGTGCAGTAAGTTGAACGACACCGCATGCGAGAGGCCCCAGACGCCTTGGACTCTCCATTAGACTGACGGATGGGTCACGATTGGGTCCGCGGATAACGGCGAGCCTCGACCACGAAGAGGTTGCCGAAGAGAGGGTTTGGTGTGGAGAGGAAGGCGAATGAAACACAGAGTGAGTGAGAGAGAGAGAGAGGAATAAAGTGCCAGATAAAAGAGAGGAATAAGAAATAAGGCCCAATCCTGTATAAAGCATAAGCAATAACGGCGAGATATGAGAACTATCGGAAATAATTACTTTGGCTCTATCGAGTGTGCCGAAGGGGGTTTGGTGCGGATTGGTAGGGGGGTGGAGGAGGAGGGGGTCGCCATGACTCCTATATAAGAGGCTTCACTGCCAGAGAGGGATAAGTAAGTATAAGTGACTCGCACGGTCCCCAGATACGGGTCCGCCTTCCAGGAATCAGTATTTATTGTGACGCGATGAGATAGCGCTCATGGTAACCGGGGACCACGGACTCCACGAATTATGGTTTTCAATATGACGGTTCGGTATCTACACCTCCGTAGGACCCCCCTCGGAAGATACCTTGTCGCCGGAGTTGTAAACTGACTTAAAAGGCTCTAAGATTCTTCGCCTTCCATTCGTTACCTTGGACCCCGTACTTTTTACAAAGACTGTACCTGCCGTACTACGGTTATGAGAAAAATCTTAGATTTCTAATGACGCAATAATTCATCCGCCAAGTCGTTATCTCTAGTTGCGTTTTAATACTTATTCTTTTTAATAATACGTCGAAGCAATGGATACCGTGCGTGACCTTCCCGATCGGTTTTTCCGTTTATTCGATGGACGGTTCAAAGTTTTCTGATAAAACGTCAGATAGCGCTGAACGCGTAAAAGAAAAGTAGAGAGAGAAGGAGAGAGGGAAAGAGCTGCGAGGAAGCTAAGGACAGGAACGAAGTGAGTTTGGCTAGATCGAGAAAAGGGGAGATGAAAACGGTGCACGAGCCAGAGAGAAAGCTCTCGCCAGATAAGACCGATTATGATCCCTCGTGGTTAAAGTCAAAGTTTTTATAATAGATAAGACCACGTGAATGGGTTACCCAAGATAAAGCACCCTGTCCCGGCCATTGCCGTCACTAATACCGTCCGCCATCCTTTGCTTCTCTCTACCATCCACTTCTACCTAAGCTAAGTGCTTTTTTCTTAATAGCGACCGGATCATTTTTAAAGCCGCCACGTTTAATGCCATATATATATATATATATATATATATATATATATATATGCATATGGTGCCCACCTTACAAGAACCTACAACCTATTCCGCCTCTGGTCAATTCCCGATTAGACTTCATCTGACTAGGACCTTTATCGAAAACGATTTCTAACTCACTCGTATTAGAACGCCCACGTGTCCAGGTATGAGATACTCCGACACGCGTCAATCAATTGACAGATTGAAAGGCACTGATAGGATAATAAAGATCTTTCACAATAAATAAAAAAAAAGGGGTGAAAAAAATAATCGAAATTGCCTGGTCGGATTTATAATAGATTTACTTATGTGCGTACACGTGCTCGTGAAAATTGAGTGATTCCAGGAGTTCATGTCGTATCTTCTTGTTAGCATTAAACAAGTTGAAAGAGGGTAGATATAATTTTTACGAGCCGCCTCGGTCGCGGCGCCTGTAAATTGAATAACGCTTCAAAGGATTTACGTAATGCTCTCAAAGGCGCTACCCCGCTGCAGCCATCGCCACCCTGGGATGCTGGGACGTGGTGCAGGAGGGGCGAAAGCTTCTGCATCCGACAGCCATCGAGGCTGAAGTCACGGAGTGGCTATAACCTGGCTCGCTACGTACACACGTCGTGCACTTTGCCGTTAATGTGCTAGGGGGGTTGTTTGGTCCAGGCGTCGCGACGCGTAGCTACGTCGGTACCAAGGTGCAAGTTATGCCTGGGGTGAGATTGCGGACGGACTGCGTCTCGTAAATAACGTTGCGCCGTCTTAAAGCGACCTTTCACCCTTTTACGGGAGACTTGACTTGGAATCCCTTATAGGACTCGGGGTACCTGGGGTACGAGGTATTGTTTGGTTGGGTTAGGTTAGTACCTGGATAAGAAGGTCGCTGGTAAGGATTGGCACGACAGGACCTAACTGTGATCATTCTATAGCATATACAGAGTCTCGATCCTTCGGATCTACCAGTTCCCCTATTGGACCTATTCTCGGATGCTGTATAAAAATCTTTAGAGTTTCTTCTTTTCTCTCCAACTTTTTTTTCTTGCTATACCCCCCCCCCCCCAGCCTCTCTTCTTGCTTCCTTTTTATGGCATCAAAAGGGAATCGATCGCGGGCAATTATCGGCCGACTCGAAACCCGCATATATTAGAGTCCTTTACTGCGACGATGGAGATTTCTTATCTGAGGGCAGATCGCCCTGCCCAGACACCTCCTTCGCCCACCTCCTGGAGATGTTTTAAGATCGATATCGCTCGGAGCCAGTTGACTGAATGAATAATTATCAATAGACAGGTAGAATTTTGCCCGAGTGTATTTCTTTACGGGGATGATGATCTTACCGGGAGTCTGGATATCGGCAGCTGTAATATGGACCACGGCTGAAATGTACGAAATGGAATGATATCCTGTGAATTCCGGAAACGGTAAATAAAAGAGCATCGATAGGAGAGACGACTGTGCCGATAAGCCCGAACGGTCGAAAGGTAACGAGAGCATAGGTTGGCGGGATCAGATAGTGAAGCTGGGCCGAGCAGGCCAGATCTTCGAGATAGGAGAATTTAATAACCTGCTAGAGGGCGGTGGGAGGGAGTGCAATAATATCGAGAGATATCGATCTTTAATTAGGCACGCAGCGCGGGAATGTGAGATTAGATCGCTAGACGAGAGCGAGTTTGAGTTCTGGCTCTCTTCTCCTTCTCTCTTCATCTCCTCCCCCTCCTCCCCCTCTTCTCTCCTCTCTCGATCCAACTCAAACTCCCTATTCCTCTCTTACTTTTTCTCTGGTCTACCTTCTCTTCACTTTGATCTGCTCTAGCCTAGTCCCTGATCTCTTAAGGTACCCCCCCCCCCCCCCAAACACTCCTCACTTATCCTTCGTCTCATCCGATCTAACAATCGAAACGGGACTCCAAATCGACAGAGATCCTCTTCTCCGGGGATAAAGACACTTCGTCTTACATTAGTGATCTTGCATTGTTCCACGTGTCCTCCTTTGCTTCTTCACATACTGGCACCAGGACACAGTGTAGACCTATGAGGTCTGATGAGCCTGTCGATTAAGGTAGTACGGATGTACTCCGGAGAAGAAGAAAAATAATTTTTTACCTAATTCTCAATTTTTCCTGACATCCTTAACAAAATGTCTGTCTGAGGTCTCTCTGATGTCTGCAGCGTCCAGGGTACGTACTTGGAGTATAGGTGCAGGCTGGCTGCATAGCAAGGTTATCAGTGGGAGTGTCTCCCCGGTGTCAACTGGCACTATCTCTTAATGACTACCCCATCTCGTGCTTAATCGGCGACACGTATAAACCATCCTGCTTCTGCATATTCAACGTCGCGCGCAGCCTCACTAAAGGATTGAAGTTTTTAAGAGGCAGCGGGTTCATGTGAGACCCGTGACAGATGGCAAGGACGATATCGGTCGTCGAAGGCTGCTGCTGTCCTCGTCCCTCGTCGGCAACGTACGAGCCTCCTCGGATCCTGTTCTCGCTCGGAGATAACCTGGACCGCGTCCATTTTGCCACCAATCAGAGAAACGCCTGGTTAATCCCTATACCGCAATCCTGTTGGCGGGAAACTTTTAATCGTTGCTTAATTGCCAGAAGGTGAACGTGGACCTGATGAAAATAATTCAACCATACAGAATGTATCACAGTGAATGTATAAGGTCCAGGGCGACCATGAGGTTGCACTAGGTACAAAAAAAAACGTGGGCGCTTTGGTACGCTCACCTTTAAACATATAAGATCATCCTAAAAAAAAAACTTTTTTTTTTCATTCTGAAAGAAAAAAAGTGTCACGGCTCGATTGGATAATTAATAAATTAAGGAACGTCGCTTAATCTGTCAAACTATGTCGACTCGGAGATGACACAAAAAATGGTCCAGACTCGATCCAGACGAATGACCGATAAATAGAATGCCGAACCTTTATGGGGTTAATGACATTCACCTTCCTAGACGAATACTCATGGTTTACCATACGTCTGGTTCATCCTCTCTTTGTTCTTTTTTTCCTTTTACTCCTCTTAACTGTCGTCGCTCCATCCTGCCAGGATCTGTACTGTGTTTCGTTTAGTGGCTGATATGCATACACGGTTCCAACTAGATTACTAAATTATTAACGTATCGGTAGAACGCTACCGTCTACTCCAGCCATACCGACTAGACAAATGGTTCTTGGTGTAGAAAAGAAATGAAAAAAAAAGTCAAAGCGTCTAGTCTGCAGTCTGGAAAATTCCGACGGTGTCATAATACGACGTCGACCGTCCACCAGGAAGTCATCGTTACGCCTTGACAGGACCTGACGTCCTGGCGACGCCGGGGCGTCATTTAACGTCGTTCTTTAAAGTATTAATTTTTTCCCGCCATCGAGTCATCCATTTTCTCTCCGGGTGTCCAAGAGAGTTCAGTAATACCTGGACCAGCGCCGTCCGTAAGACATTTTACTCTACAGGGAGTCCCGAATGGTCCCTAAACGAATTCCTTAGTATCCGGACACCTCAGCGCTCGTATACAGTACAACGTCTTAATCTGCCAGCTGATGGGCTAATACATATTCTCGACTAATTATCCAACCGAAAATTAACAGCTACCGGGTTAACTTCACTGATGACGAAATCAAGCTTAGAGGTCTCTCATCTGGTAGACAGAAAATTTGGGACTGATTAGAGATTGGAAATTTTTAAGGTCCTCACGGTAGGAACGACCTGGCGTACGGTCACATAAATCAGACGACGCCCGGCGTCGTTGTCGCCGTAGCGAATGGTTAGGCTGCGTGTTGTACATTTGTCGAGCCGTTAAGGTCGGACATTAACGTCCTGTCGTTCCACGGGAACACAGAGGCGCGCCACGTTTATTCCTCTCGGGTTATTAACGCCGCCCTCGGGACTCTTTTATAGGGATGCTGTGATCTTCTCTCTGGACCAATTCGACTATCAGAGAATTTCAAGCGTTTACGTATCCGTAAACTGGAACGAACTAGTTGCTACTCCTCTATGGGAAAATACTCTTTACCACATTCTAACCTCACTCGCTGTTACCTTCGTTCCATCTCTAATCACTGCGCTCCGATCAGGAACCAGGAGATTAGGCTGGACGAGTTAATAAACGAGTAGCGGATGCTGGCCTGGGACAGTCTTACACGCTCAAAGAAACTGAAGCAAGCCAAACGGATTAAGATACAGCCTAAAAATTCCTAAATAAATCACAGACAAATTCCCTAGAATTGTACAATCAGTTACAAAAAAAAAGAACCATCTCAACCACCTTACAATCTTTGAAATATATACATATATATTTGTTAACAGACTTCAGCAGGAGTCGAAGAATCAAAATAAAATATTGCATTCGCCTATCCCATCTATCCCCAAGTATTCTGTTAACTCCAAAGCATAGCGTGTCTTCTGAGAAGCTGAGATGCTCCTCTCATGCTCTTGAGATTATTCATGCAAAGCTCCTGGTGCGCGATCAGGTAGAGTCAGAGAGCACACAGTAACCTGGTGGGTATTCCAAGTGAGTAACCGCATAAGAGCGTGTGCATTCACGTACGGAGTAGGTGGCGACGTCGAAAGGGAACAATTATCTCCGGGGAGCAAGAGGCTATATATACATCTATAGATATAGTACAGCAGAGCGTAGGAGCGCAGAAGCGTAGGACGGGGTAGCCGATGAGGAGGTTGCGACTTGAGCTCTCACTTAGCAGCCGCAGTGTCACGATCGGGACGGCACATTAGCATATCTCGACGCTCCGTGTAGAGCAGAACCACAGCTCGGTTATACGACTGGATCTATCGTGGGTCGTGGACGGCATTCGCTTCTTCTTTGGCTCCTTGAGAAGCGAGAACTCACTCAACAGGCTCACCAGCCCTCTGCTCTTCCGATCAGGCTATTACCTACCGGGATAGGCGTACGTCGCGTGTTGCCCCGCGTCACGATCAGGATCCTATTTGCATAGCACTGATGAAGCTGCTCTCCTCTTGGCGTCTTGTACTTCTTTATTCTGCTACGTACGATATCCAACCGAAACAGCACACACAGAAAACGCGTGAGCGCGTAGCTTCGTGTAATCTCAAAATTTGTTTTCGGCAGTATATCGTAATTTTTTTAAACGTCTCCAGTGTATTTCAAATATATTGTAATTTTGAGCTTTTTGTATTGTACAGGGGTAATGAGGGTTTATGGGTATACTGATGTTTTTTTTTATATTTTTGTTCAGGGTATTTAACGTTAGGTCTGCCTAAGGGTAGTTTTGCCTTAAAAATGGGATCAACTCGAGAGACTCGTAAGAAGTGACGCGTGTACACATGGGTTTCTTATATAAAAGCCTCGATGGAAGGTACGGGTGCGGTATCGGTTCTGAGAAAGGCTTATCAGGCCGCGGATATGTTAATGGCGGCCATGTTCCCCCCTTTGAGATATATTACACCCTAGCGAGCCTGTGGGGGCGTTGGGGCACAGGAGTGAGGGGCGGGAGCTGCGGGGGCCCAGCACCCCCGATCAGGAGCGTTGCATGCACGCGCAATTAAGAATGGCCGAGCCAACCTGGCCAGCCACCTTCTTACCTGCCTGCCTGCCTGCCTGCCTGTTTTCCTGCCTTCCTGCCTTCCTGTCTACCTACCTTTCGTATCTGCCTCGCGCTGCCTTGGATACACTCTGCCCGTCTCGCTACCGATCCATCGATGACTGCTTATTTACAGAGCGGGAACACGTTCCGCGGAGCCACGAAGATGCGCCACGGGATAGTCCATAAGAGCTGGAAGACCAAGACAATCTTCTTAAGGATCTTTCACCTCGAGCCTCTTTGCCCTGGGGAGGCAATTAAAATATCTGAGTAATTCGAGTGCCGAGATTTCACAATCTTGCATCTCTGCCCACCACGCTAGCCACCTGGTTAGCCCCTGATAATCCATTGAGTCATTTTCACTGACAATGAGCTCTTAACTACTTCTTTCCCTGCTTGCTACTTTTTTCTCTCTTTACTTCTTCTCCCGATGCCTACTAGTCTCTTAAATGACGTATTCTCTCACGGCGGACCAAGACTCGACCAGACTGAGTGCTCTTTACGAATGGGACATGGTATCTTTTTTTTTTAGTACTTTCGTACTTTTTCCTACTTGGTACCGGTTGGAATTGACGTGTCAGCGCTGCTTAAGCACGATCAGCCCTCGGGACTGGCCCTTTAGGGTTCGAAGTTGAAGAGCAGGGCATGCGCCGTTGAGCGTCGTTTCTTCCTGGTGGGGATATGCTCCCTAGAGGGCAGGAGTGTTACTGTGAGCAGAGGAGGGGATATTCAAGGGCTAGAATGGACGAAGGACGGCGTAGGGAGAACGAGGGAAATGTAGGATACGCACGGAGTGGCGGAGTGGCAGAGTATAGCGTGGCAAGATCCCATTAGGGACGCGGACGGCCGCAGAGACGCATCGTGTCTCTGTGTTTCCTTCCCTCCTACTATTTCATCAACTCGTATATATATATTTCTCCCTCGATTTTCTTTTCTCGATACAGTGTCGATTATTATTTAATGTTTGCGTTTCTGAAAGCCGAAACTTCTCTTAGGCTGAAGTTATGGTCGTGTCACGCGAATCTCCAGATCACGTTGGATGGCAAATTTTTCGTATGAAATGTACGAATAAAATCTTCGTCTAGCGTATAGTTGTATTTTGACTTATTTTTGGATTTGGGCATTTTTTTAATTTTTATTTGAATTTTTTGTACTGTTCCAGGGGAGGATGAGGAGTGGAGCGATTCGGAGAAGACTCCGTCTGTGAGCAGCGGGATAGAGGGTGGCGGATCAGCAGTATCGAGCCCTGCGGCACCACCTGTTGAGGAGGAACCGAATCTTCCGCCACCTCCAAGACTCAATCCTTCCGGTACTGGCTTACCACCGACTTCCGCCGCAGAGGACTTCCGGTTGCGACTCAGCGTCCTCTCCGAGGACACTCGTAAGCGGTTAGTCAGCCTTACCGAGGATATCGAGGTGAGCAGTCTACTGACTTTTTAAGTAACGATGAAAGAGGTCAAAAGTCAATTAGAGTATTTGACCTTTCAGGCCGCTAGAGGATTACGAGAACGTCATGCCTCCTCGAGGTCGACGCAGGGTCGCGACCCAAGTCCCAAGAAGCCCCAATCAGACCCTGACGAGGATGGCAACGTTTCTAAGGATGAGGACACACCAAGACCTTCGTCTTCGATATCATCGTCGCGAAGGAGGGAGGCGAGGAGGGACTCCGAAGACTCGAGACGCTCCGACGAGCTTCCGTTAGACTCTAAGAGGATGAAACTCGACGACGATGCTGCCCCGAGACTGAGACTGAATGCTAGTCTGGCAACGGACCCTGCACTCCGGCCAGCTACCGTTGCCGCCCTTACTATCAAGCCTGAGAACATCTCCCCTCCGAATCCCGCAGCACCGCTTCCTGCAGGACTTCAAAATGGTACGCTTGTTATTATCATACATCATCAAGACGTACTTCTAGATTGATATAAATTTTTTAGTGTTTTCATATTAATTTTAAAAAAATTTAACTGTGTTTTATCAGCTATTGCATCAGGTCGCTTATTCGTTCTGCCAACCGACGGAAAGGAAACGATAACCGTGGAACCGGCAAGACCAGCTCCTCTCATCTGCCCACCTTGTGGTATACGATTTAGTTCCGCAAGCACCCTGGAAGCTCACCGGACCTTCTACTGTGCGCACAGACCTCGCGTCGATGAGGAACCGACGAACGACGACGACGAGGAGAAGACTGGTGGAAAGTTTGAAGTCCGCAAGGCTTACGCCTGTCCGCACTGTTCCTATAGCAACGACAAGAAGGTCTCCTTGAATCGGCACATGAGGATGCACGCGTCGTCGCCGGTACCGCCATCTGCACCGGCAGCACCTTTAACTCCCGGTACCGGAAATGCTGCTAACGGTTCGTTGAACGAGGAGGCTGAGAGATACTGTCGCAATTGCGACATCAGATTCAGCTCCTTGAAAACGTATCGCGCTCACAAAACGCACTACTGCAGTACCAGGCATGTTGTCAAGGACGTTCCTCCTCCGGTTAAGGCCTCACCACCGACCAGTTCGAGTCCTGGGGACTCGCCACCACCTCAGCCATGTCTAGCGCTTCCGACAAATCCTATCCTGATTGTTCCCTATTCCTTGTTCCGAGGCGCGAGCGTGCTGGCTGCTCCTGCTCTTCCTGCTCCCGATACAGCGTGCTTCCTTCTACCGAACGGGTCCCTACAGCCGATGACGAGGACCCTGTCTGCGCCACAGACCACCACCGAGGCTCCGGCTGTCCTCAGGGCAGCCAACAAGCCTTCCACGCCTGCATCTGTCGTCGCTGCTACGTCGCCATCCTCAGCAACGGCTCCACTAGATCTCAGTGTTAGACGATCGCCAGTTCTACAGGATGAAAAGGAGAATAGAGTCTCGCCGGCACCGTCCTTACCTCCGCCAGGAAGTCCTAGGTCTCGTGGTAGTAGCAGTCCAAGGACACGATCGTTACCAACTGCACAGACTGGTTCTGCACCTGCCCCGCCACCCACGGAGCTGGCATTAAGATTGGCTGAACTACCACCACCTCCCGTTCCTAGTGTTCTCGTCAAGCAGGGTGTATCCAGGTAACATATTTAATCTTTCTTACCTTTTTACGTTCTCATGCTCTTACGTTAAACGTCTACTTCAGTGTAACTCATAAGATGATTGACAATTAAATACATATATCTGTTCCTCTAGATGCAAAGAGTGCAACATAGTCTTCTGTCGGCATGAGAATTTCGTGGCGCATAAAAAGCATTACTGCCAAGCAAGGGAAAGTACTGTCAGTAGTCCACCTCCACCTGGAACTCCTTCACCGCCGTTGGTACAGCTAATTTGTGCCGCTTGCGGTATTAAATTTGCCTCGATGGACAACTTAGTGGCACATCAAGCCTTCTACTGCCCCAAGAAGCCAGAACCAAAGGAACATCATTCACGTTGTCGCAAGTGCAAGGTCAGTAGAATTAATTCTACGTCTCAATCGTTGTGTCTAGAAGATTATCGAATCGTTCAAATCAATTTATTTGATTATAGGTCGTAATCGAACCCGGCACAACCCACACATGCTCGAGTGGACCAACAGGAGGCTGGATATGTCCAGTATGCGGGGCCATAAGTCCCACAGCTGGCGCAGCCCAGCGTCATATGGACGCTCATCAAGGTGTCAAGGCGTTCCGATGTACAATTTGTCGGTACAAGGGTAACACTCTGAGGGGCATGAGGACGCACATCAGGATGCACTTTGAAAAACGTGGCACGGATCTTCAGGTAAATTGGCACTTATAAAATGAATATGATGATATTTTATATTTTGAGTAAATACAATATGCTTTATGTCTTTATCGCAGGAGGAAAACTATATAATCTGTGTTCTCGAAGACGACACAACTGTTCCGACGTCGGAACCAGCGCCTGCAACCACACCGGAAGAGATCCCCGCGGAGGCTCAGGTCAATGGTAAAACGGAAGTGCGAAAGAGTCCTCAGCCGCCGGCAACTTCCGTACCGAGCAAAGTGAAGCAGGAACGCGAAGACACCCCACCACCGGAAGAAAGTCTGGATCCCAGTAAAACTGGGCCGCGTTACTGTCGCTCCTGCGACATCAGCTTCAATTACCTGAGCACTTTCATAGCCCACAAGAAATTTTATTGCTCGAGCCACGCCGGCGAAGTGAGCAACAACAACAACAACAACAACAACTCGAGTAGCCACGCGACAACACCACCCAGTAGCAGGACTGAAGCATCTGTACTTTAGATTAGGCGAGTCTCGGCACGTGCGAAATCCTAATCCTCGACTTCCTTCCGGTTTATGAAGAAGTTTCTAGTTCGCGAAGTCGAGGATCACCCCCAGGTGTCACCGCGAGTAATCGTAGGACTGTTAATTGTTGCCAGTTTATATATAGAGTAATATTGAGTATCAATTTTTAGTTGAATACGTTGTGTGATGTTTTTTCTCTTTTTTTTTGTTGATCCAGGGAATTGTTCGTACTTATATGTATAAGAGCAACTATCAAGGTGTACATAAGCATTACATATGCACGCACAATGATGCAATTAGAAGGAACGAGCGATATTCGAAATACAATAGGATCTTGCAAGACGCTCTGGCAGTTGAACTTGACCTGATCCCCAATGATATTTTGTACCTTTTACTGAAATAAGGTAAAATCTGCACTCTTTACGAAATTTTCAACTAGATCCGCCAGAGCCTCTTACGCGGATCAGGATACTTCAAAGTCGTCCTGTATATAGATATTCGTGTAGAAATGGCTAGTAGAGCGAAACGACGCAACGCGTCGGGACGCTCGCATAACATTCTGAGGCATAAGACGGAGTTAGGAGCGCGAGTTACGCATTTCCGGTCTCGAAATTCCTTCCTTACTTCTCTTCCGTTTTATCAAAACGGCCCAGACGAGGGTGTGCAATCTCATGACTCTTCAATAATCTCGTAGGAGTAGTCGAAACATACCTAAGGAAACGATATAAAACGAAGACGGACAAAAAATACAAAAACATGTTACGAGTAAGTAATCTGCATAAGTAACACACGCACACACAACACATCGTACACAGGATAAATATTAGGAAGCGCTAAAGTGAGTGTAAAATGTTGTACAGTAGAGGAGTAGAGTATTACATACGATAATAACAATCCTGAATGATACCAATCTCAGCTTGTGAATCTGTTAAATTACGTTGCAATATAACATTTAATATATATTATAAATATAAATGAATGGTTAAACGCCTATAAATAAAGAGTAATTGAAAAAAAAATCATGAAGGGCGGTCGCGGCTGATCCGGTGCATTCCAAGGAAATTGGATTCTTTTTAGACGAAAGACAAAAAATAAAGGAAATAAATAAATAAAGCACCGTACATAGAGACACGCGTTACGCGACTACGATTTTTATTATAGTATGTTAAACGAATGAATTCGCGCGAGTGTCTTTACTGGCGGATGTTGTTCGAATGTATCTATAATCAAAAGCACCGTGAGGAGAATTTAATTCGTGCCGGTGGTGTTCCGTATAAGCGCCGCCGAATCGCATAAGTGTATAAATTAGAATTAAGGCCAGTGTTACATGTATACGCAGTGTACTACTCATATCACAGGATGAGAATCATCATCGAGAATCCGCAGGCTTCTCAGTAGCCCTGAGAATCCATATTTTAATGCATTTCTATTTTTTCTCTCTTTTTTTTTGAAGATCTCTTTGACCCCGAACTTTCATTCATTTCTTTGTCGTTCTAGAATTTTCGGACATAATTTTATTTTATCGCCGTAACATGACAAGACTAACGGAAGTAGTGCACGCACGTCATCTTTGGAAATGGAGTTGGTGCCAAAAAATGTCAGGTTTAAAGAATATTGTCGTACAGCGTGGAAGTTATCTGTTGAAGTTTTATTGGAAAAAAAACGTTTTCTGTTTCTCTTCGACTTAAAATGTCTCGAAATCGTATTTATCAAAGTGTACGAGATGATATTACGCGTTAAGAAGAAGCTCAGCTCAGCTCAGCTTCTTAGGGAAATTTTCAAACTTCGAGGTATTTCCAATTGTTTAATTTTGTAGGCGATATACTCCAAATTTCTTACATTATTGTTATTATGATCATTATATAAACTGTCATTGTTACACAGACCCACGTCTGCATATACACACGTTCACTGATAAATTTCCTTTCAATCATTACTCCACCGTTCACTGTCATTGTCATCACCATATTATCACCATCGTCACACTCTTGACGTGTAGACTTACTTTTATTGTTTTTATTTTGATAGATGGATTTTACACACAAGATATATCTATATAAATATGTAATAAATATATAAACATACAAATAAAATTCTGCAATAAATACCTATTCTCTCTGCATGACCTTCATTGTTCTCCGGAGTCAAGCCATCACTGAAAACTTGGAGTTTTTTTTTTAAATATTCAAAATATATTTATTATATTACTAAATATGCTTTGCACTATATTTATTGGAAGTTTTAACAATATGTAACGGTATTAGAGAAATATTTTAATACTTTCTCAGACAATGATTAATATCAAAATTATTTGGTATTCAGTCATCTTCAAGCTCGTCAGAATTATATACTCCGCTATATTGACTCTTATTGCTATCATCATCCTCATTGATTTCATCGTTATCTTCCATCTGTGCCTTTATTCGAGCTTTATATTTTGCATATTTATAGCCAAAACTATTAACATCACCTTCATCCACACCATAAACAAAATCATCTTCACTGGACAGATCTGATTCTTCGTCATCAAGCTTTATACTCTTTATAGCTGATCTAATATCATCCTCCCCAACAGATCTCTCTGAATGATCTGAATCTGGATAATCATTTCTCCAATTTGACTCTGAATTCGAGTCTTCAGATTCACATTCGATGTCTGTATTTGCTCCTGGTTCTCTGTATGTATCAAAAACTAATTCCTGATTAAGAGGGTGTACTGACACCAAATGGTCTAACAACATGTCATCTCCAACTTGCGTGTAGTACAAATCATACACATAATCATCATTCTTCTCTGATGAAGATTGTGCTGGATCGGAATAAGAGACTGTATCCTCTATATCAATAACCGTTGTAATGTTATCTTCAAACGCTTTATTCTTTGCAGTATCCAATGAACGGAAGCAACTCACAACTTTATAACGGTTTTCCTGTGAAATTTGCTTGGCTTCCTGTCGAGCTTTAGAATTAATATCTACTACGCGCTGTTTATAATTTGCTGTAAGTTCATCTTTACTCAAAGTTTTTTTAATATGCTCAAGTACGTTTTCTTCCTGTAACAAAACGATTATTATCAATCATATTGTGAGCAAGTACTCCATAACCAATAGCCAAATACAACCTATTATTTTTACAATACCTGATCATTTACAGTACCAGCAAATTTTACAACAGCGGTTAAAGGTACGTTTTTGCTTTCATCCTTTTCATCAACATCTAACTTCTGTCTTTTACACGCTATTAAAAGTGCATCCAGAGGTTCATCGTCGTTTCTCCGTTTTACACGCAAAATAGCTGGCATCGTTATAGTTTTAGAAACAAAACGATAAAAAGATAACTAGTGATAGAAGCCAAACTAAAAATTTAAGTTAACATGCACTACGGACAACTTGCTGTCACTCAAATATTGACTGCCGCTGAATGCCACTGCTTGCCGGCATTGAAATATTGTACGATGTATGTATGTACTTATGTACAGTAGTGTTTTCTTAAATCACTAACCACAACGTAATTTGTGCATATAAGAGCTTTTCATGAGCAACAAGAAACTGGATTCAGCAGCAGAAGAAACTCATTCAATGGTTAAATTGACCAAGCGTGGTTTACACGAACAAGATTAACCAATCAGCGAATTTCTTCAACTACAAGGGCTAGTTGTTTGCTGCTCGTGAAAAGGCACCCTAATATCTGCAAGGTAGGTAACGGCTTCCTCATAGCTTTCTCTGATTTTTTCGTGTTACGATTGTTTTGTAGAGAAAATTACGACTTCTTCGAGAAAACTATCCAAATGCCATAAAACGGAAATGAAAGAGAACTAGAAAATTTTTCTCAGTGCCGCCCAATATAAACTTTCGAATGTACAACCTCTTGCACTTATACTTTGTTTAACTATTAGGAAATCATTGAAATCCTCTGTATAACAATTAAATTTTATGATTAAATTTAAGGTAAAATCATTCTAAGCTCCACAGCGAAATTTCCCGGAACTATACTAGACTCTTAACAAAGCCATCTGACGAGAAGACGAAAAAATAATAAAAAACTAATTATAATAATTTTCCGGATCCCATAGCGAAGCTTTTCGGAACAAAAGTATCGCCATCTCATGGAAATGGTTGGAACTAAATAAAAATACAAAAATTTTCATAAATTATAATTTATATAATTACAATGAAAGTTCCATAATTACAGTATTTTGGGGGTTTAGGGAAGAAAAACTTGTAAAAATTCGCAATTATAGAATGTCTTTCCATATTCATGAACCTGTCATCGAATTAATCACACGACAAAGCATATTTCTATAATGGATACTATATTTCTAACAGGAACCGTAACCGAAACTGATATTTCTTTTGGTGTAGTCTTCGATTTCTAACGATTATTATCATTTGAATAGTTTATATGGTAGTAGGAAATCACTTTTGAGTGTAGTTGGATTGGTGTGGAGGAGAAATTGCAACTATAGAAAATGCATCTATGGACGTGACTGTATGCACCTCATGGTGAAGTCTTATGCACCGTCGCTTTGTCACTCCCAATGAACGGAGCATGCTGTATATTAACCTCTGGTACTGCGCTTCAGAATATAAGCGGGTTATGAAGTAGCTAAAAGATAAATTATATGGAAGTACATACATTCTATAAAGTATGGAGCGTACAATCGCTTTCGTCAAATGGTCGTGTAACAAGATACCGCGGCCAACTACACTCCGACAGGTAGAAAAGCTTTCAACTGCATTTGATTACCTACGCCAGTGGCTAGTGATACGAGGAGGGAAGAGTGAACACATACCTCTCGTTTTCTCTCTCACACACTTCCCTTATTGTCGGACTTGTATGTGCGCGTTTTGCTATTCCCCCACCATTTAATTAGCCAGTGGAGTAGCGACCAAGAGAACATTTATAATTTTCCAAACTTGCCGACAACGAATTAGTCGTTTACGAAATGTTTTTTCGACAGAGAACCAATTGTTTTTAGGGCTTTTGCTGTAAAGGAGGTTGTTCTTTAATTGTTCACTGAAATAATGTGGTGATTAGAGAAAGAAAATGGCGCAATCTATCTTTGATGCTTTAACGGGTAAATATTTAATTGTATAAATAATCGTCTAAACCAACGAATATTCTGTGAATGCATATTACTTTGGGAAAACATTTAATAGTAAATTGTTATTCTTGTGAATCTGAATTTAAAGTTTGATGTGTTCCTCGTAGGTGTTTCCCTCGACAGTCCATCAGTACAAGCATTATTAGATTCTCCGACTCTTATATCAGAGGTTGAGCAATCTGGTACGTATTCTGTAACAATGCATGAATTTATTAAAATGATACAAGGTATTAATGTGTTTTATTCAGCCATTGATCAAGAGGATGAAGATATATTTCAGTGTGGAAAATGTAAATCCCAGTTCACTTCGTTGCATATGTTTATACTACATAAAAGGGAGCACTCTAAAGTGCAAGAACATACAGTAGATCTGAGTCAGTACTTGGTTAGTAATGATGATCAGACAGTACACACTGACAATACCTGTCAAGATGGAACAGAGTACAATCCCCAAGACAATTTCGTTCAGGCTCCACTTGGAGAGCCCATTATACTTGAAGAGACTGATATGTTATTTAGGTGTGCTACCATCTCTCTTTAAAAAACGTTTTCTCAACAAAGATCTTAACTATTTCCTATGCCTTTTAGTATGGACCAAGAAGGCACCAGTTACTTAGCATCAGACTCTGAATTTGGAGTACCAATTATTTTGAACACACAGAACGTTAGTACCTTTACAAATTCCATAATCAGCACTGAAAATGAGGTTATTGAAGAAGCAGATGGTCATTCTGCTCTACAAACTAATATATCCGAGGATAATTCCATGTCCTCGACACCTCAATGCCAAGGAAATTCAGTTTCCTTGATACCTCTCAATGTTACACGCATTGAAAATCTGCCTACTGTACAAAGTCATGACACAAATCAAATCCAAGAATTAAGAGTGAGTAATGATCTTCCTATTTCATAATCACAAAATCATAATAAATAACAACTGAATTCTTACAGTTTAAATGCAGCTACTGCAATAAACAATTTCCAAAGAAATTCTACTGGCAGCAACATGAACGTTCGCACACTGGCGAGAAGCCGTATCAATGTGTAGTATGCGGACGTGCATTCGCACAAAAATCAAATGTTAAGAAGCATATGTCCTCGCACAAAGTCTGGCCTGGTACAGCCATACGTTCATTGCCACCAGAGGTATAAATAAATACCCCACTGCAGTGTCAACCCCTAATAATCGTGCAAACGAATGAATGTTTTTACAGGCACCAATGGATGGCAGTATAGATCGTACGTACCACTGTCAATTCTGCAGAGAAATATTTTCCACGTACAAGGACCTTAAGGGCCATCTAATAGTATCTCATCTAGCTCTAAAAGTATATAAATGCGTACAAAGTAGCTGCAGCATGATGTTCTCTGAACTGGAGGAATTTTTGGAACACACAAGAAGTCACAAACGATCCGAGTACCGTTGTCACATTTGCGCCGAAATCTTCAATACATTATCAGACCTAGGCCATCACCAGAAAAGCCACACCGTCCAAAAACAGAAATCGACTGAAAAATATTATTGCTGTTCAATCTGTAAATCATCTTTTTCGAATCTCGAAGCTCTGCAGCATCATACAGAAACTACTACTCATGATTATGCTTGTCCGCATTGCGACAAAAGTTTTCTCATTGAACGTTTCCTACGTCGCCATCTAAAAACTCATGCAACTTCTGCCAGATTTGCTTGCGAAGATTGTGGCAAAGCTTTTAAGACAGAACAGTATTTGGCAAATCATAAACTTATTCATAGCGAAGAGACACCATTCCTGTGTCCGGTATGTAGACGCGATATTGATTATAAAATTGACCCTTGGTCTTATTATTCTCGATGAACTTTGACGTTACAGAACTGTCCAGCACGTTTTAAAAGAAAAGACCGATTGGGACGTCATATGCTTATACACGATCTAACCAAAAGACTCAAATGTCCCTTCAGAGGATATTTGGGATGCATGAGTGAATTCTCACGATCCGACAAACTTAAAAGGCACCTTCTTACGCACAGTAATATCAAACGCTTCAGTTGCAGCCATTGCAATCGTAATTTTCACAGAGCACAGGCGCTCAAGCATCATGAGCTGAATAAGCATTGCGTCAAATGTGATATTTGCTCTCTCGTAAGACTCCTTAATTACTAAATATATATATTTTTGTGAGTTCTTTAAATATCTTGAATCATTAATTATCTTTCTATTTTTTCTTCCGACTAGGCATTCAAAACTAAAGAACAATTATTAACTCACAATTGTGATCAAACATTCGAGACAAAAAAGCACAGCAGTTCTCAAAGACCAAAAAAAGCTTCCGGTACCTTTAAATCAAGGAAACCTACACCGAAGAGACAAATATCGACTAAATCTCTTACGGAGTCCGTCGAAAAAAAAATGAATGAGTCAGAAAAAAAGGTAGCCATCTTTTATCTTCTTAGGATATCCTTTTGCCGTGCTGGTCGTCTCTAAACCACAGTAACTTTATTCTACAGTTAAATATAGAGGAAACTTCTGTAAAAATACGAAGTACATCCGTGACAAAGGAGATAGAATCTGTTACTCAAGTATCGTTAAAATCTTCAGCAATGAGTAAGGATAAACAACGCAACATGGACAACCGTTCGAACAACGTGAATTGTGATTAAGAATTTATCAACATATTTTTATTAGGATTATTTATCTTCTACAGAATTTAGAACATAAAACAAGTTATTGTCGGCATGTGCAATACTATCATGGGTAAAGTGGAAATTGCATTTTACAATAGTCTACGATATTTTGTAGTTTACATATCTGTGATAAATGTATTATAAATTATACAAAATATATAAGTAACTTATATCAAACTTCCATTCTCTTTAATTGTTTGAAATAATTTACTAAAGTTACTTTTTTCGTACAGAGTTCTAGTACCAAATTCTCCAAATCTTTGAATAATACTTAAAATTTTATAGAAACTGATAAAGGCAGACATACAACCACATTCTGAATCTAACGTTAGTCAAGATTTTATATCCCAGCTTGGAACTGTATGAGATACACATCCAGAACTCTTCGATTTGAACGGTTAAACTTCTGACGATACTTTTCAAGATGGAATAGTGATCATTCCGTCACATTTCAGTCGATCATGAGAACGCGTAGCTGACTTTTTAATACAACCATGAATAAATGTTAACACTCGACACGGTGGTTATTAATATTGCTGCCAAAGTATAAAGAAAGTATAAAGTGCTCTTGAAAATAGTCTTATCTCTTCATTTCTCATATTATTTAAATAATTTCCTATGTTTAAGAGATAATTCACTACATACGTAAAACCGATAAAACCTCTAAAACTATTCCTTAGAGTAAAAACTATTCAATTACTATAAAGTGATGTGTTAAAAAACAATATAAAAAAATTAAAATGCCAGCTCGTGGTTCCTATCAGGTGACTTCTAGAAAAGAAGGCGAAGTAGCAGAACAAGATCAATCTTACAGAAGCTGCATTATTGCTCTTTTGATATTTTTTTTCTTGTGCATGATTCTCATTCTGAGCACCTGGCTGTTGGGGCCGGCTAAAACCGCACCGAATACTGATTCTCGAAATAATAATGACCGTTCTGAGAAACTGAAGGTAAGTTTAGAATATGATTTGTGTAAACCTTATATATGATCTGCAACAGAAGATTTTTGTTATTACTTTTTTCATGCAGTACGAGGGCAACGAATTTAAAACCACAAAGGAAGATCGAAATAATACTGCTACAGAGTTTGAGCCAGATTTTGATAAACAAAAAGATGACAAGAATGTGTCTCCCACAGAACATCCACAGAAAAGAAATACCGATCCAGAATTAACTGGTCCAATTCAACAAACGACTACTCCAAAATCTGATAATACTGATTCTATCACTAAAAGTGATACAACAATGATCAGTTCAACAATTGAGAATTACACGAACAAAATAATGTCTGAAGATCAGACAAAACATACACAGACAGTTATTCAAGGTCTAGTTACAACTACTACTACTACAAACCCGCATAACATTGATGATTCTATAATTGGCAATGATACAACAATGATCAGTCCCACAAATAAGGATTACACTTATGAAATAACGTCTGAAGATCAGACAAAACATACACAGGGACTTATTCAAAATTCAAGTACAACAACTGCTACTCCAAACCCTCATAATATTGATGATTCTATGATGGACAATGATACAACAATGACCAGTCTCACAACTGAGGATTACACTTATGAAATAATATCTGAAGATCAGACAAAACATACACAGGCACTTATTCAAGATTCAATTACAGAAACTACTACTCCGAACCTTTATAATACCGATGATTCTATGATTGAAAATGATACAACAATGATCAGTCCCACAAATAAGGATTACACTTATGAAATAACGTCTGAAGATCAGACAAAACATACACAGGGACTTATTCAAAATTCAAGTACAACAACTGCTACTCCAAACCCTCATAATATTGATGATTCTATGATGGACAATGATACAACAATGACCAGTCTCACAACTGAGGATTACACTTATGAAATAATATCTGAAGATCAGACAAAACATACACAGGCACTTATTCAAGATTCAATTACAGAAACTACTACTCCGAACCTTTATAATACCGATGATTCTATGATTGAAAATGATACAACAATGATCAGTCCAACAATTGAGGATTACACGAATGAAATAATCTCCGAAGGTCAGACAAAATATACACAGGGACTTATTCAAAATTCAAGTACAACAACTGCTTCTCCAAACCCTCATAATACTGATGATTCTATGATGGACAATGATACAACAATGATCAGTCCAACAATTGAGGATTACACGAATGAAATAATGTCCAAAGATCAGACAAAATATACACAGGGACTTATTCAAGATTCAATTACAAAAACTACTACTCCGAACCCTCACAAAACTGATGATTCTATCATAAAAAATGATACAATGACGAATCCCACAACTGAGGATTACGCGAACAAAATAATTTCTAAATATCCGACAAAACATAGACAGGCACTTACTCAAGATTCAACTACAAGAACTACTACTCCAAACCCTTACAAAACTGATGGTTCTATGATTGAAAATGATACAACAATGATCAGTCCCACAATTGAGGATTACACGAATGAAATAATTTCCGAAGATCAGACAAAATATACACAGGGACTTATTCAAGATTCAATTACAAGAACTACTACTCCAAACCCTTACAAAACTGATGATTCTATTATTGAAAATGACACAACAATGATCAGCCCCACAACTGAGGATCACGCAAACAAAATAATGTCTAAGGATCATACGGAAGATAAATTCCAAGGCTCAAGAGATTTGAAGGAAAACAAAACTTCTACTTTAGGCACAACAACAACGGCAAAACCGACAATTATGACAGAAACCAAGAGTACGCAGTCTAACATATCAGATTGGTATACGGAACAATCTACAACAATCTCTAACGACAATGACAGTTCACAAACCACTAACGGATTTAACAGTTCTGCAACAATAATTGATTCCAGTGATGCAAATGTCCCGGTAACCACGACTACGAAGCAGTCGATATGGGATAATGTTAGCAGTAATATAATTGATAAAGATGAACAAAACGGTCAATGTGCTACTTTCTCGTGCAAAAAATTGGCAAGTAAAATGTTCTTGTACATGAATCCATCTGCAGACGCCTGTGATGATTTCTATGAATACGCCTGTGGCGGTTTGGAAAATGATTCTGAAATTTTTGAAAAAAATCTTCTAAATCGAGCATATCATCGAATTGAGAGTAAGTACGTTAGTAAGTTACGTATGCATAAGTATACGTAAAGTACTTGATAATAAATATATAGAAATAACAAGTGAATCTGCTATCTATTTCTAGGTGAGATGCGTAAGGGCAAAAATATGGAGTCTCGTTTGTTTCTTAAGTATTACGACAGTTGCGTCAAGTATGACGAGGCGATAGAAAGATCCGAAAGAACAAAAATGGGTAAATAAGAAAAATTCTAAGTAAGTTTGACCCTTCGGATTACTTTGTCAAATTCTCAATATCTCCTTTACAGTCATAGATGTTCTGAAGTCCATCGGGAAGTTTTACACTTCTGCAAACCAGAATGATGACGATCCAGATATTACTGATCTGTTTAGAAAGCTTTTTATACATAACAGGTTTTTATTAATTTTTTCAAATATATCGAATAGAATGCTCGACTGAACTTAACGCTGTAACAATTTTTATTCAAGCGCACTTCTGTTCGATATTGTACCGGATGTCGATGAATTCGCATCAAATCGTTTTACGCTTAAAATAGGACCTCCATTTCCTAAGAGTTCATTTATATTAGAAGACCCCGATGACCCTTGCAATCCACGCCAAAAAACATTGCACGGTGATTACTTTGATGTAAATAATGTGTACGAAATGTATATAGATTGCAAGGTAATAGTCTAATGATATTATGCATCGTGAAATTTTATAGAAATAATTTGACCATGAAAATTTAATTTTTATTTTTATAGAAAGGCAAAGAACCTATTGTAGACTCCATCAAAGAATCAATAACGATTATGGTGTCCGACATGTCGATAGAAAATGTACCGCAATTTATTGACAGTATCGTGCACGATATTGATATTGAATTAATACAGGGTTTCCTTATGGTAATTATATATTTACCTAATTATGAAAAAACTGGTTAAGAGAAATGTGAAATTATCTATTTTTTCTATAGTTATACCCATCGGATGACGAAGCGCGAGAAGCATACGTGTCAAAAAATTACAGCATGATGACTCTCGAAACACTGGAAACTACTAACGACGTGGTACGTTAACCCTTTCGCTACGGACAGATTCTACGGCACACTACTCCCGCGGTACGGGCCATCGCGACACGGGTGTGCACTTGCGGAAGAACTGAAATCGCCCGCTGTACGTTCAATACCGCTGTATCTTATGCAGAGTAACTGCATTCACTCGTAGAAAGGAAAGAGTCAACAAATTATCACATAATGCCATTAGAAGATATAACTTAATAATATTGTGAAATTTTAAGTTAACGTTCTTCATGGTCCATTGCATGTCATTAGAACTCGATGGATGTAAAGCATCGACTACATCATCTTCTTCTGATTCGGTAGTACTAAGTACATTTTTACTCCGAATTCTCATTGCCTTTTTTCTGGCACAATTATTATTTATCTCAATTTCACTGTCTGAGTCCGATAATTGATCATGCGTGGCATAGTTCTCATTTTCGTTCTTCCTCTTTTTAGCAAATTTGTATTCATTGGCCCGTACTCATACCTCTCTTTTAGCGTTAAAGACGTCTTTTATCGACTGCTATCTGCTGTCTTTTAACGACTAATAGACGTCTCTTAACGCTAAAAGAGAGGTATAAGTACGGGCCATTATCTCTAAGGTACGAAAAATAAATAAAAAATAAAACAAAATGCAATGGTGCGGAAAAAAAATAAAAGCACATACCGTGAATATGTCTCAAACGAGTGAATAAAACTCAAGCAAGTGTACTGTCGAAACGTTACTGCTCGTACGTAGTGAGCGCCAGGAGTTGGGTGACTATAGTCACCGCTCGTAGCGAAAGGGTTAAAGGAATTTTCACAGGCTTTAAATCATGACAGTTACATTTTTTTTTAAATCATTGCAGATCAATTGGACAGCTCTTATTTCCTCGTTAACAAACAACAATAATGCGCGCGATATGCAATTGCAAGTATACTTTGAAAATCAGCTGATTAAAGGAATGCAGAATTTGAAAGACTTCGCTATTAGAAGAGGCCTCAAAGCGCTGAATAATGCTCTTCTTGGTCTTTACGCAAGAAATCTATACCAAGAGGTATCTTCACTCATATTTGCTTATGTCTTAGCGTACTATAATGGGTCTGTTCTCGTTACCTACACTTTTTGTACTTTTCAAAAAGTGCAGATTCTCATTGGTTACTTGAAAATATCATCCAGTAAGAATTTGCACTTTTTGAAAAGTGCAAAAAGTGTAGATAACTAGAACAAATAATACAATGTGCTTCATACTTTGTAGTTAATCGCGCCGAAGCCCAGACACTCAAAACGTCAATGTCTCCGCGAAGCCAGCAGCCGCATGGAATTTGAAGCATCTAGTTTATACATGTCATCGTTTTCGAAAGAAGAAATTGAACGAATGAACACAACGGTAGAAATGGCATTAAATAAACTAAACGTCCCTAATTGAGAATTTTGTCTAACAAATGTCTTACGCTTGTCAATAGATAATCGAAATGTTTCACGAACTAAAATTCACATTAAAATTGAATTTCGAAGACGCTGAGTGGCTCAACGATGCAGCCAAAGAAGAATTGTTGAGGAAACTCGAACAGATGACAGTAATTATACCCAATATATTGCATTATGAACATTCGCGTGGTCTCAGGGTAAGTATCCAATATCATCGGGTTAAGATTAATTTTGAAATAATGAGCAATTATGAAAAAGTTTATTAAATAGTATCGCATTTTCTTTATAGCCAAATCTAACGGATAACTATTTCAAGAATACCATATCATTAATGAAAAACTACAGGAGCAGGATGTACAACGAGCGCATGTACCAAAATCCTAGAGACCCTCAGGCAATGTCAGTCAAATGATTATAATAATGAAAGCGGCGATAAATTTCATCTTGAAAAATAATACAACATTCATAATTTGCAGATGGATGAACTTTGCAGTTCCTTTCCAGACTCAAGCAGTTACTATTTATGGACTAAATACTGTAATAATACCTTTTGGTGTAATCGATTGGACAATTCTGCCAAAAGGTTCTGAAATTTTGAAATCGTTCGATTTCTTACTTTTTGCAACACTTGGGAATGTAATAGCTCATGAGATTAGTCATCACTTCGACTCAACTGGTAATAATAATTTATCTTACTTTTACGAGTATTCACTGATTAAAACGAAAAGAGCTAAATTATATAATTATACTGCTAGGCTTCCCGTCGCCAACAACAAATGGTCATAGACTCATGTTTTAGAGACTCAAAATGCCTAAGACTAGAATTTATAAACAAAAAATCAGTTTACAAATACTTTGTTGTATTGAATTTTCTACTGTAGTATAAATATTCTTTCATCTGAACGTGTTCACTTTAATAACAAAACCTATTGTTACTTTTTAGGAATGTATTACGACGGAAACAAACGCGATATGGAATATATGATAATTAACGAGGATGGATCATCTGTGATAACTTTTGACATTTACACTAGTTGTCATAAAATGAGTTATCCAGATCCTATTAACCTGATGGTCCGATCATTAAACCACACAGCTAAGTTCAAGGTACTCATTGATTTGTGATTCTTTTCAAACTTACTGCATCCCACACTTCCCAAAGTATTTTATTCTTTATTCGTAGGTTTCTGAACTATCGCTGAACGAACGACTATCCGATATAATGGGATTGCGATTGGTTTACGATACACTGTCCCGAATAAGTTGGGCCAATCAGGTGCCTTTGCCATGGCTGAATTTGAATGTCAAACAATTGTTCTACCTTGCATTTGCTCAGGTACCTATTTTTGTTATTTCGAAACTCTCATTTATTCTGGGCAATAATAAAATTGTCGTTAAGCATGTAAGTGATTTTTTGGTAAATATTTTTTCCAATTCTCTTTTCTTTTTTACGCTCCACTCATCAGTCACATTGTACAAAACTGCCGCTGACGTCCTTCTACAGTCCGGACTATCACATACCAAGCCGCGTACGAATTTTCGTATCAGCCTCGAGTGAACCACTTCTTGGCAATGCTTGGTCCTGTATGCCCGGCACGAATGTTGTTCCAGCAGATACTTGTCCTGTTTTTCCAAAGTTAGTAAATGACGCAAAATCCGAGGTACTTATGGAGTGACTCGCATAACTTATTAATTACTGAACATTGTATATGATCTAATAAAAAGTGGACGCTAAAGATCACTTGGTAACGACACTCTAGATTTATTTTAAGCCAACAAGATTTGCGGAGAAAACGTTGAGGTACATTTCCTCCACGTCACGCGGAAGGAACACAAGAAGATGGACCTCGCATTCCTTAACATCCTAATAATTATCCGCGAACTTGCCAACTTTGACCCGTATGTTATCGTACGACTAGAAAGTTTCAATTCAACAGTTCAGCGACTTAATAATATATCATTTGACATATTACTGTTTGTGTTGTCATATCCGCTTGTTTTCTGAGGACACCAGACCTTCCTTATCGCGAGCCACGTTCTCTGAAATTGAATTAACATCTTGATTTACCTACTTGAAAAATTAAATAGAAGGCATGAGGATCTGAGTCGTAATTAGATATTCTGCTGCTTTTACATAATATGAAAAAAAAAAAAGAAAATAAAGGAAAAAGTCACATAATCCCAATCAAGAAAAAAAGTCCTTGAAATTTTGTTTCTCTTTCGAATTTTATGAGATAATGTAAATTTCTTTATGGAACATCATTTTTCAATTTCCTTGTTCGACAGGGGATCAGAAAATATGGACAAGTATTAATATTGCTTGAACTGTATCTAGCAAGTTCCCAATTATGACTGTTGAAAAGGATACTGTTATAAATAAAAAAAGAAAAGTAAAGGAAGAAATCTCAGAATCACGAATTTTCAATAATTATTCTACGCAAAAACATTTCATAAGACGTGATCGAAATTTGGACCATTATTTGGAATACAACTTGCTGCTCGAAACACTATGTTCTTGATTACTGTCAATTTCTATCAATAATTGTCTATTGTTTTGATTGCAACTGATAACCCATGATCATGAACTGTTGCTCTCACTTTGCAAACTGATAACATATCTATGTTCTTGCTAGCTGTACAATGTTCCATTTCTGCGAGATTATCACTTTCGAAGAACTTTAAAAGAATAAACCGATCTTTATGATAGTAGCCAAAAATATCTTCACTCTTACTACACCCTGTTCACAAAATAGTGACCAGAATTTCGTTTGATTCTTTAAAAAATAGTTATGCACATATTTTAAAAAGTAGTAATAAATCGTAAACTTTTAGATACTGGTTACATATACCTTAACACTCTTGTACCCATAATTCTATCCGTTAATGAACTCCGGAATAAAAAGTAATATATTCCATTTAAAATAAATGTGACCTTGATATTTTATGAAATTCCAAAACGGAAAATCATTTCAAGGATCATAATCGTAAAACTGAAACAATGCAATTTTTCATTTATCATGTCCTCATATTTCGTTGGAGTTAGTTAATTAGCAATAAAAAGTTTTCAAGACACATATAACAACGTGAATGATCAGAATATATCCCGTAAAGGAAACTAACCATGACTTTACTTAGATTATTCAGTAAAAATTAAGGAAAGAGTAATTAGACCCAGTTCAACGTTGATTCAATTCCCAAGTGTTAATAGGGTCTTAATAATAATTATTGGATTATATAAATAATTTATATATCTATGATAACTGTATTATAAAGTATACAACAAATGTAAGTAATTTGTATCGAACTTCTATTCTCTTCAATTATTTCCAGTAATGTACTAGAGCTTCTACCTTTTTTTTTTTTTAAATTTGCTCTTGGACTCTTTTTGCAGAGGCCGAATACCAAATACCCTAAATCTCCAAATCATTTAATAATGTTTAGAATTTGATAAAGATCAATAGGAGTAGTGAAACTGCGACATTTGAAATGAAACGTTATTAAGGATTTTATATCACAGCCTGCAACTGTGCGATAATACTAATTAGTAAAGGAGTAGTTATCAAAACCACATCCAGCACTTTTCAACTTGCATGGTTAACTTTCTGAGAATCACCTCAGTCGAGAAAAAGGACGCCTAACTGTCGTTTCAATATAACCGTGAATAAATGTTAACACTAGACACGATAGTTATAAATATTGGCGCCAAAGTATAAAGAAAATTGAAAATAGTCTTATCTGTTCATTTTCCATATTACTTTTATAATTTCCTATGCTCAAAAGATACTTCACTACACACGTAAAACCGATAAACCCCTAAAACTATTCCTTGGAGTAAAAACTATTTATAATTACTACAAAGAGATGTGTTAAGAAATAATACAAAAAATAAAAATGCCAGCCCGTGGTTCCTATCAGGTGACTCCTAGAGAAGAAGGCGAAGTAGCGGAACAAGATCAATCTTACAGAAGCTGCATTATTGCTCTTTTGATATTTTTTTTCTTGTGCATGATTCTCATTCTGAGCACCTGGCTGTTGGGGCCAGCCAAAACTGCACTGATTACTGATTCTCGAAATAATGATGACCGTTCTGAGAAACTAAAGGTACGTTTAGAGTATGATTTGTAAAAATCTTGTATACTTATCATATTAATAATAGATAAGGTAACATTTTTTGTACTACTTTTTAATGCAGTACGAAGGCGACAAATTTGAAACCACAACGGAGGATCCTAATAATCCTATTAAAGAGTTCGAGCCAGACTTTGGTAAACAAAAAGACAACAAGGACATGTCTCCTACAGAAAATCCACAGAAAAGAAATACCGATCCAGTATTAACTGATCCAATTCGTGTAGCAACTACTTCAGAATCTGGCACTACTGATCCTATCACTGAAAAGGCCAAAACCGTACCGATTAATGGTTCTCGGTATGATAGCGGCAGTTTTCACAAATTAAAGGTACATTTACAATGTAATTTGTGTAAATCTTGTATGAGATCTGCAACAGATAACTTTTTTTGTACTACTCTTTAATGCAGCACGGGGGCAACGAATTCGAAACTACAAGGGAGGATTCTAATAACGCTGTTAAAGAGTTCGAGCCAGATTTTGGTAAACAAAAGGATGACAAGAACGTACCTCCCACGGAAAATCCACAAAAAAGTAATACCGATTCAGTATTAACTGATTCAATTCATCTAACGACTATTCTAGAATCTGATAATACTGATTATATGACTGAAGATGATATAGCAACAATCAGTCCCACGACTGAGGATTACGCGAAGAAAATAATTTCTAAACATCCGACAAAACATACACAGGCACTTATTCAAAATTCAAGTATAGCAATTGCTACTCCAAACCCTCATAATATTGATGATTCTCTGATGGACAATGATACAACAATGATCAGCCCCACAACTGAGGATTACACGAAGAAAATAATTTCTAAACATCCGACAAAACATAGACAGGTACTTACTCAAGATTCAATTACAAAAACTACTACTCCAAATACTCACAACACTGATGATTCTATCATAAAAAATGATACAATGATGAATCCCACAACTGGGGATTACGCGAAGAAAATAATTTCTAAACATCCGACAAAACATAGACAGGTACTTACTCAAGATTCAATTACAAAAACTACTACTCCAAATACTCACAACACTGATGATTCTATCATAAAAAATGATACAATGATGAATCCCACAACTGAGGATTACACGAAGAAAATAATTTCTAAACATCCGACAAAACATAGACAGGTACTTACTCAAGATTCAATTACAAAAACTACTACTCCAAATACTCACAACACTGATGATTCTATCATAAAAAATGATACAATGATGAATCCCACAACTGGGGATTACGCGAAGAAAATAATGTCTAAATATCCGACAAAACATAGACAGGCACTTACTCAAGATTCAATTACAAGAACTACTACTCCGAACCCTCACAAAACTGATGATTCTATCATAAAAAATGATACAATGATGAATCATACAGAAGATCGATTTGAAGGATCAAGAGATTTGAAGGAAAGCAAAACATCTACTTTAGACGCAACAACAACAGCAAAACCGACAATGATGACAGAAACCAAGAGTATGACTGTTGGTTATGATAAAAAGGAAAGAAGGAAAGTTGAAACAAATATTAATCAACAAATTGATAACATAACAAACAATAACTTTATAGAGAAAACAAAAGTGCAGTCTACCACGTCAGATTCTTATATCGAACAATCTACAACAATCTCTAACGACAATGACAGTTCACAAACCACTAACGGATTTAACAGTTCTGCAACAATAATTGATTCCAGTGATGCAAATGTCCCGGTAACCACGACTACGAAGCAGTCGATATGGGATAATGTTAGCAGTAATATAATTGATAAAGATGAACAAAACGGTCAATGTGCTACTTTCTCGTGCAAAAAATTGGCAAGTAAAATGTTCTTGTACATGAATCCATCTGCAGACGCCTGTGATGATTTCTATGAATACGCCTGTGGCGGTTTGGAAAATGATTCTGAAATTTTTGAAAAAAATCTTCTAAATCGAGCATATCATCGAATTGAGAGTAAGTACGTTAGTAAGTTACGTATGCATAAGTATACGTAAAGTACTTGATAATAAATATATAGAAATAACAAGTGAATCTGCTATCTATTTCTAGGTGAGATGCGTAAGGGCAAAAATATGGAGTCTCGTTTGTTTCTTAAGTATTACGACAGTTGCGTCAAGTATGACGAGGCGATAGAAAGATCCGAAAGAACAAAAATGGGTAAATAAGAAAAATTCTAAGTAAGTTTAACTTATCGAACTACTTTGTCAAATTCTCAATATCTCCTTTACAGTCATGGATGTTCTGAAGTCCATCGGGAAGTTTTACACTTCTGCAAACCAGAATGATGACGATCCAGATATTACTGATCTGTTTAGAAAGCTTTTTATACATAACAGGTTTTTATTAATTTTTTCAAATATATCGAATAGAATGCTCGACTGAACTTAACGCTGTAACAATTTTTATTCAAGCGCACTTCTGTTCGATATTGTACCGGATGTCGATGAATTCGCATCAAATCGTTTTACGCTTAAAATAGGACCTCCATTTCCTAAGAGTTCATTTATATTAGAAGACCCCGATGACCCTTGCAATCCACGCCAAGAAACATTGCACGGTGATTACTTTGATGTAAATAATGTGTACGAAATGTATATAGATTGCAAGGTAATAGTCTAATGATATTATGCATCGTGAAATTTTATAGAAATAATTTGACCATGAAAATTTAATTTTTATTTTTATAGAAAGGCAAAGAACCTATTGTAGACTCCATCAAAGAATCAATAACGATTATGGTGTCCGACATGTCGATAGAAAATGTACCGCAATTTATTGACAGTATCGTGCACGATATTGATATTGAATTAATACAGGGTTTCCTTATGGTAATTACATATTTACATAATTATGAAAAAATTGGTTAAGAGAAATGTGAAATTATCAATTTTTTCTATAGTTATACCCATCGGATGACGAAGTACGAGAAGCATACGTGTCAAAAAATTACAACATGATGACTCTCGAAACACTGGAAACTACTAACGACGTGGTACGTTAAAGGAATTTTCACAGGCTTTAAATCATGACAGTTACATTTTTTTTTAAATCATTGCAGATCAATTGGACAGCTCTTATTTCCTCGTTAACAAACAACAATAATGCGCGCGATATGCAATTGCAAGTATACTTTGAAAATCAGCTGATTAAAGGAATGCAGAATTTGAAAGACTTCGCTATTAGGAGAGGCCTCAAAGCTCTTAATAATGCTCTTCTTGGTCTTTACGCAAGAAATCTATACCAAGAGGTATCTTCACTCATATTTGCTTATGTCTTAGCGTGCTATAATGGATCTGTTCTCGTTACCTACACTTTTTGTACTTTTCAAAAAGTGCAGATTCTCATTGGTTACTTGAAAATATCATCCAGTAAGAATTTGCACTTTTTGAAAAGTGCAAAAAGTGTAGATAACTAGAACAAATACAATGTGCTTCATACTTTGTAGTTAATCGCGCCGAAGCCCAGACACTCAAAACGTCAATGTCTCCGCGAAGCCAGCAGCCTCATGGAATTTGAAGCATCTAGTTTATACATGTCATCGTTTTCGAAAGAAGAAATTGAACGAATGAACACAACGGTAGAAATGGCATTAAATAAATTAAACGTCCGTACTTGAAAATTTTGTCTAACAAATGTCTTACGCTTGTCAATAGATAATCGAAATGTTTCACGAACTAAAATTCACATTAAAATTGAATTTCGAAGACGCTGAGTGGCTCAACGATGCAGCCAAAGAAAAATTGTTGAGGAAACTCGAACAGATGATAGTAATTATTCCCAATATATTGCATTATGAACATTCGCGTGGTCTCAGGGTAAGTGTCCAATATCATCGGGTTAAGATTAATTTTGAAATAATGAGCAATTATGAAAAAGTTTATTAAATAGTATCGCATTTTCTTTATAGCCAAATCTAACGGATAATTATTTCAAGAATACCATATCATTAATGAAAAACTACAGGAGCAGGATGTACAACGAGCGCATGTACCAAAATCCTAGAGACCCTCAGGCAATGTCAGTCAAATGAGTATAAAAATGAAAGCGGCGATAAATTTCATCTTGAAAAATAATACAATATTCATAATTTGCAGATGGATGAACTTTGCAGTTCCTTTCCAGACTCAAGCAGTTACTATTTATGGACTAAATACTGTAATAATACCTTTTGGTGTAATCGATTGGACAATTCTGCCAAAAGGTTACGAAGTTTTGAAATCGTTCGATTTCTTACTTTTTGCAACACTTGGCAATGTAATAGCTCATGAGATTAGTCATCACTTCGACTCAACTGGTAATAATAATTTATCTTACTTTTACGAGTATTCACTGATTAAAACGAAAAGAGCTAAATTATATAATTATACTGCTAGGCCTCCCGTCGCCAACAACAAATGGTCATAGACTCATGTTTTAGAGACTCAAAATGCCTAAGACTAGAATTTATAAACAAAAAATCAGTTTACAAATACTTTGTTGTATTGAATTTTCTACTGTAGTATAGATATTCTTTCATCTGAACGTGTTCACTTTAATAACAAAACCTATTGTTACTTTTTAGGAATGTATTACGACGGAAACAAACGCGATATGAAATATACGATAATTATCAAGGATGTATCAGCTGCGATAACTTTTGACTTTTACACTATTTGTCATAAAACTAGTTATCCAAAACCTATAAACATGATGGTCCGATCATTAAACCACACGGCTAAGTTCAAGGTACTCATTGATTTGCGATTCTTTTCAAACTTACTGCATCCCAGACTTTCCAAAGTATTTTATTCTTTATTCGTAGGTTTCTGAACTATCGCTGAACGAACGACTATCCGATATAATGGGATTGCGATTGGTTTACGATACACTGTCCCGAATAAGTTGGGCCAATCAGGTGCCTTTGCCATGGCTGAATTTGAATGTCAAACAATTGTTCTACCTTGCATTTGCTCAGGTATCCATTTAAGATAAGATTGTCGTTAAGCATGTGCGTGAATTTTTGGTAAATATTTTTTCCAATTCTCTTTTATTTCTCACGGTCCACTCATCAGTCACATTGTACAAAACTGCCGCTGACGTCCTTCTACAGTCCGGACTATCACATACCAAGCCGCGTACGAATTTTCGTATCAGCCGCGAGTGAACCACTTCTTGGCAATGCTTGGTCCTGTATGCCCGGCACGAATGTTGTTCCAGCAAATATTTGTCCCGTTTTTCCAAAGTTACTTAGTCAATGACGCAGACTCCGAGGTACGTATGGAGTGACGTACATAACTTATTAATTACTGAACATTACATATGATCTAATAAAAAGTGGACGCGAAAGATCACTCGATAACGACACTCTAGATTTATTTTAAGCCAACAAGATTTACGGAGAAAACGCTGAGTCACATTTCCTCCACGTCACGCGGAAGGAACACAAGAAGATGGACCTCGCATTCCTTAACATCCTAATAATTATCCGCGAACTTGCCAACTTTGACCCGTATGTTATCGTACGACTAGAAAGTTTCAATTCAACAATTCAGCGACTTAATAATATATCATTCGACATATTACTGTTTGTGTTGTCATATCCGCTTGTTTTCTGAGGACACCAGAGCTTCCGTATCGCGAACCACGTTCTCTGAAATTGAATTAACATCTTGATTTACCTACTTGAAAAATTAAATAGAAGCAAAGGTCTTAAGACCAATGAGGAACTGAGTCATAATTGGAAAATCTTATTAGAAGTCAAAACATGTGTTTGTAATATACAGGGTGTTCACGTATATAATTCACGACGATGTTCTTCAAACTGTTGCGAAATATGAAAAAATTAATAAATAAAGGAAAGAGATACATAGTTTCAATCAAGGAAAATGGTCTTTGAAATTATTTGTTTTCTTTTAAATTTTATGAGATATAGTAAATTTATTTTTTTAAATTGAACATCATTTTTGAATTTTCGAATCCGATAAGACATGAGAAAATATGGGCAAGAAAGTATTAGAATACGTGTGATTTATATCTAGCAAGTTCCCAATTATGACTATTGGGAAGGACATTATTATAATTAGAAAAGAAAAGCGAAGGAGGAAAACTAAAAATCACGAATATTTAATAATTATTCTACGCAGAAACATTTTATAAGATCTGTTCGAAATTTTGGCCATTATTTCGAATAAAACTTGCTGCCCGAATCACTATGTTCATGATTATTATCAATTTATATGAATTATTGACTACTGTCTTAACTACAACTGATGACTCATGATAATTCTGAACTATTACACTCATTCTGCGTAATATTGGTTCTAATACACTAAATGTGAATGTACCTGGTAGTACTCTGCATAAATCTGTTAAGCTTGCTTTTCATTTTACTTATTTCACTTATAACAAAACCAAACTGATACCATACCCATGTTCCTGATAACTGTATAAGTTCTATGTTTGCGAGATTATCACTTTGAAAGGAATTTGAAATAATAAACTGACCTTTTTTACATCATTAAAAAATATATTGACTCTTGCTACACATCGCTTGCAAAATAATGTCCAGAATTTCGTTTGATTCTTAAAAAACAATAGTTATGTATATATTTAAAAAATGTTAAAACAACAATAATACTTTGAAAACTTGGGTATTGCCTACATGTATCTTAACATTCTCGTGCCCATAATTTTATCTCTTAATGGACTCCGGAATAAAAAATAATATATTTCGTTTAACATAAACATGACATTGGCATCTTATAAAATTTCCAAGGCGGAAAACCATTTCAAGTATTATAATCGTTAACTGAAATTATAGAAATTTTTCATTCATCATGTCTTCATATTTCGTCGGAGTTTCGAAAAAATTGCTGTGTATGATTCGACGCACACCGTACACAAAAGAAATGTATTGTCCACAGATTTCTTCATACGTGGTAAGTCATATTCACGCAATAAAAAGGTTTCAAGACACACATGGCAATGTGAATAATCAGAATATTTTCCGTAAAAAAAAAAGAACTAAAAAGGATGACTTTACTTACATTGTTCAGTAATAATTAAGGAAAAGGTAATTAGGCCCAGTTCAACGTTGGTTCAAGTTCAAAGCATTAATAGGCTCCTAATGATAATTTTTTGATTACATAAACATACCGTTGCTGCTACTGGAATCGGCAGAACTGGCATCCTGTTGGCCAATCGTGTTTTGATTTCCCATCTGAAATGAAAAACGCCATGCGCAACGCACAAAACAAACGCAAATCAAATTATGCACCAGTTAGTTACAAAAAAAGGGAAATAATCGCGTTCGAAAGCATAGGAGATCTTGTGATCATACCTGGAAGTACTGATGCCATAAAACGCAACCATAAACGCAGAGAACTGAGACTAGAGTCTGGCAGAGAAGCCAGACAAGAATGTTGAGTGCTTGAGTGCGTTCAAAAAGAGCGGCGCCGTGCTTTATACATAATAATGCTTCGGTAACCATAATCGCACCATAGACCCAGCATTGAGTTCCCACCCTATTACACGCTGGATCTGTTACGTACATGTAATATTGCCTGTAATTAATAATCATTTAGATTACTTATATGAATAATAAAATGAAAGATGAGGTACATGGAACTTTTAAAACCTGAACACATTTATGTCACTATTGTTAATACAACTTACCTAACTGATGGAGCAACAATCACTCCAATGAGTACCAAGCGTGAAATAACAAATGGATGAGACGGTGGAAACTCGTAGACGTGTTTTAGGAAGAAAGTATTCAGTTCGGAGACCTGCCAGAATATCACCAACTGACAGAGTGCAACGAATCGCATGTGAGTACAGGTGGGGTCCAACCATCTGACAGAGGTCCAACTACCTGGTGTAAATTGCAGCACTGCTCTTTTCAGTTTGCCAGTTGTGCTCTCAATGTCACGAATACTGACCCATTTGTACTCTCGCATTTCCAGGCATGAGCAAATCTTTAAACCAACCCAAATGCCTAGACCATTGCATACAAGGACATCCAATATCAGAGCATCCCACCAGCACTCGATAAAGTTTGGTAATAAATGGGCAAATGCGATTTCTGTTACTTCCCACATAATGCTTATGGCCCAAAGTATACCAAAATGGCGAATAAGAACTGCCTTAAATGCCCATCCAAGAAAATGTGCCAATGCAAACACATCTATGTGATTCCAAATTTTTTCCAAAGTTACATCAGAACAGTTTACTCCATATTCCTTGTCCATATCAATGTGAAATGATGCCAATCCTGGGTCAATCCATATTAGAATTTTTTTTACAGTCTCATAGTTCTGGAATAGTATGAATAGCAACCCCATGAGGTAAAGTACACTGCAACCAAATACGATCCTCCAGACAACTGGATGAGGTCTTGTAAATGGTCCATTTGGAAATGTTAAGACTGATATTATTAGAAAGAAGAACACAACACACAACACTCCTGCCCATAAGTTGTCCTCCACATTAGTAACATCCCTGTATAGAATCAATGACAAAATTAATATTCATCGCTGTAAAACGTAATTCAAAAAGAAATCAATAAAGTAAAATATCTGACATTAATTTACCTAACGAATGCGAAATAAATTACTGCTCCAATAGAGATTAGAAGAAGAGTGATAGTGTGTGGCTTATAAAAAAACTGTATGGAAATGTCGTCAACGGGTCTTTCATTGATGTTTAGGAAACTGTCGGTCCCGGGTCCCAATTTGAAGCCCTCGTTGTTATCCTGGCTCTTCTTCAAAATACTGTCCTCTTTCTTCGTTATCCTATGTCGTAAGGTCCCACTGTTAGCCTGCTCGTTGCTCGTCATTCTCTTTGGGCCAGTCTTACTTATCTCGAAATCACAGACCACTCATAGCAGACGCTGTGCTGCAGTGCCTTTGCATAATTCAATTAGGGCAGCAGAGGAAAAATTTAGTTTGCCCGAAAAGAAAGGTTAGAATGCCGAGACTCACAACACTCGTGCGCACTGATCAGCTAGCAGAAGAAAAACAGGAGAAGTCCCTCAAACCTACGGTTTAATAATAACTAAACAAACTCTTTAACGAGATTTTTCACCTGACGCCTATGGCTGGTGTAGCAGAAGGAATAAATATGGTAAAGTGGGGGAACGTATACAGCAATCTGATTGGCCATTACAATAGCGTAGCGAAAATACTAATTGAATTTGATTTGTACAAATCAGTGTTACGATAATGATGCCCTCTGGTGGACTATACCTACACTAGACAACTTTTTTCTATTATACATTAGAAACTAGTAAATGAATTCTAAATAAAATTTTTGCTGAAGTAATTTGATTTATTCGATCCCCAAGAATTAGGATAATATTGATTTAATATCCAATAGGATAAGCCTCGGCTATGCGGTATAATGCAGAACTATCGTATTACAGTCACCTTTGGCTGATGTGAATACATCAGAACGAATATGTTGGAATCAGCAGTTTTCTTAGATTGATTATTTAATATAAAATGCACAGCACAGGGTCATTTTTAAAACAAGAGAGATTATTAGGTTTTGTAAGAGTATTAGATTTTATATTCTAATTCTCTATGGAGCATAGTGACTAGTGTTAAATTGCCGAAACCAGTTATACGCAGTTCTCCATATTAGGATGAGATTTTTATAGTTATGGACACATCATCCCACGTTCGAGAGAAGTACGTTACACGGGTTGCCATCACATGAATCATCCATACCGAATTTTTGTCTACAGTTCCACAGCGTTGGAGAAGAACCGCTACGTGGTCGAGTTTATTTTTACTTTTGTCGGTTCTGGCCTCCTAAGTACAGAGACAATGAATATGTGCCATGACGTGGGGAAATACCCATAAAATCACATACGAGCTAGAATAGGTAGTAATTTTTTTAAATGCTTGCTTTTCAAAATTTTGCTAATTTCAAATAAAATCCTTCAACATCCAAACCATTTATAACTGAATTCTATTACTTTAAACTGTATAATTTTTTCGAAACTAAAAAAAGATTCATGAATAACAATCATAATAAAAAAAGAGTTAATTTAGGCTAAATCGAAAGTGCACCAATGAATAATAACTAATTACGTAATCCCACTACACACATGCCAAAACATTTCTTCAATAGAATTATTTCAAATTCAAAGCAACCAATCAGGACACAGCAGAGACTCTCAACTATATTATTAACGTAGGGCACGTGTGCAGGTGCATCGATTCTTTCATACAGCTGCACTGACGGCATAGAAACGTATAGAGATACAGTATCCAAAAGTAAAAAAGAGAAATTAAACATTGTTAATTCATAATCTCACGCAGGGAATGTTGCCAGTGACGGAGAGAATAAAGTTGAGGACAAAACTTTCCGAACCAACGAACACAGAAATTCAAATGAGCCAATCAGACGCCTCTGAGTAATTCTCAGAGCCAATGAAATTGCTCGAGAATATAGAAGTCCTGCGCCTGCAGTGTGTAAGTTCATACGTGTGAGCTCGAGAAACTGCAGGACACTAGTACAAAGCAATAAAAGGGGCCACGAACTCGGGCAACCGTTCAGACTACGGTGCATTATTGTCGAGTACGCGTATCCAAATAAGTTTTCGTCTCAAATAAAAGCTTGAGTGATAAGAAGTATATCATCGTTTATCCGGATCAACGAGAAACAAGTAAGAATTTAAATTTCATTGCACTAGTCACCATCAAATGAGTTTTTACAATCTTGTTGAAGAGGACGCCGTTTCTGAGACAAAGAACTCTACATTTTCTCACATTAACTCCTATTTCTGATAGGACAAAGAAAGAATTTCTTTATAAATATAGATTAAAATAGTTAAAACATGATTTTTCTACCATTTGGAGAAAAGTTTTGTACGTGATTCCGCATTTGCGGCACGACAGCCGCAAACAATGCTTCCAGTGATCATGCGTAGTAGAGCCTAGCATATATACTTTGTTGTGCATTTATTGCACCTGGACAGATTTTCTTATTTAACTTAAATTGTTTCGTACTATTGTTTCTCAGCACCTTTAAGATTTGCATTCAAGAGAAAGATTATCTTGACGTGGATTGCTCGTGAATTTTGATCGATAACTACACTTCAAGATTATCGACTTTGTTGATTAACCACATTAGGTGTGATTGCATGATGATTTGTATATCGTCGGACAAAATATGTTGGAGTCATTGACATTCGACATGACGGCGAGCATTGAGAGTGCAAAGAAAACCGGTTGTTTCTTTGTTGTCAGGCTGAAACTTTAGCCATGTACATCAGCTGTTCTTTTTCTCTCTCATGATTCTTTGTCGTCTTGTCACTGCGTCGCTCCCTTGCGTATTATCAAGCATATTTGTACGCAAATGTACGGTTTCTCCGTGCTATCGCAATTTTAATGGGTATACATTCGTGATAGTGATAGGTAGACTTTAATTGGGAATTATAAATAAAACTAGGCTTCTGAGAAGCATGATACGTTCCCCATGTAAACTACTACTGCCATTTTAAATAGTTCCTTCAGACTTTATCTAGTTTTGTTTGACTAGTATATTTCCGTAGGCTATTTTACAGTCATGGTAATGACTGTAACCATTGAAATTTTTGAGTAAAAACAAATGGAGCAATTTTTATCATATTGATAATAAACGTATTAACGGTTTACAGATACAATCTCCACAACAATGGCTACTGCTGCAGAGGCACCCGTAAACAACGAATGTAAGTAAGAAAAAAAATGGAGTCTTGTATCAACGATTGCTAATGTTGACACACTGAAAGAATCAACCATGAAGGCATGCATTGTATACGATGCTAGGCAGCGTGTAGACGTGTACATTAAACTGAACCCAGGGACGGATTAATAGGGATCATCGGATACTGACTTTACGTGTAGGAAGCTTTTAAATCACAGAATAGCCTATAAAGTTGCATATTGTAATTATAGATAGTTCATAGACCTTTCTGTTACTATGTACTGCCAGTTACGAAGGGTTGCCAGGCTACTAGAAGAAAACAGCCTCGGAATTAAGAGAGTACACAACGAGCAAGAGAAAACGCCGTACGAGATGGTTCAAATGTCGATTAATTTTTGAAAACGTGTACATGCCTTTATAGTCTTATAGGAGGGCAATGATCGGCTTGGGCGCACCTTTTGACTATAACAGCTTTTAATGCTTGAACGACTTGACAAATACGCGTGTATGAACTTATGGCCGCATAAGGAAACAGGCTGGATAATTGGTCCGGATGAATTTTTCCGATTGTGAACACACCCCAAGGAAACCAATGAAGGAAGAGACGAAAGGAAGAACGTTTGCTGGTAGACGCTTGGTGAAAGAGGAGGTCAGAGCTCCCTATGGGGCGTCCTTACAGAGTGCAGTCTGCACTTTCGTGATGGCAACTGCAGTGTCCAGCCGTCTTTCAGTGGTGCTCAATTGAATCTATTTCCTTACTGCTGCAACAGCAAGAGCAACCATGTGCCGCATCGAGTAACTCTACTACGAATCCCGTTGCTGCAATGAAACTAGGCTACTAGCTAGGGGTTACTTGATCGAAGTTCAACCCTCTAAAAGCATGGACTACTTTCATAGAGGATAAAAGGTGACATAAAAAATTAATAGCTGTCGAACAATCCTCGATCGATCCTCTTCGGACAGCCTTGAGAAACTTGTCGATAATTCTTTCTTTTCGTTTCATTTTCTTTCAAAGCTCATGTCGTTCGACTGCATTCAAGCGGCACTCATACACTCCTGTACTCGTACGTTTACGAAGCTGTTACTTTCTGTGTGATCTACGGTAGCGACATTGAAATTCATGGGATAACACGACAGAGTGACCATATACGTACACGAATTCTATATTAAATGCGCTCATAGTTAAGTTCCTTCTCTTCTGGAATATTATCTTGCGATAGACATTATTTTCATTTTAATTAAATTATAAAGATTGTTGTGGATAATTAACTGCCAATCTGTAGCTACGACTTGAAGCTTACCTACGTATATATTAAAGCCTTATAGTCCGCTGAGTGCCTTTCAAATGTCTAAAAGCGGATGGCGTATCGAGGTCGAAGGTACGAATTATGGTAGTTGGCCTTTTTGAAATTTCCGCACGTGCGTTCGAGTCCATTGAGTATTTTTCAAAGAGACGATTCTCTTAGGTGGATCGTTTAGTATATGCAATATATATTTTCCATATAAAGAGTTTTCAATGTTTTCCCCGCGTATAACGATCGATACTTCAGTATAATAAACAACTTCCATTATTCTATTTTCCGGTTAGCCTACATTTTGCATTGCTTACGTCACGTGGTGCTTTTTGTTTTGAACAAAGAATGAAGTCTTTGACGTGTGACACTGTACGATATTTTACTTTGTGATTGTACATAGGTACTTTGTATGAATCCTTTAAAAAAGTACGCGTTGTCATACGTTACGTAAGAAGTTGCAGTTATTTTGCATCTGACAAAAAGTAGTACGAAATTACTTAAAGCCACTGTTTACAGATTAAAAGCGGATTTAAATTTCTATAAAACGTTTCGAAATATCTTCTAGAAGTTTGGGTGTTGTTGACGATAAAAAAGAAATAGACTTTTTCATGATTCGTTAAGAAAGAAAAAAAAAGTTAGGGAATAAAACGGATATACAAAGGATTACACTGTTTTAGGATGTTTCCTGACTGTCCTCAAAAGTTTCTCCATCTTCCGGATCTCTGAACCTCTCGCAAGACCTTCCATCCTTCTTTGCGACTCGAAACTTTTGACTTCGTGCGAAAAATCTAAATTTCCTCAGCATCGACATAACCCGCTAACGCGAATTCCCGGCTGTGGAAGAAACCATTGGATTGTTACAACGGAATTAAAAAAAAATCACTCCACGATTCCGCCTACACTCAAGACCTTAATTGTCTCGCTGCTCAGCAGAGCGAGGAACAAGGGATGCTGCGTGTTACACAGAGACTCTTTAGGGGGTTGCGACGAGTAATGAGATCCTGGGATTTGTATTCTCAAATCCCTCACACCTTTTCACCAAGACGGTAGTTTTGGCTTCCGAGAATATTTAAGAACACGCTGCTTACAATCTCGAGATTCGTGTCTCTATGAAGCGAGATATATATATGTATATATATGGATTGGTGAAAGACATTGAGAAGAAAGAGAAAGAAAGTCCACACGTGCCCAGCGAGGAACCGGCCGGCCGGTAGACTGTTAAGCCGGATCTTCTGTAGTATAGATATGTAACATGAGGTAAAGCACCAGAGGGTGGCGTTTCGTCGTCGGATAGGCTGTTGTACGGAGTAGGCACCGTGGATAGGGTAGGAGGCAGAGGGTGGATATTGAGCGACGCCGGGCGTCATGGCGCAACGTTCGAATCAGTCGCCCTCCAGCCACCGCCCCAGATACGAGTAAGACACTTCCCTGGTCCTCCCTTTTTTCGCACGGCTACGTCGAATACGCTTTCCGGATTCCTTGAAGGAAACTTCGCAAGAAGATCATCGTCTTCGTTTCGCATACGATATCTTATCAGACTTTTTAAATTGGCTTATTAATTTATCAACCAAGATGCTCATCAGTCTTGTTCGCGATTCCGTGTTGCAGTGTTTCTGTCATAGCTGCAAAGCACCTATCGGTCTTGTCGGTAAGTCTACTCTTCCTGATCCCCTCCTGCCTTGATTTAACCTCTGACCTTTGGTTTGACCCTCTCGCCACTCGGGGAAGCTCAGTTCTTTATCCTTATCCTCTTATTGCTACGTACCGCATTGACTTCAATGTAACTTCGTACCTGTGGCTATTTGTATTTTTTCAAGGATTTATTTCATGTTTGGAATTTTTTTTTTTGGATTAAATATTTTTTCCTGTCGGTGGTTGACTCTAGCTCTGTATCCGCGACACTTCAGTTGACTGGGGATTTAACTGTCGATTAAATATTTAACTCTAGTCTACTTGGCTCTGCGGCAGGAATTCCATTTAACGTTTACACAGTTCTTTTTCATTTCTTTTCTTAATATTTTTCGTTTTGAAGTTTTTTTTTATTGTTTACCAGTCGAATATTAATCAGCGGCAATTTTAATTATACTTGATTCTCAACGTATCCACGCGGTTTAATTCTGATAATTTTGAATATTAAAAAAAGATATACATCGCTGGATTAGAATGATACATCAAATTTCATTATTGACTCGTACCAATGAAATCGAAAGGTTTCCAACCGGGAAGTTTCAGCGCACACGCACTTTCCTCCCTTGTTACCCTTTCTACTTCCGGTCGCCTGGCAACTGTGAAACTTGGAAATTTTTCGATCATCCGCTGATATCCAGATGAGAATGCGTGGACAGAATAAAAAGATAAAGAGAAAGACTGGAGGAGAGAGAGATAGAGACAGAGGGAACAAAATTACCGAAGCAAAACCAATATCCGTTTTGCAATTGCCTTAAGCCGGATATCTAATAATATCTATTTGTTGCGACTACTTGAAGCGCGTCGAGCTGAAAAAAATTGCCTGAATCCTCTTTGCATCATCCTTCTTCAATGTAAATTCTTTACCATTTAAATCACGTTCGTAATAAAATATTTTATACTTACCAATAGGAAAATCAAATCACGTAACTTATTGCTTGAATGAAAATAAGTTCGTGAAATATTCATAAAAGTCACAACCGATCCTTCACCCATTTATAGCGACGATCGAAGCTACCGGAATTTTTTATCGTCCCCGCCATAGTAATCGTTAATCAAATTTATGAACCGCAATGCCGAGCGACCATGACGGTATTTTCGGTGTATTTGAATATTTTTAGACTTTTTTTTCTTTTCCTCCCCATTAGAAATTGATTTTTTATACCTCTTGTGATATTAACATTAGTTTCAATCACGAATCGTCTCTCTCTCTTTCTCTCTTTCTTTTACGTACTTTGATTATGAGAAATTATTTAAAAAATTTAATTCCATTCAATTGTCCAATGTTTTCACAGCCTAATTGCGACTTTCTATTTCAAATTAAAAGTAACCTTCGACTTACTTGGACGTTCCATACTCGCATTGGTCGCACACGATTCTCGTTTACATTTTTACCGCAGTCTCAACTGATCGATAGAGACTAGTATCGTATTATTCCTGGGTACCTGCAGTTGGATCAATTTCTCAGGCAGCCAAGTCATCGGTGCCTCCTAGGACAATTTGGGATAATGTTACGTTGCTCCCTTGAAGTTTAAATACAATTTCACGAGTTTTTCGCGACGATCAATAAGTCGTGAACCAAGTTGGATGTCATTTCTTATCAATACTATCGAGCATAACGTGATCAGAAATTTTCTTAATATTTATCACAGTAGCGAAATTTTCTCTCTTTTGTTTTAAATTAACATATTTGACCTTCCTTGGGCATCCAAATGAAAAATAAGCGACCTCGATTTTTCTTTATATGTTCTTGTCCGGCTTAATGATCGATCGATACACCCCTGAGTGGTTCCCAACGCGTTACACTTACCATTCAAGGGTTAAAGATTTTTGTTGAAAGGGTGGGGAAGTTGTAATTCCGTTTAGTAATTTAGCACGTGTACCTACTAGGAGCCGGTATGATTCTGCAATGCAAGGGTGCGGCCCAAGATGGCCACTACATCTGTAGACACCTTTGGTTACTCGTATAGGAAGTCACATCGATTTTTCAATAATTAAAACGCGGTCCAGTCCTCGACTCCTTAAGATTTCCTGATCAGCCATCCTAACCCTAATAATTTTGAGTATTAATTGCCCTCGGCAATTACTACTGATTAACTCTTGTTTCTGAAGCGGCGCAAAGAAGGGGCATGGCACCCATGAAGAAGCCCAGCGGTAAGGGGAAGCCGCGAACTAAACAGCCGAAAAAAGTGAAATTCATCAGTGAGTATGAAAAAAGACTGGGATAAGTAATTAAAAGAAGTAAAAAAAAAAGAGACGTTACTATTAATTACTCGATAAAAGCAAATGAGAAAAATTTCGAAGTAAGACAACCTCGCTAAAGCTTTTTCAATTAATGCTTTTTCGTAATGTCCTACCCATTTCATATTGGTTCAATTTCACGGACGATAAATTCGTATGTCACTGTTGAACTAATGCCAGATTCCCAATGCATATAATGTAGCCGTATACCAATGTACAGTGCATTAACCTACGATATCTGCTAGTGATACATTACTATAGTGAATTATAAATGTGAATGGTAGCAGATAGGCGATGGAAAATAAAAGTACTGAGAGTACAAGGTTGGTAGCGCAGGGTGAGGGTGTTCCAAGGGGTGGGAATGGTTGAGCGAGGGGTTGAAGCCGATGCGGTGCGTGTGCCGACGCTAGACGTCGCGGCGCCTAGAGACAATCGTCCCGTGGACAGATCGATCCTTCCTTCTCGCGACTCTGAGTCATACTCTCCCCGTTGCACTCACGGTTAGTTTCCTATTTCATGGATTATAGGAGAAACTTGATGGAGACTGATTACCGTACTACTGTTAGAATGGTCCAGGATATGGTTTAGAGAAATAATTAATTAGATTGATAAGAGACGTAATCGATTTAATATTCTACACGCTGCCTACGAGTACTTGTGTCGTGCTAATTGGTTCGATTAGAAGGATTCATTATGCCTGATTAGACTTTTCGATTATTCTGTAATTAATGAAATATTGGTATATAATATATATATATATAAATTGCTTAGCGACGGAAATTCGATGCCAGGAGAAATCAAAGGGTGGACTCTGCTATGAAGTCATTCTTGCTGAACCTACCGTGCCTAAGAGGGCACCGTCGCCACCCCAGCCAAGTCCTACCCAGCAGTCAGCCATTGAAGATAAGCTCAGGGCGGCTGAAGAGAGAAGACTTTCTCTGGAAGCTCACAAGCTTGCTGCTCTTGCTGCTAAGCTCAGCAAGATTGAGGAGGTTTCACGTAAGAAGGATCTTCTCAGCGTGGCTTTCATAACAGCTACTCGTGAGTCTTTGGATGCCAAGATGAATAACACTGAGGAGAAGCGAGAGGCTCACATTGCTGAACTCAAAGGAAAGCTGAAGGAACACGTGAGTAGAATGTACATTGATAACATTTTTCGCAAAATTTTCAATAACTGACGATCCTCCTTTTTTTTATATATAGCTGGAAAGCGTTGAGAAGACTCGTCTAAGTCTTGAGCAGCAGACTGAAGAAGTACGTAGCGCTGTGGAAGAGAAGCTGAAGACTGCAGCTGCTCAGCGCGATGAGAATATCAAGAAAATGCTGGATCGTCTCAAGGAACACGTATGTCTGCTTAAGATATCATTCTATTGTGAAGGATTCTAATTAATATTTGTCATGAATTACAGGAAGAACAAGTAGCTCGTGTACGTAGCGGTATGACCGAACGTGTCCAGCAGCTGGAGACCCAAATCCAGGGTAAACTGGACCAGGCTCGTGAACGTCGCGAGACCATTGAACGTGAGCAAAAGGAAAAGCTCCGTAACCACGTAAGTCATCGACAACCTCAGTATCTCTCATAGTGTAGTTAACCCTTGGAGGAACATGAACACAATCTGCATTACGATCGACTGAATTCGATGTGATCAGCATCCCGTTAAACGTATTTAACATAACTGGTTTAGAACACGGTGAAGATAGCGAAAGCTGCGAAGATGCGCGAGATGGCGGATGTGTGCGCCATGAAGGAGCTCGAAGCGAAAAAACGCGAGTTCGACATGAGGGTGACCACTGCCGAACTGAACCGACAGCGGGAGATTCAGCGTCGCGTGCAGGCTATTCGCCAGCATGTAATGCAATATTCAATTTTACCTCACGGTTTTACTGTACTTCAGTTTATTTTCTTTGGCAATGGCCGATATTTCAGTTTTACGTGTCACCCTCTTGCCACCGTAGAAATTGTTCCCTGCTTCTTTTCCATTAAACGACTATCTTATTTTGTTTTATGCAGGAAAAAGAAAACTACGCAAGATCTGCTATAGCTGTATAATTATTTACATATTTTGTAGATTATTCCTTAGTTTTTTTTTTTTTTTTTTTTTTTTACTTTGCCGTGTTCTGTCTACGTACTCATAGAATGCTACTAGGCGTCCAAATTATATAACGTGCAATCACAGTTTCTTTGCGGCCCACCTATGTTACACGTAGATACATGTGCTACTTCCTCAGAGATTCTCCTTGTATCATTGTGATTGTATATATATATATTTTTCTTCCGTCTTTGCAGGAGAGACGCGCCGAGATTGTGAGACAGAACAAAGCAGCCCTGGCCAGCCAGGAAATAAAGTCCGAGGAGCAAACCGCATTGCCAGTGGAGAACGAGACTGCCAGCTCAGGCTAAGCTGCTATCAGCAAGACCATCTAACAAAAAAAAAAAATATAATCTCTCGATCTTCTTACACTTAACTTTGGTCGCAGCGTCCAGGGATTAGTGTAAGGCGTTACGTACGTCGTGCGTTACGAATTTCTTGCGATAGAAAACGGCTTTTGGTGTTACCACCTCGGGTCGCGTGGCTCGCTTTCCTTTTTATTTTTCTTCAATAAGATGAAGGACTCCAAAAACGGCTTCTCAAAAGAAACAAAATCTTAGAACGAGATTGTCTAGACTTATGGAGGAAAGCGGAGTTGTATTTAGACAGAGAGGTGGGAAGAAGTTATTACGTTATGATAAATGGAATTTCGTGCTTGCCATTAAGTTTCTGCCTTGCGAGAAGATGTACGTTCGCGAAGAAGTACAATAAGGAAAACTAATTATAATATATGAAAGATTCACTAAAATAATCATACACTTACATACTGCGTTCTCGTAACGTTCTCTTTGCACAGAAGACTTTGCATGATGCGATCGGAAAACGCACTGCCGAACGTTCATCCTCGTTCTTGATACTCAAATTACAGATCCACGCGACTTGTTCTAGAATAACGATGTTACGAGAGCCGTTGAAGGTCTCGATACATCGTTAGTTTTGCTTTTTGCGAGTCATAATAGAAATAAAAAAGGAAATGCGTTGCTGGTAACGATATCTCACTGAACGGTTTTTTTTTGAGAGGGGGATCAAGCGTGATTTTTATTCTTATGATGTAAAGTATTTGAGCATCGATTCTTCTCATTCAAACACTACTATTATTACTACTGAATTCGTTTTTTTTTTGTAATATGTATAACTTTTCACGCAGTTTTATCGAAGACTATTTTTTGTATTGTCATCAATTTTTTATTTGTATTTTTTTCTCTTGGTAACCGCGATATCATTATCTCTATGATTAGTCTATTGTGATGTCGGCTTTCGGGGTGAGAATTTTTAAGGGCGGGGGGACTCGAATGAATCCAGGAGACTCGCGGAGGATTGGTCATGGGTGATCTTTCATCGGGCGATAAAGAAAATTCTTGTTTCGGGACCGATCGACTATTCTTATTTTTATTTTACTTTTTATATCATCGGTCTCGGCGATTGCACAATTTCTCCGCGGCGCTACTGTTCGATTCGATAGCGTAAAGGATAGTTTACTTACCGCTACAATTAGATCTTAAGAGACAAGTAACACGATAATATGAATGTGTATGTATATGAGTGAATATATATATATATATTTGTTCATACGTCATGTCAGTGTTCACTGAGTATGCAGCATAACACATGGCACAACATATGGTATATGCTATATATATATACACACGTATATATGTACACATATGAATATAAATATTATATAGTGCTTTATACTAGGCTTGAGAACTTTGAAACCATTTTGTACTCGATCATTGTAATAATACTGCGCTAACTGAGAAAAAAGGTACGAATATGTAGTCTAATTATATATGATAATACGATGCTTTTATGATGACTTCAATATCTGTTGATATGTCGAGTTATATCTATGAGAGAATTCTGATACGTTCTGTGCTCGAATCGCTACACCGTGACTACAAAAAAAGAGAGAGAGCAAAAGAATAGAGAATCATTCCCAACCAGAGAAAGAACGCATGAGGATCTGCGCGATATTTTGTTTTCCATGGTTTCAATGAAATCTGTACGTTAATTCAGTGTCCATGAAAAAAAAAAGATCTTTGGCTCTAGTTACGGTCACGTCGTGTAAAAACGTAGGGATGATGAAGCAACAATGACGTATCAGTGAAGTCGCTGATTATTATCACAAGGAGATCTTAGACATTCAGGCTAAACGTGAACCTATTGGGAAAAAAAAAAAAAAAAATCAAAGATGCAAGAGTAATACTGTGGGAAAACTGATGAAAAATTTAATGGCTACTGGCAAAAAAGAGATAAATGAAATTAAGTAACGGAGAGAATGCCGACGGGGAAGGAAAAATGGATGGATGCTAGTAAGAAATAGAAATTTTATGACGATCAAAAATGGTAGCGCCCGAGCTCCCTAGCGTTTTCATTTTACGGTTGGATTATGCGATCGAATTATCGTTATTTATTTTGGTCTATATACGATTCAATGCGATTCGATCAACCGTGGCTAAAAGATGTGAGCATAATCGATCGTAATTATTTAAATTATACCTACAATAACCGAGTATCTGGGAGGCGTTTAAGGCACGTGTGTGTAACTTTTCTTGAAATTGCGATATGTATCGGATAATGTCTATTTTTGCATAATTGTTGTGATCTTTTGCAAAACGTATCTCGTATAATTATTATATAGGTGCCGGAAGTATATAATTAATTATTGTCTCTTCTCGCTTTACGTTTCCACACGACCTATACATATGTTCATATATAAAGATATATGTATACGTACGTTTATACAGATTTTCACGCAATGATGATAAATGATGATGATCATATATGGTTGCATTGTACGTATGGTTTCTCGTGAGCTTTGGTATTGTCTTAGTGGAACAGAGTAATCGAAATGATTCGAACAGTTTATTGCGGGAAAATAAATGCAAATAAATACACGTTCGTATAAAAAAAAAGAGGTGAATGCATTTGATTTAGATAAACATCCATCAGATCACAATTTTGAAAACTTTCGTAAGCAGCTGGATCACTTTTCATCTATCTTTTCGCATGTCCAACCCGTACTTAATTTTGCACAGCCAGCAAAATCAAAGCCAGCATCGTTTAAATTCGTTACAAAAAAAAAGAGTAAATTACTCAGCTGGGAATCATTCCAATATTACAGAGCAATGTCGCATTGGCCCAATGCTCTTCGTGATTCAGTGTTTACCACCTTATGACTGTTGAGCACGTTTTTTGTTATCTCTTTTTTTTAACCTCTATTTCGGAATATCCCGCAATAAAATTGGCTCAAGCAAAAACAATCTCAATAACGTCAGTTGTCGTTTTCCATAAAGGGAACCGGTTTCCTAAACGAATTGCACTGTTTATACGTCGGAAAATTGATTAACCCACGTTGAGAAGGTCGTGAAACTTACGCAAAAATATAGGTCAGCAATCGGATCGACCTTATGAGATGATAATCGAATGCGTGTTATAAGAAGAATACTACGAATTATCCGAAAATTAATTACAATATTATACGTATTTATTAATTTCCAGCATTTCTAACATATGTGTGTCTTATATGGTAGGATTGTTACGTATGTAGAAACTTGAAGAGTAGATACTTAGACTTCCTGATGAGAGTAAGTCTCGAGTGGCTGCTTTGAATTTGTTTTAGTTGTAAAGTGTGAACGATCATTCCAACGTTCTTCAACGACAGTATTTCAAAAGGAAAATATTATACGTGATGGGGTTCGTTAGGATCCAGTACAGGTTAGTTTGTGTAGTAATTTAGCGTGATACGTAATGCTAATGAGTACTTTTTTATTTTCAATTATTTCTCCTTTACGATATCCGATATACGCATTTGGCTGTGTTGCGCATGTGTCGTGAAAAATTCACGTGATTCTGGAGAGTCGGTAGTAACAAGATATAATTGCAATTTGCTTTGTCCTAAGACGACGTTAATTGACTTAATCACTGTATTAAGTAATGTGACGTATTCAATCGTATTAGCGAAAGTAGAATATAGTCATCACTACGAGAATTTATTGTGATGAATTTTCTGCAATCGGATAAATCCATGTTACCGATTGAGGGATTGTTGGTAAAGTAGAGTCAACTGTACAGATAGTCGGTTTCCATTTGTCGATCACGAGGGAGCCCCGTACCTTGAGTAAAAGAAAAGCCGTATATTGAAGATTGGATAATCCCGTGACGGTGTCTCACAGTGAATTCTTTTATAATTGACAAGAATTACTATACGTCATGAAGGGGATTCGTTGGTTTAAAGTTATATTACATAAGAGAAATATGAGGGAAAAAAGACTGCTTAGAAGGGACGCTCTTTATACGTCCCTGAATATAGTGACGTCAGGAGTGGCCAGAATGGCCGTAAGCCAAAGGCTGAACGAAACGCCGAGGAGGCTTTATAGTATAGGAGGCAGAGGGCAAATGGCTGCCGTACTGGTGAATAATAATGTATAGCTGTCGTGTAGCTCGCGCGAAAAATTGTGTCGAAACCCGTGTAAGATGCTATTGAAGGCCCATACGTCGAGGAAGAAGGACCGGAGGCATCATGGGAAAAGGGCCAAAGTCACCGCCGGTAAGTGGACGCCCTGATACGACTGGGATATTCGAAATGGTTCGCCTAGCAGTCGACGAGATAGCCCTGCTGAGTTTAGGCCAGTCGCCTTTAGCTCAGCTGCCTTCGCATCGACAATATCAACACAATATGGCCGTAGTACGTTTCATGCTCTTCTACGATTCCCAAGTCCAGGAGTCAAGATGTTTTTTAGTCTTGTCTATTCGTTTTAATATTGCTGCACGATTATAGTCGTTATCAAAGAACATTCTATGCTTGTTTTTATTTTGCTGTTGCTTCTATTACCAGTGCCATTTTTATCATTCTACATGTAAATAAATAACCATGTCACCGTCTGAGACTGATGCTAAACTGAGCATTACGTGTCTTGAATTGAAACTATCTAACAAAATTCAAGGACAGCTTTCAGCGAACCATTTCGCAATATTCACTTTTTAGTAATCAAATGATCGTTCTGTTATTGTTACCTGAAGTCATTGCAATCTATGTTCATTCTATGAAAGTCATACTTGTTAGGTTAGGTTAGGTTATGTTGTTATAACTTGGTGTATGTTCCGAAATTGACTGTCAGTAGTACGAGCATGGTTGTGTAACACTCAGTTGAACGTAGGTAAACACGAACGCTGCGATACTCGTAGAATTGGTAGTGAATTTCAGAATGTATCCTTGGTAGGTCTCTGTCAACTTAGCATATTGTAGATAATTTTTATACGACTATGGAGAAGAGGATAATTTGGTTGGATGTAATGTTTCTTTTTAATTTATAAGAAGCAAGTTCTTTTTGCATCAATCCTAGTTTTGTAGTTTTTTATATTCGTGAGCACAAACAGAGATGCTGACGATTTCTAAGTTTAGTTCCAGAGTTCCCAACGGTTTTTGAAGATGCTAATTTCTTCGAAGTTTTTTTTTTTTTTTTTTCTATAGTTTTCAGCAGTTCTCGAAATACATATATCCCTCATGCTAATTTGAAAACAAGTACAAGATGCTGATGAGCGTAAGAAAAGAAATGTTTAAGATTCTTTTCTAATGGAATTGTGGTTTACAAAAATTATAAAAATTTTATTATTACGAATCAATTGTTTTGAACCTGACATTAGCTCACGTATCCACATCATTTGCAGTAACAACAACACAGAATATCATCCTGGAAAGCAACCGACAATTTTTTTTTTTTTTTTCGTCCGACACATTAGATTTGACGTTTTGATATATTAAAAATCTCAAATCAGACTCTGGTTCAGCGATTTCAGAAACTTTAAAACACCAAGTTTCACCAGCATCCGTTAACCTTCATTTCTCGCGAAATTCCTGGTCAAATTCTAGTATTTTAACGTCACAGAAATTAGTACGTCATTGTTTGGGGTTGCGACTTTTTTTTTAATTAATGGAACTAGAGATCAAATTTATCAAAAACTAAAGCAGTATGTCGGATGGAAACAGAACTTGTTTCTTTATTGACCAATTAGAAAAAGTGTTCTGCTAGGTTCACGCAGGCCATTTGTGTATACAATCCTAGCGAACATAACGTGACATAACATTTGAGATTCAAATCAATATGCACGGTACATATAACATTATTTTTGTCAGTAACATAGAAAGCATTTAATCATTTAAGAAGTTAATAATTTTAATAATTATATTTTAGGGATAAACAAATGTTTCCAATTTTCGAGGTGCCATTTCGATCGGTCCTCTCTCTTCCGTATTCAACTGCACAAGCAGAGACTATATTGTAAATTTTTAATGATGTGAAAACTAAGAAAAAAAATGTACTGAATAACTAGTGTCTCAATTCAATTAGCCAATTCCTATTTATAGCTTTCGAAATTCCATAAATTCTTCCACATTTAGGGTTGGATCCAATCACATGCAATTACACAGCAGTGATAATTTGTATAGAAAGTCGGAAGCCTTAAATTCTAATATCGAGAAAAGCCAATACAGTAATACGAATATGGCGGCTCAGTGATGGGGCAGCGAACTGCGCATGCGCAAGGAAGTTCCGACATGTGGGATAAACTCTACCATCTGGCAACGCTGGTCGGTATCGTATCCATATTTCGTAAGTTATTGCAAATCGGCTATAAATTTCAAACGGAAATTATACCTACGTTTGATTGAAATATGCGCATAACAGTGACGTAAACAATGAATCCATTGTTAGACCAATTCCAATATACAATTTTTTAAGATATATTAGCCAACAGATTATTCAGAAACAACTCTAACAATACGTACCTACCTTAGTTATAAACTTTGACGCGGAAGCTTTTCGTTACTTCAATCAGACCTCGTAAGTCGTGCCTGAGTCTTGAAGTCGTAGCTCAGACCGCCATTGTTATTTATAAGGAATCGGTTGGCAATGATAAATTGATCTGAACTTCAGTCATTCATCTCGCAGCCTCTTCTACTTCTCTTTTCTCTCTATCCATTACAAAACTCCCGCTCACTTGTTGACGCTGAGACTCCGAGTTATCACAGTGCGTTTTATTATTGACATTTTACTCTATGAGAAATATTATTATCATGCCGCGTGCTTCTTCCAAGCAGAAATCACGTTGCACGAGTTGACGCTGCTCGGCCAGCACGCGATCATCAACTTATTATCATGACTTATCTAATGACTTCTAAAATGTCTGGCAAACTGAAACGAAATATCCAATAAGATCCTCTATGAAAAATGCGCGATCCGTCCATACTTTGCTCTCGAAAACTTTAGCTCTAACTGCTGGACATCTAGTAGACATAATAATGATGCAGCTACAATACGTTCGGGTATAGAGTCTCGGTCGGTCGCTTGCCTGTATCGCCTGTATCGCCTGTTGATTGTACTTGGCGCGACACTCGACTCGAGCCTCTTGATCAGTTGAATTTGTCAGCTATCATTTAATTTAACGTGATTCGTCAATATTTCTATAGTCAATCGAAACCTTTCTGAAACAATCGTTGGCATATTTGCTATGAATTTTCACTATGGTTTTATCATATTCTTTGGCGTGAAAGTTGTCTGGATTTGTATAAACACGCGGAATGTATTATCAGTTTCTAAATAAGAGGTCAGACAGACGCCATTCTTATTGAATTATTATTAGTGCAGAGGGTGCATACATTTATTCACATATATCCTATTTACAGAGCATCGATGGATGCGTAGCTCGTGTTACCAGTAGGTAATTGTATAGGTACATTTGTTGCCATGACGATAAAGACACGGATCGATGCCTTCAACCTGGAACGCATAAAATCGATTTTCTCTCCTCATCCTCTAAGATGCCTCTCTATGAGAAGTGCTATAATTATATTTTACTACTTAATATTTTCAAGCATACGAATTTCTTCTTGACGCTTCAGGCTTCTTTATTCTTTATTCGAGCTAAGAGTTAGGGCTACGGATGCACAGTATCTGGGCACGTGTATGCTTGCGTAATAGCTTGCGAGAAAATACTTTTGTCGCTCAATTGTAAATAAGCTTACCTATCGGCAGTCTATTGTAACTGTATGTAGTTTTTATTTTCCTATTCCTGCTGGGGTGTTCGTATATCAGAATAATATGTCGGATAATTGATTAATGACCGACTGAATTCTCGTTTGCTTTTATTCCTGAAGCTTTTTTTTTTTCATCCACGGTGACCCCTTGGACTTGGACTACATTTTTAGGTCTCGGCATACGGCCCTGTGCTGTTGCTGTTTTCCTCCTGCTAACTCTCATGTCACCGACTCCTGCTTAAACTCCGGGAACAAGATGGACGTGACTCTGGCATTGTCCATTAAATGTCTCAAGGCCTTTACAATGTAGACTCAATCACTGCCAATCAACAACAATGTTAACTATTTATTGTGGATCACCTTTTTAAAGCGTGGCGTGCCTTCGTTTTCGCGCGGTGTGAACGTCGCCTTTAATTCGACTCCGAGGCTACTGATCTCGGTCCCTTATCGAAGAGGCGTTAACAATTTCGTCACGCTGCTTATTCTTCGCTTCCGCATTGCAGCGCCTAATTGGACCGTGTTTACATGCGGTTTATTAAAAAATGTTCTGCTATCCAACTACCAGAATGATTTTCGTCGAGGACCAGCCATGTTGAAGTTTACCATTCGCATTTTATTTTCGGTCAGTCAATAGTCTGCTATGGAAGCATCGATTTTTCGTGGAGTCCGGCGGCATTGGAAGTGGGGTTCATTGAACTCTGCACCGACACTTAAATAACTGTGCTTTTTGGCACGAGGGTGGAAATTGGCCTTGTGGTTATAACTTAACCCCCCCCCCCCCAAACTAGCTCTCTATAAATTAACAAAGTGCAGACTTGCTGTTGAAATTCCATATAAAAGTTTGTACTGTCGTCATCGGTGCCATCTTGTCTGGCTGTCTCTATAACTTGAGAATTTTGTAACTGTTCACGCCAGTGACGTCACTCTTCACGCCAAGAATAGTTGCACAGAAATACTCGCTAAAACACCTTGTATATTAATCTCGTTACGACCCCTGTCTAACCACAGAGGGATGCCTGGCGCCACGACGACCCCCCGTCACTGTCTCATTCAGTCCTGTCGCTATTGTCATCGTCGCGTCCGTCGTACAATTACACGTTGTAATTTATATTCTACTCGAGATCGGAAAGGTGCAAATTCAAAAGTTCTTAATGTTCGCCTGGTTTAATGCTCCTAGCGGACGTCGTAAGACGATTACACTCTATCGAAAATTGTATATCTCTCGCGTGCGAGTAAAAAATTAATTTCAATTATTTTATCGGCTTCTCTTTGCACCCCTTTCTTTAACTTTTGGCATATATTCCACTTAGCCAATACTACGTTCATTTACACGTGATAGATGTTCGTCCCTTCGAGGATCTTTTTTTTATTTTTATTTTTTTTATCATGTCTCCTGCAATTTCAAGTGCATTCTTCTTGTGCAGTTGTATCTCGTTAGGATGATCTCTATCGATGCTTCCATCTCTCTTGCGGTGCTTAATTATTCATTCACACGTTGGAGACGGCGGTTGATTTTCTCCGTTTGTTTCCTCTTTGCATTCGTTACATTTATTATTCGCAGATTCATATACTGTCGTCCCACTTTCTCATTCTCTCAAAGTTTATAGGTGATTTTTAGGTATTATTTACAATAAATCTTCTGAATTTTTTCTTAATGACATTTTACATATTTATGTAGCTTTTAGCTGTTTCCAATTTTTTTGACTTAAAAAATAACAATTTTTAAGTTACGGCGAGTCGCGGAAATCGGATTGAAAATATAAATTCATTACTGGCTGTCATGATTGCAAATGATTTATTTAGCTGACACAACGAATTCTGATTAATTTTTAACCTAGATGTATAGGGGTCGAAGTTCGTAAAAAAATTTGTAAATACAAGTCAGAATTGAGATAATGGTATTTTGAAAAAAAAATAATTGAAATTTCGTTATGTCTTTATGACATTAGCCTATACAAAATATTTCTTTTTTGACCTCATTTTGGTAAGGGCCTTAGCGACACGTGTACCGAAGATGCCTGAAAAATGTCAAGTCGAACTATCCGTTCTTGAGATCCAATGGCAGCCAATTAAAAAAAATTGTAGTATTGAGGAAACGGCGCTTAAAGTATTTCGTAACGTTTTCATGCGTAATATTCAATTTATCACACTTACCGTTAATTCGGCCAATTCGGATATAAAACGGGGACTTTCGTCTTTCTCAAAGAAGTATTTGTTTTTCTTAATAATTTATACCGGTTTACAGGCACAGGCTCAGAAAAAAATTTATTATAATTTGTACTATATGGTATGCTAAAATATTGTCAATTGAATTTATTTTAGTTTAGTATTGTATTTATAATTAATTACACCATATCCATGGTACAGGCAACCGATATCTTGATCATACGACTATGTGTGTTACGTTATATTTTTTTACTGCGATGTAATAATTTAAAGAACGACAATTTTAGTAAACGGAACAACAATTCAATATTTGACAATTGAGGCATAGTTTTAATTACTATTGTATTATGCAAATAATACTTTACATTTTGTTTCATTTATTATGATCAACAAGAGCAACATTGACTGATGATATAGTATTTGTATTATATTTAATAGTATATATAGTAACTAATATAATTATGCTCCTATCCTATACTTTTTGCGGATTGTTTTGTACCTCAGAAGGGTCCAACGGGTTAAAAAATTTAGTAATGCAATTGTAATTCCTTCCAATATTTTCTTAACAAATCAATACTACTTCAATAGTAGCGTCAGTTTTGCTATTCATAAAGGAAAAAGTGTGATTAGAATAAGATTTAGTTATTCAATGAGCATTAGTAAATTAATGTATTTATTGAGTTATTTTTTTGGAGAATTTCAACAGAACTTCTTATTTTCATATGTACAAATATTGATGAGTATAATTTTTGATCGAAAAAAAATTCAGCAATTGAGCTGGTGGCTCAGTGGGAAGTGTCACCTCACTTCGAACATCCCGACGATCGCAGGTTCGAATCCCGCTCACGGCATTCACAAATATACATATATAATCAACAACCAGAAAGTAATACACGTTAACTGTTTTTTTTTAGATTTTTTTAATTATACAATTATCTTATTATGCTAATTGACATATTTCGTATATTTTAATGAATATTGAGCGATAAAATTTCAGTACAGGTTTTTTGTGAACTGTCCCCAAATACATTTATAGCAAATTGGATTTAGTTATTTTCACTATAATTTCATAGTAAATCGGTTATTATGATTCACAGTTACCAAAATTATAAATATCTTTGTTATACTTACTATATAATTTTAGCGTCCCCCTAATTCCACACATTTTTCATAATTCAAAAGTAGTATTAATAACTATTTCTTTTTCTGAATGTGGGATCATTTCATTCTTAGCCTAAATGTATCTGCTTTAATTTCTTATTCTGCCGCGCGCTACATATTTCAAATCTCTATAATTTTGCCAATTTTATGAATTTCTCTATAATATTTTACAGACACGTTTTCAAATTCTTTACAATACCTTTACCTTGAGCAAATGCAAACAAAAAGAAAACGATCTTTTTTTTAAAACCTTTCAAAGCAGAAATACCACCTTAATGATATACATATCCTACATACGTATAGTCAGTCCACGAGGTCGATGTGTTTTTTTGACAGATCGAAAACAATGAGGTCTCCAGTATGGCACATATGTCATTGAATAAAATATTTGTTACAAAAGCGAATATGCATGATTTTCAACTAAACATATACGCTATAGAAAGTTTTCGCTTGTGTATTTTTCGCGTTGCTCTCGCCTATATATCCAGAAAATCCCATCGATTTTCCGCGTGTGTTCCGGAAGTGCAGTACCCACCCGAGTGTCCCCTGGATACAGTTCTCAGTCCTCACGGATTAGCTGTACCAGCTCCGATGAGGACTCCCAATTTTTTAATTGGTGAAGAGATTTCGATTTTATAGCTCTGGTTCGGCCTGCTATTGTACGTTAACAATACGTTCCCGATCAATCGCTCTTTGTTTCCGATACTATTTCCGACTGTGGAACGATCGTGCATTTCCGTAACCGTTCGCTCCCGTTCGTGCATCTAGCTACGTTTGCTGATTTCAGGCGACCCCAAAGATCCGCACCTACGGTTGCATTTCTCAATTTTAGGCGTCCCCAAAATTCGACAGGATCCGTTAAGCTATCGTCCATTCTGATAGGTTCCGTCAAAGCTCTCGTTTCATCAGAGTTGACTGTTCCACCCCAACTCCCAAGTCATACCGGCTCGTCAGTTCCCGGTGAAACAAGAATTGGCTGGCGCCCGCCTGGCACGCGGACGCATGGACTAAGGGTGGACGGTTGAATCTAACATATTTCAGTTCTCAGATTTTCATTATAGGTGTCGCGTTAAGAAAAGAAGTTACAACAGATAATAGAAACCATCTCTAGCCACAATTATGGCCAATCTCGAATTAAATGATTAATCGATACTCTATATGTGCACTTGAGCCGCGATACAGCTGATCGAACAATTTTCACCTAAAGGCTGTTTACACAGCTAACTACTTGAAGCGTCCCTATCCGACAAGCAGCCATTACACTTTTATCATTATTAACATCGTTATTACCAGATCCTTCGTATCTTTTTTTCTCCACACAGCTGGCTTCGTACCACCGTCTGTAAATTGTCCTCCTGCAAGATTTTTTTTTATTTATTGGCAGTTCAAGGTTACCCATAAAACGATACCAATTTCAAACAGAAAAAAATTCTGTACGGCAAACGGACTCCGTGTCGTCCCATTGTCTATATTAATACCGTATTCAAAATATATACGTCTATAGACGTCTGTTTTTGCATACCAACTCATTACGTAAACATGATATCGGTTTCTGTAAGAATCTCGAAAATGCAAAAAAAAATATGCGAAGACGTTCATAGAAATCAATTGAGTCCATAGAACGTAGAAATTGCTGTCTCTCACTATAGCGCATATAACTACTATAGTATACGTAACTAAGAGCACCAAGACAGCTGACACGTTGATCGACACGTGTTACCAGCAGCCGTATACATACGTTGTTTTGTCATAAGAACGAGACGTGAATAATGAATCTCCAGTTGGATGAGAATTATTTTCCCCGACGTGCTTAAGCATAGAGCCGCCTAGTGTGCGTGGTATATATATATATATACAAGCCACATCGTTGTCGGGCGCCGGCATCCCTTTTCACCGTATCGATCGGCAACTCGGTTTCCCGCGAGCTGCATCATAAATCGGTACAAAGTCCGATGGTTGGTTTCCATTGTACGTTCAATTAATTAACGCGCGAACTATCGCGTCAATTAGCAAAGCAATGCCCTCGGGATAAATTTTCCGCTTTCCGACTATACCAACGACCAGTCCATCGAACCGATCCGCATGGGACAATAACCGTAATCCATATAAGGTAATTGATGATAAAATATTTTTCACATATCTGGAAAACCCATATACGCAATGGCAATAAGAAATTATCATTTTACCTCTTTTCGAGAAAATTATTAATTTTAACCTTTTCCCGATCTACGATCGATTTTTAACAAATCGCGTTCACTGCAAACTCGAGTGTATAGCGTGTTATTCCCTGTTGTTTCTGGTAATCACTTTTTACACACTTTAAAAGTCTAGTTTAACTTTCACGTATTCCAATGTAAAAAGGAACGCACTTTTAAGTCTGTAAAATTTGACTAGCCAGATAGACTTGTATGATTTAATAGAACGTTCAGCAAGGTCGTGGGTCTTACGAGTGATCATCTGACTATGCTCTGTAGAAATATAAGGTAGGTATGGTTTAGGTTTACCTCATAGCACGATGAAAATACTTCTTATTGATAGGTCACATTTGTTCACATGTGACGTATGAAAAAAAAATTAATTTTCATCATGCTATTAGGTAAACTTCAACTATACCTACCTTATATTTTGATAGAGAAAAAATGATATAATATTTATCTTCTTATCAGCACGATGAATGAAGCATCACGCCTAATCAAAATTGATTTCGCATTTTTGTGCCATCATATAATTTAGCAGATTCACTGTCAAGTGAGCACTCATAAGACACACAAGCTCGCTGAACGTCGTGTTTAATTATGCAAGTCTATCTGGATACCACAGGTAGGATATGGAGTAACACACTTTGTTACGCACTTGGATTCGCGGTGTATCTCTATGTACCTATAGATAATGTGTCCTCAAGCTACTTCAAGGCTGCATAACCTAACCATTCCTTGTGTGTAAACATACCGATCAGAGGCTTAGGTACTGTACACACTGTCAAGTGGAACAGGTGTTAACGAAGATACCTTTTAAAAGCCAAAACTTACAAATACCTTGCTCGTCGTGGATAAAAATGAGAACATTTAATACATCGTCGCGCGGTATACAGGGTGCGTATAAAATAATAATTGAAAGATAGTTAAGGTGACAACGTGAAAATTTAATATCTTTAATATCCGGCGCGTGCAACTCAGTACGTACGCGTTATCATTGATACAGATCACGAATGACCATGACTGGTGATTATTAACCATCATTCGACGACGCTATCGCATTTCGATAGGCAGTTTCAGTGGGAGCGATGATTGCGAACACAGTCGCTTATTGTAAAAGAAACAAGACACGATTACCCTTTATCTTGCTAAGTGTCATCGAGAATTGAACGAGAGCCGCAAAATCGGCGTGGTGAAATCGAAGGAATTTCATGTAAGAAAATTCGTCGATGAAAAAGAAGGCAAAAGTAGATGCCGATGGTCGGAGTGGAGGTGCAGTGAATTTCGCATGTGATAATAGAATTACACTGTATTTAAAGGAATTGGTGAAAATTCTCTACGTATGTATTTATGAGAATGTAACATTGACAGCTGGTCATTAATTTTTTTATTTTGGCTGTAATTAAATAAAATTTTTATATTTAGAGCTGGACGTATGCGGTGCAATTAATATACGGGACATATTTAATAGAGAAGGGGATAGCTCGATAAAGTATGGAGAAAAGTCTTGACATGAAAAGTATGAGACGTTTTTGAAAATAAATAACCCGCGAGCAGACGTGTGGGGTATCCGAGACACTCGAACTCAATGCTTTTCAAATGGAGGACAAAAACGTGGGATCTGTACTCGTGTTAAGGAGGTTTAATGATAACACGTAATCCAAGATAAAATTTGAAATTAGTTTGTATGTGACAGACAATAGTAAAACCTTCGTCTGTGCAAAATTTCAATATTATTTACCGTATAGTTTTTGAGATATAAGAAAATCTAAAAGTGTCAATTTCCACCATATAGATATACACAATCTATAAAAATGAATAACTTCAAAATTCAATATCTTCATTTTCCGTAGGGTAGAATGTCATTATTTTTTGTTCGAATTTCGAAGTCATCTTGTATTTTGACTCATTCACTTTTGAATCAAAACTCTTGGAATCTTTACTGTCTCTTTGACCCGTGCTTCCCTATTACTATGATGATTATCGTCACGGTATCACCTCAATAAGAGTATGTGAGATACTGGAGGACACTAGAAAAAAATATGGCACCGATTCCGTATCCCAGATTCCTCCTAAACATTTTCTCCATACCCTATTTTCAGACCTCGCATACTTTTCCTATTTCCACGTGGGCAAGTGAGAGAGAAAAGTAACGTTGAATTTCAATGACGTAGGAAATTAGTAATCATATATTGAATGTTTTTATATTTATATATTATATTATAGCCAAATAAAAAATGTAGTCAGACAGTAGCAGGCGTACCGTATGCGCTATACTTTTATAAAATGTTTCAACTTGAGTGTTTTTTTTGAGGCCACTGAGCTGGAAGGCTGTTTGCCATGGTGACAGTGGTTCTCAGCATTTACTCCAGTTTTCATGAAAACGCAGATAGAAGATACGTGACAGATCGATACAGAGAGCACGGCAGAGATGCTTATAAATATTGTGTATATAAATATGACGCTTGTTCGCATTAACGCGAAGCCAACGTGGCTGTATATCATAACGACGCCGATTATCGGTGTCTCAAGAGATTCTTGTTCCTTTACTTATTCTCACTGACGATTGAGAAACTGCTCGGTTTAACACGCGAGAAGCCACTCGCACGCATCCCCCCTGTGCTCACGTTATAATTTGTTTGTCCACTGTCCTATAAGAAGTAGGTCTGATACTTGTATCGTATCCACGTACAGAGCCCAACCTTATAGGATGATAACTTGGCTGCGTATATGTAGGTAAGGTAGGTAACTTTCTCGGGAAGCACGTGGATCGTATAAAGTGGCTACTTATTACTCGTTTCTCACGGAGTACAAATTTATTCTGACATCTCGTAATTCTATGCGCGTGAAATCAGTGCGTCAAATCGTTTCTTGTACGGCGCTGCTTGATCTTTGATAACCTGGGTAAACATTCGAAAGTTCAAGCTGACCGAAAGAATTCTCGTAATGAATCGGACTGTATGATTGTCCTATGTATATATTGCGTGTATACATATTATACATATTTAACAAGCTCCATGATACGAAGAGGCTTAGATCGCTTGTTCACGTTGAAGTTTCATTAACATTAACTTTTTTCCGGATTTTTTTTCAACATTACTTTCCTCAATTTACTCCCTGCGTTGGTACCGTATTCTTTGGGCATGCGGTCGATATATTTTTTTTTGGAGTTGTGGGATTTATAGATTTTTTTTTTTAATGTTCAAAGTCACGGGCTTAATCTTTTATTATACCGTCATTCGTACGGAGTACCTACAAACATTTTTCTATCGTTGTAACAACGTAGCTGTATACTATCTCCAGTGGCAACGATGGTGAGAACCACGGTGATAATAGGACATCTACCTAGCGATAAGTTTCCATTTCTTAAGCTCTTGAGACCAATCGAAGAGGAGGAACATCAGTGTGTGAGAGAGAGAGAGATAAAGAGAGAAAGTAAAAGCGCGCCAAACAGTTTATATACGAGCAATCGACTTCTTCTCGTTATTCTAAAGTAGAGTACATATTACACCCAGGGGTTTTGAGAGGTTGGGTCAAATTGACCATTGGGTACTCTATGTAGATATACACGTCATTGCTCAACCATTCATTTGGTCATCAGATGTCAAACGTCACGAGTATTGTTTACATAGTCCAAGTACGAACGGCCAAGTATTCAATTAATGTTTGTGCGACAATAATAATAAGTTCACATGAAAAAAAAAAAAAAATAGATCGATCTACAATTTAGAAGAAGAGATTACACTGCCGGCTAATCACAATAGGCCTATTAGCTGCCCTTAATTACCTACCACTTTTAATCTTAACGCGTATCCACGACTCATGGAAAATATCGCCACGTGTCTTCGGGGCTTTGAGATATTTTTCCATTTTTCTTTAAAAAAAAAAAAAAAAAAAAAAATACAAAGTGACGGCTGCGGCCATGGGCTGTTTATTACGTTCGTATTCGGTCCACGAGTTCACTGTACTTCTTTTTTTATTTTGACACTTCGCAAACAAAGCAATTCTTAGTAAATCACACGTGGTTTTCCATAAAACAACGTTAACATATTCTGATAGAAAAGACAAGTATATTTAGCGGAAAACCATGCGTATGCATACTTCGTAAGGAACGTTTTATGTTGGACCTAGCTAGAGACCTCGTTGTTCTCGAACTGTCAGAATAGCACATGAAAATCGTGAACCGATTTTACCACAACAATATATGAGATTTGTCTTTTATTTATTTACCTTTTTATCCTGTAATAACGCTTGAGTCACTTATACGGACATTTGCGCGATTCCTAAAGTCACTGGGTCCTTTTACTGTTATTACGGAGGGTCGAATGGGGCTGGATGGGACTGACTACCGAATAACAGTTAGCCGATGTTTAAAGAGTGTGTAATAGCGATGATAAATAAGCGGCGTCGGGTCATTGTCCACGCGTAAAAGAGATTTACGTTAAACGAGTCGTGAGAGGCACCGGACGGACTCGTGTTATGTGTATGCGCATATGCATATTACACATAAGCTCCAAGTATAATCGTAACGAACGAGACGAGAGGACGAAATGGTATATATTATATGGACGAATGTTTAATGCACGTTCGATCGAACTGGCTACGCAGAGAGGCAGGCGCCAAATTAAAATTAATCAACAGGACCGACCGGTATAATCCAGTAAAAATTGATTTCTCTATCCATTTACAAGGAAGGTCAACGGGGCGCCTGAAGTTCCATGACGTCCCTGCACTCTTCGTATTGTTCTGCATCGCACGATGCACTAGCTGAGTCACTCTTGTGATGCACTGTACCGTCCTACCTCACCCTCCCGATACTCCCCCCCCCCCCTCTCACTCTTTCATCCCATCTTTACCAACCATCTTGACCATTCGTAACATTATGGGGAAGTCCAGAGTCATTTTCTCCATGTAACGAGACGTTCGATGACGTCAAGCGCAGGGCGAACGGGCAAATTCCAAAACAAGAAAAATTGGGACAAATATTTTTCTTTAGTTTTTTGATTATTTTTGTTTTTGTTTAAAGACTGTTTTCATCGTTCCTTCTATCCGGTGCACTTTCTACCTCGCTAATACGAGTCTTGCTCGTGTATGCGAAATTCTACTTTGGCCTTCGGATTCACTTGTTAGGATCATAATTTGCAATGGTCGTGTATCTCCTTTCACGGTCAGACCTTTAGACCGTTCTTATGCATCTTGCACATGCGTAACCTCACTTAGGTATGTCGATACGACGATCGCGACGCTTTACGATTGTCAGGTTTTTCACACGAATCATTCCTCCAGTTTGTTTATTCCGATATCATTATCGAGGCTAAGCAGCGAGTCATCGTTTCTCGTATACCGATGAACAATCGATCCTCGGATATACTTTTGCTGCTCTTCCTAGATAGCCGAGCTGTTCGATATTTATGATCGATTCGCGCTTATTGATCTAGATCGATATACCCCTGTTACACGTACATATATCAGCAATTATATCAAGAAATTCTACATCGTAGAATCTATAGGTGCTGCCGTAAGGTTGTAACGTCACGTTGAATGACGTCACAGTTAACCATTTAAATTATCCCACGTTGCCTGCACGCTAATTGATTATGCCACATGTAATTATCTAATAATATTAGCCAGGGTCTCTCAACCCGAGGATCCACATTCACTTTATTCCACATATATGTATATATGCACACCCTTGTGGAATATATTACTCGATATACGCATGTATATTTTAAAATAATAACGATTGATGATTCGTCCACGGGTTACATCGTATCGCCACTCGTTCACCTTGTAACACGATTTCCGCTATCTTTCCCGGAAGATAGTCAATCCCAATGTTCTAAGGATTGAATTACGATTATCAATAAGAACTCCGGCACTCGTATCGTTCTCCATTCCAGTAAACTTTGCCGCGCTGAGTTCTTCTCGCTCGTTGACTCTGATCCCAGGAATATCAACCGTATCTCAATTCATACGCTGCTCGTACATTTTCATCCGTCACGCTGATTCATATGACCGGAAAACATTATGCCTATACGTATGGACTATACTTCATCGCGTGATTATCCTCATATGCATTCTCGCCTGTCATGGCTGACAACGTCCTATGGACCAGCTAAGGTGGTCATCACGTATATGTAACGTGGGCCAATTAACCGTCGTCATTTTTTTGTCTTCTCTTCGAAGCTTCTCTTGTTTTCGTAATCCTCGAAAAGTGGGATTTACTGTCATTGAACAATTTCAAGCGCCTGTTTACAATGTCTCGATAACGATGACGATGATAATAATAATAACAACAACAATGAATAATAAATAATAAATATTCATGTCGTCACAACATTCCCGACGCAAATGATTTATTAATTACGAGATACGTACTCGGACGCCAACGTTCTCCCGTAATCTCATCTGACCCGAGGACCACTCCCCTGTCCCTCCCCCCCCCCTCTCCCCCCTCTCTCTTGCTCTTTCTTTTATTCATTCTACGGAAACATTTGCATGCGCTATTACAATGCAGAGTAGCATCTCCGTCCCGGGTGCACCTTGTGCATCGGTTCAAGGTTGGTTAGTTTCGCTCTCGATATACGAAAAATTCGACTAACCCAGACGAACGAATGACGTCGCAAATGGAGGAAAATTATAATTGTCCGATAGAGGTGCTGCGCACCATCGTGGATTCTCATGATATATCGCTAAGCATCGGTATACGGAATGAACGATCTATTATTCTGGATGAAGAGTTGCCTATCTACGTGGTCATCGCTCGCGGAGTGTAAAACGTCATAGGTGATCGTTAAGGTCGATTCTGCCCGGGGCATCACGGGTATCGTATTTTGAATTCGTCGGCTCTCGTTCCACCTCTACCGCCAACCTCTGGATGAGGTTTACCAATTCCATACCGGCATAGGATCGCTAGGTTAACCGATCGAGTCCCTCGATCGTGATTCTTTAAAGACAGCCCTGAATGCACATGGAAATTATCATGACTTCCTCGAAATGAAAACAGGCGAGTTGAGGGACGTCGTCGGTCACGTTTATTATTTATAGAATAGAATGCTCGCCCACTCTAATCGTCCTCGGGGCCAATGGCCATGTTTACAGATATATATAATTGTCGCGGGGCCGGGGGTGACGCTTTTTTTATGGAATACAGAGAAAGAGAGCGAGTGAGAGTAAGAGACAACCAGAGCTCGATGGCTGGTGAGATTAATTGGAATTTATTTTGGTACTCTCTTTACAACTGTGCAACGTTGCCCGATGTAGTTCGACGTTTCGTTCTCATAGTCTTGCGGCCGTAAGAGACATTACTTTTGGGCGAGATTAAGAAAGTATTGGTAATTCTTACAGTACCCCTCGATGCTATATCTCAAAGTCCTCTTTTTACATATCATAAGCATTGGTTATAATCTGGGTCCGTTTCAAAATGAACAATTAAAAAAAAATCCCGTTCGATGGCCCGCTTGAGGCGATCGCTTCTCTCTTTTTTTTTTTATTATTATTAACGACGCATAATCGGAGGAAGTCGTTCGCGCGGAACGAAGAACCCCGGGACGTTACGACGTAACGTATCTGGTTCGGCGCGAAGTATATATACGTATAAACTCATTCAGCGTACAAGAGAGCGTATAAGGTTTTCGTAAAGACGATTTAAAAATCGCGCGCAAATTCCCGTATGCCATGCGCGTTCAAGGATATAGGAACAGTCGAGACTGGCGAGTCCTTTTTTCGCGGAAAAAGTTAATTTTTCGAAAAAATACACAAGGTCGGCTCCCCCCGTGACGTCAGAGGACAGAGGCCGAAGGGTGGGATCGAAGTTGGCAGCCAAGGAAAAATGATCAAAGGTCGCCGTAGCGTCGAGACGCGACTTGAAACGTCGAGCAGTCGTCGTAGTGTGTGGTAGCGTCTGGCTATCATGAACACGAGACTGACTATGCCATACTAAATTATCTGTCCTTTACTATCTACGTTACCTACTCGATCACGGGATATTTTCGACGAATAGACGTCCACGTTGATAAGTATCAAATTCGAATGGTTATTCAGGTACGTAAGCATCGTTTAAAAAGGTTAATATTAATTAGCATTGTTCAAACGACATAACCAAGTAATTACGCAGCCTTGCAGCGTCAGTCTTACAAGTTTATATTGTGACCGACGGAGTCATCGAGTGTAAAGGCAGTAATGGCGCCTGGCGCGCGCTCCTACTATTTGCCTACCTTATTACGATCATTTAAAGGGAGTATCCAGTTGAGCACATAGGACGGCGCGCAGAGTGGCGTTTTGCGTGTCTCTCGATGGCTAGCAATCGGTATATTAAGTATATTAGGTTGGCATTAGTACTAGCGACTCTACAAGATAGCCCGGCAATAATTAGTCTCTGAGTGGTTGCTTGCCTCGACGTAAATACAGGAGAAGGAGGAGAGAGAGGCCATCTCAAGGAGTGGGAGAGGATGTCAGAGACGGTTGTACGTATAACCAGAGTGGTGGGGATGCGTCTTTTCTCGGTGAAGTCGGAGTGGGGACTATTTACTCGCTATTCACTATTGGATCGACGTTGAGCACCAGTTCGCGCCAGGCGCTTCATCGTGTGGGTTCTTTGTGTTATTTTTTTTGTTTGCCAATGCTGTGTTCTGTGTCACGATCATTACGGATGCATAATCGCTTTAAACTAGTACTGTTGAATGCCACGTGCTTAAACAACGTTCATATCCACTGGGTGACATCTCTTTAATACAGAAATTGGTAAAATGGTGCGTGCTCGTGGCTATCTATTTACGCTCTGTCTAGGTCTCTAGCGCGAAGGTTGTAACAGTGCGCGTTCACAAGACAGCGTTATATTTCGTGCTTGAAAGCGCCAATCGAGAGGAAGCGATGCGACATCTTTTATTGTCGACCATGAATTAACCGCGAAACGGTATATATCGGTACACTGGACAGTATATGTGTGTGCTGTTAATTGGCTCGTACGTACGTATGCAAGTTGTCAGGCGGGAAAGAGTTTATGGTATTATTTGGTGTGAATCGTCACGAGGAGTGATTACATTCATAAGGCTGGGCATTGAATGGCACCCGATTTCGAAAAGAAGAGGGAGCTGAGGAGGGCTGGTGCGGGAATTGGTCCTGGGTTTGGTGCCCTCGCTGGCGCTGGAGGGATGCTCTTATTAAGGTGCTCCGGCAACCCCTTTCCGGATTACTACAGATACGGTAATGGATTTGGTCGTTATCCCCTTTTGATGTACGTATACGAAATGCCAGTGACGCCCTGACGATCCACGACCACCTGTTGTTCCACCCCGATGCTCCGAACGTATTTACAAATAAACTCTCGGCCGAATTGTTACGTCATCGAATTCGTATATCGTACGCGACTAAACCTCACTATCCACTTTCATTCTGAACCTGAATCAATCGAGTTTACACGAGCCAAGATTAGTGTTGGTTCGCGTAGTGATTCGGTTATCGCATATAAATAAAATGTCCGCGAAGCGCGTCCCCAAGACGTACCAGCGCCCCTCCAGTAGTGCTTGTTTATCGGGCGCCCATTTTAATTGGACGTAGACCATAGTTTCCTAGAGCTAGATGCGCTCGGCGAGATATTCGCGGAAAGTAGATTAACCGAGTGGATTCGACTGGCTTATCCTAAGTGTCGGAAACTGCCTTAACGTTCAGTAACGTATTTTCAAACTACGCATATACGATCGTTGCCGATCACTACTATTATCGCAGTTTCGTGGGCAAGGCAATGACAGGGGATCGCAGCGAAACTTATATATCTCGTGCGATGAGCACCGCTCGCAAAGGAAAACAGCTGATGCGCGTCAGTTAATTTTTACTCTCTGCATTTACCACCTCCTTTACGTTTATCGGCTCCGACGATACCAAGGAAATTCGTTGTTTGCCAATGTTTCTTTTATCCTTTTTTTTTTTTTCTTCTTTTTCCTTTTCTCATAAACGTATCGTACCGGTTCGAGCGAGTTTCCTAGCCGATAGACGCCCTTGTACGCAATCTCGGACAGAGGTCAAAGTTCACTAGCGAAAGAGCTTTTCGAGTGCTTGATTTCTGTCTGATTCAAGTTATTGCTATTACATGCTCTCTTGGTGCATACATATTTACAACGGAACGTCAATGCCGATTGATCACTCCTGGCTTTTAATTTACCCTATAGGATATCCCAACGGCTCATGAATTCGTCCATTAAATTGCCGACTGCACTGGCGTCCTTATTTAAATGTATTAATGAGTAACGATGGGATTTTCTCTTTGCCGTCGGCAAAATTCCCCAGCTACGTCCGATAAAATCGTGCCTTTTAGTGCGGCTTCGCTGAGGATCCTTCACGGGAAGGTTCCTGGAGCCAGTTTGTTGTGTCTGACATTCGAAAGTTTTCAGATAGTGCACAAATATATGCCTATATACATATATATAGACATTGCGGCAATACTGTGAAGAGGCGCCATATATCATACGCATTGCCTTTGGTATAGCATATATTTATTACGTTGGCTACTAACGAGCGATCTGGATTCAGTTCCGTTTCGAATGAGGATAAACTTTTCCAGTAAACGAAAAACTAAGATGCACTCTGTCGATGCTTTCAGAAATATGAGAATTAGGAGTTGCGCGTGTTTTGGTCGATGCGCATCTTCGCTCGCGTTATCTCAGATATTGAAGTAGGCTATCAGCGATGCCATTAGGTATACACAGAGACTACCGTGTAAGATACACACGAGTCTGGTGTACGCTATCTCAAGAGTCCAAGGGCCTTTGGGAATCGGTAATTCGAGCGAGAATCGTTCCATCCTGTGTACAACCGTTGGGATCGTTATGTGTTCTTAAATCGATCGTTTTGATACGCTCGAAAGTTGGAAGGAAAAATGCACCGAATTCTTGTAGTGGGATCGGTTAAGTGGAAATCCGAAAACTAAGAATGCAGAACGAAGGTAGAATATTAACCGGTTTCTTCTGCCGCGAAATCCAGTCATAAAAACAATCGCAGATCGATCGTCGATGACGTAAACACTAACGGATATCGAATTTAATTTTTGAGCACCGTTTGAAATTTTGTATTTGCAGCCTTTATGTATCAGGTAAAATATACGTCGACTTTACGATTATCTCTTTGAGAGTCTCTTTAAAGTAACCTCTCCCCATAACGATTTGTTCGTTTGTTTTGACGAGGATTCCAATAATTGAAAATCATCGATAGAGACCCACTTAAATATTTGTATATTACAGATATCACACGTGCTTGCTAACAAGCGATATATAATATTTTTTCGAAGAGACTGAAAAGACGGTGATTTGTTTGGAGGCAACAAAATTTTGTTCACCAAATTTTTTATTTACACTTTTTTTTTTTTCATCGCTCTCTGGTAATCACGGCTCCTCGTACGAGGATCATCGCTGATATTCTTCTTTGTCAACTGCCTTAGACCGGTATTAAAATAGACGCGATAGTATGAGACAATATTGTACGAGACTCTGGTGTGTAGTCTCTGCTGTACGTTCTATCGGCTACTACGTAGCGAGAAGAGGCCATTGATAATTATCAAGAGAAAATACAATCTGCAAACATGCTCCCTTAGGCCAATAGCGTTTTACGTTAGCACGATGGATGCAATATTTATCGTGCGCGTTATCATTGGGCTTGCGCGAATACACCGAACTGGATAAGAGGAGGCTGCGTCGAGACTCCCTGTGAAAAACAAGCAGAAGCAGACAGACGTCTCTCGCTGATATTTTCCGCATCCGAACTGCATAAAACGGTGAAAGTGCATTGGCATTGAAAAATTGTATGGAACCTCTTTGAAAAATTTGCATAAAGTTCGCTACTAAAAGTCCGTTGATTTATGCGATTATAGATTTTTGTATCGAGACATTGAAATTGGTCATAAAAATCTACTACAAGTATATAATAGGACTCGGATCTGTAGGAACTATTGCCTGCCATGTAATTATCGCAGATTATCATTGATAATATAAAGGTCTATATTTGTGCCTCTAAGTGTTCCGGCATTCGAGTGAAATAAAGTAGCAGATAATAAACTTTGGTAGATTTTCATTATCCAACTCAAAGTGTATATGCGCGCGTATGATTGTTCCAATTGCCGGACTTTAAACCGAAATAGTTTAAAAATCTTTTATAGATCAATTTTTTTACCACGGCGATCAAATCCTATTGTTATTAGGGGATGTCTGAGCGATCGATATATATATATATATATATGTATATAAAACCTTGGAACATCACAGCATTGGAGTTCTGACCTAATCCAATTTAACGAAACATTTCTAAGTCCATCACAAATACTGAATGCCTAACATTGAAAAAAATAAAAAAAAATTTAGTGAGACTTTATGGTCCTCAAAACAGTCGTTAAGCTGGAAAATCTTTGAGGACAGTCCCCAAACAGCCACTTGTCCTCAAAATAGCAAGTTCGTAAATGAAATTGTCCCCAAAGTATCCCGTAGCAAAAAATATGTGTATATATAGTCGTCTCACGATTTTGAATCGTCTTTGGGGGTTTCAGGGGAAGGAAATTCAGAGAATCGACCTTCCCCCACTATCGCGCCTCTGGCACACGTTTCAGTCGTTTCTCATACGTAGGAAAATAACTTTGAGCAATAGAGTCTTATTCAAATAAAAACAGTAGCTTAAGGCCCAAAATCGAGTGCTGCCAACCGAACTTCAATCTCTACTTATAGCGTCGTAAGTAGCACTGAAACCTAGTAAGAGGGTAAATGGAACGACAATCGAGTTTCTCAGAATTACGAGACGACTGTGCATATCATATATATTATTTTTTCTACAATTCATTGCAATGTGCAATGTTGATGAGTGCAAAAGTGCAACAGTCGCGATAGATACGAGTAAACTGCGTGGGTCGTTGACATCGTCCCGTGATTTTCCTCGCGTTCTCACACAGATGCGCCCTCTACACCTGCATAAGCGCATGTGCCCATTACGTAGTAGCACTCAACCCCCTGTTGTCAACCCCCGCGCCACAAGTGCGTAGCGATTGCAGCTTCATCCCCCCCAGCGTCCCGCAGCCCCCGCGCAATTATCCCAGCCAGTATAGTCGAGCCCTTCTATAGATAGAATTTCCACGGCGCCTCCTCTCACACCTCTTTGCTTTCCTCAGTTGGCCATAGCTATTCCCGTAGCAAGTCCCGTTTTCTCCTGCAGGTAGGAATTCGCACTTGCCGATTAACTTGGAATAGCTGGAATTCGACGGGGCGATGGCTGGTAGAGGGTAGCAAACGCGACGGCGGTGGATGGATGGTACTTTGGTTGGAAATAAATTTACGTCCATGCTTTGTTCGTAGGAGTAGTATTTTTTTTTTTTTTTCCTTTAATGATTGGTTGCTTAGTTTGAATATTGACGATAAAACTTAATTAACAATGATGATAACTCTTTAATGATAATTTAAAATGAACCCGCTTAACTGCTGCACTCATTGTTTATATACGGTGCATACGCTTAATTGGTTCGGACGTCACTCGATCGACAACAACGGTGTAATGTATTCGAGAATTAATTATTGCTGGATATTTCGTATATCGTTTCGGGTTGACTACCCCTTTTAAAAACATCGCAAAGACACCTCGTCCTCGTATAATATCAGTTCCTTCATGAATATTTGTCGCGCTGCTCAATGCTTCGCGTAATTTCGGGAGCTGCGACGAGTCGCTCCGTGCGATTCGCGTGGAGGCGGGATAATTCAGAGACTCACGGAAACGCTTCGCGGGTATTACGCGCGATCGGCGTAAAAGTGGCGTGTAAAGAGAAGCGTTTAAAATGAGAAAAAGGAAAAGAAAAGAAGAAGAATAGAAACTTCGACATTCATTTCTCGTGTCTCTTCCCTTTCAATTAACTCGTTCGCGCTGGTTTCTATTGCTCTATGCTTGTAAGATTTCCTTTTAGGTCTCCTCGACCTCGCGCGCCGTCGTTCGCTGTACTCCGTTCCATCTGTCGTTTACAATCGCGCGACAGAATTTCAGCCGTCATTCACGCATTCACGAGTCGCATTCTCCGCACTGACGACGTTTACAACAGAGAGCGAAACGGTCTTGTAAATTGCTCGCGAGAAATATTCAGTAGTATTTTCATTCATACGACGGGCACAGTGACACATCCGCTTGAGATGTATCGGGTTTTTTTTTTCAAAGTAAATAAGCGGATCGTGACGCGTCGTCACGTGAGCGCACTTCCGAGTTGGTATTCCTTGTATACGTTTACAGCCTAAAGACAATAAAAAGAAGAAAAAAAGAGAGTAACAAGGACTTCGTGTTCGGGGAAGCGCGAGTGCCTGGGATTTACGCAAATATTTATATCTAAACCAATAACCTTTATAGGCATAGGATTGTACTTGTGTATATAGTACGTATATTGGTTTTATTGTACATACTATGTTTTTCTATATAGACTCCTCGATTCTTTTTGTTATTTTATTTTCCCTATATCTAGTATAGACTCGTTTCTTCTGAACTTTGATCGCTCATGCTCAGCGGTGGACGTCAATGACTTGCTTTCGATCAATGCCGAAAAACAAAATTGTTGCCGAGCGTGCAAGTGCAACGTATGTCACGTTTGTACGGCGAATTGGTCGTTTAAAAATACACGCAAGACCTTTCGAAAGGTAAGCGAGACGTGCCTGAGCGATTTTTCTACTGCGTGGACGTAACGAATAATTCAATCGAACTTTTATTTAACTGGGTGAACCAATCCCGTGTATAAAATGGATGTAGGACTTGTACCAGTCTGACTGGTCACGTGAATGCTGTTCGGGTGTATTATTTGGTTGAATCGAATTACGTCCTTTCTCGAGGATTCTTCCGCGACGATCCTGACCTATCCATCCTCTATAACCAGTCGTCCGTGAAGCTTTCGTGTAGTTTCGCCAGAAAGAGAGAGGAGGCAGTTAGTCACTGTATGTTTTCCCTGAATTTCATTTTTTTTTTTTTTTTTTTTTTCTATGTAATTTCGTGGAAAACGATAAACGATCGTACTTTGCTTCGGTAGCCGTGTGAAAGATGGACCATTGAATTTGTAGGTCTTGAATGTTTCAGGTAGCACTGCAGGTGGCACCTTGTCTGCGGTAACAGGAACTATCGCAGGAGCTTCTTTACTGTCCGGCAGTCGAACACATTCGAGCAGGAGGATCAATCGTTCTCGTCAGCAACAGGCGCAGCAAGTGCAGCCACAACAGCAACACAGAATTCCGTTGGCCTCCTTGAGGCAAGGCGCCGCTGGCCGAAATTCGGATGAGATCGGGCGCAGGGCCTCTTCGGGCCAAGAGGTCTGCGACAACTCTAACGACTCTGGTCTCGGATTCGAGGAGCGACAGCAGCACTTCGGGAACGCAGTTAGTAGATGTACTTACAATGTGAAGGATACAATTATTTTTATTTTTTTATTTGTCCATGACTTAGGACTGTGTTCCGTTTTCTTTACGGTCAGTTCTGTTACTTTAGAGGAGGTACTGTGTTTTACAGTATGCGTCGTGGAGAATCGTTCTCCTATGACATAATCCTCTGGTGACTGTGTATCTGTAGCATTGAAAACGTCTTATTCGTGCTCCGAAACGAGTTGGGTTATCGTCCCGGGCTGTTTGTGACGTAATTTTTGTCATTGACGGGGTTTTTATTTTATTTTGTTTTTCGTTGATCTTGCTACGACGGGTGCGAGTACTTGACTGTCTTTATCGAGTTACCAGATCGTATCGTTTCTTGTTATAGTCAGTGATTCGAAATTTTGCATGACCTTGCTCGGGTGTCGGTCGAGTTTGATTTCTGCGATTGAGGTTTTTTTTGTTAATTAATTTAAAACGCTATTGAATTCTGTAGGACGTATTTAAAATAAGTCTATAAGCACTGAAAGATGTGTAGCGAAAATTGTTCGTCCCTGTTGGGTACTTCGCTCACGATAGGAACGGTTCAACGGTAGTTGAACTCGTCGTACTTGTTGGCTGATTTATTAAATTGAGCCGACCGCTCCAACTCAATCCGATCAATTGCTTAACAGGCCTGGAACGGCGCTGGGGAGGACGAGTTCAAGAGGAGGAGAATGGACATCAAACTCGAATCTGAGGACGCGAACTTCGCGTTCCCGGAGGCTGCTCACACTGTGAACGAGAGCAAGAGTCTTGGCAGTACAAGAAATACGAGCAACGGTATTGGCACGACAATATCGAGGGCTGGCGCAGGTGCTGGCGCTGTAGGAAGGGTCGTTGGGATCACTCGACCTCGTCCAGCAATTGGAGTTCTCAGCAAAAGGCCATCCCCGGCTCATCAAGGTCCAGTCACTCTTACATCGCAGCTTTGTACGTGTCCCTGTAACGAGCAGTTTCATACGTGCTCTTGAGCACTCCTCCAGTGCAGTAGTTTCAATGAAATTCGTTTAACAAGTTTTAATTCGTTTTGCATAGGCTGGGATCACTAGATTTTCTATAATATTCAGACAGGCATAAATATACCCATTGATTCATCCACTGACAATGTCTTTCTCTTTTTCCATTTTGTTACCGCGCATGTAGGTAGCGTGTCTAGGGACGGCAAGACCCAACTACAGATCATATGCCAGCCGGAGCAACAGCACAGAGCACGATACCAGACTGAGGGTTCACGGGGTGCAGTCAAGGACCGGACCGGCAATGGATTTCCAATAGTGCGCCTCGTCGGTTATGACAAACCTGCTACGCTTCAGGTTTTCATTGGTACAGATTTGGGACGAGTAGCGCCGCATATGTTCTATCAGGCATGTCGTGTCAGTGGAAAGAATTCGACGCCCTGCATCGAGCGCAAGGTCGACGGTACCATCGTCATCGAGGTCGACATGGACCCTGCTAAGGATATGCTCGTGACCTGCGACTGCGTTGGTATTTTGAAGGAACGTAATGTCGACGTTGAACACAGATTCCCGCAGGAAGCTGGAATCCTTCAGGGACGAAGCAAGAAGAAGTCCACGCGTTGTCGTATGGTATTTCGTACTACCATTACGCACTCCGATGGCACTACCGAGACTCTGCAGGTGTGCTCGCAGCCGATTGTCTGTAGTGAGTATTTTTATTTGACGATAGATGGAATTTTTCGTTAAATATTTTTCATTTTTATTCTATCACTTTGCAGCTCAACCACCAGGGATTCCGGAAATTTGTAAGAAGTCTTTAACGTCCTGTCCGTGTACGGGGGGACTGGAACTGTTTATCCTTGGAAAGAATTTCCTCAAGGACACTCGAGTGGTCTTTCAGTTGGATAACGAAGACTTGTCCAGTTTGGAACCACACTGGGAGTGCGCTGTACTACCGGATAAGGAATTTCTTCAACAGACTCACCTAGTGTGTGTAGTTCCTCCGTACAGAAGGCAGGATTTGGCTCCCTCCGAAACGGTCAGTGTTAAATTGTACGCTGTATCGTCCGGTAAGACGAGTGAGCCGCACACGTTTCTCTACACAGCAGCGTCCACACCGCCAGAACCTTCAGTTGGCAAGGTCGAATCAGCTACGCCAGCTCTAACGGCAACGACTAACGATACAGCGCTGACTACGTCCTCTGCTACGGTACCACTTCCTGGTGTAACTTCGAACGGTAGGATTTTGTCAAATTGACATAGTTCATACGAGATAAATAGATTGTGGATATATGGTATTATGACGTTTTTTTTTAAGCAGCTCTGATACCACAAGCCGTCGCAGGGACTACAAATTTCCTAACTAGCATTCAGCAGCAGCACCAACAACAGCAACAGGCCTCCGAGAATCTTAAAAATGATCCAAGTCCACCACCTACCGCGCCCACGTCGCAAGTTACTCCTGTGATGATGTGGGCATCTCAGTCTGCTAATTGTCAAAGTCCTTCAGCGGATGTTATGATGCCGCCACCATCGTTAGTTGCGAATCCTCTTTTGAACAGACGGTCTTCCTCGAACCTGCAATTGATCCTACCGGATAATCTGAAGACTGAAGTGCTTGATGAGAACAGTCAGAACAGTATGTTGAGTGACAGCAGCATGCAGGGTCTTCCTACCCCAACGACTAACGGACCAGCTGGCTCAAGCCCTCTACAATTGGTAGGTGAAAATTCGAGAGAGGCCACGTCGAATATGATCGGTGCTGTTCCGGTTGCAGCTAATGGTTCACCAACTCAGGACACTAATCTTCTCGGCGTGGTAGATCTTATTCGAAATCCGCATCCTTTAACTTTGGCATCTTCACATCAGGGACCATTTGGTGGTATGCACGAAACGACGCAGGTCAAGGTTCTCAGTCCTCATCATATAAATAAGGACAGTAACGCGGTGCTGCCGAGCGAAGGTGGCCCAGGAAGTCTTCAAGGTGCCGAAATAGTAGATCTTCGCATGAAGCACCACCAGTCAGAATTCAACGCCGCCCTGTCGGACTTCACCTCCACACCCGTTGGTCAGAGCCTACCCAATCAAAGTGGTCACAGTATCGAGAAGTATCTCAATCATATTGAATCAAACGTACCGTCATCCAAGGATACAGAGAACCAGGACAGTACGTTCGTGAGTGGGATGCAGCAGAGAGCATCCATAATCGCTACTGGTCGCCAGCAATCACAGACTCCTAATATCCTTTCCCCAAATCAGGCTACAGTAAAACTAGATGCCCTGGTGAATTCTGCTGCCGAGAGCCATCAAGTCGTCTCACCGATTCAAACTAACACAACGAGTCCCAATGGAATGTTGGGCCATGTATCACCGGTTGCAGAATCTTGTCATCGATCTCAACATGAAACAATATCAAGTCCTCAACAGACTACTAGAACCAGTCCTCCGATTCCGGTGAAGACAATGCTATTGGAAGCTCTAATGTCCACCCCTGCTGGTCAACCCTTATCAGGGGTCAATACCACAGCAACTACAACCACATCGACAGGGTCATCTGAACAGACCGCTAATGAGAATTTATTAACCACGATCAATGCTGCACTACTTCCGCCGATGCAAGAACCTCCGGTAGTGACAGCAGCAGGGACACCAACACCACCAGTCAGTGTATCAGCACACAATCCACTTCAAGTCAGTAGTGAGCCAATCTCAAGATCCACGGAGCACATGCAAATTCAGGCACTCACGCAGCAAGACGTTGTGATGCAGCAACAGGTGCAACAAGTTGTGGTGGAGCAAGTGGTGGCGCAGGCGCAGCAGCAGGTCGAACAAGTTGTTGCCCAGGCGCAACAGCAAGCCGTGCAGGCTGTACAACAAGCCCAGCAACAGGTAGTACAGCAGGTTGTACAGCATGCCCAAGTAGTACAACAGGCTGTGCAGCAAGTTCAAGCAGTGCAGCAGGTGCAAGCGCGTGCGGTACAGCAGGCGGTACAGCAAGCAACACAAGAAGTTGTTCAGCAAGCTGTTCAACAAGCAACTCAAGAAGTGGTTCAGCAAGTTCAAGCGGTTCAACAGGCAGTTCAACAGGCGCAGGCAGCTCAGGCAATGCAACAGGCCGTGCAACAAGATATCGGCTCGATGCTGAACCAACCTGCAGGATTTGTAGCGGAAGCTAGTTCCGCTCTAGCAAGCGGTGCTGCGCAGGAACCATCTCAGCAGAGACTGACTACGGCAGCCGAGCAGGCTATCAATTCGGTGATTACAAATGCCACTCAAGATATTATAAATAATCGACCCATATCTGCTACCACGGCACACGCCATAATAGCTACGAAAAATATATTAAATTCCGTGGCTACCCAGAGTGCCCAACTTATGAGCAACGCTATGGAAGGAATTCTTCCTAAGTCACCATCTCAGACTCAAGGTAATATTGTAGAGCAAGTGACGAATAAATCTTCACCAGTGGCCTTGCCTGTGGCACCGACCAGACAGAATGTTAGTCCAAGTATACAGAATCCAACAGCAACCTCGAATGGTCCCCCTGCGAGGAAACCAGAGGACGCTGGTGGTATGTTGCCCCAGGAATTAACTTCTATGTCGGAACATGATCTTTTGAGCTACATTAATCCGAGCTGCTTCGATCCCCAAGGCGGCTTCCTTATGTAGTAGTAGTGATCACACAGTGATCCGCCTCATTTGGGGAATGTGCCTGAACTGTTCTGGGTGTAGGAGAATCCAAACCCATCCATCCAACGATTATCATTAATCTAAGATTACTATCAGTTCAATGTAAATAGCTTTTATTCCACTGGTGTTAATTCGAGGTGGTTAACATGATCGCAAGATAATGGAAAAGTAGGAATATAACCCGTTGAAATTAAAATCTATAAAAGGCAGTACGAGTAAATTGAAGAAAATAAATCTTCAAGTTATATGGAATTGTATAGATAGAAAAAAAGGAAGGGCCGCCAAGATTGGAGTCACATCTGCACGCAGATTTTCATAAAACAGTGGATATATAAGAGCACTCTACCCCTTATAAACAATAAGAGACACTACTACAGCTAAAGTGAGACGGGCGCGAATGTGCGCGACAATTAGATATTCTTACGTTTTTGTCTACGAGTAAATAAATTTATTGGTAATACATTAATTTATCTTCTTTAGTGCCAGGGCAGACGGGTATTTCTTACCCCGTGGAGAATATCTCGAGAATTGATTTCATTTGACTTTTCTCTGTGAAACTGAATTGCTATTGTTTTTCAGTTTTTTTGTTATTTTTTCCGTTTAGTTTCTACGAAATCATTTTATTTTATTGTTTCTTTTTATCTTAATGTGCTTCACTGTAACGCTTAACGATGTACTGACCCCACTCAAAGGAAAAATTGTACACGGTTTTACAGAGAGGGAGAGGGAGAGAAAAATAGAGAGAGAGAAAGCGAGCGAGAGAGAGAGAGAGGGAGGGGCGGAGGGAGGGAGGGAGAAAGGAAGAGAAAATAAAAAAGCCATGGAATTGAGTGTAGCCAATTTATTCTAATTGTACATTAAGGTATGATTCTGTAAATTATTATTGATAACTTTCTTTTGACTTGATTTCATTAAACGCAATGAATCATTTTGTTGTTTGACTTTGTTTCTTAAGTTAAGTTTTAATTTGTATCTTATACATTGTTTAATAATGAATTTGTTGTTAATTATTACTGATATTGCAGAGAAATTATGTGATTATGTTGATGTTATCAACTATTAGTAGAGGAATAAAAGAAATGACAGAGATTATATTATATGACGAGGAGAATAGTAAATGAAAGTATATATCGTAAAAGAAATATTAAACAAAAATATATAAATATATATTTTTTACGTTTATCCAAAGAAAACAATACATTTAATATAAATGTAAAAGTGAGCTTACTAAAAAAAAATCTTATAGCGAGATCCATTCAAATGCATTTTCAACATCGAAGGAGACATCTCAATATTCCTGGCCCTTTTCATTAAAGGCAAGGGTTGCTAAGCATTATTTCTACTACTATTATTACTATTACTATACTACTACTACTACTAATCTACTACTAACTACTTCTACTACTACTACTACTACTACTATAATTAAGAGTATGAATACTCACCAAGGTTATTATCTAGTAGCAGAGACAGATTTTATATGAAGATATTGATATATCTAGTATCATGAGCTACGTTTATATATATTTTATATCTGTCATATGAGCATATTGTTATGTCAACTCAATGTAATACACCAAACACAAATGCATGTGTATATTCTTATATTCCATGTATCACGGGCCAACAGTGCATATAATATATAAGGAACACAGAATTACCTACAAATGTCCAATGCTGTATTACTGAATAACAAATTCATTCAAACAATATTCTATGTATATCATAAAAATATCTATGACACGTATTCTACACATTGCGCACATCATAGTAGTATACAGAGCTTATTTTAAAAAAAGTCTCATAAACATGTACTATCATCGTTACTTCTTATGAGTTGAATAAATGTTTCACAGCAATTCTTTTTTTGCATAAAATCGTGACACCGCGTTGATCCGGTGGGAAATAGTTCGTCGATTTATAGAATGAAATTTATGCGCGCTATATTTTGATGCAGACGAGCAATTCTACTACTTTCATAAAATGTATAATTGACAAGCATGATGCAACAATATGAAATATTTAATAAGCGTAAAGTAGTAACGATATGAATACAAGAATTACGTGAATGATTACATCATTTTTATCGTTATGTAATCGAGTATATTAATTTGTCTCAAATGTTCGAAAACCAGGCACCGTTTTCCCCACGTACTTTGCGCTCCTTGAGCAATTTCTCAAGGTGATGACGTACGTTTGCAGCAGCTGCGTTCCATAGATTTTCTGGAGTCTCCTTGAAGTACACAAACATACATTTTCAAAACATAAATAATAAATATGATTTTAAGAAAGTAAGAAGTATGTAGATGTCGTATATTTCAATACCGTGTATATACGTTGCACTATATCCATTTCAGATAACGAGTTCATAGTTCCATGTTCTTGCAGAACCTTTAGGATTTCGTTTTCCCTTTGTTGACGATGTCTAATGTAGTATTGAATGCGTGGTATAGGACTCTCAATGACTGGTCCATGACCCGGGTAAATGACCTTTGGAGTCATCTGTATGATCTTCTCCAGGGACAAGATATAGTCGTGTAAATCTTCAAAGACTGCTGTACCTTCGCCTAATATACAGTCCCCACTAAATAATGAATTGTCCTCCAAGAGTGTCAGGCATGCATGATCCGTAGTGTGACCAGGAGTATGGTGAATTTGAAGTTTAGCACCGTCGACTTCAAATAATTGACCATCGTTCATACTACGCCATTCAACGGAGTATGACTCTTCCTGGCCATCATTTCCACAGTCTTCTAAGGATCTTGATAGTTTCCAGACAGTGGGTGACTTTGCTCTAGTATTTCGAAGTTTCAATAAATTCTTTACCGGCTCAACGCCGCCAATATGATCGTGATGCCAGTGGGTAATGATTAAATGTTCTATTGTAGCACCCTCGTTATCCAGGACCTCCTCCAAGAGTTTAGTATACTCGCTCGCGGTTTCGGCATCGCCAGAGTCTATCAGAATTCGCCTGAAACAATAGTTTCTCAATACTGCTGATCATTTTGGTAAGTTATTCGTGTACTAAAATGTTTTAGTGATTATGTTATGGCCTACTAGGAAGTCACCTAAGTCCTGTGCCAATTAGGTACGTATTGGTACCCTGAAGTGTCATGGGACCGGGATTACATCCCAGAATACGTATTACCCCCTTGGATAGTTTCGACACAAGTGGAATAGCCGTGAGCGACGACATACCTCGTGCATTCACATAACCTTACTGGCTAACATATCATTCGGATTGATAAGTATTGTATAAACCTAGCTAATCATAGTTATGTGTAGTAACAAGGATTGCGTAACTGGAAATATGTTATACGTGATCATTTGCAAGTTAGTTTTTAATATGAGTACGAAAAGGAATAACGGTGACTGGGTGGGAGGGCATGATATATTTTTAATCACAGATTGTTTATGTTAATAAGTAGAGTCTTTTATTAATAGTTTAATGTCACATAAAATAACAATACTCGGTATTGGCACTTGAGAGTAATCATCCACTTTCATACTGTAATTCTATGGCAGCACGATCATTTTAAGGTTTGTTTGCATTCAAAAGCAAAATTACAAAGCATGGAGAGATGCTCGGTGCTTTTAGCCAATTGGTCACTGCTTTGCTGCTCGCTGCCTGCTGCCTTTGATGTGCAAGATCTATAAGACGTAGCCTGACGATTGGTTAGCTTCAGCAGAATGATCGTAATAGACCCAACGGATACACTCTGTGTCAAGTAAAGTGGAGTTGTGTTTATTAACGCAAAGCTACCAAGGACAACTTACAGCGGCGTTTGATGAAAAAAAAAAAATGGAATATTGAGAAACTAACGGAATATTCTTCCCGCAAGGATTAGTAACTCTATAAATTTTGTTCATGCCCTCCCTAGCGGGATTTCACAAAATTATGCCGGTCGCTTAACTGCGCCATCTAACGTGAAATTGAAGAACTAGCACATTAACGTAAAAAAAATTTATAATTTAAAATTTTTTATACAATAAGGAAAATTGGTAGAGGAATCAGAAGTATTAATAAAAAGGATGTATATTTATATATCAGGTTCATTTATGTTTGTTATTAAGATGTGAGATCAAATCCCAAATAGTTCTTACATGACATATGAACAAGATACGTGAAACGATTCAATGTAATATTTCTAGTTTTTAATTAAAGTAAATCGAATCGTTTTGAGTACCTAAACTCGCTACACCCTGTGCGTATAAACAAACATGAACAACATGTACAATATAATTAATATTGATTGAATATACAGTCGATTAGAATTAAGTACACGATATCAGGCGTGCTTCCTACCTTCTAAATACATTGCCCTACATCTTGGACGCGCTCAAATCGTATTGTCACGGGTTTTAAAGTGTTACGAGATATCCGGAATCGTTAATACATTCCAATTTATGAATAACGCGTTTACCGACCACTTAAATCCAGTGTCGCATCTTAAATACCAGACGACGAGTTTACGCAGATACTTCTGTGGCCGTACACTTGTCGAACATGGCGTCCAAGACTTGAGTGAACTTGAGGTGTCTCTCTTCAGGAGCTACGGTGGCGCCACGACTACCCCACAAGAATTTTATATGAAATTCCGTGCGAAACGCATCAGTGAGAAGTTCGTCGCTTCGGCATCCCTCGAGGGCGATTTCGGCATTTCGACGAAAGAGTGGAAGACTCTCTGCTAATTTCCGGGCCGACTCCAAGTGTGACCAGACAATAGAAAGTCCACAGTCAGACGCTGAATTCTCCCATGGAGACAATATGGCTGCTGCTAACCCGGAGGGGGCGACCGTTCCTGAAAAAAGAAATATATTTAATATTTATTTAATTCAATACTCGAACGATTAATGAATGATTCCTTATAGATACCTAGAACATCTTCAGGTCCTCTTTCACCAAGAAGAGCGATAGGTAATAGATGTGGCAATGTGGTATTTGGTGCTTGGGGGTTGGTACACTCATTCATGGCACGTAAAGTAGGCCTAAGTTTAGCTTCGAAACTGAAAGCTTCGTCAGTATGTTTCTGCCTAAGTAGATGCCAGGTATTAGCCAGTCTCTGTATCTGAGGTAAGCATAAACCGAGCATAACACCACAGAAGCCATAGAGATTCCCAAGGGCTGTTTTCGTGTCGACAGCAACTCTTATCCACTTGCTTATGGTGGCGGCTCTTTCGATGGCAGTGGCGCCGGCCAAGACAGTCACAGCGACAAGAAGCTTTATGCATTCCGACCTTTCTATGAGATCCAGCCTCGCTTGATGGCCATGAGGTAAAGTGGCCAATTCCAAGCCACTTAGGCCACTTCTGTTACCAGATCCTGGATTTAGTGCCACTTCTAGGTCGATCCGTGTCAGATGTGAAGCAAGGACTCTTGGTGCGGATTCATGAAGCATTCCTGAGACACCCCTTAGAGCGGTAGGGTCTAAGGGTCGATGATCCCCAGACGGTAATAATAACGTAGAAAATCCTTCAAGGTCCAGAACGGTTGATATCTCTAGAGACGGAGCTGCTACCACTAACTGCTCTTCTGTTGACAGCTCATAGTCACTACCATTACTGTTGGTACTCTCTGTGACGTTATAATGACTTCTGATAACGACACCTTTGATTGGCAGTGCAGGATTGGTACCACCGGAATTATTCATTTCAAATTCGCTATCACCAGACCCATTTCCACTGTCACTGCCTGACGCTTGATAAGCCTGGTGGTGGTGATGATGATGATGATAATGCTGTTGCTGATGGTTCGGTATGTATGGTACTCTTGGTGGTTTTGGTGGTGCAGTTATACCCTGATGATTGATACTGTGCTGTGTTTGTAGTTGCTGTTGCTGAAGGGCAGGGTCAGATATGACTCTAGTGATCTTCTGTCTTCCCAATGATAGCGAACATGACGGCGGCTGATTCTGAATGGGTGGAACCCTTGGCAGTGTACTCGACTGAACTGGATGTGGTACGCTCTGCTGAACCTGATTCTGATTCACATGCTGCTCAACGGAGTGTTGCTGGGGCGTCAGTGAATGACTGCGTTGCTGCTTTCGAGGTAATCGCGGAGGTGAACCGGTGGTCAAGGAGGAAGAGGAAGGACTTGAGCAATGCTGACTTCCTGGTGGCGCTACGCATGTCAACGGCACGCACCTAGGCTTAGGATTTACTATCCTGGCGCCACTGGCTTGACTTATTGGCCTTCCACTTCCGACGTAGAACGTTATTAGGTCTGCTACCGTATCGAAGGCTTCATCCTCAAATTGATATTGTGCTCTTTCATAAACAGTATCCGGTTGTATGACGACCTGATGAACAATAGAAATACTCCAGAGAATGCTCCGACCTCATCCTGCAGCCATTGAAGATCAAAGCTCTTACCCTGTTGATGACGAAGTGCAGGACCTGTCCTTTCCAACGTACAGTCAGGACGTAGTTCCCAGGTTGGGAGGCGCAGTCTCGCACCAGGAAGTCACCGTCATTAGGAACCTCATTTTCAGCGCCTTTTCGTCCACCACGCAACGTACTACCATGGTACCAAGCGTGGGAACGTAAATCACGTGGATCCAATAATCTGAGCTCGCGTTCCAGTAACTTCCGTGCCGTCTCTTCTGGTTGCTCCTGCAGATGAGATATAGACAGACAATTGTAATTTGTGCCAATCAATATAAGTAATCGCATAACAGCGTCTTGAGGAACCAGAGATGATTGGCTTAACGAGAGCAGCCTTGAGTCTTAATTCGTGGAAGATTTCCAAGTTACTGAGCTCTATTTTATTGACACGAAGTATCTCGCAGACTCGAAACCCTAATTCGTCTCGTAAACGCACATTCATAGTTGGATCTAATTGAGCGGCAAGTTAACTAGAAATGTCTTCCACGCATTCATTTGCTCGACTTAGACGATAACAAACGTCACTCCGTGATACCTACCACGAAAAAAAAAGATAACGAGGCACTGTAACAGTGTCTCTTTTGTTACTTTTTATCGAAAACAAATCAACAGGCCTACTCACCATTGATGAATTCAAATTGTTGTACCTCTCGGTCCGTTTTGGCAGTGATTGCGGCCGCCGGAGAAAGCATGCGTCGTCCTTCCCTTCCCCGTATACCTTCTCCACAACCTCGACGACCTCCACCGTCCCCGCGACCTCCTCCTTCCCCGTTCTACAATTAGAAAATAGATTCAATCGTCAAAACACATCCTCGGTAGCCGACGACCCAATTCTAACAATGCTTCTCCATTCGATGCTTCTTCTGTATCACCAGGGGATGCCCTTTGATTCCTCTTCCTCGATGACTACAATTCTCTTCTACAAGACGAGAGATAGATAGGGTTTGGCTACGGCACTCGGCGAGTGCGCGCACCCCACTGAACTATGTCCCGTAGGCCCCTGTGGGCACAGGACCGTACCAACAAAGGGCGCAAGAAACGGTACAGTATAAATAGTAACCACGTAGCCGTTAACGGAGTTCAATAGCACTATTATTATTTTCTTTTTCAAAAATAATTTCTTCACCATCGCCCCTCCCAGGATCGTCACCAGTCCTCTCAACGTAGCTAATCCGGGCGCCTGAAAATTTGGTAGAACCAAAAATAATGGGGCACCGTATTCACCGATACGTGACTGATCCTAACCGGTCGCCACTCTCGCACACGCGCGACTCCCCATACGCAACTGGCTTTCCTTTCGACTCTCTTTCCGCCCTTTAGATTTTTAACTGGCCGATGAGTGGTCGCGCGCCGCTCCTATGGTGGTCGCGTGTTTTCTGATCGATCCTGACCTAGCACGGAGTCACCGCTTCCGGTTGATGCGACGGCACTGCTATCAGAGCTGAGTACACGTCGTGGGAATTATTGATCCGCTCACTTTTCGTAGGGGATGCATATCAGGGGGATGCTGACTCTCTTTCTCTCTCTCTCTCTCTCCCCCTCCCTTTATCCTCAAGCCCTCTACACATTATTACGCGCCTGCGTCGTATAACTTGCAAGGATACACCCGACGGGCAAGTACATATTCGGATTCACACATCCACGCAGTTGCAATTAATCTTTCGATAAGACAGGATACTAAGATGTCATTCTAGGAAGAAAGATAAGGATTCTCCAGATCTCCTGTTACACATTTCAGATAGGAAAGTCCTTATCGTCCTGTGAATATGCTTGAGATACCCAGTACTTGCAATCCCAGTCAAGCTTCAACCCTAATATAGGGATGGAAATATGTTCCCCGCACCGGATGTCTTGGAGTCAATTTGACTCTACTTGGTTCATATATAAATTTTCGGTTTTCGTATCCGTGTGGTTGCTGTATCAACTAGCATGGCTTTGAGTAATTCTTAGGGCGCCAGTACACACCCTTGTTAATTGACTTCCCTTTTGACTCTTTTTCTTCCTAGTAATAGGGATATACTCAATATACTCTGCCGTTTCAAAGGCAACCATCCAGAAACCGGTTGGTGGCTCCACTCTCTGTACAGCCCTTTCAAAAGCCCTTCAGGCAATTTCTATAAGTTACCTCCCGCGACGCGTTATCCCTTTACCGTTTTGTTTTTCTTTTCTTTCCGCCTTTCATTGTGCGTACGCTCAATGTAAACCGCGCCGCACGAATGGCCCATTGCGCCATTGAAAAGTCGTGAACCAGCTACGTAAACAAACCATATAAACTCACTGTATACTTTGTCTCGAGTTACAGGGCGACGGCGGTGTGATGACAAGGGATGGTTCCTTCTTGAGAATTATTTCAGGCTGCAAATGAATCGTGTGTCTTTTCGGATAAAAATCCTTCTCGGTGGCAGACGCGACCCCATCACGCTTCCGGCGACGTCCACTGGCGCTGAGACTCTGCAGGGTGCTCATCGACGGGAATCGAAAGCTCCATGCTATACCTAAAGGGACCGGAAACAAGAACGTTATTACGAGACAGTCACATGGGTTACTTAAAGCCATCACTCCCATTCACAATTCCGACGTCGTATTCCAAGATCGAGCATCGCGATGAGCAGCCATTGACTTTCTAATTCTTATCCCCGAGACGCTTTCTTGGAACTGATCTGACGCTTATGAACGTTCAATGAGTTTTAGCTCTTTTGCTAAAAAAAATTAAGGACATTTTTTTGCAATTTTGTATTACAAAAAATCCTAACCGGATTTCGTTGCTTTCAGCTATGATCGTGGCTTGATACGTGGCTGCACTCATTATTACGCTAATATTAAATTAAATCTATGTCATGCGTCTTGTATTATAGCTAATATAAAAGCGACGTAAAAAAAAGAGCTCAGGTACGGAATGCAGGTGTGTACAGCACTGGTCTCTCTAGTGAGCGACATAATACTTAGTAAACCAATGATAAGGCCACCGTTTACCAAGATAAACTATGCATACTATGTCCCGTGTTGCTTTACGGTTTGTATTTTATCGATAGACGCAGAAGCGACCTATGAAAACGTTGAAACCCGTGAGACCGTTCGTAGTTTTAAAATAACGAAAAGTAAAGCACGATTTTCGAACGCAGTAGCACCAAAAAACAGTAAACCTACCTATATTACCTATACCCACGACATCGGTTTTATCATACACGTGATAGTCAGTCGTGGTCTGAATTTTAATAGCCATGATTAAACAGATATTTTCTTGTGTTTTTTATTTACCATAGGACTTACCAAGAATTGATATGAAAAAAAATATCACTATAAATATACAGCAAGCCTTGAATGGAGGACACAGTTATTTTTTAATACGAGATTTATAAATTATGACGTATCGTCATTGTCTTCGACGCATGCAATTTTTTAAATTGTATAAAAAAAACACTAACTTTGACTGCGACGTGATTTCAACTTGCTGGCAGTTTTTCCCATGTTTCACGTGTTCATTCCGGTTCTGTTCAAGGATGAATGAGCCCGGATAGATTTTTGGGGGCTCGCACAGAAAGAGGGTCGTTTCACAAGTCACTTATCTTGCTCACTGAAGTCCGGCGCTGTTACCGAAGCATAATGCTTTACTGAATCTAGTGAACCGACTGGGTGCGAAGAGACAGACACGCGGTAGGACAGAAGAACGGATGGACAGACAAGTGGAAGAATGTAGGGGACTGCAGTGAGAGGGAAGCAGTTAGAGTAACAGCGTGTGGTACCTTTGCCAGAGTGAGAGAACAGGAGGGAGTGAATAAGAGAGAGAGAGAGAGAGAAAGAGAGAGAGGGCGAGGAGTGAGGAGGTAGACAAGGGAGAGAGAAAGAGAGAAAATTATGAGGAACGTGAGAGGGAGAGAAGCCCACACTTCGAGCAAGTGTTTAACACACACGATAGGCCCACGTGACTGACTACGAACCAGTCTGATGTCATCGGAACCCGGAGCTATTCCAGCTAAGCAATCCGCATGCATAATCAGCAAAACATCATAATTTTATTTATACTTGTGTCCTCGACTGCAGGCAAGAATTCGCGGTGAAATAGCCTCGATGATTACATTATGAATTCACAACTTGTTGTATTATCGGTATGAGTGACCTCAGTTCAGCTTCTAGACTTTCGGAGACTGTTAAACTGGTGGTACGTTATTTGTAGTTATTTGATGCATCTTTGGGGTTTATGTGGAAGATATTATCTGGGAGAAACTTATTTTTCTTAATTCTGGAGATGTATGCTGTTTTTAAATTTCATTGGATAGATACAGAGGTTGCGAGAGTATATGGTAGAATCAAATAATTAAAGTTTCCTGAAATTTCAGGATATTTGATTGAAATGCATCTCTCTGTTAAAATCATTGTGATAGCTTATTTCAAATTATTGACAGATCGCGACTACCGCCATCTGTTGGTCAAACGAAAAAGCTTGTCGAGATATCTACGGGTGATTTTATTTTGTCGGTAATGGCAAATAGAAGGTAACGTACCGACAGTACACTTTAGTGTCAGTAAAAAATTCCACCATGAGGTGTCGACGCTGTACGATTATTTTAATAAGAACCGCAACGTGCTTTCCTCTGAATAATCTGTAAAAGAGTTACTATGCTCTTCGACAATGTTGAATATGGAAAATCAAGAAATTATTATTCAGAAACCGTACGTAGTACCGAGATCTAATTAGGAATCGGCGTTCACGTTATTATCGTCTTTTAGTACCTTACCATCACTCAGCCACTCTCGTTCTCATGTAAATGAAATAAGCGAATCGAGTCAAAGAAGGTCTGCTTGTCTGACAGGAAAAATATAAGAAAAGTCTATTGCCTTCTACACGTAGCACGTAACATGAAAGAAACCTAAAGGAAGGCAACTATATCCAATCGAGACAGAAACTCAGTGATAAAACCAAATGATGACTTCCCCGGGATAGGAGTGTCGCGGTTGGTAGAAATGGGACATCGATGGCGAAGTTAAAAAGCGTTCTTTCGAATATTGGGAGCGGCATTTGATATGTTATTGTCGTTCCCAAGGGTGCCATGATACACACCCAGCCGGTGCTCGGCGTCCTCGTCCTCCGGGTCTATTCTCAACCTCATTCTCGTCCTCCATCCAGCACCTCCCAGAGACGGGATGCAAATTCAATTGAAATTCGCAGAAGTAGAGGATAGGAGGATGATACTCTTATTCCCGGGCTCGACTGTCTAAGGGTGGGGTTAGGGGGTGTCGTACTGTCTTGGTCGTTCCGATGATCGTTGTATCCAAAGTGAGGAAGGTGTACAAGGACAGAAGAGAGTAAAAGAAAAAGGAGGATAAGGATGAGAGATAGGGAGTATAAGAGAGCGCCCCGGGGAGTGACGCTTATATCGAGTTAGAGCCGTTTGAATACCGACACGGGGACGGTTGGGAGGGTTGTAGAGACATCGAGGATCAAAAGTTGATACTACGAGCACTCCCCTACCCTTATATGATTATCCATGGACCCCACCAGGATAGGTATTGGTTCCTACAGAAACGCCATCTTAGCCAGTCGCACCAGTTCGACGTGCGGAATACTTAAAGGCGTCCCCGCGTCACGCGACGCTTGACTCGCATAAAATATTCTTCTCCAAAGAGAAAACTTATCCCATCTTGTCCTTCTCTCTCTCTCTCTCCCTCTATATGTGTATATATCTGGATCAGCATTTTTTTGTTCCTCTACAATCTACACTCTAGATTATAATATAATTGTATTAATTAAATATAAATTATAAAAATTCTGGATTACAATATCAAACAGATAAAGATCAGTGGACAAACTTTATATCCGGCGTGTCGTCTTATCTCATCAATGATGCAATCTAAAGGAGATATACGGCGAGAGAGGTCAAAGGTCCTTTGGGATCGATTTCGCGAAAGGACACGAACGCCCGAATAATCACTTTCCCGAAGAGCCGAGGGATATGGATCGTCGATGTCCTAGGAATCACTTATTCAGGATCGGTAATGAATCGGTTCTCCAGGGGATGAGCTCGTCACCTACTACGCCGGAGTCTGTTGGTTATCAGCACATTCGTTCTTCTGGTTTGAAACTAAGAGAATTATAAATTAATAAAATAAGAATCTATATAGGTCCAGCCTGGTGTATTCGGATATATAGTAAATTAAAAATACAATCATTATTCTTACACGTTAGCTTCTATAGACTCTTGGAGATGAGTTTCCGGTCGCGAAGGCTCCATTCGTCTTTAGAGTTTATTAAGCCGGTCCGGTCGCTTGAAAGATCGGAATGGCGCGTGCCGCGTGCCCATCTTCTTGGGAATGCCATTTGTTAGAGACTTCTATTCTTCAGGAATCCTTCTTACTTGCGACTATTTGTTTCAACCGCTCACGCCAGACTTTACTTCGTTATTAGAAGCCTACTGACAAATCGTCCGGACCTACGGTCGGTATTAATAAAGATGGCTGCTGGTGTGCGTACTCGAACAAAAAATTAATTACAAAAAAAAATATATATCTTTTTAACAGTAACAAGTTTTTTTTATTATACTTAATTTGATTGCTGGGTTACGGCTCTACGGAGATGAGACAGTTAGACTTCCTGGTGAATGTGGATTCTGCAATGGTTATATAAATTACGTTAATAACGTAAACGTAAAGGGGGTATACATAATACGCATAGCGGGTTAACTGTGATAATTATGAAAATTAAAAGGCTTCGCTAGCAGAGAGCTGGAGAGCAGCACCTCTATTATTATTAATATTTTATTTAATACTATAACGAGATAAGAGAGTCAAACGCGAGAGGAGGAAAGAAAATTAGGGAGAGTATCTCACGAGTAGGATAACCTCTATTAAATTCGTGCAGCACCGATATTAATCTCCTTCTCAAAAATTCCATTAGCGGGTTACAACGCATGGAGTTTTACCTGTTTCGGATAATTCGGAATTGACGTTTTTTTTAATAGAAAATGTCATGGCGATTCGTTGGATACACGTAGGAGTGACAACGGAAATACCTGATCCTATTTCAAAACGTAACACTTTGAACGACAGCTTTTTCAAAACGTGATACCAATACTATATCCATTATTTTTTTTTTTCAAAATTTTTCGCAGCGAACATAATTATTAATTGAAACTTCGTTTTTACGAGACGCATAAAAAAACGCGTATACGCGACCCAGTACGAATTTGCATAATTTAGAGCAATGGCACAGCACGTAGGTGGCTTAAGGGTTCATTCTCAAGTGAACGCACCCGTGCATACATCAGTTGCAGACTGTCGCAGGAGACATGTTATGGCGTCTGACGTTACCGTAAGAATGAGAACGCAGAGTTCAAGTTGGTTTTACCAATTTGGCGACATGAGAATCCACTGGGTTGGGTGGGAGTTATTGCAAAAGGGTAGGGCAGGTGGGGCGGGGTGGTATGGAGGTAGAGGGCCGGGAGTAGCAGAAAAGAACGGTGGAAGAGGAATACGTTGGGTAGTTGTAAATAATATGAAAAGTGCGAGATAACACAGTGGTTCCTCCCTGCATAGAGGATCCAAGGAGGCACCTATGGTCTACCGAGAAGCGTCGCGACGCCAGGCGGTTGAGAGAACGACAGAGATACGGACGGTAGTTACAGTAAAAGTGAGAAAGAGAAAGAAAAAGGAGGTTGGAGAAACGAAAATGGAAAAAGTAGGGAAAAGGAAAAAGATACGTGGTAGGTAGAAGGAAGTCGTATACAGGAGGTAGAAGCTTGGACCATATTTCAAAAAGGGGATGGTCTCCGAGGGGTTGTGAATACCTTAATAGTCATAACATACATATATCTATATGCGGTATGGAGTTGTCCCTTATGCGACTATATCAGAGATGCGCGACCATAGCGTGAATAACGGGATGGCACGAGGCGTATGGATATTCTAACCTCACTGAAAAATTCGTGAGGCGGTTAATTAAGATTGAAAAAATGGATGGAATAATATTTAGGGTGATACGTACCAATTGGCAGATTGACGCAGGACACATTCAGACTGCATGGTGGCGTCTGCTGTACGTCGGACGTTAATAATGTCACTTGACTGGCTGATAGGTTAGGTTTGCTGATTTACCGTGCAGATGGTAGCCGTACGTTCCCGGATTCTCTCGCGCTATTTAATAACGAGAGTCTCTATTACTCAATGACTGTTAGAGGAGGGTGGATTGGTTCTATTGGTGCAATCGGTTAATCACCGCTCATCCCTGAGTGTCTCGGAGTATAAGGGGCTTAGCTCTCGGCAGTCTTCTGGATACCGAGACACGTTCAGGCACATCGTGGAGGTTAGTATATCTGACAGGGGACGTCGTACCTCATAGACCAGCCAGCAGCTATAGTCACCCTGTTAGTTACCAGCTAGTCTGCTCTCTCAGCCCCCATATCAATTAATCTTACCTAGAATGCAATAACTGTCCAATCTGCTCGTGGCTGCGTCATGGTGTCGTGCAGTCAGTGCCGTTATGTCCTGCTCCGGCCAAGTGGCATCCTCTGGTGCAAGGGTGACTCCTCGGAACGACCACGGAAAATCGAGCAGCCGGAAAATCAGAAAGTACTTGTGAAAATGAGAGAGACTGCGGAGCGAGCGGACGCGCGACTGACAGCGCCAGCGGCCATATTGGATTCGAGAGTAACGGCTTGCCGCTGAATTTAATTTGAAATCTTGAAAAGGAGAGAAATGTTTCAAGTGGAATCGTCAGCAGGATTACGATTAGAGATCGGACGACGTGAGGAATTACAAATAGTAACAGCGTTTATTTTTAATAATGAATATTAATAATTAATAATGTCTAATTACAATAATTACATAATAATTAAATGGTACAACAATAGAAACTTGGATAGCGAGAAAAAATGGGAATTTTTTTCCACGGGCTCAATCTCGTCGGAGCTCCTCTCTTTTTCTTTTGAGGGAAATATTTTCGGGTAAGAATATTATTAACTCTCACTTTTATTTTTCATTTTTTTTTTCTTCGCGAGATTGTGCGGACACTGCCCTTAGCCGGATTGGAGCCGACTGATTCCACTATCGTGTGATTCTGCTATTTATATCTTTATTTATAATATATATTTATACTTTTGTATTTATATATTTATACTCTTAGTACGTAGGTAAGATACAGGCTAGGTGCTATTTACAATTGTTGGTCACTGTCGCAAACTGCGGGATGCCCGTCCTCGACGACAGCTGCGTTAGATATGCAAAGTTACAGTACGTCGCTCGTATCACGACGCGTGTCGGTCATTTTGCGACGATCGACTCGATCGTTCAACAAGATCGATAATAATCGTAGGTTTAGATGATTTTGTTACGGGATACGAGATTGGCGCGCCTTAAGTACCGACTAAAACTTCAATATTCGATAGAGATCTATTTTTAATAATATTGACGCGAATAAAAAGGGGCGAGGAAAGTAGGAGTAGGATTGGGTTCGTTGAAGTTATCACGATTGAGATCGAGTCGAGCGCTAGACATTGGTTAGGGCTCGCTGATGCCTATTTATATACTAAAGAAGTATAGTACAGGTAGTAATTGATTAGTAGTAGTAGGTTATTAAAGTAGAAAGTATGAGAGCTCAGTGAGTTCGGAACGGAAAGAAGCCGATTTTGCGTATTTCCGGTTGACGTCGATCGAGTGCCCGATTAAACTGATAGAGAGGATTCTTCCATGCTCCGTCTTCTAGGACAACATTGGGGAAATTTAGATTACATAAAAATTTGAGTATAGCTAGTCTTTGGTTTTAGTTTGGTGCCCTAAACGTGGATAGAGACCGAGAGATGGGGATGAAGTTCGAACGAATAGTTCATCAACCCCTACGACGTCCCTCCTTGTCCTTACTGCATGATAGGTGCACTTCCAGGATTGGTCAGGTTACTCTGCGGGATGTTGACGATGGGAGGACGATGCGTGCTGCCGGTGCTCAAGTCGGCGTGCTGGGTCTCCCGGTGTCTCCTGAGGTCGACCTTACGCTGGAAAGCGCGACCGCACAGTTCGCAGGCGAAGGGTTTGAAGCCCGTGTGCTTTCTGGAGTGCGTTATGAGGTTGCTGCTCTGGGAGAAGGCTTTGCCGCAGACTTGACACTTGTGTGGTTTTTCACCTGAAAAATAAAAAGTTGCCGATTAGATTGTGCCGGATCTGCGAGAGGGAAGGTTGGGTAGCCCGGTTGATGCGAATGACGATGCCGTCCTGAGGGTGAACATCGAGGAGTATCATAGCGGCGTGAAAAGAGTCGATAGAGGTTCCAGGAGAGTGGAGTTTGAGAGCGTAGGTGGTGGTCGACGAGGAGGCAATTCTAAGGCACCCTTGGAACGGTTTCGGGAAAGAGGGATGATGGTTGGTACGGTGGTAGGTGGTATCAGGGATGCGGGGCACGCCCGGTCAAGATTTCCTCCCAAGCGAGAATCTCAGCCACCCTGGCGGGTGGCTCGGTACGGACTGAGGGGGTGCTCGCTAGAGAGGAGGTAGGGATGCGCTCGTTTCTCTCATCCCGGCCGCGAGCTCTGATTGGCGGCCAGGGGCGGCTCCAACCCCCAGTTTCCATAGCGACCGCGGTACCCCGGCTGAGAGAGATTCCGCTATGCGAACTATGCTGCCTGCAAGCAGCGGCTGTTAATGGACTCCCTATCCATCTATCTGTCCGGCTGAACCCTGCGCCCGGTTCATGGAATCGGGGGTTATTGGGAGGGGGGGGGGGGTGGATCCATAAACAACTCGTTAGTCGAGCCTTCAATCTAACCATCGCGATATACCCAACCCACTATGGTCTGCCCTAAATCCGCGAAATCCAGATTCCGTGCGATTCGATCGCGAATAAAATACGCGTGCCCGAAAGGGAACCGAAGAGTCCTCCAGGGTACATCTCTTCTGTATCAAGGCTCCCAACGGATCCAGATGACGCAAAGAGGACAACAAGGCCCTGCTCTTAGCCTCGTATAAAATAATCACAATGGAATTCGCGTGACGAAATTCCACGAGAAGGTACTCCTGGTGTAACAACTTCCCGAAGTCGGTGGGGTCAGGTTGGAAAATTTTCGCGTGGCTGGGGGGATCTCAGGAATTTACGGGCTCGTAAAAATCAAGAACCGTCCGAGTTCTCTCCGAGGTTGCCCTTCTATCTTTATTTTCTTGCAGTCCAGCCACGCGGCGCCATGCCAGTGTACATAGTGTCTATATATGTATATATGTCTCTACAGGAACCACTATATACATATGTATACACCTATGTACCATGGTACATCACCGTACATATACATATACCGACTGAATGCAATGTAGAATCGTTGCTGTATTTCTCCTACATAGCTTATAGGTTAGGTACTCGGCTCTCATCCTGCGCGGCTAGTAGCCATGGTCAAAGATTTAGACTCTTCGAGTTGAGATTCGCAGTTCAATTTTTTAAGAGATTCCAACGCGACGTGGTTACGTTTGGCGAATTTTCAACGGAGTCGCGGTACGACATTGAGAGCCCCTGGGGTTTAAGACGCCATTACACTCCCGGTCTGTTCGCCGCCGCCCCTAAAACTATATTAAACTCCAGGAAATCTTGAGGGTTCTTCTTGCTCTCTCTCTCTCTCCCTCCCCCCCCCCCTTCTCTCTTTCAGTCTCTCTATCTTTCATAGCTACCCTAGTCCATCTCCTCTCTATCCAGGACCAAGTACGACCCACCCCCAACCTCTCGTTCGCCCACAGCCGACTTTCATCCCTCAGGAGAAAGTCTATACCTCTGGAAAACCGTGACAGCACTTTGATCACTTTTCCAACGAGGTCCTTCAAAACTTTCCCAGAACTCTCGTTATCTCTTCAGGATGGATTTCGTAGGACCTACTGTCTACGATGGTGAGGGGGTAGCTGGTGTGTGTGTGCCTTTCACGATCATCGATCTCTTCCAAAAGAATCCCGAAGGAATCGAGACGAGTCCCGGTATACGGATTCCAGGATATACCAAGGGACTCAAATCCCAGAATTTTTCGATTGCGCAATAGATGTTGCTATCCTGGGTCAGAAGAGTACAACTCCGAGGTACGAAGGGGTGGCTAGGTTAAAGGTATTCGAACCCCGGCAGAGTATACCAAGGGTAAGAGAAAACTGGACTCTGGACCCGTGGCATTGATTTCCTCTCGTCTCCATCGACCATCTTCCTTTCCAACCCTCGAATACAGAGGGCAGAGTTCCAACCCTCCAATCGAAATCCCCGCGAGAGGGACAGTGATGCTCGATAGAGGGTGGTTTTTCCTGGCACGAAGAGGAGGGCCAGACAGTCGGCAGGAGGGTGAATGGGGAAGCAGAAAAAAAGTAGCCAAGAAATAGATAGCAGGGAAGAGAGAACCTCGTTTCATATTTCACCACGAGGACAGCATGGATTTTCGTGGACCTATCGAAGAAGTTTCAGGATTACCTTGTGATAGAGATGAAAAAAAATGATCGTTTTCCGTAAACAGCCACGTTAGTCAGGCTCGATGCTTGTATACGTACATAAAAAAAATGTGGATTTTGAAAAAAAAAAATGTACCCGGCAACAATATCATCGAAATCGAATACCTGATTGATCCTCCTACGTCGACGTTCTCACATCGTGCGGCAACTAGGAAAACCCAGAAACCGATGTGCAAACTGGTCTGGCAGTCTAGTCGATCGGTTCCGTAGACACGTATGTCCATGGGTCTCGACGGACCCGATTCCGTTCAACAACGCGGTGTGTATTCACTATTTCAGGTACACGAGATAGAGGGGTTGTTTCTCGTTGGACGTATATCCCGTACCTAAAATGCTACCCTGGGATCCAACCGCATACATATGTATCTACGTTACCCAGGTTATCTACAAATGGGGGTTGTGTGTACCGTCCGTTACTACCTGTCTGCGTATTTACGTATGTACGTTGTTGCGGAGCAGCACGAAGCGCAGTCGAGGGAATTTGCGGCGGTCAAAGGTCAGCTGAAAATGTTTTGTACAGAATTGATAAACCCACCCTTAAAATCCGCCCTGCGACCCTTTCATGCTTCTTACCCCTCGAAAGCGTATCGGAACGATCCTGGATCAAACAATAATAATGACTATGATTTTAATAAAGAGAAAAATAATAAAAATAAATAAAATGTTCAAAAAAACAAGTAACCAACGATATTACTGTCGGATTTATATCTCTGCCAAGAAGATCCCGTACTCGACCACGAGAGCAGGAAGGATCTGTTCCAGGAAACGTGATACGGCGGCTAAGTCAGTTAGCTCCTTAGTGCTTCGGTTCCACTGGGAATCGGTAAAGTAATCCCACTCCCTAACGATCACTGCGAATGGATGGCTATTAAATTATTATAGCGTCGATTCGCATCGGGAAATAGTGACAAATCCGATCTGCCCTTATAACCGAAGTTAGTAGCACGTGTATGTACATATTGAATTTTGATAATGCACCGTGATTAGTAGACACGATTATCTTGCCGGTAATAGAACCAGATAAATTCATCCTTATCAGAAGTGACATCGCTTCGTACACGAAGTACAGTACCGGATAAGGTATAGGTCATGCGTACTCGAATCCTACCGGGAAAACAGGAAGACAATATGGCTGTCCGACGCGCAAGCTTAAAAGGGTCGTTGCATACAAGAAAGCCCGCGATGCGCCGCTGCACGCGATATGCAGTTAATTTTAAGCTGGCCAAACGTGGAGGGGACGTTTATCATGGGCAGGAGTCGGTAGCGGTAGTCAAATTGTGAATGGGTGTCTGGCCCGATGCGCTTCTGGCATATCGATATCCCTGGAAATTTAATCATACAGCTCGACTCTATGAACATCATGCACACCTCACTCGGTCGTGCTATACGTGAGCGTGTAACGTAATAGCAGTAAATTTGCATATTTAATAGGGTATCGGTAACGTGTATTTTACATCAGTGACACTGGCCACCAGTCGCGAGGGAGAGTTTGATTAATCGATGAATTAATTAATTAGACGTCGATTCGCCGAAAAAGTTTAGGCGTATAAGCTATAGGAAATTTTTGAAAAAAAAAATTTTTTTATTTCAACATGTCACTATATACCCACAAGTATATATATTGTTATTGGAATTTTTATCGGTGGTAAAATAACGAAGCTTCCGTCCCATGAGGATGTTGCCTCTCCACGCGACTGTCGGAAAGGCTGTTCTGGATGCTAGATTATAACACGACATTACCGACGTCACTAACGAGCCGTAAGAGCGAAGGGGAGTCCACCATCGCGAAGTTTAAACAGCTTAGCGGGATGTTGCGGCGCCCCGACGCCTGGGGCGCCAAGTCAGCCGGAAACCTCTAATAGCCCTCGAGTCCAACACGCGCACACGTACTCGTGTAAGAGTGAGAATCTGCCAGAGGTGGGATAGGGGTAGTAAATTCGAAGGGTGATAATAGTGAGATTATTTAGGACGTAGCAGGTGGGCTCGATATGGGTTGGATGGTTATACAGCGAGGTTCGTTAGAAATAAACGTGAGACAAGCTTTCGATTGTGCGACTGTACTGCTTAAGGGTAAAAGTGATACCGAATGGGACTGTACCAGGAAGAAGGCTCCTGGTTACACGTAAAAATATATAGATCCCCGACTTTACTTTGCGTCGGACCGGACAGGTTGTGTTTATTGTGAAAACACAGAGGGTTTGCCGTTTGACGAGGCATACCGTGCGGTTAAGGGTGCGTGCACAATGCACACTCGAGATACACATGCGACCGTGGCCCCTTTGATCGATAATGCAAGATATCAATTTGAGGATGGATATCCTCAGCGAGGACACCCTTAGGTGTCCGTTCGTTGGACGTGAGATTTTTGAGGGATGAAAGGTTTGTTAATAGTACGCCTGAGTAGGACTTCACCAATTTGGATATTCTCGAAGGGGTAGTTTTGCTGCAAGTGGTCATAAGTCACTGAATGTTTTTACAGGGAGAACACTTCCTGACTAATATTTTCATTTCGGGGATGACGATATCACGTCGGGGATGACCAACCACTTGTCAGTCTGTCACCTACCGGCTCTCGTGGGCCAGGGGTAGTTGGCACCCTTTCCGAGGAACCCCGCGGTGCGCACTTGACTCGTTACAGCCAACACGAGAGAGAGCGCCGAGGCATACGTAACGTAACATTACTTTAGTTCACCTCCCTTCCCGCCAACCCCCTTAGCTATTCGAACTGGGGCCCCGTGCACGAACAATATTTGCAGAGCTCTTATTCCCTGGCTCCCGCCCCATTTTCAACCCCCGTCCACGGTGTGCAACGGGGGTTACAGCCAGTGCCACTGGTACCCACCACCATCACCGCCAACCACCACCTACCACCTACCTACCTAATAATGATTTTACGTTACGCCATGCCGGTCCCCGGGGAATCCGACAGTGCCGCACCCTTATTGCACATGGCCCGAGCTCGGGGGCGCAGGACTGATTATCATTAGCTGCGAGTCCCAGAGCACCCAGTGCCGTACGGTATCCTCGTAGACCCCGACGGTCCGTGGGATACTGCGAGATTTCCCAGCAGTGAGAAGTAAGGGTGGTTGGGAGTGAAAGAGGGTGGGAGTGATAAGGGGCGGGGGGAGGGGGGGGTTGAAAAATGCAGAAAGGGTCGAGGCTAACCCAATGGGGGGATTGGTGTCCGTAACGAGGATTCCGATGGAAGTTGAGAAAATGGTTTTTCGGAAAATTATAGAATGCGGAACACAGGGGTGAGTCCGACGCCCGGTGTCCGTATAATGTATATCGGGACGCTTGCGTTTTTGAGCGTAATTCGAGCGGACCGTGGCATTAGACGCTAGGTTGCGGGTGCTCCTGAATTTTTCATCGGGTTGAATAATGAATTAAATGTTCCGGAGCGACCCTTGGCCACCCTCCTACCTAAGGGCTGTACGTGGATATGCGTGTACGGAGGTCCCATACGTTGCTAGTAGCAGAGAAGTGACCATCGCTTTTGCTTTGTATCCTATTTTGTCGGTGCTTCTTACGCGAGAGGGATGAAGGGACGAAACGGTCGAGAGGGAGCGAGTTGAGTGGAGGGAAAGAAAACGGCAGGCAGCCAGAAGAGCCAGGATGTCTAGGAGGGGTCGAAGGGCGCGAGAGAGGCATGGGGGAGGACAAGGTGATAATTTGATAAGACATTGGGAGGGTTGCCATGGAGACGATACAAAACCCAGAGGCGACCAGACCCTCACGACTCTTACTCTTCTCGTTCTCCTCCTCTCCACGGGTTTTCCCTCTTTCCTTGGCGTCAACCACGCCAAGAGCCACCCCTCAACAAAGCCCCAAACCCCGCTCCATCAACCCTGAGACACCTAAGTGTCAAGTGTCCCACCCCTGCTTTCTGCCTTTTTTTCTACCCTCCTATTCTCCGCTTCACCACCGTCCAGGGACGCGCTATCGAAGACAAACACACCCCACGAGAGAAGATACAAAAATGGTTCACCCCCTCTGTACGGTATACCAAGTGGTTTTTTAATTCTCTATTCCGTACCCGTGCCCTGGTCCATTTACATTATGTTATCAACATTTTTTTTGGTCAAATTTACAAAATCCAAATTCTCAAGCGAAGCACATCAGGCGCATGCGCCTGATCGAACTCGCGACATTTTTTCCCACGGACGATCTAGTCGCAGTGAAATTCTATTTGAAAATTGAGGTCGCTGAATCTCCCGGGGGTAGTCGTGAGAGTCTGACCCTGGTGAGACTGGGGTGGCCTCCAGAGAAAGACATTACGATTATTGCGAAAGAGGAATGGATACGTACACGCACGCGCCCCTGCAGTCGCATATGCCACGCGATCAGCGTCCAGACATTTCAGTTGCATTATTTATGCGGACGTTCATAGAAACGCTAATTGAACCCTTTTCTCCTGCGTTTCTCTATCACTGTATGTACCATCATTGCACTACCATTACTCTAATCAGTGGTAAAATGCTACTCACCTGTATGAATGTACGTGTGCTTCTTCATGTCACTCTTCTGATGGAAACGCTTCCCGCAAAACTGACATGGATAGGGTCTCGTGTCCGAGTGAATAAGTAGGTGCGTGCTCAGTGTGCTTGACCTTTTGAACGCTTTGCCACATTGCTTACATTCGAAAACTTTCTCGGCCGAATGCACTGCCCTGTGCTGGGTCAAGCTGATCTCGTGGCCGAAGGTCTTGTTGCAGAGTTCACAGGCGAACGGTCTCTTGCCGTTGTGAGACCTCCTGGCATGTACCTGTCAAGTAGCAAGGACGAGGAGATGAGAAGAGTTTAAAGGGGCGTGAATGAGTTCACATATAAACTAGGGTGAAGTCGACTATAGGCAATGGGATCAGAAGAAAGCCTATTTACCTCCAAACCGTGAGGGGTGCTGAACATCTTGTCGCATTTGACGCAGCTGTAGACATCGCCAAGCGGATGAGGATGATGAAGTCCATGGGCGGTGTGGGCCGAGTGAAGTCCAGGGTGAGCCGGATGAACTCCTCGGAGTAGGGGATGAAGATGAGGCGGTAGAAGATGATGAGGAAGTAAGTGAGGATGCAGGTACGAGAGAGGATGATGAGGATGAGCTGGTAACAAACCACCCTGAAGGTGCAGGGGTGGATAGAGTATGGATGACGTAGGCGGGGGTGGATGAGCGCCGACCGACGTAGGTGCGCCGTCTCTGAGGGGTGAGGAATTTTGTAAGTGAGCGGATGGGGGATCGGGCCTGAGGAGGGCGGAGACGCTGAAGGAGTCGCCGGACCTCTTCGGCGGGTGGGAGGGTGTGTTCCTGGTGATGGATGGCGAGGGTGGAGATGGTGATGCTGGAGAACTGTTGGTGCCTTCGCGCTCATTCTCGTCGCCCACTTCCTCGACGTCGACGTCGACCTCCTCCTCGACGTCCACCTCGACGTCAGCATCCTGCTGCTCCGCCGCGGGAGAGTCTGGACATGGCGACGGCGATGGGGTTGGACTCCTTGTGGATGGTGGACCCACTAGACGACCGACGCCGAAAGAAAGTCGTTCTGTGTTTGAAAAATAACATTGTTTTTTTTATTTATCTTCTCTTCTTCCATCTTCCACCTCCGTACCCCTTCAACCTCTTTATTGAGTCTAACAATCTACCACTTGCAATCATAGACAATTGGGAACGCAGGCTCGTAAAACCATTGAAGAAAGCCAATCCTCGTTCAACGGGAAGAAGTGGAGAACGACGAAAAAGAAATAGCGGAACAGAAGAGAAACCAGAAGAAAAAAGAGAAAGAAATGCTAGAGAATCCCGAAGGCAGTACGCCCAGAAAATATAGATGGCGAACTGGAAGGATCCCGAAGGCAGGAATGAGATTTAAGTCACGTAGAGGGTTTTTCTTCTCTCTCCTGGTGCAGGCTTGGAGTTTGGTCGGGTCGGGGGCCGGGAGGGAGGGTTGCGCTAACGAGGCCTCCATCAGGAGGAGCAAACCTGAATCAAAGAGGGCCGGAAGGACGTGTATAAGGGACGGCGATGGCGACGCTAAGACTGAATGTATATATGTATACATATATAATATATCGTATCTCGAATAACTAGGTACGTTTTCAGGTTCACCAGACTAATCAGCCGGATTCATAAAGGTGTCAATGATATCCATTGATATACGACTCGACAGATATTATTCTCACTTCGTACGGCCGGATCACCCTTTCTTCTCCCCACTCGCCGAAAAATTCAAGTCCCTCTAAATCACAAAGACCCGACCGCCATTGATAAGCCACCGTCAATTGCGTAACGCGTTGCTAGATCCACCTGAGGATTTACAGCTTCACGCTTTCGCTTGAAAGATATGTTCCACCGATTTCCACAGTATCAGAATCGATCAAAGAGGTCTTAAAAATACGTGATGCGCAAAAGCATTTAGCAGGCCGAAGTCACGTAATCGCAATAAATTTCTCGAAATTAATAATTTCGTACAAATTAATTCCAAGGCACGATATCAACCGTGATTTAAGATTCGAATTTGATTATCGATTCCCGGACGTACTTGTATCGCGCGGAATGTGAAATAAGGGTGGAATGCGGAATGTTGGAAGAATAGACGAGTCCCCATGAATAAGGGATGGTGTCTCGTTTATTACGATGCACCCTGTATATTCCCTTGTATATCATATTTATAATCCAAGAGTGCGACACGTGGGCACGTGCGCTTTGCTATATAATACACCGGGCAGCTAATCACATTTAAAGCCGTCATTCATCCCTTTCTATGTTAGGGGACGGTAGACTGACGAGTGTAGATCCGACTGGCGTTGCAATCAAATAAAAATATGATCCATCTGTGGTTTAACGTATGTAATGCAATCAAGTGCAGTGCGTGAGTATCGTGGCCTAGAAAGGAAAAGTCGCGATAATTTACGAGTAAATCGTAACGGACGATCTACAAACCGTCTTTATATATTTTCAGTAAGATATATAAATATATATATATGTAAACATGTCAGAGGGCAGTTTCCAGGACATGCGGCACTCACAACGGCAAGCTAATGTTTTTTTTTTTTTAAAAAAAGAAAGACCTTGGGACATGTAGCATTGGAATTCTAACCTAATCTAACCTAACGTACTACTTCTTAGCCCATCACAACTCCGAGTGTCTACCATCAAAATTTTTTGGAAAAATTCGGTGTGAATGCCGCCAATTGGCCCTGGAAGTATACGTTGTATATAGGATTTTTCCAGGTCCAGGCTGGAAAGCACCACATGTTCTCAAAACTGCCAATACACCAGAAAAATAGTCCTGGAAACTGCCCTCTGACATATTTATACGCATACATAATTATATACGAGAACAAGAAAGAAATCTACAGATGTTCCAGAAAATACGGATTGGAAGAACTGCTTACGCAAATGCTACGTCTGGTCTGGACAGGAATGCAGTAAAAAGTGGATGCAACGTTGAGAAAAACCGCCATTGCTCTCTCTTACAACTGACACATGGTGCACTCTTGGTCCGGGTTCGGTGCAGTGCTTGCATAACGCGGATTTCAAAGTTTAAGACATTTTTTAATTTTTTTTTCATTCAAATTCGTCATTAGATTCAATTTATGTATAAGTCTACGGTCGAAGCAGACGTAAGAGTATTCAGGTATAGGACGGGTATATAGACCGGATGTGTATCGCTCGTTGTGTATCGCCTTAAAGTGGACCAAGTCGTTGTTCTCGATTAAGATTTTATAGGTCCGTCTGGCGGCTGTAACGGTGCGCCGACGATGACGAGGATCCCTAGGAAGCCGCGATGGATATAAGGTTGATGATGGCGATGGCGATGGTGGTGGTTGTGGATTAATAAAGTAAGGCCAAGCCGAGGGGACAATTAGATCGAGTTAACGACAAACGTTAATCTTCTGTCGTCCGTCAGTCGTTTACTGCGTAGCGATCTGCCATTATTAAAGCCGTTACACGCATTGGGTCTGACAGGTCGTTTATACGGGATGGAAAAAAAATTTTTAATTCCAAATTTTTTTTTGTAAAAAGTAACATGGAAAGAGGAAGCCTTTTTTGACACGTAACAAAAATTTGTCACGTCAATGCGAATAGATGTAAAAAAACGTATACGGAATTGAAAATTCAAAATTATAGGCTTCCCGCCCGGGGTTGGCCTGGTCCAGGCTCGAGCGTATTCGGGATGGGGTTACTGGAGGCCACGTGGAGGAGAAGTGCACCGCGAGCGAGTGATCGTTTAACATGACAAGATGTTACTAATTCAGGGTAGGTAGACTAAGAGACCGCCAGCATCCGAGTACAAAGGGACCGACCGACCGAATCCCTGTGTTGCGCCTCTAATCTGCTCCAATTGGGGTGTAGGAGAGTGAGCGACGACGAAAAGGGAGAAGAAGGCACATATGAGCATGCACGCTATGACGCGTGCTGCCATTTATCCCAATCATTCGAGAGCGGCGGTTCTTGACAATTGATAAATAAAAAAAAAAGCTACTGGTCATCCGGGACGAGTAGAGGAAGTTGAGAGGTTGCGCAAGGACGATCATGGACGTCGCGGCTCTCACTCTATCTTACGTGTTCTTTATCTTCCCCATTTTCTTTCCTTCATTTTTTTACAACAGAAAAAAATTAATCAACATTTTCATCCACGTACCCGAGTGACTCCTGGGCAAGGGTGGTAAATTCGTGACTTCGTTAGCATTGCCAAAGGGTGCCCAGAGTCTAGGAAACATCAGTCGCACGTTACATCCCCCTGAAACAAGAGAAGAAAAAAAAATATATCACTCAGACTCTTGTCGATCCGTCAATCGTATTTCGTACCTAGGGGAGGTTCTGGACTCACGTCCATCTACCCCTGACTCGTCAGGCTGGAATCTCGACCGAATTCAAGATTCCACGTGATTCTATAGGAATCGTAGGGCTAGGTACAGGGGGATAGAGACAGTGCTTGGTACTTACAAGGGATGATGCCGAAGAGACAAAGGGGAGGGACGGGGGGGTAGTGACGTCTCAAGTCGTGACGAATTTCGTATTCCCTAACCGTAGGAAAAAGATCAACCCCCTCGACACGGGCGTCTTTATTAGAAAGGAGGGAGGCTCTCTCTTCCTCTATTTATCAAGTCTGCCCTCAAACCACCCCCCTCCCTCCCCCGCCATCAACCCCCGTCCGCATAACCATCACTCCTTTCATCCCATTCTTTCCACCAAGTTGCCTGTATCGTCTTCGCACTTTTGTCTTAGGGCTAAAGCGAATAACGTGATCTTGTCATTTTTCGTATTCGTCCCCAATCAGATAGGTGGACAAGTATCTGCGCGATTAAGTAGCAAATTTATTACCTCAATAATACGTCAGGTGACCGCAGGATTTTTTTTTCTTTTCTTCTTTCCCTCCAAGACAATAAGTACATATAGTTAAGCGAGTAGATAATTTTTGGGTACGTTAGGTAAAAAAAAAAGAGTCCGATAGACGAGGAGAAAGGAAGTGAAAAAAAATGAAGGAAAAAAAAAAGCGTAATCCGGGCAATAGAACCTGGCGGATAATCTGAGATAGGGCACCGGTCGCGCGGAGATTAGGCGTTCCTCGCCGCAAAGCTATCTCATTCGCAGGATTATCAGAAATAAATCATATTTTCCTATACTGGCTATGCTACACAGAAAGATAAGAACATCGGCCACGGGTAATGCGTGTTTGTCAGTCGACAGTTTCTCTCTCTCTCTCTCTCTCTCTCTCTCTCTCTCTCTCTCACTCTCTCATTTTGTCTCTTTGTCCCTCTCTTTCGTACCGGTAAAATTGTGCAATGCTTATCCCGCGTCCTCTCACTATCGGACCACCATAAATCTATAAACGATAAATCCAACGTGATTTGCGGCAAAGAAAAAGAGAGAAAAAAATACACACAGAGTGCGCTCTCGCGTCCCCTCGTATGTAGACTGTATGACGTGTCGACGTGCATATGTGGGCATGCTCTCTCCTATAAGCTCCCAGGTTATCCCTGATCGTCATGTGAATCTTTACCGACAGTCTTATAGCTCGTACCCCTCCCTGTTCGAATCTTCACCAAATTTGAGTTGGCTTTCGAAATCTACTTAATCTTCGGCGGCGCCTTTTATCTTTCCACGAAGCTTACCGGAAGATCGACGGCGTTTCGGTATCGCGGGGCGTGGTGCACGTACGTGAAGCCTCCAGCGATCGTGATATACTTCCAAGATTTTGGAATTGACGAGTACCATTTTTTTTATCTATGATTTTCGAGCTTGCAAAAAAATTCCCGTATACGCAATAAATCGCGTATATAGCGAAAAAACGCGAACAGACTACAGACAGCGGCTGGATGCGCTTGGCCGTCGCTAAAAATTTTCGAAGAAAATATAAAAATCGAACGATAAATAGTCCCGTGAAAAACAATTCAGCCTAAAATTATATTTTAACAAATTTTTTTGTTGCGATCCATGTATCCAGCATCCTTAAAAATTGTTATCGCTCCCTAGTAAAATTAATCGCACGGGTATTATTTAAAGGCGTGCGTTTTACACAGAGCGAAATATACTATCGCGGCGTTTCTATAGGCCGAAATTACTCGAGAGGCACCCTCCATTGGCTGCCCATCACCTGGCAATTATCGCCTAAACCATTTAGGCCGCCTGACACCGGGATGGCTTGATATTATTACATTAGCCTATTAGCCCGATTAGCAGTAGGTATTAGTATAGGCAGCCATCTAATGCTACCCCATCCATCCCTTCACCTGTTGAACGGCCTGTGATAACCCCCTGCCAGTATACGCACCTGTACCCTCGTACGCACTTACGCAATTTCTCACGGTGCGTAATAGCCGCGTGGGTCTGTATACATACAGTTTATCCACGATGTGGGAATACCGCGTGGTGATAGCGCAATTAATGCACATCCTCACGCACCTACGTAATCACGCACGAAACACATGTGACGAGTGTGCGATATATGCAATCGAGAGGGTTGCAACAAATGGCCAGGTAATAGATAGCCTGATGACAGGATAGGGGATGACGGGATAGGGGACTACGGGAATATTCTACGAGGCGTGTTTATTTCGCGAGTAAACGAGTGAGGGATTGACCAATTTTTTTAGCGACACAGTCAAGGGTTCGCGAATATTGACTCAAGGCTAACTTCCATGATTACTTCTATCTTGACTCACCCTCTGCCTCCGTGGGCACCTGGGGGTTCTCCTGATGATTCTCATTGTTGTTCGTCTCCTGCTGAAGTGGTTGCTGGTGAACGAGCGAGCTCGGTGGCTGCTTCGGTTTGACCACGCGAAACGCGGAAGCCTCCGCTGCCCCTCTTCTTGAGAAATCAAGCGGACCCACCCCTACCGGTGAGTGCTGCTGCTGAACTTCCATCATGATTGACTGATCAATCCTAACGTCCTTTTTTCAACGTACCACTGAACACCGCATCGGGAGACACCGCAGCCCCTGACGATAAAACGTCCTGCCCAGGGTCTTCAGAACGTAAACAACCTTCTCGCGGCGAGCACGAATAAGGTAACCCACATGGAGCGAAGATATTTAAAAAGAAAATTTATTCCACGTAAATAATACTCGGCAAAGTTCACCCACTCGTCGTCGATGTCAATCACAGTCCTGTTCTTTGGTCGATGAAAAATGTCAACAGTAACAACAACAACAACAACAACAAAAAACACCAAAAAACTAGAAACGTCCTCCCGGTTCGACCGACTCGAAACGGACTACTTTGTACTTTTGACGTTTGATCACTTCAGATACTTTTTCTCGCAGCCAGGACCAGCATCCCCGATCCAGTCGAGGGAATCGTGATGAATGAGATTGCCAGAGCCAGGAGCTAGTACCGATCCCTCCGCGATGCGAGACACTGATTCGCCGTAGTAGCAGGTCAGGAACGTGGAGCAGTGTCCCGGAGACGTTACAGTGGGTTCCCGGTGGTGCCAGAGCCGCGAGACTGCTGTTAACAGATCTGATAGTGGAGGGACCCGGAGCGATGACGGGTGAAGCTTGCATGGAGCGAGCGAGAGAGAGGGAGACGGACAAGGAGAGAGAGTGAGAAAGAGAGAGAGAGGAAACTTGGATTTTCGATGGCTCCGCCTTCAGGATACGCCCCCGTTGTCCCTACTCCACCCCCGCTCACTCATACATCTGCAGGAACTCTCGTAAAAGAATCCTCTACGCGCATGCGCGCGTCTTCCTGCATTCTACGTCCCTCGTATAATCCTCCTGGCGAAGTGAATACTCGCGCGCGCACACGCGGCCTTAACCATTGCCATCGAGAATCGCGCCTCTGAAAATGCTATCTCTCTACATCCACGACATTATCCAATACGTGCAGGCCAACTACGGATATAACATAGGGTTTACATTCGTTCTCTCTCTTTCGCTCTAGGCCACCGTTTCAGCATTATGTGGAACCACTCCGCCACCCTGATTCTACGCTCTTGACTTCACTGATTGATATTTCTCTGAAACTGCCGACACGTGAACTACTGTGCACGCACGGAAATGCATACGGCAATACGTGGATCGAAGAAATTTCTTTTTGTTTTGTAAGGAACTTTCGTGACTTTATATACAATATACATAATGGGTTTTCAAACATTTTTTTTACTGGTGCTAATTTTTTATTATTTTTCCCTATATCGTATCATTACATTGTACTGTGATGCACTAGTTTTTTTTTTGGAGTGATCCATTCAAATTACACGTATTCTTTAAGCGTGGATTATATTTTTATCTTGATTATCAGTACCGATAATCGTTTTGTATCTAATGAATTATTGTATTTGATATTTTGACGTTATTTATATTCTTATATTGAGGATATCGATTGGTCGATTAATTGCGGCTGCTAGCAACTCTGCTAGATTAAAAAACTATGCGGATCCGAATGATACGTGTGTTGTCTACACTATTATAGGTGTCGAAAGGTGTTGACCATATGCAGCCTTGTTAATAATTAGAGATAATTTGATTGCAACGTTTCAACCCATAGTGCGGGTTATCTTCAGGCCTTTATTAATGAAAAACGCCTTTATTAATGAAAAATGATTTGTCTACACTACCTATTTACTAATCCTTTAGAATTATCAAAAATTTAATTTCTGACAGGTCGATCCTCTTCTAGTCATTGCTCCTTAATTACATCCATCAGTGAGTCTATCTCTGAGTGCTGGTTAGATTATTGCTTTGTTATCGACAGATATTTTATTTTAAGATACCTTACTAAAAAAACGGGAATCGGACATATTCGTTATTTTCGTCGATAACTGTACAATCTGAATTTTCGATTTTCTTTTCTACGCCATACAGTAGACTCTATGTTATCAAATAAATTTCAAAGACGTCAAAACATTGCTATTCGTCAAATCGAATTCTAAAATAAGATTGATGCCTTAAAAAAAATATAAACGATAGTAGGCTCAGACTCTTATCAATTAACACTCATACACTATTTTTAAAGCCTACCCGCTAAATATTATCGATTTTCAAAATATCTGAACGTAACACAATCTTTGTACAATATCCTTTTCTTTCGGTTTATTGCGCAACCTACGGTTGAATTTAACATAAAAATGTTATCAGAGGCATTAAACAGTTAACATCAAGAGATTAGCCGTCAACGGCCGAAGACATTAAACCGCCCGAAATCGTAATCAAGACAACAGGATTTTTGACGATGAGATAGATTTACAATCAGTGGTTAGATAACGCCACTGCGGCCAAGCCCCGTAGTCGTGGTCACTATCATTGCGAGATCTATAAATCGCAGAATATATTTCACTATGTAACATAAGGAATTTGATCGGGGATCAATCGACGGTTAAACGTCGGATAGATGGTAAGGATCAGCACGATTAAATCCCGCACACAGTAAATGCCTTGATTCCAGCCAACAACATAGGTAGATGGAGAAATATATATGTATATCCACAATTTGATAAGAATCCCACGATAAGCTTCCGATATCCAATTGCAGAAGTGGATTGTCTGGATTCACGTGTTAAATAACAGATAAATTTTTGCACTATCCGTCACTTATATTTACGCACGAAAATAAACCATGATCAACTCGTCCTCATCATTTTCGCTAGACCAAAATATTCATACTGAACTTCGATCGGTTGACACTGCTCTGGTGCTGATGTGCCTAACAGTGACACACAAGCAGTACATAGTCTCAGTGGCGAGACTGAAGACGGTGAACATGACGTGCGAGATGTTAGACGTCAGATGGGAACGACAAAGCACATCAATCATACTCACTCACTGGTACCACGTTCCCGGGAGCAGCCAGAGGCCCCAGGGCCGCTCAATCTTCCGTGTTTTACACAATAAAAATTATGCTTTTACGTTAAAAGTAAAAAAAAACACGCTGACTCTAGCTATACGGAACACGTGAATTGGACCGATAGAGATGCTGGAGAGGTCGACACGGCGCACGAGTACGAAAAAAAACATTTTACTGGGAAACGGTCCCAAAAAATCTTTGGTAATTTTGAAAAATATAATTAACAGATTTCAAAAATTTTTACTTCACGTGACCCTGAAAGACATCTTCGAAAAACCTCAGGATTATTGTGTTTGTTACATAAAGTGGACAGGCGTCGGCTCGGGTTTACATAGGGTTCCTGTTGTACTGGGCCTCGTTGGGACCGATGTATACTTTCCTATAATTCTGTGCTGTCCCACTCTGTCCTATACTACGTTACTTGGTCGCCATCAGGCTGGATCCGGGTATGGCTATATTTGTTTGCACGGCAATGCGGCAGGCGTGATTTACAAGCGGTAAGATAGCCTAATCCCTGACAAACGCAGGCGTCCAGCGTCGCGGGATGGGCCTGTTCGACTTCCTATATATGTATATACATACGTATGAGCATGTCTGTTCGTCGATGTCTCTATATGTAACTATACCGGAAAATGTGTTGACATTTTCGGGCATGATCTATCAGTGCTGCCAAAGATATTGGCTATGTCACTGATATCACACAAGGGTGTCAACGAATAAATCGGGACACTCAAATACATCTGATAAGGTAGTCGTAGACATCATCTCTGATAGAGGCTATATCCGCTTTTCTCAACCATTATTTTCTGCTCCAAATTTATTCCTTCGAAATCAAACCGACTGCAGACCTTTCGAGATGCATGATATAATAGGTTTCCCTAAACAAAAAAAATGTAGCATCTCTGTGTAGTATCAATGGAGTATCGATTAGTCAAAATCTATTCGGTAGACCGATATACGAACCGATAGTGATATACAGGTATAGAGTTGCAATTGTAGACTTCAGGGAGATCCGATTCGATTCCGGGACACGATTACTGCTGTGGCGCCACGAATTTAATAGGATCAGTCAGACTCCGTGGTACAGGGGCATCGTGTCCGACGCCGGTTCCTCTGCTCGAGCCGTCGAGTGAGTCACTCTCAATCAAGAGACAACTTATTAGTGATTGTCTTTATCAATTGGGATGTGGGTGATGATTATTGTAGGAAACGATGATACGATAGCAGCCGCGGTAACACGATGGTGTAATATATAACGCTATTCGACGTATGTGTCTAAGCTATACAGATGGACCCCTGCGGGTTATCCGTTTACCTATACTATATATATATATATATATATATATATATATTTAAACAATTTTTTCAACGATCACGTGTCTCCTGTTAAATTTGACTGCTACGTTTCAGACAAATAATACGTTTAATATATATATTACAGTACATGGTATATAAAGGGTGTCGCAAAATTAACGCAAGACTTGAATTAAATAAAAAACACAATTTTTTTTCTTTAAATTGTTTTTTTTTTATTGAATCGTAAAGTACACAGGATATGGTTATGTATAGAATAATACATAGGGAAAATGGCCTGAACGGCTTTGCTGGCACACACGCACTCTTTTGTCGAAATTTTCCATGACCATTTTATATAAATGTGGCTGAATTTCGTTGATGCAGCGTTGAATTTCCTCCTTCAATGCACGCGTGTTCGTTGGCATAGACCTTTGACTTCAAATAACGCCATAAAAAGAAATTCAATGGTGTTAAATCACATGATCTAGGGGGGCAATTCTTATCACCGAAACCTTTATCGAAAATGAAGCTGGTCAAAATTTCGACAAAAGAGTGCGTATGTGCCAGCAAAGCCGTGGAGGCCATTTGCCCTATGTGTTCTTCTATACATAACCCTATCCTGTGTACTTCACGATTCAATAAAAAATAACAATTTAAATTAAAAAAAACTGTTTTTTATTTAATTCAAATCTTGCGTTAATTTTGGGACACCCTTTACATAATATTAGGCGTATTATTTGTCTGAAACGCAGCACTCAATTTTAACAGCAGACACATGATCGTAAAAAAAAGAGTCATGTACATTTCCACACAGTGCCCGACTAAAAATCATAGACTATCCGACCTAAAAGCATACGCGAGCAAGTTCAGTTAGAGTTTTCGAAATATCCAAGAAGAGTCGTTGGATGCCAACGGGGTGACCCGGACCCTACTCTGCTTCCGACAGAATTCCCGACGACGACGGGAGTTGGCATATGGTCCTCGCACGGTTTTCCGTCGACGGAATTAACGCGGGACAAACGAGCGTGACCGTAGGAGTTTCGCGTACGCGTCGACTGAACTCGCATGCCATGTCCTACATACGTGTATATATATGCCATACGTGGATATAGATATACAGAGGGGTCGTACGGGGACACCCAGGGTGTGTAATCCTCGGTAATATACAGACATATGCAACGTCGACCCCGAGTACAGTTCGCCTGGGTTCCCTGTGGACTGATATTTAGGGCTGATATTCATTAGCAGTTTCACGCAGGGTGATGAACTGCAAGAGAGGGTGGAAAAGAGGGTCTAGCCTGCAGAGTTCACGTCAGGGACCAGGGGCTAAGCGGAAGGTGGGTACAGCTGACCAATAGCAAGCCAATCCCATACGAAAGGGATGAACTGAGCCAAAATAAGGATAAATACGTCTTTAGCTATAAGGAATTATTTCACAGCCCTTTCTGTATTTCTCTGAAGGACCCATAACCCTTGTGATACGGTTGACGGGGTACGTATTCCGTATCGTACAGCATATAGTCGCGTCTGCCAGTTCGGGATTACGTCAGTGGCAGAACAAAGCAGACGAGAGAAGCATATCCGGTTGGCTTAGATTGACTTGGCGCCAACCGCTGCGCGTACGACGTCCGGAATTAAATGATTATTGCGTTATATGTGGGAGCCCAGGAGGGATCGGACAGCGTAAGGAGTTCTTTTTTTTTAATACTTCTAGACGAGAGTGTACTGTAGATGACGTATTCACGTATATAGAGATAAGGATGGTCATACGAGTGAACGGTGGAAGTAAGGGATGCGGAGTGCAGGGGAGAAAGGAGAAAACCCGCATATGAACGTCTGCCATCTAATACTCTCGCTAACAAACCCTGATGCATACAAACTAATTTAACGAGCGCTCGTTAAACAGGAATTAGGAAACCGGGCAAAACGATTAATTTTTATAAGCGTCCGTTCCTCGTAAGACGGTGCTCACCCTTTCAGTGCGCTACGCGTGTGCTGTGCGTACGCGCACCCTTTTTTCGTGGGTTACTGTTTATAGGGAAGTCGTATGCTGACATTAAAAGCCCGGGTCTAGGTCCAATTGTCAGTGTAGTTGAATTTATTCAAATTGAGGGAAACGCCACGTTCTTTAGCTTTCTAAAGAGGAAACGATTAGCTGACGTTTAAAAGCACGTGTGTGTATAAGCGCGCTGAGCTCTACTGGAGATAATGTCCACGTGCGTGCGTCTAATGCAGGAAGTAAAGGGGAGCTAAATAGGGGTTTGTTTCTTCAGTGAAATCGGATCGACTCTTCTACGAAATGATTCTGATTATTGCCGAGGGTCTCGCGGGTACTTCTGAACTGTCCTGTACTCGGTCCATGAATTCAATGCTATTTTTTTTGACAGATGAAAAACAATAAAGTCTCTAGCCAAGGCGTGTCAGTGAAAAAAAAATTGTACAAGGTATGCATGCTTTTGCAATAAATGTAATGTATTTTTCTACTACATTAGAGCGGACGTACACGCGAGGACACTGCTGGAGTAATGGGGTCCACGTGAAGAAGATGAAGGTGAGGCCATCGTGCGGATGAGAGAGCGAGTGAAACGTGGAAGAGCCTCGAGGGTCGAATATCTCGAGGTAGGTATAATTTTTTTTACATATCTCTCTCTTTTTTCTTCTTCCTGATACTTCGTCGAAGTCCCAGGGGGGGCGTTGCGGAGGTTGACGGAAAATGCCGAGGGCTTCCTGGATAGGGTGAAGCAGATCAAACGCAGTTTTACCAAACGACCGCCGCCTCTTGGCCTCATCTGAATTGATAATTTCAACCGTCAGCATATCAAAGACCATCCTTCTCCTCTGCCAAGACTACTAAATGCCATACGTACCCATGCATGTAGGTGTATGACGTATGTGCCGTTTGTATATATATATTAGACTTAGCTATGTATGTAGGCAGCAGATATGGAAGGTTGCCGAAAGGGATCAGGCAGATTCAAATGGGACCTTCTTCCTTCCGAGGATACGCAAACTCGTGGGAAAGTCGACATCCTGTCGGGAAAACCAGCTCCAGGACAAACCCCAGTTTCACGGTGGATCCTAGTGAGATGAAGGTGCATCCCTTTGAGGCAACCTCGTCCCTGCAGTTCGTCCCTCGTCCTGAGACTCGTCTGGAACGTTTCAGAGTTAAACGAATCGATATGTTTTCTCGTGAGACAAAGCGAAGGTCCGTAGCGGTACATTGTATTAATTTCTTATGAGCAAACAGCGTGTATTAACGGCGACATAGTGGAAGATATCGATTGCCGTTGTTGTCGCGTTACGGCAGGACGCCGAAGACGGCTGGACGTATCTCTACCTTAGATTATGCGATTTAAGACGTCAGTCTGTCAAGAGTCGAATTGACGAGGTATAAAATATAGTAGGACGCCACGATAAATCGCTCGTTAATTCGCCATGATTTATACGGTGCCTGATTCCGTGGCCCCGATAACATGCTTGTTGTTGTTTTCTCACGGCCATTTTGAAAATCGGATGCGATCCTCTGCCTCTCTCTCCGTGCAATCTGTGCCCCCGTGGCAGCAGTGTCTCCACTAAAATAATATTACCGTCAGCCCAGTTCGGCCACCTGAGCCGCTAAAAGCTTCCCTAGGAGGTTCTGGCTGCGACATACAGACGGAGATTTATCCTTGAGAGACTATAGCGTGAGGCCCTGCCTACAGTACGTTCGGGTAAAGAGGGGTTAAAGTGATTCTATCGCATACCCACATTCGCCGTAATAGATACAAGGCGCTTTTCAAGATTGCGAAAATCCACGGGAGCGAAAAACATTTAACGACCTCATAAAAATGTGAGATCGACACTGGATGCTGGGCGATCTTCGTACCGCGCGTTAATCAATCCGATTGATCGCGGATCAATAGGTCGTTGCCGCCGGACGATCAAGTTGACTGGAGGTCAAACGGTGCTGGTCAAGTCGAACTTCCTTCGCCAGTTGACCCGGCGCTATTCTCAATCTCGACTCTGAGTCATCGTCGTCATCGTCGTCATCTTGCTCCAAGGCTCCCACTTGAACGAGGAGCCCGCTGAAACGGAATGACCAAGTAGAGGAATGAGAATTGATTGGTAAACAGATATGAGAGAGAAAAACAATGAGACCATGGGTTCGGTAACAATAAGCCATGAGAGATTTTAGCATTATGAAATATCAACCGCCGCCTATGTATATGTATATACTCCAGGAGTAAAATAAGGGATGAAGAAAGTAAGGGAGCTGCAGCATTCACGGCTCGCCCATATTTGCCAAGCAATCAAGCTCAATCATTAACCCCTGGAAGCTCGTGGCTCAACACAAGTATACACATACTGTAACAGCTGTATACTCGGTGTGTGCACTCCGGCGGTCGCCCGACGACTCGTGGACAGGAAGTCCACCTAATCAGGGGTAGTGAGTGGTAAACAGGGGCGCGGTTACGTTACCACTGGGGCACCGTGGGTGCCCTGGTGGGATTCCAAGGGAATCATTGAAATGGAGAGAAAAACCGAACTTGGCTATACGGTACCTGACCGCGACTTTTTATTAGCTAATTAACCCCTTCAGATACTCGGGGGACCTGGAAGTGGAGTAGGTGAATTTTTTAATTTCAATAAAACACCTCAAGGGCCAATATTCCAGATAAACGCGAAACAAAGACGGTACTTAAGATTACAAAGAGATATCACTGTGAGACACTCCTCTTCTGGGATCGCGGCACGCGAAGTGACGAGGAAAGCATTTATTTTGGCGGAGGGTGGTCCTCTCCTCTCGAGTAAGAGATGGCACGAGTCGGACGGAGGGTGAAAAAAAAACAAGCGAACCGCCAAGGACGATAATAAACCCAGTAATTCGCAGTTTGACGAGGCTCTCGCCCTGCCGCGACTTTAACTTTTGAGCTTCTTTTATCATCCCTAAGGATGTCTCCCCAGCGTGTCGGGATATACAATTAAAAAAGCAAGCCCGTCGTGCAAGGGGATGAAAAAAGTGTACCCTCCTATATCTACCTTTAAATTCCCTTAAGAAGTTTTGAAAAAGAAAAAAAAGAAGTTCAACCCACAACCGCCAAGCAGACACGTAGCATTACGCAGCATTATGTCTTAAAGGGTCAAACTTTTTCAGTTCCCCTTTTTTTCCCCCTCGAGGCGATCTCGTGGGCGTCGCGATAAAACAATGGCCTCTTCGTCGACGTGGAACGATAGTCGTAGGTCACTTAATTTTTTTGCCAACCTAACAGACAAATCTAGTAAGTCCAGCCAGCCAGTGAGTCAACTGACGGTGAGCGAGTGCCGCACGTTCGCGTTCTCGTTTCCACGGCGACGACAAGACGTCACACGGCCCACGAATTACGGACAATTTACGAATCTCAAATAGAGAGGGAGGTGTGTTGTCAGAGCGTATGTCGTGTACGGGTGCACGTGTGAACCGAGCGAGCAGTATGGTTTGCTTTTAGCGTGAATGAAAATAAAAGTGTGGAACGAAGTAAAACGAAGATTAAAAAGAAAAAAAAAGAGAAGAATAACTACCGAGAGACAGAGAAACAGCGACTAACCAATTCAAACGGAATTGTAGGAATAAACGGAACTGCATGCATCCCGTCGGCTCCAGATGTTCACTAAATGAATCCTGGCGTAATGTTAGTCTGCCACTGAAAGCCTCAACTACTAATTACTTCACTTTAGCTCATGCTCTATGACGCGTTACATTATCAATGTGTATAGGAGTCTGTCCGATGTCAAAAATTACAATACGCAGACAGATAACAGTACCACGCTGTACCGGATGCTATTGTTTGGACGATAAGGAGTTTACCGAGTGGCAGTGTCTCGGAAATGGAAAGTTCGTGAAACGAGTAGAAAAAAAAGAAGGATACAGAGAAAGAAAAAGAAAAGATACACGTGTACCCTCGTAAAGAGCAGAAATGACCGGTATCCATAAGAATTCGAGTAGTACTTATGGTGGACATCGTAAAGCAAGCGAAGCGTATCATCACTTTTGGTTGAGAGTGTATTACGGCCGCGTATGTATATACGAAGAGACATGTGTGGACGGTTCGGGATGAGTCCAGAACGAGTACCGGTCATCTTCCCTTGCTAGGCTTAATTAAAACGAGGAACAACCCTCGCGCGAGGAGTCGAGCCCGTCAAGGGTCGTGCGGTATTAGAAGCATGGTCGCACATAACCTCTTGTTTCCATAATATTCGGACGGGGCAGGAAGGTGGACCCTGGACCAGGACTGTTATTAACTGACCAGGAGGAACGAGCCACCCGGGACACGAGGATAGGTCGATGGCTAGGTCGCCCCGCGAATTATCTTGCTGAAAGGATTGATGGTCTCGCATCCAGTCGCATCTCTGGACCATTTTCCGTATCACCGCTACCGGTGATTCGATCGTGACCTGAAAAAGGAGATATATACGTATAGAGAGAAAGAGAAAGAAAGCAGGTCGGGTGAGCTGAGTATGATAATCGTGAAAGTTCTCAGGACCCACCACGAGGATGTATGTGGCATGACCAGGAACTGGTGTCCCTGGAGAAAAGGTCACTCCGGATAAGATGCGAGGTTAGAGACTCTAACGGTGAAACGAGGAAAAATTGAATGAAACTGCCGGGTCGAGGAATAGCGTGTCGACAGGCTATTCGTCCCTAGGATGGAGAGCCGACGGCGATGGGTCCGCTCCAGTATCCCGGTGCGCCTTGGTAATGGCAGCCTAAGGCTCGGGACATAAAGCAGTACTGTGGACGGGAGTGTAGGATAAGAGTATCTACAGCTACTGACTAGTTGAACCTGTAAGGTAGAGTATGCGGATAGTACGGGGTAGTCACGCTCGTCTCCTGGGAGGTGGGGAAGAGACGGGCGCGTCGTGCCCTTGGGACGGTAACACACCCTGGACGGTAATTGTTTAAAATCTGACCCAGGCTAATTAGCTGATAGCGTAATTCGAGAGGGTAGAACGTGTGTGTGATTTACGTTGGCACGTGAGATGCTAACGGAAAACAGTGCAGCCAACAAACTACATTCCATTCGGCTGAATCATAAATTCCGTCCCAGTTAGGAACTTCACGAGTCCAGGGGATGATGAGGTAAAATCCTACCACATGTGTCAACCTTTGGTTGACGGATATTATCTTGGTGACCTTTGATTTCGTCTACCTTAAGTATCTGCATGTTGAATGAATAAACGATCTGTAAAGGCGGGTGGTTGGTGATGCAGGCGAAAAAGATGCTTCGGACTAGGTGCCAGAGTGAGAATTCAAGAGAGAGAAAGAGAGAGAGCGAAAAAGGTGTAGAATGAAATTTCAATGATATCGTAGCGTCAGGCGAGAACCGTCAGGGGAAACGGAAACGCGATGAAAATGGGATTGAAAACCACCAGACTAATCTCCTTCCTCGTGTGTTTCACGTAATATCCGGTATGGGGAACCAGAGAACGCATACAGTAATAGACAGGCGTACGTGTACCTTGGGAAACTCGATGGTGGAGGTCTGGAGGATAGTGGACGTGGGGATGTAGGTACACACGTGCGTGAAGAGGGGTAAGAGTGAAAGAGAATGATAAGGCGGGGGGGGGGTGGACTAAAAAGGAAAAAGAATAATAAAAGAGGAGGAGAAAGAGAGGGCCGAGTGTGTATTTGTATCCGCGGTGCTCGAATGGCTGGAAGCGGCTGCCATTTAAATAAATGTTTAATCTCGCCCACCTCCACCCGGACCGAACACTTTTTTTATCCTTTTTTTTTATTTCTCTTTCCTTTTTTTTCTACTCGTTCTACTTTTTTTCCTGGCGGGTTTTGCGAAAAGCGCTGGTCCTGGCTGCTCGCCCTACTCGACTTTGTGAGAAAGAGAGCGATAGAGGGTAAGAGAGCGAGAGAGGGGAAGTGCCTTGCAAAGAGAAGAGGGCAAGAGAATGCGTAAGGGAGAAAGAGAGAGAGAGACGAAGTGAGAGGAAAAGAATGAGAAAGACAGAAGGAGAGTCAGAGAGGCAAGTAAAAAACCAATCGAGTCTGTGCAGTGGCTCTCCCCCCTCCAACCCCTCTCGCCGCTGTACCATCCACCCCCTGTACCCATTTAACCTCTGCATTGCAAATGCCACCCCCTTTTTGCCGCGGTATAAGGGTGCCTGCCTCTCTTGCTACCGGGAGTCGAGTCGGGACTGTTATTTTAACGAAATATCTTTAAACGGGGCGCGGCTAGGGTGGACGGGGCTTCAGCCACGGCGCCGGAGATGAAAGGATACCTAGTTACGAAATGAGGGCCCCGTTTAAGGGATTACCGGCCTCCCATTATTTAAATGTATGCTAAATGCACGGATGCGCGATAGCCTTATCAACCCCTTAGCGTGCGTGTGTGCCATTGCGAATAGGATCGATGCCTTCGTACACGTCGCAATCCCCCTGCGAATTTTCCGCAATAAATATACATTTTTACAAAGCGGACCATAATTTTTTGACATTTTGTACAATAAAAAATCAGATCAATTTTTTCAACGATCGGAGCATGGCGATCGGTCCAAAGTCGTGCAAGGAATCCATGGTTCTCGTAATTTTCCAATTCACATAGCCACTCTTGCTCGTCTGGCAGTACTGTTGGAGTCGTGAAAAATACAGCGAAAAGAAGAGAAAAAAAATTGAGATCGGTCATTAAGCAGAGAACGATTTAATGAAGATGACCTCATACGCTCCGCGGCGGAGTTATGGCTACTAAGCGGATTCTCACGTCAATCGTTGGCCGCGAGTCAAGTGGCGAGAATTGTCGGCAATTGTTTCCGAAATCCCGCGCAGATGCGTTCGCATGTATGCGACGCGTCGGTACGCGAATGTCGCTCTTGTATTCGTTGCGCACACTCCGAACGAACCTGATGTGTGAATCACTCGGCACAATTACAGCAATTACCGGACTGGTCGCAAGTCAGCACTATCCACGTCCAAGTCTCTTTGACGTTCCCACGCCCTCTTCCATTCAGGCTTCACGCAAATCTTACTTTCATTTTCAAACACTCGACCATCTTCGGGTCAAACCGAACGAGAACGACGCGATCCCTTTATTTCTAATGGTTATTACGAATGGCAAGATATCCTGCAGTATATTAGATTTATATGAAACGTAAATCGTCTGGGGTAATACTAGGGGTTGCCAATCAATTCTCCCTATATAACATCCCCTAGGATACTGACATTTGACACCTTATACCATACTTATCATTGATCCCTAGTCAGTGATTGTCTGATTATGATCTTCCTAATCTACTGCGCACACTGATCAGAAACTACCCCATCGGCTGACCTGCTTCCTAGGCTGACTGACAAATAATTCAACCCCTGAAAGTCCAAACTTTGCGAGTCTTTCAATATTTATAAATATTCACGACTTTGATTTAGCCACTTGGTCTACCTGGATTTTGCAAAAATTCTTTTTAAGGGTGAAAAAAACCACCCTCGAGTTTTCAAAGGAGTAGAATCGTAGTACCTTCAGTCGACTTTTGCGGTATCTTGGAACGTATGGGGTGCGTACACTACCCTTATGTGATGCTGGTATAAACGGATAGTGGTGGCTTTATATAATGTAGATAGAGTACTGAGGTTGCTCAGAGAGAACCACAATCAAAATGCTAATAACCTCGAACAAGGTGTAAGTCTATAGAAATTGGATGTAAGGGAGTTTATTACTCGACGTAGAACGCGTATCGCTAAAGAGTATTACCAGGGATTACGAGGGTAAAGTGACACCCTGGCACAACGGCACCAGGACACCAGACCACCCTGGATGCCCCGGGGCTCACGATGCGGTGCAGTTCTTGACAAAACAGCGGGTCTTTCCAAGTCCTTCTGTAAATATTGTTACTGGCACCCCTTGGCAGCAATTTCGTCAGCCATATGTCAGCTAGCCGATGTCCTTTTTGGCCGATGCGAATTCGCCAAAGCGCAGAGTGTCTCCCATCCTGGATTTACTGTAACATTTTCAGGATTTATTTTTTTAGGATTGAAACGAACCAGTATACGCTAAACGAACGTGCGAATAGGATTGCCGTTAATTTAAAAATAACGAATATAAGAAAAAAAAAAAAAATTACAATGAGCTTTGAAGTTGCTAATTCCAATCCATTTTAAAAAGGACGAATTGCCTGCGAACGAGATGTAATCAAGGATGAAGGCTCATCCCGTATGGATCACTTGTATCGCGAGTGGTCCATTTACAAAAAGAAAGGGGGCAACCGTTGTGCGTTGCGTTGCGTTGCGTAGGACACGTGGCACGGATTACGCACGCGTTACACGGCCAATTTCGGACGTCCGGTACTGGTCTCTCGAGAGCATTGCCAATTACGGAATTAGGGACGGTGCAATTTCAATGCTAATTTACTTAATCGACGATCCTTTTTTTCCTTCTTTCTCTCTTATCAACACATTTTCATCATTGGATCTTTCCATTTCGCACGCTCGGAGAAGAATTTAAGGAAAAATTCATTGACGAAATGGCGCCGGCGGTTAGCAGCTGCGAGATTTCTAGTTCCACGTGTGAGTACGAATGCGTGTTGTTTTTTCTTTCTATTAATCCCTCGTTCGTTTCCGGTCATTCCTATAAATATAAATTCCCGATATATATACACACAGACGATTTATCATTCCCGCATAGAAGGGATGCTTTACAATGGACCAACAAATTGCAGCCGTTTATTAATGGAGACGTAAACGCTGCGAACGAACAAGTGTGAAATCAGGTGCATCCATAATGCGAGGGGTGGTGCGACGCGGCGTCAATAGCTACAGGGAAAATTCGCTTCGTTTTATCCCCCAGCCACCCCCCCCCCCCCCCCCCCCACGTTGTTGCCGTGTCAGCCCCCCACCGATGAAAATCAATTAGACACGCAGCCGAACGGTACATTTATTGCCGATGTATTGAATGCTACCCCTATAACGATACGCATCGGGCATACTCTCACATTTTCAACACCCTACGGCAGGGCTGCACATTGCCAAATGAAAAACACTTTGGCGAAAAAAAAAAATGGAATTTACAGAGATTTATAAATTTTCAATAATAACAATACCAAACTTAACCACCCATCGCGGATAAATAATACAGTAAATTAAATGTATGCATCAATGCACCTAAAAGTTAAATATAAAAATTTTCAAAGTACCTTATTGCCTGCTGACCTAGTACAGGTAACAGTATTGATGTTCAATTAAATAAATGAATAGAATTGGTATAGCGCGTGGGATAAGCTACTTGTAGGAAGTTTCTGTCGCGTAAAACAATTAACAGAGTCTTACAGAGCTCCATCCCCTATCGGCTTGTCTACGCCCCGACTATTAGTATAATCGTCGGGGGGTTGCGACCCTAACTCCCTCCTGCAGTTCGCTTTAATTCTTACCAAGTTAAGGCCACCCTCGCGCCCACCAAGGCCCGTTTTGCACTTTACTTAAACGCGAGGCACAGTAGTCGCTAGCTAGAAAATGGCACCGATGATTTTACAACGGGGAAGGAAAACGCCTGTTCACGATGCTATCTCGAAGGGTTGAAAGGTTGAAGGGCGGGAGTTTTCAAGGCCCGTTTCCTGAGGGACGTGTATATATATACACATATACACGGTCTATGGCCTTCGGGGGGCTAAGAGACGACTCGAAGTTGCCTACAGCACGAAGATCGGCGCCGATGTGGAATAAACGAGAGACCATAGAATCCCAGAGCGTACAACAAGGGGGAACAATGGCATCCGGCCTGGCAGGTTGATCCGCGTTGAGTAATGTTGAAATCTGGGGCGTTCCTGGGAAAGGCCAGCTGACCCCTGCCAACCCTCTTACACCCTGTCCACAAGCGCACGACCTCTTCAGCTACGAAAAGCCTCGCTGGACGAGTCACGATTTTACACCCATCCTTGAACGGATCTTTCTTCGCTCTAGGGGTTCAGGAACGATCAACGAGAGTATAATTACAATTACTACAGAATTGCTATACGTACTCACGTACAAATAGAGAATTCGAGAGAACCACTCCTGAGAGACGATCATAAATCTTGTCGCTCTTATTGAAAATGCAAATGGTATCCTTTTTTTTTCACTGCAACATATAAAAACCATAAAATACCATATAGAGTAATATAAGAGTGAGTTACTGTAAGACGAGAAGTCGCCGAGTATCTTAGAGTGCAAGAGAGAGAGAGAGAGAGAGAGAGATATGGTTGATTCTGAGTGGTGTATACCATAATGGAGGCTGCTGATAATTTGGTATGCGCCGCAGAGTTTATTTGAATTTTATTGGCGACTCGGCTGTCACGGTAGGTCTCAGGGATGTCGCAAAGATACGGGGTAGAGACTGAGCGAATAAGATGGCGAAAGGTGAACAAGGTGGGGTGGGACGAGATCCAAGAGAGGGGGAGGGGCAGGGGTTTTCGCCACAGGGGTGCCTCCTCGCTTTATCGGACCGGGAGACGCTCTTCCCGTTTCCCGAGGGGACACTTCCGCCCGACCAATATCGCCTCTCCGGCCGGTTCCAATATCTTTCTAAGTTCCAACCGGCCATGAATAAACTATTTCCGACTTTGAATATCTGAGCATTTTCGCCCGTATAGGCTAGAGCGGTATCGAGGGAGCCACACTCCTGGACGATTGATTGATCGAGTCTTCAGCCAATACCGTGGTCGGAATGAGATCTACAAAAGAAAAATTTGCAGAAAAAAAATACCTTGCATAAATTTTGGAATAAGATGCCTTATACTTGAGGATACCGAGGGGACGATAAGGGCTGATATAAGCAAAAAGAGGAAAGGGGGGAGGGCGAATGGATTCACGTGATACACGTATATAATTTTCTGAACGTCGCGTCTATGTCGCCGTGATGAAATCAAGCCTGGCATAATGAGTAGCGTTGTCTGGATGGCAATTCATCGGACTAAGGGTGGGTTATTAATATTCGTAAGGAGCAAGGCCTGAGCTGCTCCAAAGTGACAAATACTCCACTTCATCCCAACCCCGACTCAACTCTGTAATTAACGCTAATCTCCCGCCGTTCTCTGACACCTTCTCCTCGCCCCTCTCTTTCTCGTTCTCTGCATTTACTTACAACCAGGGCATGTCCACCCTTTATATTTCTTCGGAGTTTCAACCCTTTGTTGGAGCAAACGGGACTGTTCGAAAAAAACAGAAACGAGGATAAGAGTAATGTAGGTAAAATTCAGTATCCTCCTGGATACTCCAAGTTTACTTATTCTACAAAATTTTCAAGCTTGGATATACGTACGTATGTACATGTCTAAGGGGTAGTATCGCGCTTTATACTAGAGCACGTTTCAGAGGGTACCAGCACGAGTAGGAAGGTAAGTAAGTACTGGTACCGCGAACCATTAGAGAGATGAGAACCGCGAGTAGCTTCCGTGTTTGGCCTCTCAGGGGTAGTTGCAACCCTTAGTTAGTTCCTCTAGGAAGTCACCTGAAATACTGCTGGGGGCCTCACCGCGTTGGCCCAGCCGACCGCGAATATCCTTGATTAAACGCAAAAAAAGAACGGAAATGTACACGGTGCCCGTTAAGGGTAGCTTTTTTCAAGGGCTGTTTCCAAGAGCCCAATTGGATTGGCCATCAGAATAGGTTGAAGAAACGTTGCTGCTTCTGACGGGGTTTCATTTACGGCTGGATATCCAGAGCAAGAAGAATAATATGCTGTAAACAAGATTGAAAATGGTGTTTAAGGGATGATTCAAGATTTTGACTCTTATACGTACTCACTCGTCTCTGTTACAATGACGCTGTTTATTTTAAATAGGCCGGAGCTGTTGCCATCAAACGGATGCGAGTGAATCGACAAAATTCTTGGGTGCTCGACGAGAGAAAAATAGAATGACAATGAGAAGGCGCCAGGATTAAGACATGTCATCCGGCTCTATTGTTCGAACAAACAAGTGGCAATAATACCATCCCCCAATACAAAAGGGGGGAAACGAGAGAGGGTTGCTCGTGGCGTCGGAGCAAACAGTCACAATTAGGATTCCGGGGGTTTAAGTAAAATTCAAATTCAATGTCTGCTACGCCAAGGTTTTACTGTAGTACCAAAGATCTATTCCCCTGCTACCGTTCTACTAATCATCCCCTTCTTAGTGGCGTACCGACTCACCTTCCAGTATCTCAACGGCGTAGAAGTTGTACTCGAACCCCGTTCCAACCCCACGAGTTCTGGTGATAATCGAGGATGACGGCACCCGAAACAATGCGCTTGGTATTTCGCTGGCAAGGGGCGTGCGTAGGTACGACCATGGGGGTTGCTTTCTGGCACTGGGGGGTTGATGTCAGAGTTCGGTGATGTATGGCGCCTGGAGTACGGGAAATGCCACGTGCCTCCTACCCTCTTCTGCAATACCAAAGATTAGGGTGCGCTCTTGACACTTCGCATTCCTTGCCATAAGATTTTTTGACCTTTACGCCATTACCGCTCTTGGTTAGCACTCTTTACGGATTGCATCTGCGAAGATCTGCAGAGGGACGAATAAAAGGGTTGATAGGAATGGCATCTTTTTACCCTTGGAGTTCTCACATCTGCACGTTGCAGATTACTGCTATACCTACAACAGATAAATATTGTACCATCGACTGTTTATATCATTCGTCATCTTCTGAATTTTTCGTACCGTTACAAGGTAATTGTAAGACATTATTTAGCGTACCATTGGTTGATCAAAATGTTATAGTGTTTATTATAGAAACTATTTCAACCATACACTATAAAATATTTTAGTATTGCTATAATAACAGAAGATACACCTTGCCCAACTATTATTGTTACTCTTATTAAATTGAACATGTATTTCTCGTAGTAAACATTGATAAATTTATTATTATACTTCACACATTCTTTTGCGCCTGCGCTATATTCAATACATCTGTTCGTCTCTATGGGCCCCAGCGAACGAGATAGCCAGTGAGTGGTATTTCCACAGGTTAAGCATGAAGACTCGGTGGTCTATCAACTGGTTTTTTATTTTCATCGCATCACTGTGTATCAACAGTAATCAGGCTAAGAATTATCATGCCGTTGTTCTCATCCATGGGGTTCTCACTGGAAGCACAAGCATGGATCTCATCAGCAACCGAATACAAGAGGTATGATCTCTTGGATGTTGTCTCTTTGTCTGTCGTATGAGATGAAAGACAATAGGCACCACAATCTCAGCTCCTACGCATGCGTTTATTATCATCACGTAAAGCGGACTAATACGAATCCTCGTCGATTCCTGTGAATCACTGTAAAGGAAAATGCGGTTTAAAAAATAAGGATGCGTTGATGGTTTTTAGATGCATCCCGGTACTCAGGTTTACAATATCGTGAGATATGCTGGCTGGAGTAGTTTAGAACCAATGTGGAAACAAGTTGAAGAACTTGGTCAGGATATCCTGGCTATTGGTGCTGCATTTCCTGAAGGGATTAATCTTCTGGGTTATAGTCAAGGTGGTCTTATAGCCAGGGCCATTCTTCAGAGATTTCCAGAGCATAATGTAAGGAATTTTATATCTCTGAGTTCACCCCAAGCTGGACAATATGGAAGTATGATTCATTTTATATATGACATTGATACGTTTTTATACAGATATAGGTGATTTCAAAATAATACTGTGTTTCAGCTCAATTTCTACATTTGTTCTTTCCGGATTTAGCGTGTGAAACTGCATATGAATTATTTTATTCTAGTATCGGCCAGCACACTAGTGTTGGAAATTACTGGAATGATCCTCATCATCAGGTAATAAAAAATGATATAATTTAAACTTTCGTCGAAGATTGAGGAATATTTTTTTTAATTTACAGAAATTATATTATAAGTATAGCAAGTTCCTACCATATGTGAACAACGAGATGAATTCAACGAGAGCTAAAGCGTATAAGGATGGTATTACTAAATTGCGCAAAATGGTTCTTATCGGAGGTCCCGACGATGGGGTTATCACTCCATGGCAAAGTAGTCAGTTTGGTTATTACAACAGTAATGAGACTGTTGTGGATATATACGATAGGCCAATTTATCATAACGACACAATAGGTTTGAAAACTCTTGACAAACAACGAAGATTAGAAATATATACAGTACCTGGCATTGCCCATTTTCAATGGCACACAAACGTGTCAATAGTTGATAAGTATATATTACCACATTTGGATTAGATAAATGAATTTTAATAAATTATAATGAGCAGCTAGAGTTGCCGTCATTTGATCAGCTCATGATATTCGTCAATTAGTATCTAAAATCAATAATTTAATAGAATTTACAAGCGTTCTGCCAATGATATTTATACGTATGTTAATATACTCGCCTCAACCGACTAACAGATGATAAAAATTAGAAAAGACGATCTTTTTATCTCAATAGAAGTAATACAATAATTATATTTTGTACCGCTTTGTATTTATGTAAAGTAAATGGAATAAAAGACAGTTTATTATAGAATATTTTTTTTATTTATATTATGTAATACCCATCCATCTATATAAAAATGTTGTCTTGTTTACTACTTTATATTAATAAGTACAATATCTAAAATTTTATATATATATATATTACATTATGTTCTTGCAGCTTTTGTCTTACATGTTATGTTGTAACGAGTGTTTAATTGGAATATATCGTATTAGGAATCACAAATATTTGGCTTTGTAGTTTCTACTGCAGAATAATTAGAAGACTTTATTATGTGTCAGACGTGTTATAAGATCAAGGGCCCATTGAGGTTGATCATGTGGAACCATGTGACCCGCATTGCGCACTAATACTTCTGTTAGATTTCCAACAGTTTTCGAATAACCAGCTAATTCCTTTCCAACCCACCATTGTTTACGTGGGGCTTTCTTATATTCTGCCGCTCCTGGCCATTTCAAGTTCTGCACATAGTTTTCGGTTAGTGGATAAGCCACAATGATATCCAACTGTCCATTATAAAGAAGAACTTTGTAATGCTGCGTAAGATCTGATATTAAGACTGCTAAGGATTGCATTACATCATTTTTCAAATGTTTTTCAACTGTCGAATCTTCTGCATGGAAAGAACAATTACCAACATGAATTGCACGTCTGATATCAACCTGTTGTACCCATTCAGACATCCAATTAGACTCATTTGTGTCTTGAGTGTGTAGATAATTGAAATAAAAATCAAACCCTGTTAAGTTTTTGAATAAAGATGGGGTAGAGGTTAAGTCTCCATCAAGAAGCTTATCAAAGATTTCAAATGCTTCCTCAAATTTTTTCTGTTGTATCAACTCCCGACCTTTTTTCTCATATGTATGAAACAGATCCCTACCATTGAAATCGATTAGTCCTAACTGATATAAATAGTCACCATATAGAAGCTGATTCTCAGGATCAGTTAAACCATTACCAATAGCTAAACCCTTTAGATTAATCTTTAACTCGGCTTTGATATTAAAATCTTTAATTGCATGAGACACAGCAGGAACATATTTTCCAGCGTAAGATTCACCAGTTACATAGAATGGATTTTGCTGCAGTTCAGGAAATAGTTGGAAAAATTGTACCAGTGCAGTATGAACATCTCTGCCAACATGAGTTTCGTTTGTAGCATATCCTTTGTCATTATCAGTGAAACTAAATCCAGTACCAACTGGATTATCAATGTAAATAACATTGTGGGATTTGGTCCAAGAATACTTTCTCATTGTGAGAGTTTTATTTGGAGTGATAATGAATGGTCCATTTTCAACAAACAAACCAAATAGAGATGTAGCTCCTGGACCACCTTGCAGCCACAGGACTACAGGAGCATCCTTAGGATTAATCTAGAATAAATAGAAGCACATTTAGGAAACACAAAACAGAAAAAAATTGTAATATTATACCTGAGCTGGGAAGAACCAAAAGAACATATTCGAGTTATACTCCTTGTTGACTGTAAAGTATCCAGAATAACTGTTAACGTCCAACATCGCATTATGCTGGACGATTGCCTTCTTTCTTGCTTCATCAATTTTTCCACTCTGTATAAGAGGAGTCAGGATTAAAGGAGTCCCAGGATCCTCTCCATCCTTTAAAGGATAATCTTTTATCTTGGGATAGACGTTAATGAAGCCTTTTCCATTTTCACAAAATGATAACAGAAGTAAGGAAATGCAGACACCGAGGAACAACAGCCTTCCCATTTTGACGATCACGCACCAAATGAAATCACCACTTTATCTTCTTCAGCACTGACTGGCACCGACTATGACCACCGTTTCAAATTTCACTGTTAGTACCACGAGCACGATTGTGTCTCATTCTATTACCTGCGTGAAGTTGGCCGGCCAACTTTTATTTTTTAAACTTTTTTTTACTCAAATCGTTTGATAGTCGTTTGATAGTGTTTGATAGTCTTATAAAAACGTTTGATAGTCAATAGTTTTTTCAGAAAATCAAAATCAAAATTTGGTGTGAAGTTGGCCGGCACTTTTTTGTTTCTAACCGGATTTTGTTTTTCCGGAGCTCAATCGATGCGAAATCGTTTGATAGTTGCGAATTAATGAATAAAAACGTTTGATAGTCCCTCGTTTTCAAGAAAAATGAGAAAAACCATATGCGTATCAAGGATACCAACCCATACGATACAATCTATTCCTAGATCGGTGTATCCATTGAATTAGACTATATTGCAAGCTTTTTCTACTTCCAATCGTTTGATAGTCGTTCGATAATGTTTGATAGTCTTGTAAAAACGTTTGATAGTCAGTCATTTCTTTCACATATCAGTGTCGCGATCAAATGCATCCACCGATGCACTCTCCGCTCTCGGCTCATTTTCGAACACACCTATAGTTCTCCGGCGCACATGAAAAAGCTTCTACGAGCGGACTTACAGTCTTTCCAGGGCTCAATCGATGCGAAATCGTTTGATAGTTACAAATTGACTAATAAAAACGTTTGATAGTTCATTGTTTGCAAGAAAAATGAGAAAAACCATATGCGAATCAAGGATACCAATCCATACGATACAATCGATTCCTCAATAGGTGTGTTTGTTGAATTAGACTATATTCCAAACTTTTTCTACTTCCAATCGTTTGATAGTCGCTCGATAGTGATTGATAGTCTTATAAAAACGTTTGATAGTCAATAGTCTTTTCAGAAAATCAAAATCAAAATCTGGTGTGAAGTTGGCCGGCACGTTTTTGTTTCTAACCGGATTTTGTTTTTCCGGAGCTCAATCGATGCAAAATCGTTTGATAGTTGCGAATTAATGAATAAAAACGTTTGGTAGTCCATCGTTTGCAAAAAAAATGAGAAAAACCATATGCGTATCAAGGATTCCAAACGATACGATACAATCGATTCCTCGATCGGTGTGTCCATTGACTTAGAGAATATAACAAACTTTTTTTACTTCCAATCGTTTGATAGTCGTTCGATAGTGTTTGATAGTCTTGTAAAAACGTTTGATAGTGAATAGTTTCTTTCAGATATCACTGTCGCGATCAAATGCATCCAATGAACAGAGAAACAACGATGCGCTCTCCGCTCTCGGCTCATTCTCGAACACACCTATAGTGCTGCGCCGCACGTGCAAAAGCTTCTACGAATGGACATATAGCTTTTCCAGGGCTCAATCGATGCAAAATCGTTTGATAGTTGCGAATTAATTAATAAAAACGTTTGATAGTCCATCGTTTGCAAGAAAAATGAGAAAAACCATATGCGAATCAAGGATCCCAATCCATACGATGGCTCCACGTAGTTAGCCCCTCATCTATCACGGATTTGAATGATATTTTTTGCAATCGTTTGTAGGTCGTTTGTAGGTGTTTGATATTGCATCCACGACGTTTGATAGTCCATCATTTATTTATAATATTAAAATTAATTTTCTAGGGAATTTTTCTTCATGTTAGCCCCTCATTAAAATATTTTTTAAACTAATCGTGTTTTGCTCATATGCAATCGTTTGTAGGTCGTTTGTAGGTACTTTATATGTCATTGATGATATGAAATAATTGATTCTTTAATCGTAAATAATGAAAGAAATTTAATCTAGGGAATTCCATAAACTGCATCTAGCGCGCATGCGTGAAGACTTCAATATGTGAAATCACATTTTACATGTACTCGTCTGTATATTATTATTAAATATTACAATCCGAGATATCAGATATTTATTAGTGCTATTTTCTTAGTTTTGAAATACTTACAATTGTACAGTTTCGTATTTACTATTTCATATTCGTTAAATTGTATAATTAAGTGGACGATTATAAAGAAAGGTCGAGCAGTACTCTTAAGGTTATATGATAAATGCAGCAAACGAATGACGATGGTGATAATTGTGTCAGCAGAGATTTTGAATCTCTTCTGAATGCTGGTGATATTGAGGTAGAGTTTGAAGCAGTTATTATCTACAGAGAAGCAAATACTGTGCAATCTGTTCTCTGTTTTCTTATTCAAAAGGTAATTTTTCTTATCAATTTATTGAACTTGATGCACATAGCGTACAGCGTCATGCATAATTTGTATTTTTTTACAGAAATGGATGCTCGAACAATGGATAAACATGTATCATCAATTGTTCTTGAAAAAAAAGTTAGACTCTGTTTTGGATGCTTAACGTGAATGGAACATTGCCTTTATCTCTACATAAATACTGTTACCTCCATCACAATTGTAAATACATATTTAATTTATTCTAGTACTTAAAAGTATACTCGGACAGTTATGTATTTATAGTATTTATTAATAAAATAATTTGTGTAACAAGGAAAAAAACATCTCCAAACTCTTATGTTGCGTGATATTAGATTTCTCCCTAAGCACCTTGAATTCTGCTCTTTTCTTTGCCAGAAGAGATACTGGTGTCCAGACGTAAGATGTACAATCACCTAAACAGCAGAAGAAAGAGTACTACAATTTAATGAATATGAAATAGTGAATACTAAACTGTACAATTGTAAATATTTCAGAACTAAGAAAAGAGCACTAATAAATATCTGATATCTCGGATTGTAATATTTAATAATAATATACAGACGAGTACATGTAAAATGTGATTTCACATATTGAAGTCTTCACGCATGCGCGCTAGATGCAGTTTATGGAATTCCCTAGATTAAATTTCTTTCATTATTTACGATTAAAGAATCAATTATTTCATATCATCAATGACATATAAAGTACCTACAAACGACCTACAAACGATTGCATATGAGCAAAACACGATTAGTTTTAAAAATATTTTAATGAGGGGCTAACATGAAGAAAAATTCCCTAGAAAATTAATTTTAATATTATAAATAAATGATGGACTATCAAACGTCGTGGATGCAATATCAAACACCTACAAACGACCTACAAACGATTGCAAAAAATATCATTCAAATCCGTGATAGATGAGGGGCTAACTACGTGGAGCCATCGTATGGATTGGGATCCTTGATTCGCATATGGTTTTTCTCATTTTTCTTGCAAACGATGGACTATCAAACGTTTTTATTAATTAATTCGCAACTATCAAACGATTTTGCATCGATTGAGCCCTGGAAAAGCTATATGTCCATTCGTAGAAGCTTTTGCACGTGCGGCGCAGCACTATAGGTGTGTTCGAGAATGAGCCGAGAGCGGAGAGCGCATCGTTGTTTCTCTGTTCATTGGATGCATTTGATCGCGACAGTGATATCTGAAAGAAACTATTCACTATCAAACGTTTTTACAAGACTATCAAACACTATCGAACGACTATCAAACGATTGGAAGTAAAAAAAGTTTGTTATATTCTCTAAGTCAATGGACACACCGATCGAGGAATCGATTGTATCGTATCGTTTGGAATCCTTGATACGCATATGGTTTTTCTCATTTTTTTTGCAAACGATGGACTACCAAACGTTTTTATTCATTAATTCGCAACTATCAAACGATTTTGCATCGATTGAGCTCCGGAAAAACAAAATCCGGTTAGAAACAAAAACGTGCCGGCCAACTTCACACCAGATTTTGATTTTGATTTTCTGAAAAGACTATTGACTATCAAACGTTTTTATAAGACTATCAATCACTATCGAGCGACTATCAAACGATTGGAAGTAGAAAAAGTTTGGAATATAGTCTAATTCAACAAACACACCTATTGAGGAATCGATTGTATCGTATGGATTGGTATCCTTGATTCGCATATGGTTTTTCTCATTTTTCTTGCAAACAATGAACTATCAAACGTTTTTATTAGTCAATTTGTAACTATCAAACGATTTCGCATCGATTGAGCCCTGGAAAGACTGTAAGTCCGCTCGTAGAAGCTTTTTCATGTGCGCCGGAGAACTATAGGTGTGTTCGAAAATGAGCCGAGAGCGGAGAGTGCATCGGTGGATGCATTTGATCGCGACACTGATATGTGAAAGAAATGACTGACTATCAAACGTTTTTACAAGACTATCAAACATTATCGAACGACTATCAAACGATTGGAAGTAGAAAAAGCTTGCAATATAGTCTAATTCAATGGATACACCGATCTAGGAATAGATTGTATCGTATGGGTTGGTATCCTTGATACGCATATGGTTTTTCTCATTTTTCTTGAAAACGAGGGACTATCAAACGTTTTTATTCATTAATTCGCAACTATCAAACGATTTCGCATCGATTGAGCTCCGGAAAAACAAAATCCGGTTAGAAACAAAAAAGTGCCGGCCAACTTCACACCAAATTTTGATTTTGATTTTCTGAAAAAACTATTGACTATCAAACGTTTTTATAAGACTATCAAACACTATCAAACGACTATCAAACGATTTGAGTAAAAAAAAGTTTAAAAAATAAAAGTTGGCCGGCCAACTTCACGCAGGTCATTCTATTGCATGTAGAAAAACAGGGACAACGATACTCGTAATACTGGCAGTGAATTTGAGAACATACCCTTAGCTATATCTGCCAACCGTTACAAATACATTTTAAAAATGGAATTTCATTAATCTAATGAATTATCACATTGAATTTGTTTAGTAAACATACTAATTTTAAAATGAGCAGAAAGAAGTTTATTGTTATAATAGAATAGTTGGTTAATAAAAGTTGAAAGTAAATAAAATACTGCACAGGTTGGTACGCATGGAGCCTAGAGTAGAGGAGGACGAACGTAATGCTATGTAAATGGTCTACGAATCATGCTCCACTTGTTTCGACTGAAGCCGATAGAGGCGCGGCGACGTTAGCGACTACGAGAGAGACGGACTGAGAATAAAAAGAGACAGCGATCACTTGAAACTGCAGCGTAAGCAGGGATTGTCTACGATCGAATGTACGTCACTTCACTCTATCACCAAACGGTTACTTCACACCAGTCTTTAAAGTTTACAGCGACGCTTGTGGTGAAATTTAGAACCCGATCTAAGTCAAGTTTCGTCGACCACAATTTTGTCCCGTTAGCATTAAGCGTTCGTCCTCCTCTACTCTAGGCTCCATGTTGGTACGAATTTCAAAAATAACAGCTGATTTTAATAAAACTTACCGGGTATGTAAACGGTGATTGAATTTCGTGAATACATATTCTGGAACTCTACATTTGATGTGTCATAAATAGCCGGTTATTTCTGCGCATCCACATCTTCTCAGTTGTGTGTTTTACGAAGCGAGACGTCCGTTACAGTCCATTACTTATAATTCATATAGAAAGTCGGAATGCGTCATTTAAGAGTCTAATATCTAAGTGGAAATTTTTTGGTAATATGGATAGAAAGCTACCAAGTAATCTTACAAGTTCTCCCTGTGAGTAATTAGAACAAGCATTTAAGTCCAACAATATGTCTTTTTTTTGTGAGAAAAAATTTATGAAATTTAGGCTATCACTTTTTTTTATATTTGTGAGAATATTTAAAAATATTTTTGTTTCAGATGATGCACAGTCTGACGCGAAGACAGCACCTGCAAACAACTCATTCTTAGAAGACTTAGATTTGGTATCCGATGATTTAAATTCTGGGTTTGCTGTTCGTCATATTGAACGGCATGTTACAACGCGAAACTCCAGATCTCCAACTGTAGTGGCAATATCTGAGGAAAACGAATTTGGGCATCTTTTGGAACAACAGAATGTTACAACTGCTGTAACACCAACTTCATCAAATGCAAAACCTGTTAGCATAAATAAAGTTACATCGAGAGACACTAAAAGGAGTAGCAAGGAGACGAATAAGGATGTGGAAGTGAAGCAACATAGGATAAAGATACCTGAGAACAAAGTAAAACGACACACAGAGAATAAACTTAAAGCTGTTGAGAATAAAGTTCAGGTACAAGAGAGTAAATCGAATAATCAAGATGTGAAAAATAAAGTTACTGAGGTTAAACCTAAGCTTAAAGATCGAGGGAGATATTCTGATAGCTCCAAAGAGCAGAGTCATGGATCTTCTGATAATTCAAGCAAAGAGAATAATAAGCCTGATGTGTCCAAGGAAAGATCTCTTCATTCAGACACTGTGAAGAATCGTAGTCGTTTATCGGATAATCATGCAAAGAAATTGGAGCCTAAGGAAATTCCAGAACCGATAGGTCTGTTAAATGCTATCAAAGAATTAATCAGTACTTACACAAAGCAAGAGAGCACAAAAATATTACGAGCTATGCAAGAGCTTCATATAAATACGCAGGCGAATCTTATTAAGAATCTCCTTTTTCAAACCGATGAAATCATCAGGGAAATGCATCCTAGTAGTGAGTCTACACGTTTTAAGGAGCTAGTTGAAGAGAATGAGAAGCTTCGCGAAGATATTACGATCCTACAAATTAAAGTCGAAGAACTCCAGACAAAAGTGTATGAGTCAGAAGCTGTTAAACAAGAGAATGTTGCATTGAAGATTAAATATAAGGAACTGCTTGAGCAGAAGATAGGCTGAAAGTGTAGGGCATCTGTCAACAAATGGTGAGAGTATCTAAATTTCTCTTAAGTCTCACAAAATATCTTATTATTTTTACATTGTTAAATATTTGATTGTTGTGGTGCTAGACTTATCAAGGGATTGATTAGAATCTTTAGATTCACTTAATGATTATGCTGCTACTCAGTAAGTGCCTTATAAGTATTAGATATTCTTAAACTTAGTGGTATAAATTTGTTAATTATTTAATAAAATAATTTGTACTTTTATACTGGAATATATTTTACAAGAAATGCGTTAAAGAACGCCAAGTATTTGAAACAGTATGTTATATATTTTGAATTGACAATCTAAAATATAAACACAGTAATATAATATTTACAAACATCAAATCGATTCACAGTGCATTGATTTCCGTGCATGATTGCAGCAAATTTTTAATTATTTCATGACCTTTTCATTCCTTTCTTTTTTTTAAATGACAATATGATCACTTTTCAAGGCACCTATATATTAAAAAATTCTAGTATATTTAAAACAAAACTATAAAATACACGGATAAAATTTGATTCTCGAATCGGAGCTCAGGTGCAAATGAATTACTAGGGCTTATGCTGTATTATGCAAAGTGCATTATTTGCAAAAACTTCAGAACCTTAATTACAATTCACGCAAACTACACATAAATATCTCGCATTATTATGCAAGAGATTTCGATAAAAAATATATAAATATATAAAAGTGATCGCGCTTCTATAAGAATACAGAAATGTTAAGTATCGCGCATGTACGAAATCGCATTTTGCTACACCTAAATTTCCCAAAATTGAAAAATCTTGCGAAATTTTTAACTCGCAAATAACTATGCAACTATAAGAGGATCTTTTAAAAAATATACGGGATGATTCGTACAGGATTCGTACACGACGTACAGCATCAAGATGCGGTGAGACTTCGTAATAAAAGAAACATAGAAAATTTGGGCGGAGCTGAGACTTTTTACATCCTTTTCAAAATGGTGCTAAGAAATCCTTATACGGACGTTTCCTTTTTTTATTTGCTTTTACCTGCCTTTTTAAATGCTCGCTATTTTTTCTCATTACCTTGATGATTGAGAAGCTCTTAGAAACTTTAGTTATTTACTTCTGATTTTCAGTTAGGCAAAATGTATTAAGATTACGAAAACTTTCGATCGCAGAATCTTTAGGTCTATTGCAAGTCATTGTTTCATTAGAAAAGTAAACGCAACGCATATTAACGGGAAGCGTAAAGGCCAATATTGTGTTTCTGTTTCGGCGAATACTCAAAAAGTCGGATACGCAATGACTTTTCGATTTCTTTTTTATAATGCGACCCGGAGCACAATCCTTCGAGATTTAAGCTTTTGATGAAATATTTCTTTGAAGACTCTTTGTGCAATTTTCATTAGTCTTCAATTCTCACTGCTCACTCAAATTTTAGTTATTCGATGAATTCAATGTATTTGAGTAAAATTTTTTAAATTGCTAATTGCGTTTGCTCAGTCATCATGTAATTCATCGCGATTTCTTCTGCGGCTTGTGTCTTCGTCAACATCATCGTCGTCATCATCATTGTAGGCTTCTTCTCCAGGTTCGGGTGGTCTCGTCCACCTGAAAAATAATGCCATTAGTAATTTAATATCCAATATAAAATCAAAATCCATGACTGATTTTCTTAAAAATATCTCAACAAACCTGATCAATGTTTCTGGTGATCTATAGAGGAAGATCAATTTGGCAAAGAGGTCTTCTTCGAGACAGAGCTCACCACTTTCTCGTACCAAATAAATATCCAAACAAAGTCGTAAAATTCTATCTACATAAGGCAGATCTTCGAACATAATCTTCGGTGCCATTTCGCTCACCATCTTTCTCATCATTTGACTTATCACGATCACAGCTGTTGTGTACAGTCCGAGTATTCTAAAATTTACAGAAATGGATAAGAAAATTATGTCACTCCACATAATTAATAGCTGAAGAACTGTTTACAAGGATTAAACAAATATTTTGCACTTTACCCGAATCCAGAAATAAAGCTGAGTCCCTCAGGAAATGCTTTGTCGTTAAACAGGAACATCATGATATACTCACAATCATTTTGTGGTATATTTTTCAAAAGTACATTATGTATGGAATCATTGCAATTCTCACGAACATTCCACCATTGCTGTTGAGCACAACAGTCCTGATTTCGAGAAAGTTGAAGACTGATATTTCGATACAGATAATCTTTATTCTCCTCGTCTTCTGGTTCAGCTAAAAAAAATAGAATAAAAAACATAATTCAATCTCTTATCTTCAATCATGCTAATGACTCATTACTGATAATACGTACGCAAAAGTCGCGAATACATCAACTGCGGTACCACATTCGTTAACCTACTGGTGACCTTAAGGAATTTTGGAAATGCATTCTGCAGCACTATGGTACCATTAGTAGAGGAAGTATTATTCGTAATGGATAACATATTAGCCAGAGTTCTTCTAACTGGATTAAATACACCATTCACATATGGATCTAGTTTTATATCTCTTTTCGTAGTTGTTATAGGACTGGCATCTTTTGCATCTGTTTTTCTTGCTACGGTCCACTCCACATGGATGGTGACTATACTATCAGACTCTAATTCAGTTTTCAGTCTGCAGATAAAAATTATTTGTATCATTACACTTAGTGTTTTTTAATGAAAATTTTTTTTTTTCTGAACAGACCTTGCTCTATCCGGTGGTGAGATGGCCCATAGTTTTCTGGATGATCCACTTAGTCTAACGGCTGCCACGTCTGTGTAGATGTAATTCTCCAAGAAGGTGATGGCTGACTTATCGTTGGCGTAGTTATTTGTCAGATTTTGAAAGTCAGCTTGACTGTACCGGAAGATGGAACTATTTTGTGCGGACATCGTGTAAATTGGCTCGTACGGTCCTACTCGTATCTTCATGGAAACTTCGTATGGAAGATTTGAGACTCCCACTGTTCCACCCAGTGCGAAGAGAAGCAGTGGGAACCAGATGAGACCGATAATCAAGAAGAGAGCTCCTCCACCTACCATGTACTTGCTTAATTGCTTCTTCTTTACTCCTCGAGGTTGTGGATAGTCAGATTCTACTCCACGCATACACTGTAATGTCAGATATGCTTAGAATTAGTTTTCCTTGTTTATATTAAATGAATTTTTAATTAATTAACAGACGATGGGTTAAATGTCTTTTGTCTTGATCACCCTGGTTATTCGCTTTTATCTTTACGCAGCTGTAACTAAAAGTTTTACATCAAAGCGGATTTACTTATTCATGATATAGAAAGCTTATAGTTAGTGAACATCAATGGGTGTATTTAATTAGGCATCGATTATCCTAAGAGTTACTGATGTCGTCATTTTGACGGCTTTTACTTTCAATCTCGCATCACCTGAAAAGCCGTTTAAAAGCCTACAATATGTTAGACAAATTTGATATACTTATTTTAAGGTAAACTTATAAAAGCCAGGATCGAAGATCGACTGGATTATACCTCTGCCTGTAAATTAAAATTGGAGAAATCTCATACAAGATTGGGGAGTACGTTTCGACGATGCTGTTGAACAATTTTTTTGTTATTGATAAGGATCAGCATTTTTGTTTTACCTTGATTTGGTAGATGCTGGCAAAAATATCTTCCATCTTGAACCAATCCATTATCGTCATTGATGTATCTGTCCATATCCAATCCATAACTGCTCGTAATTCGAATAGGAATGGTACAAGCATAAATCTGAAAATTCATTGCTCGAAAAAATGGTGTAACAAAAAATTGGTCTATACCGAATTTCCAAAAACTCACCCTTTAAATAGAAAATAATTGACCACGCTGTACTTTTTACATAAAAAGTTACCAAGTATTCTCGTTGGGTAACCAAGTCGCAATTGATGTGCTGCCAGTAGTAGATAGAAACACTTGACCATGTACCAAATTTGTGGTGGTAATTTTTCATTGAATTGACGCTCGGTTACACTTGGTAATATAAAGAACATCCAGATGTGAATTCCAAAAATTAGGCAATACTGGAAGATCAATTTGCCGAGCATCGATTTTCGCAAAAATAGAGCACGATCGATGACGATCAATGCAAATTGCAAAAGTAACATTAATAAAAATGGCATTGGGACTCGATTCTCAGCAAGATAGGCCGTTACACCTCCGTCTCCTTGTTGAGTCTAAAATTTGAAAATAGCAAAGAATGAATCTCATTCAGAAAGGTAATAAACTTTTATTTCTCCATTGGTACTGCATAGATCTACTTACTCCAAAGGCGGAAAATCCAAAAATGATCAGTAGAAAATTGAAAAAATCACAGAGAAACATGTAGGCGTAAACATTTGTCTTTTCCTTGCCTGAGGAGCTCAGTATATTTTTGAAAAATATTTGTACGGGTTCTAGATATTTCATAACTCTGAAATATTGAAAAGAATGAAATTTTCCTACTTCGCTCAGTCGCATTTTCTTAAAACTTACGTCTCATTCATTGCCAATCCCAACTTTTCACTGCAATCCCCCTCCTCATCTTCTTCCCGTGACTGCATCGTGACAAGTCTTTCGTTTTCATCTGTAGAAATATTTTGAATTTCCGATGGTCCATCAGTTCTTTGATAAGGAGACAACGAAGCACCCTTCGAAGTTGTTTCATCCCCATTGGGCCTGTTGCTATAAAAACTTCAATTATTTATATTCTTCGTTCTCAATTTTATTTAAAAAAAAACACCTACTTGCTCCCTTCGTTTTGCCAATTCAATTGTGCAACTTGATCGCCCTGACCTCTGTTTTGAGGCTGATCATCTGTGGGAACCATAGTCAATTTTGTTGGTGTAATTTTCCTAGGTAAGGATGGCGACGTCCATTGCCCAAGAGACTTCAGCATAAACCTGTAAAACCAAATGGTTAATTCCTCGGATCACAAAGAAATGTATAAATAAATAATTTTTTACCTATGAAAGAAAACCATTAGCAACAATAATAGATCCCATAACGCATAATTCGGTTTTCTTTCCACTCCAATGATTCGTGGTAGGACAAGTGGATGATTTGGTAATACTGATTGGTTCCATGATATCAGCTCCAGTTGGAATACACACTTGACTAGAACGATTACCTAAAAGTAACGATAATAAGTATTAATGCTTCTTCCGCCAGGTATACCTAAAATTATCATTACTGTACCTCTGTGTAGGCGATGAGGGTGACCCAAAAAGTTTTTGAAGGTCTTGGTATAGTGAGCGAACCCCAAAAGAATACCATCAGGGGTAACGGAATTGAAAGTACAGATGCATTTTTGATTTGATGTAGAAAGACAAAAAAGTAACAGAGAAGTGCGGAATGGGCCAAAATTCCAAACCACATAGAGGCAGCCAATTGAATGATTGGTGGTTGATCAACTTCCGACAATTCAGCCTCCTGATCCTCTTCTTGTCCTTGCGTTAGTTGCGAGAAGATGGAGCTGTCCCATAACATATCTCCGTCGGTTAATTAGTTCATAAAAAAAGAGCAATTATACACACAGATTCGCAGACTGGGCCTAACTTGCTTCCAAGAGTTAAAAGAAACTTCATTAAAAAATTTTCCATAATTTAAAGCAATGAATACAGACAGGCAGCAAGTTGACCGTCCAAGAGAGTATTATCAAGTATTTAATAATTGAAAAATTCTTGAATAAATACTCCCTCAGTCCGTGAAGAAATAATTAAAGCACAAACAAAGCTCAGCCCGGGAGCCGTGGCATTAAACCTGTAAGTGAAATATGAGAGATTTAATTAACTAATAGGATGTTTATTAAAAAGAAATAATGCAACTTTTACATCCTTTCTCTTTTTCAGCATCACAGAGAATTTTGTACACCATGCGAAAACGTATCCGTCATATGTGACTAATTGGAACAGGCGAAAACGTCTCTTGCATAGTGATTGCAAATTATTTTAAAAAAAATCATCGCCAAGGAGAATTCGTATAGAAACAGAAGGTGTGACAGGAGTGAAGTGTCGCATGCGTGGGAATTGCGTGCAAGTGCATGAAGATTAGCCATAGACTGAGGATCGATAGATCGTTTAGTCTTTATCGACTTTTGGTACCTAGAGGAGGACATGTCCAATCCTCGCTCCAAACTCGGCGCCAGAATACGGATGTGCGGAACTGTCAGCGAGCTCTCCTTCCTGATACAGACAATACCACTCTCTTTCTACTACGTATTACTTTATCATTGACTCGAAAGAAGAAAAAAAAGACAAAGGAGGCAACCACGAGATTAAAAATTACTTCAGATATTTTAAAGTAAGAGATTAGTCCTCATATTGTTGAAATTATAATTTTATTATTGAAGTTTTATTAACCCGTATTTCTTTTCATGTTATGGGGATGATCAATCCTTTTGTTAATTCACAGGTATCTTTGGCTACAAGCATGCCTGGGTAGAAGCAACCTACCTTTCATCCTGATTACGCGATTGGCTAGGTCCTTCTGCAGCGTCCGACTGGTCCTCCGTACTTCCATTCGTGGTTGATCTGCCAGAGCGAGCACATTTACTACTAGCTGCCAAGGCCTATGGGATTTTGTGGGGCAAGCGCAACTACTTTCGTCTGTACAGCCACCGCCTAAGCGCGGTGCTATTATTATAATATATTATATTAATAATAGTCATTGCTCTAGACAATTCTTTTTTAGGAATTTTCATCCCTCGCAGGGATTTTTTACCTTGGATCGCTTTCCGAATCATCCTGTACGGTTCGAGACTAGATACATATGTGACATGTGGGCAAGACATCTATATGACTTTACGCGACAAGCCAAGACTGCTAAATGCAGGCTACTATATATATATAATTTTTCTCTTTTAAGATACATCAAAAGTTACCTCTTGCAAAAATCATAAATTTGTGTAGGTATTTTAGTTTGTATCTATCTAAGCGAAATAATTCTAGGGTCCATTAGAATGAAGAACATTTCTTTTAGATTCTTTTAAACGATTCTTACCTTTGCTTCACTAATGGAATTGGTTGCCATATTTGACTTATGCCAAGTCGCGTACCCATGCGGAAGTCTGGTTTTCCCTATAATATATTATTTATAATTAGTATAATTGTAAATAGAATAACTCGTAAGATTAAATGTCTTAAGTTCGGTACCACTAACTTTTAAGATTTTCTTCTCTTTCGCCAGTACATTGCGGATATATCTGTAGTCTCTTGAATACTGATTAAGATATCTCGTCATGGAGACCATTGAGCTGTTCAAAAAGGCCCAAGCGAATTTGAAATAAGTCAAAAGCGAAATCTTCTTTTGATCTTCCGGCTTATCCTCCTCGCCTTCGTCGTCCGACGGTTCCGGAGTTCTCGCGACGTCTTCCGGTTTTCTTTCTCTGTCGACCTCCTGCACTTCCGCCGAAGCCAAACTCGTTGGCTCCCTTACCTAACATTTATCAATTATTTATATATGAATAAATAAATTAAATTATTAGATAAAATAGCGTGCCGCGTACATCACACCAATGTTATTTACACTTTTAACAATATGATTATAGTTAAACGGCTACGTGAAGCGAACAATTACTGCTAGCTTGGCTGAAAATTATAAAAAGCAAATTATTATCGAGAAGGATAAAGAGGCCATGTGTACCAATTAAGGGAAGTCGAAGTCTCGGAAAGACTTCCGGCTAAGTGAGAGAGAGAGAGAGAGTAAAGAGATTGTTATCTTAGTGAAGGAAAATATGGTGACAGGAAAATAGAGGTACCTCCATTGCCATGACAAGCCAACAAAAATATAAATTTCGAACAAAATTAAAGAAAATACATTTTGAAAGAATAAAGAGAGAAAGAAGCATTCTAAATGAGCAGCACGTAATAACGACTCATTTACAATAAGTTAAAATCATTCGATCATGATCCTCTGAATAATTTTCTGAGCAATCATCGAACGATCTTTACTCATTTGTGGATAAAATATAAAAAATAATGATAGACGCCAATAACAATAAAGAAAAGCACAGAGTACACAGAATAAATATACAAATAAAATAATGCCGTAGACAATGAAGTATTAAATATAAGAAAGGCAATGGAGGACTGGAGTGCTGTAGTAATGGGCATGCAGGCTTAAGGGAGTCTCACATCGGTGGCCGCGGCAGTGTCGGTCTCGGATCGTGCGCTCAGATAAGACATTGATGATTTCTTGCGAGTCATCGGGACGCTCCGACGTCGTAGGCGCAGGGCGTCCTTTTCAGTACCTCCGTATAGGGCGACATGCGTCGCTATCTCTATGTCTGTCTTAATCAGCGTGGTCATCAGCTGCAACCACCACTCACTCGTATCACACATATTGTATATTGTACATGACGTTGTGACAGATTGCGCAATCGTTGAACCTAACGTTTTAGTTATAAGGGAAAACAAGAATCTTTGGGGGGGCGACAAAAGGGGAAGTTAAATAAAACATAAAAGGAAAGAGGTAAAAGCAAAACAAAAAACCAGAAAAGAGAAACAATTGCACAGTTGTTCATTCGTTGAAGAAGATATATATATAGAGCTGAGTACAATTGTTGTATGTAACAATTGGAATTATTGCGGCACAACTGTTTTAATTGATATTGTCAGTTGTCACAAGAGAATGTACTACAGGGCGTCTATTAGAACGAACATATTCGTATGTCAAGTAAATCTGAAAGCGACTAGGAAAAATTTTTGATTAAAAGATATTCATTGATATTCTGGAATATGTTCGAATAGTTTTGTGAGATTTTGTCAAATTTGGACGATACTCATGAAACTTGATTCATCGATTTTTATATTGAATTTAAATCCACTATTTTAATGTATTTTTTCGGTTTAGAATTTTTTCTTGAAAATTAGTCTTTACGAAGGACCCACCTCGGAAATTGTCATTCTCCGACCATGTGTTTCCGGTTGCTGACGACCTTCCAATTCTTCCTTTTCTTCCTCCGTGTCCGGAAGCAATTCGGTGACATCGTCATCGTCCAGGTCATCGAACATATAGTAGTCGCCAGATCTTATGGCTACAGAGAGAAAAAGAAAACTGGGTCATTGAAATATTGGAAAAATATATAATTTGACAAAAGCCATGCAAATATCACACAATTTATATACAAAGTTATAAACAGTACGTGAGCTGCTCTTTTACAAGGAAAGATTATTAATATTATACAGTTTAAAATCCAACAATTGACTTGAAATTGTTATTACAAGTATTAGATATACAGTTATATACAATCTCGCATTTGCTGTAAAGATGATACTGTGTTTAATGACGTTAGTCGTATGAGCGAGCAAGAATACGTGAAAAAAAAAACCAAAATATTTCAATTACCCTCTCTGTTGGTTTTTGGCGCACGATGTTTGTACAATGGTCGTGATCCCGGAAAGAGCGTATCTACCGAAAAAAAAAGATAAAAAATACAAAGACGATGAATAATTAACAGAAAATATCTATAACCAAAAATAGGAAAAAAGTAATGAAAAAAGGGAAGACGCAAGGATGTAATGTACATAAATATATTACAAGAGGGTACGGATCAATGATTTCTTCCATCATCCCCATCGGCGAATTCTGAAATATGAAAATGACGTTTGACACACATATATGCCAGATAATAATGTAAAAGGATAGGAATATCTAGTGCTGATTATGTTATCTATATGTGCTGCGTGGAAGCATATGTACAGGACACTGGAGCAGGCATTGTTCTAGGATCTTATGGAGGTTACATGTGTGATGAGAATGCGGGGATCGTGACGTCGTCGAGATGATTGATTGTCGTGGAGTCTGTAATCCATTCATCCAAGGTGGTCCAATGAAGCTGGATTGACGTCGGTGCCTCGTGGACGTTTGAACAGGCTGATCCGGGGGTGGCTGATCGTAGGGTGGTGGAGAGAAAACTGGAAAGCTCTCGTCAGGCGAGGGTCCCCTGGGATTGAGTTCGCTGCTAGGAGGGGAGCCGAAGGAAATTCGGGTTGGCTCGAGATAACCCTCGAGACTGACCGTCATAATCGCAGAGTTTGGGGTAGGAGCCTGTAATAGGGATGCTGCCCGAGGAGTTAGCGGCGGTGGCTCGTCCTCGTCATCATCTATGGGCGTTTGATATCCCTGAGGCGGGGTGTGACCCGATGACACGCATGAACTGACACTCGATGACCTTGCCAGCGGTGCCTCCCCTTCTTTTGCGTGCGTACATCAAAAATAAGGGATCATTAAAACATCCCCTATGCGTACGAGGACTTGGACTGTTCATCCTTCTCTTCGAAGAACGCCTGGGTCTCTTTGGGGTCGATTTTCAAAAGTTGGTAATAGCTGGGTCCTTACCTATCTTGTGGGTCTCTGGCTCTCTGTAACTTGGGCCAAGAATCTTCTGTTGATTTGCTTTGATCTTGTCCATCTTGAATTTTAATTTTTGCAAAACGTTCCTCTCGACGCTCTCTTGAAATTCTATTCGCTTCTGGTGCAATTCCTCTAGGAGCTCTGCGCCGCGTGAGGCCAAAATACTCATCGCCTTGGTTTCGTCCACTATGTGGAAGAAGTAGTAGCTTTTGAAGAGACGTTTTTGTATTAGTAGAAAACCAAAGCATAATCCATCCCAAACCATTCCAATGTCTTCGCGTGGTACTTCGCATTGGGTACTATGGATGCCAAGATCAAGGGCAGAACTTTTGAATTTCTTTAGGCAAGCTATGCCTAACAATTGAATAAGCCAGCATGCTGAGAATTCCAACTGTATAGAAAAATTATATCATTGTTTTTCTATAATTAGTTTTCTATAATATTTGGATGAAAAATTATTTCACCTGTTTGATAAGAACACAGCCGACACCTTGAAGCAGTGCCTTTGAGAATATCACAACGATATTGTATCCAATCAATACGTTCCACCATTTTAATATGGTTCTTATTGGTCGGAGATAAAAATCACTACCTTGCCATAAAAATACAAAGGCACCGATTAAATAACCCAATGAGAATAAATTAGTTCTTTTGGTACCGGCAAGGAACATAATGGATAACGTGATCCACATTAGACTCATCATACATCCACGTTTCAAAATGTCCAGCCAGGAATGAATGTGAGATACAAAATCTTTCACGGGATTAATAAAGTTTGGTTTATCCATATCCAAAAATACTGAATAATTATGACCAGCGATGAATTCCTTCCCTGAGCTTTCACTGCGTCTTTCAATGCCGAATACAAGACTCTGTCTCACTATCATTAGCAGCAAGATAAAATCGCCTGTAAGCAAAAAAAAATTGGTCAACGTCGTTGATGAAAATTAATTTTTTAAGAATCCGATACACTTACACATAAGTTTTTTTGGATTTGGGGGAAAGTCTGGATCTGGAAAATACATCCATTCTTGGAGTCTTCTAAGCAGTTCAGAATCACTCCACGGATATTCTGCAATGAAAAATCATTAACAATTACAATGGTAATTAAGATTATCAACACAGCATCCCTGTCCATTGACTTACCGATACAGAACGTGGTCCGCGGTGCCACCACAAGAATATACTGTGCCGGCAATAGGAATATTGAGAAAATTTTCAAAAACGGCCAAACCTTTGACGCCGTTCTTCTCTTCAGCGAGAACAAAATTATTAACCAGATTCCATAAAGTACTGAATAAAAATCTAATCTGGTACCGATCAGTGCTACTATTCCAATTAAACAAAATTCTAAACCAAATTTATAAAATCCGTAATTAAATAAAAATTTCAGACATTCCGGTAAACCCTTATCTGCTTCTGCTCTTGTTATATGGGGAAACATGACTTGGGGCGTTTCTAACGGTAGACCCCTTTCTTGCCTGAAGAACGATTGTCGCACATTGATAATCGCTCTTAATGTCGTTACTGTTACTATGCCAATATATCCCTTTAAAAGATCAGGCAATTTTCCATGTTCAGCCTTTTTCATACCAATCCATTCCGCCGTATTGTATACAGTGATGTTACTTGCATCTTGACTTTGACCGTTATCAGTGTGCTAGAAAATGTGAAAAAAAATTATGTTCACAAGTTAGACAATTTTCTTTAAAATTTTGTTTTTTATAATATTACTTACCGAGCAATTGTAGTTCGAATAATTATGATCGATATATTCGATTTGATAAAGCATTTTGATTACCATTAGCGATGCTATAACAGCAGCCATTGCGTTGATCGCCATTATTTGTACGTTTCTCTTAAAGTTAATCATGATTACGACAGTAAGGATGAAGAAGAAATTAATTGCGCAAACCTATAAAAAAATGTATCAAAAAATAATATTAGGAGAGTTTTCATTTATCTTATTAGAGGATGCTATGGACTTACGTCATTTATACAGAGTAACACCAGAGACACGAAGATAATCTTTTGCATGTGAATTTCGAGAAACAGCCAGATGTAATTGTAAAAATTTATAAAATGCTTCAAAATACGTTGAAAGAGAGCTTTTCTCTCTAGTTTTGACATTTCTGAAAAACACGAGAATGTCAAGCAAATTTTTTAAAAATAAATCTTGATTAATGTCACTCACGTTTTAATTGCTTCAGGGTGTATATGGTAGATTCGGGTTCTGGTTCATTAAGTGCAACATCTGTAGGCGAAGCGATTGGGATCGTACTTGGCGAATGGCCAAGGCTTTCATTCCTGGAAAGACTTGCAGCTCTAAGAATAAAATTCCAAAAATTACAACTCGAAAATATATACATGAGTTTTAATTAGGTATATGTGAATTACCCCAATTTTTCAACGTTGGTAACCTCGAGGAAATCTTCATGAAAATAATGTATCTGTAGGACGGTTATGATAACGAAGAAAGTTGGTGTCAATAATCGGACAAACAGATCTTTTGTCTCATAAGTTTCTAATCCAATGTCCATTTGACTGAAAAAAAGACAGAAAAAATATGATTGAAATCCAGAATAAAGATATAATCATAAGAGTATAAAGTTCATACAGATCTCTGTCGATATAAATATATTCCCAGTAAGACGGGAAATTATGAAATTGATAAGTATAAACAAGAATTAGCATAATCACTGAGTAACCAATGACAGTTATCCAAAAACCATATATCATTTTTCTCCAGGCGGTCCAAGATATCTAAAAAAAAACCAGTTATTCCTGTAAATGTCAAATTGACATAAATTACCACAAAAAATATCTGCATTACCTGGAAGACGATTACAAAAAACAAGAAGAGAGACATGTAAATGATTCTGAAGACAGTCATGCGTTCTCCAGTGATACCACTAGTGAACAACATAATGGCAACAACGACAATCCAAAATTTAGTTAGGAATTTTTTCACAATTGTTCCAACACTTTTCATGAACTGACTCTTAATTTCCGGTATATCTTGATTCATGGCTGTAGTGGCAGTAGAAACGGAAACGTGCAACGGCGCAACCATATCGCGCAAGGCGGAAGAGCGTCGTTGCTGCTTACGTTCAGCCATGTATTGTCTCATTGTGACCCAAAACATGGTCATGAATAAACACTGTAAAATAAATAAAAAAAATACAAGATCAAAAAATCAATATTAGCAACGTCCATAAAATTTGGAATTATAAATACAAACCTTGACAATCAGATGCCAACGACTCAATTGTTCTGGTTTGGCAAATCCAATTTCCGACATTTTGACGCCGTGAATGACGGTTGGCAGTTCTTCTTCAGTAAGATCCATTACGTACACATATTGTCCCAAAAGTAGAAGAGTGGCATACAGAACAATAAACGGCGAACACTTCATCATGGATGCCCTTTTGTTTGGTACCATCCAGAGGATCAAAGCCCAGAGCAAGAGGGCAAAGGTCGTCCAGCTGTGATACATGATGCTCCAGGTCTACAAGATCAACGACAGCCCATTATAAATCTCAATCGAATAATATAGAAATAGAATTTTATTTAATATTTCTTAATACCATCATAATAATATTGGTAGCCAGATATGATGAACTAACGACCAGCTGGAAAATCGAGTAAACAGCCATGATGACGTGTTCGATGATTCCTGGTTTATCTTCGGGGACACCTGATAGTAAATTCTTTCATCAGTAACATATGTCTTGCCTTAATATGTTTTTTTTTTAATTTTTAATCTTTACCCTCGCTAAGTGATTGCATTTGAATGCTGTCATCGTGATGACCATCTTGTACTATGACACTGCCGGTAGAGTCCTGAAGTAATCCAGTACGAACAGATCCAAAGTGTATGAGCTGTAATATAATAAATGACAATGTTTATATACATAAATTAATAATTTCATAAATTTTATTTACCATTGACCAGTGTTTTTTTAAATCCATCAAAGTATCAGGATCTACAATACGAGTTTGTCATGACACTAAAATTTTGTGATTCATGCAAAATATCCATGTTCCCGCCACCGTTAATCCAAAAGTTTGTGATAAAGAAAATTCAAGCATTTTTTCTTTAGAAGTTAGAAAAAAATGTTTTAGACGATTATCAAAGCTACGTAGAAAAGCTCAAATAAAGTACAAGAGTTCATGTGTGTATAGAGTACGTACGGGTGTTCGCTCGTTGGCCAGCGTCGGCGTCGAGACGGGCGTCTTCTAAAACAATGCAAACTAAACATAGCAGCATCCAAAAATAATATCCACAGTGCAGGGATGCAAACGCTGCAAGTAAAAATGCATAAGCCTATCAACTAACAGAAAATCTATAAAAACGGACGACGCAGGCAAAAAACGAAGTGGCGTATTGGCTTCTACACGTTTCTGTAAATAAAAAATAAAAAAAACCAACAAAAAATCGGCGCCTCAGAAAAATCGAGACAAATCTAAATAAATCAACAGTGCGTTTCAAAATATATCATGCAGGACACGTGATCCTCTTACGCGAACCTTTCGCCTTGCCGACTGCCATTTTTGTGAGGGTGTTCTACGCCTGATGGAAACGTGCCTTGACAAGGGTGTGTCCAGGTTCTCCAATTTCCCACTGAAGTTCGTCACTTTCTTCGCCTGTAACGCTCAGTTAGTAAAAGCAACGCGCGACCGAGTGCTTGGTGCCTCGAAAGCGCTTAAGGATTGTTACAAGTATCAAGTCAGCGATTAAGGTTTAATAATTAGCCTTTACCCGTTAGAGTTCAATGAATTGAATATTTGCGTCAGCATCCACACGTGGTTAGTTACAAACGCGATGAAATAGCACAGTCAGTAACCGTTAATGCGCGCGAAAGATGTACCGCTGTTAGAGTCCTCCGTTTGGGCTTAACGCAAAATGTGCTTACCGGTTTTCTAGCAAGGTACTGGGCCTGCAGAGCAAGAACGTAGTAGAGCCAGAAGAGCCTCAGAGAATATCCATACGTGGTCCAGTCGGTGTCATCGATGTAATCAACGTATCTTGGCGCGGTGCAATTAGACTGATAGATTGCGGTAAGTGCAAAGTATCTGGACCAGGTACTATTAAGGGGTATTAATTCCTGGGGCCACTGATTCTGATAGGTCAGTATCACCAGGAGATGAACGATGACCAGGACCATTAAGATCCTACAGAGAATTCCGAACCCCTTGCGCAACTCTCGATGACAGGCCCACCACGTGGACGCGCTGATGAACACCAGGAAGTAGATGGACCCTTCGACGGAGGGCTTTAGAGTCGCGGCGCAGCACAGTGACGCCAAAACGACGTAAGTGCCAATTCCACCGAGGAAATTAATGATCTTGCTCGAACGGTCATCAGCCTTCTTCGTCGAGCGTCGCGTCGATGAACTTTCATCATCGTCGCCGATGAGCTGTCTTGTCAAACGACGACAGAGACAGTAAATCGTCACCACGACAGGTAGGGCGATGATCTCTGATGACAGCCAGAAAAATACCTCCCACGCTGATGCACCGTCCAGTCTCACGAGTCCTATGTGCCTGAAGAGCTTTTCCAGAAATTCGCCTGAGGAGGTCAAAGTTTTATTTTTAATTGCTACACTTTTTTTTGTATGATCTTCATGATACTCACAGTTCTCAAGAATGTGGCCGTAGGGCGGCAGTGCCAGTAGTACTATGTGAAAGGTCAACTGAGTGATGCTGGCCAGGAAGCACAGACAGATGCAGGCCTTCAAGTAGTGACCGGTGTGTCCGTTCATCGTTTTGTGTGTTGGTATTGGTACTACTGGTGAGTACAGGGCCAATGCCAAGTACACCAGTGACAGACCGGTTGGTCTCCATATTGTGCCTGTTTGAAAGAATTATTTTTACACTTTTAGTAATATTGACCTCGTCATTGATCTGTTGACATGATCCGTCATTTGGTATTTTTACGTATACCGTCTGATGGCACGACTGGACCTAATTGCTTTCAGCTTCTTCCTCCCGAGAAAGTACAAGAATAGCATGGGGAGTGAGTTTTAAAAAAAAGATGGCGTGGACAGTATGTTACAATTTTAGGGCTCAGTGTTTGGTAACCGAGAAGATGTCTCTGAAATATCAAATTTGAGATTGACTTTGTAGCTGGTAACATTTTATAATTATTTATAGACCTTGTACCGCGTATCTTTTCCGAGCATCCGCACAACCCGTAATAAATATCTTGGTAAGAGAAAAAAAAAAAAATTCAGAGACCCAACAGGTTTTTGAAAAAAGGCAATTTCCGTATTTCTGGGACTAACGAAATAAACAAACTAATATACTAGAACGTGGGTGGGGGGTATCGTAAAAATAGTCGGGGGACTCGTAAATCGTAAAAATACAATGTGGGTCGCGATAATGAGCCCCCAAAATTGTCTTCCGAAATTCGCTCGAAAATTATACAGAATTTTAAACAAAAATTTGTTAACCGTTACAAATTTTCATAAAAATTCCTGAGCGTCCTACGTCACTGTTGTAGCATCAATGCAAGGCGCGTACATTGCATGCGCGTACATAATTAATGCTAAGCACGAACCCGTTTAGAATCGCAATGTTAATTACTTCGTAACGTCTCGACGGCAAAATTAAAAGGGATTCGAGGCATCGCGTTATCACTAGGAAATCCGCTCTTAAGAGATTGGTCGGTGACATGACCCAGACCCGGAAAAAAAAGTTATTACGAAAGTACGTAATTCCAAAAACAGTCTATGTAAAATAAAATATTTCCATCATTGCTTCAACGTACACCCGTTAGAAATTTTAATCTGGCCCAACAATTTCGAGCGGGAACTTCACGCTTGAGGAAGTATGTACAGCCGGTTTAGTCCGAATGTGAGACAACCATAGGTTACGTATTTATATACCTATATATCTATATATATGTACACGTGGGTATTCTCCAGGTCGTTCACATATCCAATCGCGTTTCAACGTTCAGAAACGTGGGTTGTTCTTCAAAAGGACAATAATTCCCCATATCAAATTATTATGGTGAACAATACGTATAGATGATAGTGGTAGCATTGTTCAGTCTGATTAGAAGTTAATGAAAACATCGATAAAATTTCTTATGGCGAACATTCTTTATAAAATTTGAAAAGGAGACAATAAAAATCTGTGATATATCGCATAAAATAAAGTCAGTTTACGCGACCCACATCAATAAGCGTCGGAGGCTAAAGGTCAGAGGAAGCGGAGTCAATCTGAAAGCATGAAGTGGAAGTTGAAAGAGAAGTGCCGAAAAGGAAAAGGTCAGACGCCTAGGTCCGTATGAGATTGTTCGGTTTATAGATATGCGTATATAACATGGTATACTTATGTATCTTCTATGTACAGTGAGAATAACACTGGATACAATTTTTGTAGACACGAAATGCGATACAGAGTCGACCGACGTCTGTAACTTCACTTGTCTAATATTAGAAATCGCTTCGTGCGATATCGGCTACGTTTTGTCGCGGCCAAGCGAAAACTTTTGAGGAAATCATCCAAGTTCCACGAGTGAATTTTAATTTCGAATAAAACTAAAATTTTCTTCTCTCTATTTTTTACTTATGATTTGACACTTGATCGCGTTCAAACGTTCAATGTGCATTCCAGCTGTTAATATCATTATGCAAATTCTATTATTTTATTCGTGCATCGAATTATAATCTCTATATGAAAAATTCAATAGGCGTTGTAACTCAGTGTGCGATTACGATAACTATTTTTAATTCCATGACGTCACTCAATCCTATCTGATCCAACTGCAGACGTTCCACGTTATTATTTCTCGTGAGAGAGCAAGAGAGAAAAAGAGAGACAAGCACAATAATGGCGATAAGATTCGACGAAAAAAAAAGTGAAAGGATGCTCATTAAATTTTTTTTAAGTTAAAAAAACATGGACTCACATCCGACTAAGGTCACTGGAAGAATGACCCTGAGGAGGGCCACGTTCAGCCAGTACTGTCCCATAATTTGGGTCTGCTAGACCGGGACTCCTGAAAGCAGAAAGTAATCATTATAAAAGTGGTCCCCTCGTCCTTGATTTTGCTTTGCACATGCAGCAAAAAGCACCGCAGCTGCAACGTGGGAACAAATCGATACGAAGACGGCATTGCACCCGAATAACTTCAACCTGGATTCCCAGCACGTTTAGAGCTGCTGCAAAATGCACGTAGACAAAAAGGAACAAGGCGACTTTTCAAAGCAGAAGAAAATTCCTTAAATATTTCGTTACTCAAGAAATGGCTATGTCCAAGTGCGACAAGAAAAATTCCATTCTAATCCCCGAGTCTGTACGACCTGTACAATTTTTAAAGAATTTCATCGATGACACGCGTAAAAAAAAAGAGTGAGTTCTGATGACTTCCTGTATGCATCATTTAGAAGTGACGTAATACTCCGAACAAGTTAATTCTACATATATGTATGCGATCCGTAGAAACTGGTTTTCTCGGAATTTTAAATTCGCCGAATTGACTAACCCTTCTGGTTAACGGCGGACTTGCATTAATTAATTGTAAAAATAAAGGATTTTTCTAAAGGTTCACGCACAGGTGCAGTTACCCTTCCGGGAAGGTACACTTACAATTAGTGATAGGTTGATAATGACTTTACAAGAATCGCACATGTTTTTCAAAAACGGTTGCGTGGTGCATCATATATGAAGATCCGATAATGCAAACTATTTATCATCACGTTAAATCCGCTCACTCCGGAAGGTCATTACGCTTTGCGTTTACGCGTTACGTACACGCGAGCATGTCGTATTTTAATTACGCAAGTGTTTGGATATACGAGCAATGTATATCGAGGTATTCGTATCCCGTCATATAAACGTTACGTAATCGTATATCTGTTTTTTCTCTTTTAATAAATAAAAGTTACAATTTCTTAAAAATTTTCTCCAGTTCTTGCATCAAAAGGGTGCGGTGGTTTTAACGTGCATGCTCGTGGTGACGTGCTGCTTGATGTGAATGAAGGACGTAGTTTCATGGGGATGGGATTGTATGGGATGGGCCGCACTACTGCGGCACAGCCTGAGCCGAAAGTAGGCCGCATCGATTGTCCGAATTTAACGTTAGCGCATGTGCGTCCGTAAACAGAGTCTTTCGGGACACAAGGAATACAATATCAGATTGTATAACATATAGGTCATCATTCAACAGCATTTTATTATCAATAGGAAAAAGATAGAGGCTGCCGTGCGGCGATAGCGAGAAATTTTTTTATTAATCGTGGATTACTTTCTTCTTCTTTTTTTTCACTTTCACTCTTTCGTAAAAGTTTATATTCTAATATCAAGTTATTCGAGGTCAGTCATTTTCATTTCTGGCAGATCGATAGCTCCTACGAGAAATAACTCCCTTGAACCAAAATAGAATAGGCAATAGTACAATACTACCGTTCCTGTGTATTTAGTGACTCCGCCAAATATATTGGGATTGATAAGCTTTCGTTTTGATTCTGAGAATATACTGTTATCAGGACTAGATGAGATGATTGATATCATGCGGTCATCGTTGCAAATCAATTTATCATACGGCTTGAAATATCTTTCTATGTGATTAAACTAAAATGCTGACTTTTTCATTTTGATAAAATATTCATTCGTGTTGCGTCGACAGTGAAAAGTGAAATAAATAATAATAATAAATCTCGTACCGTTAAATAATTTAAAAAAAATAACATCGTTTATGGAAATTATTAAAATTGATTTATATGATTGATAACATTAAGAGATTATTATCGAATCTTGTTATTCAACATATCTATTCCTGTTAAGGGCGTGATTACACGCGGTGTCAAGCACGTGGTTTTTTTTTCGTGTATTACATATTATGCGGGAAAGTGCGTGTGACACGCAACCTTACGGTGTTAATTAAGGGAATGCAGGGTGATCTGTGGGTCATAGTGATATCAGCCTTGGGAAGAAAAAAAATTTGGGTACAATTGGGTTTTCAAAATGTGTAAAAAAATATGAGACAATTACCGGAATAGTTTCATGGTCGTTATGGTATACTGCGTTTTATTAATTTTAAAAATTAATTTTATTGTCCAATATATTATGCTGGAACGTTTTGCTCTCGTCATTCGTGACAATTTAGTATCGCGCGCGAATGTACTGAGAATTTGTTCTCGGCAGGTGAGTACACACTCGCTCGCCGTTTCATTCTAATGAATTACATGTATAAACACGTAGCACCTACCCACGTGTCAATTTTCCTTGTATTTCCTGTCTTTGTGTCGTTTCCTTATCATACCTTGCGGTGAGAAGGTCAATTTACAATAAGTAAAACTTTCAAGTAATGACTCACGTTGGACAGCTTATAATCAGACACTGCCGCTCAGACCTCTTTCAGACGATATGATTTTTCGCAGTGCGCCTAAACCGACATGGCGCCGTAGTTAGAAATAACCATAGGTGTTGTGGATGTCTTTGCATGTAACGACCTACGCCATGGACGGCTGTGTTGTCGTTAAAGCGCCCATTTCAATTCTGCACGGCACAACGCCATCGACAGCTTGAAATGTACACAGCGCTAAACGGACATATTCAAACATGCAGATTCTTTGCCGTCCATCAAATAGAGTCGCTACCACACTTTTTGACAGTTAAGTGCAGCGAATGCAAAAAAAAACAGAGACAAAGGTAACTGAATTGAACAGGGGACGGCATAAAGCCATACTATAGGATTTCACGTTCACACCGGTTGCTAGACGGTGCATTCTTTGGTATGCATGACACCATGCTGGACACGTCGTACGGCGAAAAGTCGTATCATCTGACAGAGGTTTTATGGCCGAGGTATTCTGGTATCTGGAGTTCTTATCGTTTGAGAAAAAAAAAGAGATATGAACTGACATGTAACCGGCAAAATGCAAATACTAAAATCAATCTATCGGATTAATTCTATTATATTAATAAAGTTCCATGGATCAACAATTATATTTCTGTAGCCGAATTATTCGTCATTATCTCAGGACGTATATAAATCTTGAAAATGTCACCCTTATACTATAGTACTTTATGGTTTCTATGGTGAAGAACATAAATCGTATTCCCCCATAAAATATATTACGGGGTCGTACAACCTACCCCTATTATTGATGAGGTACCGGAATATCTGTGAAAAAGTGAATCAGTGTTGTTCTTAGGGCCAGAAAATATTTCTGATGATTCATTTTGAAGCACCCTGTGTATATGGGTTAATTAACGTGTATTCAGAACGAAGAAATGTATACTGACTGACAATCCAGAAAAACAAAAGGGAAAGGAAGTTGTCAACTCAGTAGGTGCTTGTAATAGGATAGTTCGGTATCGAGCTGCCAATTTTTATTGCCAGCTTATTGAATAAATGATTCACCTGGGTTCCTCGGTGAAAATTTTCAGTTCATCCCGAGGGATCACTTTCACTGTACACGGGAATCAAAGGATTCACATTCACAATGGACTCGTATTTTTGACAGCCTCGTGCACTTTTGTACTCTGTGTTTACTAATACACGATTATCACTGGCAATCGTCATTCACACTGTCACTGACTTTAACACTTTAAATATATCGAACGGACCAAATGATTGTTTAAATTAGTGACGATTTTGTGCGTGGGATGAAAATCTATTGAAGCCACGCAATGCGAGAAATGCGATATAGTAATATAGTTAGGCATATATATACACATTATTATAGTCAATACCAACGCGGACCGACGTCCACGAGCTACTGATGCATCGACAGACGCCTACCGTCGCGATGCCTGAACTCTTTCGAGCGCCCTCTTTAAACTGACACTTCCTAGATGGCGCTCAAAGACGGTGAATAATCTGACTTACCGACAGTGATAATTATCACCTTGTCGGTAATTGGTCTTTTTTACTGTTTTACGATAAAATTAAATATAATCAAATATAATGTAATGAATTAATGGCACTTGGCAATGATACAAATATGATACATTTTTTACTTCGTTTATGTAGATTGATTAGGATAATAAAAATGTCAAATTCAATAACAAAGCTTAATTTATTAATCTCTCGATTAATCTCTGTGCACGATACAATTCTTTCGAAAAACCATATCGAATAGTTAACCATAATTTAACAAGATGACTCGTCGATGATGATTATCAAATGTCAAGCTGCTTCATCATCCAATGAAAGAATGCGAGTATCGAGAAACTGAATCCCAAAGGTACAGCCGTAGCCCTGATCCATCCCCAAACACTAAAATTTCAAAGAACAAAAAGTCAAGGATGGCCAAATCATGAAATTTGACTACGGGTCGAACTACAAAAAAAAAAAGTCATTAGGAACGACAAGAACAAAAAAAGCAATTCTATGCATATCAAATGATTTTATTGCATTAAACAATAATATATATTGATTAAAGATAATACTTCGGGAGGACTAACTACACGGTATAATCTCCAAAAGAGTATAATATAAATGATTATCATTGTGAAAACAATCGAATGAATGAAAAGCGAAAGTGAATTGATCTATTTTGAAAATATCAGCGAGCTACGTCAGTCTTTTCGTTCGTACAGCCACGCAAGTCGCGTCAATCGAATTTACACATTACGCTACTACTACGGTCAACATCATCGTTCAACCGTAGAAATTAAGCAGAACGATGATCTAGACAATGAATCAATAAGCGACGCGTGACTGTATGAAATAAAACTTAGTAATTTACTACGAGAGCTTTTCTATGCTACTAAAGAGTATTTGGTATCAAGTGGAACACACCGGATCCTATACTATATAGGTATAGCTTTAATGATAACTAGCGTGCACTTGTACCAGATCAATCAGTGACTCTCTTGCGTTCTGACGTAACAACTGCTATGGTCATTGAATGATCATTCAGTCAGGATAGGTTGAGAGTCACTTGCGTGCACCTAATCATCTACTAGAACGAAAACTGATTTTATGAGGGGGATGAGATATGTAGGACAAGTAGAGTATAGATACGCTACGCATACACACTTACTGTACAGTCCTTGACTTTGATTTGTATGACTTGTGCGTGTCCCTTGTACGGATATAGCAAATTTTTTACTTAAATGCAATACGTTTATTTGTCAAAGGACTGTACACGTAGGTTCGCTTCGGTGCTAGAAGAATTTTCAAAAGGATAAAAGTGTTTCCAAAAATAACTATGTCTACTATGTACAAGCGAATTGTTATTTGTTTCTAAACGAGATTTCGATATATGGCTAAATTTTGCAATTTTCTTTTGTACGGGGAGGCCTTCGTTCTTTACTCGTATGGATCGTCGGAAATGAAAAACGGCGCCGTCACGGGGATCGTTCCACTTTCGAGAATTACAACGGGACTGATGGGTTTGTCTTCTGTGTCCGTTGTTGTTTGTTCAATCTTGAAGACCACGTCCATGCCTTCGACGACCTGAGAAACGAGAAAAAAAATGAATGAGAAGAAATTTTTTTAAGTTGCTCAATCTCTATTTCTTTTTTTTATTTAATAGTACCTTGCCGAAGATCGTATGGTGTCCGTCTAACCATGGCGTCGCGATGGTCGTGATAAAGAATTGACAGCCGTTCGTATTCTTCCCAGCATTGGCCATGCTGACGAAACCTGGTCCCGTATGTTTAACGTCAAAATTTTCATCATTAAAATATTTTCCATAAATACTGATGGAACCACTACCATCGCCCTTCTCAACGTCACCACCTAAATTACATACGAAAAGGGATAGTCATTAATAAAAAATAACGTTTCTATAAAATTTCATCATCAACCTCGTAAACGCACCTTGAATCATAAACTTCTTAATGACCCGATGAAATTTCGAACCGGAATACGATCTTCCATTAATACCAGTTGTGGCTATAGTCACGAAGTTCTTGACGGTCTTAGGAGCAATCTTGCCAAATAGACCAATGATTATCCTACCAGCCGGATAATCATCGATCATTATATCAAGATAAACTTGATCGGTCACCTCATAGCTGGTAGCCTAAAAAAATGATCAAACCCATAAAGAAATCTGTGCGACTATATGAAAACGAATAAAGAAATTTGATAATTTTTAACCGATGACGTCATCATTGCTCCATATATTTCGCACGCTGTACATATTCATACGCGGGAAACGAGTTGATAGCCACAATGAGTTCTTAAGACGTTCGCCACTTCGTTTTGTTAGCGCGTAGGCGTATGTGGAGAAGATTGTGTTAAAGGAGAAGAACGAGATAAAGGAGAAAAAGGTTTATGGGAGGAAGAAGTAAAAATTCATTATATGCATATATACATATATATCATATGTGGAACATATGATAACGAATGATATCGCGAAGCGCAGTTCATCGTTAATTCTCATTTTGTTTTACATGCGTGTGGGTGTATCTGGTTGAGAATGTATGATATATAGAGGACGGTCGTGTGTTACGTATTCCCATATACGCATGTGAGTGGCATGTGTGTTTCTGAGTAATACGTGACGGCAACACTGGAGCCGAAGCCTTACATCGCATATAAGCGAGAAACGCTAGGTTAGCCCGATATAATCATTTCTCAATGGGATTTATTCACCCTCATTCGTATTTTAACGAAATTGTTGAAAAAAAAAATAGAGAAAATGATTTTCAAAACAATTACATGTATATAATTATATATATGTATAATATACATTTATTCCCTTGAGAATTCTTAGACTTTGAAAGAAATCGTGGGGCGTGATATGAAAAAGTCTTTTTTTTAGTTGCCAGTCGATTTTTGAGTGACATAAAGATTTTTTTCAAAATTATATTCAATGATAAATTATTCTATCGCAATAGAGTAATTGTAGTAGATTTGTGATTACATGCGTGTATATGTATATATATATAACGTGTACTTTACCCCAATGGCCGAGGCTCCAATCCCAACGAGAGCAACGAGTAGAAGCAGCTTCATGCTTCTTGACTGATGAGTGAATGATTCCTTCTTCTTCGTCACTGTTTGTTTTATCAATTAGCTGAGAGCGTCGCGTATCAATTCTGGACCGTTAACCAGTATCAAGTCGCCGCCCTGTGTAACGACGATGCCGATGACTTGGACGTTCGGAAGTCGACGCTCGAGTGCGGCCCCGGCCGCGTCGCCGTCGCGACGAGTGCGTCGCTCCTGCAACCGGAAAAGTACAGGGCGGTCGTGGCCGGTTCGTTGGGTTCCTTTATATATTTTTTAATTATCATCCACAATAAAACAGTCATCATTTCTTCGTATTTATAAAATTATCTCATACGTGTCTTCCTATATATGCATTAGCCCACGTATGCATTACGCCACATACGAATTACCCATATGAATTATCCCACGTATGACATGACCTTAAATTTTATTTCCATGTTAAAAAAAAATATATATATTTCCATACAGGATTTTTCTAAATTTGGCTTTTGTCCAGTCCACATATGATCTAGTATGCCATACGTGTAACCGCATAGGTTTTCGAGGCCGCAAATTCACAAGGTGCGGACGAGTACATAGGAGAAATAGCTGGAGGAGTAAAGAAGTTGGGTTCGTCATGTCCCGTTAGTCGAGTTCGATCGCCTCGCTGAATATTATAAAAGGTGGAACCAGCTCCGATGCCGCTAGTCAGTACGGGACGATGAATCCCTCCAGGTCTTTATGGGGCCCCATAAGACATGGTCCTCACGTTATCACTGTATTCCTCGTTTGTGCCTTGATTATTTTACCATATGCATCAGCAGTGCATCCACGCGCGAGGAGAGCTCAGGATCAGGATGATACTTTGGAAGTCCCTGTAGCGGAGGCAGTACTGCCTACCGATTCCGTAGTCGTCAGGGCCGTCGAGATTCCTGAAGAAAGGGTGACGTACGAGGGGGCCCAATTGTGGCGGGTTATGGCTACTGGGGAACAGACGGAATTTGTAGAATATCTTCAAGAGACTGGAGGTAATAAATTTTTGGAAATTTAAAAAAAAAAATTTTCTTTATCCGTATCGGTCCCTCGTTATCTAGAGATTTCTATGTGGTCTGGTAATCATACGGCCCTGGACGTTCTTGTACATCCTGACGCTATCCCACGGGTATCCCGTTTCCTGAGGGACAGAAGAGTCAAATTCGACGTGGTTATACCTGATTTGCAACAAGCTATAGATACGGAAAATCCTGTACCGTCGCCCGAGGAGATGGAGGAGCTGGCAGGTCGAAAAGGTTTGAAAAGTCAAATTTTTATTTATTTAAAAAAAAATTGCTCACTAATCCTGACTTGGGGCTTTATCAACTACTATTAATATTTTTTAATTATTAATACAGAATAAAGCTTCTATCACAACAGCCACTAATTTCACTTGTTCCACTGACATGATCCATTTTATAATCATTGAATGATTTTCACGTAATTGTATATCGTATCACGTATGTGACCAATGTAAATAAAACGGACCCAATTACGATGTGGGTATTATTCGAAAGTGATTGACGTACCTCGCAGAGCACGTTTCCGCTGCATGCGTTTTGTCATTGGCTAAATCATTAAATCGACTAGGCAAATTAGAGAGGACGAGGTTGTCGTACTTCTCGTTGACGATTTCACCAAGTAACCCAGTTCTGGCATGATCGAGAATATAGTCATTAATTTGATTAACACGTAACAGTTATATCAAGGAGCGCGTCTAATAGCGTCTCATGAGTTTACGTTATGTCAGTACGCAACTGCAACTGCAACTGCAGCGCAGCTTCACGTTTCTTCTTCTAGCGCGTTATGCTTGGTGGCAGGTACTCGGCAGAGTCAGAGGCCTTAGATATCCAGTTCCTCGTCCTCTTCTTCGTTACCCTGTAGCTACTACTGGTCTAGCCGGTAGACGTGGTCCTTGGCATTTTCAGGGTGAGCTTCATCAAACGCGCATGATTACATAATGATTTGACGAATTCAGGAATCCTTGGTTACCCAAAATTTCAGCTAGATCCAAATAAATCTAAAAAAATTATCTGAACTCGGCAAACGTTCGTTCAGAGATTTCCGTATGTTTCTACCTTTTTTTATGTCCTGTTCAAAAATTCGTGATAACCTTATCAGGTCATCGGATGGAATGGAGCAGTTATCACAGACTGGAGGACATTCATGGTTATCTCGATTATTTGGCTCAAACCTTTCCCGATCTGTGCTCGGTAATGAGTATTGGAAATTCTGTGGAGGGACGACCACTTAAGGTTTGCCAATCAGGATAATTAATCGATAACTGATAAATTGACAAAAAAATTGAATTTTTATTCAATCGAATAGGTATTGAGAATCAGTAATGGAAAATCGGATGCGCCTGCATTATGGATCGATGGCGGTATACACGCAAGGGAGTGGATAAGCCCAGCGAGTGTGACGTACATAATAAATCATTTGGTCGAAAATAGCGAGGAAATCGAAGCGGATTATTATATCTTGCCAGTAGTAAATCCAGATGGGTAAATATAAAAATCCAAGTGGCTTAATTCCACATTATTAACAAAATTCATTCTCAGGTATGAATACACGTTCCGGGGTGACCGACTGTGGCGTAAGAACCGTAGCAGCCCGGAAAAGGGTGGCGTCTGCATAGGTGCAGACTTGAATAGAAATTTCGGTTATCGTTGGGGTGGTCAAGGTAGTAGTAAACAGCCTTGTCGAGAGACGTTTGGCGGTTCTGGACCATTTTCCGAACCGGAAACGAAAGCCATAGAAAATTTCTTCCAGACCAGTGCAGCCAACTTCAAGGTACGATTTCCAACAGACATAATGCTCTGAAAATTTTTTTTAATTAATTTAAAAAAAAATTACCAATAATGATCTTAATTAAAATGTATCGTTTACTCTAATTCTTTTTATTCCAGGCATACCTAACCTTCCATAGCTATGGTCAGTATATCCTGTATCCGTGGGGATATGATCGCAAAGTTCCTCCCGATTACGCTGACCTGGAACGCGTGGGCCGTCAAGCCGCAGCTGCAATGAAAGCTGCAGGTGGAGCCGCAAGTGTTTACACCGTTGGTAACAGTGCTACCACCCTTTACGCAGCTTCGGGGGGTTCTGACGACTGGGCAAAGGCAATTCCCAAGATCAAGTACACCTACACCATCGAGCTACGTGACCGTGGTAGAAATGGTTTCGTCTTACCAGCTCATTACATCATACCAACTGCCAAAGAAGCTCTGGCAGCTGTTAAAATCATCACCGAGGCCTGTAAAACTGCATAGCGCCGTCCCATCCTTTATATAAATATATTTAAAAAAAATTAAGTAAATGATGAATCATTCGTACTGCTTTGCCCATTGATTGGGAATCACTGGAAGACTTAAATAATATTTTAGCATTCTTAAGCCCGATCTCCGCTTGGCCAGGAGCCTCGAAATATCCTATATATACATATAATAATAATGATAATGATAATAATAATAAGCATAACAATAGTAATCAGGTAACGTGTTATTTTATACTGTATTTTATTAAATAAAATATATCATGAATATATCACACGTATAATGATTATCCATATCACGTATACGATTAGCCTACGTATAGTATACCATGTGGATGTAACGGTAGAAATTTATAATGGCTGTATTCGCAAGGAGAATCTTTCTGCGATGTTAACGCCGGATCGGGTCCCTGGCAAAACTTGGTTAATTCGCATTTCTGCCAGAACCGGTTTTACCGTCTACCTCGTGACGCGACGTATACGAACGCCTGAGACGAATTCAGAGTGAACAGGAAGGAGTCATCGCGAGGTCAATGAACTTGAGGAGATAAGGTCATTTACGATCATACAATACTTTGAATTAAAGATAATCATTCAATTTCCGGTTAATAACCTATTTATTTTTTTTTTTTCATTTCAAAACGCCCGATCAATAATTTAACATGATTCGATGAATCCAGGTAACGTATGCTGACACCCTGGTGTACACGGAGGGTGCATTTCTTGCGCCACATGGAAATAAGCCCCAGGATACGACGCCAACGACTTCAGCTTGATCGAATAGGTTTATTATAATCAATGGACCGCCCGAGTCGCCCTGGTGAGAATAAAGTAAGTCAGACAGTTCACTAGGTCAGGGCCGGTGAGCAACAGACCTTGCATGCTGATAGGCTCCCGTCTAACGGTCCCGTGCAGATGTTCGTCGGATGAAGAGGATTGCGACCATCTTGGCGAAGAGCTTTGTCCAGAGCACGTTTGCATGTACTGTAGTCTAAAAGGGGTAACATGGCTGCCTGGAGGATTTCCGGATTTTCCGGAGCTCTGGTTCTGCCTATACTACCCCATCCGGTCAACATGGCATCTCCAGTAGGAATGATTTCGGGATAGGGTAAAGAGACCGTGGAAACAAATGGATTCAGGTCGAATGGATGTTCCAGCTTCATTAAGGCAATGTCGTGAGGCGCCACTGTCCTAATTAATTTTTATTAATGAATGGTTCAATTAATTAATTTTTCTATAACTATTATTTACACTCACCCTGGATATTCTGGATATACGAATGTTCTTGTTACTAATCTACTTTGCTCGGTGTCTTCCATTACGCCGAGTTTGTATTTTCCCGCTAGTATTATAAATTGACCGGAAGCTCTTTTGGGCGCCAGGGTCTTACAGTGGCCTGCTGTCAGTACCCAGCCGGCTGTCAATAAACTGCCGCCGCATACGTGCCTTGGTGGCAATTCACGTGAACGATCACCATAGTGCACAGAAACTTGCCACGGATGTCTTCCTTTTTCTGCATTCTTTCCACCAACTATCCTTGTCGGTCTTTCCGCTAATGGCGGTGTCACGTGAGTTTCTGATGTAATTTTATATTTTAATAATTAATTTTAAAAATATTATATTACTTTACATAAGCAAATGTTTACCATTGATCCCTGAACATATTTTGATAAATAGAATTAAAAATGTCAGGACACTCTTTTTACACATCGCTGAACTAATGACGAGCTTCGACTGATTCATAAAACGCATCTGCGACCCTACGGAAACCGCAATGAGAAATGCGGAACAGGAAGTTCCCATATTTTATGAAGGAACTAGACAGAGCCAGCGAGCCATTTGCAGACCTTGTCTTTGAATTACTTATCCGATTAGACTGGTTTTACGTCTTTGATATCCGGTTGAAGTGCTACCGGAAGTGGAGAAAGACATTTCTTCGAGAAACTTGGAGGTCGATAAGCATTAATTGAATAAGGTTTAACAAATATCAAACTATTCTTTAATGCATTTTATTGTTAATTTAATTCACGGTCTGTTTTAATTACTACCAACAATAGAACTGATCCAATTGTTAAAGGCTGATACTCTGGTATAGACTGATGGTGCACCGACGGAACCACATGGTACCACACCCCATGAGACTATGCCAATGATTTCGTTCTTTCCATCCGACCTTTTCCTAATGAGTGGTCCACCGGAGTCACCCTGAAAAAATTTGTTCAAAAATTAAAAATTGATTTGTTTTTTCACTTTTTTCAAATCAATCGTTATGGTACCCACACTGCAGGCTGAGTAGCCACCGGTAAGGGGTCCTGTGCAGACATTAGTATTGTGCGGTGCGGGTGCGCCCAAAAGTGTTAGAGCTCGTTTACAATTAGCTTCATTGATTAGAGGTAAAACCAGTTGTTGCAAGGTGGATGGCATTACGCTGGTTGAAGTTTTGGAAACTGAACCCCAACCCGATAGGGTTGAATTGCCAGTAGGGATACTTCCGGAAGACGGTAAATTAATCGTGGCTACATTTTTGTTCAATTTAAGTGGAGAACTCAATTTCAGTAATCCAATATCCCACGGTCCCACGGATCTAAAAATAAGGAATAATTAGTTTTTCATGTGCTAATTAAAAAGGCCTTAATTACACTTACCCTCCGTAACTTTTGTGCACAAAAGTCTTGGATACATTGATCGATTGCTCGGTATCTTCGATTTTTGTAATTACGTGCTTTCCGGCTTTTACTACAAAAGTCCCGTAACTTGGTACTGCCGTTACGCAATGAGCTGCAGTAAGAATCCATTGACTATTGATTATGCTGCCACCACAAAAATGTTGCAACTTTTGGAGGGGCGGTACGCCCCACTGCAGGGATACTTGATGCGGAAATTGTCCTTTTCTTGCATCGCTACCACCAACGACCCTTCCAAGACCCAATTCAGGAATATTGTAACCGAATTGGACAAGTTCTAAAATTGTATTATTATTGATGAAATTTTTTAAAAATAATTTTGCATTTTTCGAAATTAATTATATTTTACTATATCACTCACCGGCCGAAGCCACGTATCCTAGGACCAAGAGTAAAGCGATTACTTTGATTGCCATTTTCGTACAGATAGACTGACGTTGTGGCAGCAATGATTTATAGGATGCTCGAGTGCATCGTTATCGCGAGTGACAGTTTCAATGATAAAAAATAAAAATAAAAAATCAAGGTTGCAATAATCCCATTTCTACACGCGACGATAAGAAAAGTATCTCTTCAAAATAAGGTTAATCGATCGTTTCATTTCGATTATCGTTTTTACCGTCTTTATTATTCATTTTCCGTCATCCTTTGGTTTAACACTGTCGGTCCATTCAGGATTTCGATAATGAAAAATCAATCGATGCGACAACAGTCGGTTCCTAATAATTCACAATTTTTTATTGATAAAATTCGATCGCGTATGACGCAAGGTGCTTATGCTATTGCGCAAAAATGCGATATAGCCTGTTGAAATTTTATCTTACAAAGAATCAAACGCAAGCTAGTAGAAATATGAGTATATAGGTTTGTAGGTATAAAAGTAAAATGATTCTCAGAAGATATCACAGAATAATCTTACTTAAAGACGCAACTGGCAATCTAACAATCAATTAGTTATTAGAAATCAATGCGAGACAGTTCAATATACCCAACAATGTAAAACTTAATGATTCACAATTTTGCTAATGATAAAATCAATGAAAAACGAAATAGGATCAAATAGAGATTACATTTCAGTATTGTAAGAGGATATACACCCGAAGAAAGGATTTCAATGGTTTTTAATTCTTTATCAAGAGACTCGGTCGAGTCTCGCGCCAAGTACAGGCAACCGGCTGTACAGGGCGCAGCTCGCCGAGACTCTTTACTTGAGTCAACTCTTATACCTGTGTTTGTTGTCATTTTACCAGAGTCCAGTGCCAGAACAAAACTAAAAAATTTTTGGTAAAAAAAAATTTTTTTTACCAACCCTAAACACAACTTCCATGAACCTACAGAACTTGCAGATAAAAATCCCCGGATTTTGAATATAATATGCCACTAGCGAAGAATGTACTAAAATTTACGGATGCTGCGCTTGGAAAAGAGCAACGAAATCCGATGAGGAATTTGTCCAGGAAAACTATCCAACCCCTTGGTAATACGGTTTAGTCCGGTTATTACGACTCCGCTTATAAAAATCGACCGCATGTTGCATCATATCTGCCCCCTTAAGTTTGGTTTGAATATAAATACATCAGTACACATTTTCATTTTGCTTATTACGCCACCAGTTTAATACGACGTCATTGCCCTGTCCCTTGCACGTCATTTTAAACGGACTCCGCTGTACGTGCATTTACCATAGAGGCGATGAAGGGCAGCACGAAACTAATTGACAAGTATGGAATCATCCGGATTGATTGAAATTTTGATATTATAATATAAATTAAATAAAACAATTACAGCGGGTGAGGCTTGATGGGTAATTAATAAATGGAATATCAATTAGCATTGCGCCAGAAAAAACTGAGGAGCAAGGGCTTGAACACCATAGTGAATTTTGTAATTTTTTTGAAATTTGATTAAATTTTAATTTAGAGACGATGAATTATACGAATAATAATAATAGTTAAATAGTCATTCTGATTATATACGCGCCAAGATTAATTTATCGTAGCATGTCGAGTACAGCGATATCGATCGATTGCAATTCATGAGTGTATCAATTATCTCTTGATTAAGATAACGCACGTAGAGATTTTAATTTGTAGCCAATTTCTATCTACTATCTAACACAAAATTGAACAACGAGCAGGAACTTATCGTTAAAATATGCGTCTTTGAATCGACCCGCCAAAATTGGGTAATTATAAATCATAAAATAATTTTTTTTAATCCCTCGCCAATCACTTTGACGTAAATAAATTATCCCAGCATTCTATTATGCCACTAAAGCATTAAAGCATTAAAGCACATACGTCATTACTAAATTAAACGATACAATCAATAGTATAGAAGTATAATAAAAAAATAAAAATAAAAATATACCTGCATTTATTGAGAACTGGGGTAAATAATTATCCCACGTGACTAACGTCGTTTGAAAAGAGCAATTAATTTGCGCCGTATTAACAAAAATATAGGGAACACGTGTCTAAATTGTCAAAGAAGGCCGAGATGTATACATGTGTATACAGATAAAAGGAAATGGACCTCAGATTCTTTCATTTTATTTAACAACACATCTAACTGATTGCAGAACTGATTAATATTATCATCCCTTAAAATCATTTGTATACAGAAAAAAGTGATACCCCCAAAACAGTGTAACTTAATTGTTCGCCATCTTGTCTTTGATCCAATCAACGTAATGAGAAACTCGAACGTACACGGATGCTGCTCCAGTAACACCACAGGGTGTAACTCCCCAGGAAACAACCCCGATGACTTCAGGAGTCTCGCCGTCGATGTATTGAACGAGTGGACCACCGGAATCACCCTAAAGAAATATTTGGAAAAAATGTAAAAAATAAATAAATTTCTATCGCGATCCTATATCCAATTCTTATGAGCTTACAGAACAGGCAGATGTAGCTCCTCCGACTGGTCCAGTGCAAATATTACCAGGATCTACGTAAACGTCGGCAGCAACCACAGAATCAATGGACTGGTGACAGGCCTCATTGTCAACAATGGGGATGATGGCGAATTGAAGTATATTAGGCATATTCGATGTACTCGTGGTAGAAGTCGAACCCCATCCTGAGAGTACGGCAGTTCCGGTATGCTGAACGCCAGGGGCAGGTAGTCTAACAGGAACAACCCTGTCATTCAGAACTAAGGGTGTTGACAGCTTAAAGAGACCAATATCGTGAGGAGCGACGTTACTGCAATCAAAAGACATCGTGATCCTCGTGAAAAATAAATATTCATCCGTCAGAGGGTGGAGCGTTTCCAAATTTTTACCCCGCGTAGTCTTCGTGAGTGATACGAAGGGCAATATTTGAAGTTTGCTGAGTACTCTCGGTGAGCCTGACGTCATGTTTTCCAGCAATTATTTGAGTGGTACCGAAGTTTGGCAATCCGGTGATGCAATGAGCAGCAGTCAGGATCCATTCCGAATTCAAGATGGAGCCACCGCACATATGACTCATACTAAGAAATGGTGGCCATCCCCAGACCAGTGAAACCTGGTGAGGAAATTGTCCAGGAAAAGCATCCAATCCATTGGTAATACGTGTGTTGCCGAAAATCGGATGAAGTGCTACATGAGGCTTTTCCGCGGGGATGATGCTACCCAAGCTGGCTGAAATTTTAATAGCAATTATAATGAGTGAGATTCGATTTGTACAAAAATGAGACTCAATGTCGAAAAGGCGTCTTTGAGACGTTTAATGGGATAAAAGGTTATTGAAAAATTAATTACCGTTGCACAGCAGCAAACCGAGGAGTACGGACGCAAACGCCATCGCGAATATTAAACGTTGTGAAATAAAATGAAAATTGAGAGGTTTATATACCATTGATTGAATGTTGATTTAGGGGCGATAATGAATACTGACAGTAATCATTGGTATGTAAGATGACAGATTCTTTTTATAATTTAGTAATGGAACTCTGATACTACGTACTACGCCGACAATAGTATGTCGTTGTAGATGAAATAGGGAGATATCGATCCATCGCAATTCATGAGTACTGAGACTTGATAAAATTTTGAAAAATCTCTAAAATCATGTCTGTCGATTATGATAACGTATATAAAATAGTTGGCTTGTCGTCAATTGTTATCCACGATCTGATCGGCATTCTAATAAAGATAAGGAACTAGTCATTGGCATTTGGGTCTTTTGATTAATGCGTAAAAATCCAGTAATTACAAATAGTCATAAAATAATTAATTTTTACTTTTAAATACATCTAAATATTATCAGTAGCAGCGTTTGTCTAAATTTTGAAAATAGAAAATATTGATCCAGTTTCCAAATTAAAAAAACTGATCACTCAAATTACAAAAATTGAGTGAATTCTCGTACGTTTTTCCAGACATCACGGACCGTTCACTCAAAATTGAAATCGATAATTCGAAATAATATTATTTCTTATTTACAAAAATTAACATTTCATGATCCGTGTTTTATATTATTAAATAAAAAATCATATTTCTACTGACACAATATCTGATAAACAGATACACTCAGATCAAGAAAAACGAGAGTATAATTTAAAAAATTCTTAAAAATTTCCAATAAATAATTTCATTTAATGACATATTCAATAATCGTAAAACTGATAAATAATCATCACCGAAAATCATAACGCAAAACAAAATTATATCCTATAATAATATATAACGATATATAATAATTATATCATAAAACAATTATTATTACATAATTAGCCACCGCAAGAATGACTCAAACTTAATAAGGGTGAAAATCCCCAGACCAATGAAATTTGATGTGGAAATTATCAAGGAAAAGCATCCAATCCATTGCTGATAAGTGTATTTCCATGAAGGGGATGAAGTGTGATGAAATTCATTGGCAGGTATAACATTAATCAAACTGGCTTAGAATTTAATATTGATTATAGCAGCGAGTGAGGCTTGATGGGTAATTAATAAATAAAAATTTTAATTACCGTAAAAACCCGTGTCGGGTTCATTTACTATTACATATGTTTGTTTGTTTTGTAACGAAATGATTTCTGATTTGCTAGCTTTTTATATATGATTCTGTTACAAAGGTTTGCCTCGTTAACTGTAAAACACATAAGAGCAAACCGAAAAGTAACAATGTCAATGTCATAGTGAATTTTTAATTTTTTTACAGCAAAATAAAAATATAGATGTTTGTATAAAGTTGATTGAATTTGAATTTAGAGACTTCCAAATGAATACTGACAGTTTTTATCTGTATAAGATAAGATTCATAGTGACAGATTATTTACAATGGTTATTGTCATATTAATTATACGTTATTAATTATACGTTAGAAATATATATATCAATAATATGTTAACGTCATAGATCCAAATCGTAATTGGTAAATCTTGAAAAAATGTCAATATTTGGGTCACTGGATTACGGTAGGAGTTAAATTATCTAATATTTCTAAATCTATTATCTATTATCTAGTACATATTTTAATAATGATAGCTTATCATTATTAAATGGGTCTTTGAATTGTACCATGAAAAAAATTGTACCGAATCATTGACAATCATCATGAAGCGACACGATTCCTTTATTTAATGTAAATTTAAATTCGTATCACGCACATTTATTATTATTATAAATACTTAAAATTAATTACTCTAAATTACAAATATATATGCACCTAAACCATTTTGATCAGTCCTCCTGAGAATAGAGTGCGATTCCAAAATTTGGAATCGCTCGATATCTTTTCTTTCGTGTGAAATCAAAAATCAAATTAATTTCGATAAAACCTGTGATCCTCACTTGAATCCTTATAATGGCTCGGATGATCTAGGTATATAAATCGAGATCGTTATCGCGTCACAATAAGGAATGGAATTTTCAAAGTCTGAATTCTGCACATTAACAATTCCACTGATACATTAAAACTGTGGCAGTTGGTCAAATTCTTCAAAATTTATCTTAGGAATTGCAAGTGATTAGTCGTGCAATTGCACGTATCCCAGCCCACGTTTCTCTGGCAGTCGGTACGATTTGCGTAGCTGGTAATAAAAAGCCGTAAGTCCCACGATCGCGCAATTCCACTGTATATGAATATTTAATGCCAGCAACTCCCTTAGCCCAGTCGTCGGAGCCGCCTATTTTGAAAAGACAAAAAGAAGTAAAATCTCGAAAATCGATATCACCCATTCGATTAATCCAAATATTTCTAAATACCTGAAGTTGGATACAGGAGATCAGGCGACGCGCCGACTTGATATCGCGTACCGTGAACTTTCGCAATTGCATTAACAGCTTTCCTTGCAACGTTTGCCAATTCCGAAAAATCGGAAGGCCTCGATTTCGTATAACCCCAAGGTACTAACCACATTTGGGAGTAAGAGTGTAGCGTCAAATACATCCTGTAATTAATTAAAAAATTTGTATACAATTTTTTGAATTTACTTTCAAAATTATCTACTCACTTGATGTTCTGTCGATTTGCCAAAATATAGTCGGCCATAGCACGTGTTTCAGGTTCGGAAAATGAATGAGGACCAGCATAAGTCTCGTGACAAGGATCGGTACTAGCAGCACCAGATTTTTCCTCCCCCCAGTGATATCCAAAATTTCGATTTGGGTCGACGCCATCGCACCGTGCAAAAAGCCATTTGGTGTAATGAGAGACTAGATGAAATATTCCAGCCGGAGTGTGCCTAAACACATCATAAATAATACTGACAATAATTAAACATTTCCAATAATAAATTTCTTAATTAAAAAAATTAATCTCATTTTCAACTCACCTAGCTTCGCTGTCATTATCGGCATGGTTGCTTCTTGTCTTTCTCCAAAGTCTGTCTCCGGTATGGCTAAATTCATAGCCATCAGGATTGACTACTGGCAAGATCACCCAATCGGATGACTCCAGCAATTTTGCATAGGTCGAATTCTTCTCTACCAATTGGCTGAGTATATAGGTCGCCACAGCTGATCCAATCCACTCGCGTGCATGCATTCCTAATAAAAATCAATCATCTGTCAGACAATGACGAAAAATCATCAATTCTGTATAGTAATTTACAGTGACAGTATTTTCTCATTTAATGACCCACATGAATCTCTGATTGCCCCAGATTCAAGTAGGCCAATACAGTCAGTCCACAAAAGGATTGAACTATAACCTCAGACATCTCACGTTATCTTTATTACAGATAAGATAATGACCAGCATAGATTATACAGTTTAAGTATATATAATTTCATATGAGAATATTTATTACACCTTTCTAGTTATTAACCATAACTCACCAGCATCAATCCAGATAGTAGGCTTAGTGTCTCCATCTTTTGTCGGTCCAGTTGACACCTTCGCCAGCTTCAATGGTTGACCTTCAAAACTATGACCAATTGTAACGAGCTCTACTAGACTGGGATATCTGAACGCAAGATACTCTAGATAGCGTAGAATGTCTGCAAGCCATTAAAAAAAGACGGTAATTACAGGTTGATAAAATATAATTTTTTTTTTTCTTAGTGTTCGTAACTCATTACCTCCGTAACGGTGGTACCGTTTCCAGGTCATCGAATGACCCTGCGTACTGACCAAATCCTCGCGCTGTTCCTTTGATAATTTTGGATTCTGATAGCTGATAGTTTTCTGTGGACCAATGGTAAAGAAAATTCTTCAACTGTTTATACAGTGTGACAACTTTTTTTTTCCTTATCAATCGTTATTTCCTAAAGTACCTGAAGATCCGAGATGAGGACCTTGAAATCATATTTTTGACTCTTCAGGAAGTTCTTCATATCCTGAATGATCTCGGGAGACACAACTATGTCAGTTGTTCTGAAATCGATGATAATGTAAAATTTAATTCTTTTTTTACAGTTATCATAAAGGTACTGAATATATATATATATATATATAAGTACAAACCTGTTCTTGGCTGGCTGTGTCCAAAACTTAAGATCTTCCACTTCGTTGTCCCTTAATTCTTCAAGGTCAAGGACCTGCTTATCGTTACTCGGTATTATTCTTAACAGCTGATGACCCTTGTAGCTAACCCTTGAACCAGGTGATTTTACACTCTTGGATTCGCTTCCTACTATATTGTTGACGATTGTACTGATACCGGAAGTGACGATCGTATAGACCGACTCCATTAAACCGGATAGCGAGAATGCTCGAATGTTTGGAAAGAGATAGGATAATGTATCTTTGTCTTTGTCTTCTAAATTTTCTTTTGACAATCCTTCCTCAGTTTCCGTCCACGTTTCTTCATCTTCGTAAAACGGCGAAAGACCCTCTAGATCGAACCTACATATATATATTAATTAATTGAATAAATCTTATCATAGTAAACATCACTGCACGACAACGATTGATCTTTAGTACACAAATAAAAATGTATTTCAAATTATATTTTTCAACGTTATAATTAAGTTTCGTAAGAAAAAAAAAACGAAAAATATAATTTGGCAATGACAGCCGCACTACAATTTTTCGTAGGATAAATTGACTTAAACGTAAGACAAGAACTGTTTAAATCCTTTTATATCGTCCTGGAGTACATAAGGAATATAATTAATAAAATAAAATTTCATCAACGAACCTTCCACTCGAAACAAAATCTTCTGCTGATAATGATTTTTGATCGGTATAATTGCCGTTTCTCGTTCTCTCAGGTGCGGCTATCCCTTCGATTACAATTGCCGATAAAACAATAAACAACAAACCGATTTTCACGATCGAGCAATTGTGTTCCATGATCTTCCTGTCACTGTATATTATATAGTAAGATACGATCGGCTCGCCGGTTCCTCACTGACTGAACATTCTCAAGCCTTCAGGAGCGACCGGTTGGATCTCAAAGAAAAATGACAGTTTCATGTGCCCGCTGACGGCGGAGATTCTCTCTTTCACTATTTAAGTACATACAAACGTCTATATATATATATATATATATACATATATAAACGTATTATCCTATTGTATGAGTCCCAGAAAAGGCCCATGTATACATTCCTCTACTTTAGGACCAATAATGACTGTGCGATCGTTTCTCCGTTTACCAATGGCAAATGATAACGGTGCTTGTATAGCCGACGCCATTGCCTCCGGTACATTTTTACCTTTGGCGAGTAACCTGGCTGTTACCCTTTTTATGGAAAATTCTCAAGTACCGTATAACCGTGATACGATGTTAAAAATATTTATTTTTATTTTATTTCTTTTTCACCAAAATACGTAGCACCATCAATATCGCATGTAATGCGTATCATCTGTTACTTTGGTTTCTTCACTATTTCTTTTGGAGAAGTAGGTAAAAAGGTATTCGTGATTGGTTAAATTTTCACTTTAACAAAGCATATCGTACTTACTGTACAAGGTAGTGTAGATACGTTTATATTATTTATAGGCAAGATACTGACGTAAGGAGGGAAAGAAGGAATAAGAAAAGGAGCAACAGTAATAAATAAGAATTCGTGACTGACGGGGGGACGCCTATGCGTCGGTTCCCCAGTAGGTCAGTAGATTTGCCGTTAACTGTTTAATTTCCTCTTTACTACGTCAACATTCCGAACTGGAAATATAATGTCTAGCTATCTTCTTTAGTATTCCTGATCTTTTACACCTTAACAGTGTTATGCTCTAATTATAGGACAAGATACAGTAATTATTAGGAAATGAGATATAGCGTGTAAGAAGATTCCTCATTCGGTATAAAAGTATGGATGTGAATACGAATTAAAAAAAACGTATAAGTTGAATTTAAAAAATCTTTAGGGAGCAGCATTTGTCGGGACCCGGCCGAATACTACCTAAATATGTAAGGAGATGCAGGAGCTCGACAAACTCATTCTTTCAAGGGTCTCTGTATAAAACTCTTGGACGCTTCTTACCTTCTTTTCTTATTCTCTTTTTATTCTATTTTTACCCCCAACGAACGGAGTAGGTATATGCGTTTGGGGTGTAATCACTATTTTCAGTACCCTCGGGGTACAGTACAGCTATGATATCATAGTGATCAGAGGTCGAAAATTAATTATTCAACATTTAGGATACCCTGTTTACCTAGTCTATAAAATAATATACTTGCCCTAAAACCGAACGTTCTACCTTGTTTCAAATGATTATAAAAATATCGAAAATCAATGTAAAATTTATAACGACGGAGCAGGGTACGCAGTAAATATCGTTTATTGTTTCAACTCTAATACCTGCGCGGTATACAACGATATACACTGATTGCGTAAACGTAGGGAGTAAAGGGGTTTTTCGTTCTCTTCGTTCGTAAAATTATTAATAGTGACTGACGTTAAATTAACAAAGACAAGGACGACAGTGTTAGTCATGATCGACCGATAAAAATTATATTACCCTAATCGTAGAAAAAAAAAAAAGAAAAGAAAACAGGAAAGATACAATTCCAAATCGGCGTTAGCTAATTATTCGCAAGAATGGTCGGTCCGTGTATGCAATGAATTCACTGCCTTAAGTATTTTAACACGTATAAATTATCATTTCAAATAGCCCTCCTCGATAACCAACCCTCGTTGCGGAGCAGCATGAATTTTGACTAGCACGTGCAGCGTTCGCTTCTTCGTCCCTTCATACGTCGCCATTGAATCGCCACGTAGGACGCAAGAAGAGGAAGACAAAGAAAAGGCCAGAAGAGAACGTAACAGAGTGTCTTTTACATAGGTATCGACCATATGACAGTGCGTAGTTGCAACTGCCAACAGCAAAAGGAAGAGGGATGACCCAAGAAAGGACCACGAAGGAGCGAAGAAAACAAAAAAAAATGAAAGATAATGAGAAACTCAAGGAAACATTGTCACTCAATATTGTCATTTTCGTTTTTCGTAATAATTGACTGCGTTCGTGGTTCATACCGACAGGCGCCATTAACCATTCGCTCGAATACCAAAAGTGTTCGTCCTACGCCATTTCCTGGACGGTGGCGCCGTAATGAGACTAACGGTAATTAACAAAAGTAATTGCGAGAACGAGCGACGAAAAATGGCAAGAACATAATGGGGTTTATGTAATGTGACCGTGCATGGCTTGGCTATGGTTAGCTCGTTGCATATTTTACTTCAATCGATAACCCTCTGTGTACGCGTTTCAATATCTCTTCTTTTATCTATTCTCCGTGTACCTCACTTTCGCAATCTCTCTTTCATTCTTTTCCTCGATCTACGCCGTTTTGTAGTTGCTGGGCCTCGCCGGTTAATTGGAACTTAATTTCATACACTTATGCTTAGTTAGTGTTATGTACAGTTATGAACATTCTTTCATACATCGATAGGTACGATAAGATTAATAATAATAATAATAATAATAATAATGATAATGATAATAATATTAATAATAATAATAGTAGTAGCAGTAGTAGTAGTAGTAGTAGTAGTAGTAGTAGTAGTAGTAGTAGTAGTAGTAGTAGTAGTAGTAATAATAACGATATAGTATTCTCTGTTTCTCATTATACTTTTTTTAAGACCCAGGTATAACGTCACATTTTTCTCTTTCTCTCTCGGATCTATATATATATATATATAATATATTTCTGTTTATATCATATATCTCGAATAAAATCTATTGATATAGGCTGGTTCGAGAATACTAATGGCGTCTGCTCGTTTAAGGCTTTCGAACCCTGGTTACTTATTTTATTTCTCCTACGTGCTACTCTAAGGTCATCGCCATTTTTATTTCCTTTTTCCCATAAGTCAAAAGGAGCACGTTCGAAAATGCCCATATTAACTTTTCGCTCGAACCTTATTTTGTAGAATAATAGCTACGTTAAGTGATAATGATAGTGATAGCGATAACAATAACGTTCTTGCTTACAATTACTTCGACAAACGTCTAACTACAATGTTACTGTACCGCCGGCACACATGCGGATCTGAATTATGAATTTATCATTGAGCAAATTATGCAAAATGATTAAACGCATAGTTCACGCAATTATCCGTTAGGCGTCCAGAGGAATAAGGCATAATTCGTTTACTCGGATTTCGTATTTTCACTTTTCTCCCCACGTCAGTATTTTATTACTTCCTTATAAGGAAATTCGTGCGACGGCCATCTTGATGCTATTTATGATGTCATCTACCAAATATGGCTAAGCAACGGGTTTAAGTTCTCGCGATCGTTTCTCCATGAGAAATCGCACGGTTGTCCCACATTCGATGACAGTGTACTACTGTCATTGAATGATCAACCGCTGATTAAATCAGTGCTCAATGGAACGACCGAACTGAGTGACGTACTGACATTTTTTGAAATTTTATACGATATTCGCTTTGACAAGTGCACTTCCCATCATGACCTTATTTACGAAATTAACAATGGCCGTAGCTGGTTGTTCTGGTTCGAGCTCGGCGAATACGTGACACTGGTTGTCCGACTTGTGAGCTGGTTTTCTTGCGACGAATCCAAAGCACCGACTGCAACAAACAATATATGTTTCAACATGCGTGGAACTGGTTCCCAGAGAAAACAGGATGTCATTATTTTACTTTCAACTGGACATCACGTCCGAGTTAGGACTTTAGCCGCTGTAATAATATATTTTCATAAAATACTGTTACTTACTGCGCACTGAGTGATTGTCTATTTTCTTCGCTGACAAAGTCCCAAGTACGTTCGTCCGGGTCCAAACCGCAATAGCTAATGTTGTTCGTGGGATAATGGCGGCGGAAGAATAATTTACGTGCATTGTCGGTCAGTGTTATGCCTTGAGTGGAGACCTTAAAGTGCACTATCGTTGCAGTCGGCAAAGGTTTCTGTTCGAATAACGTAGTGATTGCTTTTTTGATAGCCTGAGGTCCAGTCAGGGATTCGGTATCGATTGTGAATAAGTAAAGCACATTACAGGCTGGAAGAGATAAGGAAAAATTATTGAGAGTCAAGAAATAGTGAATTATAAAGGAATTGACTTTTACGTACCAGCACCCTGAGCCAGTAATTGCTGAGTGCTATTGGCACCTGGTGAATCCAGTGCTCTGGCAGCAGCTTCAGGTTCCGGTAGTAATAACTGGCAAGGCAGCGCCATTGCCATTAGACTGTGTTGATAAACCAAAGCAGACAGCGAGCTGAATACTGGCTCGTTTGCGCAACCCTTAAGTCGTACACCCCTGGTTGTCGGTTCTATTAAGAAATGGCGGACCAGTTCGCTGGAAGGATCTCTAGGGCTGGTGGGTGCTCCTGGTGGTGGTGTCGCCACCTTTAAGGCTAATCCAAAGGCACCCGGAAATGAATTACTGTCGCGTACGACAAAAGTGCCTGGAGTTGCGTCCTTCAGCATGGCAATGGCTGTAATTTATTAAAATCATTGCAATAACAGAATGCCGGTATTGAATTCGAAAATTATTAATTTTTGTAATTTCTTTTTATTTACCTTGTTCTCGTGAAATATTCGGCTTGTACCAGATCCTGCTGGTGTCCCGAACGAATTTAACATTTGCGTCGGCAACTTCCTGAGGTTCGGTATTCGAATGAACGCTGGACCTACGTGATCCATAATATTGAACCTGGGGCGAAGATTGGCCGCCACTATTGATAGAACTATAGGAAGTTGCGCTCTGTAAATTAAAGAGAGACTATAGCGAAGATTGATTATTTTTCTTGAAATGACAAATCACTACTCCATGTTTACCTTTGGACTTTGGGCGAACTCAATTTGCGTCGGAGTACCTGGACTGCGGCCAATTATCTGAGATTGGGAGCCTGTGAGTTCACCTATCGGAGAGACGGGTCGGTCCTTGCTGTAAGGACAAAAAGGGAAAGACAAGATTAAAAATAATTTTCAACATGGTCGTCAAGTGAGACACGCGTGTTCAAAAACTGTGCATAAAAAAATATATTGAGTGGTTGCTCGTGCAATAGATTGTGCGACATTTTTTTTTTATTTTGACATCTTTGAAAAACAGATATATGCATTGGCGATAGTAAGAAAATACATGGCGAAGATGATACGAGAGATACGGTGTATATGAAAAAAGAAAAAAAGAAGAAGAGATAATCAGTACAAAATTTAAAAAGGAGTTTCCGTCGATGCATTCCCTGCAATGGTAGTTTCGTTCGTATTCGTTCGATTAACGAAGATGCAAATGCTTTTGTTAGTTGGATATAAGCAAACAGTACAGAGTAGAAAAAACACACGGTCATTTGTTTCATTCTTTTAGTTTTAATCGAATTCCAACATGGAAATCTTGATTGTCGTCCATTCTTGTCCTTTTGTTTTTGTCGTCGCTCTTACTGTGTCGAGTAGAGGATTTTTTCGATCCAAATTTTTTTTTGAATCAGTGCATACATATGCTGTTAGTAATAATGACATACAACGTTTATGGTGCATCGTAGATACAGTCGAGAATTGATTGGTATCGATTAATTACGATACGGCCACACGTTATCATTTTATGCATATATTACCTATAGTCGAACGACGCCGATTGGTTAGTGAGCGGCCATCGTTTGTTATGGGTTTGTTTAAGCTGCCCGCTTGCTGGGAAACTCAAGCGTCTAGAATCACGAAGATAATCGTCACCTATCATCGTGATGAAAATCTCACTGAAGATATTTTTTTTCTTGAATCTCAAAAAAAAAACCATCTCAAAAATAATTGCAGTCTTGCTTCTTTAATGAGGAATACCGCAGCTTTGAGATATCGGAACGAAGTCGCAGGTAAACGAGTAGAAAATCGCGAATGATTAGAATAAAAAATAGATGAAAATCTAGAATGCATTTTCAACTTACCGCTGTGTTGTCGGACTCTTGGGTGGCAACCCCGTCTCTCTTAAAATTTCTCTACGCTCATCTATGTAGATTGTTCTCTCGCCGCCATAGTTTCCGTTATTGATAATGTTCCCATTGGTATTTCCGGCGTTATTGTCATTGTTGTTGTTCGTACCGTAATTTCCCATGTTATTGATATTGTTCGAGGTAGCGTAGGTACGATCAGCAGCGAAGGTAACAGTTGGCGAGGAGTTGTTTACGTACGGCGTTCTTGGATGAACCGGAAACGCAGGAGTCTGAGGTCTGGATGCATTTCCGACTCCCGCACTGCTGGGGCTGATGCTCCTCTCATTCCACGATGACACCGAATCATTATGGGACTGTAAAAATCAATAAAATTGCAAATCCAAAAACCCAATACCACCAGCACAATCAAACTTTCAATAGCACAATCATCTTTACAATTCGTGTTATCATTCACAATGAAAGAGTCGTCCGACTCACGATTATGGGATAATCGAAAAGCAATTATTTCAATTCGTGATATAAAAAAAGAAATGATAAAAACAATATGAAATCGTTATGATAAAAAAAATGCAAAGCAGTGCAAGGCTCCGGGATGCGAAACTCAAAGTTGTAAAACAAATCGTTATTTAAACAGAAAAAAAAACTAAAACTTCTATTTAAATGCCAGATTTTCATGTCAAGGCCAAGAGGGGGCAAAGGATAGCGAAGCAAGGCGACAAACCTGGCTGCTCTGCCATGCTTTTGGTGACTGATTAGGGGAACTGTTAGTGGTTGCGATGTTGGTGTTGTTTGTGGTTGCATTGGAGGTGATGTGAAGGTGGTTGTCGCTCTTGTTAGTGGATGAAGAGCGTATGGGCGAAATTTCGGCCAAAGACTGAATGAGGCTCACGAGAGGATCAGCCGGATTCTGTCTGGTCGATGGGGAGTCCTGATCGACGACTGCGAGTAATCCCGCGTCTACCACGTCCTTGGTCTCAGTGACCTTCACGGAGTAATTCTGGAAAGTATTGCGAGTTCGGGACTCTGGTCGAGCGGGTGGTGAATACTGAGGAATGGCGCTGTTGCTGCTAACAGTGTTGCTAATGGCGTTGGATGACTCTTGGGAATATTGTGGAAGCGTTGCTAGGTGGTTGCCATTCAGGTTGTTGCTGTGGTTGTGGCTGCTGTTGTTGCTGCTCATGCCATTTCTATGCTCGCGAAGAATCGATTCAGCACGTGCGAAGCTGTCGCTGCGCGACTCAGGTCTTGGCGGTTGTTGCTGCTGCTGTTGCTGTTGCTTCTCATGCCGGTTCAACGTTTGCTGCAGGGCTAATCCTAAGGGTGCTGCTGCTAATGCCGAGCGTGGGGATGATGGGGGGCTCTGGAATTCGAGCCAAGCGCTTTTTCTCAGCCAACATGCTTTGTATACTATTAATTACTATTTCAAGCTGCGACCAATTTACATTAGTTTTAACTCCCCCCCCCCCCTCTCTCTCTCTCTCACTATTTATCTATCTCAAAAATCTCTAACTCTAATAAACAACAATGGCGAATTGGAAACTCGTTACATTGTCAAGCAAAACTGCTTACCTGACTGTCGCTGTACTTCCGGAATTCGTAGCCACGTTTTACCGAGACGAAGGGTCGTTCGTTCACGGACTCTGCACGTGGTCTCCCAGTCAAAGGTCCACTTCCGGCACCATTGTACTTACGGCTGCTGGATCTTTGTGGCAGCAAAGGACTGGCCGGTGCAGACGTATACGGTGCCGCTCTTGTTGTCTGATAATAAAAACCCAATTTTAATAAATGCCCAACAAAAAGTCTCGACTAAAAGCTAATATAAAGCTCATCGTTATTACCTGAGCCGTGATGGAACTTGGTGTCCAGGTGTCATCGTCATCGTCCAAGACAGCCGAATCGCTAGCGTACCCGTCATGCCGTAGACGTCCACGTTGAAGACTTCTAAGTTCGCCAATTACGCGGTTCCCGGATTCCTGGCGCCATTGTTTACCCGGACTCCTCTCGTCTCTGCGGGCTGCCAACTTGAGCTGCTGTTGCCGCAGCCAAGACAAACTGTAAGAATCACAACGTCTAGTTTAATGATCCGTGGCAGACTAGATTTAAGTTTCAAAGAAAAAAATTCAATTACCCCCAACTGAGAGCATACTACATGTACATTACGTAAATTGACTTCTGACGTACTGCATAGGTAAATATCGACGGGATACCGACGCCCCGAAATTCTTTACCGACAATCTAACTCATCGACAGGAACTAAACTTTTCTGTGCGTCCGTCTCAGTAACAAAGGATCGTTAAGGCGGTAACCAGGTCGTCACGAAAGTAATTCGTGGAATAATGTAGACGCGCGTAATTACATACTGATTGATGGGATCGTCAAGGGTCATCGATTCGTACCTATCGGGTCAGATCACGGGTCACTTCACTCAGCATCCCAAGTTACATTCTATTTTTAGATTTGGAATCATACAAACAGAGTAAACAAGCAGGCAAGCTAAATATAAGTGAACACGTCAAGATAACGTTGGAATCAGTGAAACAAGATGCTTCCACGTCATCGCACCAGCTTATCATCTTATCGTTAACCGCAATTACATAATTCACAACGTAAACGAGATTAAAGATGGCTAATTTACGAATAACCGCATCCTCTTCAGATGTCAATTTATTAAAAGCTCTCTGGAAGGTGACGTGGGTCGTTGGGTCATCGCTGTAACCAAACAGCCGATTATACCAAGTGGATGCATCCATCCATAGAGATGCATAACTGCGTCGCAACTCCAGCATCAGTAACGCGATATCCAATACGACGTCTGAGGTGTCTCTATTTTTCATTTCTGACGCTGTCAAAATTGTCACTATGTACGTTGGCTCAGAATTCTTGGTCCCGCGTACTCCATCGTCATCCACTGGGCATTAGGCCTTTTTCTAATTCGGTCAGGAGACGCCAGGACAAAAGCAGCAGCCTTAGACCTGACAGTCTTAAGGGAATTCGTGCTCCGCGACGGGCAGCGTATAGTACCGCCCGAGTCGTTGCTATATTTAAAATTATGTCAGAGGGCGGCTGCGATCTTAAAATAGTCGAGGTTACCGCCACTAGCTTTCTCGCACTCCCTGTTTCTAACATTTTTTTTTCTCACCCTTTTTCCGTCACTATCATAAAAACCTGCCACTTCGAGAATTACCCGAAGAAATCCGAATCGTACGATAAATTTCGTTGAAATCGCGAGTAACGAAGAAAATAATGTTACGTAAAATTTTCAAAAATGTATCCCATTAAAAAAAAATTGTATCGGTAACAAAGCATTGACTTCTTTAACAATTTTAATTTTCTCCTTTGCGTAGAAAACTGAGTGACGTTTTACGTCATCAGACGTCCTACTGTTTATTGAATCGCCAATACGGCAGCCGATTCGCTTCATCGATCGAGATCGACAAGCTCCGATTGCTGCGTACAACTCGCTGTCTTTCATCTGGAAGCTGTTGAGTTTCCAGCAACAAGCAGCAATCGCGAGATGAAATCTGAGAAATAGTGGATACACTGAGACCCTCTTGTTCCTGTTTGTTTTAACGCTACCGCAGAGTTTAAATATAATCTGAAACAAGTATCGAGCTTTCCCTATAAATCTTGCGGGACAACGTCCAAACAATGAGAAGGAATACAGACAGCGGCGCACGACGCGAAGCAGCGTCGCGGCGTCACCAATGAACGCGTCTGTTTCGCCTCTACAGCCAACGTGACTCACGACGACCGCATTTACCATTTTCGGATATAATAATGTTACAAGAAGACAAGAGTACAAGACGCACCTTACACATAGATAGATATACGCAACGTACATAACCAATTACGTATTAATCATTTCCCTTCCTCCCAGTGTCGTGTACACATCACATATTTATACATACGTGATCCCTTTGCGGTACCCTATTCGTAGTATATTGCAAAATTACATGAAGTCGCCATATAGCCCATTCGCGGTATAATTATCTGCGACCGTAACCGACATATTAATAAACATTTTTTTTAGTCATTCTTCACGGAAGGCACATGTAATTGAATTTAAAAAAATCCCTATTAATCATCACTCTTAATGACGGATCGTTAAAGCGTCATCGCTAGAACTCACCCGTCCGAATGTTCCCCGTTATTCCTCGCAGGACCATTCGCAAATTCCGGTGGCGGATCTGGCGTGTTGGGACTCAGAGGACTGGTGGGTCTCCTGGTGGACTCCCCGAGGATGTCGTCGAGGTCGACGACAGGTGCTGCGCCCCTCACAGAAGCTTTCCTGACTAACGAGGGCGATGAGAGTTTTTGATGCTTGATCATATCGGACGTAGCACCGTATGTGAAGGGCTGACTGGTCTGTCTCGCGTGATAAGGTATGTCCTCGTCGATGTAATCGATATTCAATGGGGGCGAGAAGGAGTCGACGTTCTTCCTGTAAGACTCCGTTTCGATTTTTCTGTCCGGTGACTTCCGGAAGTTGACGTCGAAAGTTCTGATCTCCTCGCGCCTCTCGACGGTCTCCTTTCTGATGGTCAATGGATCCCTGCTGTAGTCGTTCTTCAAGGTGCTGTAATTGCTCGCTGAACTGTATGGGGGACTGGCCTCCTTCTGACTGTAACTCCTGTAGGAGTCCTTCAGGTAATTCGAAGGATGCGTCCCAGTGTTGCCAACTGAATTCCCATAGGACCTCGAGGACTCCTGTATGTACATCTTCTCGCTCTTCTCGGCTCTGTAGTCGTCGGCTGGTGGATCGGGCATGGACTGAAATAAAATTCAATGAAACGGAATAAGGTTTAATGACAGTGGGCGGAAACGAATTATGATCATTTCATCGAGCGATTTCACCGTCACGGATTACAATCGGTAATAGGCGTAACGATTTATTCGGACTCTGACGAACGCCGTTTGACCGGGACTGATTCGAGTCTCACCTCTACGGTCAGCATCATGTCGTAAAGAAGCTTGTCGAGATCACCGTGGGCCTGAGTTTCCGGTTCTTGCTCCGGTGGACTTGGACGCTGCGGTGGCGCACTGCTTATGCCACTGTCCATGGAAACTGTCAGTGGTGAGCCCCGAGCACCTCCACCAGCACCCTGATGCACCACTGCGTATAGGGAGCCATCTATAGGACCGCAGGTGTACCCCAAGCCACGTGGGGACGTCTGGAGCGAAGAGGTTGATGGCGGCGGCGGCGAGAGTGGAGTCTCACGACCTTCTGAAACAATGGCATTAATTAATAAATTAATTCCTCTTATCCAAAAAAAAGTATAAAACTCATTATGAACAATTAACTAATTAAAATTAAAATTTCTACAATTTCCATCGCACGCACCGGCAACTAAGGCAACCATACCGCTCGAGCGCTCGTGTCTAACTGATCTCATCATATCGGACGAGGAAGTTGGGTCATTCCTGAAGAACGAAGTGGGAATAAAATTGCGGGGAATTAAAGTCGCCCAAGCCATTTTCAGCGAGACGATTGACCAATTTAGCGTTAATCCGCGTTATGTCACGGTTGCCTAATCGCACGCGTGCATTGCGCAAGCCTTGCGGTAGGTTATATCCTATATACCGTTAAGGGCAGCGTCTTCGTATCGGAAGCTTTTTAACAAGGAGCTTTAAATTTTTTTTCACTGCCTATAAAAGCAGCTCACGACCATCCACGTAATTGCTGATGAAAGGACCATGGTAGATTTTAAAAAAATCAATCAAAAATCTTCACGAACGTATCGGAGAATTCTCCCATCTTTAAGCTTCATCCACACGAGCCGTCTTGCTTGATAATCCTGACTTTCTTGCTTCCAGTGCATCGTACCACTCGTGGGCGTTGCTCTCGATTGGCTACGTCTACTTTTCTTATTTCTTCCTCTTTACTGATAGATCTACTCTGTCCAGACGCTCAAGTGCTCTCAGGAGTAGCTGAGCATCTGCAGTGAGTTTTTGCTACTGTGTCAGTGTAACGTTCTCCCGGGGTATTAAGAACGCGAAAATGACGCTCGTAAAGAGAAGCCGTCTTGGTGAGGCGGGAGGAGGTAGAAGGAAGATAGGGAGGTAAGGAGGAGTCACGTGGCGTTGCAGAGAACGAACGAGATGAAGAAGGAGAGAGCGAGAGAGTGGTAACACGAAGAATGAAAAAAGAGAGTGAGGTTAGGTCAGAAGCTGTCTTCTTTAAGTGGCTGTAAAATGCGTTCCTCTCTCGCAGCATCACTCGGGTCCGCCATTGGACCCGAGTGGTTGCCTACGTAAGGTTCGCGATTAGTTTGCGGAAATAAGTATTAAATATTTGCACTGTTCCACAGAAGACTAAAACGAACGCTCTCTCTCTCTCTCTCTCTCGCTCTCGATTTTTACCTAGTTTCAGGTATATTTACATATTACTTTCTTTTCTCTACCTTCGAATTCCTGGAAGACCGTTTACGTCTAAAACGAAGATACAGGCGGATGTTAATATTGACAATGACCACTAAGGACACGTATATCATGAATTTTGGTTTTTTCGTAGAAAAAAAAAAGGGAAAGGGTGAACGAAATTCCAAAAGATAATATCGATTAATTATCAACAGTCAATAAAAGAAATCGTGCATCATACAGACTCGTATTAGCCCGAAGGATCTTTATGTGGCAATGACTCACGTTCCCGACCCTCGTATCCTTTTATTCGAGGAACTGGATCCTTCGGAATCCTGCCCGTTGCAAGGCTCATCGCCCGAAGGATATATATAAGCCACCCGGTATACAAGCTAGTATAGTGCACTAGTATAATATACTAGAACCAAGTGTACAGGACGATTCACAAGCACCAGACTACCTTGACGAAGTATCGCGGGACTCCGCGTAGAATCTGGTCCGAATTAAATGCAAATTTTTATTCTCCCTTATCTCGAACAACGGTATCTAGCTAATCGTAAATCAATTTTATTTAAACACCCTAATTACACAACGCCCAAGCAAACCGGCCTATGTCAATGACAACTAATTTTACCCGCGACACAGTCATCGTAAACCGAGTGACGAGAGGATGTAGCGAAACTGTACAGACGAATATTTTGGAAAGCAGCCAGCACGGATCGCGGAGACAGATTATTTTCCCGCGTTCACCGGTTGCAATTTAAATTCCAAAAAAAAAAAATTACAAAATTCCCAGAGATCATCGCCTCCGGGCAACACTCATTAGCAAGATCAGCGATCATTCACGTTTTCGTCGACGCCGATCAAGACTGGCACATGGACCACCGCTCACTTCCATATGTGGTCGCGAAACCACATGCTCCCTGCTTTCTTATTTATCCATATAGGAATTCAAACGTCACGACAGAATCGGTAGGTAACTTCGTCGCTCTCTACGTACGATGAATTTGGTAATACGGGTATTCACGTAACGAGTGGTGAAGTCCGATTTTGGAAATTCGTCAATTTCGAGTCGACCACCCGAAACATTTCAAGAAACCCCGATAGAAGTATATACCACAAGGATAATGTCAGTAGATTGGTACGCGTGATGGAAGAAGCATCTTCGCGGGCTCTGGTATAATGATGAGCTCATTTGCGCCATTGCTCTTCGACGTCCCTTGCAATTGCACGAGCCGCATAATCGAACGGCGTGTATGAAAATACTCATCAGTACTCGGCGTTCGCCCCGCAGCTGCAACCAGATGCAGCATACAGAGGAATAAAAGTGGGTATGGACCACGTTGGAATTTATTGACGCAAATGATAGCCCCTCGTAGATGACTTACCCCGCAGGCTAGTCCTTGGTACAGCCTTGACGGTACTACCCACCGGCGAAAAGTGGTCCGAATCAATTAGGTACCCAGTGAGGACCCTCTGGTTTATCGACATCTACCGGGTGGCCAATTTCTAATGGGGTTCAACGGCGTATAACGTAATGCACCAAGCACGTGTGATAATTCCGTGCGACTGTACGGGTTCCCTTTGTGCCTTCACTGACACTCTCCGTTGCCGGGCGCCAGGTAACCGGTGTTACCTGTCAAGGTAGATATGCTAATTAAATTCCCACGTCACGACGTCATACCGGCGCGCCTGACTGTAGGCTTTTCTTCACTTTCTCTACGATAAGTCCACGCGAACCTATCGATCTTTCGTTGCTCGTCGACTCGACAGCATCCCGCTGTACCTTTGACGCTATATGAAAATGACGATATATATATATATATATACGCGCATAGCTGTATGATACATAAAGGACACGCGAGAGTACGACAAGGATACGAAAGGACGTATGAATTACCAGTTTGACAAGCTTATAGAGATTCATGAGACGCCATGGGGAAGTGAGGGGAGGTGGCCGTGGCGGATTTCATTTGAGTAATGACATAAGTGAGAGAGAAAGAGAGAACGAAGAGAAGAAAAAAAAAAGGAGAAAAACAGAGGCGTGCCTCCATCGAGAATTGCATTTGCATCTTTACTCTCTTTTTTTCCCCTCTTCTGCCTCCTCGTCCGATACCATTTTCTTCGTTCTCCTCTCTCTCTGTCTCTTCGTCCGCAGATAGCACCAGATTAGGTACGACGGCCCCAGGAGCGTGGAGGCGTCGGTAAAAACGGCATCTACCGGTTAGACGTATTTATAACGACCCCCATAGAGCCGATAGCGATCGGACTCTCTTGGTCAGTTATCACGCCCACGTTCTATGCCACGTTCAATATGCACGTACCAATCAACGTGTAAAGTGTAAAAGGATGATAGAGAGATGGCACCACCGTAGAAAAAATTGAAAACACCACACCAACCCGAGGTCCGACCGAGTCCTCAAAATTGATTTCCAAATCCTAACGGGTAACACCGATCGACAATCACCATAACTTAATACTCAATCACCATAATCCGCTCGTCCGATCGGTACCAGATGAGAAATGGTACTGTGCAGAATCCCCAGCGTCTCTCGCAGGCGAAACCGGTCACCGTGACACTCACACGTTTAACGGGCCTACGCGAGAAGTTGGCATGGACCTACGACGTTGCTGCATCCATGCACGAGAAGCGGACGTAATTTCGCACGCGTGTGCGATGCGTTTCGCAGGAGTTTGAATAACGTTATTCCGTGTATATATATTCTATTTATATATAAGTCAGTATGTAAACGCACGACGATCCCGATTGGCGAACGCAAAGTGATCGTCGGAGGGGGTTGTGGGTAGCGTGTGTTATTCCTGCGGTAAAGCCAGTGCGGGATTCTCCGCGTTATGCCATGGGGACGGAGACAAGAGAGGAAGATATATACGGCAGGAAGAAAGACAAAGACGAACGAAGAGAAAGATCCAGTCGCTATAGCACTGGTCGAACCGGACCGCCCGTTCGCCAGTCCTTCTACGGCAACTTCAGACTGAACTGGACCCCCGTATACGACTCGGTATTCTATATGGGTATATAGACATACGCCATACGCGACATGGCATGCGTGTATATTTCCTTAATAGAGAGGCAAGATATTTAGAGTGAGCATGTCAAACCCATCGAGTAACGTGTATGTGCTTATACGAGGTACTCCATACGCGGACGTACGTGCTATGGCCATATGCGATTTACACGCACGATTATCTTTGGCTAACTCGTGGGAAGGATTGGCTATCGAGAAAAAATATCACCGGCACCATTGATGATGAATCACGGGCGCGATACTTCGTCGTAATATATATACACGCATGTGGATCAATAACTAGCAACGTAGATCCAAAGGAAGTTTTAGATTTATCGACGATCCATTTAATTGATGAAAATTGATCCATCGATAGATACCAATAAATAATATACTTTGACAATAGTAAGTGTCTGCTTGTATACGTAGATATAGTGTAGTGCGCATGATAATACTAGATGACGTATGGTATAGTTTGCGTATGTTTATAACTTTTTTTTTTCATATGGGCACACGTGCCGCTCGGCTTTACCTACGTGTTTCTCATTGTTTTATGCTTTCTTTATTTTACACCTTGCGAGTTTGGTACGCGTGCCGCGATACGTAACGAGCATAAATTCGCGCCTTCGGTATGACGGGTATGCTCTTACGTACATGTTTTCATGCACCTCATACGTGACTCTTGCTGTGAATGCTAATGGGGAGGAGGCACGCGCGTGTGCGCGCACCTTGACAGCCGTTACGCATGCCGTTGCTGATGTCAAACTTGCACCGTAGATAGGTTATTGTATTGTAGCATGTGTGAATATATGTAAGTATGTAAATATTAATGGAATTTTTAATTCTAATTTTCACGAATTATCATCGGGGTAACTTTATGGCCTGTCTGACTACGCGCATAATTTTTCTACTTGGCCCTCGGCACTATGTGGTATCAACTACTGGTACCGTCTAGTCGTTACCTACTGTTACCACTTGCTACTACCTCTGGCTAATGTAAGTTTGCTATTTCCACTGCCGGTACGTAATGAGGATAGTACAAAGTTGGTCAGACCAACTGGCAACTTGTAGTATTATATTCCTAGCGACGTAATCTGGGACAAGGACACGTGCGAATCGTGCGTAAAGCCATAGAACGAGCTGACCTGCGACGAAGGTACTTATACCGTGACTACAGTGAGTTTCAAAAGTACAGTTAGGATTGGAACGAAATTTTTGGTCGATCAGGTAAAAACGTATAAAAAAGAAAAACGTCAAAAAGTTGTAGAGATTTTTAGAATTTTTTTCATTTTTTTTCTTTTTCTTACAGTTTGACAAATTTCTTTTTCTTCGTGACAAGCAAGGGGGGAGCGCTGGGACGAGGAAAGATAAATATATAAGAGGAAGAGAGAAGAAGAACGTTCTATTGTCTTGTCGTTCTTCGGTCATACGTCTTCCTGCAGTTACGTCACCATTATTTACTCATGCCCCAACCTCCTCCTTATCTTTTTTTCTTCCTTCACCTTTTTTTGCTTCTCTCGCCGTTTTACTCCGGCACTCAAAACGAGTCCCATTGTACAAGTCGCCTCTTATGCTTGTTTAGACTTTCCTTTCTCTCTATTTTTTTTAATGTTCCCAACCATCAGGGATGTTATTATTTTTTTTATTTTTTCAAAGAATTTGTCCCTTACCTCGTCATCTCCTACTACTAATCAGTGATCGGTATACCTAAGAGTGTATCCACTGTACCATAAATTGCTCGAGATCCAAGCCGACCAATAAAGGCAAGAAAACCCAACAAGGTTCTATACCGGCTTTCATCGATCCCGGAAATCTAACTGATGTCTCGCGACCGCTTTTAAATCCATTTACAGTAGATACAGAAAGAGTTCCTACGACTTTCTAGGTACTTTCCCTTATCACCAAAACTGTACTCGTATTCGGCACGAGGAATCCGCACAGTGCGTCACGGTGTATATAAATCCAGTTTGATCGCGATAAGCCGAATAATCTATTACAACGAACGTACCTATTAGCGATCGATCTATCTGCCGTTATCAGCACCGATAATCTTCCTGTATCGATCGCGAAACTCGCGCAGAGTTCACCAGACGGTTAATTGAAAATATTAATTTTTCAAATTCCTCAGAGACCATTTTTCTTACCCCCCTCTGTCAACAGATTTTACTCACTCGAATCTTCCTGATAAGACACTTCTAGCAACTCTCGAAAATGATCTTCTGTCTTGTCGCACGGTCCAGACCGATCCCGATCCTGACCGGAACCGGAAGTTGAAACAAACGATAGCCAACCTACGGCACGTACGACCAGACCTCTCACGAGAACGTAGACCAGGGCGTCCGTGAGTGGATCGCAGATCGAACTGAGGTTGTCCGTATAGTCGTGGCAGTGGCGTCGAAGAATCGCGTGAAAGCTTAAGCCCGATCCCCATTCGCGGCGTCCCAACGCCAGGAATAACCTAGCAGTACCCCACCACTGTTTGAGGTAATTCCCTTGCGTGCACCTTCCACCACTTCTGCCTCTTGTCTCTCCGTCAACATTGGTTTCGATGCCCGACGCCATTTTTTTTCTCAACAATAATAAATATGGCCGCCACTAACCCTTGACTTTGCGTATCCTCACTGAACGTATAGTTATTTATTTTCACCACCCGAACTCCTATCTTCGGTCTATTTTGCAAATTAGCCCGGCACCCTGTGTCCGACGATATTCGCGTTCACGAAGACGGAGCAACGACTACTGAACATCTATCTACGAAATAATTCATTCTACATCGATCTCAATTTCCGATTATGATCCGATCGTCTCGTGACGTACGCGTTACGAAACACGTAAGTGAAATATTGCCGTGTGAACTATTCACACGGTAAAGTTAGCATACACGCGGTATGGAGAATCATGACAAAGGGCATCCTTGTCATCGAGTCATCTGTCGCCGGTTCGTCTATGTTGCCACATAGTCCAAGGCAAAATCGCACCAGTGTGAAAGGACGACCAGGGTCTTTTTTACGATAACCCTCCTTTTCCTTTATTTTTACAAACCAAGGACACGCAGGGTCGAAGCGAATCGAAGTCGTTATCAGTACGTTATCATAGTTCGTGGATTTCACGTTGAATTACGTCAAGCCCTTATCGAAATTATCATTCGGTAGCCACGGAGTCGATATCGTGAACGAAAAGTATAGACTCGAAATAAAAAAATATTTCTGATCTGCTCTCGAATAAATTCCATCCTAATCCATACAGTAGCCTCGCCTCGATGCCTTGCGAGATAAGATTAATTTCCAAGCGAAGAAAAATTCAAAAAACTAGCATCCGAGCACGCGTAACGAAAAAAATCGAACAAGTCGGTAACGAGGAGTTCGGTTGACTTGAAAGAGTGAAGTCAAAAAAATTAAGGCATTTCAAGCCTTCCCTCCTGCTGTCCCTGGGACTCAAGAGGGCGCGCTCTTAATTTTAGATTCGTGCATTCCTCCACGATTCACGCATGGCAGCCTACTGGCACCGAGAAGGTGTTAAGGGAGATCCAAGCGATCGGAGCAATCTACCGTGAGATATTAAAATAATACGAATAAAGCCGCGTACGCAATTTCAAACGAAAAAAAAAAAAATCATTGAAAACTGCCACGAACGTACCTGAAATCCTGCGACTGTCCCTCACTGATGGAAGCACTCGCATATCTTTCAGATGTACACACCCCGTCATTTCGTAATTTCCCAACCGCACGATCATTTAAACGTCCCATAAACACGACTCCTTATTTCCCATAGAGTCTATAATGCCCGATGACTTCCTACGAGCGTAGGCGGGACCCTACGTGGGATCAATACACAAGTCCCATTTACGTAGTTAAGGTACAGAGTACCAGTTATAAAGCACCACCACGAAGCACCGTGTAGTTTTGATACACTAATTAGATATGCTTAAGTATCGATGCTTATCAATATCTATGTATCAATATACATATATATATAACAGTAGGACTATATATTTATCGAGATACATAAAGAGATACACAGCCAAGCACATGCTACCAGAGAGTTAATCCATGAGAGACTGCGATGCCTTCTAGATACGTCGCGACGCTGGGAGGCATTAGCGCCGATTATTGGCCCGATTAGAAAAGACACGTCGGCGTAACCAAGTACATTGGAACAGCGAAGGAGGTACATTGGAGGCACGTAGGAGGCATGAAGCCATTTCGTGAGATGTCATCGAGGGACGATCAGCTGTCAGGATATGAATACTTAAAAGGGACCAGTTTCTTGATAGGTGATTCATACGTGAAAATTATAGAGATTATGCGCTGGTTAACATCGAGCTAGAAAATCAATTTCGAGTGAGGCAACGAAAATAAATATTCATAGAACGAGGTCAAGGCAGGTCAAGATTCAAATCTGTCCCGATGCGTTTAAACTAAATAACCCTGTATATCGATATATAGCTATATACATATATGTGTGTATGCATATATACTCTGTAGCTGAACGCCATCCAATCTGCTCGAACCTGACGTCGTACGTCGAAACGACGTCCCCGATACCTCCCCCGTAACGAACGACGTCGATTTAGCATCGACGCCAATTTGGGTCAGAGCTTTATTGGACCGCATCGTTCGACCCGAACGAATTTCCCACTGGCAGCTTAATATCTATCTATAGGTTGGTGCTTTCGCGGCAAATCGGTACGGCCTCTTTCCGATTTCGATTTTGGCGTCAGCGTTTCCAATAACTGTCGCACCTGGAAGCGAGTTCGGATTTTGGCATCGATGCCTTGACCCTGGTCCCGTCCGAACGTAGGCGCAGCTCGAGGAGGCACCGGTCGGATTCAAATATCCCGCCATCCGAGGATGAATGACTTTGAGAAGTCATCCACTTAGCACGGAGCGTAGCAAGTGACAAATTGACCGAACATAAATTATCAACCTAACCTACGTAGCGTCTTCGGTCATTCTCACGATCCGATCCTCAGACTCACCGCAAGATGGCTACCGGTCTGTGATCTAGGATCGTCGTTGCGCTTTCCAAGTACTGGTCGTCGCAGACCTTGTGCATCGGAGGGTCTGACCTTTGATCTATTTCGAGACCTCGCATATATACCAAGAGGACGATACGTGGCGAGCACACATTCGCTCTGGGATCTTCATATATTTTTTTATCCTCTCCATTTCTCTTCCTCTTCGTCGTCTTCTTCGTTTTCTTCTTCTTCTTCTTCTTCTTCTTTCTCCTCCTCCGCCTTCTTCTCCTCGTCCAAACTGTTCCTCTCTATTTTGCAGGATGTATTTCCGGCGACGTTAGTCACCCGTCTAAAATCATCGGGCGGACCTATTCCGAATTTACCGGCAATCCCCCCCCCCCGCACTCACCCGACCCACCCCCTTCTGCCAATTATCGATAGCTAGAAGGTTACCTTGTATATCGTCCATTAAATCGATTGGAAAAATCTTATCAGTTTCCTGTGTACATTTACCCTATACAGATAACCCATAATTTAATACTGACTTTATGGCTCGTTTATTTACGTGTTCACTAAGGAATTTCATAATAACCGGACTTAATTAAATATATATATACGTATATATTGCTATATGAATATTACTCACCGTCGTCGCTTATCTCGAGATTCGTGTAACTATCCCAATGGAGTATGGGATCGTGATGGGCAGAGGCATGAGGCACTGCTGGCGTAGGCGCTGGTACCGGACCGTCCTGACGCCTGGCGTCGGTAGCAAAGTACAAGGTAACAACGCTGTCCGACGGACACCGTGGATCGTCGCAGGCGACGTCCAATTCCGATCGCGGGAACGATACCACGTTCTCAGTGATAACGCAGGTGTGAAACTGCACAGGATTAAAGTGACAAATAGAAAAAAAAATTAATCAATCGTGACCTACAAACAGCAGGCCGTAACAGTGGTACGTCATTGCTGATAGAAAATTCAAAAGACTCACCTGCAGGGAAAACATAACCTCTCGACTCTGCTTGGAGTAGACCCGATGATAACACTTGACAAGAATGTCACCGCGTAATCTCAAACCGCCGAGATTGACTGTGAATTCGCGTGCATTCGTCACGGAATATAGATCCGAGGTGTAGACGGGCGTGAGTCCCTCGTAAACCTTAAGAAAGGCCCGACAGCCTGTAGGCTCGAACAATGGAACGCCCAGTACAGTGAGATGCGTGAGATAGAGTGGAGAAGGGCTGATCCTCAGGGAACCCGATAAGAGACCACTGAAGTATTCGATGTATCTGTAAATAATAATAACAACAATGACAATGAAACCTATAGATCCTTGTACGAATACCGAACTATCATTGGCTGGACACGTGGCGTTATTGAAATAATGATCCTTAAGGATCCTGATAAGAGACTACCGAGGCACTTATCTTATACGTAAGTAGTAACGATAATGGTTGTGGAACGTATGTGTCTGCGCGAATGCATGCACGATTGTGATTGGCTGACACGAGGGTCATTGAAATAAAAATATGCATCACGGCTCTAAGGTGTCATCTTGGTAATAAATTCACGAGCGGACGCGCATAACTATACGCTAATGAAATGCTAATGCTTGGAGGTATCGTAACGTGACGTAGTAAATGGGCCCTGAGTCCCATGGAGTATAGACTGATTCTTCGTTGGGACCGATGCCAGCTACGTGTCGTGCATCTCGAGAAGCTTATGGGGTCTCGTAATCAGTATCGTAGCCAGTCGATGCACGCGTATTCTGTGCGATGATGACAGCCTGAGGGAATAAGGCCCTTTAAATGGGGCCCCCCCTGTATTCGAACAGCTTCGCGCTTAATAAGGCTCACCGTGGGAGCTTGATTGACGACAACTTTTTAAGGAAACGAGATCGACCGGATGTTAACAGAAAGTGGATATTTTAGTAGTAGGGCCTTAATTTATTCTACCTACACTTGTATCAGGCCCCGAATGCCTTTCGATCTTGTGTCTGACTATGATTGCAGTATCTACTTACGTAGATTGAGTTTGGTAATAAAGATTTACATTGGTCTTAATGAATATTATTAATGCGAAGAAATCAGTAAAAATCCGTAGTCATTCATAAAGGTCCGTTCACAAGTAAGCTTTACCTCCGATGGGACGGAACGTGAAGCGGACCGATTTTATCGTCCAGGAACCTTCTCATGGCGAATCTATCCAGAGCCTGATCACGACCTCCGCATATGCTGCTGTAGTTCATGTAAGCTGACACGGCGACCCCGAGACGTTCTTTGCTGCCTCTAAAATAATATTGAAAAATATATATATATATATTAAAGATTTCCCCAAACAGATATTATTTATAAAAAATTAATTAACCTACCTAGCATGGAGGACGACCACCCTATTGGGTGCAGCGTTCAACCAGGAGTCCAATTCCTTGCAGAGGGCGCAGAGTCTCTCAAGACTCGGTGCAAGACCCTGAGGCCATCCTGCCTCCCTAGTGTTAGGTTCAGAAGTTCTCCCAGGAGACGACAGATTGAAGATCTAAAAGACACCAATAGTCAAACGTCAGAACGATCAAGTACACTAGAAAACAAAACTGCCAAGATACGCCTGACGACCAGGAAGTTACAAAGTAATGACAGTCCGAGGGTCACGAACTCACCATGTAATTATTAGCGTGCTTCCCTCGAAGAAGGTTCGTCGCATGCTCCAGGACACCCTGAGCATCTTCCCGGTACCAGAGAGCAATGATCCTTTCCGTCACGTAACACAATTCCATAACTTCACTGACGCATCCGCCCTTACCGCTTCCGGTGCCGGTAGCGTCAGCACCGACGCCAGGCGTCCGCGGTGGCGTCGTGCTCATCGGTTGGGTCTGAAATCACGTGGGTATTAATTCACAAGAATTAAACATAAAATTTAAAATTCAAAATTTTCACCCTCTCTATTTTCGGCATATACAAAATTCTTATCACAAAAGTCTCCTTCATGACGTTATCGCTCCTATCGAATAATCGCCAAACAATCCAAATCTAATCCCGTCACCGCAAGACACCGCCTCTCGTTCGCCCAGAACTTCTCGTACGCCCTGCGTTCGTCCGTCGCTCTACAATGGCACTGGCTTCTATTGTCTCTGGGACACGGGAGCATCCCAGTACCCGGTAGCCTTGCTGTGCCACCGTTTAATTCATATTTTCCTTCCGCTTTTATTCCCTACCTGCGCTTACGTAAAGTCACGTAACTTAGAACGCCGCTAACTTCACATCTATCGAATACGACACGCATACGAGTGTTGCACTTCAGGTACGTAGTTGCCAGTGAATCAACCCGGTACATACTCATCGGCGGATACTTGAAAAAAGAAAGTACGAAGGGGTTGCTCGTACATCGGTATATCTTTCGAGGGCACGCTCTCGAACCCAATAAAGAAGAGAATCTCGAGTGGACCGCTGCTCGTTGTGAAAAACGAGTGAAGACCAAAAGAAACGTAGCCTCGGCGACGATGCGTGGAGATACGATACGTTATGGATGAAATTACTCTAATTTTCTTTTTATTCACTGCCACCATAAAAAGCGTTGAATATACGTGACTTAGCCTTTTTACCGATCGGGGGAGGAAGAAGACTGGGACCCCCTCTCTGTGTATATATATATACATGCATGTAGGTATACTCGTATATAAGTGCCACGAAGGTTATGGGTCTTGGGTTCACGTAGTGCAAGAAAGCAAAATACCTAGGACAGCTGCTCCGTGAGCACGCGACGCAATAGTCATTTCGTACGCGAACTTATACAAGTTAGGTGGAGTTATGATTATTTTTGTTTTACGCTCCTATACGAGAGACTGCAGGATCGCGCGAACACGAGGGGTGCAAGTGTAAGAGCACGGCTGGCTGGGCTGGCTGCAGCCGCGATGGAACCCGACGCGTCATGACCCCATAAACGTATTTTTAGACACGGCAAAAGCACCGTGACCGTTATGCTATATCGTTAAATTTTCAATTTGCCAGCTGCCATTGTTGAGAAATTTTTTAATTTCGTCAGGAGCCTCCTTGTCTCTTGCGATTTTAGGGTATACGCGGTATACAGTTATACACGTACACGTTAAGCCATGGAAATTTATTAGGGCAGACATCGTGGATTCGCGTGAGTGCGTGTCGAAAATAAATTCTACGAATGTGACATTGAGCATTCGCGTGAATTCGCACGGGACGCGAATACGTTGTGAAATTAATCGCGCAATTGTTTGCAGATGGGCGAGGGACGTCAGGGAACGGGGGAGTGACGTCACTTTCGCACGAGCGGCAAATGGCGCTACCCTAATGCCAATTATTGTTAACAATCGTAATTACCGGTTAATTCCAATTGCGACCGAAAACGTCCTCTCGGCGAAGACGCACGAACGAACGGTTCGGCTCTCTTCGGCTCGCAGCGATGTCGCCTCCTTTTATAGGATCGGCAAAGAAAAAAAGGAAAAGGAATTTACGAAAGTCAAGAGAGAAAAAAAGAAAAAGAAAAAAAGAAGAATAAAAAAGAAACAATCTCCCGGACGTTCTCTTGGACCAAGTACGAAATGTCAAGAGTCCTCGCTTTAAAATTCGCTAATACGCCGCGACGGTCGGACTATCGGTATCGTCGGTGTCGGCGGACCTGGAACCGGCCGACGGTTCAGCCGAACAGGCAGCGAATATTTTTGCATAAAGGCTCTGGCTTGCGAAACGTGCTTCCCGCGCACTATACACGCTACGTATCGCAGTCGCCGTTTCAAATGTAAATAACCACGACGACATGTTTTCTCAGTGAATAAATGAAGGCCCAGCTGACGCAATCGCCATGGTAGCTATAACGACGACGGAGCGTTCCGAACGTCGCGGCGCTGGTCGTCGCGGTCCGATTACTTCAATATTAAATATTTAGAGACGAGGTTGGGAAAGAAGACAAACTGCGAGCCTCTTATCCGAGACGATATAAAGTTATACCAGCCGTCACTCGCCTATACGAGGGTCACACCCGGAGGCTGCGATCTCTCCTATAAATCTAAACCGAATCGTCCGGATTTTTATTCTTAACGATAACCACGTGAAGAATCATCACGAGAAATAAAATTAAAAAAAAAAGAAGGTACATTCGTCCGACTCACCTGCTTCCCTCTGGCCATCGTATTGGAATTCTTCGACTGAGAGTCATAGCTGTTGTGCTGCAACATAAGAATAGAAGAAAAAAAAGATTAACCCAAAAATTAACGATAACGCTTATCTCTGTCGATCCGACTAAATTTTTCACCTCGAAATAAAAAAAAGGAAATCGCTCATAAAATGCCAACAGGATATTTCAATCTTAACGATCTCAAAGGATGAACCCACCTCACTCTCAATGTGTAACGCAGTGTGCCATACGGTGAAGGCTATGCGGTGCAGGAGAGTTTCAGTCTCCTCTTGTAAGGGCGGCTTAAGGTATCTCATTTCCACGTCATTATTATTATTATTAATGTTATCCTGACGGATCTCGCCGTAGCGACAGCAACGGGCGCGTAGCCAACCGCGCGACAAAGAACTATTCGAATTTTTCATAATTTCATCTCTCGATCCTCTATCCATATTCCTTTTCCTCCTTTTTTTTTTTTTTTTACCAATAAATCTTTATTACTCCTTCAACCGTCCGACCCGAGTATACACGTGTCTCTCTCTCTCTCCCATGTGAGTCCTCACTTGTCGAAACGTCCAAACGGACCGGTTGTTCCTGTCGCACGGTTGGCGACCGCGACAAAATAAAGCACGAGGCAGGCGTCGTGACTTTCGAGCGACCGCAATCGCCGCACTCGATCCGCTACGGAAATTCCTGTGCGGAATACATTTATTCCGTGGGATATCGTTGAATTTTCGTCGTTTACAATGCGCGCGACGCGAATAAAGAATTTAAGATATACATACATATACATATACAATGTATTCAGATACCAAAAAAAAAAAAAAAATAGAGAGCAAAAAAAAACGTTTGCATAAAAATTTGCTACGCGCGTACACAATCCCAATACTAAGTTTCTCTTTGAATTCCGACCCTAAGACGTAAGTAGGTAAGAACGACGTCGCGTCATGCGGAGACGCAATGAGGAATGCGGTCGTATTTCTCAGTCGTTAAACCGCAGCGCGTTTCCCTTAATCTCCTCGTATCTTAATCGCAGGTAATTCCATAAGTAGATACGAGATAGCACGTGTCACGGATCCGTGCGTGTAGCATACGTCGACATATAAGATTTCATCTCACGATCACCTATCAAGAACATCCACCCACAGGCTCATCTCATCTCTCGAGCATGTATCTCTATCAACGGTAACAACGGTATTAAACAGCACTGGTAGTTTTTCCAAATAATCCAAATGCCCCAAATCACCGTTATCTCTCGAGATAAAAAAAAATTATCTACAACGCTCTCTCGACAAACAAAACACAAAATCGCACCAGTCATCTAGTAGTAACCGTCACGAGCCGCCTAGCTGGTCAGACGCCCGTAATCAACATTTATTAACGAAACTCTCGCACGACAGCCTTCGCAGTTCAGTTCACAAGGAGTTCGAAAATCATTCAGAGCCGAACGCACGTACGATTTCATTAAATGATTTCGCGACCTGGGTCAACCGGGATCAGTCGACTACGCTTTACGGGAGCCGCCCCGACGCTGCGGGTGGATAGACGGATGAAACCCCGCAGCATCCCGGGTCGAGAAAGAGAGAGAGAGTGTCGGAGAGGGAACGTAAGAGGGAGCGAGACGGAGCACAAGGGGGTTTACCGGGAGAGCGAGAGAGATGGGATCAGCCGGTAGCCATGGAGACGAACGGGCGTGTAGGAGTAACACGCAGGTCTGATATTGTGCCCGCAGGAAGGTCCCTCCAGGATCCCTGACACCTCTCCAGGAAGTATAGCATATCACGGTATCATCTCGAAGAAGTATACTGTATCCACGTAAAGTATATAAAGTGGACATAATAGTTGCCACGGTGATAGGTGATGAGAGGAGGAGAATTGGGGGGGAGGGACGAGAGGAAGTATATCTAGCGGGATTTTCGTGGTGGTTTACCGCTATGGAATTTATGAATGGGCCTGTTCCATTCAAATCGGTTCATTGGCACGCGTAGGCGTCCCGACGCTTAGTCAATAAACCGCTTACGATGCTGCTTGTCTAACGTAAATCGGCCGAAGGTGCGCGACAAGCGTCGCGGATGCCTTTATTGTGTAACAGTGAAAATTTCGACGGTGGAATCTACTTCAGTGCCTATACCTGTATACAGGGTTATTCACGAAAAACGCACCATCCGAAGGTACCGTAGACACCAGAGAAATGAAACGAACGGGTTAACGGGTGGTCCGTTTGGACTGAATGGCCCGGTATATATGTGTGTATGAATATAAAGTAATCGTACTGTGCCTTTTATGACGTCACAGTTATTACCGGCATTAAAGTAAGAATGCCTGATCTTTAATGTAAAGACGTAAACCTTGACTTTATACGCGGGAACCTTGGACGCACTGCAATAGTGCGTTAGTCGTAACTCCTGTCGTTTCCCATTACGTAAGGGCTGCTTCTTACACGTTAAACGTGATCTGATCTCATGGGAAGCGATTACGATTGGATTGCATCGAAGTTGTATTATAAATAGAGGTGAGGAAAGATTACGGGAAAGAGGCATAACCCGTGGCGAGCCACGTGGGGATCTATTAGTATTTTAATTAAAGTATCGATCGTCAAGGTTAATCGCGTAGAGGGACAGATATATTAATTTAAATTATATACTCGTATATTGAATTATCGTATATCGATAATCGAATTGTGGAGTTCGATAATGAAAACGATATGACGATTTGCAAGGTTGCGGCAGTTAAAATTGCCTGAGAAGAAATAACAAAGCTACGCGTAGAGAGAACGGGAGCCCGGTGGGATAATTAATGAATATTATCCTGCATTAAAATATTCCATCAACAAGCGAAGAAGTATCGAGAGGAAGATATGAATTTCAATGCGGCATCGTAACGACGGTAGGAGGATTAGAAACAGTGGCAGAAATCCGAGCTGGTTATAAAGTACTATACGCTCTGGCACTGTGCATAGAGATTTCTGTAACTCCTAACTACAATCTTCGATCCTCGTTTTTCTCCGTGAACCAATGGTGGTTTTGATTCTGGTTTGGCTTCGTTCCAGAGGCTACAGGGCATTTCACGTTTTGTTTGTCCCTTTCAAAATTCAAGCTGAAAATATCAGCCGCACGCGACGATATAAAGAAACATAAGGCGGTACCGATAAAAGGAACTGAGAGACGGAGGGAAAAAATTTTGATTTATCGTCTGCTACAAAAGTTTGCCAACTGACGTTTCGATAGACAAATGACGTACACGATTTTCTTACGTCACAACATAGCTACAAGACTTTTCGTTATAGTTTTCTGTCAATCGACCTGATACCGAGTCGTGGCCTTTTTTTTTCCTTTTTGTTTGTATCTTTACCGTCCATCATTTTATACCACAGAGAAAATGGAGGCGTCAGGACGTTGCTACGTCGTATCTCTCTGTTGTCTCAAGTTTCACTCTCGGGAGCGTCAATTAGCGTCAATGGCCATAGGGCCGGTTTGCAACGCGCGACTAAATAAACCAATCTATATGGTAGTACAGCTGTCACTCTGCGATCTTATTAGGTCAGCACAGTCGTGGCGGTATGTACAGTGCGTCCTAAATTTCAGTACTAATTTCAACCAGGATTCATCCTCGTCTTTTATCTCTCTCGCTCGCACCCTAAACAACCTAGCTTCGTCTTTCGCCCCCTCGTTGCTTTACGACTGCCAGTTTACGATATCAACTCCGGGCACAGGAGGAAGGAAGGCTTCGCCGAAATGTCAAAGTGGGTCGAACCCTGGGCCACTATCGATATTCTGGGTAATCGATACCCAAGACTTCAGGGTGGCCATGTTTAATCGGGTTCGCGTATCTTTCGTTCCGTGAAAAAAAAAAAAAAATATTTAGATCCCACGCTGAGAGCCTCGGTTGATAAGGACCGCGTTCTTAAAGGCCGTGTATACGTATACACATTGAAGCGAGAGTCTGATTAGAGATTTTATTGTTAAACAAAAACGATTCTTCCAATCTACACAATGCCTATATTTTTTTTATGTTTCAAAATGGACTTGTACCGCGATGAGAAATTTTATTGTTTTCGTTCACGATGGAATTATGCTGCTACTCGCGTATATAGCTGCTACGCGAAGATCGTTCGGAACCACTGTGAATTGCTATAAATTTTTCACCACTTCTTTTTGTGCATATTTTCGAAAACACTCCAGAAGAAAAACCGGCAAAGACACGGATACCGCGTATTCGCGCGCGAAGCTTCGCAACGGGAATAACAACTGGCTATTCCGCTTCCGCGAACACTCTATGGTCTTAGTCAGTGTTACTCGTGGGCTGCATTGTCGCCGCTTTTGCTCGGCAAAGTTGCCGGTACGCTTCCTGGTTCTCCCGTTTCTCGTCGCGTCTTGCGGATCGCCTTGCGTGGCTTGCGATTAATTCGCTTGCTGGCATCGCGTGACACTGGCGATATTTGACATATGCGTTGCTTTTTTATTTTTTGGTAATTTTCTGCATTCGGTTACGATTACAGGCATCGACGCCCATCTACAGTACGGTCACAATAAAATAATATGAGTCGTTCGATAAAGACTCGGGCGATTATACTATGGAAAGTGGCTAAGCGAAGTCCGTTCAAAAATTCCGCTCGGCGTCGTTAATCGTGAATGTTTATGCGATAAATGACGAGAATAGCGAATGACGCAAAAGCGGCAACGAATGGCGCGATACGTTCGACTACACAAACGCTTGGAATAGCCAAGACCGTTAATGAACAAAAAACGCACGGCTTCAATGAAATTCCACATGAGTCGACCATGTAAGAAAAATAAGCGTAAGAGAAAAGAAAAAGACTCACCAAAAGTCTCCCGTAATAATTGTAGAAATTTCCATCGCACTGAACAGTCGACAACATCTTGCTTGCGTTCGATAGCATTTGACGATCATTAAAAAATTATAAATTTTTTTTTTTTTACGTTTCACGTAAATTATTCGAATCATTTAAATTTCACAGAAACATCGACAACCTTCGAATATTAAGCCAAATAATATTGCAGTTCCCCGATTCGTCTTTGATCCCCGTCATCTAGAATTGATTCTCCACGTCATCGAGAATCAAGATCGCGATGACTGCCACGAGGAGATATCATTTCGCAATGACTACATAACCAAGTCACCCGGTGGATTTAAAACAACTAGAACGTGTCGAAGGCAAAAGCCGACAGAACTCGGATAGAGCGCGTTTAGTAGTCGACGAGCAGGAGAGGTTAGGGGAATCGGAGTCTGCGCATGCGCAGTGTCCCAATAGAAGCGCCCCCTGCGGGTAGTTCCATCACTGTCCTTCGCATAGCGTCCTCCTTCTCGCTCTGCATCAACTTCCTTCTTTTTGCCTCCTAGCCTCTTTTTGCCGAACCACTCGTTTGCCACGGACGTCTCTTTTCATGATCTCCTAACAAATGGTTACCGGTCGAGTCTGTAATCGCAATTGCAGCACCGCGATTGCTCCTGACGAAGAAAAAGAAGAAAAAAAAAATACCTCCCGCCACGATTTGAAACCACCAACCTTATTTTTCCCATCCAAACTTTTTTTTTTAACCACCGCCAACCTCTTTTTTCTCTCGCGCACCCTTATCGATTCCCGTGCCATTTCATTGGTCCTGCCGTGATTTGCCTGACGGTTAAAAAAAAAAAGCCAGGAACGTTTAAAAATGGAGATGCGCAATTTTTTATATCTCGTGTCAGATCTACGAGATAAAATCTCATTTGTCTGGATACACTCGTAAATGATCCCGAGGCCATTTACCGCGTCCTTGATCCTCGATTGCTTTTTGATTGGCCACGATTGGTTAATAGGCTCCCGGCCCAATTTGGAAAATAGGACGGTCGCGTCTTTTCGTGACGCAATTCCTTATGGCGTTTTCATGTACACGTATACGCGGTTATCTCGCTCGGCGTCTCTCCCCTGTGTAGCAAAAAGGCGCAGGTGTCTAAAATTTCGTTACAGGTGAACAAACGACGCATCGTCGTTATTAAGATATACGTGAACCGTTTAAGCCCCAAGATACCGGAAGCGGAACTTTACCGTACCGTATAATAATAACACGCGGTTGGTTCCGAGCCGTTTCGTTTTTCCTGGTATATTAATAGCCAAGTTCTCCCAGTACTGTTTATAATAAATGATGCTCCTATTAAAAAGGGTACGTTGCGACTCCCGAACGGTGCCCCCGCTGCTATTTACGGCCCTGGTTCACGAGGTACGGGACTCGCGACGCCGGAAGACGCTATTCCCCATTCCCTCTCTTCGTCTCCCTCCCTCCCTCTACCACCCCTCTCTCGCCAATACCAAAAGTCGAACACCACCCCGGGATGAGACTGCGAATTCGCGCGAAACCGATAGCGTATCATAAATCAAATGATCCGTCCTAGCCATTGGTTGGGCCCAGCCCGAGGGGGTTAGTGGTGGTTAAGTGGAAGAAAAGGAGTTCATAAATTTCGATGCACTTAGCTCGGCCGTCAAGAAGAGGAAACCAAGAGATGCCGGTATATGCATTTCTGTTGAATGTGGTTAACGGTAGCCGATAACGAACCATCCGCCCCAAAATATAAGAGCCGACCCTTAAATCCATCGTCGACACTTGAGATTTCTCAAATTGCCGAACGGTTCCTGTTCCTCTTTTCTCGTACTCTCTGTCGTCCCCCTCAATTTTTTTTTTTTTTTTTTTTTCGTCCACCCCTTCTCAAACAGCGGAAAGGGTTGTTACGCTACCGAGATCGGAGTAACTCCTGAGTGACAGTATCCACGTGTTTAAATTTAGATTTAAATGCAGCCGGGTAACTCAATGGTTTTTGCTTCTGTGGTTTTACTGGTGCAGTTGTGTATATGCGTGTATAAGGGGTAAGCAACCCTTGGGAGATTGAACAGAGACCCCACCAATCCTCTTTGGTGTATCCTAAATAAATCTAAACGCTGCAGTGCAGATGCCGCGTGCCGAAGGATTTCAAAATAAATTTTGCTCCAGGTCAATTTGATCCGACGACCATGCGTGAATCTGCGCACGTCGATATTGGCAATTTTTTTTCCCGCAAACGAGCCTCCAACCACTCGTTCCCTTATTCCCTTTGGGAATCAAAAATGATTGCTTATGGCGTTACAAGATTTCCTGAGGTCTAACTGGGTCGCATGTCATCCTTTAGTAAGACAAATATTGACAAATTACGACAGACACGCTACGCAGGAATGCCAGCGTATTGTACGTGCGTATATATCAGCCCCTTTTCTGCCTAACCTAACCCCTTGGTTCCACCCTTGTTTTACGAGTCGAACACGCGTACGGGACAGCTTGCTTGCGAATGCCCATTGACAACTGACAGCTGGGGTCGGTTAGGACCTGTCAACTACTATTACTAAAAATTCTACACTTCCAGGCGTCCCGGTAAAATTCGACCGGAGAATTCGAATGTTCACCCCTATCTCTGACAGTCACGGAGAATGCACTATTTTGGAAAATTTGAAATTTCATTTCCAGGACCGTAGCTCAAAGGCGTAAAACAGTATCAAAAGTTCCTACGGGTAGCGCCCGTGAGATGTTTATTTGTTTGGGGTAAGATGGGGCAACCCTAAACACGGGATACAGAGTCTTAAAGATTTTAGTCGGGCCACCCAGCCAGTACGAAATATAGACTGTAAAGGAACGTATACATACGTTAGTGGAGTCAAGGAAGACCGAAAACGTATGGGCCATTGCGCACGAGTGGCTAAGGGTAGTAATTCTCAAAGCGGAATGGTGTTCGTGTCGGGGAATCGTTAGTTACGGAGGCTCGGCAGCCGTAATGGAAAGCAGGAATCGAAATAGGATTTTGCTGATGGATTTTCATTAAGCCGCGCAACCTGCTGACCCAGAAGTAAAAGGAGAAACAGAGAAGTACAATGTTCCGGCGGGAAGGGTACGGAGCGGCAAGATTATATGGGGGACGAAATAAAAAAAAAACAAGGGTAGAAACCTTCAATTGGATATAAGGGGTTGGTATGCATGCCGATAGACCCGGGAACAGCAGCACGTGCACCCCTGGATAAAGTCACGGTAGTCGCCTACAATCTCTGACCTCCTGACCTACCTGCAACCCCTCCATACAATATATGCGCGACCCCTATGTGGCAAATATTCCTAAGGCAAGCCACTAAGGCATGAACAACTTTGAAAATCAACTCAAAATAAATTCACCCTATTGGAATTTCTTTACTTGAATGTTTTCAAAACACTCACCGTGACTTGTTGACTGTTTGTCGGACTGGGACTTGGGCTAGGGGTTGAATTCGGCGTGGACGCATCCCCCGGGCCCAGTAAACCACTGGGCGAGGTTGAACCACCCACGACACTTCCCACAGTCGGAAACGCTCGTGCAGGATCCGCTTGCCATTGCTTGTGTATCTGCTGCGAGGTGTCGCGAAATCTTGCGCCCTGTAAATAAATGTAAATTAAAAATGTTTTAATTCAAAGATTTGTAAAAATAAATTTTTAAGGAAACTAAATAAATACGATGAATTACGTATCCACGTAAATATTAATTGAGTCACTGCCTTGGCAAAGGTCAATTGGCACTAGACACGCCTCGCATTCCACTTTGTGGAAAAAGAAGACTCTGAAAGTGACTCCGGTGTCATGGAGTACAGTCATTTCCGTTATTAAACCATCTGCGTCCTTGACTGGAGACAGATCAGCGAATATTCTCTACGTAAATACTTGAGTAATTCCCGAAGATAGGATTAGATAAGATAGCAGTATCCAACGCGAGCTGAACGTTGATAACGCCAGATTGGAATAACGAACATTGAACCGGAAATATAGGCTAAAGGGTATAACCGTCAATCGCGAAAAAAAATTTTGTAAATTACTAAATTGAACGAAAACGAAGAAAAAATGAACTTTCTAATACGTAAACCCTACGTAGTAACTATATAAAAAACATACGAATCGCGTGCGAATATTCTGTAAGAAAGGCTTAGGAGCCTCGGGCTCGGTAATTGGCATTTACGCAACGATCCATCACGCTGATAATTAGCATGGTGGTTGAATAATGACAGAAATAAGAACGATGAAAGAAGCTGAGACTACGACCGTTACTTTAAACATTAAAAAAAAAAAAAAGAATTCTAAAAATTTACTTGCACGGGTCATATTATTATATTTATATACACAAATGTTAGGTATGTCGCGTGGCAGTCGGTTACATACATAAAAGAGGGAGCATACCATACGTGAAGCACAATGTGTGTACATATGTAAGTACGTATCATCAGAGCCGTGATGCATTATATTACAAGAAGCTATTTATAAAACCGGACAAAACGACTAGAAACACACATGGCGACGTACTTGATGCTCGAGGAAATTTCGTAGTAGAGTTGTCTGGATAACACGTGTCATACGAGGGAGAATTAATAGGAATACCACGTGCTGCTAGTGAAGTTGTTCATGGATAGATCGACGACCTATATTTATCGATGTGAAATAGCTGTAACGCAACAGTGACGTAATGATTGGAATAAAATCCAGGAAATTATTCGGCGTATTAATGAAATATTTGCAGCTTCGCGATAACAACAGTTTCCATGCGTCATCGTAGGCGGTTATAAACAATGACAATGATGTGACTTATATCGTCGGTGACTTGATTATCCATAAAATGACGTATTACCTCACTGAAAAGTTCTTCCAGTTCTTTAGGAGCAATTTTCGCCTTCATCCTGACATCACGTTATTCCTGTTATTCATCCCACAGGAAATTAATGGAGAAATTGTATATACATTGTATATATAAGAATTTAACATCAGTCCTGTACTTTGTATATGTATATATGTGTATATATAGACTCAAAAAAAAATATGCCGGACCTTTTCTTTCGTACAGTCTCAGTCCTTTTATTCTCGCTTACTTTTTCTTTCACCCGCCATCTTTCAGTTTCAGTTTCTTGGTTACTACCGGCTTTTTGGATATATATATAAATAGTCCGTGACGTGGCACGTAACGCACGAGTGAAGGTCGTACAGCTTCCAGCATCATATGCTCGATTAACACTCCAGCGAGAATCATGATGCTTCTGTTGGAAACTGGGGTATTGTATCATCATCCGCCATGATGGATACCGTTACGATTACGAGAAGCGTCCATTAAAATTTTGCTATAAGTTACGCGACGCACTAATGCACTGTAAATAGAACTGCACTTTGGTTCATGATGCGTAAACAGCACCAGACAGCCACCCGTACACGACACGAGGAGAAATAAAGAAAACAAAAAGTAAAAAACACTAAGAAACACGAAGACACACCATTCCCATAGGAATTCGCGTGAGTCACGAATACGTAAATACACAAAAGGTTCACGGGTTTGATCTTCAGGATCTTTGCCAAGCAATATCCTGAGGGATGCGATGAATCTGTTCAAGAAGTGACACTCGCTAGGTTATTCCGTGAGAATAAATGAAATCGACCGCTCACTAAGTCGCCATATTTTATACACGCCACTCATTTATAAAGATGAAGAATTCTCTTCCTACAGCACTGGTACACTTATCAACGATACACCGTCCAACTGGTTCTCCCGCCCACGTCTTCAAAGACACTTCCGGCCATCCAACTTTTCACTCCTTCGTTTCCAACGAGACGCCTGCCATCCAGCCATTTTTCAAAAGACGTTCCGCCGGCCACAAAAATCAGCCGTACCAACCGAATCGATAATCACGAGTACAACACAAGTCGTACGGAACGACTTCACGATCGGAACGTGACTTCCAGACTGATCTCTTTCTCTCTATCTGTCTCTCTACTGCACTAGTTCACTATAAGATAAACGTCTCCTAGATCGGTAGCAAAGCCAAGCGTCCGTATCTAATCGACTCTCCATTTTTTTCGATCACTGGCGCAAGAAGTTACGACATTGTTCAAAACACAGCACCGACACTTTAACACAATATTAAATCACTACTAAGTACAGTATCGATCGCGTGAATATCCCGTCAATAAATATCGATCCGGCAGTGAATCCAATCGGTAGTCCATAAACGATCAAGACACGTGGGTTATGTATCCGTCGGATGAATGAAATATCCGATCTTCTCAATGATTCAGCATTCCTTGATGACCTCGCGTTCTACACGCCACTCTTGCGTTGACTTGGCTTCGTAGTTATAGGTTAGGTACGCCGGTTGGTATACCTAGCTTGGTTTCTGTCTCGTTACCGGTTCCTTCGGAGAGCAGCGGTCGAATACGGGTGCACTAGTCGACTGTAGACAAAATACGGCAGCGCTGCCGGTATGAGAGTCGAAGGACAGACGGACGAGACAGGCAGTACGTCGCATGTGCCAGGAGCTACGACGACGGTCGACGGTCGGCGTCGTTATAGACATCGGGAGGGTCGCGGGTCGCGTATCTCAGGATCCTGAAGGAGGGGAGCTGTTGTTTAATGCTATAGTAAATGCAATGGATATCGGTATACGCCGAGTATACGACTCGAAGTGTTTCTTATTGCGTAACCGATCGCTACGTGGGGATACACAATGCCGGTATTGCGTGCAATTTTACAGAACGACGTAGAGACAGACGTGAAATCACGAGAAATCCCAATTTCACTGTTAATTTAATAGAGGTGGATCTTATTACAAGTATATAATGTGGTAGACATATATGTCTATATAATTAGGAACTTACTTTATTTCAATTCGAAGAACGTTCCACCGTACTAAAAAACTGTTTGACTAATTAATATATATATTTAGCTGTGATTATGTCACTGATTTGTAAACTAAACAAGTATAAAGATAGGAATAGTGCATGGTACATATACATATATAATCAAATATTTATTAATATTATCAGTGTGATGGCTGTGTTTAATCCCTTAGCGGGCACCATTTTCTGATGTCCTCTTCTAGTACAACTGGATAATATACAATATATCTTTTGAAATTGATATTTATTAAATTTTAATGGCGGAATTCGAATCGTCAAAAAGTGTAGAATCCAAGTAAATCAATCTGGACTCGACAGAATAATTTTGCGCAAGGTTATTAAGTGAAATGCAAATATAGCTGGAAAAAATCGGAAAAAGTGGTGTTTATTTTTCATCAGATTTTTATTTTATTACAAGGTACACAAAAAAGTCGGACGGTTTCACAAACTAAAGACATCCTTTTAAAAGACTATTTCACCAGTTTTGCTTATGTCTGCCAAAAGGTATATTTATTTCGCACAGTGAAAGTGCGTCATCAGTTTTTTTCGAAGCTTACATACTTTTCCTGCTACTTGATATAAAATTGACATTTTTAAAAATGAAAACACTGAAATTAAAAGCTAAAAGTCTCTGCTTTTAAATTATGACAATGATCTTGGTTCCAAGTGTAGAATTCGTCAAAATTTAGGAGAGGCTTAAAAGGAACGTCGCCTGGATGAGATAACGTCTACACGGCGTTGATTACCTGGTACAACCAAATAGTCTAACGTAAGTATAATTGAAGTGCGCGTGTGCGTTAGAGGAGCGACACGATTACCACATAATAAAAAAACACGTGACAATTTTACATATTTCTCACACGCTTACCTTCTCCAAATAAAATCTACACACACTGAAAATCACTGAATTTTTTATCCACACCCAAACTTTCCTTTAGCTCTCAAAGGATCCAAAAATTTGAAAAATTCTATACTTTCTGAAAACACAGTTTCCCGATCACTCCCGTAAAATCTCATTGAATATATTACCCAGAGTGCTCTTGAATGCCTATTGCTCTACTCATAGGACTCGACTCGCATTAAAAATCCGTGTTACACTCCAAAAAAGTCCCCTAACTTTACAGACACGTGGCCACTCCGTACATTTGATCGCTTGAAAATGTAATTCCTTCGACCATTGCACTGGGTGGCATACTACCCAATTTGTCCGCCAGAGGGTAAATATTGAGACTTTTGAAAGATCAAGCGATTAGACTGATCATCGTGAAAGTTATGCCGAATATGGTTGGCAGGCTTGGCTCAAGTCGTAAAGTCGAACAGGCGTTTCCATGTGCGTTATCGTTAAGCCTTCTCGTTGCTGCGTGTGCAGCTGAATTAGCCGGCGATCCGTGTGGGTGTCACTGTAGGTGTGAATGTTATGGCTCGGAGTTCAGCGCTCGTGTCTGTTAAGGTAAATCGTAATGGCACAGAAAAATACGTACGCTAAGCTTTTAGCGAACGTAAGGTTAGACGCTACATAGAAATAACATAGGTTACTCGAGTCTGGTACGTAATAAACATAGGTATGAATCTGTTTCTCTGTCAAACTGACGTTCTGTTATTCGAATCCCTAATGGAATGCGATAGCCATTGGCATAGCGGATGTCAAATAAAAGTTTGATTAATAAATAAACAACTGAAAGTGCTCCATTAAGATTTCTAATCGAGTCTCTAATACTTAGAATCGATCCCGAATCGTTGCGCCGCCAGTGAGACCCGAAGATAACCGATTCGGCCCGACGACAAATTAATTCGTTAGACGTCAACCACATAGGACATGCGAATGAATGGATCGATGTCTGATCTATGATCAGGCATTATTGCCCAGAGTAATTATCATACAGAACGACGTTTCTTTTTTTGCCATCTTGAACCTTCAGTGAATAAAAAGAAGCTAGTAGATATATTCGTGTATATGCCGGACGAGTGTTTATTCGATTCTTAAAGTTCTGCGTTGTGCGTCCTGTCGCTCGATGTGTGCGTGCCTTGAGGTATCGAGTGAGGTGCTCCTATCGAAAGGATGGAATGCAAACATAAAGGCAGTGTATGCACTGGAGACCCACGTGGGTGGCTGGCTAAGTGGGTAGAGTTCTGAACGCTTGAGAACCCGGCTTAAGGACTGCGTCAGAATAAGAATAAAGAATAAAATAGTTTTTTTAACCTTTTGGCCTCTCGGAAGACCTCGCAGGATGAAACAGTCTGTTAGGTTATAAAATAAAGGCAGTTTCGTTGTAAAACGAGGTTAAAAATATTTATCGGTATCTCAAGTGGATGGCAGCGTGAATAAAGTCGATTGAAAAGAAAAATCAAACGAGATAAATTCCTATAAAAAGATGCCGATAGCCTAATTCTGAAATTTCACCATATTAAATTCCACGCGGAACGTAATCGAGTCTTTCGTCATTAATTAGTATAAATAACGAGTTAACGAGAAGTCAATGGGTCTTTCACGATTCTTCGCATGGGCTTCTTATCGTTCCGTAGTACTACGAAGTCTTTTTATATATTTATACACGATAACAACGATCGATAAGGTCTTTACGTAAACATCGATACCAGCTGCCACACTGACCCAGATTGCCCTAGCTCAGATCCAGCTCCCTTCCAAATCATGCTCCATGGCCGACGATTAAAATTTAAAAAGAGCCAGTGTGAACGAAGCTTAAAGCTCGGAGTCCTCAACCCGCAGGATCCGAATGAGAATGGGAACGGTCGTTCTCCAATGTTGCGGTAGCCCAAGGTTATCCAGAGAGAAGACGTCGGGACGAAGTCGGGTTGCCATGCAAATATTTGACCGAAGAAAAAAAAAATCTCCCAAAAAAAGAAAATATAAAATTTACACGGACCACGCAATCAGCGTGCATAATTTTTTCCTCAAAGTCCACCAACCCAAAGAAACAATTTTTCTCTAATCCCAAAAGTCGTTCCACGGCATCCATCTTGGGAGACGTAGACCCAGACACGATCCATCCTCAATGACTTCGTGCAGGATTATCGTTCGGAGGGCCTTAGGGCCCGTTTCCAAGCGGCGCCTTAACATTCGATAAATTTGTCAAGGGATCGGATGGTACGTGGCCGGACGATCTCTATCGTGCGATGTTGACGCTTGTACGATGTCACGTGCGTCAGGTGTAAGATCGTTGAGTCTCCCGATAACGATCCGATTCGATAAAACATATTGGCCATTGTCCAATGGGGTCCGATCATTTTGCCAAAGCCGATCCTATCCGATCCTATCGCTCAAGAACAAAGGCCAGGATGAGTCCGTTACAGGATCGGTATCATCGATCTTTAACGGGTTTCTCTGTACGTGATTCTTCTATTATCTCCGTGTATATCTGTATATACATACATAATATACACACGGTCCTTGATACACGAATGTCCTTCGACTTTCCCACGGACTTCAATTATGCCCGACACCTTTTAACGTACGCGTACATTATACACACAGTTTCAAAAGTGCTTAGAAGCGTAACGAGAGCGATGCTAGAAGAATTACTTAACATGCTTGACTGTAGAGTGTACAATATAATTATATATATATATATACACATATAAACATGCACAGAAGATCGAATAGGAAGAAAAGCCATGGCTATAGGTAACAAGGCGATACAGTCAACGTGAGCGGCCATTATTGTCGGCAAACTAGAGAAATTAACATAACTAGCAGAGAGTCAGTGAAAATGAAAGTAAAGTGGATCGTGGAAGCCAATGGCGGATTTCCGTGATGCTCTGCCAGTCGGAATAAATATATTTCTCCCCGAGAACTTTTACCTTCTTAATTGATACCATGAATTATTTACGAATCTTAAACTCCCGGTAGTTCTCCTTGACCCGTTTGTTATAACAATCATAATAATTGAATTTTCGCAAATCTTTACCTATCGCGTTTCAAGATCTAGCCATCCGTTCCGGTTTCCTGTTACGAAAGCGACGCACGGCTCCGATTCGTCCGATGAGATAAGGCGAGTGTGATTTTACGTGAAAAAAAGGAAAACCAAATTTTTTTTTCTTTCTCCAACCAACTTTCTCTTCCGTGTCGACCGATAAGAGACCACATGTGTGACCACGCACGAGCGAAACAAACGTGTAGCGGCTTAGGAAGGCACGAAGCTACGAACCTCGACTATACGTTTATATATACATATATATTCTTTCTCTTTTAAGGTACAAAGTGTCTGGCTTACATGTTAAGTCACCCGGTACCGGTTTTGTCATACACAGCGTGCGCCCTCCGATTCTGAGTCACCATTTTCCATCTCACTCTAGCTCTCACCCATGGAGTATCTTCTTTCCTCTTTCTTTGAATTTCTTAAAACCGCCCACGCAACTCTCACGACCGCGGCGCTAATTAATGCGTGCGCGAACCACCAGCCGGACCGGACTAATCGGTTCAATTAAAGATACGCCTGATAGACGTTTGATTTATCCAAAGATCGTTAATTAGTGAATTTTTGCATTGAAAAAAAATTATCGCAACAGACGTCGCGACGCTCGACGTCTTCGGTGAAATTGATAAAAAGTCATTCAACCGATTTTACGAGATGTGATTTTAATCGGGAGAGGGGGTGAAATTAAATTTTCCTCTATACTTGAATTTTTTAATTAATCCCATATACGTACAGATAGACTGATCCTGGTACGACGTTCCACGGACAAGTGTATAAAGCGACGCCAAGCGTCGCGGACCATACGTGACCGATCGGCGGACAGCAAAACAATTTAATGCGATTAGGAGTAGCCTGGGGTTCGGGAGCGGGTTCTGTCTGTCGGCTGTCAAATTTCGAGCGGTTAATAGGGGGCCCGGTACACGCGTAGACCCGTAAGGCCCAAAACGCAATGCACTTGCCGCATAACCAAGATCAGGGACCAATTTAAAAGTATTCCATTCACACGCATCCAGTATATGACAGATTGACTAAGAGTGACATCCATCCTAATTCACCTTACCCAATATAAACATATCTTTCACCATGCGCTACGAATATATGACCCAAGCACCGAAGGTCAAAGTGGAAAAAAAAATTTCCAAAAATCACCTCGACTCTTTTTATCTCTATTATCTCCAGGCTCCTCGAAGGCGTCCCAAAGGGTTAATTAATGCTAATGGACCGACCTCGAATCGCATACCTGCGGTACATCAATATTCATTAACGCTTCGTTGTACCGAATAATTTCGCGTGTGTTGATCGCAGCCCACAAAGCCCAAGGCTGGGTACGCGTGTGTGATATGTTATAACCTGTGGCGTATAACGCTATGCACGATTACTCGAGTTTACACGCATCTTTAAAGCCAGTCGAGGTTCATCTAGTCTCGTGGGTACCGATACGATATTTACCTGGAATTAGCACACGCTTGTGCACTCTTACGGCCATTGTAAAACTGAAGTAGATACCGACGACGTTACGTCTGTTAGACCTACGTGGCCGTATAACTACGCACTGATAATTCAAGCGATGCCGACCCCGACTCATATGCATGTTATCGTATGTGCACGTATGAAAAATTATGCATGGACTCAAACGAGGATCTGGTGACGATTGTTATTATTGCATAATTTATTTCTTTTTTTATTTACAAAATTTATACATTTTTATAGCCATCACGTACAGATTTTTCTATCTGGGAAATTTCGATGGGACTGTGCATTGTATATATATATATATATTTCTAAAGAAATCTGATTTAACATATAGACGAAGGTTAACGTAGAGACTCAGGGCGATCCGGTGGCCATAAATCGTGAAATATTCGTATAATTTTATTTCGCCAGTTTTCTCAGTCTGATTGGCTGAATTCTTGGGCGATCGAATCAACAACGATTTCTATTGGCCATGAGAAGCTGACGGTGCCGCTACGGAGTAACGAGTGACTTAACCTAAGTTTTAATCGTGCTCGCGTCATCGTCGAGACGGGGTAAACTGGACTGACTAACAAGCAGGAGTGACTTGACGTAATAAAGGATCCTATAGCTTAACAGTGATTTGAATTTCACTTCATTAATAGGCCGATTAATTCAACGCAATTACACGTGATTTATTGTGACGTATTTATACGCATACTCTATAGTATTCCATATGATATATATATAGACCCTATATAAGAACGTATACCCCATACACGTAGTACCTGCATGTCACGTTATTCTCTTACCATGTAAACAGTCACTTTTAACCATAATCTGAGAATCTGTATACACGTATGGCAATACAGTAATTTGCTACTGACTTATGCCAATTTTCTTGCCAATGATCGTAAAGATCTTTTTACTAGCTATTTTTTAATAGTCCAGTCACGAGCTTTCGCAATGGCTGATAATTCACATGGATACCTTTTACGTAACCCTGCTTACTGGAAGTCATACGAAGCCGCAAGACGGTTCGTGCGAGTACTTCCGTCAAATCCCGGAAATGCGAGTATCGATCTATTCGCATAACTCCAGGGCATCGTGTCGCTTGAGATCATATCTAAACGATTCAAACTTGGACGATATTTTTATTTTTTGCTCATGCATATTTTTACACAAATTTTCCACGCATATATATATATGCCTACACGCAAAAATAAATAAATCGAAGCGAATTTTATTTTTTTTCTCAAGCAACTTTTCTCATCAAAATATTCACCAGGTAGAATACCTGGTGCAAAGTCTCGCAGTCATACGCTTGAAAATACATAAAAAGTAGCGCAGTTACAACCAAGCGTTATCTAATCGTGCTCAAGGGTGAAAGAGAGGGATTCCTTATCACAGTTCCCCGTCCCCCCTATACCCCCTCCCATACCCAAAACACTCACACCTAGACCCCCCTAAACAGGTATCGCCTGAAATCGCAAAATAAATTCAGCCGGTACTGAAGTCCGCGTTAGATAAAATAAAAAAAATTATTCAAAAAATGACAATACCTCGCTGGTAGATATATGACCATTCATTCTGTCGTTATCCAGGGTATCCCATAACCGATTTCAAGTGTCATAAATTTCAGGTGAATCCAAATGTAAAAAAAAGAACCACCAAACATCCAAAGTTTCAAACCAGCATAGCAACACTGATCAGACTGAAATTTGAGTTTACATTGTGAATATTTAATCGATCGTCGCCATATAAAAAAAATTAATTTTCACCGTCACTAATTTCATATTACGATAATCGTCCACTTGATATATTAATGGCTAATTGATTCTCCACGATAAAGTATTACTGAGCGTCCGGATCGTTTTCGTGAACGTCCTCCGTGTCGGAGCGCGCTTCGCGGACTGGATCCGCTGGCTCGGCAGTGTAGCGCCGGTGCAGGGGTACCATCGCTATCACCATAGGCACCAACTACCGCGAGTATAGAACAGTGCGAGACTGTCAGTCTGTCACTCTGTCAACCGTTGGTAGCAGCGGGTAGTAGCGTCACCCTCTGGAAGTGAAACACGAGTACAGAGTGGCTAAAGCAACGGTCTGGTACAGTAACAACGAGTACCAGCTACAAGTATAACCGAGACACGGAACCAGTCCGTACTACCTAAAGTACTAAGAACTAAGTGTAGTACTACGAGCAGAGTGCATTACTAAGTAGACAGAATATGAGTAACGTAGGCAAGTACAGTCGGTACAACCGTTGTACCCAAGGCGAACCCAAGGCAGTAGAAACTCTACGAGAACCGTGAAGAGGCAGTAAAGGTTGGCAAGAGAGAAAAAAAAAATTAATTCATAATAAGCAAAAAAAAAAGAGAACAGTGGTATTTTTTCAAAGGAATAATATTCCCATTAATCTTTATGGAGTATCCGTGGCACTGCTGCGTTGTTTGTATTCCAGTCTGGTAATCTTTTTTTTTTTATTTTTTTTCTAAACTCCACGCATTATACCTCGTTCCAGGCTGGCCAACCGAGAACAGTTTAATATCGTCTGGCACACCTGGGTAGCTGACTCCAGTAGCATCCTCTTCACCGTCCGGTTCTTGCGGCCTGTTTACAGTCCTGGACGTGGCCGATAGGCACGAAAGAGACAAGGAACCCGGCTATGGCAACCGGGAGTTTCGTACTTGGCAAGGACTGGCTGCAAGTTCACGTTAGTCTATATAAGTTGGAGGTTAAGTCGACGGTCAGTGCACCGGGAGTTTACGTGCCTCGTGGTGCTGGAGATAGACGAGTATCGAGTCTCTCCTTGGAAGGTACGTTGCTCGCATCCTTACTTGCTGCAACTTCACTCTTCTCCCTTGCTCCTCCATGGTCTGAGCCTCTCTCGCTCGTTCCTGCAGTTCCTGGCATCTGCCGTCTCTTTGGGAAGCTGCTGGTCCAGGGGCAGAAGACGGCTCTCAAGAAGGTTGGTACCAGTCAGCGAGGCGCAAGACCATCTTCGGGAAACAAGGACGCGCCGGATTTCGATCTTCGTGCAGGCTCGTGTCTCCTCGCCTGGAGCCAACTTCCTACCGACGTGAAGTTGGCTCACACGCGTCAGCGAACCGGTGTCCACTTCGGATGGCCATTCCCGGAGGATGCTCCGCGCGAGGAAGTACCGTTCTCTCCGCGTTAACCATCGAGACTCTGGATGGATTTTCTCTCTCCCTTTCTCTCCTTGAGTCTCTCCGAGAGAACCTGCACACGACGTTCAGAATGGCAGGGAGAGAAGGTTGAGGTCTTTTATTGAGGTTCTCAACCTGCGAACAGAACCTATGACCGAGCCCACATAGTTTCGCGATGACATCGATATGTCATATATCTATGGTACCAATGGTACCAACGTCCTATGCCATTTGGGTATTAAGATATCATAGGAATGGTGTATTCGTCATTTTAATCCAACGCACGTCGGATACCTGTACGACGAGTTTACGGAGTGAATTCAAGGAAATAGAAAATTTCAATTGTCACGCTTTTCTATTTTAGACAATGGACTGCCTGGAATTGCATATTGCCAATTCAATGGTTTTCCAGTCGTTGACAATGTGTCTCGATGTATTCGGATGTTTATTTTAATATTTCTAACTTTTGCAATTTCATTCTCTTTTCCTGCCTCGTGTTGTTCCTGAAGTCCGACATTCATCCTGGCGCAGTAGGTACTACGTTTCTTGGGCTGGAGTGTATTTGCACCGAAGAGGGGGATTACGTACGTGACACGGGGTACCTACTCCACGTAGAAGAGATGGTAAAGGTAGGTAGGTATAAGGCAAGTGAGCAAGTAAGGCTCGTGCCCTGCCCGGTGACTGAACCCACACCGCATTACATACGAAGGGGCATCTCAGTGTCTTGCCAAGACGGTGTGTTGTATGGATATTGTTCCGAAGCAACAAGAATCCCTAGGGACCATCTTTCGTATCGTTTTTTTTTTTTTTTTTTTTTTTTTTTCAAAGGTACGGAGTGACACTAGATTTTTCCAATTTTTCATTCCACTCTGAAACACCTAATGTCTTGGATAAGGATGTACTCTTGCTACTTAAAGAACATTCTGTGAGAAGTAGGAACGATGGGACCTTTGCTCATTTTCTTTCTCGTAAGTGTCTCGCGCCGCTGGATCGTCTGGACCCAGTAGATAAGGGAACCGGGAGCTGTGAACGTTAAGATGCAAATTGTTGGGCCTCGTAAATGAGATTGAGTAAAATCATTTGGTTTCCTGTAAAATTAGAAGAGCTTAAGATCGTCGAAGAATTTTTACGTCTTGTATTTAAATATGGGAGGCTTGAGTAACTCATAAAGAGATGGGAGATCTGGACCTTGTCGAATTAGAAAATTGATTTAACGATCAGGGTCCGCAAGAATCGAATCTTGTACTGTCGTTTTTGGACAAGGGAATACCTTCGTTCTGATTCGTTGGTACTGACGCGTACTACGAAGGCAGGTTTATGAAAGTCAGACACATGGGATGGTAGTGTACCTTTGGGCTCTGTATCCTCGTCCCTCCTCTATCTCCCAACTGTAGTCGCTACTCACCTGATAAGACAATAGGAGATTCGTTGGAATTCAAACAAAAGGAGTGCCTTTGATCCGGTAGCATGTGCTACCTCGCAATGCGTGGCGCAATCATAGAGAACATATCGAGAACGATGTCGGTTCTGTCTTGTTGGCAATCGAGTAATGGATAATTCATACGTTGAGAAATAGATTAAGAAACTAGAGTCGCAGATGAGTACTGTCATTGACTCTCAATGTATTCCATGAGGTTGCTTGCGAGGGGACTGGGTACTTGCTTGGTAGACCTCGTGTGGACTTACCTTGTCCTCGCACGCCTTGTGGCAGATGTATTTGCATACTGTAACAAACGAGAAAATAAAAGGTCATGACTATTGAATTCCTCCCGGTGATTATCAGGTTGAATGTATCTGAGTGCGCGATGAATTCAAAGCTTCAAGTACGCCGATTGGATGTGCTTTGCGCAAGGAATTTTAAATTGCATTTACACCCTGTAGGTAACACAAACTATTTGGAAATGTCGGTAAAGTAGTATCTTGCACGGTAAGAGCCACGCGCGATTACCTACTTTACCGATCGTGGGTATACGCGCTGCTTAGCACAGACACTTACCTCTGCAGCACGATGCCTGCTTTATTATCGGCTGATGACATAGATGACAGAGTCGTTGCTTTCTCAATTGTTTCACACGAAAAACATGGCACTGCGGCTCGAAATCACTCTGAAAAGAAAAAAAAAGATATTAATTTTAAGATATGCATCGAACTGACGTAAAAACGTGACATTTTGAATCATAAAATTGTAACAAGCATGTTCTTCCTTCCATTTGTCTAATTTTTTCCCAAGGGGATCATAAATAAACACAGATTGCTCCAGGGCTGTTCTAACGAAGCCAAAGTTTTATTCCTGGCGACGATATCGCCGTCGTTAAAATCAACTGCGTCGCGGACCGTCGTAACCCTTAGCTTTCTTAAACGGAACTAGCCAACCAATAAACCATCCAACAAATGAGTCAGCCGACCAACCAGAGTAACCGTAAGAAGAACGAACACACGAACTCACGCATTATTGCGCGAAACGTCGATGCAACCTGAAAGGAATTTACCAAGGAATGCCTAAGGCCACTATTCGTTGTATGTTGTATGTTGTATGCGTTTTACCTTACTGTACATATATGTACGTGATCCAGAGATGCATGACTCCGATTACGAGCACGCGATTCCGTTTCTCCAGTTTGAATCTCACGAATTGAATACCGCCCGCTCATTGGTGCAAACGCACCCATACAAATTTTCATGAAATCGGTATTACGAACGCGTCGCGACGCTCGTGAATGAGAACGGACGCCAAACTCCAGTAAACGTAAGTACTACCAATTGGCTGCTCAATAAAATCCCGTAGTTTGGAGAATTTGGGACGTCCCTAAATCATCAGTTCTGGCCAGCTTCCACGTGGACCCAATTCCACTAGAGTTCCACAGAATTCACGTGAAACTGGACCAGCCTCGCGAAGACGATCTCAAAGTTCATCGAACCTCAAATCATCATCATTGACATGAAAGTCGGACTAGCTGGTAAAGGAACGAATACAAATGATATCTTGATGAAGTAACAGGGTGCATCAGCTAATTGATCTTTAGTTCCAGAGAAGAGGATCATCCAATCGGTAACGATTCGTACTACCCACAAGGGGCCCTCCCATAACGATCTACCGATCCACTCTATATGGTGTGGATCGGTTCCTCCTAACCGACAGATCGAAAGACTGCCGTGTCAAGATCAGAGTAGCCGACTATGAATAATCTAGTAGAAATTGTAACGCCTCTTTAGCTACGAGTCATTGAATAAGATCTTGGGGCCTTATTGGGCCCGATCTGCGTTACATTGAACGATGGGTTCAAGGTACTGCCAACTGCCGACTGTTAACCAACTTCGAGTGGCGTCAAGTGCCCGACTTCACGTCGTACAGAGTTTCTAGTGCAAAAGCAAGAAGTACGTTTTACTCTTAAACAGTGCTGGCTTTGTGAGGTTATGTTTGCGCTTTGCACTCGGTCCACTTTGACTTGCATTAAGCTCGATGATACAAAGAGAATTCACTCGTTAATCTTTATCTGACTTTTTTTCTTTCCGATTACTCTATCCCTTAGACTGCATTTGATTTTTTCTTTTTTCTCTCTACTGCGCTTTACACGTATCTCTTTATACTTTGGATACTCCTCTACCTTACCGACTGAGCTTTTAATCTCGACTCGTTTAAAGTTCCTTTGATATCGTTGACTCATTTAAAAATCCCCTAGCAGCTTTAAACGCAGGGATTAACAGATGCATCAGGATTCGTCAGACAGTCGATTACGTCTCTGTCTATCGTCATCATAATAATAATCTAAGACCACGTATAGAGTAAGAGCAAAAAAAAAATAAATAAAAAAAGCATGCCAGTAGAATCGAGGTTATTGCTTCTCTAATGACAAGATCTCCGTGCGCTTGGTGGGACTTAGACAGCCAGGGCCTTGTGTCTAAATGGGTCCCCGACACTATCCCTTCGGTCTAACTTCTGTATATAACCAGCCTGTCGTTCTTCTCTCGCACTAAACTTTTTTCACGTATTCGTCAAACGAAGGTTACAGCTTCTACGAAAATCCCTACTTTCTTCCAGTACTGTACCACTGTATCGGAATCTTTATTGAGAGAAGAAAATCATGGTGTTTGCCATTGCGTAGAAATTCCAATAACAGACCGTTTCAACCGTACCACGTAATACAGGCGATACCGGCCGTGTGTACCGTTGTTGTTGCTGTTGTTGTGGTATTTGCCTTTAATATTCCGGAACGCACGAGCGCCAGTACTCTCCGAATGGAAATTTATTCCAGAACGATTTGAGAATCCGGTCTCGTTTGCATATTATTTTCGTGGCTGGACATGCGCCGGGGTGCGCGGGGGCGGACTGTATCGCCACCAGCAAGGCATGGGGTCTGAATACAACCACGTTAAATGCGTATCCATAATCTCTATGGTGGATTCATGTGTTTTCTCTTGCCCAATCGTCTTCCTTTTTCTTTCGGATTTATTTGGGGATTTACCACGACAGGATTACCAATCAGTGCCCTGCCCCTATTTATGTCTTTTTTCATCATACCATTATACGCGCAGGCATGCCAACCAAATGGTGAATAATTCACCATTCAAATATATATGTATATATACTTTTCACAGTCACCCTTAAGTTTCTTATTGACTTTACGTAAGACTGACATATTTTCAATTTTTTTTTTATATCTGTATGTCACACATGTCATTTATGTTTATTATACGTATATGCATATACGTATATTTGTATATAATTTATATCCCACAAACATAGATATACAGATACTAGAAATTTTAATAATTTCATTATTTATTTTGACTTAAGCCAACTCCGTCTCCTCGCCATTAGCTCGACAGCCATGATGAAAATCAGCATTCAATAGGCTTTGCATAAATAAAATCACAGCCAAGAGACACGGCCGTAAACCAAAGATTTAGCATTACGTTTACATTACGTACAACAAGGTACAGCAAAGCCTCAGTAAACGATGATCGACCAGACGTCCTCTGACGTCTAGTACAGTTAAACGTTGTCCATGGTTAGAAAACACCCTGGTTTCCCGGTGGTCGGTCGAGTGGAGCAAAAAGCAAGAAAAACAGAATCTCACGGGAGAAAGTGACAAATGGGGTAGCCGCTCTACACAGACGACGTTTCATGCTTGGCGATGCTCACTATACTATAGCGTGAAAAAGTTGCGCGCCGCGGCGCCTATCTCGACTAAGGTCCCAGGGTCCCTTGCGAGACGCCAGTTCGAGTGACTATGAATAATCGGCCTGAGAGGCGTCGCGACGCTAATTCGACCGTTCACACGTGACTCATCGTATTTCGTTAGAAGGTAACACTTGTGGGCAGTTTTGCTTTTGTTGAAAATTTTTGTGCTTCTTTTTAAAATAGAGGTCAAGTCGGTAGAAGGATTCTGTGAAATTTAAAGGTAACCCGACGCTGGACCATATGTGACGCGATACATTAAAATTATATCCGTATCTACAAGCTCGTGCTTATAAGACTAAAATACAAGGTTAAAATCCAAAATAATGTCTAACCACTGGAAAACCCATAAAACACACGTAAAACCATCTGTCCAGCATCCCTAAATCTTTAAGGTATACACACACGGCCAGAGGCTCTTAAGATTTGTGGGTAAAATATTCGTGAAAAGAAGCCTTACAAACCGCAACGTACTACATATGTATACACGGTAAAACCATATGAAGACACGTACGTCTAACCATGGGGGCGTTACTTGGAAACGTCATAATCCTTCTCCCATATGTATGGGATGCTGGATATAAATCTGACCAAGCAGGCAACCGCCATGAGCAACCCTCCTATCAGCATCCCATGGGTCCAAATTACATGAAATCTTTGAATTCCAGTACCGTTAAAAAAAAAACACCATAAAATCACCATACGAGAAAATTCAAAACCATAACCGCATGCCTAACTCGGATTTTTTTTTCGTCCCAATACAAAATTTCAAAAATCATTGATAAACCACTGAGGTTCGTCGGTACCGACACGAGTGACAATAATCACATATGGGGTCTCCTGATCAATTTACGTAATCCGATCCTATATGGCTCATTGTTCACAGTGGGTTATACGGCCGAACGTAATACGTAAGAATGTACGTAACGCGTTGCTAGTACTGTCATATATATCACACAAAGTACTTCGCATATGTGATAAACAATGTTTGGATACCGAGGCAGCTACATGTGAACGAGACTTAAGCTCGAGGGAGTTTAGTCGTTGATTGTTGAGCGGCGCGATAATGGGAACGGTTATATGGGACTAATTGTTACGTATAATGACCACCGGCCGGTTCGTGACCTCCGTATCTAGTAGCAGACACCACATATGAGTACTCACATAACACATATGCACGTACGAGGTTATACTAGATCGAAACATAAGCATATATATATATGACGTGGTATCGGAATTTATTGTAAGTGCCTTTGCCGGCGGAATGCCAATATAAATGATCGTTAAGCGTCGGTACCACCCCCCGAAGTCCTCCACATATGACCACATACGAAGGCGTCGGTATCGGTAACACGTATATCCGTAACAGAAATTAAAATTTAATCAATAGAATCAGTAGCGGCGATTCGCGACGAGATCGCAATTGCGAGTTACTACATTGCTTGCACATATGTATATATATGTATGTCATCCACATATGTTTTTACTCATATGTATGACGTCTGGAATAGCCATATGATTTATGGATAATTACACGGAGTACGTATCCCATACGCAATCCCGAGTAGGTATACGCGTTGGTAACGTCGAAGCCGAATAGTAAAGAGCGCCCGAGGCCCATGCGTGTACGCATGTGAGATAACACATGGGATATATGTTGCGTAGGTGAGAATGCGTATAATCGAAGATAAGCCATTGAGATAAAGGGATAAATAATGCTCAGATATTATCTAGTGGCTCGCACGGACAATGGATGCACGTGTGATGGTTTAGTCGACCTGAGTAAAAAAAAAGAATTGAATTACTAAGAGTATAAAGTGAATCTCTCGAATCTCTTGGTACAAGGTAAATTTCTATGCTGGATGTTACGTATATCTCGGATTTTACAATTGACTTTTATTTAATTAGATTGTGCGTGCCTGGCACAGAGACATAAGGATCATTGATAACCTTGTGTCATTTATTTATACGCGAACCGTGTCTAATTTAATTTGACACAATTACTCGCCGAGTTGCTTATTTTCCGATCGGTCGGGATCTTTTCTTTGCCGCTGTTTACTTTTACTTGCGAATGCTCCTTGAGATTAATCCGAAAGAATTATTCAGATCGAATGCAGTGATCGTCATCGAACACGATAATATTGATCGATGAAAATCATAAAGAAATCCATGAGAATTTTCATACTTCCTATACCTGCCGTGAGTGCGAGAGAGATGGATTTATGGGAGTTTACCTGAGTAAGAGAAGGACAGACATATCGCTGAACAAAATTCGTACTACTATCCCCTTTTCTTTTCTCGTATTTTCTCATCTGTCAATGTGTCTTAGAATGACTTGAATTTTTGGTGTCGCTCGTTCTGTATCGGCCTGTAGGTAGTCATTCAATGTGAACGCACACTGCATACTGCAACTGCACGCATACCCGATCCCTTTCTCAGAAATATCTAATACCGTCTTTGCAAATGCATTGTCGTGATTCGTCCCAGGTAGCACTGCACGTTATTGAAATACGTTCTAACCTACGTGACTTCCTTCGTGTTACTCGGCATTGCGTAAGTCACGTAACACGCACGCACTGAGACGATGTTTTCATGTAATTGCGTCCCCACGTATTGCCACTGGTACACCGAGCAGTAGCAGCGACTGAGATACCGACTCTTATGGTACGTTCTTTAGGGTTAGTTTACATGTAGGTGGGGCAGTAAAGAGACGAAATTATAGGGCGAACGGCCATTTTTAATAATGGACCATTTCCTCGCATCAATTGACAAAAATCATGGGACGAACGAGGGAGCCCCCACTCTTCCCCCTCAGTGTGTTCTAACCATATAAAGTGCGTCTGCACCAAATCATTTCGTATTGTAAACAATGCCTTAATGGACACTGTTAAGTGGTCACGTGGCAGTTTTTTAATGACGGATTACGAAATTATTCAACGGAATTTTTATTGGCTGTACGAGCGACAGTCGTACCATAGAAACTACGAAGTTCAATCTTTGTTTCCATTGAGTCTAACGCACGTGTGTATATGGTGATTCGATTGAACTGGACATTGACAGCTGACGTCGTCGTACTTTCCGTAGTAAAACAATGCGAGGGCGCGTTTCGATTGCAAACGACAGATTCTAAAGTGGGAGTCCAATGACAAATGTGAACTCTTATAACGTATGCTAAACGAGGCTTAAGGACTACGCGACGGAAAATTTTGTCGCTTTTTAAACTGCGATTTTGTTTTAACGTAGATATAAAAATTTTTTACTCGATTCGATTATTTCTTTTTTTTTTTATAAAGTTGTTCACATAAAGGAGGGTTCACACGTACATCTATATACGTGTATGCGTGGTTAGGTTATTTGACAAGGGCGACGTACCACGAGGGTGCGACACTTGTCACTCAAATGTTATGTCGCCACGTGCCAAGAAAGGGACTTCAGGCTTCCAGCTCGAAAATAAAGATGGCGGACGTCTATTTATCCACGTGGTAACGTCATATAGGTATCGTCGTTCACGTGCACGTGCACTGTAAAGCACAGGAGATCGTACGTTGTCTCTTTTTATTATTAGACCAAAGAAGGAGACGGGTAATGCGGTTGACTGTAATATTTATATTGCATGTTTGTTTGTCACTATTTTTAGTCTGAACTGCGCAATCAATTTTGACCAAATAAAAATTATGATCCTTAAAGTCTGAGTAGTGTTCATAGTTTTTCTTGCCTGGAGCCACTAGGTTGCGCTTCGAATATGTGCTGTCTGGATTCGTGCGTTGAGACGGGAAGCCCCCCTGCTATGCGTGGGGGATCAGAACGTCTAAGAGGTCACCAAAGTATAGGTTAGAATATTAATAATTTGGCAATCTAACAATTTTACAAAAATTTTTCGAAAAATAATAAAAGAAAATAATTAACGGAAAATAACAAAAATCGCGATTCCGAAAATAAAATTTAACGATACAAAAAAAACTTAAGGAAACTAAAAAAAGAAAATTAAGTGCATGGTCTTTTTCTTCAGCTTGCAATTATGAGGTATTCAGCACTTATTAGTTAACGGGTTAAAACAAAATGAACACAATTGCGAATACTATAACCATAATGATTTACGAATTTTGTTTTTTAATTAGCATCTCAAGAGTCTATTGAAATAAGGAAAATAATGAAACCATACAACTCCGTATCGGAGGAAGTTTCATTGCAAAAATAACAGTCTATCTCATGTGACTATCTATTCTCCTATTACGTAATTCCGGGATACAAAGATAATTGCATAACACTCGCATCCATCAATTCATTCATAAATACATTGAACGTTCCTTTTTAAAAGCTATTACGTGGTTCCATTGATTTAAAAAGTAAAAAAAAATTGGCTTATTGTAAACTACCACATAGAATTTCGACTTCCCTTCGGCAATACATATGTACGACCGGATCTAATTATGCAAAAATTATACACGTGCCTGATATTACTCTCTTACCGGTTTCCTCGTAGATAATAGCCATTCCAAAATGCCATTCAATGATATAATTTCGTATACCCAGTCCAATGTCATTATAGGTAAAAAGAAAAAGAAACAGAAACCCCTCATCATCGGCGGTTTTGCTATTCGCGGTTTTGCATATTGACGGTCCGCAAAAAGTCCCGTTAATAGAATCACTCTCGATACTGTCTTAACGCCCTCGCTATTCGGTGTGTTGTTACTATATTACGCAGAATTCATTAAACCTCGTCCAAAAAGGACGCACAGGACATACCGTCAATATGCAAAAGTAACAACTTTGTTCCGTTTAATAAATTTTCCCTATGCCCTGATACTAAAAAAAAATTTGGCAAAACATAAATCCTTATACAATACTCATAGTCGAATTGGGATACGCGGTTACCTACTAAGCTAGTCCGGCTACGTCCAACCCGCTTGGAGTTCAGTAGACGAATGAGACAAGCTGACATGTCTCCATGAAAAAATTGCATATCGGTACGCGAGATGGCACTGCGATAGATCACGATGGTACCGCGGCGGTAAATTGAACTCGAATACAATAGAAAGAGAAGTACGAGGTTACAAGGTACTGAGTGCCAAAGTACCTCGCAATCGTAAAATTAAAGGAAAAGAGCGCATACTTATTTTTCCTTTTTTGACTTTATTAGCGTTACAATTTTTTACATGCTTTTTAATATCATTACGTTCCAAAGTCTCACCGTATTCACGTTGTACGTCCAGACGACGTTCGGCCGCATCTTCGTGGATCCGCAAGGCCTAAGGGGAACACCGAAAAACTGTCGAGCGTTACACTTCATTAACTAAACTAACAGACTAGCATTTGCCGACACGCCCGCATCGTTGCGTAACTCGCGTTCTCCCAGTACATATATATATACATGTATATAAGTTGAAGCATACGATACCACCGTATTTTAAGAGCGAGTGCACACGCGAAGCGATAAGTCGCCTCCTTCTCGCAAGGACGAGAACGTGTAGGATCGGAAATGGAGGGTATTAATTCTAAATTACATAGACCGACGTTTTATAACGTCTGACGCCTAATGTCATCATAAAGATAATTAACGGTATAGGTCGGGTGTAAATGAGTGCACGCGTATACGCGAAGCCGGGAAAGAAAAACTTATTATGATATCACGTGGCAGGAGACACCACGTCGAATGGCGCGTCCATCCTTGAAATGGAAAATCCCGTGGTGGTTGATGCAATAGGAAAGAAAAAAATATGGCCGTACTTGAACTCTCCTTGTGCAAGAACAATCCAAAACGAATCGCGCGGCGGATTTTTTTTTTTTTTGATTTCTTGTATATTATCTACTGCGTAGAGTATATCTTTATACTGTATATATATGTATATACGTCTGTTGGTTCAATTAGCGTGTTTTGCAGAAGCGAATGACAATAGCAGCGACGGTGAGTCCTACGAGTCGCGTGGCTGGTTTGGGTCACGCGATGATGAATCATTAAGCCAAACGAGAGAATCCATTAGTGAGAACTTTTGCTCGAGGTTACGGTAGCGCAACTGACGCAAGATCCGTTTACAATTAATTAGTAATATTTTTTAAGCTGTGAACGAACGATGGTAGGAAAGAGATTCGGCGTGCAACAGGTGTTACTTTGATAAAGGTAATGCGCCAGTAAGTGAGTCCGGTAAGAGAGCACACAGTGTATATAGGTATATAAGTCTCAATGGTAACGACGATCTTGATCTGGATCGTGCTAATGATTTACACGGGTCCATTAGCGCGTCGTTAAGGTACCGAATGAGGATTTTAAGATCGATAAGGCGAATTTCCATAGGTCAGATCTAACTGGCACGAGCGCAATTGACAATCGTCACATGCAAATCGATTGATCACCATACACGGCAGTCACGTCGTTCAATATTAATAGGAAGTAACGGTGTCGCGGAGCGACAATAGGATCGCATGCGATGTATTGGAACGGCAATAGAAGAATGGAGCCAAAAGATTTATATTGTCGCGTCATGGAAACACGGCCTGAATAGCCAACGCCTAGTTAGTGTCTCTTTTATTATCGTCAGCATTGCCATAAATACTGAACGCTGGATAGGCCGAACGAAAATAGGTCGGATACGTAATTTTGAAATTTTTTTTTCTTAAAAAATCTAATGACAATCAACTAGACATTCATGAAAACAGGGCCTGAGACGGTAGACGGTGCTAAGGTATCGAGTGAGATAGGAGTTCAGTGGCCGATTTATTTGTTCATCTTTTCAACGCTCCCTGTGGGCGCCTACTTTGGTACGGCCCTGTCGAAGCAAGTTAAACAAACTGAAGTTCCTCGAGGATCTCGAGGGATGCTGATGGACCCCGTCTAATTAACATGCCGCGTAAAACGTAGCCGTTAAAAGGTTCGATACACAACGAGGGCGACAAGGTCGGTTTACACGAAGACAGTGGATCCTGGTCTCAGTAGTGTTAGTCTTTGGGTATGTGGATGCTGCGCTGGACCACGTACCAAGAATTTTGGTACCGCTTTATCCGTACATAGAAAAACGTACCTGTTAACAACAATGATTCCAGAGCGCGGATAACGTTCTCTTATCAATGCTCACTTATCCGTATAAAACATGGCGTCTACGTCGTTCATACATTTGTCTCTATGAACTGCAGCCATTGTTCAGGATTAGTACGTGGTATAATGTATATTGAGAATTTGACGTCGCAGAAGATCGGACAAGGACCGAATCGGTCTGGTAGGCTTGTAATATATTTTATAAGACCAGGTGCTTAGGGGGAACAAAATTATAATGAATGACTCGACGTTATTATTCGATGCCGAAGAATATGTCTTGGAGATGAAAAAAAAAGAAAAAAAATTTATGTCACTCGAAACAAAGGACGTGGCTGTTTCTAACCTAGCAAAGATTTTTTTGAATGTAAAAAAAAAATTAATTGATTCTATGCACTCAATAATATTTTATCAATTCACAAGGATCCCTATACACGCTATACGTATCGTCTACAGGGTGTCTCGAGGGTAGACCATAGGGATTGAGATAGGGAGATACGAATTACCTGGGGTATGGATTATTGATCGTGATGGTAATTTACGTAAATTACCAAGGGTCTAGGATGGTTAACACATGGCGGATTACGATTGACCGGTCTGGGTCAACGATTGCCGATCAAGTTCAGCAGCCAGTTAACAGGCTGCCAGTTAAGCCCTGCTGTCGTTCTTCTTGTGTCCGTCTAACGACTTAATGACGGGAATTTGCCACTTAAGGGTATTTCTCTACGTACCTATACTGCCTGCCCCCCCTCACCTCCCCCCCCCCCGACGCTCACACACGTTTCGTACTTTGTTCATTCGCTACACTCACCAGCCAATCAGCAATTTAACAATCAGCTTCCACCTACCTCCGTAGTGTATTCACGAAGCTGCGGGTAGCTGAATTATACGGTTTACACTGTCCTGATTACTCGCGGTGTAATTCATGGGAATTCGTAGATCCTGAATCGATACTGATCGATAGAGATCGATAAAGATACTGGGATCGTGAATAGAGATCGTGATCCTTCGTAGAATCCGACCACCTCCGAAGCCACTTTGCTTGCTCTTCACTATCGCCTTGCTACTTGCTAGTGTCATTTTCTTATAGGGATTTTCTAGGTCTTGTGTACAGTGTACTAGGGAATTTTACAAGACTGCACAGCCTGCAGCAACCTGGAATAAGATCGACACATCATGTAAGTGATTCAACATGATTTTTGAAATAACGAAATTTCGAAATTTTTTATAATCAATTTATCTTAATTAATGAGAATATTTTTTATCTTATTAATGATTCCGTGACTGCCTGTAATTTTTAAGAATTATTCTAATGGAAACGAGTTCTAATTGACTCATTGCCAAGTTAATTACGCGCTCCAGTGCTGTCATGTTCACCGGGTACAAAGATCCTTCCTGTCGTCAAATAATTTGGAGCCTCCAGCCTTAGTACCGTTGCGACCATTCAGGCGTAACTTCAGTCAATGGAAATAAGAATATCGATAAGCAATTAGCAGTAAAGTCCAAGAAGCTCCATTGGTTCTGCTAATTGTCCTTGAAAAAAAAAAAAATTGCAAAAAATCATTCCGAAGGGTCGCCAACTAATCGTCAAATTTCACGGAGCATCCTCATTGCCATTCGCAACGATCAACGAGTGCAGATTGGCGGAAAGGGATGCGGCAAGTGGCAGGACGGAGGCGTCCTTTTAAAAACCGACGCCCACGCGCTCTCATCGGAATTACCGAGAGAATGTAGGCCACGGAATCTGACGGCGCCATCGCTTTAACAAAGCGATTCCGCTCTTGCGAAAGCGCCCTAAGCACCTGACATCATCCTACCGACAAAGTGCATTCACTTGTCGATGCTCCCGATGGTTACTAGACGGAGCTGGAAAAAAAAAGTCCCTAGAAAGCCACAAGCCCAACATCCGCACGTCCTACGTACATATTTATGTATACCAGGATTAACCCGTATCATTTTACGTCTTTTGCATCTTCGGAATCAATCGATAATACCAACATAAAAAATACAGTCCGATAGGTAGGCTATGGTATATAAGTGGATCGATATATTATAATATAACGTATACAATATCAACGATAACAAAATCCAATGTATAAGCAAGCGCGTGGGTGGTTTTTGCAACGCGCGTGATGCGGATAACGCACGAGGAACGATGCGTAAGGTGGCTGGTTGTTTGTTGACCCAGGCGCACCCTGTGTCTGAGAAAGGACGGTCTGACAATAAGTGAACGAGCGAGAGAGAGACGGAAGGCAAGAGGCGTGAGTACGCGTGAGAACGTCTATTCCTGCCCATAATATCCGATATGGTGTTTGAACAGGCCTGCAGGCCACCATGGTAAAATGATTAACGCGATGGTCCTCGGAAGGATCGCGTTGCAGTTTGTCTTTGCTGTTTGTAAAAACACGAAACGCGCTTAGGAATAAGCGAGACCAGCAAGGAATGACTGATACTTTGGAACATTTTTTTTTCATCACGAAATTCCCCACTGTGGGATTATTATCCCATAGCCAAGGCCTGTTTATCCAGTATAAGCTTACACAGGATGATCGTGAGATTATCCCTGCTTTTTTCGCGAATTAACCCGAATCTCCGTTGACGTTAAAGAGAGGAAAGAGGAGCTTTTTCAGCTGCTCGTGTTTTTTTTTTTTTTTTTTTTTTTTTAAATACATAGCCAACCTGAAAAAGGAAGAAACTCCTACAGAATTCTAAAGAGTATCTCTTCGTGAAGAATCGGCTGCCCTAACGGAATGGATACTCATGAATGGTACGTTGACCAAGAGATCCAGCGTCCGTTCGTCCGCTGTACCATCGGATGCTGTACGTCTACCGAAGATACATCTCGAACATGCCAAAACTTTTGGCGAGCGTTCAAATATCGGCATAGGAATATTTCGCATGACTGAAATTTCAACAATAGTCTTTTGATCTCGCCTGGACCAAAAATTACACAGAAAATAATTTCAGCTGCACGTACCATGCACTCCTATCTAAACTGCATAGTGCATCAGCTGGTCCAGACTCGGCTGCAACGTTCAAATCCAGATCCGTCCAAATGACCGTTACGCTATCGAAGTGCATCATTCCAATGTACATTGCCAGAGAGAATGCAGCCGGCAGACTGTATATATAGACCAGTTTGCCACGTAATGTTTCATGGATAAGTGCAACCATGGGAAACCGTTATCGATAGGGAATCTACCGCGAAGTAAGGTCGACAAGAAAGATCAGGGTGGTTTGCGGTCAAATAGGTAAAAAGGATGAACCAGTACGCGACCGCATTGCAGGGCATGCATATAACCATGTATCGGCTTCACATATCCCCCTCCACTCGCTTAGGGTACATACGCACCGCGTCATATTTATCTACAACTTACTCCCATATACCATATACCATACTATACATATATACTCTCTTCGTGTACACTCTCCTGAGCATTCTGTAAATCCCAGTCGAATCGATGAATGAACCCGACTGAGGATTCTACTTTGAAATTCATCCTGGTCGCTCACGGGCAGCCGATAACTCATGTAAATTTATGCAACGCCTATGTTACTACGCAGGGAAACATAGCCTACACCAATAATCAAGATCGTACGAGTAACGCGTATGAAGCCAGAGAGAGAGTGAGAGAGAGGGGTAAGCATGTGTGATTTTACTTTTAAATTCAAGAGACACCAACGCACACACGGTATGCAGGGGGGAGGGGGGTGGGAAATTTTTTTATCTTCGAACCACCATTGTTACACCCCATCCCCAGAACCCTTTACTAACCTCTTCCCAGGACACCTTCGCCCCGATGCATCTATAGGATCTTAAATCATTGAGAATCTCGAGGTTACAGAGTCCTACGGTACATTTAGGGTGGTATATGGGCGTTAACGTAAATAATCTATGGGGTTCGTAAGAACAATGATCCACCCACGTGCGAACATCCCCTTTGACGTTTAACAAGTCCGTCACCCACGTGCAATGTAAACCGACCTGAATGTTCAGAATATTGGAAATTCTTTGTCGTTCGCCGCTTCCTCTTTGTCTTGGTCCCTTTCTTTACTCTTTCTCCCCCTATTGGTATTCCTCCTCTCGCCCCTCCCACGAGGTACCTGCTTTTCTTTTAAGCCGGTACCACATAATGCACTCGTCCGCCAACAGACAATAGCCGCTCGATTGCCTATTCCCGTTTGTCTGCCGAGTCGCGTAACGAGATGGAGATGCTGCTGATGAATTGGCTGAAGAAGATGAAGGTCCTACAGTTTGGTCTGCTCAGACGCTTAGCTGTAATCTCCCCGAGGGAATCTCTGGAAGAGATCTTGGGGTGGAAAGTGGAGACTTTAACAGGAGCTTAACGATCGCAGCATCCGTGGTCCATCGGGAGGAGAAATATTATCAGAAATTTTCCGGTACCTTTTAGGCGGCAGGTAATTATCCTTTCATCCCTTAAACGTTCTTCTCCCTCTCTCTCATCCGGACCGTCGGCGTCCTTGTCTCCTCGTCAGCACAGGGAACAGTCTCATGGTCGGCTACGCTGCTATATCGTAGCCTCGGCCGTTCCTCCTCGTGACAGAGGTTTGGCGTCCCTTTGAAGAGTGCCGACACATAGGCGATGGACGTCGAATAGACGCGTAACACGGAAGTCGTATATTTTTATACGAGAGATAGCGGCTAGTCCAATTTGCAACCTCAGCGACGTAGCGTAAACTACGAGTCCAGCACAAAGGCACGTATTGAATATCCATAATAATAAAGAGATCTTTGATCGACGTCTATGGAGGACCATTAAGCAGCTTCCGAGTGACTTGAAAATGTTTTGACACCAATCTCAAAGTGGCTCCCACTCGAGATGCCACGTTAATCCACGCTCTTGAGAACTCGCCTTAAAGTCCAGAAGGGTCCATGGTCACGTGACAGAAATTTCGGCTTGGGAATACTCGTAGAAGGTATTTTGGTGGTTCCGCGTAAACAAGCCACTCCTGGTAAGAGAGCCGCGTAACATGAGCGGCCAGGAAGCGCGACAGGTTGTCCGGACCAGTGGAGATTATCGGAACCCTAGGGACTTAAGGTGCTTCGGGATCAAGAAGACAGAGATGCTTCCCACGGCGAATCACCGTCCTGGGTGGTAAAGACCATCCATACAATTCTCGGATGACGTTTACCAAGATTATCGTACATATATCTTTTACTCACCGGAAAGAGCATTGAGACTGCTATGGTGAAGTGTTACAAGAGCAAGGTGAATTTTCAAATGATCATACAAGGAATGTCGCAAACTCACGTTTCCCTGGTGTAATAAAGTTGTGAACGTACGTTTGACTCCAGTGTAAAACAGCCTCTGGGGAATAAAGGGAAGAAGTGGTGGTAGAGAGGGGGGGCTGATTATGTAAAACGTATCCCCGGGTGGTCATACGTGAACTCACTCTCATGGGAGCATGTATAGTTACGTATTGGTCAGTACTTGAACCTACATGAACCTCAGTCCCCACTCTTACTGCCTGGGTGTCCTGAGTATGTGGGTGGAACCACGAAATTATCGTATCCTCACAGTGATTGATCCACCAACTATACTATGTACATCTTTTAAGATGAATCTCAGTGACTGAATAATGACGTATATTAGTAAAAATTTCCAAAGATTACCCCTTGCTAATTAACTCGAGTATATTAATTAAAAAAAAAAAAAAAAAAAAAAAAGGTAAGCGACCACTTTTCGGTCCAGCCTCTTTCGGCGCCCTTGACGCATTATTCTAAGAGCCTAGCAAAAGGAGCCGTTCCAGGAATACGTCGAGAGCAATCCCGTACGGTCCAGCCGGGATCCTCCTCTTCTTTTTCCTTCATCTCGTAGGACCCAACTAGCGACCATTGTTCCGCGTGAAATGTTCACACGTGTAGAATAATGGCGGAGAGTAAAGTCTCAAAAGGAACACCCGCAGCGGCGATTAACGTCCAGCCATGTCGCGCGAGTGCGAAGCCACATGGAAACGGGCACCCAAGAGAAAATCCTCGAAGAAAGTAAGCTCGCACGGAGTATAGCCCAGTAGTATCCGTAATACCAAGGTAGGTAAAGCGTTCGCAGGAATTTCTTAGAAATGGATTGGAGTTTGGATTTTTCAGTTAATCCCGGCATGAGAAAATCCAGCATGGTGGCGGCGGGACGTCGTAGCCATTCCGAGTCCCATAAATAAGATGGAATCCTTAAACGAGCCGACATGCATCACCGTGTGTCTCGTTCGTTTCTAGAGACGGATTTATTAATCGTGCTCCGTCTTGGTATACCGGGGAATAAAGTGTGGGTTATATATCTATATATACCCTAATAAATATATATATATATTTATCAACATATAATGCTTCTACACAGCATCACGCGTGATCCTTTCCCAGCGGATATCGATAAAAGGAGCACGTATGATCGAATGCGTGATTTCTGGGCCTTACGAGTAAACATAACTCAACTCTCTCTAGCGTCCAATGGCCGCCGAACGTGCTCAGACGATACGACGACACATTAGTGCAGCATTCGAAGTATTTAGATATGCACCGAGCATCGTGGAAAGGGCTTTATTCAGATTGCACGGGGCCCATTGTGAAGTCTGGGGCCCTTGGAATCCAACGGGTGTCCCAGGAGTATACCCATACGAGCACGTATCTTCAAGGTCTAGGAATAATAGAGGAATCCCGACCTGGACCAATCTAGTCTATAGGCACAATATTCCCTAGAGTGTCTCTCATCTTGCGTACGGCCACATACTCACGTACGATCACACGTGTCAGCGCTAGACAAGAGCACCTAAGGTATGGCCGAGAGGACCTGATTCCAATCTCGAACCCGTTCGACGTCGCTCTTTGGGTCCAGGTGAAAAGTCCCTAGAGCCGTTAAACGCCACTTATTGACCCGAGCGAAGAGTGCCGCGAGCCTAGTGAATTCCTAGTAACTTTATCATAGGTGGAATAAAGAGAAACTGATACCGTTCTAGGGTTTAACGCACGTAGAGAATAGACAGGGCACGCTTTGGGGTATATATAAGCTGAAGGATGATTTGGGCCCATAGATACCTGGTCCTGATGACTGATCGATATGCCATTAATGGGAGCCGTCTTTGAACTGTCCATTTTTCTATACATCGCCTGGACGTGGGACAATGTGAAATAATCATTCTCCATAGTCTCTTCTGGTCCATTTCGTGCCGCTCAACATCACAGCTCGTTTTCGTTTATTTGCCATGACAATCGCTGGCCTCCATACGCGTGTAACGTAAGTGTACACGTATAAAACATTGCCAGAGAAATGACGTGGCTCACAACCATGTAATTTCCCACGGACAAATATTTGTCCAGCGTCATTCCTGCGGGAGGTGCGTTAGCCTCTTTTTTTAAGGGAACCTTTTCCAGGGCGCCGATTACACCGTTGTCCGCTTCCCATTGTGTCACCTCGTTTTGTCAGACTTCGCTCCGTCAGTCTGACAAACTTTCCATCCTGTCGCCATACGTGCACTCTGCACTTTATACAGTGTGCACACACCCATTGTACCTGATCCTTCTTTCTCATTCCATCTTACCACTTGCCGAACCCTAACCCCAAAGACCGGTAATCGGTTTCGCGAGTCAGAAACGTGACTCAGACTGATTTCTGTCTGACTGATGACTCCTCGCTAGACCCCATGAATATATCCGATGCGTTCTCGTTGGCCTTTGCCGTTCGTTAGGACGAAATTAGTATTGTTACCCCGGCGCCATTTTCCCCGAACTCTTCCGTCGATAAATATAACTTCGTTAGATGAATCTATTTTCAATAGCCACTACGCGCGTTACTGATATACGTTTCCGTATGGACTAGGTATAATATAGGGCAACGTAGATTTTTTTAGTTTTCAGGTAAAAAAATAAAAAAATTTTTTTAATGCGAGACAATTTTTGAATTTTCGGCAAAGTCCACCGTACGTGTATTTCTGGAACATTTTCATTCTTAAGGATCTGTGTTGGTGTGGGGGTTGACGGAAGTACTTGAGCATCCCCTTCGCGGCAAGGGGTGACATAAATTTGTGCCTGGGATGGTATATGCGATGCATTGCGATATGCATAAGGGTGAGCCAGGGTGTAGCTGCGCCATATATAATAAAGCATCGTTAGCGAGGGTTGTTCATGGTTTGGATAGTTAAGGGCGGAACGGATATTAGCCGTCTCGCCAACTCGAGGGTTGCCAGATAGGAATAGCAGTTCAGATGCTGGAGTGAGTGCGAGGGGCGAAGGGACGGTAGGATGCCTCAATTACGTCCGCAGCACGACGCCGTTGACTCAGTGATGTGTAAGAACCACGTCCGATCGCCGGAGACACATTCTTGAACCGATCGATGGATAACGTTTATTTATCATTAATTATCATCGATCTTACGGTCTATTTAATTCGTTCATCACTCATCCGTCACACCATCTCATTGAAATACCATGATGACCCCAATTAGCATGTATTTAAAAATTTGACTTTTTTCAAAAAATCATAAAAAATTACCAAAAAAGTTACATTTTCCAAAAATTCAAAAATCTTTCGGCAAATCGAAGATCGATCGATTCTTTGATAGAACAGCTAATAGATATACGAAATGAGGTTTATCAAACCGATCGAAACGTTTGTGACATGTGACTTCGTTGGCTCCACGAATTGCGTAACACGTGCGTTCATTTTTCTCAAATGAAATAACACGTGGTCCCGTCAAACGAATTATTCCCGCGTCAATTTAATTGGATCCCGAGGAGTTTTTTTCGTGAGTGGTATATACGTCATTTATGAGATAAGGCCCCGCATCCATGGCAACCATAAGTCCAAAAGGAGAAGCATTGCTAGAAGCTAAAGGGACCGACTGAATAAAAAGCAAATGTTTTACCATGAAAGATTGGTGTTTTACCACCGGGTAAGTTCGAGACTAACCGAGCCGTCCCACCCAGTGACCCCCGGGGCGGCGCTAGTAATTTCCCAGTGTTACGGGTCCCATAAAATTATTTATGCCCCATAGAAACCCCATCGAGAGGCGCGTGAAGGGATCGAGATGTACACACGAGGGATCGTAGCACCAAAATGCATATGCTATATGTAACGTATACGAGGTGCGACAAACGTCGGATAGAAAGCGTTTTCCTTGACACGAGGTAAACACGTCGGAGAGACAAAGCGAGAGATATTATCTGATTATCGATGGGACCCCATAGTAAATAGTCCGGGTAAAATGGCGCGTAGCAAATTCGAAGAAATTTACGGACTCCAGTCATCTAGTGACTATCTGATCAGTTTAACTAAACGGCCTCAGTAAATCACGCTTAACTGATGTTTAGTTATGGGGCCCCCATAAGAATGACCATAGAGGGTGTAGCAACCAAAGACATACTCTCCCACAGAAACAGCCAAAGTCTAATGGTCAAATTGGAATCCCGACAGAAAAAATCTAGAGGGTTACAGAAATCATAGGGGAAATGGGAGTGGGATGAAAACCCATAAAAAAAAAGTCAAATATTAAATGCGGGGGTGTGAAGTACCCATTGAAAAATTAAAAAAAAAAGGTCAAAATCAAAACTGACAACTCTTGGATGCACTTCCGGCATTGTTGAATGCTGTTAATTACACGTGAAGTGGGTGTCTATTTATTACTTGTTTTGTAGAAGGTCTTATTTATTTATATTTTATTTTAATCTTCCTCTCTCACCTTCGGTCCACGCAGCATCCATTTGTCATTTTCACTCTATTCCCAAATTCTAAACAAGACGCGTATTAGAGCCCATGTCTCGGTTAGGGTGTAGGTAATAACACGCGTGAGTATATCGCTATAATAATATATGTATATGGGGGAACTATAGGAGTCAGACACCTCCTCTTTGATCTAACCTCAGGAGATTAGGAATTTTTTTGTATCTCTGACTGAAAAGTAATTCGGCCGAGGTTATCAGCCAATCCTGAACCATCTACATACTAATCCGATCTACCGGCTTGATCTCGATAAGAAAGGCCACGGATGCTCGTAAATCAGTCGCCCAGTGCCAGACGTCATTGCCCATCCTGGACTCCGACTCTAACTCGTTGACTGTTCGCTGTTCGCTGTTGACTGGCGCATCAATTATTCAAAACAATGAACGGCGAGTAGAACGCCATGAAATTTCTCCAGGTAAAGATTCCTATTCATCCAGCATTTCCTCATTGCCATCACTCAACGTTCACCAATGAACAGTTCAGACTAGGTTCACAGGGTTCACGAAGTTCAAATCTCTTAGCATCTTCACTCGTATCCCGATGACACGTATAAAGATACAATTTTAATTTGATTTTCGAAACATAGTTACACCAATTAAAAATCCACGCTATCGCGCCACGTGGATATTGCTTGTATCCAAAATTTAGCCCGCAGACTATTTAAATGAGATTTGATTAATTAAAAAAAATTTTATTGCACACCTCATACCGGTAAGTTACTGAAATCCAAAACGAATCTTTCTTCTACCTTCTACAGACTCCAGAGACAGTACCAGTCACATCTGGGAATTTTTTCAAGTTTTTTTTAGAGACCCTAACATCCACAGATGATTCTTTTAGAAGGACTGGCATTCCTAACCGTCAACGTTTAAGACTTCAATCGAACGTATCGGGTGTACCAGTTGAACCAACCGGGGTAAGAAAAAGTGCCCTATTTTTAACTGCATTCCAGTGCAAGTTCATCCCCCTGGCAACGCTCCTTCGCTGTCGTTCCCGGCTCATGGAAATAGGACAAGGGTAAGTGTCACCGATAATTGGCTATAAGCTACTAACCTCGTTAGTGCGATTCGCTCCGAATTTGCTTGCGATTAGCGTCAATAACACGTGTTTATATGGTACTAATGTTGCACCGCATTAGAAGCGTCTTTGATGCTAACGATCAGTCCGACATATATGCAGACATATGTCACGTCAGTGCAATATAACGTACAGCCACAGTGCAGAGAACGTAAAAACACGTGACTCGTTTTTTTTATTTTTCATTTTCTTAACACCTACACATATACTCAATATATTAACCATAGACGCTGCAGCACGTAAACTCGCGGCGGGTCGCTTACCGGCATAAGAATGTTTACACGTCAGTTTGGTTAGCACGTACCGCGCAGTGTTTGCCATCTCGTTTTCTCCAGACTTTGCGTTCCTTACGGCTTTTATTTAATTTCTTTTTTAATACTTCAAATTCTACACAAACTTATTCTCCTATCGTTTATTGGGCTACTCGCTGTTATTTTGTTGAAAAGAACTCAAAGATTTCACTATTGCTCCCAATTGCGTTAATTCAATCGCTTATACCGGCAATGTGGCGAACACAGGTGCGCTCGCGCCTATCGCTAATAGTAGGTACGGTTATAATAACAGATCTCTTACGCGGTACCATAATTTCCTGGCGAACATAGTGAACGCAAAAGTTGAACACTACGTTCGGATAATAACGTGAAAATCGATTATCCTGTGAAGCTGAAACGGTAGAGTGTACTGTAGGAAGATGGTTCGACTTTTGAAAAAAAAATTTGAATCCACACAGGGATGTAGCCACGTTAAAAGAAATTTATTTTGTGGCGTTATGGTGGAATTTAATTTGTAATTTAATTATAAATTTTGAAAAGGGTATAAAGCAAACGAGAGTAGTCGAATAATTTGGGCGTTTCCTGGAATACTTGGGGGAATTAATAAATTAGTCTGGATGCTGTATAAGGTACCGATGTGGACCGTCCCATCTCATTGTTTCTCATAATGCCCGGCGGGGCCCTTTTATACTTGATTTCATATCTCTATGGGTTTACGACATTCCATGTGAAACGAAAGAAACTTAATAACTGGGACAGGCCATGAAATTTTATACCACGCCACTGCTTATTAGTGGCGCGTCGATCGCTGCTATTATTTATTATTGCTTATATAATATGAAGTCATTAGGCGGCACGGAATTGAGAAAAACTTTTTATGGGATTTTTACATGACCTATTTTTTAAATAATTTTTTGGAGTCTTTCCACGGGAAAAAATATACAACTTTTATATGGGCAATTATTGTCGCGGCATACGGATGCTTTCTTCGATTTCGCTTATTCTGCATAATCAGCACAGTTACAGCTGCTCTTTATCTTGTTTTCTCTTGCTCTTGGCTACAAGGCATCTCCTCCTACTTTGCAAGATATTTACCGTGGAACTTACCTTGACGAGCAGATGAATAGGCTGACTGACTGTAAGTGGTTTTCCTCTCCTGGCCTTGCCGCCCCCGCCACCCAAACACTTTATCCACGGCATTCCTCAGTTTCTTTCCCTCTTCTTTGGTCTATTATCGATTCGCCAGTCTCACCAGCCCTGCCCACAAGATTTCTCTTCCTCTATTTCACTAAGGTGCTACGACGACATCCACTTTTATTTTATTCATCAGAATCACCATTTTTCTCTTCTAATATCAATTTGAATACTGGACTTGCTTGAATCTTAAAAAAAATTTTCTTCGTGATCTTCAAAATCTGTGCATTTGAAATTCCATGCCTGAGTTTTTCAAAGAAATCCCTGACCCTTCTTTAGCCTTTCTTCTGCTGCGTTTCCTTTATTGCGGTTGCTTCCTCCTTTCCTCGAATTCTTCGCTCACTAAATTTCGACGTGTTTGACTTTTCGTCCTTTTTTTTTTTTTTTTGGAAAACTCAGCAAAAACCTTTGGTAAGTCGGTCAAATCGAATACGCTCTCTCGTTTTATACCGATAGACAAGAAAATCCTGTTTTCTCTTTGCTCTTGAATCGCCTAGGGAAAAGTTTCGAGTAGAAAATCGTCAGCACTGTCAGCGTTGTTTGGTTCAAAATGATTTTCATCAGAGTCACTGGTAAGGCAGTACTTTCATCGTATTAAAAAAAATCCTTCAGATTCCCTCGAGGAAGATAAACTGGTTATGCGAGTAGACAGTCCATCCCAATATTTAGGCCTCTCATTAGAGACTTATCCGATCGCGTAGGTGGTATTCGAATTCTCTTAATTTACTGTGGTCTTATACGATGGAGTTGAAGCTTCCTGATTTCTTTTTTATTTTTCAAAAAATAAAATACTTTTTATCAAACCGTTCGTCCTTCCCACAAATTCGTCACCGATTGAATTATGCTGGCGCCTTGAAATGCCTATCTGGTTAAGAATTTTAATAATTATTATTGATAACGACTTCGTGCGCCGTCATTGTGTGACTTGTTATCGCGACTTGAAAACTCATCGAACTAGAAAGGGTAACCGTTGTAAATGTACTGATCTATATGTAAGTTTAAGTAAAAAAAAATATAACGTAAAATGCACAAGACAAATAAATATAATCGAATAAGAGATATCAATCTTTATTAAAGGGACTGGAGTCTTGATTGATGTAAAGCAGTTAATTAAAAGTTTGATAAAATGACTATAGAGAAACTGAATGTATTCTTCTTTTTAATTCACTCGACTCCTCCTAGTGAATACCGAAAGAAAATCTTTTATTATTATTATTATCGTTCTAGTACAACTACTTGTGCCACTAGCACTATTACTTCACGGTTATTAATGCTCAAGCGATAGGGACGTTTCAATTAAAACGAAACACGAAAGCCATATCGCGGTTGCTTTATTTACGGCTTGAATAAAGTCCTTGATCGTTAGATCAAACCGATTCGATCGTTTTCTCCTACCAATACTATATCCGAATCCTCTAATCACGAGCACGATCAAAATTTATTAGATCCTGTCACGATCATAGTGCAATGTAAAAGAGAAATGTGAAAAATTTTATTCCAGTGGGATAAAGCAAACAGGAACCATATAAACAAAGAGACGTACGTCCACGTGTCAATTATTCTCGTCTTTTCTTCCTTTTTCTTCTCTTCCACCGTTCATTCATTCGTGTCTATCAGCTGCGTTTACAGAATCGATGCCGATTTCGTATTTTGATCCACCGTTTCTGAATTAAAGAAAATTACAGAAAAAAAAGCGCATCGACAAACGAGCTATCATACACTAATTTCATAAGGATCAATTTATCGTACAAACGTCACACGCCTCGCCCGATATATTTTCAAACTCGACTTTTCTCCAACGGATTCGACCAGCTCGTCCCGCGGTCTGCCGTCGACTGACAGAAAATACCGGCGAGCCGAAGAGAAGCAAGCATGGCCTCCGGACGGAAGGATAGAAAGAAGCAACCATCCACAACGAGCCACTGCGTCAGGAATTCCCCACTGTATACACTAGTTCACTCAATCTCTTCTATGCTCCACAATGCGGCATCTCATTTCGGACGATTCCTCTCCAGTTTCACGATTACCCACTGCACTCAACTTTACGAGCGTAAAACTGTCACTCGACGTAGGCGCCATCTTGAATGCCCGAGAGTCACTACGCTTCTCGAACGGTCTCTTTACCGTAGACGTACATTTTTAAATTAGCCTCGCTCGAAGTCTTTACCGTGACAGCTGTTACTCGCTAATTAAGTTTACACGTCGTTAACGAACGGAATAGGTAAATGAGTGCTGAACTGCAATGGATTCTTTAATAATCAGGACAGACACGTAAGTAATGCCTTCGGATAACCTAACGTAATATTTTTCTCACGCGTCGATGTATTTCGCTAGAACTTTTTTAACGGTAGATAAATATCTATTGTAGTTGGACACAACACTGGGAATCGTGACGTAACCTTATTCGATCCTTGAAGAAAACGTAATATCCACGTCTAGACTCCGTTCCACCCACGTTTATTTTTTGTATCTCTGTATGCATTCACGCGTGTGTTTCGTTACGTATGTTTATACATGTGCGTATGCTCTTGCCTTTCAGGTACGTACCAAGTTGTAGTCGTATGTAGAATAATATAGAGCCGTATCGCAAGAGAATACACGAATCGACCTGGAGGCCACACATCGCGTTAAGGTTATGCCGGGTTACGAGCTTCCGTAATATTCCTCAGGGCCGGTTTCCAAAGCGTCGCTGACTACCATGCTACTAGTACCAGGTAGACTCCGTGCTAGTCTAATCCGCTCTCTTGGGCACGATGCCCATCATCATCTACCACCCTCAAGGATAATCCTCCTATGGAATTTAATCCGTGCGTCTACCGATGCTTGTGCACCCATTGCAGACATGACTATTTGGTAGATATACTTTTTCATCTCTTTCTCCTTTTTTTGACAGATTTTTGGGAAATACGTCAGAGCTTAATTTTATCATTGTTTGGTTAGTTGAGTAGCTAGTATTTACGTAAAGTACTAAGGGTTGTTTCGTCTGGTGTTTGTTGTTGATAATTTTTATTTGAGTGTATATATGATTTATTAATTTGCTATTTGTTTGATTAATGAATAATAAGTGATAAGAATATTTATTAATAACAGTAATCAGTGGATGTCAATAACTATTATTTTTTTTTAATTACAGAACTTCTGGATAAACTCAAAGTTCTTGAAATACCAGAAAGAACGCAGGTGTATCTCAATACCCGTTATACCAGATTCCACAGAATTACAAAATTCGTATATAAAATGAGTGTAAACGTCATTAAAACTAATGACTTCCTCAGACTCGGTAACCAGTCATCCAAACGATCTTATAATATATGTCCCACATGATATCTGGTAAATTTTTTCTATCGCTATTTGAACACAAGTCTATACGTTCCTTATTTGTTTCCCTGGTATTCACATTATCGCGTCAAAATTCATTATTTTTCGTTTTGATAATTTTTATAGGGTTCGCCAGTGTCTCGTCGCCGCTCGTAAACATGTCAAAAGTATTGAAAGTACTACAGGATTTCGAAATACAATCGTAGTTATCGTACTCGCTTGGTTTCAAGATAGAAAAACACATGGCACATATGTTATCCAAATATGTGTATTATGTCTATGTACGAGGCAACAATACATATAACATAATAGATACGACCTAATTAACGAGGTCAATTTTTTGTATGTTACAGGGAATCCTACTGCGCAGTATCACGCGTAACTACAATTATTAGCCCAAAACTGGGCTAGGGGAACGCGATTGAAATTTATGTAGCAGCGGGTCTCATGTGAATCGAGCGTAAAGAACGTTTCTTGGCGGTGAACGCATGTGCCCCAGAAGCTTTATGTACTTCGGTAGAGCGGGCGTGAGGTGCATTATGGGAATTTATGAACTAAGCTTAAGGCGCTAGCGATTGGTACGATTGGTGTGACTTTAATGGTGTACCAATGAATATACGTGCAATGAGCACATATACGTATTAACGTTGCGGTTAAAATAGCAGCCGATGTAAACGTACGCGTGCCAATTACTTCGAAATGGTCCGAAAATTGACAATGGCGCCACAGCCCTCAAAGGGCCCTTAATTCTATGGTGCATTCAGTGTGTACGCGCACAACCGTCTGTATGTGGATGGTGCAATCCTTTTAAGTGTCGAGTGTCAGTTTCGCACAGATGTTCTTCGGGCCATAGGAACCGAGAAATGCCGGTCTGGTTGGATGTCATGCCCATTGAGCAGGGCCGCACTAGCAGGGGGCCTTACGGGTGCGCATGAAAGGAACCGAAGAAAATGTAAGCTCGAGCCAAATGTATACGCAGCGACAAAGTGTGAATGAGAGAAATGGAAACATTTGGAGTGGGAGTTGGTGAGTATATTTTTAAGTAGGGCATAAGGCCCAAAATCCATTCTGCTCCAGGGATCGAAAATGCTTGAGCGTTCAATTGATTCGGTGCGCATGCGCCCTAGGAGGAGGAGGGACACGTGCGCGATTGCTCACACCTGGACTTCCGGTCGGACATCTGGATGGGTTCTGGTAACGTCATCCCCATTACATTTAGAAATGATTTTCTCGAATTGCTAGACTCTTCGTCATTGACGTCATTTAATGCTCGTCGTGTTTAACTTTTTAGATGAAGCAACGAAGTCACGGAGCGAAATTTTAGACACGATTCAGCAATCGCATCGGTCGGACGTTACATGCAGCCACGTTGCGACAAAGTGAAAACAATCCATATCCATTACAAAAGGTCTGAGCTAGCAGCTGACCAAAGAGTCAAAACTGCAGACTGTCAAGCCTTTCAGCTGGACCAGGATTTCGATGACCGGAATGATCCTAGGGACATTTTGATTTTCTACACACGAACGTACACACAGGTATAGGAGACAGAATGAGTCAGCCTATCGATACATTCACGCACGCACCAATAACATGGATGCCAATCTATAGCCGAATATTACTATAGGTATATATGTGCGTAAGGCCCATTTCGATCTGGATCGATGATCTAGATCAGCCTGCATAGTTAATAACCAATCCGATCCAAGGTGGCTTCCTCATCTTATTTAGTACTTCACATGGTCATTGAGGTCAATATAAAGTTATTAACCTGTACAAAGAGAAACTTCCCGTTTCTATTCTGTCATCCGATGATTTTATTCGTGTAATTTTTTTTTTAAGTCATTCTTTAATCAGATCCTGAAATAATGGCCGTGTTTATCTCATTTGTATAAAGTTAAGGGGTCAGCGTGCTCTTTAGCCCACGCAGTGACCGTGGATCCAAATAAACGTGACACCTTCTATGATATCATGGTGCCTCCCGATGTTGGATTTAGATGTGTTAACATATGCGATGCGTATAATATGTGACTATGTGAACTCACTCACGCGTGCCAATCTAACTGTTTTACGACTATGGGACATTTCGCATGCCGTACATTGCACCGGAAGTGTACCGTTTCCTATAGAGGAAAGCATAATGCACACCACTGTCTATGGTACTGAATTTATTTCATTGGTATACACCTAGCTTATAGTTATCGCATTGGTACATAATTTATATAGATACGTAATTTCTTTTCAGAGTTCAATTCTTAGGAAGATGGATTGACCTGTGACCTATCATTTATATCGATTATTAACAACCGTTTTATGGGATCCTGTGGAAAATAGGAATTTCGTGTCGTGCCGATTAAATAATCAACTGACTTCCGGTTGCGGTATCATACACTATGTATGGTACCATGTACCAATGACTTCTTTCGGAAGTGCGTATACGGATTTATGAGGCTTATTATGGGGGATTTTTAGGGTGAGCTAGGGGGAGAAAGTCTAGAATTTATTTCTATTATGTCGACTTTCTTATGGTTAGATTGGTAATGGCGCTGTGCCCCTTTTTGAATTATTGTCATTATTTTGTCTGCGTGTTAACCCCTGTGAACGCACCCTGCAATTTTATATGGCCGTACCTACCTGGGACCCCCATAAAATATCTGCCACACGTATATACTCATAGTCGCGTACTCTGAGTCATGGGGGAAAGTTCATTTATTATCTGTCGATTTTACGAGGTCGGCGTTTCCCTATGAATCGTAAGCGTCTCTTTAGCCAATTGAAGTTCATAGATACGTACAATCGTGGCTCATTAGCCAAGCCGGGATCACCGAATGACACATAACTCTTCCGGCGGATATTATTCTTTCCGTAAACACACCCATAGAATTTCGCTAGGCGCATTGAGCGACGCGAACAAAAAGAACAGAGAGGGGGATAAACAGTGGGGGAAGGGGAAAAAAGGGAATCGTAAATAATGCTCTTTCGAACGAGGGAGTACGCTAATGGACCATCATGCGCGCGATGCGCCCTTTGTCCTCCGCCCCTGTCACCGGAAACAACGTGTCCTCCCGAGAAACTAGAGTAACGCGATTCGTTAGTGACGTAGGCAAGGCTTGACCCATTTGTCAGATTCGCATTGAGAAGCCGTGGAGATCCCGTGTCGATGACAAAAGTGCATAGAGGCTAAGAAGACGTTGGAGGAGGAAAAAAGAAAAAAAAAGAGAAACTGGAGAGGAGGTAAAAAAAAGTGTAGCAAAGGAGGGGAAACGGCCATCCGAGATGACTCGATAGCTTTTTTAGACGTCCGAACGTCGCGACGTTTTTTGCGTCGTAGCCCAGATGTCGTGCGATCCAGCCGGGGCAAAAAAGAGACCGTGGGCCCTTTTTCTCAGTTGCTCCGTGCTAAAGGCCCATTGTCCTGGGTCAAGTTTTCACGAGGACGTTTGTTTAGATATTAAGCGTACTCGTTCTCGAGTGGCCATGATGTATTTCTTAGTCGAGTCTCTGACTCTTGTTGCGTTCATTAGTAGCGCGCCTCTTGAGCGGAGAATATATCCAGACGCGCATTCATTTTATTGCTGAAGGAAAAGTGCGTAAGTCAATGCGTAACCGTATAGAAGTGTTCAAGTGGATTCGCACGCTAAGCGTACAAGGAGCCTTGAATTTATTATTAAATTTATTTTTATTTTTAAATTTCCCGCCAAGTCGCTTGGCAATGCACTCCGAGGAGTGTTCGAACACCCGGGACTCTTCAGAATTGACCAGGTGTTGCAGGCGAGTTTAATATTTCCAGTATGCACGTCACGTGTGGCTGTTTACTCGTCAGCCTTTCGGAAAGGGAGAAGAAAAACAAAAGGTAAACGAGCAATGAGAAAGGGAAGAGAAAAAGGAAAAGGTAATATACGTTTCCCAACAAAAAACTATTGCGCGCTGTACGGTTTTCCGTTGGTATTTCAGTGCCGCGGGATATTGCATAAGTTTCATGCTCATTAATCACCATAATTGTGTTGCATGTGCTTGATACGTTTAACTGGGGCAAGAGTCACTGAGTGAGAAAAATCTTTGTGCGATTTATTCAATTTTTTGTCGAAGACTCTTGACATTACAAGTTTTTCACTCTGGTTGATAATTCCGCGAACCACTCAAAGATACGAGGATGAATATAAAATTCTTTACTGTCTCCTTCGCTCCTCATTAACGATAAGCGTTAGACGAGGAAACATATCAAATAAAAAATATATCATTCTTCGGTACGAAAGTATCATTTGAGCTTCAAAGAAAAGTCGTTACAATTCAAGAGTACACTACATTATTTTCTTTATCGACTATCATTAAACTCTGCCGTTAAAAAGGTATCTGTTATACCGACAGCACAAAATCTTGCAGTTAGCATAGGTCGGCAATGCAGTTCACAGCAAGAATTCCTACTTAGCTAAAACTAACCGTCGGTAATACAGAAATCTGTAACCCCAGCGGTAAAACAATAGTACCTAAACCAAATAAGACAAGGACCACGACGACGTATTCTGTTCTATTTTCTTTTTATTGTTTATGCTAGTCGTTCTACAATAATATATATATATACAAAGGACAGCCTACAAAACTGCACAGTAGAGTTAAATGCGTTTCAACAACAAAAGTAACCGTGTAACAATAAGCAAGGATGCGCTTCGTATATCCCGAGTCAATCTTAATCATCAACAAAACCAATGACGGGCCTAGAATGACGATTAAAAGGAAGGCGAAGAGAAATCGAATGAAACTCAGAGAGAAAACATTGACATCCGCCACTGGTTGTCCCACAGCGTCGTCGGCGTTGCAGTCGCCGAGGCTGTCGCGGACAGTTCAATGGATACCGTAACAATTTTCAAATATATCAATCGTATCACGTGAATCGAATCGTTTATTATCCTCGGGAGATCAAAGTCATCCCCAATCGGCTACCGCGCTAATTCGTGAACATGTTTTCTAGTCGCTATAAAAATTAACCACCCCATTATTAGAGTCGTGTGTCTGTGTCCTCTGTGTGTCAATGCTCTTGATCATGCAAGATCGAGTCAGTGTAACTTTATTCAAAGTATGTCCGTATCAGTGATGGTGTCACTCTGCCGGTATCTTATATTTAATAATAATAATAATATTTCACTTAAATATGCTGGCGTAATGTTTCCATAAATTTCTAAGTCTCTTATCGTATTTATATACTTATCAGGTTTCTGTTATTTATATGTATATATATATAACTATATATATATATTTTCATCCCTTCATTCCAAATATATATATATATATATGTACGCATGTACGTATGTATAATCGTGTAATAACTTATCGTATATGTGGGGAGCAAAATAGGAACTGTGATCGCCTGATGTACCCCGTTCGCCCGTCGGCTAAGTTCGCGAATATTCGTGCAACATCGGCTCCACTCGACTCGCCTCGTTAATCTCATTATTTAATTACTCGATAATCAATCTGGCCAAAAGAAGATCGGATATCAATCGTTATCGTCGCGAATCCATTAAGAGTAACTCCCCTCCCCTCCAATCGTATTTTCCTAAATCTTCAAGATCCCTCCTCGTCGGTCCATAACAGCATCCCTGTCAGATTCGCGAGACATTGGTTATCGGATGAGAGATTCGCGTTCATCACGAAGTCTTTATAAAAATATTTATAAAAAATGGCGGCGTCTTCGCGCGACTCGCGAAAATGGTCGTGCGATTGGCAAGATGCTTATAGCCGCGTAGAATTATTGACGTGCGAGTCGAGTACAGCCCATATATTACATACATGAATCGCGTCAATATTTTTTTTGTTATCGTAAACGCCCAATCGCGGATGCTGCCGTATCTTTTCGTCCGGTATTAAAAAAGGCCGACAAATATCGCGCAGCCGACACTCTGGCGAACTTCTGGTGCGGTTTTTGCGTACAAACAGGCCGCAAGAAGGCACCGAGCCCCGCAACACACGAGCTCCTAAATAGATCGTACTGAATCGAGGCCAATCGTAACGCGCACGCATCTCGTAAGGACCTTCCGTTGGGTAACTGTCGTTCGATGGAAATCAACGGAAGCGTATCCTTCTTGGGATAATACAACGATATACGAGCTTATGCAAAAGAGAGATGGGTCTACGGGGATGATAAGTTCTCTATGGCCTCGACGAGAAAAAACCAGGAGCCCCCAATTCTATATATATATATATATATATGTATATGTACATTATATATATATATATTGTATAGCATTACGTTAATGTCTCTATAATTATATCGAAAGCCGTCCTTTCATAGCTTCGACAACAAGAAGCCATGCTCCGACAAAGCATTTTACAGTCGCTTTCATAAATGGCGATCTATACGGGGATGCCGCGCGCTTTTCTTCCTTCATAATTTTTTTTCCTTCCTTTATCTTATCCTCTCCTACGTCTTCTTGGACAATCCCTCTCTCTCTCTCTCTCGCTCCTTTCGCAAGCGCGCAGTTAGTGGAAGTACGTGGTAAACGTAACTAGTAGGCGTAACGACGTCGAATCGATGCAGACGTCGCGCGCACCCTTAACAAAAGCTTAAGCTTTTCGCCGTTTTGGCGCATGGACATTTTATCCGTAACTTTTTTATTTTTTCACTTTTCTTTTTTTTTTTGAATTTACCGCGTCTCTCTCGTGATTGAACGATTGTACGATGGCGTATACGCTAGATACGCTATAGGGCGTCAAGTCGTCTTATAAATCATTTTTTTTGGAAATTTAAAAAATGATCTTTTTTTTTTTTTTTTTAATACGTGCGTGTGTGTGGACTCGTGTTTTTAAGAGAGAGACGCGGTGACGTCGCGATTAATTGCTTCTTATCCATAACGAAAAAGCCTTTTAATGGCGCGTCGCGCATTACAAGTGCGCCCTTCGCTTTTGGACTCCCTTATCTAGATTGGTTTCTTCGATTAACACACACACACACAATCCGATGCGTTTTTAACATTAAACGTTACGTTAAGTATCTATCTACGTACCACATTTTATACCTTAGATGCATCGCTAACCTTTTTTCTTTTTTTCTTTTTTTTTTCCTTTTTTTTTAATAGTATACACTTGTTTCTCGTCGATCTTTTTCTCTTTTTTTCTCTTTCACCTCACGACCGATCTGCAATCGTTATTTGCAATTTTATTTTTTTGCAAAGAAAATGTTTTTTTTTCACTTTCTACTCTTCCCACCATTATTCTCGTCGCTACCGGTACTTACGGCTAACCCTTTTTTTTATTTAATCTTTATACGTCTAGGATTAATTTAATGGGAAAAAATATTTCTAATACGCTCGATGCACGGCTTATAATTTATTGTGTCACGGTATACTTATGTGTTTCTCTCGTTCATCTCTCTCTCTCGCTCGCTCTCGTTCTTTCTTCTTTTTCGATTTTCAATGTTTTTTTTTTTTTTTTTTTTCATTTCTCTCAATCCGTACCTTCCATTATAATCAATCGCCATTTGACTCTATCATTTACCACTTGGAATTTACGCCGGCGCTCAACTAGCGTCATCAGTCATCGATATAATAATCATTCTCTAATACCTATATAAACGTCAGTACAATACGTGCTAGCTACGCAGCTATTTTAGCTGGACTAATGCCCTTCTTCATTTTAATTTTTTTTTTTCTTTAAGAACTAGTCGTATATCATTAGGTATACGTTTTGCTTGGGATCTCTTTATTCCCATATCGTCCCGCTCGAATTCGCCTCGACTATTAATTTTATTCCTCTTTTTTTATCTTATTTACTTGTTTTATAATTTTTACTTTGTATACTTCTCCCAGCATCCCGGAATACCTTTGCTCCTGGGAGCCTGACATATTGCGAATGACGCCTTACTTGATTCTTTTTTAATTTCTCACTTCTTTGACTCATCGGGTAGACATCTTTTTTTTGACTTTTAACAACACGATAAAGGATCTTGCGAACTATTTTTCCAATTAGTCGTACGGAGATATTTAGATTTTTGGAAATCGTTCGTAACATTTTTTTTTGTTTCTTTGTCAAATCTCATTTTGTTTCTTTTTTTTGTACTTTTGCCGAAATTTCGTGCTTTCGCACTGCTTGCGGATCGAATATTCTGTCGGATCTCACGGCGACGCGTCGTCGCGGTGGCGAAATCCACTATTTGCATTTATTTTTCAATCGCGAAAAAAAATTCGCGAATGAAACTTACCGTTATTCAGCGAACCGCGATTATGTCAAATAAGGAAAAAAAATGAAATAAATTCATAAACGTAAAATGATGTACTTTCTTTTTTCGATTTTTTTTTTCTTCTAAAATGTGTTTATTATTATATCGTATTGGCAAGTTGGATGGCTTACATACTAAAAATGGCAAAATAAAGAACATAAGTAGTGCGTAACGTAGTACCTACGTAGTTGTGAACGATAATAAAATTAATTAAAAAAAAAAAAATAGAAGTCGTGGACAAAGGAAAATGGCGGGGAGGGTATGGGGGATGGGGGTAATAGAGACACGTTGATGAACCGGGAGTATTAATAATAGATAAATAAACTATGGTATTTACAAAATAATAAGAAAGGATGACAAGCGAGGGTGTGTGTGTGTTTTTTCCTTTCTTTTCTTCTCGCAAGAACAAAGGAGCGTGCCCCGTTGGATTCTTAAAAATTTTTTTCTTTTTTTTTTGCGGTCCAGAACAAGCAGTACACGACTTGCTCATCTGCCTCGCTAAATCGTCCATCTCGTCACTTTCTGTCGTACGCGTAATAACGAAAGAAAGAGAAAAAAAGGAAAAAAATGTATTTTACGCGACGTCCAAAATTTTGAAATTAAAAAAGATACACGCTCAGCTCACCGTCTTTCCTCGTACCGTAATTCCTCTCTTGCACAATATAATTTCCAAGGTGATAATTAACACCAGGGAGAAACGCAACGAAATTAAAAAAAAAAGAGAGAAACACAAAAAAATACAAACAAGCTCACAATGACCCACGGCAATTAAAGTAAACGCGACGATATTTCGAAAAAAAAAGAAAGCACCTTAAAAAGAACGTACAGTAACTGTGAGTTTGAAGTAAAAAGAAAAAAATGGTAATAACAAAAACGAAGCACAGAAACGATTCGTCGAATCGATCCCGAACGAAGTTTGCGCAACTATTTTTTTTTTCGTCAGAAATGTAAAAAACCGATATTTCGAAACGATCGTGGAACAACAAACATCAAAATGACAAAAAAAAAAAATCAAGCAAGAGGTACAGGTACACAAATAAAAGGAGAAAAAAAAAGATTCGAAACTTCGCTCGCACCGCGTGACGTCATTGCGCCCTCGTGACGAATCTCCGACAAAATCTCAGATCCGACGAAACAATAAGTTAGGAGTTAATGATTATTTTTCTTTTAATGGATTATCACTAGAAAAAATCTATGCCTATGGTTATGACGCATCCCTGATTATGTTCTCTGTATATATCACTATGTCGTTTCGCACTCGCGCGCATCATTCAAGCACACCCATAAAACACGTGGTCTCTCTCATTCTCCATTTTCTTTTTTTTCTTCACTTTTCATCATCGTCATCATAATCATAATCATCGTTATCCCTCAAAAATCTCACACCCAAACTCTATCACGCTCTTATCATTATTATCATTCGCTCTTATCCGCTGCTCCTACCTCATCCATTCATTCGTCATTCTTCAATGCTTTCATTTTGAATTACCAGAAATCATCACTGACGATTCAATGATTTACTTCGTTTAATGACTGTAAGTACATCGTATTGCATTGTCGATTTGGAATCCAGCACTGTCACTTTAACGGAACGGCCGAGCGCGATTGACGATTGGCAGTGATTTGTATTTCCCGCTTAAAAAAGAAAACCATTTCCTTCGTCATTCGAAAATAGCCTATCATCATCGTACGTGTCCGAGAAAATAATAGTCAGCGTATTACGTGGTTTGCACGTACTTCAATTTTGTCTCAATGATTCTCAAGGATCACACAGCCGTTCCGCAACGTCCGAGTGACACACTTAAAATCTACAACAGTGGAAGTAAAACGTGTTCGCCGCTTGTCAATTAGACATGTAAAATACATATGTCACATATTATGCTCAAATTACCTAGAGCGCTTCGGTTATCAGTGTAATGCAAATATGTATAAAGAAGACTGATATTATATAAATGTACAGTAAAATGGAGGTAGCTGTGTGAAGGTTCATTCGCGTCATCGAGAACGGATTTTTTGTCTATTGATAACAAGACAAAGAAAAAAAAAAATTAATTAATTAATTAATAATAATAATAATAATAACATACCGCAAGTAACATTTAAAAATCTTTTCGTACACTGAGAACAAGTATGAATAACAAACAATTAGCAACAATCAAACAAATAGTCATTGTTTCGTGGAAAACCCGTTCGCTGTGTATATGGGAGGGAAAGAAAGTAAGAAAAACGATAAAAGGATCGTTACGGTAAAATAAAAAAGAAAAACGTAATCAGTTTTTATAAACCTGTAGTAAGTACTTTCTATAGTAGTATCACGGCCTGCCTGCTTTATTTTTCCTGAGTTTGTTATTTTTATATTATGTATTTATCGTGTCTTGTTAATAAAGTACCTGAGGAACGCATGTCAACGTCGGTCCGACGGTCGGTTTCCATTGGGGCGTATCGATTTTTTATTCAGGTATTATTTCATTTTTCAGATCGAAGAAAAAAAAATCGCGGTAATCGCTTCGCGCCAATTTTGAAACGCCGCGCAGACCGCCGATCACGTTGCGTACACGATTGTCTCTAATAATTAACTATTGCAATACTGTAAATGTGTAAATAGATTTGACTATTGCGGACTATGGTTGTGACAAAATAGTGACGACGCTTAGTTAACAAAGTGACGTAATTTCATGTAATCTGCTATGAGCGAAGATGGGTTTGGGATTCTGGTTTTTCAATTTTTTTTTTTTTTTTTTTTTTTTTTTTTTTTCATATGAAATAATATTTATATATGGCTTTGTGGTAAGAGCGTGTATACATAAAGTTACAGATATAAATAGTAACTTGATGGCCAATATTGAAAAAGTTTGGAATTATTGTTAGGAGTTTAAAAAAAAAATTAAAAATCAAAGAAATCCACCCTCTTCGCTCAAACAGTAAACGCGTAATTCGCCATTGGCCTGACAAGGATTACGAAATTAATAATCCTTTTGCTTATATTGCTGACGTATACCAGATTTTTAAGATAATAATAATAATAATCTATCAGCGAGATCATTCCAATTACAACGGTGGCGCCACTGGTCGCCGAGCGAAATATTAATCATTTTACATGTACTGTAATAATGACGTTAGACTGGCACTGTACGATTTTTTTTTTTTTTCGTAATTCTTCCTGTTTGTATATGTATGCTTGTTACGTACTTATGCGTAGGTTGTGTTACGAAAAATAAAAATTAGAAAAAAATAAATGCTCTTACGTCATCATTGCGTCGATAAGTGGTACGTAGAAAAACGTTATGGCACCAAACGATCCTGTTAATATAGTATATATATGTGTGTATATATATATATATATCGTTGTTGATTTTAAAAGAAACAACAACAAAAATGGAGTCCTTAGAACATTACTACGAGCTACAACAGTACATTGTTAATCGTGCACACACATTCACTCTCACTCTCTCTCTCTCTCTCTCTCTCTCTAGCAGCCATTCATTCCTAGTTTCCATACATTCATTCAAGATAGCGCGCTCTCTCACTTTCTCTCTCTGTCGCGGTGTCACGTATTTCTCAATTTCGGATGAAAATTTGTACTCTGAAATGTATATTTCATTTTTATGTTTTATTATTCTCTCTCGCGTTACCAATTTCACACTCGTGCGGTTAATAATTTTCTATTTATATTCGTTTTAAAAATTTTTTTCTCGCTTTATCTCCACATTTTCCCCGTTAATGTTATTCCGTATTCTTCGCGTTAATAAGTATAATTTGCTTTTGCTTGTAATAGTTATGCTTCCTTTTTTTTTAATTTCCTTTTTCATTAACATTATAGAGAGCTTCAAGGCAAGAAGTGGTTTTTATTTGTACCGATTGTAGACCTGAATCATTAAAAATATTTCATTCACCAAAGTCCAAAAAACAGTCAGCCCGATTTTTCTTCGTCCCGTGTATCTTTTATTTCACTTTTGTTCATTCATTTTTCGTTTCTCTTTCTTTCCATCCTCCACCCTCTCTCTCTCTCTCTCTCTCTCTCTCTCTCTCTCTCTCCAGTAAGTAACGTCGTTCCATCCTCGTTTCACAATGTGTCCGTCCGACGTCGTTGCAGAATTTTCAAAATTCCATAATTTCTTTTTTTTTGTTCGGTCGTCAAAATTTCTCTCCCAATCCGAGCAAAGTGCGTAGTCCGTGTGAACCCGCGCGCTGTGGACGTGTGTGTGTGACCACGTGGACCCAAAAAAACACGTGGGTATATCCAATACCAAAATTTAGTTCCTTTTTGTCGCTTCCATCAACTTGAAAGACGACAAAAAAGGTATCAGATTGATAAAAAATATCAATATTGCTACGTATACCAAAATTGCGGACGCAAAAATATGCCATCTAAAAAATCTATTTCGCGTAACCCCTCCCCCCCACCCACAAGACGGTTACCCGAATTCGTATACACGCGTATAATGGTTTCCCATAAGAGTCGTATACAGACGTATGTATATATTATAAGAGAATTTTTTAATAATTTTTTCTCTCTTTATCAATTATATTGAAAGTTTTATCAAAGCGACATCGCGCATGCGCGACACCGTATTCATTGGACGTAGCAGTATCAAGTATTCGTATAGTAAGTTAATCGTCGTAATTAGCAATAATCAGTATGATTTCCTTTACGTCCACAGCCGGGGACTTTTTTTTTGTCGATTCGATATCCTTATCCGTACGTTTTTTTTTTCACTTAAACGTTTCCCATTTTTTCTCTCTGAATTTTCATATGTTCATATACGTCTATATTTATACTTGTTTCACTCTCTCTCTCTCTCTCTTTCTCCGTGCTCAATGGTTCGTTATTTTTCATCCTCCCTTTCTTCCTTGTTCTTTATTTCAAAATTCGCTTCTTTCCCGCCTCGCCATAGTCGTTACGCTTATTAAATCTACGGTTAGTATACTCGGAGTATTGTGTACAACCTAGCCTAGATTTTATCATATTTTTTTTTTCAATTTAACTTATACCTTGCAAACACACGTACGTACACGCGTACACAGACTCTCCCTGGTTTCGGAACACGTAGACGGGTCCACGCAGAGACGCTCTCATTCGCACACCCACTCTCTCTCTCTCTCTTTCTCACTGTCACATACGTCAATCGTATTTCTCCCCGTGTTTTGCCGCCCAATAGCGAGGTGCCCGGGAAAAAAAAAATTATAAAAATTAAAAAATGTCTCTGGAAATAATCCCGAGTAAAAAAATAAAAGACGTTATTTTTTTTTGCAATATCCTGGAAATCGGATAATTTTTTACTCGCGATTATCAAATTCTTAGATTGGGGTATGTGTTGTGTGTACGCCACCTATATGTATATATATATGTGTGTATATATATAATATGGATGGACTCCTCGTATTGCTAGGGCCTATACGGTAATTATCTAAGTATCTAAAGCCTATTAAGTATGCAATTCATTAATCATCATGTATGTATTATTAGTAGGAACCATTTTACAACTATCCGAGCCGATTAAGCTTGCGCGCGATCTCCCCCTCTTCCCTCCCACAATCGCAGAACATCACTTTGCTGCACAAGAGACGGAAGGAATTTTTCTTTTTTTTATTCTTGCTGGTTCGAAAGAAAAAAGAGAAAGAAAAAAGAAAAATCATTCCATTGCCTTCGAGAACGTCGAAAGAGAACGAGAAGACAAACGGAGGAAGTTGATCGACGATGAAAATGGCCGGCGAATACAAGGATTAAGTCTTACGCGCACGGGAAGACGCGACGATAATGAATGAAACACGAAGACGACGAGAAGATTTCGTAAAATCGTGAACTTAAGAGCTATACGTCATGGCTAGTCGAGTAAACGCGGCGCGAGACGTCATCTTCATCTTTTTCTTCAGTATCCTCGAGCGAGCGAACTTTTCGTTGGAAACGGGAAACAAGAAAGCGTTAAAAAAATTTGTCGCCAAAACGAGATCCGTCGCGGACGCGATTTATCGACCTAAAAAAACCTTATTTAAAAAAAAGAAAACGAAAGCACGCGTCAAAACGTTACTTTTCGATCTTTTCTTTTTTTCACGTCCCTTTAGATTTTTGATTTTCTCAAATTTGATCAATATTCTTTGTTTTCACGTTACAACGTCAGGACACGAATTTTTGAGAACGCTAGTTCCGACCCCACGTGACAATAATTGTCGCGACTCAAATTTTTACTTTTCAAAAAATCTTTGTCCCCAACCTTCCCACGTCCTTCCCGCTATCGTCTCCTTCGCGCGAGAGAATTAAGGGCGAGCGCGCAACAGATCGACCGAATTCGTCCGGTCGCACACGAATTTATTATCCTGACAAAATTTTACGTCGTTCATATTTTTTTTTAAAACGTTTATCCCACCCCGCTCAAAAATTCTCCTATAACTCTTCCCGTTTACCCGGTACACCCTATGTCTCCCTATTTCGTGCCGATTCGCGCCACGCACTAATTCCCCATCCATACGTTATCGCGCACATGCGTGCTCGCCTTTACGCGTCTGGTTGGTCTCTCGCGTATATTACATCCACACGTGGCCCAACGAAGTGCGGGTGAGTGTCTACGCGTGTCAATAGTGTCAATAGTGTCATACTGTGTACCGTTGATTTCTTTAACGCCGACCGCATAAAATCCGATCGGTCGCGCATGTACGCATCTAAAAACGAGCCCTAAAGCCTAAAACTCTAATACGTCTAATCTGCTATGTACTATATGTATACAGGGTGTATCGCAACTATCTGATTATAAGTAGAAGGTGCGATAGAGGAGACCATGCTGAGCAAAATGGCAGATTTCAAAATGTTGTACGACAAAAATTGACCAAGCTGTTAGCGATCAAAGTTGACCAATCACAGACGAGCAATAGCTGCAAAGAATTATACATAGTGATAATCTGACGGAAATAAAAACCAAGCACTTGTGGTAAGAGCTAGGGGCTACGCACACATGCTACCGTTACACGGACGTAAAACAATTGATAGAGAGAAGCATGTTCAACTGCTAAGCTCAGGCAGCTCCAGAAAAATGAATTACCACAGTCGGTAACTCTAATGCATTTTTTCGAGCTGTTAAAAAATTAAATTATTTCTTAGCATTTTCTTGATGACTTCGTGTTTGTGAGGCTTTTGGCGTGCTACAGATTTCTCTCGCAATCGAGAGGACTGCACAGGCTCTCTCTTCTCAATAATTATTCAGGGAAACGCACAGGCAGACTTGCTGTAAGAAGAACGGAAGAACGTACAGGATGAAGTACCGTAAGAAGTCCCGGAAAAAGTCCCGGAAAAAGTGTAGGTAAAAGTCCCGGAAAAAGTCCCGGAAAAAGTGCCGGTAAAAGTACCGCAGAAAGTCCCGGAAAAAGTGCCGGTAAAAGTACCGCAGAAAGTCCCGGAAAAAGTCCCGGTAAAAGTACCGCAGAAAGTCCCGGAAAAAGTGCCGGTAAAAGTACCGCAGAAAGTCCCGGAAAAAGTCCCGGAAAAAGTCCCGGAAAAAGTCCCGGAGAAATTAAGGGCCAGGTACAGCAGGAATTCAAGAACATGAGCGAGAGACATCTGTACTTCGAAATCACAGCAAACAGCTCCGTGCAGATTCAGGGAAATGCACAGGCAGACTTGCTGTAAGAAGAACGGAAGAACGTACAGGATGAAGTACCGTAAGAAGTCCCGGAAAAAGTCCCGGAAAAAGTGTAGGTAAAAGTCCCGGAAAAAGTCCCGGAAAAAGTGCCGGTAAAAGTACCGCAGAAAGTCCCGGAAAAAGTCCCGGTAAAAGTCCCGGAAAAAGTGCCGGTAAAAGTGCCGGTAAAAGTCCCGGAAAAAGTCCCGGAGAAATTAAGGGCCAGGTACAGCAGGAATTCAAGAACATGAGCGAGAGACATCTGTACTTCGAAATCACAGCAAACAGCTCCGTGCAGATTCAGGGAAACGCACAGGCAGACTTGCTCTTTCCAAATAACTATTTTCATCCTTCATCATAAATCCGCAAATAGTTATTCATAATAATTATTGAGAAGAGAGAGCCTGTGCAGTCCTCTCGATTGCGAGAGAAATCTGTAGCACGCCAAAAGCCTCACAAACACGAAGTCATCAAGAAAATGCTAAGAAATAATTTAATTTTTTAACAGCTCGAAAAAATGCATTAGAGTTACCGACTGTGGTAATTCATTTTTCTGGAGCTGCCTGAGCTTAGCAGTTGAACATGCTTCTCTCTATCAATTGTTTTACGTCCGTGTAACGGTAGCATGTGTGCGTAGCCCCTAGCTCTTACCACAAGTGCTTGGTTTTTATTTCCGTCAGATTATCACTATGTATAATTCTTTGCAGCTATTGCTCGTCTGTGATTGGTCAACTTTGATCGCTAACAGCTTGGTCAATTTTTGTCGTACAACATTTTGAAATCTGCCATTTTGCTCAGCATGGTCTCCTCTATCGCACCTTCTACTTATAATCAGATAGTTGCGATACACCCTGTATGTACGTCTCTGCTGCAGTGTATGTATGTATATACGTATTATACGTCGCGCGTGTATGGTACACTTAATTTCCCTATAAATCTAGACAATATATATTTTTTCCTCAACATTCATATATATATAATAATTAATAATAATTATATAATTAATAATCATCTCTCTCGTCGATCTCGCGGTTCGCAAAAAAGCGCCGCCTTTAAACCTTCGAACAAAAAAAAAAACAGTTACTCTGTATTACAGTACACACACACACCCAACACACGCTCCCTTAAATATATGTATACATATATATATATATATATATGTACCATATGTACGTATATGCACATATGGCGTAATACATAATATATGTATATATATATACAATACGCCGTATACATTATAAACGTAGGCGCCCGGCCACTTATTTTCCTCGTACGCGAGCCGCATCCCTCGTCTTGTGTACAGACCTTAATAGTAATTAGTTCGCAAGAAAATTGTTGCGACTAGCACGTACGAGGGTTGTCGCTTGCTCTATCTAGACTTTCCCTCCCTCCCTCTCTCTCTCTCTCTTTCACTCTCATACCACGCATTAACGCACACTCTCAATTTCATTCTCTCGCAGGCTTTTTCGACGAGCATCAAGCAAGGATCGTTCGATAACCTAATTTCTCCTTCACTCTAGTTCCCTCGCAATATTAAGTTCTCCTCGCATACTGCGATCAGGTTCTTCGGTCGTCCGCCAGATGGCAGATCAATTGTTAGAAATCACATATGTATATATATATATATATGTATATATCCGGAAACTCGCTCCTCTCTCACTCCCGCCGCTGCTCCCATCGTTACTTTTTCTTTTTTTAATTATTTTTCCCTTAAACTATTGTTTTATTATGTGCACTGAGGTAGACGGATGGAATTATTTATGGGGTTCAATTTTTTTTTTTTTTCTTTTTTCTTTTCTTATTTCGATCCCGCGCATTTATCTATACGGGGAACTGGAGATCATGCTGCTCTTCCTTAACAGACTCCTGTTTTCACTTTTCTTTTTCTTTCTTTCTCTTTTGTTAATTTCTCTTGCGTCTTATACGCGCGTATGACACGTCTTCGACATTCATGTGGCACGACCGTCAGTGCGCATGCGCACCGTACGTCGTGACGTCTTATACCCACTTGTGTCATTCGTCTCAAACTCCCGATCTCGAGAAAAAAAAAAAAAAAAAAAAATAGAATCATCTGAGGTAGTGGATGGACTCTTCTTTGTTTCACTATCTGGTTTCTTTCTTTTCGACTCCCTGTTACACCTCGGCCTTTGGTGCATTTACATGGGCCGTATATGTATCTTATGGGGGAATCCATGCCATGTGTTTCACCCTGTGTGTTACTATATTATTATTATTACTATTGATCTCTCGTATTCGCATTTCATTGATATCCTGTGTTCTAGGCGTCTTTTATCATCTACGTGGAACTTTTTACCGAGGATTCGAGCTTGTTACGTGTTATTATTTGTGTATTAATATGTATTCATACAGCATATATATGATGTGAATATATATATATTTATATAGTGTATTCGCGAGTGTTTTCGTATATTCGACGGAAAGTACTGTCGTGTGTTGTTCTCCATTCAGATTGCGAGAAGATCGTCGGTGCGCGTCCCGACGCGGAAGATTAAGAATTCTTCCTCTATCTTAATGTTCTGTTTTTTTTCTTTACGATTGTTTCTTACTCTCTCTTTCTCTCTCTTCCTCTCTCATTTCTTTTGCGGGTCGATCGATAGGAACTAAAACGTGCTCGGACCTCGCCGTCGATGGCCGTATTCCTTAGATTCCCAACGATTGCACACACTTTCTCTCTCTCTCTCTCTCTCTCTCTTTCTCTCTCTTTCTCTCAGGCACTCTCTTGCACTCCCCTCCCCCCTCTCTCTTTCTCTCACACGCTCTATCCCTTTTTCTCTTTAACGCTAAATCTCACATACTCACTGCATGATTTTTTTTAAAAGTAATTTTCGTTTTCTATAATCTCTCGTTATCAGGCTACACCGTGTCGAGAAAGCTCAAGAGAATCCGAGGATTGTGTTTTCAATTCTAACCAAAGAAATTCCGTGGACACTTGCAGTTCCCTTCGAGCGACGCTCGCGCCCTCGAGGATAAGGCGCCGGTATCGTTTAAGTTCCATCAACAGGAAAGAAACAAAAATTGACGTTTTACGGGCCATCCCTTACTCGGCCTTCACGACTTCCGGTTCCTCGTTCTCGCTGAAGTCATCCTCCTCGCCGCCGGACGACTCGGCCTCCTCCATCGGCGTGTGACCCTGGAGTTCCTGTCTGTCCTCGTGAACGACACCAGGTCCTCGACCCTCGTCGCGACCAATTATAGGGTAGTCCTCAATGCCGCGACCGCCGAGCTTGTCCATCGCGCTCATGTGGGCCATCTTGGCCGCGTGAGCAGCAGCCACGGCTGCTGCCTGCTCGGGGCTGAGACCCATCGTGAGACCAGAATTCTCAGCGATGAACTGTAGATAGGTGTCCAGAATGGCTGAACCCGTTGCGCTGTTATGATGACCTGGACCAGGATGACCCGGCGGATGTAACGGCGCTGTGTTCGGCTCCCGGCTCCCGTGCATCGTGTCCATCGACTTGGCGGCTATAGCCGTCGCGGTTTTGCTGACTTTCGTGATGACCGTGTTGTTGTTCGGCGTCGGTGATCCGTACCTCAGGCTCAAGGGGAGCGTCAGGTCCTCAGGGTCGTCCCCACCGCACACGGAACTTCCGGCCTCGGACGGTGCACCCCGTGGCAATTCCAGACGCATGTCGCCTCTACGTGGTCCCGTGGGACTCGCCCTGGCTCGCAACTCCGCAGGACTCACCTTCACTCCTGCCTTCGCCAACAAACGCGACGCCAGTTCCGGGTCGAAGGGACTCGGCATTGGCAGCACTGGCAGATCCTTCGTGCTTATTCCGCGATGCTGCCGCGACATGTGCGAATGCAGGGAATTACGTGATTTGGCAACGGTGCCGCACAGCACGCAACGGTAGCCCGGACAGATCGTGTGCTTGTCTTCCAGATGAGTTCTCAGCGTGTGGGCCGATCTATAGATCTTGCCGCACTTCGGACAGGGTCGTGGATCCGTGGCCCGCACTCGCATCATGTCCAATCCACGTCGGGCAACTGTAATGAGCAAATAAAAGAAAAATCAGTTTAATCATCCTTTCTAGTAGAACCGCTCAAAAAAGTATACAAGGACTTTGGAAACTGTGGGAGCAAAAAAGGAGCCACATTTTTTTTTACTGAATACGTTTTTTTTTTATTATACAAAGCATTACTTAAATAGTATACTTCATTTGATATACTATACTCTATTGTTGTTTTTTTTTTTTTTTTTTTTTTTTTCTTCTAAAATAGTTGGCGCATGTGTGTCAAGTGTGTATTTTTCGGATGTGTGTCAATGCTTATCGTAATCTATACATTGTTCAATGTTTATAATTTCTTTTTTTTCTTTTATTTAGTGATTTATCGTGATACATAATACTCGTGGGCCTCGATCAGCTAAAATATCGCTACAACGTAATACAACGCCCCCCCCCCCCCCCAAGAGTTTTGCAAATACTGACAAAAAAAAACTAAAAAAAATGGTAGAAAAATAAGGCTGAGCGCTATTCACGTTAAATGCACTGCAGATCCAGATTTATAGCGGAGTATGTTTATTCCCTATCCTCTCTAAGGTAGTCACTTTTTACCCGCTCAGAAACGTGTGCATTTTACGTTCAAACACATGAAAATAACATGCGCTTGTAAGTGCGAGAAAAAGTGACTACCGTGGAAAGAATGGGGAATAAAAAACTTCGCGACACACTTGGATATTCAGTGGTCGCGAAAATTCTAGGGTTTTTTTTTTTTCGTCAGTGCCACCCGAGTATACGTGTGTATAAATTGCATAAGTGTAAACCACCATGCATTGGTACGTGTAACAATTACGTTTCGCGAATCGCGTGTAATTACGCACGAGCATATGTATATATTTATTACGTCAAACAGACGGAAGTATGACGTCAATCTCTTAATCGATTCGCGAATCTCGATATATCCTCTCGGTGCCTTAAGAGAATCTAGTGAATAATTTCGGGCGCTTTAAAAACAATACTTCGACGCGCTAAACGATCAGGCGATATCTTTGATTCACTTTGATATACCTTATTACTTTGTTCTTGTTTCTTTTTTTTTTTTTTTTTACTTTAGCATTAATCATTAATCCCTTAGCACTATTATAATTTAACGTAAGGCTGGCTTACTCAGCTTGGAGGAACATTGTTTTCTCGATAATACATGCCTAGTATAGATAAACATACTCACTTACTTGTATACCGTTTACTACAACGCGACATATTTGGAACGGAAATCGTGCGTCTTTATAAATTTTATCCTTAATTTTTTTAATTTATTCATTTTTTTTTCTCTTTTCCATTCCTACGAAATACTGTTCCGTGTGTCCTTTATACAAGTCGACGTTATGCTTTTAATATTTATATATGTATACATATATATATTACTCAACGTTATATATATATATACAGTGTGCGCATGTCCCGCCTGGGCCCGCCATGTGAGCTAATTTTCAAAATACCATAATGGCACTTTGAAATTTATTCTTGTCTCAGCTAATTCGCCTTGTCTGAGGTACATATGTTCGGTAAGGATAGCATCCCGAATCTCATTCCGTAAGTCTTAAGCAGCCCGTTAATAAATTTCGTATCAGCGCGAGCAATCCCGTTCGATTTACAAAGCCTTTACGTTCCTTTTTGAAAAACGAAAGGAAACCTCCGAGACTCCAGTTTGCATTCCCGATCACACGTATGTCCATCTGAGCGTCTTAATCTGATCCCACTGTACAGGATGTTTAAGACGCATGTGATTGCGCACGCTGTTAGGATGGGAGAAGGTCTTTGCGCATGCGCTGACCGGACACGTGGGCGAGTCACGTGGGTAATGGTGATCGAGATGCGCGCGCATCGCACTGATGTCCGGTAAGGTTCGGCAGCACAGCGGGCACCTATAGCCATGTTGACGGTGATGTTCACGCAGCATCCTCTGATGCCGGAAGTCCGATTGGGCCCGCTGATACTTGGCCGTGGGATGAAGATGATGACGTTGGCTGTGGTGGTGGTGGTAAGCCGCGCCCTCTGCCTCATCAACCACAGGATCTGCAACCACCACCACACCAACGTTACCACCAGCCACCACCACCAAAATCCCACGAGCAACAACCAACCTCTACAAAAATCACTCCCGATGGATCCCTCACCACGTGTTCGTTAGGTTCATACATTGTTATCGTTTAATGACACACCCTCCTTCTACCCTACACCACCGTCACTATCTCTATATAATACAAAATTACTTGAAACAGCAGCGAACCCGTCCGATGGTCGCTGAACCCCACTGACCGACCTCATTGATCCTTCTTAAATTCATCAAAGATCTACTTGTATGAAACATATAACGCTCTCTGTGTCAGTATCTGGGCCTAGTCTAAGTCTAGCGTCATCGCTCAGCTGTATCAGAGTGACTATAAAAAATTAAAAGCTGCAAGAAGCACGTGGGCGCTAACGTCAAAAATTGAGACCGGAAGTGATCCTACCGGATATTTTCCATCGGGAGGAATCGACATAGACCAGGTGTCTGGCGCAACGTTCTGACCCAAAAATTGCGTATTGAAAAACAAAGAAAGACACGGCTGATTACTGTTTATCAGGTGGTATCTAAAGGAGCGAAGGATCGACCACCGTGTACCGTATCAGTGACAAGAGAACGCGGATGAAGTCCCATGGGTCAAAGGACATTGGTCGGTCTCCACTCATGGCTGAAGATTCGTCGACTGATGCTGATTCGGATTGTTGAGGTTAGGCCGCTGATGTATCCCGTGCGCCTGGAGCTGATGGTTAATCAGGTAGTGTTTGGTTTTGCAGCGTTTCCCGCACACGTTGCACTGGGGCCACGTGTCCGGCGGCGGCCAATTCGAGTGGACGTTTTTCACGTGCTGGCGCAGGTTGCTCGGCGACGAGTAGCTCCTGCCGCAGTAGCGACAGAGAGGCCTCGTGTCCTCGTGCCTCAGGGCCGTGTAGAACCTTGCGAAATTCTCGACGGCCTGGGATTCTGAGGCGCCGGCCGTCTCTTCCCTCTTCGGCATCACCGATCCTACAACCAGGACGTGCCCGTCAGTTCTGTTTCCTGTGGCACGCTCTCTCTCTCTCTCTCTCGCACTCTTGCAGACCAACCACCCACAGACACTCTCTCTATCTCTCTTCCTTCTCTTGTACCCCCTGGCATACGCACTCTCGCCATTCACTTACTCTCCTTTTCATTCTTACGTTCGCTCTCGAAGGCGAGAGTGGCTGGGGCACGCGAGTCGTCTGCCTTTCCACCACTCTTGCCTTTTCTCTCTCTCTCTCTCTCTCTCTCTCTCTCTCTCTCTCTCTCTCTCTCTCGCTTTTACTCTCATTCCGCTCTGGATGGGCATACACGCTACACACACGCACACACAGGCTACTCTCGTACTCTCAGGGCATGCCCGGTTGTAGGATGGTGTAATATGGTTTCCAATGATATACTAAAAATATGCTTTCTTATCACAATTTTGTATTTCCTTTCTTTTTCTCTTCGTTATTCACCCTCTAGGTACACGATACCTGGATAGGGTCTGTCTTTGTATTTTTGGTTTGCACGCCGGCTACGTAAGCTCACTGATCTTGCTCTGGGTCCCGGGTGTGATGGATGTTCTCAGGATTTCGTGAAGGGTGGGTGCGTCGAGCGATTCTTACTTTTGGTTTGGGTGTGGGGGGGGGGCATTTTTGAAGGATGTTGTTTGAGAGAATCGCTCTGTTTATCTCGACTTTCTTCCGTTCAGGATCTTTTAAGTACTTCCGGTACGAGAGAAGATCCAATCAGAATCGACGAAGGAGACGACTGGATAAAATAAAGGTAGCTTTACTTTCCGTGTGACAGCTCCTTTTTATTTTTATTTTCTTATTTTTCTCAACGTCACAACCATCTTATTTCGCGGTTTGTTGATAGTCATGTGGAGCGGAAAATAATTCACTGTTCCTCTTTCTCTTCCCTTCGTCATCTTCTTTGTTCCCCGTAAGGGGGAATCGATCGTCGAAGAATATCTCGAGTGACGGAATCCGAGAATTATGTAAATGATCGAGAGAACAGGAGCCAGCGAGAAAGAAAGAGAGCGAAGAAAGTAGGGGAAAAAGACATTTAGAAGAAAAAAGAAGAAAAAAGGACATAATCGAGAAATAGACCAAGTAACTGTGTGAATTTACGTAAGAACCGAGTATTGATCCAACCTGTACGCCTCGTTACAACTATCTTTTCTACGGATCTCTAAGCAAAAGCCTCTCCCACTTCCGCAGCCTGTATTCATTACGTAACGGGAACAGCAGCAGACAGGTAAGGTAGGTAGGTATAGAAAACCGCCTACTAGACAAAGAGCCATCGAGAAAGTATCGAGAGTGACGAATGAGAATTCGAAAGAAAATTTGTAAAAATTACCGATAAGACTATTTGTTCTTGTTCATTTTCAGCTTTCATTCGTTATGGGACTATCCTTGTTAATAATACACATAGAAAGTGCACGCGGTTGCCAAAGGATATAAACACAAGGGGAAAGGTGGTGGAAGCAGAAATGTTTCTGATTTATGGCGGATGGCAAACATTGATCCAATCTATTAGAATTACTCGGCCGTGTAGTTAGAAAGGCAAACTCTGTGACATATGTATGTATAGCTATATACAGTACATATACGCATATACAGAGGTCCTAGGTAAAATGACTTTTCCTTTTTTGAGGATCTAGTGTCCGAAGGTAATATATAATAAATATATATACAGCAAGAAGATATTTGGTTTTCACATATCAGAAACGTCACGTGAGTAAATATTTTAAATTTGCATCGTGAAATCTTGCAAGTTTCAAAGGAAATTCCTTCCGTTATCGTGAACTTGAGAAGAATCTTGGGATACATGTGCAACTTCCGGTAGGAATCAGAAAATCCGAAAATTTCGAAGATCTACGGAGATCCATACAGAATCGCAAGTGAAATTCCGTAAGGAAGTGCAGGGAGCAGAGCATATAGAATGACAAGGAAAAAAGAAAAAAAAAAAAAGAAATAAAGATTACCAAACGGAATGAAGAAAAAGAAAAGTTTACGAGTTGGCTAGATATATTCGTCTCCACTCAGGACGTGGAATCAAACCGCGTAGATGGCGGAGGTGGGCTTCCTAGGTATTTCGTCCTGGAAAAATGGCTCCGAAAACTCGAAAGCAGTAAAACGCGAGAGCGGTAAAACCGGGCCGTAAAAACGCAGTAAAGTATCGTGAGAGTCGAACGTGGTATGAGAAAAAAAAGGGAGTTGGGAGGTGTAGAGGAAGAGGAGGGAGTGGGGGGGGGGGGGGGGGGGGAGGCACGAGAAAGATCAGCAACGAGAAACGTGAGTCTTGTCCATCCTGAAAATAGACCTGGTGTATTTTGACACGAGTTCTCAATGGAAAAAAAAAGAAAGACAAAAAAAATCCGAAAATCTACACGTACGTCATACAAATAATGAAAATTAACAATGGAATCTTCCGATTTTCCTATCATTCCTTTACTTCCTTCCCATATATACATATGCACACTGCAGAAGACATCGAAGGGGGGATTGAGGGAGAAGAAAAAAAAAGGGCTCGCAATCGCTCGACTCGCAAGCAGATTGGTACATGAGCGCTTGATTACACAGGGCCGAAGTCTTCCGGCCAGCGGAGAGCCGGAGGGGCCGGAATAACCAGAGGAGCCAGAAGAAGCAAGGCCTCGGCCGTTACTTGATTGAATGGAATAGGCGGCGTCTGAGGGGAGGTCGCTGGTGGGTGGCGGAGGGAGGAGAGGGGCGGCTACACTGCCTGAACGAAAAGGAAGATCCTGGGAGGATGGGGGAAGTAAAAGGGGTGTGGGCCAAGGGAGGAAAAGGGGAAGTGATGGCGCACCGGTGTTAGTCTTATGGTACTGATAGTAATGGTAGGAAAGGATGGCGCAAGTATATGTATAGTAGTGGTGATAGCATAGTGGAGAATTCGGCAGCAAACCATGATGATTGCGCCAGTCCATTAGCGGTACTGGCTCCGATGTATTACATTACATTAACGAAACTTGTTCCTTGACGAGTCGGCGGGCAGGAGGATATAGAGAGGGGGGCAGATGAGTGGGAAATCGAAAATTGATGGTTGGCTCAGTGGATGAGAGCTAACGGAGCCAGGATCGTTGTTAGTCGTGCGAGTACGAGAGAGAGAAAAACGTCAATCCAAAAAAACAGATACACAGGCATAATGGTTATAAATAAAAAAAAGTTAAAAAATTACCAAAATAAAGATACGGATGTCAAATAATTTTTTTGATTTCGTTGAAAAATAACTTTTTTTAAATATCCTTAAGATACCGATTCAAAAATTTTGTACGCGTACGTAAGGACACCCAGATAGAGGTATTGGGTACTGATGGGGGCTGACGAAGGGTGGAATAGAATGAGAAAGAAAAAAATGAGCAAGGGATAGGAATAAGGGATTTTTACCCTCTGGCTTTGAATGTTACGGATCTTCCCGTGTGAGAGCGAGAGTCCAATATCCTCGACTTACAATAGCAATTTAAAATGTCTGCCATGACTGTCGTGCAGGGTTGGGATAGATTTTGGTCCTTCTTTTTTCTTTTTTTTTCCATTTTGTTTTGTCCTTCTTGCTCAGACCCCCCGCTTTCCTCTTTATCCTTCGTCCTGCCTCCTGTATCACTCTTACGCCTTTCACTATCTGGTCTACGCCGCCTCCCTATTCGCCTGAGAAAAGTTTGATTCCAATCTGATAGCAGACCGTGTTTCCTAGCATATTGTCGTCCCTCCCGGTAGAAAGGAGTCGTAGATGTAAACGCATTGGACAGTCGTGGGAGTTAAGGGAGAAGAGAGAAAAGAAAGAAGAAGAGAGCGGATGGCAAAGAGGAAGCCAGAGTGAGCGGGACCGAGAAAGAAAGTAAATATATAAGAAAGAAAAAGATGGGATGATATTTTCCTCGGATAAATCGTGATCCGCGCTCCAGCAGGAAAAATACCCCCAAGTTGGACAATGGAAGACCCTGCCCCTCGCCCCGCCAGGGTATGCATGGTCGCGTCAATGGATGTCAAGAAGCGAGGGAGAGCATCGGTAAGGGATGCTTCCGTTTGGTCCATCTGGTAAAGACGTAAGGCGGTTGGTGCAAGAAAATTGAGAAATGACGCAATGACTAGGACCATAGAAAAAAGCATCGATATTCGAGATATTGAAATGAATAACGAAATTTAAAAAAAAAATAGTAAAACCCACTTCCGGTAACGGAGGCTGGGTCCAAATCACGAAGAAGATTGTAACGTCTTCCTGGTTCATCTCCCGCTTCGGTAATTATTAATATAAGACTTTACGAAGATACGTTAAGATCCTCGTGTCAAGAACTTCCGGTATCCATCGACGGGAAAGTCATCCGGAAGTACGATCCTTCATTCGGTGAAGTTTAAAAGCGATTCTCCGAAGCCCGTTTCCTCGTGTTCGTAAAGGCGTCTGAATTTTACGTGTAAAAGATTTGAGAACACGACTGGGTGGAAATGTTTAGGTGTTCGTTACAGCTGAGATACGTCGAAGGTATGGATAGAAAAGGATAGACGGAGGTGTATATACGTATATACGCGACGCAGGGCGTCGGTATAGCTACGGCGTGTGCCAAAGGCATCGGCTCTAGTTTATGACAGGCCACTTGATATATGGGAGAGAAAAGTTTAATTTAGGTAGCACAGCGTTGCCCGAAAAGCCCACCGATACCCTTCAAACCGTCCAACCATCCCCTAGCCTACTCGTGCACCCTTACACCTCTCCTTGGGCTCGCACAGCCTTATTTCACTCTGGCAAGGGAAGAGGGGAAGAGGGGAGGAGAGAATCACGTTAGCCCACGATCAGCCCGCGAGCCACGTGGGCACACGAGGCGCGGCTTGGTTAGGTACGAGGGGTAGGCCAGGACGTAAGGGTAGGCTGGGTGGGCTCGAGCGCACAAGTTTTTACGAGCACTTTTAAAACTCGCGAAAAACAGCGATGAGTGCCAGGCCGCCCTGGAAAATAACTTTTCTCTGGCATCCCTTAGACTGGGCGTACGTAACTACCCTTGCGCTCCGACCGGCGTACAATTTACCATCTGTATAGCAGGGAGTTAAATCAGTCAGTACCACGTTCGATGGTACGGCAGTCTAAGCGGTATACCAGACATATATATATATATATATATATGTGAAATAGCCAGAAAGGTATATAAGAGTGTAAGAAAGTATACGTAGACGGGGATATAAGGGTTAAGGAGGAATTGGGTATTAGGGAAGAAAGGCGAGAGTGAAGCGCTCTTCGAAAACTACCCTCGGGATAAGCGAAGGCATCCCGGTCCTTTGGCGTCACGTGGGTATAAGGCAGTTCTAGGTGAAACGAAGCCCAGGTATATAGAAGGTGGGAGTGATGATTCCTGTTTTTTCCCGGATTGAAAAACCATGTCGGGCTCTCTGTTTACCCGAAAGCTCCTTCGGGCTGGGGGAGGCCAGGACGTGTGTGCGTGCGAGGAAAAGAGATCGTGTGCGAGAGCGTGAGCTTGCTGCGCGGCGTTAGGAAAAAAATAGAGGGTGAATTGACGTAGTTGGAATGACTTGGGTGGTGGGTCGCGGAACGGGTGGGCGCCAGGGGTTGAAGAAGCAGGGCTGGCGGTTGAGTGTAAGGGTGTCGTAGGGTGTGGGTCTTCATGGGCGCCGGGGGCAAGTGAGACCAGATCAATGCGGACATGTGCGGGGAATTGCACAGGGATCGATCCCAGGACCCTCAGGAGGCACTCACCCTCCCTCTCTTACCCTCGCTACCCAATCCGCTCTCTCTCTCTCTCTTCCTCTCTCTCTCTCTCTCTCTCTCTAGCCTCTCCTACGCCCTCCTTCCCTCACACCCTAAACCTACTCCATCCACTAGCATCGCCCAAGACCAGCCTGTCTTTCCCTTAGCCACCCTTAGTCAATCCGACCGCGGTGTGAGTGGGTTTACGCGTTGCCCACTGACTTTACCAACACCACCCGGTCCACCCCCCTAAACAACCCTCTCTCACTCTCACTCTATCCTTAAGGTACGCCAGCCCCATGGCGACCCTTCTCCAGGGACTTTAAAGAGATAGATGGCCGCCAGGTTGACGGACACGAAGGAAAGATGAGGTGCGTGCTGAGCGCGTTCTACCTGGGTGCGTGTGGGTGTTTGTGCGTGACGGTAGCATGCGTGCGCTCCGTGTTAGCTCATTCGGGCTACCTGGAGGCAAACGGCAGGGGTCAAGCGAATGACTTTTATATGGGACGTTTCAGGGAATTGCGCCAAGAAGACACCAAGAACCTTCGCTTCGCATATCCATGAGAGGACGGTGGGAGGGCTAGAGGGGGTGGTCTCACTTCCGCCACCTACTACCCTTCTATCCCAAGGGATGACATCTATACCTGTTTCCGTAAATTCTCAACCGGCGCGACTTGGACGGTTTCGACGAGAACCGGAAGTCGAGATGAAGAAGGAATGCGAAACGGGGTCAGTGACGCTTTACGAAGGATGATTCATACTGACACCAAGAATGTATATCCGTATATAAATCGTCGAGCCAAAGCTTACGTAACAGCCTGTACATACCTATAACAATAACCTTAAAGATATAATGTACCCGAAGCGAAAACGCTCTCTTACGCTATTTACTACGGCAATAGGATTTTTCCTATAAAAGAAATCAAACGCACGAGCATTAGGTCCTTTTAGTGGGGCTTACGTTCCTTATCACAAAGAAGGGTGAAAAAAAACTTGTTCGACCTTCCACGGGAAGACTAGGGTCAAAGTATTGCATTAGAATCTACGAAGCATTTTTTTGGTCCATTCTCTCCGACTCGCGTCCTACGTTTCTCCGTATCCTGTATCTCGACGTCCCGCGCAGCATCTTTTCGGGGAATTTTAAGAAAGCAGATGGAAAGCATCCGGATTCGCAGATCATCCGTAGCATAAGGATCAGTCTGAATGAGACCCGTGAAATTGATGACGGCCGGATATGGGATGCTGCGAAGGAACAAAGGTCTGGACCCTGGTAGTCTTATCATTATCACTGAAAGTAAATGCAGACTACTACGTGTTACGGGTATCCGGTACCCTAAGCTTCCGCTTGTTATCCCTGTGGCGAATATTTAACAGGCTCCTTATAAAGAATGCAGAGGCGTCCCGACGTCTCGAGAGTCCGTAGCTGTTACCAGCTGAGGAAAGACAGAGTGCGAAATAGGTTATGTACAAGGAGAGAGTGCGACAGGACCCTGAAGTTGCAAGTAAGGGACATGGCATTCGGGCGGATGATATCTGTAGTGGATGAAGAAGCGAAGAAAGTACCCGAGACGAAGTTTCTTTGGTGAAAGTCCAAGATGAAAACGCGTCGAGGAAGGGTGGGCCCGGCCCTCCGCCACCTACCCCAATGACAACGGGAAGAACAACCCTCGGGCTATCACGGCTTGACGCTAACGCAAAAAGGTTAAAAGCTTCGGCACACAGACACAGGTCCATACGGGACCCCTGGACTAATGAAGGCCGCCCAGTCGGAAATAGCAGATACACGTGAAGTGTCGGTGAAGTGCTGTGGGGAATTGCGGACTGTCTAGCAGAAGCGTAGGAGCACCTGACGCGAAGTAATTTTACACGTGCTGCGTGAGTGACAGTTGTGCGGACGAATAAGCACGTGCTGGCGATAAAGAATGACGAAAGAAATTGATTGATAAAAATGGACTTTGATCGATTTATTTTTTTCGTTTTCCAATTCGAGCAAACGGGAGCGTCGGGAGTATTTTGTTTGAAAATAAAAGGAAAATTTTCTAACGAGGGTAATCCAGAGGTTTATTCTTTTTATTTTGGAGGCCCATTCGCTACATTCTTGACTTTCGGGCTGCGTTACTTTGATTGCGTCGGTGTAAGCAATTCTTTTTCTCGTTGTACCTTCGTTAGCGGAAAGGCTGGTAACGAGTAAGGTGAAACCCTGAATTTCGAGGAGTCTGTCAGCGGCGGAAGGGGGCGCCAGGTTACGGAGAGGGTGAAGAGGGAGGAGGGAAGGTGAAGCGACGGACTGGAAGCCACCCTGGAAACGTTAACGCAAGGGTCTGAAGGGACCGGGAGAGAGCGTAAGGACCCATCCAGCCCGCAAGGAACTTATCCATTCCCTATTTTCGACCCTTTCGAAATTCAATCAAACTTGCAAAGCTTTCGTAAAGAAAGCCAACCGATGCGTCCCCTCCCAACACCCCGCCTTCCCACCTCCATCAATGTCTTGTACCTCGTATTCCAGCGTCCTAGTCTCTACGCGAGTCCCTATGGAAATGGTCAGACAACCTTCGGATAGGATGATCCCTGGCGTCGATGTGAAAGTAAGAGGGGCGTTACGACGTCGCGGATTCGAGAAATAAAGCCGCGCTTAAGCGAAGAAATAAGGAGCAATACGGCACTTCTTTTTCTCCTATTCTACCAGGATTTATGGGGAGGTGGATATTTGCGAAGGGTTGGTACACTTGGTAATGACGTTGGAGGTGGTTGGTGGAGATCATACTTGAGAGGGTCGACGTTGATGGCGAGTGCGGCAATGGTGCTGCTAAGTTGCCCTAGGAGGATTGGAGGTGAAGGTGGAGGTGGAGGTGGAGGAGGCAGTGTAACGGAGAGAATGAGAACACTACTGGAAAATCGATGTGGTCAGAGAGCGGCGGAAGAGAACGTCTTAGGACGAGGATCCTTTATGTGGGGTCACGTCTTTAATATACCCGCCGGCGGCTTAATCAATCTTCCAGAAACCCCCCTCGCCGCCCCCGCCGCCCCTTTTCTGTTTATCGCCGTATTTCAAATTTACCCCGATCCTCTTCAAGGACTGCATGTGCCCGAGAAATATTTTATCTGTCACCGATACGCATCCTGATCCATTGGTAACGCCTATTTTATTACATTTTCATTTTCCCTCAGCCGTGCGTCGCAGGTCATCGAAGGTCGAGCGACCGGAAGTAGGAATACGAATACCCCAAAAAAAAAAAAAAAAAAACGAAGGGTACGAGTCCCAAACAAGCGAAATACAGGAAGCGAACCCTCGGAACTTTCTTTTGGGTCAGCGTGCGGTGAATTCGAAAGTTCAGCTTGAGGTCAAGGGTGATGTGATTGCCGGGCACGGATAAAGAGATGGGGGACGAAGAAGGAGAAGGGAAAGGAAGAGGTGGGAAAGGAAAAAAAAAATAAGGGGGATGAAGAAGGAAAAAGAAGAGTGAAAGGGAACCGAAGGAGCAAAACTGGCCGGGACGCTTATCCCGTGACGTCGGAGACTAATGGAATGGGATCAGACGCGAATTACAATTGTCATTTGTCCGCGAGGGTAATATGGGTACCCACCCTCCAGGAGGTCCCCGAACCCTTGGCTCTAGTGGAGGGTGCCCGAGGACGGAGTGAGGATCGCGCAGAGGGGAGGAAGGGGGGCCGGGACATTAGGAAGGCAAGAAACGCCAGGAGGAATCCGGAGGATAAGGAGCGTCTGAAATAGTTCGCTAGGAGAGAGCGAGAGAGCGAGAGAGATAGAGAGAGGGAGTAGCGAGGAGGGATGCATCCCTTAAAGCCTTCCCTCTCTCTCGTTCTCACTGGAAAAAGTATCTACTCACTCAGCAGCCCTTACCTTATATCCCCCAGAATGCTTCGCTTATCGCGCAACCCCTATTTTTATTCGAGTCACCCCCCCCCCAACCCCACTACCACCCGATTCGGCAAATAGCCATGCTTGTCCCCTTCAACCCTCCTGCCATCTTTACCATTACTACTACCCCATCAGCAGCGCCACTAGTAGGGCTGTTACTACTACTACCCCCCTATACTAGCCATGGATATTGCTATCATTGCCAGGATGCGTCTTTACGTCTTTTTGGTTTTGCCCTTCCCACGAAATCCCCGCTCGTCCCTCGGTAATACCCTAAGCGACAGGAAAAAAAAGAAAGAGAACGAGCATCTCATACAAATTGGTCCAGCCACATATATTCCGTCCTCCGAGTCCCCGATCGCTCCGGGAAGAAAAAAAAAACTACAGGGCGTTCCAAAAGAAAGAGAAGGAACTGCTAAGGGACGAGTCTCCCTAGGAAATTGTCTGTGCGTTTGAAGTCGCGGTCGTTAAATATTTGACGGTCCCGGGTGGCGCCGGGTTAGACACGGAGAGAGAGAAAAAGTCCTGCGAATAAGGGTGCGAATGAGGAAATTCGGGCGATGCCCGAAAAGTAGTAAACTGTAGAGGAAAAGGAGAGAGAAAAGGGAAGTGAAGGAGGTAAGGGGGGTGGTTGGTCCAGCAGAGAGTAGGGGGAGGATCCGAAGAAATAAGACGTGCACGTGCCGCGTGCGTTCTCCTCTCTTGAATTTGGTACGCAGCGCGTGCCGCCGCGTAAGCGCGTACGTGGAGATACGAATGTGTATTACGCACACGCATTCTCTTCTGACCTCCCACGCAACTTGGTATATATGTATATATATATATGCACGTACCCTCGCTCCCCTCCATCTCACTTTCTCTAGTTTCCCTCTGACGCTTCCTAACAGTCTCAGCCCTCTCTCTCTCTCCCTGCCACTCTTACTCTACGAGTCTCTCGGCACCTCCTGCCCTCGTTTACCTCATATGTCCTGGGTTATTGCAGACATGTCAGCACAGCGGTGGCCAAATGGTAGAAAACCCATAGCCGCGTACGATAAGCATCTGACTGAGACCAAAGGAAAGGCAACCTTATCCGGATCGGATCCGAGTGATAGATGGCCTCTAATCTACGAACGTAAATGTAATCGAAAGTCCTCGAGGAACCGGCGAGGGTCCGACGAAGAAATTGCTATCGGTAGGAATACTCCGGTAGGTACGTATTCGACTGCGAAGAGGTAGCGCCTTGTACTTTTTTTTTTCAAAATCTAAAAATTTCATATCACTTTCTTCGAATCATTTGTAATATCTATTTTTTACCATTTGGATTAATCTAATGAGGATTTGAGCATCCACGATGGTGCTGTGCGTGTCTCTCTGAACTTGCGTGCACTGCGATACAGGCACACGTGTGTGCGCAATTGGGGGGAGAGGGAAAAATCTGATCGATACTCTAGGGAAGGGGAAGGGGGACAGTATTTGGTGCTTGTCACGCATTGAGAACAGAAAGAGAGCGAGAGGGAGAAAAAGGGGGGAGGAAATAAAGAAAGTGAAGAAAACAAAAAGCTATCGTATTTCTTTCTAACTTTGTTGTTCGAGAGGCGTTCTTGTGGTAGATACGTATCTTTCGATAGAAGTATAGTATATATATATATATGATGTAATTAATATTTTATTAATACGAAATTATTATATAATTGAATTTATCACGTGACAGCTGTCAAATCTGACAAGTATATGGGAATTGAAATACCGATCACGTGCATCATGTACACACAAAATGTGATTTGAGGGGGTAAAGAACGAAAACCGCTGCAAATTCACTAAAAACTTGTGGCAGTTTAATTTCGTTCAACTTTTTAAAGTAAATTATCATCCGCCCTTATTTGCAGAGTTTTCGGTCCAAAAGTTCTTGGGAGACTCTGAGAAAACATAGAGCGTTACCTGATGTACTCGCTGCTGTTGATATTCTCAAGATCCATTTTCAACCCGACTACCGAAAAGTTCCGAGATATGTTAAATTCAAGCTGGGCTCGCATTTCGGGTAGCTATTACCCACCTTGTTGCCTATCTACAATTGGTAGCGTGCCGTGTTACATATACCATAGACAGTAAGGGCCTTGGTCGTTACTAGGACACGCAACCCTTGGACATTTTCTCATCCCTTAAACTCTTCCCTGTAGTTCCCTATACACCATGCTCAGCCTACTTGGGTACCCATAAGCCGTTCGCCAAAACTTTCCTGGAATTACGGCAATTCCGGTCTTGCGACTAAGCCAACCCTCTTCCCCCTGACCCGACACGCAGACATAATCCACCGGGGTTCCTAGAAATAGTGTCACGGCACTGACTGTCACAAGAATTCCGTCTGAAATTAGCGGAATCACTGAGCAAAGATTTCCAACAGGGTCCCCCTACCCCCAGTCAAAACAAATCCGAAGACGTGGAAATACCCCATAAATTAAAAAAATTTCTGTAACACGAAAAAAAAAAAAATGTGTACGCCAGGCTCATTTTTCACCCTTAGCCAGATATATTAATAAAAATGACTACCCTTCGGATGATACAAATTTTAAGGCGCAGGGCCATGATGACGCTAGTGCCGTCGTTGACAGGGGCGGTAAAGGAGGGTAAGACGGTTACAAGACTTGGGGAGGGTGGCAAAGGAAGTCAGGGCAAAAGTAAGGGTGGTCAGAAAGGAGGCTCAGCGGCTCATCGGACAGGGGTTGTGCAGAGTAACTTGAGAGAGAGAGTGTGTGAGGGGGAGAGGGGGGGAGTAGAAAGAAGCAAGATGGAATAGAGAGCCAGAGTATAAGGGTTAGATGGAACAAATGCGAGCCTCTGCCTCCATTACGTCGACTTGAGTTGAGTCGCGGGGGGGTTGAGGGAGGGTTCTTAAGGTTGAGGGTGGTTGGTGAAGATGGAAGAGATTCGAGGAAACACCGCGGGATTGGATAAGCCGGCAGGGTTTGTTTTGTCGCAAGACAGGCGCCAGAAAAGCAGTCGGTGCTCCAACCCTTCCGGATATGTAATTCGACGCAGAATTCATCCCTTGCCAATAAGAACTTCTCTCTGCCTGTATCTATTTCCGTATTCCATCATACGCGTAGCTACGAAATCCAAGATAGAAGAAAAAGAGTGTACAGGGAAAATGCAAAGGATCCCAATTAACCATTCGACCCGAATTAATTCAAGAGACCCTACGAAGTGGCACGAAGGGGGGGGGGATAAAGGGAGAAAATTTCAAAGCGGCTAATTAAGAGATTAATTAAACAACGAGAAGTTCCCTTCGAATCCGAGACTGCCAACCTATAGATATCCGCAGTATTGCCAACCACCCCACATGACGGATCAAATAAATCTCCATACGCCGTGAGACAGGCTACGGTAGATTTCAAGTCGCGCAGAAATGACACATCCCTGGGTACAGTAGGGAGGGGTGGTGCGACTTGTACCACCCTAAAAAAAAATGAATTCAGCACACTTCACGGTAACGATCAACTGCGTTCCCGACACTAGACATCCCCTCAAACTCATCAAAATTTCCTAGTAACTTTTCTCCCTGAAATATCATCCCCTTTCTCTGGCTGCCCTGCAAAGAGAACCCGGAACCCGACAATAGCATCGCAGCGCTGCCCGTCCGGCAGGTTTGGTTGGTTGGCTTCGAGTATCTTATATATATCTATACACACCGTGGAGTAGGTACCAACCGAATGGAAAGGGAATAGAGAGTAGAGAGGGGGGGGGGGGGAGAAAGAGAGACAAGGGAAAGAGTAAAGAACAGCGGGCAAATGGAAGCAAAAGTAGTACGGTACGACTGAGAGTAAAAGAGAGGGCACGAGCGTAAGAGAGAGAGATATAGAGATAGAAAAAGAAAGATAGAATACAACTTAGCAAGAGAGAGAGAGAGAGAGAGAGAAAGAAAGAGGGTCGCTCGGGGGTAAGCAGGAGCAGCAGCCGCAGCAGCAGCAGAGTTAGCAAAGGAACGAGAGGCACTAGGCGCTGTTTGTTGAATCGTCGAGATCAATACGATGTACTCCGTTGTAATTCAGCGTGCGCGTGTGGCCTGGAGGGCTAACGCACCTAGTCACGTATATACTGTGCTATATATATCGTCCCACGAAATAACACACAGTATAACTATACTGCTAGAATCTTATTGCCGAGGAGAAAGAGAGGGAGTGTCTCGTGTACTTTTCGAAAATAAAAATAAAAACTAAGAAAATTTTGAGGAGTGGGTACGGAATTGCGGGGGGGGGGGATGAAAAATTCAACCCATCGACTCGTGGGTAATGACATGCACCTACTGAAAACTACCCCTTCGCAATACCAACCCCCTACACCCATCCTTAACGCCCATATCCTCTAACCCCCTAGGGCTGCGTGTGTGTGTTTTGTACATTACTCATAGACTATTGGATGAAGGGATATATAGGGTGCGGAAGGGCAGCGCACCGCTAAATTTAGACGGATGGCTTTGAAACACGTGATACGGATTTATCCCTGCGAGGAGAAGTTCCTGTCTGTAGGAAAGTAGATTCCTTCTTTTTTTTTTATTTCTTAGCTTACCCCGTACGGGGTAGCGGATGGTTGGATCGCGAAGTGTAAAAGTAAAAGAAAGATTAAAATAAGTATCCTTTGAGACGTACACACAAGTTGAGCCTGTGCGTGCTCTTCCAAGTATCCATATAGGGGATGATATGGTAAGATCTTACTTTGCTTAACCGCCCCTTTTATTTTTTTTCGATGAAATTCGTCCAACTTTTTCAGCCATTGTCCTTCGGATATCGCAGTAACTTCGACTCTCTGCGAGGGTTGAAAAAAAAGGGGACGCACACCCCCTGGACCGATCCCACCACCCTTCGACGGTACAATTAATCCTGCTCTTCCATTACCTCGTTTCGATTCGCTGAGGTCTCTCGCTTCCTCTCTCCCATATTCTATACCTCTCTCTCTGTCCTTCTCCTACACACGGAGAATCTACCGCGAGTGTAAGGAGCACACACCTTTTTCAGGATAGGCAAGAAAGAAGGCGGAAAAGGCCGGCTGGCGTTCATCCCTCTGCTCGGCTCCTTCTTCAACCCCCCAGTGAGCCGCTGACGGGCATCTAGGCCCCCGACGCCCCCCGACGCCACCCGACGCACTCACACCCCAAAGCTATCCCCGCCCAGCGGCTGTCGATCGAACCTGCAGAATCTGATTGCCTCTGCAGAAACCGAATTTCGTTTCCTCCACCTTCCATCTGCCTTCGCCACCTCCCTCCGTCCTTCTCAACCTCCCACCAGAGTCCACCCACCCGTCCACCCTCTTTACCCGCAGAAGGATGAGGAGCCGAGGAGCTACCGGGAGAGCTGCTTAAAGGGTGAGCACGGACCGGGTAAAGGGTGAGTCAAGTTGAACGTTGAAGGGTGGCCGGGAGGGGGGGGGGGGGGGAGTAACGATGACCAATGACCTTATCTTCCAGGACTATCGAGGCTTCTGCGAATTTGCAGCTCCGATAATCAATAGTGTGCTAAAGGGATATTTGGCGGGTGGGCAAGGGGTGGGACGGGCACGAACCTTCCCCCAGACTATATACACACTCGGATTGTTTACGTAAGGACGTTCTACGATTGGATGACAATCGGGTGATTAGGCGCCGGTGCCCTTCGTTATGAGGCAGAATTTACGCGTGTTAATTGATCGATACGCTTTTCTCCTCACTTTTTATTATTTAGAGTCCTCGAGGGCGGACGGTCTTAGGGGCGAGATAGGAAGAGGAAACGGAAGTGGAGGATGTCTGGTGGGTAATCGGCGCCGACGAAGGATAAGGGTGACCCTTATAAGGGAGGCAACTGTCTGAAATGCCGATTAATCGGGGATGGATCGATGACCCTTCCCTGAAAACGAACATTCATCCTCGGGATTCGTGTATGGGCCTCGGACGGGGGATAAGGAGCGGAGCGGATAAAGGAACAAGAGATGCGATATGGCAAGAGAGGGATTATTGTTTATGGGAAATAATTGTATGGCGACAATGTCGATTCAGTTTCTATGGGTTAATGGATATAGTCGCTGTTGAGTGATTTCGAGGAAAGAAAAAGAAAAGAATTAAATTTTAATCCACGCACGATTGCATCCCTTATTTTAGGGGATACTTTCGTTGCTCCGGGTTCTTCGCGAAGTCTTTTCGTTAAAAAAAAAAAAAAAAAAAAAAAAAAACTGACGCGAGCTCTCACGCGCGCAATAAACGACGCGGGAGGAAAAGGAAGAGAAAAAGAGGAAACGGCCGAATGGAGGATCCCAAGTTCGCTTTATGCGACTCGCGAGGAGTTTATGGCGGTTTTACGGTCGCCCATATAAATTAAACCAATCATATTTCCGATTTATCGCGGAGATCCGAGTTGTTTTAGAAAGGTTTTTACGGCGATATGAGATTTTCAATGGGCCCAGATTGAACCGATTTATTACGCTTTATGGCCGGCACCAACGAGTGAACCTTAGGTTCTCTATACGCCCCTGGCAAAAAGCTACCCTCCACTTCCTTTTCTTATTCCTCCACTTGGTATATCCATTTTTCTTTCCATTTCTTCTTCTTACCAAGGAACAATAAAAAAAAAGTCAAACTCGAAATTCAACCTAACTGTTACACCGTCTATTCCGCCATTATGGCTCGGACTTAAAATCTAATACAAAAATATCTACAAGCAATCCAGCTGCTAGTTACTGTCGCGCTTACTGTAAAAATATGTACACCGAATTTCCGGGAGTGAAAAACTTTTTCAAGTTTACGCACAACACAAAAATCTATAGCTGCGCGCGCACTCGATCCAGCCGCACGTCACCTTTTCTTATCGTTCCTCGTCGCGCACAACAAAAAATAAGTGTCTGATACATTCCTGAAAAATATTCAGAACACCTACTCTGAGATTTCCCACAGTTTCACGTTATTCCGGGAAACTCAGGAAAATGTCAAAAACAATAAGTAACAGTAAGTATATATAAAAAAAAAAAAAAAGAAACAATGATAATCTAGCGATCCAATGTCAGACCAAGTGAAAGAAATTTTTCTTCCAATCGTATCACTGCTTCTCTTCAGGCCATCTTTCGTAGTGTTGCTGTTGTTGCACCACCTGCTGATCCGATCCTATCTGCTCCGCAGCCTGTCCGGCCGCGTGTT